>CM071601.1:205193883-207593883 GCA_036435485.1 Saposhnikovia divaricata | reverse complement strand
TTTTTTTCCAATGGGTTATTGGAATTCAATGAAATTTTATTTGGTGCCATTCGGACCTGAATCGGGGCTAAAATGACTGAAACTCGGTTTTCGGATAATCCTCAAAGGGGTTAGTACACGGGATATTGTTAAAAATCGACTCGGACCATTTTATGGATATTTTTACATATTTTATTCCTATGGGTTATTGGAATTCAACACAATTTTATTTAATGCAGTTCGGACCGGAATCGGAGCTGATATGATCGAAACTCGGTTTTCGGAAACTTCTCAAAGGGGTTAGTACACGGGATATTGTTAAAAATCAAGTCGGACCATTTTGTTGATATTTTTACATATTTTGTTCCTATGGGTTATTGGAATTCAATGAAATTTTATTTGGTGCCATTCGGACCTGAATCGGGGCTGAAATGACAGAAACTCGGTTTTCAGATAATCCTCAAAGGGGTTAGTACACGGGACATTGTTAAAAATCGAGTCGGACCATTTTATGGATATTTTTACATATTTTGTTCCTATGGGTTATTGGAATTCAACAAAATTTTATTTGGTGCCAGTCGGACCTGAATCGGGGCTGAAATGACTGAAACTCGGTTTTCGGATAATCCTCAAAGGGGTTAGTACACGGGATATTGTTAAAAATCGAGTCGGACCATTTTATGGATATTTTTACATATTTTGTTCCTATGGGTTATTGGAATTCAACAAAATTTTATTTGGTGCCAGTCGGACCTGAATCGGGGCTGAAATGACTGAAACTCGGTTTTCGGATAATCCTCAAAGGGGTTAGTACACGGGATATTGTTAAAAATCGAGTCAGACCATTTTATGGATATTTTTACATATTTTATTCCAATGGGTTATTGGAATTCAATTAAATTTTATTTGGTGCCATTCGGACCTGAATCGGGGCTAAAATGACTGAAACTCGGTTTTCGGATAATCCTCAAAGGGGTTAGTACATGGGATATTGTTAAAAACCGAGTCGGACCATTTTATGGATATTTTTACATATTTTGTTCCTATGGGTTATTGGAATTCAACGCAATTTTATTTAACGCAGTTCGGACCGGAATCGGAGCTGATATGATCGAAACTCGGTTTTCGGAAACTTCTCAAAGGGGTTAGTACACGGGAAATTGTTAAAAATCAAGTCGGACCATTTTGTGGATATTTTTACATATTTTGTTCCTATGGGTTATTGGAATTCAATGAAATTTTATTTGGTGCCATTCGGACGTGAATCGGGGCTGAAATGACTGAAACTCGGTTTTCGGATAATCCTCAAAGGGGTTAGTACACGGGATATTGTTAAAAATCGAGTCGGACCATTTTATGGATATTTTTACATATTTTGTTCCTATGGGTTATTGGAATTCAACACAATTTTATTTAATGCAGTTCGGACCGGAATCGGAGCTGATATGATCGAAACTCGGTTTTCGGAAACTTCTCAAAGGGGTTAGTACACGGGATATTGTTAAAAATCAAGTCGGACCATTTTGTGGATATTTTTACATATTTTGTTCCTATGGGTTATTGGAATTCAACAAAATTTTATTTGGTGCCAGTCGGACCTGAATCGGGGCTGAAATGACTGAAACTCGGTTTTCGGATAATCCTCAAAGGGGTTAGTACACGGGATATTGTTAAAAATCGAGTCAGACCATTTTATGGATATTTTTACTTATTTTATTCCAATGGGTTATTGGAATTCAATTAAATTTTATTTGGTGCCATTCGGACCTGAATCGGGGCTAAAATGACTGAAACTCGGTTTTCGGATAATCCTCAAAGGGGTTAGTACATGTGATATTGTTAAAAACCGAGTCGGACCATTTTATGGATATTTTTACATATTTTGTTCCTATGGGTTATTGGAATTCAACGCAATTTTATTTAACGCAGTTCGGACCGGAATCGGAGCTGATATGATCGAAACTCGGTTTTCGGAAACTTCTCAAAGGGGTTAGTACACGGGAAATTGTTAAAAATCAAGTCGGACCATTTTGTGGATATTTTTACATATTTTGTTCCTATGGGTTATTGGAATTCAATGAAATTTTATTTGGTGCCATTCGGACGTGAATCGGGGCTGAAATGACTGAAACTCGGTTTTCGGATAATCCTCAAAGGGGTTAGTACACGGGATATTGTTAAAAATCGAGTCGGACCATTTTATGGATATTTTTACATATTTTGTTCCTATGGGTTATTGGAATTCAACAAAATTTTATTTGGTGCCAGTCGGACCTGAATCGGGGCTGAATAGGCTGAAACTCGGTTTTCGGATAATCCTCAAAGGGGTTAGTACACGGGATATTGTTAAAAATCGAGTCGGACCATTTTATGGATATTTTTACATATTTTGTTCCTATGGGTTATTGGAATTCAACACAATTTTATTTAATGCAGTTCGGACCGGAATCGGAGCTGATATGATCGAAACTCTGTTTTCGGAAACTTCTCAAAGGGGTTAGTACACGGGATATTGTTAAAAATCAAGTCGGACCATTTTGTGGATATTTTTACATATTTTGTTCCTATGGGTTATTGGAATTCAATGAAATTTTATTTGGTGCCATTCGGACCTGAATCGGGGCTGAAATGACTGAAACTCGGTTTTCCGATAATCCTCAAAGTGGTTAGTACACGGGATATTGTTAAAAATCGAGTCGGACCATTTTATGGATATTTTTACATATTTTGTTCCTATGGGTTATTGGAATTCAACAAAATTTTATTTGGTGCCAGTCGGACCTGAATCGGGGCTGAAATGACTGAAACTCGGTTTTCGGATAATCCTCAAAGGGGTTAGTACACGGGATATTGTTAAAAATCGAGTCGGACCATTTTATGGATATTTTTACATATTTTGTTCCTATGGGTTATTGGAATTCAACAAAATTTTATTTGGTGCCAGTCGGACCTGAATCGGGGCTGAAATGACTGAAACTCGGTTTTCGGATAATCCTCAAAGGGGTTAGTACACGGGATATTGTTAAAAACCGAGTCGGACCATTTTATGGATATTTTTACAAATTTTGTTCCTATGGGTTATTGGAATTCAACGCAATTTTATTTAACGCAGTTCGGACCGGAATCGGAGTTGATATGATCGAAACTCGGTTTTCGGAAACTTCTCAAAGGGGTTAGTACACGGGAAATTGTTAAAAATCAAGTCGGACCATTTTGTGGATATTTTTACATATTTTGTTCCTATGGGTTATTGGAATTCAATGAAATTTTATTTGGTGCCATTCGGACGTGAATCGGGGCTGAAATGACTGAAACTCGGTTTTCGGATAATCCTAAAGGGGTTAGTACACGGGATATTGTTAAAAATCGAGTCGGACCATTTTATGGATATTTTTACATATTTTGTTCCTATGGGTTATTGGAATTCAATGAAATTTTATTTGGTACCAGTCGGACCTGAATCGGGGCTGAAAAGACTGAAACTCGGTTTTCGGATAATCCTCAAAGGGGTTAGTACACGGGATATTGTTAAAAACCGAGTCGGACCATTTTATGGATATTTTTACATATTTT
Organism: Saposhnikovia divaricata; assembly: GCA_036435485.1. Classification (NCBI taxonomy): domain Eukaryota; kingdom Viridiplantae; phylum Streptophyta; class Magnoliopsida; order Apiales; family Apiaceae; genus Saposhnikovia; species Saposhnikovia divaricata. The sequence continues at coordinate 207,590,331 of CM071601.1, read as the reverse complement.
GTTCCTATGGGTTATTGGAATTCAACGCAATTTTATTTAACGAAGTTCGGACCGGAATCGGAGCTGATATGATCGAAACTGGGTTTTCGGAAACTTCTCAAAGGGCTTAGTACACGGGATATTGATAAAAATCAAGTCGGACAATTTTGTGGATATTTTTATATATTTTGTTCCTATGGGTTATTGGAATTCAATGAAATTTTATTTGGTGCCATTCGGACCTGAATCGGGGCTGAAATGACTGAAACTCGGTTTTCGGATAATCCTCAAAGGGGTTAGTACACAGGATATTGTTAAAAATCGAGTCGGACCATTTTATGGATATTTTTACATATTTTTTTCCAATGGGTTATTGGAATTCAATGAAATTTTATTTGGTGCCATTCGGACCTGAATCGGGGCTAAAATGACTGAAACTCGGTTTTCGGATAATCCTCAAAGGGGTTAGTACACGTGATATTGTTAAAAATCGAGTCGGACCATTTTATGGATATTTTTACATATTTTGTTCCCATGGGTTATTGGAATTCAACACAATTTTATTTAATGCAGTTCGGACCGAAATCGGAGCTGATATGATCGAAACTCGGTTTTCGGAAACTTCTCAAAGGGGTTAGTACACGGGATATTGTTAAAAATCAAGTCGGACCATTTTGTGGATATTTTTACATATTTTGTTCCTATGGGTTATTGGAATTCAATGAAATTTTATTTGGTGCCATTCGGACCTGAATCGGGGCTGAAATGACAGAAACTCGGTTTTCAGATAATCCTCAAAGGGGTTAGTACACGGGATATTGTTAAAAATCGAGTCGGACCATTTTATGGATATTTTTACATATTTTGTTCCTATGGGTTATTGGTGTAATAACCCTAACTTCAGTAATGCTACAGTGGTCACATGAATAGTAAATTTCGAGGATTTAGAGAAATGGTATATAGGTACCCTATAATGGAAACATAAAATGAATAAACAGAAACCATATTAGTATTGTACAATGGAAATAAGTGACTCGAAATGACGTTAGATTTCAGAAATTCCTGAAGCATGGATTTTGAGGATTTTGATTTCGAATAAGCTTCTATTGGATATTAAGGAGCATGGAAACATTATAAGAATTATATATTGAGGAATTAGTGAATTTAGATTTAACCAAGGGATTATTAAGTTAAGAGAATACCAATGGAATTTAGATTGTTAAATGATTTTAAAACCACTGAGATAATGAGGTACATTCGAAACGAACCACAATTAGACGCATATGGAGACCAAGCAACCAAGATTAGTAATATAACAAGGATACATACCACATTATTTACCAATGTGATTGGCATTTTACTTAGAAAATTAAGAAATTGGGAGATTAGCTCATCCTAATGACATCACCATCCACTAACTTGTTTTAAGGGGGTAAATTAGTAACTTTGCAAGGTTTTAATCACTAAATATCTACCAAGCTTCCAAAGTACTCTAGTATTAGCAAGATTAGATGAGATAAGACCAAAACAAAACACAAAAAAAAACCTCTCCCCCTTCTTGTTTCTTCCATTCGGCCAAAGTAAGAAAAAAAAAAAAAGAGAAAAATCAAAACCAAAATCCTAGCTAGCATCAAGATTAAATCAAGGGAAAAATCATGGAGCTTCTTGGAGGATAAATTAAGACTAGCACCAAGTTTCAAGGCCAACCATCATCATCTTCATAGGTAATAAATTCATGAAAGTTGCTTGATGAATAGTGATGAATAGTGGTTTCAAGAAACTAACTTGGTTTTTATGATTCCTTTAGTTGATTCAAGTTAATCTAAGGTTGTTTAAGGAGTGCCCAAGGTTTATCAAGGATTTTTAAGAGTTGTCAAAGCTTCAAGAAGGTATAAACATGCTTGGCCTTTTATATTTATGGTAGATATTGAAGTGGTTGGTAGTTAAGTGGTGTTAATGTAATGTTTATGATGATTATGTGTTATAAGTGGTTTGTTTTGATGTGAAAATTGTGTTGTGGACTTGTAACCATGGCTGGTGAAGAATACCACATGGTGTAGGTGATGATTATGGTGTTTGATAATTGATTTGGAGGAGTTGGATTTATGGAAAGTACGAAATTATAGCCGTTATAATGCCCGATTTTCGTTAGGATGTAAATTGCCCTGTTTTGGACCCCCTGCATCCGTACGGTACCCTACTGTCCAGGTTCCTATTTAACTATGAAATGATAGAGCTTAGTTCATAGATCGTTTTGATATAAGGTGCGTTAAAATCTGATGAACGGTTTAGGAGAAAAGTCAGTTTTAGTGAAAGCGGTTCAGAAACCGAGAAACCGTAAATGTATCAAACTTGAGGTTACAATTACCATACTTTAACATTGTTAAAAGTCACGAAATTTTGGGATAGTGTGGTAGGGTGGTCAGAGGACCCTTGAAAGTTGACCTTACATTAAAATTCGAAATCCATATTTTCTGAGAATTTTTACAGTTAAGTGTGGTCGTTAAGGAAAATGGTGAAAACCCCTGAAACTTCGATTTAGCTTATAAATAGTTAAGTTCTTGAACCTTTGGGATAATAATAATACGTTAAACATATGTTGAAGTGTAAAGGGTTTTGTTATACAAGAGTGTAGTGAGTAAGAGATGTGGTTCTAATGACGGTCCTTTTGTGTTTATAGAAACTCCGGAAGAGGGACGAGCCATACCTTCAGGATATCGAAACCGAGGCAAGATTTCTTCTATCCCTATTTGTAAAACTACTTATCTTCACAAAGAAACTTGATTTTGTGAAATATATATGTGATGCCATTATTACTATATTGTGAAGAAATTGTCTTCCTTGAGTATTAATATTGAAAAGAAAGATATCTGAAGATGTATATGAATATGGATATGAGTATAAGATGTATATGAATATGAATGAAAGTATGAGATGGATATGTATAAAGATGATTATGCATGAATTGAACATGCCTTATGATTAAGAGAATAAGAGAGAATGGTATCAGTTGTTATCGAGGGTTATATGGTTATAATATTATATTAAAAATGTTCTTATTGAGTATCAGTGGTTTAATAAACATTAATTGATTTCTGAATTTGAAAGAGAGGTCTGAATCATAAGCAAAGCCTTATGATATATATATATTTTATAGAAGTAATGTGTGAGAATGGAAATGATATGAGAGAATGATATGTGAAAACGAAAGTGAGAAAATGGAAATGTGGAATGATATTTTAAAAAGAGAATAACGATGTGATAAAGAGGGGGATTGCAACAGACTTGCGTAAGTGGCTGTGTCAGGGCTGTGTGCGACACAGTCCAGCATTTATTATTTTTATTACGGCACGAAGATGCCAAGGGAGGATGTTAGCAGGTGGCCTTCCTCCAGGGATGATTTTCATTCCTTCTACCGGTAGTAAAAAGAGAGCAGATACGATTAGGCGACTGATCATCGTCCTAACGTATCAGGCGACAGCAGATATCCCCAATGTTTTTAAAAAGGAAGTGTAGACAATGGTTTTCAGATTTCTATACTGAAAACAGAATAATGATATGAGATGATGGAATGATAGTTACAGATGAAGAAAAACTGATATTATATTATTTCAGATTTCTATACTGAAAACAGAGTAATGATATGAGATGATGGTATTATGGATACAGATGAAGAAAAACTGATATTATATTAATATAGATTACTTTCTTATAATAGTGAGTGGATGATGTATTATTAAATAAGAGCTTTACTCTTCCTTAAGGATTTTAATTGTTTCCTGCTATTACATATGCCTATACATATATGTATACTTGTTCACGTTCTAAATTTTAGTTACAGAATGATCTTGCTGAGCTATTATAGCTCACTCTTGCTATTTATGTATATAGCAGCTAGGTCCCATGCCGATACTACGTACCACACCCCGCAAGAGGGTAAGGGAAAGGCGACCTTTTGAGCGAGTGCTGGAGACCATCCCCGAGGTAGTGACAAGCGAAGGGGCTTAGTATACTTATGTAAATTAAGTGTGTAAGTTGTAATAAACTTTAGTTGTTGAAGTGCTTCCTGTAGAAGCTTTGTTCAACAATGTACTTAGTAAATTCTGGGCTTGTAATAACTGTTATCTTTAAAACTTTTAAATATTGTGGTTGTTGTTCTATGAGCATATGACTGGTGTGTGTGTGTATTAGTGTGGGGTCAACTGCTGATTTATTTAATTATTTAAAAAAAAAAAAAACTATAGAGATATTGATATTGATCGGAAATTGGACCTTGACGGCCCGGATCCTTAACCCCGGATCCCGGGGCGTCACAGATGGTATCAGAGCTAAGAGTCATATGCTCATAAACAAAAGTGATAATAATAAATGTATCAGTTATAATATAAATTGTGAACTTCCATCAAGTTCAGGGGTGGTATATCGCAGGTAGTATTTACTTTAAGCATATATTATAATTTATTAGACTGTTACTAATAGAATTTTATGTTTTATTATAGGGAGCGGAGATGGGTGAGCCGAGTCAGGACCCCCAGTGGCTAGGGAGGTCAGAGCAGGAGCTATTAGATCTTCAGCTGGCCGGGGTAGAGGTCCCCGAGTATGCAGTTGAGGACCTCAGGGAGAGACGCCGGGCGGCGGCTAGAGAGCGATTAGAGAGAGATGAGGCAGAGGAGCAGAGACGGAGAGATGCTGTGGCCCTAGTGCCATATATGGGTAGACCTTCTACAGGATCTGACGAGGCAGGTCCTTCCAGAGTGAGATCGGAGATCCCTGAGGAGGAGAGGCCACTGCGTAAGAGGCCTAGGTTGTCAGTTATACCTGAGGAGCCGATTGAGTGGAGGGATATTCAGATGATTCCCACTCCTGTCCGACCCATCCCGGTGCCGTCACCAGTTCCATCCCCTCTACCTAGTCCTGACCCTATAGATGATCCTTTTGAGCAGTTTACCCCTCCAGGGCATTTTGGTTTCTTTGAGGAGGAGGAGGATCCTTCAGAGGATGCTGAGACAGAGTCGGTTCCTCCATCCCCACCCTTTGCACCACCACCACCTCCACCTGTGGATGCACCTCCCCTAGCTGTACCCCCTCAGGAGGCACCCTTACCGGCGGGTGACTCACTTTCAGCTACCTTATTGACCGAGTACTTTGCTCTTCAGGGACAGTTGGAGGAGTCCCGCAGGACTATAGACACCCTTCTACAGAGGTTAGAGAGAGGGAGAGGAGGGGTTATCCCGGATGGGATATCTCTGGGGATGATCAGTATTGAGCTACGAGCATTAGGAGATATTAGGAGGTTGTTGGGTGATAGGGGAGACCCGGCATGGAGGGCCCAGATAGTTGATACGGTTACTACCATGGTGGTCCAGATACGGGATGTTGTCAGGGCAGGGGTGTGAGCCGGGATAGTAGTTGTCACTAATCAGACTAGTCATCTTGCTGATGTCATTTTGGGGATTAGTTTAGTTGTCCACTGTTTTAATCCCAGTCTGATTAGAGGACAGTTAGTAGTACTTTTGGTGATATCGGATTAGTATGTACGGCTATGTTTTGGGTTTCGAACCTTGTATTAGATGATGTATATTATTAGCAGTAAAAGATGTTGTACCCAAATTGTAAAATATTTATGTACATTAATGAAGTTTGTGCATTTCTATCTAAATTTTTGCTGCATATTTTTGTATAATAAATGTTGAGACTCAGAAATATTGATGTATAAAAGGTGATTGACTTAATGAAAAGGCTATCGTGTTAAGGGCGATACACTTACCTACTAAAGTTATGGTATAACTAGATGAAAATCGCATGATAAAGATATTGTGATATGCAAATGAGCTAATTAATGATATAATTGTGTATATAGAAATGATGTATATAGTAACCCAAATTCGGGTAATTAATAAGGACTATTGTTATGTACAGAACTATGCCGCCTAGACGTGACAGTAGAGCGAATGCAAGGGAAAATGAGAGAGACGAAAGAAGTCGAAATATCGAAGGTACTAGACTGAACGAAAATGCTCATAATGAAGAAAATCATGAAGAAGGAGAAGAGGAATCAACTGGCCAACAAAGGAATCCGGGAGGTGATCCCTTTGCCCAATTCATGGACTTATTAAGGCAGAATTTAGCAAATCCACAGAATCCTCAACCACCACCTGTTCTCCCCAACCAGGCAGCTAGTTCCTTTCGTGCCTTTAAGTCATTAAAGCCCCCAGAATTCGAGGGAACCACTAACCCAGTAGTAGCCAGGGCATGGCTAAAAGAAATGGAGAAAGCTTTCGAAATACTGAGGATAGAGGAAGATCAGAAAACAGTTTTTGCAGCCTATCTCCTAAAGGGAGAGGCAAATTACTGGTGGGAAGCTAGGAAGAACCTGGAGGAAGCGGGAGTGATAACCTGGGAGCGTTTCACTAGAGTGTTCCTAGAAAAGTATTCTCCTAGGTATCTAGAAAACCAAATGGAATTAAAGTTTCTGGAGTTAAAACAGGATAACCTAACAGTGGCAGAGTATGAAAATAAATTCTCAGAACTGTCGAGATTTGTTCCCGAGTTTGTGCGTACTGAAGAACAACGTGCAAAAAGGTTTCAACAAGGGTTAAAACCCTGGTTACGAACGAGAGTGGCCCCATTTGAGTTAACTGATTATGCTGCAGTGGTTCAAAAGGCATCAATTATAGAGGCCGAGAGTGAGCAGGCTCAAATAGGTCGAGAGAATAAGAAAAGAAGATTTGAGGGCCCAAAAGGAGGTTCAAGTGAGGGAAGCTACTTTAACAAAGGAGGTAAAGGACAAAAATCTCAATTTGTGGGAAAGTCGGGGGGTAACAAGACTACTAGTGAGACGGTGAGTCAGGGTGGAAAGTCTTCGGGAACATTTCAGTCCAATCAATCACGACCACCATTACCAGATTGTGAGACGTGTGGTAAAAAGCATATAGGAGTCTGTAGAGTGCTGGGAGTAACTTGTTTTAAGTGTGGACAAAAAGGACACTACTTTAACCAGTGCCCATCAACTGATGCAAACCCTAAAAGAGATGTTAAGTGTTACCAGTGTGGGAAACTAGGACACTTTGCTAGAGATTGCCGTTCAGGTGGGTCATACGCGTCAGGACAGAGTGGGGCTGCTTCAAATAGGCCTACTGCTAGAGTGTACAACATGACCTTAGGGGAAGCGTTGACGAAACCAGATGCGGATACAGGTACTTGCTTTTTCGATTTAAATTTTGTGTGTAAGTCTTTGGTTAAGGATCGACTTAATCAATTAATGGAATAAATAAGTTAATAAAATAGATAAGGAAAATCAGTATCTGTTAAGGGCTAGGAAACGTTATGAAAAGAAAAGTAGGAGTGTTTTGGGAAAACACAAGCTCGTTGAGACGAACAGGAAATATATATTATAGGTAGTATTTTCTTACAATTGTTTTAAAGAATATTACTAGAGCTTATTTTCTGGAAAATTTTACAGAGAGGAGCTATAGGAATATGGAGGAATTAATATTTATGTCATGATAGAGATCAGAAGATGGTCAAACCATAAGTGAGATACACTACCATTCAGAAAAGGTCAATGTAGTGGCGGATATCTTCGTCAAAAGAGGAAGGAGAGAAGAGATAACCTGGAATGACTTGAAACAGGAGAAGATTTGTGAGGAAAAGACAGTAAAAGGACTGTTATTGATAAACTAAATGGCATGTTGATGAATGACAAGGAAGTTATGTTAGTATATTTCTGCGCAAACAAGATAGATAGATTATAGAAGGAAAAAGGATAAAGGAAATAGTGTGGAAGTTAGAAGGTGTGAAGGAGAAAGATACTTATGGACATTTCCAACATGATTCCGGGACGGAATCCTTTTAAGGGGGGAAGGATGTAACAACCCTAACTTCAGTAATGCTACAGTGGTCACATGAATAGTAAATTTCGAGGATTTAGAGAAATGGTATATAGGTACCCTATAATGGAAACATAAAATGAATAAACAGAAACCATATTAGTATTGTACAATGGAAATAAGTGACTCGAAATGACGTTAGATTTCAAAAATTCCTGAAGCATGGATTTTGAGGATTTTGATTTCGAATAAGCTTCTATTGGATATTAAGGAGCATGGAAACATTATAAGAATTATATATTGAGGAATTAGTGAATTTAGATTTAACCAAGGGATTATTAAGTTAAGAGAATACCAATGGAATTTAGATTGTTAAATGATTTTAAAACCACTGAGATAATGAGGTACATTCGAAACGAACCACAATTAGACGCATATGGAGACCAAGCAACCAAGATTAGTAATATAACAAGGATACATACCACATTATTTACCAATGTGATTGGCATTTTACTTAGAAAATTAAGAAATTGGGAGATTAGCTCATCCTAATGACATCACCATCCACTAACTTGTTTTAAGGGGGTAAATTAGTAACTTTGCAAGGTTTTAATCACTAAATATCTACCAAGCTTCCAAAGTACTCTAGTATTAGCAAGATTAGATGAGATAAGACCAAAACAAAACACAAAAAAAAACCTCTCCCCCTTCTTGTTTCTTCCATTCGGCCAAAGTAAGAAAAAAAAAAAAGAGAAAAATCAAAACCAAAATCCTAGCTAGCATCAAGATTAAATCAAGGGAAAAATCATGGAGCTTCTTGGAGGATAAATTAAGACTAGCACCAAGTTTCAAGGCCAACCATCATCATCTTCATAGGTAATAAATTCATGAAAGTTGCTTGATGAATAGTGATGAATAGTGGTTTCAAGAAACTAACTTGGTTTTTATGATTCCTTTAGTTGATTCAAGTTAATCTAAGGTTGTTTAAGGAGTGCCCAAGGTTTATCAAGGATATTTAAGAGTTGTCAAAGCTTCAAGAAGGTATAAACATGCTTGGCCTTTTATATTTATGGTAGATATTGAAGTGGTTGGTAGTTAAGTGGTGTTAATGTAATGTTTATGATGATTATGTGTTATAAGTGGTTTGTTTTGATGTGAAAATTGTGTTGTGGACTTGTAACCATGGCTGGTGAAGAATACCACATGGTGTAGGTGATGATTATGGTGTTTGATAATTGATTTGGAGGAGTTGGATTTATGGAAAGTACGAAATTATAGCCGTTATAATGCCCGATTTTCGTTAGGATGTAAATTGCCCTGTTTTGGACCCCCTGCATCCGTACGGTACCCTACTGTCCAGGTTCCTATTTAACTATGAAATGATAGAGCTTATTTCATAGATCGTTTTGATATAAGGTGCGTTAAAATCTGATGAACGGTTTAGGAGAAAAGTCAGTTTTAGTGAAAGCGGTTCAGAAACCGAGAAACCGTAAATGTATCAAACTTGAGGTTACAATTACCATACTTTAACATTGTTAAAAGTCACGAAATTTTGGGATAGTGTGGTAGGGTGGTCAGAGGACCCTTGACAGTTGACCTTACATTAAAATTCGAAATCCATATTTTCTGAGAATTTTTACAGTTAAGTGTGGTCGTTAAGGAAAATGGTGAAAACCCCTGAAACTTCGATTTAGCTTATAAATAGTTAAGTTCTTGAACCTTTGGGATAATAATAATACGTTAAACATATGTTGAAGTGTAAAGGGTTTTGTTATACAAGAGTGTAGTGAGTAAGAGATGTGGTTCTAATGACGGTCCTTTTGTGTTTATAGAAACTCCGGAAGAGGGACGAGCCATACCTTCAGGATATCGAAACCGAGGCAAGATTTCTTCTATCCCTATTTGTAAAACTACTTATCTTCACAAAGAAACTTGATTTTGTGAAATATATATGTGATGCCATTATTACTATATTGTGAAGAAATTGTCTTCCTTGAGTATTAATATTGAAAAGAAAGATATCTGAAGATGTATATGAATATGGATATGAGTATAAGATGTATATGAATATGAATGAAAGTATGAGATGGATATGTATAAAGATGATTATGCATGAATTGAACATGCCTTATGATTAAGAGAATAAGAGAGAATGGTATCAGTTGTTATCGAGGGTTATATGGTTATAATATTATATTAAAAATGTTCTTATTGAGTATCAGTGGTTTAATAAACATTAATTGATTTCTGAATTTGAAAGAGAGGTCTGAATCATAAGCAAAGCCTTATGATATATATATATTTTATAGAAGTAATGTGTGAGAATGGAAATGATATGAGAGAATGATATGTGAAAACGAAAGTGAGAAAATGGAAATGTGGAATGATATTTTAAAAAGAGAATAACGATGTGATAAAGAGGGGGATTGCAACAGACTTGCGTAAGTGGCTGTGTCAGGGCTGTGTGCGACACAGTCCAGCATTTATTATTTTTATTACGGCACGAAGATGCCAAGGGAGGATGTTAGCAGGTGGCCTTCCTCCAGGGATGATTTTCATTCCTTCTACCGGTAGTAAAAAGAGAGCAGATACGATTAGGCGACTGATCATCGTCCTAACGTATCAGGCGATAGCAGATATCCCCAATGTTTTTAAAAAGGAAGTGTAGACAATGGTTTTCAGATTTCTATACTGAAAACAGAATAATGATATGAGATGATGGAATGATAGTTACAGATGAAGAAAAACTGATATTATATTATTTCAGATTTCTATACTGAAAACAGAGTAATGATATGAGATGATGGTATTATGGATACAGATGAAGAAAAACTGATATTATATTAATATAGATTACTTTCTTATAATAGTGAGTGGATGATGTATTATTAAATAAGAGCTTTACTCTTCCTTAAGGATTTTAATTGTTTCCTGCTATTACATATGCCTATACATATATGTATACTTGTTCACGTTCTAAATTTTAGTTACAGAATGATCTTGCTGAGCTATTATAGCTCACTCTTGCTATTTATGTATATAGCAGCTAGGTCCCATGCCGATACTACGTACCACACCCCGCAAGAGGGTAAGGGAAAGGCGACCTTTTGAGCGAGTGCTGGAGACCATCCCCGAGGTAGTGACAAGCGAAGGGGCTTAGTATACTTATGTAAATTAAGTGTGTAAGTTGTAATAAACTTTAGTTGTTGAAGTGCTTCCTGTAGAAGCTTTGTTCAACAATGTACTTAGTAAATTCTGGGCTTGTAATAACTGTTATCTTTAAAACTTTTAAATATTGTGGTTGTTGTTCTATGAGCATATGACTGGTGTGTGTGTGTATTAGTGTGGGGTCAACTGCTGATTTATTTAATTATTTTAAAAAAAAAAAACTATAGAGATATTGATATTGATCGGAAATTGGACCTTGACGGCCCGGATCCTTGACCCCGGATCCCGGGGCGTCACAATTGGAATTCAACAAAATTTTATTTGGTGCCAGTCGGACCTGAATCGAGGCTGAAATGACTGAAACTCGGTTTTCGGATAATCCTCAAAGGGGTTAGTACACGGGATATTGTTAAAAATCGAGTCGGACCATTTTATGGATATTTTTACATATTTTGTTCCTATGGGTTATTGGAATTCAACAAAATTTTATTTGGTGCCAGTCGGACCTGAATCGGGGCTGAAATGACGAAAACTCGGTTTTCGGAAAATCCTCAAAGGGGTTAGTACACGGGATATTGTTAAAAATCGAGTCGGACCATTTTATGGATATTTTTACATATTTTGTTCCAATGGGTTATTGGAATTCAATTAAATTTTATTTGGTGCCATTCGGACCTGAATCGGGGCTAAAATGACTGAAACTCGGTTTTCGGATAATCCTCAAAGGGGTTAGTACACGGGATATTGTTAAAAACCGAGTCGGACCATTTTATGGATATTTTTACATATTTTGTTCCTATGGGTTTTTGGAATTCAACGCAATTTTATTTAACGCAGTTCGGACCGGAATCGGAGCTGATATGATCGAAACTCGATTTTCGGAAACTTCTCAAAGGGGTTAGTACACGGGAAATTGTTAAAAATCAAGTCGGACCATTTTGTGGATATTTTTACATATTTTGTTCCTATGGGTTATTGGAATTCAATGAAATTTTATTTGGTGCCATTCGGACGTGAATCGGGGCTGAAATGACTGAAACTCGGTTTTCGGATAATCCTCAAAGGGGTTAGTACACGGGATATTGTTAAAAATCGAGTCGGACCATTTTATGGATATTTTTACATATTTTGTTCCTATGGGTTATTGGAATTCAACAAAATTTTATTTGGTGCCATTCGGACCTGAATCGGGGCTGAAAAGACTGAAACTCGGTTTTCGGATAATCCTCAAAGGGTTTAGTACACGGGATATTGTTAAAAATCGAGTCGGACCATTTTATGGATATTTTTACATATTTTGTTCCTATGGGTTATTGGAATTCAACGCAATTTTATTTAACGAAGTTCGGACCGGAATCAGAGCTGATATGATCGAAACTCGGTTTTCGGAAACTTCTCAAAGGGATTAGTACACGGGATATTGATAAAAATCAAGTCGGACAATTTTGTGGATATTTTTATATATTTTGTTCCTATGGGTTATTGGAATTCAATGAAATTTTATTTGGTGCCATTCGGACCTGAATCGGGGCTGAAATGACTGAAACTCGGTTTTCGGATAATCCTCAAAGGGGTTAGTACACAGGATATTGTTAAAAATCGAGTCGGACCATTTTATGGATATTTTTACATATTTTTTTCCAATGGGTTATTGGAATTCAATGAAATTTTATTTGGTGCCATTCGGACGTGAATCGGGGCTGAAATGACTGAAACTCGGTTTTCGGATAATCCTCAAAGGGGTTAGTACACGGGATATTGTTAAAAATCGAGTCGGACCATTTTATGGATATTTTTACATATTTTGTTCCTATGGGTTATTGGAATTCAACAAAATTTTATTTGGTGCCAGTCGGACCTGAATCGGGGCTAAAATGACTGAAACTCGGTTTTCGGATAATCCTCAAAGGGGTTAGTACACGGGATATTGTTAAAAACCGAGTCGGACCATTTTATGGATATTTTTACATATTTTGTTCCTATGGGTTATTGGTATTCAACGCAATTTTATTTAACGCAGTTCGGACCGGAATCGGAGCTGATATGATCGAAACTCGGTTTTCGGAAACTTCTCAAAGGGGTTAGTACACGGGAAATTGTTAAAAATCAAGTCGGACCATTTTGTGGATATTTTTACATATTTTGTTCCTATCGGTTATTGGAATTCAATGAAATTTTATTTGGTGCCATTCGGACGTGAATCGGGGCAGAAATGACTGAAACTCGGTTTTCGGATAATCCTCAAAGGGGTTAGTACACGGGATATTGTTAAAAATCGAGTCGGACCATTTTATGGATATTTTTACATATTTTGTTCCTATGGGTTATTGGAATTCAACAAAATTTTATTTGGTGCCAGTCGGACCTGAATCGGGGCTGAAATGACGGAAACTCGGTTTTCGGATAATCCTCAAAGGGGTTAGTACACGGGATATTGTTAAAAATCGAGTCGGACCATTTTATGGATATTTTTACATATTTTGTTCCTATGGGTTATTGGAATTCAACAAAATTTTATTTGGTGCCAGTCGGACCTGAATCGGGGCTGAAATGACTGAAACTCGGTTTTCGGATAATCCTCAAAGGGGTTAGTACACGGGATATTGTTAAAAATCGAGTCGGACCATTTTATGGATATTTTTACATATTTTATTCCAATGGGTTATTGGAATTCAATTAAATTTTATTTGGTGCCATTCGGACCTGAATCGGGGTAAAATGACTGAAACTCGGTTTTCGGATAATCCTCAAAGGGGTTAGTACACGGGATATTGTTAAAAACCGAGTCGGACCATTTTATGGATATTTTTACATATTTTGTTCCTATCGGTTATTGGAATTCAACGCAATTTTATTTAACGCAGTTCGGACCGGAATCGGAGCTGATATGATCGAAACTCGGTTTTCGGAAACTTCTCAAAGGGGTTAGTACACGGGAAATTGTTAAAAATCAAGTCGGACCATTTTGTGGATATTTTTACATATTTTGTTATTATGGGTTATTGGAATTCAATGAAATTTTATTTGGTGCCATTCGGACGTGAATCGGGGCTGAAATGACTGAAACTCGGTTTTCGGATAATCCTCAAAGGGGTTAGTACACGGGATATTGTTAAAAATCGAGTCGGACCATTTTATGGATATTTTTACATATTTTGTTCCCATGGGTTATTGGAATTCAACAAAATTTTATTTGGTGCCAGTCGGACCTGAATCGGGGCTGAATAGGCTGAAACTCGGTTTTCGGATAATCCTCAAAGGGGTTAGTACACGGGATATTGTTAAAAATCGAGTCGGACAATTTTATGGATATTTTTACATATTTTGTTCCTATGGGTTATTGGAATTCAACACAATTTTATTTAATGCAGTTCGGACCGGAATCGGAGCTGATATGATCGAAACTCGGTTTTCGGAAACTTCTCAAAGGGGTTAGTACACGGGATATTGTTAAAAATCAAGTCGGACCATTTTGTGGATATTTTTACATATTTTGTTCCTATGGGTTATTGGAATTCAATGAAATTTTATTTTGTGCCATTCGGACCTGAATCGGGGCTGAAATGACTGAAACTCGGTTTTCAGATAATCCTCAAAGGGGTTAGTACACGGGATATTGTTAAAAATCGAGTCGGACCATTTTATGGATATTTTTACATATTTTGTTCCTATGGGTTATTGGAATTCAACAAAATTTTATTTGGTGCCAGTCGGACCTGAATCGGGGCTGAAATGACTGAAACTCGGTTTTCGGAAAATCCTCAAAGGGGTTAGTACACGGGATATTGTTAAAAACCGCGTCGGACCATTTTATGGATATTTTTACATATTTTGTTCCTATGGGTTATTGGAATTCAACGCAATTTTATTTAACGAAGTTCCGGAATCGGAGCTGATATGATCGAAACTCGGTTTTCGGAAACTTCTCAAAGGGATTAGTACACGGGATATTGATAAAAATCAAGTCGGAAAATTTTGTGGATATTTTTATATATTTTGTTCCTATGGGTTATTGGAATTCAATGAAATTTTATTTGGTGCCATTCGGACCTGAATCGGGGCTAAAATGACTGAAACTCGGTTTTCGGATAATCCTCAAAGGGGTTAGTACACGGGATATTGTTAAAAACCGAGTCGGACCATTTTATGGATATTTTTACATATTTTGTTCCTATGGGTTATTGGAATTCAACGCAATTTTATTTAACGCAGTTCGGACCGGAATCGGAGCTGATATGATCGAAACTCGGTTTTCAGAAACTTCTCAAAGGGGTTAGTACACGGGAAATTGTTAAAAATCAAGTCGGACCATTTTGTGGATATTTTTACATATTTTGTTCCTATGGGTTATTGGAATTCAATGAAATTTTATTTGGTGCCATTCGGACCTGAATCGGGGTTGAAATGACTGAAACTCGGTTTTCGGATAATCCTCAAAGGGGTTAGTACACAGGATATTGTTAAAAATCGAGTCGGACCATTTTATGGATATTTTTACATATTTTTTTCCAATGGGTTATTGGAATTCAATGAAATTTTATTTGGTGCCATTCGGACCTGAATCGGGGCTAAAATGACTGAAACTCGGTTTTCGGATAATCCTCAAAGGGGTTAGTACACGGGATATTGTTAAAAACCGAGTCGGACCATTTTATGGATATTTTTACATATTTTGTTCCTATGGGTTATTGGAATTCAACGCAATTTTATTTAACGCAGTTCGGACCGGAATCGGAGCTGATATGATCGAAACTCGGTTTTCAGAAACTTCTCAAAGGGGTTAGTACACGGGAAATTGTTAAAAATCAAGTCGGACCATTTTGTGGATATTTTTACATATTTTGTTCCTATGGGTTATTGGAATTCAACAAAATTTTATTTGGTGCCATTCGGACCTGAATCGGGGCTGAAATGACTGAAACTCGGTTTTCGGATAATCCTCAAAGGGGTTAGTACACGGGATATTGTTAAAAATCGAGTCGGACCATTTTATGGATATTTTTACATATTTTATTCCAATGGGTTATTGGAATTCAATTAAATTTTATTTGGTGCCATTCGGACCTGAATCGGGGCTAAAATGACTGAAACTCGGTTTTCGGATAATCCTCAAAGGGGTTAGTACATGGGATATTGTTAAAAACCGAGTCGGACCATTTTATGGATATTTTTACATATTTTGTTCCTATGGGTTATTGGAATTCAACGCAATTTTATTTAACGCAGTTCGGACCGGAATCGGAGCTGATATGATCGAAACTCGGTTTTCGGAAACTTCTCAAAGGGGTTAGTACACGGGAAATTGTTAAAAATCAAGTCGGACCATTTTGTGGATATTTTTACATATTTTGTTCCTATGGGTTATTGGAATTCAATGAAATTTTATTTGGTGCCATTCGGACGTGAATCGGGGCTGAAATGACTGAAACTCGGTTTTCGGATAATCCTCAAAGGGGTTAGTACACGGGATATTGTTAAAAATCGAGTCGGACCATTTTATGGATATTTTTACATATTTTGTTCCTATGGGTTATTGGAATTCAACAAAATTTTATTTGGTGCCAGTCGGACCTGAATCGGGGCTGAATAGGCTGAAACTCGGTTTTCGGATAATCCTCAAAGGGGTTAGTACACGGGATATTGTTAAAAATCGAGTCGGACCATTTTATGGATATTTTTACATATTTTGTTCCTATGGGTTATTGGAATTCAACAAAATTTTATTTAATGCAGTTCGGACCGGAATCGGGCTGATATGATCGAAACTCGGTTTTCGGAAACTTCTCAAAGGGGTTAGTACACGGGATATTGTTAAAAATCAAGTCGGACCATTTTGTGGATATTTTTACATATTTTGTTCCTATGGGTTATTGGAATTCAATGAAATTTTATTTGGTGCCATTCGGACCTGAATCGGGGCTGAAATGACTGAAACTCGGTTTTCAGATAATCCTCAAAGGGGTTAGTACACGGGATATTGTTAAAAATCGAGTCGGACCATTTTATGGATATTTTTACATATTTTGTTCCTATGGGTTATTGGAATTCAACAAAATTTTATTTGGTGCCAGTCGGACCTGAATCGGGGCTGAAATGACTGAAACTCGGTTTTCGGATAATCCTCAAAGGGGTTAGTACACGGGATATTGTTAAAAATCGAGTCGGACCATTTTATGGATATTTTTACATATTTTGCTCCTATGGGTTATTGGAATTCAACAAAATTTTATTTGGTGCCAGTCGGACCTGAATCGGGGCTGAAATGACTGAAACTCGGTTTTCGGATAATCCTCAAAGGGGTTAGTACACGGGATATTGTTAAAAACCGAGTCGGACCATTTTATGGATATTTTTACAAATTTTGTTCCTATGGGTTATTGGAATTCAACGCAATTTTATTTAACGCAGTTCGGACCGGAATCGGAGTTGATATGATCGAAACTCGGTTTTCGGAAACTTCTCAAAGGGGTTAGTACACGGGAAATTGTTAAAAATCAAGTCGGACCATTTTGTGGATATTTTTACATATTCTGTTCCTATGGGTTATTGGAATTCAATGAAATTTTATTTGGTGCCATTCGGACGTGAATCGGGGCTGAAATGACTGAAACTCGGTTTTCGGATAATCCTCAAAGGGGTTAGTACACGGGATATTGTTAAAAATCGAGTCGGACCATTTTATGGATATTTTTACATATTTTGTTCCTATGGGTTATTGGAATTCAACAAAATTTTATTTGGTGCCAGTCGGACCTGAATCGAGGCTGAATAGGCTGAAACTCGGTTTTCGGATAATCCTCAAAGGGGTTAGTACACGGGATATTGTTAAAAATCGAGTCGGACCATTTTATGGATATTTTTACATATTTTGTTCCTATGGGTTATTGGAATTCAACACAATTTTATTTAATGCAGTTCGGACCGGAATCGGAGCTGATATGATCGAAACTCGGTTTTCGGAAACTTCTCAAAGGGGTTAGTACACGGGATATTGTTAAAAATCAAGTCGGACCATTTTATGGATATTTTTACATATTTTGTTCCTATGGGTTATTGGAATTCAATGAAATTTTATTTGGTGCCATTCGGACCTGAATCGGGGCTGAAATGATTGAAACTCGGTTTTCAGATAATCCTCAAAGGGGTTAGTACACGGGATATTGTTAAAAATCGAGTCGGACCATTTTATGGATATTTTTACATATTTTGTTCCTATGGGTTATTGGAATTCAACAAAATTTTATTTGGTGCCAGTCGGACCTGAATCGGGGCTGAAATGACTGAAACTCGGTTTTCGGATAATCCTCAAAGGGGTTAGTACACGGGATATTGTTAAAAATCGAGTCGGACCATTTTATGGATATTTTTACATATTTTGTTCCTATGGGTTATTGGAATTCAACAAAATTTTATTTGGTGCCAGTCGGACCTGAATCGGGGCTGAAATGACTGAAACTCGGTTTTCGGATAATCCTCAAAGGGGTTAGTACACGGGATATTGTTAAAAACCGAGTCGGACCATTTTATGGATATTTTTACAAATTTTGTTCCTATGGGTTATTGGAATTCAACGCAATTTTATTTAACGCAGTTCGGACCGGAATCGGAGTTGATATGATCGAAACTCGGTTTTCGGAAACTTCTCAAAGGGGTTAGTACACGGGAAATTGTTAAAAATCAAGTCGGACCATTTTGTGGATATTTTTACATATTTTGTTCCTATGGGTTATTGGAATTCAATGAAATTTTATTTGGTGCCATTCGGACGTGAATCGGGGCTGAAATGACTGAAACTCGGTTTTCGGATAATCCTCAAAGGGGTTAATACTCGGGATATTGTTAAAAATCGAGTCGGACCATTTTATGGATATTTTTACATATTTTGTTCCTATGGGTTATTGGAATTCAATGAAATTTTATTTGGTACCAGTCGGACCTGAATCGGGGCTGAAAAGACTGAAACTCGGTTTTCGGATAATCCTCAAAGGGGTTAGTACACGGGATATTGTTAAAAACCGAGTCGGACCATTTTATGGATATTTTTACATATTTTGTTCCTATGGGTTATTGGAATTCAACGCAATTTTATTTAACGAAGTTCGGACCGGAATCGGAGCTGATATGATCGAAACTCGGTTTTCGGAAACTTCTCAAAGGGCTTAGTACACGGGATATTGATAAAAATCAAGTCGGACTATTTTGTGGATATTTTTATATATTTTGTTCCTATGGGTTATTGGAATTCAATGAAATTTTATTTGGTGCCATTCGGACCTGAATCGGGGCTGAAATGACTGAAACTCGGTTTTCGGATAATCCTCAAAGGGGTTAGTACACAGGATATTGTTAAAAATCGAGTCGGACCATTTTATGGATATTTTTACATATTTTTTTCCAATGGGTTATTGGAATTCAATGAAATTTTATTTGGTGCCATTCGGACCTGAATCGGGGCTAAAATGACTGAAACTCGGTTTTCGGATAATCCTCAAAGGGGTTAGTACACGTGATATTGTTAAAAATCGAGTCGGACCATTTTATGGATATTTTTACATATTTTGTTCCTATGGGTTATTGGAATTCAACACAATTTTATTTAATGCAGTTCGGACCGAAATCGGAGCTGATATGATCGAAACTCGGTTTTCGGAAACTTCTCAAAGGGGTTAGTACACGGGATATTGTTAAAAATCAAGTCGGACCATTTTGTGGATATTTTTACATATTTTGTTCCTATGGGTTATTGGAATTCAATGAAATTTTATTTGGTGCCATTCGGACCTGAATCGGGGCTGAAATGACAGAGACTCGGTTTTTAGATAATCCTCAAAGGGGTTAGTACACGGGATATTGTTAAAAATCGAGTCGGACCATTTTATGGATATTTTTACATATTTTGTTCCTATGGGTTATTGGAATTCAACAAAATTTTATTTGGTGCCAGTCGGACCTGAATCGAGGCTGAAATGACTGAAACTCGGTTTTCGGATAATCCTCAAAGGGGTTAGTACACGGGATATTGTTAAAAATCGAGTCGGACCATTTTATGGATATTTTTACATATTTTGTTCCTATGGGTTATTGGAATTCAACAAAATTTTATTTGGTGCCAGTCGGACCTGAATCGGGGCTGAAATGACGAAAACTCGGTTTTCGGAAAATCCTCAAAGGGTTTAGTACACGGGATATTGTTAAAAATCGAGTCGGACCATTTTATGGATATTTTTACATATTTTGTTCCAATGGGTTATTGGAATTCAATTAAATTTTATTTGGTGCCATTCGGACGTGAATCGGGGCTGAAATGACTGAAACTCGGTTTTCGGATAATCCTCAAAGGGGTTAGTACACGGGATATTGTTAAAAACCGAGTCGGACCATTTTATGGATATTTTTACATATTTTGTTCCTATGGGTTATTGGAATTCAACGCAATTTTATTTAACGCAGTTCGGACCGGAATCGGAGCTGATATGATCGAAACTCGGTTTTCGGAAACTTCTCAAAGGGGTTAGTACACGGGAAATTGTTAAAAATCAATTCGGACCATTTTGTGGATATTCTTACATATTTTGTTCCTATGGGTTATTGGAATTCAATGAAATTTTATTTGGTGCCATTCGGACGTGAATCGGGGCTGAAATGACTGAAACTCGGTTTTCGGATAATCCTCAAAGGGGTTAGTACACGGGATATTGTTAAAAATCGAGTCGGACCATTTTATGGATATTTTTACATATTTTGTTCCTATGGGTTATTGGAATTCAACAAAATTTTATTTGGTGCCATTCGGACCTGAATCGGGGCTGAAAAGACTGAAACTCGGTTTTCGGATAATCCTCAAAGGGGTTAGTACACGGGATATTGTTAAAAATCGAGTCGGACCATTTTATGGATATTTTTACATATTTTGTTCCTATGGGTTATTGGAATTCAACGCAATTTTATTTAACGAAGTTCGGACCGGAATCGGAGCTGATATGATCGAAACTCGGTTTTCGGAAACTTCTCAAAGGGATTAGTACACGGGATATTGATAAAAATCAAGTCGGACAATTTTGTGGATATTTTTATATATTTTGTTCCTATGGGTTATTGGAATTCAATGAAATTTTATTTGGTGCCATTCGGACCTGAATCGGGGCTGAAATGACTGAAACTCGGTTTTCGGATAATCCTCAAAGGGGTTAGTACACAGGATATTGTTAAAAATCGAGTCGGACCATTTTATGGATATTTTTACATATTTTTTTCCAATGGGTTATTGGAATTCAATGAAATTTTATTTGGTGCCATTCGGACGTGAATCGGGGCTGAAATGACTGAAACTCGGTTTTCGGATAATCCTCAAAGGGGTTAGTACACGGGATATTGTTAAAAATCGAGTCGGACCATTTTATGGATATTTTTACATATTTTGTTCCTATGGGTTATTGGAATTCAACAAAATTTTATTTGGTGCCAGTCGGACCTGAATCGGGGTTAAAATGACTGAAACTCGGTTTTCGGATAATCCTCAAAGGGGTTAGTACACGGGATATTGTTAAAAACCGAGTCGGACCATTTTATGGATATTTTTACATATTTTGTTCCTATGAGTTATTGGAATTCAACGCAATTTTATTTAACGCAGTTCGGACCGGAATCGGAGCTGATATGATCGAAACTCGGTTTTCGGAAACTTCTCAAAGGGGTTAGTACACGGGAAATTGTTAAAAATCAAGTCGGACCATTTTGTGGATATTTTTACATATTTTGTTCCTATGGGTTATTGGAATTCAATGAAATTTTATTTGGTGCCATTCGGACGTGAATCGGGGCTGAAATGACTGAAACTCGGTTTTCGGATAATCCTCAAAGGGGTTAGTACACGGGATATTGTTAAAAATCGAGTCGGACCATTTTATGGATATTTTTACATATTTTGTTCCTATGGGTTATTGGAATTCAACGCAATTTTATTTAACGAAGTTCGGACCGGAATCGGAGCTGATATGATCGAAACTCGGTTTTCGGAAACTTCTCAAAGGGATTAGTACTCGGGATATTGATAAAAATCAAGTCGGACAATTTTGTGGATATTTTTACATATTTTGTTCCTATGGGTTATTGGAATTCAATGAAATTTTATTTGGTGCCATTCGGACCTGAATCGGGGCTGAAATGACTGAAACTCGGTTTTCGGATAATCCTCAAAGGGGTTAGTACACAGGATATTGTTAAAAATCGAGTCGGACCATTTTATGGATATTTTTACATATTTTTTTCCAATGGGTTATTGGAATTCAATGAAATTTTATTTGGTGCCATTCGGACGTGAATCGGGGCTGAAATGACTGAAACTCGGTTTTCGGATAATCCTCAAAGGGGTTAGTACACGGGATATTGTTAAAAATCGAGTCGGACCATTTTATGGATATTTTTACATATTTTGTTCCTATGGGTTATTGGTATTCAACGCAATTTTATTTAACGCAGTTCGGACCGGAATCGGAGCTGATATGATCGAAACTCGGTTTTCGGAAACTTCTCAAAGGGGTTAGTACACGGGAAATTGTTAAAAATCAAGTCGGACCATTTTGTGGATATTTTTACATATTTTGTTCCTATGGGTTATTGGAATTCAATGAAATTTTATTTGGTGCCATTCGGACGTGAATCGGGGCAGAAATGACTGAAACTCGGTTTTCGGATAATCCTCAAAGGGGTTAGTACACGGGATATTGTTAAAAATCGAGTCGGACCATTTTATGGATATTTTTACATATTTTGTTCCTATGGGTTATTGGAATTCAACAAAATTTTATTTGGTGCCAGTCGGACCTGAATCGGGGCTGAAATGACTGAAACTCGGTTTTCGGAAAATCCTCAAAGGGGTTAGTACACGGGATATTGTTAAAAATTGAGTCGGACCATTTTATGGATATTTTTACATATTTTGTTCCAATGGGTTATTGGAATTCAATTAAATTTTATTTGGTGCCATTCGGACCTGAATCGCGGCTAAAATGACTGAAACTCGGTTTTCGGATAATCCTCAAAGGGGTTAGTACACGGGATATTGTTAAAAACCGAGTCGGACCATTTTATGGATATTTTTACATATTTTGTTCCTATGGGTTATTGGAATTCAACGCAATTTTATTTAACGCAGTTCGGACCGGAATCGGAGCTGATATGATCGAAACTCGGTTTTCGGAAACTTCTCAAAGGGATTAGTACTCGGGATATTGATAAAAATCAAGTCGGACAATTTTGTGGATATTTTTACATATTTTGTTCCTATGGGTTATTGGAATTCAATGAAATTTTATTTGGTGCCATTCGGACCTGAATCGGGGCTGAAATGACTGAAACTCGGTTTTCGGATAATCCTCAAAGGGGTTAGTACACAGGATATTGTTAAAAATCGAGTCGGACCATTTTATGGATATTTTTACATATTTTTTTCCAATGGGTTATTGGAATTCAATGAAATTTTATTTGGTGCCATTCGGACGTGAATCGGGGCTGAAATGACTGAAACTCGGTTTTCGGATAATCCTCAAAGGGGTTAGTACACGGGATATTGTTAAAAATCGAGTCGGACCATTTTATGGATATTTTTACATATTTTGTTCCTATGGGTTATTGGTATTCAACGCAATTTTATTTAACGCAGTTCGGACCGGAATCGGAGCTGATATGATCGAAACTCGGTTTTCGGAAACTTCTCAAAGGGGTTAGTACACGGGAAATTGTTAAAAATCAAGTCGGACCATTTTGTGGTTATTTTTACATATTTTGTTCCTATGGGTTATTGGAATTCAATGAAATTTTATTTGGTGCCATTCGGACGTGAATCGGGGCAGAAATGACTGAAACTCGGTTTTCGGATAATCCTCAAAGGGGTTAGTACACGGGATATTGTTAAAAATCGAGTCGGACCATTTTATGGATATTTTTACATATTTTGTTCCTATGGGTTATTGGAATTCAACAAAATTTTATTTGGTGCCAGTCGGACCTGAATCGGGGCTGAAATGACTGAAACTCGGTTTTCGGAAAATCCTCAAAGGGGTTAGTACACGGGATATTGTTAAAAATTGAGTCGGACCATTTTATGGATATTTTTACATATTTTGTTCCAATGGGTTATTGGAATTCAATTAAATTTTATTTGGTGCCATTCGGACCTGAATCGCGGCTAAAATGACTGAAACTCGGTTTTCGGATAATCCTCAAAGGGGTTAGTACACGGGATATTGTTAAAAACCGAGTCGGACCATTTTATGGATATTTTTACATATTTTGTTCCTATGGGTTATTGGAATTCAACGCAATTTTATTTAACGCAGTTCGGACCGGAATCGGAGCTGATATGATCGAAACTCGGTTTTCGGAAACTTCTCAAAGCGGTTAGTACACGGGAAATTGTTAAAAATCAAGTCGGACCATTTTGTGGATATTTTTACATATTTTGTTCCTATGGGTTATTGGAATTCAATGAAATTTTATTTGGTGCCATTCGGACGTGAATCGGGGCTGAAATGACTGAAACTCGGTTTTCGGATAATCCTCAAAGGGGTTAGTACACGGGATATTGTTAAAAATCGAGTCGGACCATTTTATGGATATTTTTTCATATTTTGTTCCTATGGGTTATTGGAATTCAACAAAATTTTATTTGGTGCCAGTCGGACCTGAATCGGGGCTGAAAAGACTGAAACTCGGTTTTCGGATAATCCTCAAAGGGGTTAGTACACGGGATATTGTTAAAAATCGAGTCGGACCATTTTATGGATATTTTTACATATTTTGTTCCTATGGGTTATTGGAATTCAACGCAATTTTATTTAACGAAGTTCGGACCGGAATCGGAGCTGATATGATCGAAACTCGGTTTTCGGAAACTTCTCAAAGGGATTAGTACACGGGATATTGATAAAAATCAAGTCGGACAATTTTGTGGATATTTTTATATATTTTGTTCCTATGGGTTATTGGAATTCAATGAAATTTTATTTGGTGCCATTCGGACCTGAATCGGGGCTGAAATGACTGAAACTCGGTTTTCGGATAATCCTCAAAGGGGTTAGTACACAGGATATTGTTAAAAATCGAGTCGGACCATTTTATGGATATTTTTACATATTTTTTTCCAATGGGTTATTGGAATTCAATGAAATTTTATTTGGTGCCATTCGGACCTGAATCGGGGCTAAAATGACTGAAACTCGGTTTTCGGATAATCCTCAAAGGGGTTAGTACACGGGATATTGTTAAAAATCGAGTCGGACCATTTTATGGATATTTTTACATATTTTGTTACTATGGGTTATTGGAATTCAACACAATTTTATTTAATGCAGTTCGGACCGGAATCGGAGCTGATATGATCGAAACTCGGTTTTCGGAAACTTCTCAAAGGGGTTAGTACACGGGATATTGTTAAAAATCAAGTCGGACCATTTTGTGGATATTTTTACATATTTTGTTCCTATGGGTTATTGGAATTCAATGAAATTTTATTTGGTGCCATTCGGACCTGAATCGGGGCTGAAATGACTGAAACTCGGTTTTCAGATAATCCTCAAAGGGGTTAGTACACGGGATATTGTTAAAAATCGAGTTGGACCATTTTATGGATATTTTTACATATTTTGTTCCTATGGGTTATTGGAATTCAATGAAATTTTATTTGGTGCCATTCGGACGTGAATCGGGGCTGAAATGACTGAAACTCGGTTTTCGGATAATCCTCAAAGGGGTTAGTACACGGGATATTGTTTAAAATCGAGTCGGACCATTTTATGGATATTTTTTCATATTTTGTTCCTATGGGTTATTGGAATTCAACAAAATTTTATTTGGTGCCAGTCGGACCTGAATCGGGGCTGAAAAGACTGAAACTCGGTTTTCGGATAATCCTCAAAGGGGTTAGTACACGGGATATTGTTAAAAATCGAGTCGGACCATTTTATGGATATTTTTACATATTTTGTTCCTATGGGTTATTGGAATTCAACGCAATTTTATTTAACGAAGTTCGGACCGGAATCGGAGCTGATATGATCGAAACTCGGTTTTCGGAAACTTCTCAAAGGGATTAGTACACGGGATATTGATAAAAATCAAGTCGGACAATTTTGTGGATATTTTTATATATTTTGTTCCTATGGGTTATTGGAATTCAATGAAATTTTATTTGGTGCCATTCGGACCTGAATCGGGGCTGAAATGACTGAAACTCGATTTTCGGATAATCCTCAAAGGGGTTAGTACACAGGATATTGTTAAAAATCGAGTCGGACCATTTTATGGATATTTTTACATATTTTTTTCCAATGGGTTATTGGAATTCAATGAAATTTTATTTGGTGCCATTCGGACCTGAATCGGGGCTAAAATGACTGAAACTCGGTTTTCGGATAATCCTCAAAGGGGTTAGTACACGGGATATTGTTAAAAATCGAGTCGGACCATTTTATGGATATTTTTACATATTTTGTTACTATGGGTTATTGGAATTCAACACAATTTTATTTAATGCAGTTCGGACCGGAATCGGAGCTGATATGATCGAAACTCGGTTTTCGGAAACTTCTCAAAGGGGTTAGTACACGGGATATTGTTAAAAATCAAGTCGGACCATTTTGTGGATATTTTTACATATTTTGTTCCTATGGGTTATTGGAATTCAATGAAATTTTATTTGGTGCCATTCGGACCTGAATCGGGGCTGAAATGACTGAAACTCGGTTTTCAGATAATCCTCAAAGGGGTTAGTACACGGGATATTGTTAAAAATCGAGTTGGACCATTTTATGGATATTTTTACATATTTTGTTCCTATGGGTTATTGGAATTCAACAAAATTTTATTTGGTGCCAGTCGGACCTGAATCGGGGCTGAAATGACTGAAACTCGGTTTTCGGATAATCCTCAAAGGGGTTAGTACACGGGATATTGTTAAAAATCGAGTCGGACCATTTTATGGATATTTTTACATATTTTGTTCCTATGGGTTATTGGAATTCAACACAATTTTATTTAATGTAGTTCGGACCGGAATCGGAGCTGATATGATCGAAACTCGGTTTTCGGAAACTTCTCAAAGGGGTTAGTACACGGGATATTGTTAAAAATCGAGTCGGACCATTTTATGGATATTTTTACATATTTTGTTCCTATGGGTTATTGGAATTCAACACAATTTTATTTAATGCAGTTCGGACCGGAATCGGAGCTGATATGATCGAAACTCGGTTTTCGGAAACTTCTCAAAGGGGTTAGTACACGGGATATTGTTAAAAATCAAGTCGGACCATTTTGTGGATATTTTTACATATTTTGTTCCTATGGGTTATTGGAATTCAATGAAATTTTATTTGGTGCCATTCGGACCTGAATCGGGGCTGAAATGACTGAAACTCGGTTTTCAGATAATCCTCAAAGGGGTTAGTACACGGGATATTGTTAAAAATCGAGTTGGACCATTTTATGGATATTTTTACATATTTTGTTCCTATGGGTTATTGGAATTCAATGAAATTTTATTTGGTGCCATTCGGACGTGAATCGGGGCTGAAATGACTGAAACTCGGTTTTCGGATAATCCTCAAAGGGGTTAGTACACGGGATATTGTTAAAAATCGAGTCGGACCATTTTATGGATATTTTTTCATATTTTGTTTCTATGGGTTATTGGAATTCAACAAAATTTTATTTGGTGCCAGTCGGACCTGAATCGGGGCTGAAAAGACTGAAACTCGGTTTTCGGATAATCCTCAAAGGGGTTAGTACACGAGATATTGTTAAAAATCGAGTCGGACCATTTTATGGATATTTTTACATATTTTGTTCCTATGGGTTATTGAAATTCAACGCAATTTTATTTAACGAAGTTCGGACCGGAATCGGAGCTGATATGATCGAAACTCGGTTTTCGGAAACTTCTCAAAGGGATTAGTACACGGGATATTGATAAAAATCAAGTCGGACAATTTTGTGGATATTTTTATATATTTTGTTCCTATGGGTTATTGGAATTCAATGAAATTTTATTTGGTGCCATTCGGACCTGAATCGGGGCTGAAATGACTGAAACTCGGTTTTCGGATAATCCTCAAAGGGGTTAGTACACAGGATATTGTTAAAAATCGAGTCGGACCATTTTATGGATATTTTTACATATTTTTTTCCAATGGGTTATTGGAATTCAATGAAATTTTATTTGGTGCCATTCGGACCTGAATCGGGGCTAAAATGACTGAAACTCGGTTTTCGGATAATCCTCAAAGGGGTTAGTACACGGGATATTGTTAAAAATCGAGTCGGACCATTTTATGGATATTTTTACATATTTTGTTACTATGGGTTATTGGAATTCAACACAATTTTATTTAATGCAGTTCGGACCGGAATCGGAGCTGATATGATCGAAACTCGGTTTTCGGAAACTTCTCAAAGGGGTTAGTACACGGGATATTGTTAAAAATCAAGTCGGACCATTTTGTGGATATTTTTACATATTTTGTTCCTATGGGTTATTGGAATTCAATGAAATTTTATTTGGTGCCATTCGGACCTGAATCGGGGCTGAAATGACTGAAACTCGGTTTTCAGATAATCCTCAAAGGGGTTAGTACACGGGATATTGTTAAAAATCGAGTTGGACCATTTTATGGATATTTTTACATATTTTGTTCCTATGGGTTATTGGAATTCAACAAAATTTTATTTGGTGCCAGTCGGACCTGAATCGGGGCTGAAATGACTGAAACTCGGGTTTCGGATAATCCTCAAAGGGGTTAGTACACGGGATATTGTTAAAAATCGAGTCGGACCATTTTATGGATATTTTTACATATTTTGTTCCTATGGGTTATTGGAATTCAACAAAATTTTATTTGGTGCCAGTCGGACCTGAATCGGGGCTGAAATGACTGAAACTCGGTTTTCGGAAAATCCTCAAAGGGGTTAGTACACGGGATATTGTTAAAATCAAGTCGGACCATTTTATGGATATTTTTACATATTTTGGTCCTATGGGTTATTGGAATTCAACGCAATTTTATTTAACGACGTTCGGACCGGAATCGGAGCTGATATGATCGAAACTCGGTTTTCGGAAACTTCTCAAAGGGATTAGTACACGGGATATTGATAAAAATCAAGTCGGACAATTTTGTGGATATTTTTATATATTTTGTTCCTATGGGTTATTGGAATTCAATGAAATTTTATTTGGTGCCATTCGGACCTGAATCGGGGCTGAAATGACTGAAACTCGGTTTTCGGATAATCCTCAAAGGGGTTAGTACACGGGATATTGTTAAAAATCGAGTCGGACCATTTTATGGATATTTTTACATATTTTGTTCCAATGGGTTATTGGAATTCAATGAAATTTTATTTGGTGCCATTCAGACCTGAATCGGGGCAAAAATGACTGAAACTCGGTTTTCGGATAATCCTCAAAGGGGTTAGTACACGGGATATTGTTAAAAATCGAGTCGGACCATTTTATGGATATTTTTACACATTTTGTTCCTATGGGTTATTGGAATTCAACGCATTTTTATTTAACGCAGTTTGGACCGGAATCGGAGCTGATATGATCGAAACTCGGTTTTCGGAAACTTCTCAAAGGGGTTAGTACACGGGAAATTGTTAAAAATCAAGTCGGACCATTTTGTGGATATTTTTACATATTTTGTTCCTATGGGTTATTGGAATTCAATGAAATTTTATTTGGTGCCATTCGGACGTGAATCGGGGCTGAAATGACTGAAACTCGGTTTTCGGATAATCCTCAAAGGGGTTAGTACACGGGATATTGTTAAAAATCGAGTCGGACCATTTTATGGATATTTTTACATATTTTGTTCCTATGGGTTATTGGAATTCAACAAAATTTTATTTGGTGCCAGTCGGACCTGAATCGGGGCTAAAATGACTGAAACTCGGTTTTCGGATAATCCTCAAAGGGGTTAGTACACGGGATATTGTTAAAAACCGAGTCGGACCATTTTATGGATATTTTTACATATTTTGTTCCTATGGGTTATTGGAATTCAACGCAATTTTATTTAACGCAGTTCGGACCGGAATCGGAGCTGATATGATCGAAACTCGGTTTTCGGAAACTTCTCAAAGGGGTTAGTACACGGGATATTGTTAAAAATCGAGTCGGACCATTTTATGGATATTTTTACATATTTTGTTCCTATGGGTTATTGGAATTCAACACAATTTTATTTAATGCAGTTCGGACCGGAATCGGAGCTGATATGATCGAAACTCGGTTTTCGGAAACTTCTCAAAGGGGTTAGTACACGGGATATTGTTAAAAATCGAGTCGGGCCATTTTATGGATATTTTTACATATTTTGTTCCTATGGGTTATTGGAATTCAACGCAATTTTATGTGGTGCCATTCGGACCTGAATCGGGGCTGAAATGACTGAAACTCGGTTTTCAGATAATCCTCAAAGGGGTTAGTACACGGGATATTGTTAAAAATCGAGTTGGACCATTTTATGGATATTTTTACATATTTTGTTCCTATGGGTTATTGGAATTCAACAAAATTTTATTTGGTGCCAGTCGGACCTGAATCGGGGCTGAAATGACTGAAACTCGGTTTTCGGATAATCCTCAAAGGGGTTAGTACACGGGATATTGTTAAAAATCGAGTCGGACCATTTTATGGATATTTTTACATATTTTGTTCCTATGGGTTATTGGAATTCAACAAAATTTTATTTGGTGCCAGTCGGACCTGAATCGGGGCTGAAATGACTGAAACTCGGTTTTCGGAAAATCCTCAAAGGGGTTAGTACACGGGATATTGTTAAAAATCAAGTCGGACCATTTTATGGATATTTTTACATATTTTGGTCCTATGGGTTATTGGAATTCAACGCAATTTTATTTAACGACGTTCGGACCGGAATCGGAGCTGATATGATCGAAACTCGGTTTTCGGAAACTTCTCAAAGGGATTAGTACACGGGATATTGATAAAAATCAAGTCGGACAATTTTGTGGATATTTTTATATATTTTGTTCCTATGGGTTATTGGAATTCAATGAAATTTTATTTGGTGCCATTCGGACCTGAATCGGGGCTGAAATGACTGAAACTCGGTTTTCGGATAATCCTCAAAGGGGTTAGTACACAGGATATTGTTAAAAATCGAGTCGGACCATTTTATGGATATTTTTACATATTTTGTTCCAATGGGTTATTGGAATTCAATGAAATTTTATTTGGTGCCATTCAGACCTGAATCGGGGCAAAAATGATTGAAACTCGGTTTTCGGATAATCCTCAAAGGGGTTAGTACACGGGATATTGTTAAAAATCGAGTCGGACCATTTTATGGATATTTTTACACATTTTGTTCCTATGGGTTATTGGAATTCAACGCATTTTTATTTAACCCAGTTCGGACCGGAATCGGAGCTGATATGATCGAAACTCGGTTTTCGGAAACTTCTCAAAGGGGTTAGTACACGGGAAATTGTTAAAAATCAAGTCGGACCATTTTGTGGATATTTTTACATATTTTGTTCCTATGGGTTATTGGAATTCAATGAAATTTTATTTGGTGCCATTCGGACGTGAATCGGGGCTGAAATGACTGAAACTCGGTTTTCGGATAATCCTCAAAGGGGTTAGTACACGGGATATTGTTAAAAATCGAGTCGGACCATTTTATGGATATTTTTACATATTTTGTTCCTATGGGTTATTGGAATTCAACAAAATTTTATTTGGTGCCAGTCGGACCTGAATCGGGGCTGAAAAGACTGAAACTCGGTTTTCGGATAATCCTCAAAGGGGTTAGTACACGGGATATTGTTAAAAATCGAGTCGGACCATTTTATGGATATTTTTACACATTTTGTTCCTATGGGTTATTGGAATTCAACGCATTTTTATTTAACCCAGTTCGGACCGGAATCGGAGCTGATATGATCGAAACTCGGTTTTCGGAAACTTCTAAAAGGGGTTAGTACACGGGAAATTGTTAAAAATCAAGTCGGACCACTTTGTGGATATTTTTACATATTTTGTTCCTATGGGTTATTGGAATTCAATGAAATTTTATTTGGTGCCATTCGGACGTGAATCGGGGCTGAAATGACTGAAACTCGGTTTTCGGATAATCCTCAAAGGGGTTAGTACACGGGATATTGTTAAAAATCAAGTCGGACCATTTTATGGATATTTTTACATATTTTGGTCCTATGGGTTATTGGAATTCAACGCAATTTTATTTAACGACGTTCGGACCGGAATCGGAGCTGATATGATCGAAACTCGGTTTTCGGAAACTTCTCAAAGGGATTAGTACACGGGATATTGATAAAAATCAAGTCGGACAATTTTGTGGATATTTTTATATATTTTGTTCCTATGGGTTATTGGAATTCAATGAAATTTTATTTGGTGCCATTCGGACCTGAATCGGGGCTGAAATGACTGAAACTCGGTTTTCGGATAATCCTCAAAGGGGTTAGTACACAGGATATTGTTAAAAATCGAGTCGGACCATTTTATGGATATTTTTACATATTTTGTTCCAATGGGTTATTGGAATTCAATGAAATTTTATTTGGTGCCATTCAGACCTGAATCGGGGCAAAAATGACTGAAACTCGGTTTTCGGATAATCCTCAAAGGGGTTAGTACACGGGATATTGTTAAAAATCGAGTCGGACCATTTTATGGATATTTTTACACATTTTGTTCCTATGGGTTATTGGAATTCAACGCATTTTTATTTAACCCAGTTCGGACCGGAATCGGAGCTGATATGATCGAAACTCGGTTTTCGGAAACTTCTCAAAGGGGTTAGTACACGGGAAATTGTTAAAAATCAAGTCGGACCATTTTGTGGATATTTTTACATATTTTGTTCCTATGGGTTATTGGAATTCAATGAAATTTTATTTGGTGCCATTCGGACGTGAATCGGGGCTGAAATGACTGAAACTCGGTTTTCGGATAATCCTCAAAGGGGTTAGTACACGGGATATTGTTAAAAATCGAGTCGGACCATTTTATGGATATTTTTACATATTTTGTTCCTATGGGTTATTGGAATTCAACAAAATTTTATTTGGTGCCAGTTGGACCTGAATCGGGGCTGAAAAGACTGAAACTCGGTTTTCGGATAATCCTCAAAGGGGTTAGTACACGGGATATTGTTAAAAATCGAGTCGGACCATTTTATGGATATTTTTACACATTTTGTTCCTATGGGTTATTGGAATTCAACGCATTTTTATTTAACCCAGTTCGGACCGGAATCGGAGCTGATATGATCGAAACTCGGTTTTCGGAAACTTCTAAAAGGGGTTAGTACACGGGAAATTGTTAAAAATCAAGTCGGACCACTTTGTGGATATTTTTACATATTTTGTTCCTATGGGTTATTGGAATTCAATGAAATTTTATTTGGTGCCATTCGGACGTGAATCGGGGCTGAAATGACTGAAACTCGGTTTTCGGATAATCCTCAAAGGGGTTAGTACACGGGATATTGTTAAAAATCGAGTCGGACCATTTTTTGGATATTTTTACATATTTTGTTCCAATGGGTTATTGGAATTCAATGAAATTTTATTTGGTGCCATTCAGACCTGAATCGGGGCAAAAATGACTGAAACTCGGTTTTCGGATAATCCTCAAAGGGGTTAGTACACGGGATATTGTTAAAAATCGAGTCGGACCATTTTATGGATATTTTTACACATTTTGTTCCTATGGGTTATTGGAATTCAACGCATTTTTATTTAACGCAGTTCGGACCGGAATCGGAGCTGATATGATCGAAACTCGGTTTTCGGAAACTTCTCAAAGGGGTTAGTACACGGGAAATTGTTAAAAATCAAGTCGGACCATTTTGTGGATATTTTTACATATTTTGTTCCTATGGGTTATTGGAATTCAATGAAATTTTATTTGGTGCCATTCGGACGTGAATCGGGGCTGAAATGACTGAAACTCGGTTTTCGGATAATCCTCAAAGGGGTTAGTACACAGGATATTGTTAAAAATCGAGTCGGACCATTTTATGGATATTTTTACATATTTTTTTCCAATGGGTTATTGGAAGTCAATGAAATTTTATTTGGTGCCATTCGGACGTGAATCGGGGCTGAAATGACTGAAACTCGGTTTTCGGATAATCCTCAAAGGGGTTAGTACACGGGATATTGTTAAAAATCGAGTCGGACCATTTTATGGATATTTTTACATATTTTGTTCCTATGGGTTATTGGAATTCAACAAAATTTTATTTGGTGCCAGTCGGACCTGAATCGGGGCTAAAATGACTGAAACTCGGTTTTCGGATAATCCTCAAAGGGGTTAGTACACGGGATATTGTTAAAAACCGAGTCGGACCATTTTATGGATATTTTTACATATTTTGTTCCTATGGGTTATTGGAATTCAACGCAATTTTATTTAACGCAGTTCGGACCGGAATCGGAGCTGATATGATCGAAACTCGGTTTTCGGAAACTTCTCAAAGGGGTTAGTACACGGGATATTGTTAAAAATCGAGTCGGACCATTTTATGGATATTTTTACATATTTTGTTCCTATGGGTTATTGGAATTCAACACAATTTTATTTAATGCAGTTCGGACCGGAATCGGAGCTGATATGATCGAAACTCGGTTTTCGGAAACTTCTCAAAGGGGTTAGTACACGGGATATTGTTAAAAATCGAGTCGGACCATTTTATGGATATTTTTACATATTTTGTTCCTATGGGTTATTGGAATTCAACGCAATTTTATTTGGTGCCATTCGGACCTGAATCGGGGCTGAAATGACTAAAACTCGGTTTTCAGATAATCCTCAAAGGGGTTAGTACACGGGATATTGTTAAAAATCGAGTTGGACCATTTTATGGATATTTTTACATATTTTGTTCCTATGGGTTATTGGAATTCAACAAAATTTTATTTGGTGCCAGTCGGACCTGAATCGGGGCTGAAATGACTGAAACTCGGTTTTCGGATAATCCTCAAAGGGGTTAGTACACGGGATATTGTTAAAAATCGAGTCGGACCATTTTATGGATATTTTTACATATTTTGTTCCTATGGGTTATTGGAATTCAACAAAATTTTATTTGGTGCCAGTCGGACCTGAATCGGGGCTGAAATGACTGAAACTCGGTTTTCGGAAAATCCTCAAAGGGGTTAGTACACGGGATATTGTTAAAAATCAAGTCGGACCATTTTATGGATATTTTTACATATTTTGGTCCTATGGGTTATTGGAATTCAACGCAATTTTATTTAACGACGTTCGGACCGGAATCGGAGCTGATATGATCGAAACTCGGTTTTCGGAAACTTCTCAAAGGGATTAGTACACGGGATATTGATAAAAATCAAGTCGGACAATTTTGTGGATATTTTTATATATTTTGTTCCTATGGGTTATTGGAATTCAATGAAATTTTATTTGGTGCCATTCGGACCTGAATCGGGGCTGAAATGACTGAAACTCGGTTTTCGGATAATCCTCAAAGGGGTTAGTACACAGGATATTGTTAAAAATCGAGTCGGACCATTTTATGGATATTTTTACATATTTTGTTCCAATGGGTTATTGGAATTCAATGAAATTTTATTTGGTACCATTCAGACCTGAATCGGGGCAAAAATGACTGAAACTCGGTTTTCGGATAATCCTCAAAGGGGTTAGTACACGGGATATTGTTAAAAATCGAGTCGGACCATTTTATGGATATTTTTACACATTTTGTTCCTATGGGTTATTGGAATTCAACGCATTTTTATTTAACCCAGTTCGGACCGGAATCGGAGCTGATATGATCGAAACTCGGTTTTCGGAAACTTCTCAAAGGGGTTAGTACACGGGAAATTGTTAAAAATCAAGTCGGACCACTTTGTGGATATTTTTACATATTTTGTTCCTATGGGTTATTGGAATTCAATGAAATTTTATTTGGTGCCATTCAGACGTGAATCGGGGCTGAAATGACTGAAACTCGGTTTTCGGATAATCCTCAAAGGGGTTAGTACACGGGATATTGTTAAAAATCGAGTCGGACCATTTTATGGATATTTTTACATATTTTGTTCCTATGGGTTATTGGAATTCAACAAAATTTTATTTGGTGCCAGTCGGACCTGAATCGGGGCTGAAAAGACTGAAACTCGGTTTTCGGATAATCCTCAAAGGGGTTAGTACACGGGATATTGTTAAAAATCGAGTCGGACCATTTTATGGATATTTTTACATATTTTTTTCCAATGTGTTATTGGAATTCAATGAAATTTTATTTGGTGCCATTCGGACCTGAATCGGGGCTAAAATGACTGAAACTCGGTTTTCGGATAATCCTCAAAGGGGTTAGTACACGGGATATTGTTAAAAATCGAGTCGGACCATTTTATGGATATTTTTACATATTTTGTTCCTATGGGTTATTGGAATTCAACACAATTTTATTTAATGTAGTTCGGACCGGAATCGGAGCTGATATGATCGAAACTCGGTTTTCGGAAACTTCTCAAAGGGGTTAGTACACGGGATATTGTTAAAAATCGAGTCGGACCATTTTATGGATATTTTTACATATTTTGTTCCTATGGGTTATTGGAATTCAACACAATTTTATTTAATGCAGTTCGGACCGGAATCGGAGCTGATATGATCGAAACTCGGTTTTCGGAAACTTCTCAAAGGGGCTAGTACACGGGATACTGTTAAAAATCAAGTCGGACCATTTTGTGGATATTTTTACATATTTTGTTCCTATGGGTTATTGGAATTCAATGAAATTTTATTTGGTGCCATTCGGACCTGAATCGGGGCTGAAATGACTGAAACTCGGTTTTCGGATAATCCTCAAAGGGGTTAGTACACGGGATATTGTTAAAAATCGAGTCGGACCATTTTATGGATATTTTTACATATTTTGTTCCAATGGGTTATTGGAATTCAATGAAATTTTATTTGGTGCCATTCAGACCTGAATCGGGGCAAAAATGACTGAAACTCGGTTTTCGGATAATCCTCAAAGGGGTTAGTACACGGGATATTGTTAAAAATCGAGTCGGACCATTTTATGGATATTTTTACACATTTTGTTCCTATGGGTTATTGGAATTCAACGCATTTTTATTTAACCCAGTTCGGACCGGAATCGGAGCTGATATGATCGAAACTCGGTTTTCGGAAACTTCTCAAAGGGGTTAGTACACGGGAAATTGTTAAAAATCAAGTCGGACCACTTTGTGGATATTTTTACATATTTTGTTCCTATGGGTTATTGGAATTCAATGAAATTTTATTTGGTGCCATTCGGACGTGAATCGGGGCTGAAATGACTGAAACTCGGTTTTCGGATAATCCTCAAAGGGGTTAGTACACGGGATATTGTTAAAAATCGAGTCGGACCATTTTATGGATATTTTTACATATTTTGTTCCTATGGGTTATTGGAATTCAACAAAATTTTATTTGGTGCCAGTCGGACCTGAATCGGGGCTGAAATGACTGATACTCGGTTTTCGGATAATCCTCAAAGGGGTTAGTACACGGGATATTGTTAAAAATCGAGTCGGACCATTTTATGGATATTTTTACATATTTTTTTCCAATGTGTTATTGGAATTCAATGAAATTTTATTTGGTGCCATTCGGACCTGAATCGGGGCTAAAATGACTGAAACTCGGTTTTCGGATAATCCTCAAAGGGGTTAGTACACGGGATATTGTTAAAAATCGAGTCGGACCATTTTATGGATATTTTTACATATTTTGTTCCTATGGGTTATTGGAATTCAACACAATTTTATTTAATGTAGTTCGGACCGGAATCGGAGCTGATATGATCGAAACTCGGTTTTCGGAAACTTCTCAAAGGGGTTAGTACACGGGAAATTGTTAAAAATCGAGTCGGACCATTTTATGGATATTTTTACATATTTTGTTCCTATGGGTTATTGGAATTCAACACAATTTTATTTAATGCAGTTCGGACCGGAATCGGAGCTGATATGATCGAAACTCGGTTTTCGGAAACTTCTCAAAGGGGCTAGTACACGGGATACTGTTAAAAATCAAGTCGGACCATTTTGTGGATATTTTTACATATTTTGTTCCTATGGGTTATTGGAATTCAATGAAATTTTATTTGGTGCCATTCGGACCTGAATCGGGGCTGAAATGACTGAAACTCGGTTTTCGGATAATCCTCAAAGGGGTTAGTACACGGGATATTGTTAAAAATCGAGTCGGACCATTTTATGGATATTTTTACATATTTTGTTCCAATGGGTTATTGGAATTCAATGAAATTTTATTTGGTGCCATTCAGACCTGAATCGGGGCAAAAATGACTGAAACTCGGTTTTCGGATAATCCTCAAAGGGGTTAGTACACGGGATATTGTTAAAAATCGAGTCGGACCATTTTATGGATATTTTTACACATTTTGTTCCTATGGGTTATTGGAATTCAACGCATTTTTATTTAACCCAGTTCGGACCGGAATCGGAGCTGATATGATCGAAACTCGGTTTTCGGAAACTTCTCAAAGGGGTTAGTACACGGGAAATTGTTAAAAATCAAGTCGGACCACTTTGTGGATATTTTTACATATTTTGTTCCTATGGGTTATTGGAATTCAATGAAATTTTATTTGGTGCCATTCGGACGTGAATCGGGGCTGAAATGACTGAAACTCGGTTTTCGGATAATCCTCAAAGGGGTTAGTACACGGGATATTGTTAAAAATCGAGTCGGACCATTTTATGGATATTTTTACATATTTTGTTCCTATGGGTTATTGGAATTCAACAAAATTTTATTTGGTGCCAGTCGGACCTGAATCGGGGCTGAAATGACTGAAACTCGGTTTTCGGATAATCCTCAAAGGGGTTAGTACACGGGATATTGTTAAAAATCGAGTCGGACCATTTTATGGATATTTTTACATATTTTTTTCCAATGTGTTATTGGAATTCAATGAAATTTTATTTGGTGCCATTCGGACCTGAATCGGGGCTAAAATGACTGAAACTCGGTTTTCGGATAATCCTCAAAGGGGTTAGTACACGGGATATTGTTAAAAATCGAGTCGGACCATTTTATGGATATTTTTACATATTTTGTTCCTATGGGTTATTGGAATTCAACACAATTTTATTTAATGTAGTTCGGACCGGAATCGGAGCTGATATGATCGAAACTCGGTTTTCGGAAACTTCTCAAAGGGGTTAGTACACGGGATATTGTTAAAAATCGAGTCGGACCATTTTATGGATATTTTTACATATTTTGTTCCTATGGGTTATTGGAATTCAACACAATTTTATTTAATGCAGTTCGGACCGGAATCGGAGCTGATATGATCGAAACTCGGTTTTCGGAAACTTCTCAAAGGGGCTAGTACACGGGATACTGTTAAAAATCAAGTCGGACCATTTTGTGGATATTTTTACATATTTTGTTCCTATGGGTTATTGGAATTTAATGAAATTTTATTTGGTGCCATTCGGACCTGAATCGGGGCTGAAATGACTGAAACTCGGTTTTCGGATAATCCTCAAAGGGGTTAGTACACGGGATATTGTTAAAAATCGAGTCGGACCATTTTATGGATATTTTTACATATTTTGTTCCAATGGGTTATTGGAATTCAATGAAATTTTATTTGGTGCCATTCAGACCTGAATCGGGGCAAAAATGACTGAAACTCGGTTTTCGGATAATCCTCAAAGGGGTTAGTACACGGGATATTGTTAAAAATCGAGTCGGACCATTTTATGGATATTTTTACACATTTTGTTCCTATGGGTTATTGGAATTCAACGCATTTTTATTTAACGCATTATTTAACGGAGTTCGGACCGGAATCGGAGCTGATATGATCGAAACTCGGTTTTCGGAAACTTCTCAAAGGGGTTAGTACACGGGATATTGTTAAAAATCAAGTCGGACCATTTTGTGGATATTTTTACATATTTTGTTCCTATGGGTTATTGGAATTCAACGCAATTTTATTTAACGAAGTTTGGACCGGAATCGGAGCTGATATGATCGAAACTCGGTTTTCGGAAACTTCTCAAAGGGATTAGTACACTGGATATTGTTAAAATCAAGTCGGACAATTTTGTGGATTTTTTTATATATTTTGTTCCTATGGGTTATTGGAATTCAATGAAATTTTATTTGGTGCCATTCGGACCTGAATCGGGGCTGAAATGACTGAAACTCGGTTTTCGGATAATCCTCAAAGGGTTTAGTACACGGGATATTGTTAAAAATCGAGTCGGACCATTTTATGGATATTTTTACATATTTTGTTCCTATGGGTTATTGGAATTCAATGAAATTTTATTTGGTGCCATTCGGACCTGAATCGGGGCTAAAATGACTGAAACTCGGTTTTCGGATAATCCTCAAAGGGGTTAGTACACGGGATATTGTTAAAAATCGAGTCGGACCATTTTATGGATATTTTTACATATTTTGTTCCTATGGGTTATTGGAATTCAACACAATTTTATTTAACGGAGTTCGGACCGAATCGGAGCTGATATGATCGAAACTCGGTTTTCGGAAACTTCTCAAAGGGGTTAGTACACGGGATACTGTTAAAAATCAAGTCGGACCATTTTGTGGATATTTTTACATATTTTGTTCCTATGGGTTATTGGAATTCAACGTAATTTTATTTAACGAAGTTTGGACCGGAATCGGAGCTGATATGATCGAAACTCGGTTTTCGGAAACTTCTCAAAGGGATTAGTACACTGGATATTGTTAAAATCAAGTCGGACAATTTTGTGGATATTTTTATATATTTTTTTCCTATGGGTTATTGGAATTCAATGAAATTTTATTTGGTGCCATTCGGACCTGAATCGGGGCTGAAATGACTGAAACTCGGTTTTCGGATAATCCTCAAAGGGGTTAGTACACGGGATATTGTTAAAAATCGAGTCGGACCATTTTATATATATTTTTACATATTTTGTTCCAATGGGTTATTGGAATTCAATGAAATTTTATTTGGTGCCATTCGGACCTGAATCGGGGCTAAAATGACTGAAACTCGGTTTTCGGATAATCCTCAAAAGGGTTAGTACACGGGATATTGCTAAAAATCGAGTCAGACCATTTTATGGATATTTTTACATATTTTGTTCCT
The DNA here is from genome assembly GCA_036435485.1 of Saposhnikovia divaricata. NCBI lineage: Eukaryota > Viridiplantae > Streptophyta > Magnoliopsida > Apiales > Apiaceae > Saposhnikovia > Saposhnikovia divaricata. The sequence goes on along the minus strand of CM071601.1, from coordinate 207,549,149 downwards.
ATGGGTTATTGGAATTCAACGCAATTTTATTTAACGCAGTTCGGACCGGAATCAGAGCTGATATGATCGGAACTCGGTTTTCGGAAACTTCTCAAAGGGGTTAGTACACGGGATATTGTTAAAAATCAAGTCGGACCATTTTGTGGATATTTTACATATTTTGTTCCTATGGGTTATTGGAATTCAATGAAATTTTATTTGGTGCCATTCGGACCTGAATCGGGGCTGAAATGACTGAAATTCGGTTTTCGGATAATCCTCAAAGGGGTTAGTACACGGGATATTGTTAAAAATCGAGTAGGACCATTTTATGGATATTTTTACATATTTTGTTCCAATGGGTTATTGGAATTCAATGAAATTTTATTTGGTGCCATTCGGACCTGAATCGGGGCTGAAATGACTGAAACTCGGTTTTCGGATAATCCTCAAAGGGGTTAGTACACGGGATATTGTTAAAAGTCGAGTCGGACCATTTTATGGATATTTTTGCATATTTTGTTCCTATGGGTTATTGGAATTCAACGAAATTTTATTTGGTGCCAGTCGGACCTGAATCGGGGCTGAAATGACTGAAACTCGGTTTTCGGATAATCCTCAAAGGGGTTAGTACACGGGATATTGTTAAAAATCGAGTCGGACCATTTTATGGACATTTTTACATATTTTGTTCCAATGGGTTATTGGAATTCAATGAAATTTTATTTGGTGCCATTCGGACCTGAATCGGGGCTAAAATGACTGAAACTCGGTTTTCGGATAATCCTCAAAGGGGTTAGTACACGAGATATTGTTAAAAATCGAGTCGGACCATTTTATGGATATTTTTATATATTTTGTTCCTATGGGTTATTGGAATTCAACACAATTTTATTTAACGGAGTTCGGACCAGAATCGGAGCTGATATGATCGAAACTCGGTTTTCGGAAACTTCTCAAAGGGGTTAGTACACGGGATATTGTTAAAAATCAAGTCGGACCATTTTGTGGATATTTTTACATATTTTGTTCCTATGGGTTATTGGAATTCAACGCAATTTTATTTAACGAGGTTTGGACCGGAATCGGAGCTGATATGATCGAAACTCGGTTTTCGGAAACTTCTCAAAGGGATTAGTACACTGGATATTGTTAAAATCAAGTCAGACAATTTTGTGGATATTTTTATATATTTTGTTCCTATGGGTTATTGGAATTCAATGAAATTTTATTTGGTGCCATTCGGACCTGAATCGGGGCTGAAATGACTGAAACTCGGTTTTCGGATAATCCTCAAAGGGTTTAGAACACGGGATATTGTTAAAAATCGAGTCGGACCATTTTATAGATATTTTTACATATTCTGTTCCAATGGGTTATTGGAATTCAATGAAATTTTATTTGGTGCCATTCGGACCTGAATCGGGGCTAAAATGACTGAAACTCGGTTTTCGGATAATCCTCAAAAGGGTTAGTACACGGGATATTGCTAAAAATTGAGTCGGACCATTTTATGGATATTTTTACATATTTTGTTCCTATGGGTTATTGGAATTCAACGCAATTTCATTTAACGCAGTTCGGACCGGAATCAGAGCTGATATGATCGAAACTCGGTTTTCGGAAACTTCTCAAAGGGGTTAGTACACGGGATATTGTTAAAAATCAAGTCGGACCATTTTATGGATATTTTTACATATTTTGTTCCTATGGGTTATTGGAATTCAATGAAATTTTATTTGGTGCCATTCGGACCTGAATCGGGGCTGAAATGACTGGAACTCGGTTTTCGGATAATCCTCAAAGGGGTTAGTACACGGGATATTGTTAAAAATCGAGTCGGACCATTTTATGGATATTTTTACATATTTTGTTCCAATGGGTTATTGGAATTCAATGAAATTTTATTTGGTGCCATTCGGACCTGAATCGGGGCTGAAATGACTGAAACTCGGTTTTCGGATAATCCTCAAAGGTGTTAGTACACGGGATATTGTTAAAAGTCGAGTCTGACCATTTTATGGATATTTTTGCATATTTTGTTCCTATGGGTTATTGGAATTCAACGAAATTTTATTTGGTGCCAGTCGGACCTGAATCGGGGCTGAAATGACTGAAACTCGGTTTTCGGATAATCCTCAAAGGGGTTAGTACACGGGATATTGTTAAAAATCGAGTCGGACCATTTTATGGATATTTTTACATATTTTGTTCCTATGGGTTATTGGAATTCAACAAAATTTTATTTGGTGCCAGTCGGACCTGAATCGGTGCTGAAATGACTGAAACTCGGTTTTCGGATAATCCTCAAAGGGGTTAGTACACGGGATATTGTTAAAAATCGAGTCGGACCATTTTATGGATATTTTTATATATTTTGTTCCTATGGGTTATTGGAATTCAACACAATTTTATTTAACGGAGTTCGGACCAGAATCGGAGCTGATATGATCGAAACTCGGTTTTCGGAAACTTCTCAAAGGGGTTAGTACACGGGATATTGTTAAAAATCAAGTCGGACCATTTTGTGGATATTTTTACATATTTTGTTCCTATGGGTTATTGGAATTCAACGCAATTTTATTTAACGAGGTTTGGACCGGAATCGGAGCTGATATGATCGAAACTCGGTTTTCGGAAACTTCTCAAAGGGATTAGTACACTGGATATTGTTAAAATCAAGTCAGACAATTTTGTGGATATTTTTATATATTTTGTTCCTATGGGTTATTGGAATTCAATGAAATTTTATTTGGTGCCATTCGGACCTGAATCGGGGCTGAAATGACTGAAACTCGGTTTTCGGATAATCCTCAAAGGGTTTAGAACACGGGATATTGTTAAAAATCGAGTCGGACCATTTTATAGATATTTTTACATATTCTGTTCCAATGGGTTATTGGAATTCAATGAAATTTTATTTGGTGCCATTCGGACCTGAATCGGGGCTAAAATGACTGAAACTCGGTTTTCGGATAATCCTCAAAAGGGTTAGTACACGGGATATTGCTAAAAATTGAGTCGGACCATTTTATGGATATTTTTACATATTTTGTTCCTATGGGTTATTGGAATTCAACGCAATTTCATTTAACGCAGTTCGGACCGGAATCAGAGCTGATATGATCGAAACTCGGTTTTCGGAAACTTCTCAAAGGGGTTAGTACACGGGATATTGTTAAAAATCAAGTCGGACCATTTTATGGATATTTTTACATATTTTGTTCCTATGGGTTATTGGAATTCAATGAAATTTTATTTGGTGCCATTCGGACCTGAATCGGGGCTGAAATGACTGGAACTCGGTTTTCGGATAATCCTCAAAGGGGTTAGTACACGGGATATTGTTAAAAATCGAGTCGGACCATTTTATGGATATTTTTACATATTTTGTTCCAATGGGTTATTGGAATTCAATGAAATTTTATTTGGTGCCATTCGGACCTGAATCGGGGCTGAAATGACTGAAACTCGGTTTTCGGATAATCCTCAAAGGTGTTAGTACACGGGATATTGTTAAAAGTCGAGTCTGACCATTTTATGGATATTTTTGCATATTTTGTTCCTATGGGTTATTGGAATTCAACGAAATTTTATTTGGTGCCAGTCGGACCTGAATCGGGGCTGAAATGACTGAAACTCGGTTTTCGGATAATCCTCAAAGGGATTAGTACACGGGATATTGTTAAAAATCAAGTCGGACAATTTTGTGGATATTTTTATATATTTTGTTCCTATGGGTTATTGGAATTCAATGAAATTTTATTTGGTGCCATTCGGACCTGAATCGGGGCTAAAATGACTGAAACTCGGTTTTCGGATAATCCTCAAAGGGGTTAGTACACGGGATATTGTTAAAAATCGAGTCGGACCATTTTATGGATATTTTTACATATTTTGTTCCTATGGGTTATTGGAATTCAACACAATTTTATTTAACGGAGTTCGGACCGAATCGGAGCTGATATGATCGAAACTCGGTTTTCGGAAACTTCTCAAAGGGGTTAGTACACGGGATACTGTTAAAAATCAAGTCGGACCATTTTGTGGATATTTTTACATATTTTGTTCCTATGGGTTATTGGAATTCAACGTAATTTTATTTAACGAAGTTTGGACCGGAATCGGAGCTGATATGATCGAAACTCGGTTTTCGGAAACTTCTCAAAGGGATTAGTACACTGGATATTGTTAAAATCAAGTCGGACAATTTTGTGGATATTTTTATATATTTTTTTCCTATGGGTTATTGGAATTCAATGAAATTTTATTTGGTGCCATTCGGACCTGAATCGGGGCTGAAATGACTGAAACTCGGTTTTCGGATAATCCTCAAAGGGGTTAGTACACGGGATATTGTTAAAAATCGAGTCGGACCATTTTATATATATTTTTACATATTTTGTTCCAATGGGTTATTGGAATTCAATGAAATTTTATTTGGTGCCATTCGGACCTGAATCGGGGCTAAAATGACTGAAACTCGGTTTTCGGATAATCCTCAAAAGGGTTAGTACACGGGATATTGCTAAAAATCGAGTCAGACCATTTTATGGATATTTTTACATATTTTGTTCCTATGGGTTATTGGAATTCAACGCAATTTTATTTAACGCAGTTCGGACCGGAATCAGAGCTGATATGATCGGAACTCGGTTTTCGGAAACTTCTCAAAGGGGTTAGTACACGGGATATTGTTAAAAATCAAGTCGGACCATTTTGTGGATATTTTACATATTTTGTTCCTATGGGTTATTGGAATTCAATGAAATTTTATTTGGTGCCATTCGGACCTGAATCGGGGCTGAAATGACTGAAATTCGGTTTTCGGATAATCCTCAAAGGGGTTAGTACACGGGATATTGTTAAAAATCGAGTAGGACCATTTTATGGATATTTTTACATATTTTGTTCCAATGGGTTATTGGAATTCAATGAAATTTTATTTGGTGCCATTCGGACCTGAATCGGGGCTGAAATGACTGAAACTCGGTTTTCGGATAATCCTCAAAGGGGTTAGTACACGGGATATTGTTAAAAGTCGAGTCGGACCATTTTATGGATATTTTTGCATATTTTGTTCCTATGGGTTATTGGAATTCAACGAAATTTTATTTGGTGCCAGTCGGACCTGAATCGGGGCTGAAATGACTGAAACTCGGTTTTCGGATAATCCTCAAAGGGGTTAGTACACGGGATATTGTTAAAAATCGAGTCGGACCATTTTATGGACATTTTTACATATTTTGTTCCAATGGGTTATTGGAATTCAATGAAATTTTATTTGGTGCCATTCGGACCTGAATCGGGGCTAAAATGACTGAAACTCGGTTTTCGGATAATCCTCAAAGGGGTTAGTACACGAGATATTGTTAAAAATCGAGTCGGACCATTTTATGGATATTTTTATATATTTTGTTCCTATGGGTTATTGGAATTCAACACAATTTTATTTAACGGAGTTCGGACCAGAATCGGAGCTGATATGATCGAAACTCGGTTTTCGGAAACTTCTCAAAGGGGTTAGTACACGGGATATTGTTAAAAATCAAGTCGGACCATTTTGTGGATATTTTTACATATTTTGTTCCTATGGGTTATTGGAATTCAACGCAATTTTATTTAACGAGGTTTGGACCGGAATCGGAGCTGATATGATCGAAACTCGGTTTTCGGAAACTTCTCAAAGGGATTAGTACACTGGATATTGTTAAAATCAAGTCAGACAATTTTGTGGATATTTTTATATATTTTGTTCCTATGGGTTATTGGAATTCAATGAAATTTTATTTGGTGCCATTCGGACCTGAATCGGGGCTGAAATGACTGAAACTCGGTTTTCGGATAATCCTCAAAGGGTTTAGAACACGGGATATTGTTAAAAATCGAGTCGGACCATTTTATAGATATTTTTACATATTCTGTTCCAATGGGTTATTGGAATTCAATGAAATTTTATTTGGTGCCATTCGGACCTGAATCGGGGCTAAAATGACTGAAACTCGGTTTTCGGATAATCCTCAAAAGGGTTAGTACACGGGATATTGCTAAAAATTGAGTCGGACCATTTTATGGATATTTTTACATATTTTGTTCCTATGGGTTATTGGAATTCAACGCAATTTCATTTAACGCAGTTCGGACCGGAATCAGAGCTGATATGATCGAAACTCGGTTTTCGGAAACTTCTCAAAGGGGTTAGTACACGGGATATTGTTAAAAATCAAGTCGGACCATTTTATGGATATTTTTACATATTTTGTTCCTATGGGTTATTGGAATTCAATGAAATTTTATTTGGTGCCATTCGGACCTGAATCGGGGCTGAAATGACTGGAACTCGGTTTTCGGATAATCCTCAAAGGGGTTAGTACACGGGATATTGTTAAAAATCGAGTCGGACCATTTTATGGATATTTTTACATATTTTGTTCCAATGGGTTATTGGAATTCAATGAAATTTTATTTGGTGCCATTCGGACCTGAATCGGGGCTGAAATGACTGAAACTCGGTTTTCGGATAATCCTCAAAGGTGTTAGTACACGGGATATTGTTAAAAGTCGAGTCTGACCATTTTATGGATATTTTTGCATATTTTGTTCCTATGGGTTATTGGAATTCAACGAAATTTTATTTGGTGCCAGTCGGACCTGAATCGGGGCTGAAATGACTGAAACTCGGTTTTCGGATAATCCTCAAAGGGGTTAGTACACGGGATATTGTTAAAAATCGAGTCGGACCATTTTATGGATATTTTTACATATTTTGTTCCTATGGGTTATTGGAATTCAACGCAATTTTATTTAACGCAGTTCGGACCGGAATCAGAGCTGATCGAAACTCGGTTTTCGGAAACTTCTCAAAGGGGTTAGTACACGGGATATTGTTAAAAATCAAGTCAGACCATTTTGTGGATATTTTTACATATTTTGTTCCTATGGGTTATTGGAATTCAATGAAATTTTATTTGGTGCCATTCGGACCTGAATCGGGGCTGAAATGACTGAAACTCGGTTTTCGGATAATCCTCAAAGGGGTTAGTACACGGGATATTGTTAAAAATCGAGTCGGACCATTTTATGGATATTTTTACATATTTTGTTCCTATGGGTTATTGGAATTCAACGCAATTTTATTTAACGCAGTTCGGACCGGAATCAGAGCTGATCGAAACTCGGTTTTCGGAAACTTCTCAAAGGGGTTAGTACACGGGATATTGTTAAAAATCAAGTCAGACCATTTTGTGGATATTTTTACATATTTTGTTCCTATGGGTTATTGGAATTCAATGAAATTTTATTTGGTGCCATTCGGACCTGAATCGGGGCTGAAATGACTGAAACTCGGTTTTCGGATAATCCTCAAAGGGGTTAGTACACGGGATATTGTTAAAAATCGAGTCGGACCATTTTATAGATATTTTTACATATTTTGTTCCAATGGGTTATTGGAATTCAATGAAATTTTATTTGGTGCCATTCGGACCTGAATCGGGGTTGAAATGACTGAAACTCGGTTTTCGGATAATCCTCAAAGGGGTTAGTACACGGGATATTGTTAAAAGTCGAGTCTGACCATTTTATGGATATTTTTGCATATTTTGTTACTATGGGTTATTGGAATTCAACGAAATTTTATTTGGTGCCAGTCGGACCAGAATCAGGGCTGAAATGACTGAAACTCGGTTTTCGGATAATCCTCAAAGGGGTTAGTACACGGGATATTGTTAAAAATCGAGTCGGACCATTTTATGGATATTTTTACATATTTTGTTCCAATGGGTTATTGGAATTCAATGAAATTTTATTTGGTGCCATTCGGACCTGAATCGGGGCTAAAATGACTGAAACTCGGTTTTCGGATAATCTTCAAAGGGGTTAGTACACGGGATATTGTTAAAAATCGAGTCGGACCATTTTATGGATATTTTTACATATTTTGTTCTTATGGGTTATTGGAATTCAACACAATTTTATTTAACGGAGTTCGGACCGGAATCGGAGCTGATATGATCGAAACTCGGTTTTCGGAAACTTCTCAAAGGGGTTAGTACACGGGATATTGTTAAAAATCAAGTCGGACCATTTTGTGGATATTTTTACATATTTTGTTCCTATGGGTTATTGGAATTCAACGCAATTTTATTTAACGAAGTTTGGACCGGAATCGGAGCTGATATGATCGAAACTCGGTTTTCGGAAACTTCTCAAAGGGATTAGTACATTGGATATTGTTAAAATCAAGTCGGACAATTTTGTGGATATTTTTATATATTTTGTTCCTATGGGTTATTGGAATTCAATGAAATTTTATTTGGTGCCATTCGGACCTGAATCGGGGCTAAAATGACTGAAACTCGGTTTTCGGATAATCCTCAAAGGGGTTAGTACACGGGATATTGTTAAAAGTCGAGTCGGACCATTTTATGGATATTTTTGCATATTTAGTTCCTATGGGTTATTGGAATTCAACGAAATTTTATTTGGTGCCAGTCGGACCTGAATCGGGGCTGAAATGACTGAAACTCGGTTTTCGGATAATCCTCAAAGGGGTTAGTACACGGGATATTGTTAAAAATCGAGTCGGACCATTTTATGGATATTTTTACATATTTTGTTCCAATGGGTTATTGGAATTCAATGAAATTTTATTTGGTGCCATTCGGACCTGAATCGGGGCTGAAATGACTGAAACTCGGTTTTCGGATAATCCTCAAAGGGGTTAGTACACGGGATATTGTTAAAAGTCGAGTCGGACCATTTTATGGATATTTTTGCATATTTTGTTCCTATGGGTTATTGGAATTCAACGAAATTTTATTTGGTGCCAGTCGGACCTGAATCAGGGCTGAAATGACTGAAACTCGGTTTTTGGATAATCCTCAAAGGGGTTAGTACACGGGATATTGTTAAAAATCGAGTCGGACCATTTTATGGATATTTTTACATATTTTGTTCCTATGGGTTATTGGAATTCAACACAATTTTATTTAACGGAGTTCGGACCGGAATCGGAGCTGATATGATCGAAACTCGGTTTTCGGAAACTTCTCAAAGGGGTTAGTACACGGGATATTGTTAAAAATCAAGTCGGACCATTTTGTGGATATTTTTACATATTTTGTTCCTATAGGTTATTGGAATTCAACGCAATTTTATTTAACGAAGTTTGGACCGGAATCGGAGCTGATATGATCGAAACTCGGTTTTCGGAAACTTCTCAAAGGGATTAGTACATTGGATATTGTTAAAATCAAGTCGGACAATTTTGTGGATATTTTTATATATTTTGTTCCTATGGGTTATTGGAATTCAATGAAATTTTATTTGGTGCCATTCGGACCTGAATCGGGGCTGAAATGACTGAAACTCGGTTTTCGGATAATCCTCAAAGGGGTTAGTACACGGGATATTGTTAAAAGTCGAGTCGGACCATTTTATGGATATTTTTGCATATTTTGTTCCTATGGGTTATTGGAATTCAACGAAATTTTATTTGGTGCCAGTCGGACCTGAATCAGGGCTGAAATGACTGAAACTCGGTTTTCGGATAATCCTCAAAGGGGTTAGTACACGGGATATTATTAAAAATCGAGTCGGACCATTTTATGGATATTTTTACATATTTTGTTCCTATGGGTTATTGGAATTCAACACAATTTTATTTAACGGAGTTCGGACCGGAATCGGAGCTGATATGATCGAAACTCGGTTTTCGGAAACTTCTCAAAGGGGTTAGTACACGGGATATTGTTAAAAATCAAGTCGGACCATTTTGTGGATATTTTTACATATTTTGTTCCTATGGGTTATTGGAATTCAACGCAATTTTATTTAACGAAGTTTGGACCGGAATCGGAGCTAATATGATCGAAACTCGGTTTTCGGAAACTTCTCAAAGGGATTAGTACATTGGATATTGTTAAAATCAAGTCGGACAATTTTGTGGATATTTTTATATATTTTGTTCCTATGGGTTATTGGAATTCAACGAAATTTTATTTGGTGCCAGTCGGACCTGAATCGGGGCTGAAATGACTGAAACTCGGTTTTCGGATAATCCTCAAAGGGGTTAGTACACGGGATATTGTTAAAAATCGAGTCGGACCATTTTATGGATATTTTTACATATTTTGTTCCAATGGGTTATTGGAATTCAATGAAATTTTATTTGGTGCCATTCGGACCTGAATCGGGGCTGAAATGACTGAAACTCGGTTTTCGGATAATCCTCAAAGGGGTTAGTACACGGGATATTGTTAAAAGTCGAGTCGGACCATTTTATGGATATTTTTGCATATTTTGTTCCTATGGGTTATTGGAATTCAACGAAATTTTATTTGGTGCCAGTCGGACCTGAATCAGGGCTGAAAGGACTGAAACTCGGTTTTTGGATAATCCTCAAAGGGGTTAGTACACGGGATATTGTTAAAAATCGAGTCGGACCATTTTATGGATATTTTTACATATTTTGTTCCTATGGGTTATTGGAATTCAACACAATTTTATTTAACGGAGTTCGGACCGGAATCGGAGCTGATATGATCGAAACTCGGTTTTCGGAAACTTCTCAAAGGGGTTAGTACACGGGATATTGTTAAAAATCAAGTCAGACCATTTTGTGGATATTTTTACATATTTTGTTCCTATGGGTTATTGGAATTCAACGCAATTTTATTTAACGAAGTTTGGACCGGAATCGGAGCTGATATGATCGAAACTCGGTTTTCGGAAACTTCTCAAAGGGATTAGTACATTGGATATTGTTAAAATCAAGTCGGACAATTTTGTGGATATTTTTATATATTTTGTTCCTATGGGTTATTGGAATTCAATGAAATTTTATTTGGTGCCATTCGGACCTGAATCGGGGCTGAAATGACTGAAACTCGGTTTTCGGATAATCCTCAAAGGGGTTAGTACACGGGATATTGTTAAAAGTCGAGTCGGACCATTTTATGGATATTTTTGCATATTTTGTTCCTATGGGTTATTGGAATTCAACGAAATTTTATTTGGTGCCAGTCGGACCTGAATCAGGGCTGAAATGACTGAAACTCTGTTTTCGGATAATCCTCAAAGGGGTTAGTACACGGGATATTGTTAAAAATCGAGTCGGACCATTTTATGGATATTTTTACATATTTTGTTCCTATGGGTTATTGGAATTCAACACAATTTTATTTAACGGAGTTCGGACCTGAATCGGAGCTGATATGATCGAAACTCGGTTTTCGGAAACTTCTCAAAGGGGTTAGTACACGGGATATTGTTAAAAATCAAGTCGGACCATTTTGTGGATATTTTTACATATTTTGTTCCTATGGGTTATTGGAATTCAACGCAATTATTTAAAGCCGTTCGGACCGGAATCGGAGCTGATATGATCGAAACTCGGTTTTCGGAAACTTCTCAAAGGGGTTAGTACACGGGATATTGTTAAAAATCAAGTCGGACCATTTTGTGGATATTGTTACATATTTTGTTCCTATGGGTTATTGGAATTCAATGAAATTTTATTTGGTGCCATTCGGACCTGAATCGGGGCTGAAATGACTGAAACTCGATTTTCGGATAATCCTCAAAAGGGTTAGTACACGGGATATTGCTAAAAATCGAGTTGGACCATTTTACGGATATTTTTACCTATTATGTTCCTATGGGTTATTGGAATTCAACGCAATTTTATTTAACGCAGTTCGGACCGGAATCGGAGCTGATATGATCGAAACTCAGTTTTCGGAAACTTCTCAAAGGGATTAGTACACGGGATATTGTTAAAAATCAAGTCGGACAATTTTGTGGATATTTTTACAAATTTTGTTCTCATGGATTATTGGAATTCAATGAAATTTTATTTGGTGCCATTCGAACCTGAATCGGGGCTGAAATGACTGAAACTCGGTTTTCGGATAATCCTCAAAGGGGTTAGTACACGGGATATTGTTAAAAATTGAGTCGGACCATTTTATGGATATTTTTACATATTTTGTTCCAATGGGTTATTGGAATTCAATGAAATTTTATTTGGTGCCATTCGGACCTGAATCGGGGCTAAAATGATTGAAACTCGGTTTTCGGATAATCCTTAAAGGGGTTAGTACACGGGATATTGTTAAAAATCGAGTCGGACCATTTTATGGATATTTTTACATATTTTGTTCCTATGGTTTATTGGAATTCAACACAATTTTATTTAACGGAGTTCGGACCGGAATCGGAGCTGATATGATCGAAACTCGATTTTCGGAAACTTCTCAAAGGGTACACGGGATATTGTTAAAAATCAAGTCGGACCATTTTTTGGATATTTTTACATATTTTGTTCCTATGGGTTATTGGAATTCAATGAAATTTTATTTGGTGCCATTCGGACCTGAATCGGGGATGAAATGACTGAAACTCGATTTTCGGATAATCCTCAAAAGGGTTAGTACACGGGATATTGCTAAAAATCGAGTCGGACCATTTTATGGATATTTTTACATATTTTGTTCCAATGGGTTATTGGAATTCAATGAAATTTTATTTGGTGCCATTCGGACCTGAATCGGGGCTAAAATGACTGAAACTCGGTTTTCGGATAATCCTCAATAGGGTTAGTACACGGGATATTCTTAAAAATCGAGTCGGACCATTTTATGGATATTTTCACATATTTTGTTCCTATGGGTTATTGGAATTCAACGCAATTATTTAACGCAGTTCGGACCGGAATCGGAGCTGATATGATCGAAACTCGGTTTTCGGAAACTTCTCAAAGGGGTTAGTACACGGGATATTGTTAAAAATCAAGTCGGACCATTTTGTGGATATTGTTACATATTTTGTTCCTATGGGTTATTGGAATTCAATGAAATTTTATTTGGTGCCATTCGGACCTGAATCGGGGCTGAAATGACTGAAACTCGATTTTCGGATAATCCTCAAAAGGGTTAGTACACGGGATATTGCTAAAAATCGAGTTGGACCATTTTACGGATATTTTTACCTATTACGTTCCTATGGGTTATTGGAATTCAACGCAATTTTATTTAACGCAGTTCGGACCGGAATCGGAGCTGATATGATCGAAACTCAGTTTTCGGAAACTTCTCAAAGGGATTAGTACACGGGATATTGTTAAAAATCAAGTCGGACAATTTTGTGGATATTTTTACAAATTTTGTTCCCATGGATTATTGGAATTCAATGAAATTTTATTTGGTGCCATTCGAACCTGAATCGGGGCTGAAATGACTGAAACTCGGTTTTCGGATAATCCTCAAAGGGGTTAGTACACGGGATATTGTTAAAAATCGAGTCGGACCATTTTATGGATATTTTTACATATTTTGTTCCAATGGGTTATTGGAATTCAATGAAATTTTATTTGGTGCCATTCGGACCTGAATCGGGGCTAAAATGACTGAAACTCGGTTTTCGGATAATCCTCAATAGGGTTAGTACACGGGATATTCTTAAAAATCGAGTCGGACCATTTTATGGATATTTTCACATATTTTGTTCCTATGGGTTATTGGAATTCAATGCAATTATTTAAAGCAGTTCGGACCGGAATCGGAGCTGATATGATCGAAACTCGGTTTTCGGAAACTTCTCAAAGGGGTTAGTACACGGGATATTGTTAAAAATCAAGTCGGACCATTTTGTGGATATTGTTACATATTTTGTTCCTATGGGTTATTGGAATTCAATGAAATTTTATTTGGTGCCATTCGGACCTGAATCGGGGCTGAAATGACTGAAACTCGATTTTCGGATAATCCTCAAAAGGGTTAGTACACGGGATATTGCTAAAAATCGAGTTGGACCATTTTACGGATATTTTTACCTATTACGTTCCTATGGGTTATTGGAATTCAACGCAATTTTATTTAACGCAGTTCGGACCGGAATCGGAGCTGATATGATCGAAACTCAGTTTTCGGAAACTTCTCAAAGGGATTAGTACACGGGATATTGTTAAAAATCAAGTCGGACAATTTTGTGGATATTTTTACAAATTTTGTTCCCATGGATTATTGGAATTCAATGAAATTTTATTTGGTGCCATTCGAACCTGAATCGGGGCTGAAATGACTGAAACTCGGTTTTCGGATAATCCTCAAAGGGGTTAGTACACGGGATATTGTTAAAAATCGAGTCGGACCATTTTATGGATATTTTTACATATTTTGTTCCAATGGGTTATTGGAATTCAATGAAATTTTATTTGGTGCCATTCGGACCTGAATCGGGGCTAAAATGATTGAAACTCGGTTTTCGGATAATCCTTAAAGGGGTTAGTACACGGGATATTGTTAAAAATCGAGTCGGACCATTTTATGGATATTTTTACATATTTTGTTCCTATGGTTTATTGGAATTCAACACAATTTTATTTAACGGAGTTCGGACCGGAATCGGAGCTGATATGATCGAAACTCGATTTTCGGAAACTTCTCAAAGGGGTTAGTACACGGGATATTGTTAAAAATCAAGTCGGACCATTTTGTGGATATTTTTACATATTTTGTTCCTATGGGTTATTGGAATTCAATGAAATTTTATTTGGTGCCATTCGGACCTGAATCGGGGATGAAATGACTGAAACTCGATTTTCGGATAATCCTTAAAAGGGTTAGTACACGGGATATTGCTAAAAATCGAGTCGGACCATTTTATGGATATTTTTACATATTTTGTTCCAATGGGATATTGGAATTCAATGAAATTTTATTTGGTGCCATTCGGACCTGAATCGGGGCTAAAATGACTGAAACTCGGTTTTCGGATAATCCTCAAAGGGGTTAGTACACGGGATATTCTTAAAAATCGAGTCGGACCATTTTATGGATATTTTCACATATTTTGTTCCGATGGGTTATTGGAATTCAACGCAATTATTTAACGCAGTTCGGACCGGAATCGGAGCTGATATGATCGAAACTCGGTTTTCGGAAACTTCTCAAAGGGGTTAGTACACGGGATATTGTTAAAAATCAAGTCGGACCATTTTGTGGATATTGTTACATATTTTGTTCCTATGGGTTATTGGAATTCAATGAAATTTTATTTGGTGCCATTCGGACCTGAATCGGGGCTGAAATGACTGAAACTCGATTTTCGGATAATCCTCAAAAGGGTTAGTACACGGGATATTGCTAAAAATCGAGTTGGACCATTTTACGGATATTTTTACCTATTATGTTCCTATGGGTTATTGGAATTCAACGCAATTTTATTTAACGCAGTTCGGACCGGAATCGGAGCTGATATGATCGAAACTCAGTTTTCGGAAACTTCTCAAAGGGATTAGTACACGGGATATTGTTAAAAATCAAGTCGGACAATTTTGTGGATATTTTTACAAATTTTGTTCCCATGGATTATTGGAATTCAATGAAATTTTATTTGGTGCCATTCGAACCTGAATCGGGGCTGAAATGACTGAAACTCGGTTTTCGGATAATCCTCAAAGGGGTTAGTACACGGGATATTGTTAAAAATCGAGTCGGACCATTTTATGGATATTTTTACATATTTTGTTCCAATGGGTTATTGGAATTCAATGAAATTTTATTTGGTGCCATTCGGACCTGAATCGGGGCTAAAATGATTGAAACTCGGTTTTCGGATAATCCTTAAAGGGGTTAGTACACGGGATATTGTTAAAAATCGAGTCGGACCATTTTATGGATATTTTTACATATTTTGTTCCTATGGTTTATTGGAATTCAACACAATTTTATTTAACGGAGTTCGGACCGGAATCGGAGCTGATATGATCGAAACTCGATTTTCGGAAACTTCTCAAAGGGGTTAGTACACGGGATATTGTTAAAAATCAAGTCGGACCATTTTGTGGATATTTTTACATATTTTGTTCCTATGGGTTATTGGAATTCAACGCAATTTTATTTAACGAAGTTCGGACCGGAATCGGAGCTGATATGATCGAAACTCGGTTTTCGGAAACTTCTCAAAGGGATTAGTGTTATGAATATGTTGTACTTGATGATAACTTCACAATTAATCAAATTGTATAAGGTTTTGTAGCTGTCAACGGATGAGGATTTATAACTCTATCCGTTGACAGGTAGCTCATCAACGGATGAGGTTTTGTAGCATACTGCAAGTATCTCTATGTTATCAGTTGATAGGGTTTTTATCCACAGTCATGTTGACTATCAACGGATAGACAGAATAGGGTAGCCAATTGTAAATAAGCTATGCTATGTAATTCTGACTAAGTGAAAGTGTATCAACAGATGAAGACAAAACTCTATCAACGGATACAACTCAAATCCACAATATCAACGGATACAGCTCAAGTCTCAAGATCAACGGATACCGCTCAATACATCATCAACGGATGTCAGTGTACAACATCAACGGATAATCATTGACACTGTCTTCTATGATTAGCTGGGGATTAGCAGTTGATAAGGACATGTTTGACTGACAGATCACATGGGTTGATAGTAGATACAAAAAGCAGTATGGCAGCCATACTTTGGAAACACAGAAGAAAGAAGCATTCTATTTACACTATGAATACAAGAAAGGTGCAGGAGACATGTCTGAACACAAGGACAACCTTTCGGCTACATGTGTATTTGGAGTGTAGTAGCAAGTCAACTAGAATTAGATTAGTATTATCTTATTCCAGTAGTACTTGTAAAACTTGGGATATATAACCAAGTGTAGCAACTCTTTGTAGGTCAAGAAAACAGACATATTTGCTTAGGGTTTCTTGAATATCCTTAGAAGCAAAGAGTTGTAAAACGGCAGCTGTGTACATTTTGTATCACAGAGTTTTCTTCAAATAAAGCTTCAGGTGGTGCATATTAACCACCTGATTTTATATGTGTTTGTGTTTAAATCTTACATTGCAATTATCTCTGCATAAATTTCTGGAGTTCTTATCAGAAATTTATAAATATCAAGAATTGTATTCAACCCCCCCCCTTCTACAATTATACAAGTGTGTAATCTGGGAATAACAATTGGTATCAGAGCAAGCTTCTAACATATTTGAAGTTTAAAGATCAACACACTTCCAACATGTCTAAGAAGGATTATGGAGTAAAGATTCCAGTTCTTGATAGAGAAAATTACTTTCACTGGAAAGTAAAAATGCGTCTACATCTCTCGTCTATTGATGAGGGCTTTGTGGATTGCATTGACAAGGGTCCTCACGTTCCAATGAAGACAGCAACAAGAGTTGGCCTGGCTGATGATGTGCCTGACACTCTCATTCCCAAACCTGTTTCTGAGTGGAGTCTTGAAGATATTACAGAAGTCCACAAAGACAAAAAGGCCATGAATATTCTGTTCAATGGTCTAGAAACAGACATGGTTGACAATGTTATTAACTGTACTACCGCCAAGGAAGTATGGGACATTGTTCAAACCCTGTGTGAAGGAACCGAACAGGTAAGGGAAAACAAGATGCAACTACTAATCCAACAGTATGAACATTTTCATTTTAAGAGTGGAGAAACATTGAATGATACATTTAGTAGATTTCAAAAGCTACTAAATGGTTTGAAACTTTATGGAAGAATCTATCAAGTTAAAGATTCTAATCTCAAATTTCTGAGATCACTGCCCAAGGAATGGAAGCCAATGACTGTTTCTCTAAGAAACACTCAAGAGTACAAGACATTTACTCTTGAAAGGCTCTATGGAACTTTAAAGACCTATGAGCTGGAAATGGAGCAGGATGAAGAGATTGAGAAGTCTCAAAAGAAAAGTGGGTCAGTTGCACTTGTTGCCAACTTGGAGCAAAAGGAGGAAAGGACAGAAACTGCTAGTTTTACACCAAACAGGGAGGTTTGTAAAGGTAGAGCAGAATCTAGCAGGAGCAAGGAAAAGGTGTCTGAGGAATTGAATGCTCTTCAGCAGGATGAATTGGATGAGATAGATGAGCACTTAGCTTTTCTATCTAGGAGATTCTCTAAGCTGAAATTCAAGAGAAACTCTGGGGTGGCCAAGCCATTTAACAAGGATTTTTCCACAAGCAACTATGTGGATAAATCCAAAATTAAATGCTACAATTGTGGAATTGCTGGTCACATGATAAGTGAATGCAGGAAACCTAGATCTGAGAACAAGGGAAAGCCAACTGAGGCTGTTGACTATAAGAAGAAATATTTTGATCTTCTCAGGCAGAAAGGAAAGGCATTCTTGACCTAAGAGTATGACTGGGCTGTTGATAACAATCATTCTGATGATGATGTTGAGTTAGTCAACCTTGCTTTAATGGCTGATTCTGGAGAGCAGGAAGCAAGTTCAGCTAGCAATCAGGTATTTTCTACTAATCTCTCTGAGCTCACCAAAGAGGAATGCAATAGTGTTATAGATGAAATGTCTACTGAACTATATCACTTAAGTGTTACTCTTAAATCACTTACTAAAGATAACAATAGGATTAAAGAGTCTAATATGTTTTTAAGTGATAGAAATGCTGCTCTAGAAACTCAATTTCTAGAATTTGAGGAAATGAGAGTTGATTGCAATAATGCTAAAAGTGAACTTGAAGCTGTGTTAAAAAAAGAACTGATTTTAAAAGACCAGCTTGAAAAAGAACAAGGGATAATTGCTAAATTTCAAAGTTGTAGGAATATTTCTCAAAACATAATAGAAGTTCAGGGAATAGAATCATTTGTGAAGGATACCTGGACTCAAAAAAAAAGGAGCTAGAACCTGGCCTTGAGGATCTAGAGACTATTTGTGAATCAACGGATAGTGATCATCCGTTGACAGATGAACCGTCAACGGATGAGAGGTATCCGTCGACTAACAAAAAGTCTGTTAGTAAGAAGGAACTTAGGAAACTGGATATCAAGTATGGTCCAGTAAACAAGAATTTTGTTAGTGGTGAGTGCAGCAAAACCAAATCCAGTGGGAAGGCTAAGACAGGTGATTTACACAACAAAAAGGCTGTTGGTAAATCAGACAATGAAAAGGTAGAAATTGAGGGCAAAAAGAAAAAAAACAGAAATGGTAAGATAGGCATCAACAAGAAAAACAATTACTCTCCTGACAAGTTTGCTCCTAGGAAAACTTGTAGTAATTGTAATAGTGTCAATCATCTATCTTCTAATTGCAAGATTGTCAACAAGGCTCCTGTTCATGTACCTCAACCAATACCATGTATGCCTGCAATGCCTGGTTTGTATCAAAATGCTAGTTTTTCAAATCCATATGTGAACATGCCATATATGTCTAATCCTTACTTTCAATCTATGAATGTGCCACAAATGTCATGGAACATACCTAACATGAATAATATGTATGCCAATTTTCCACACATGCATGCATCCAATATTCATGCAAATGAGCATTTGTCAAACCCCATCACTCAAGAATCTACACCTAAGTTGAAAAATGCTAAGAGTGCAAAGTCAAAGGCTAACAAGAAAGGACCCAAGGAAGCTTGGGTACCAAAATCAACTTGATTTGTTTTTGAAATGTGTGCAGGGAAACAGAAGGAATCTATGGTACCTAGACAGTGGATGCTCTAGGCACATGACAGGAGATTCAACCCTGCTCACAGAGTTCAAGGAAGGAGCTGGCCCTAGAATTACTTTGGAGATGACAGCAAAGGTTATACTAAGGGATATGGCCTGATTTCAAAAGACAATGTCATCATTGAAGAAGTGGCTTTAGTTGAAGGTTTGAAGCACAATTTGCTGAGTATCAGTCAGATTTGTGACAAAGACTATGAAGTAAAGTTCACAAAAGAAGCCTGTGTTGTTTCTGCCAAGGAAGACAACAATGTGGTATTGACAGGCTTTAGAAAAGGAATTGTTTACATAGCTGAATTCAATTCAACATGCTCAGAATCCATTACTTGTCTCTTTAGCAAAGCAAGTAAGGATGAGAGTTGGCTATGGCATAAGAAGCTGTCACATTTGAATTTTAAAGTTATGAATGATTTGGTAAGAAAGGATCTTGCTAGAGGAATCCCTCAATTGGAGTTTGTCAAAGATGGGCTGTGTGATGCCTGCCAATTAGGGAAACAAAAGAAATCATCCTTCAAAAGCAAGACAGAGTCATCCATTGTTAAGCCTCTTCAATTGCTGCATATGGATTTATTTGGTCCAGTAAATGTCATGTCTATTTCAAAGAAGAAATACTGTCTGGTGATTGTAGATGATTTTTCTAAGTTCACATGGACCTTCTTCCTGCACTCCAAGGATTGTGCAAGTGAAATCATCATCAATCATCTCAGAATGCTAAACAATGGTTCTGAAGACAGAGTACAAAGAATCAGGAGTGACAATGGTACTGAATTCAAGAATTCCACAATGAAGATTTTCTGTGAAGAGAATGGAATTGTCCATGAGTTTTCTGCTGCCAGAACACCTCAACAAAATGGGGTTGTTGAAAGGAAAAACAGAACTCTCATTGAAGCAGCTAGAACAATGTTAAGTGAATCAAGGTTACCAAAATATTTCTGGGCTGAAGCTGTCAACACTGCATGCTTTACTCAGAATATTTCCTTGGTCAATCAAGCTAGAGGAATGACTCCTTATCAGTTATTAACCAACAAGAAACCAACTTTAGCTTTCCTACATGTCTTTGGGTGTAAGTGTTTTGTGCTAAGGAATCATGCAGATAACTTGGGCAAATTTGAAGCAAAGGCAGATGAAGCTATTTTCGTTGGATATGCAGCAGGGAAAGCCTACAAGGTCTACAATCTAAGAACCAACATTGTTATGGAATCTGTACATGTTGTGTTTGATGATCAAAAGATTCTAGGCCTAAATGATGAAGGTTACCATGAAAAGTTGGAATTTGAGAATGAAGGTGAAGGAAGAATGTACTATGATGATGATGAGGAAAATGAAGATCATGACCACAGAGATCCACTTAGAGCTGTTATACCAACTAGAAGTGATGCTTACACTGAAAATGAAGCATCCGTTGACTTCTGCAACATCCGTTGACACTATTAGAGATGCATCCGTTGACAGATATTCTCAAGCATCCGTCGACAGGCAAAATGATGCATCCATTGACAGTCAACCTCATAATTCAGCAAGGACAACAAACTCAGGGGGAGTTTCTCAAGGTCAAAATTCAATGCTAAATCAACATGATCATGGAAATGAAGCAACCTCATCAAGATCAAACCTTCCACCTGCAAGAAAATGGACTAGAAATCATCCATTTGAGTTAATCATTGGTGAATCAAATTCAAGAGTCCAAACTAGAAGGGCCACTCAAGCAGAATGTCTATACAGTAGCTTCCTGTCTCAAGAGAAACCTAAGAAAGTGGAAGATGCCCTTCTAGATCCAGATTGGGTGTTAGCAATGCAAGAAGAGCTAAACCAATTTGAAAGAAATAAAGTATGGAAACTTGTGCCCAAACCTGATGATAGAAGTGTCATAGGTACTAAATGGGTTCTCAAGAATAAGACAGATGAAAATGGCATAATTGTGAGGAATAAAGCTAGATTAGTGGCAAAGGGCTATTCTCAAGAAGAAGGAATAGATTTTGATGAAAGTTTTGCTCCAGTGGCAAGACTTGAGGCAATAAGAATCTTTCTAGCTTATGCAGCACATGCCAATTTCAAAGTCTATCAGATGGATGTCAAAAGTGCCTTTCTAAATGGGGAACTGGAAGAAGAGGTCTATGTCCATCAACCTCCTGGTTTTGAGGATCCAGAATTTCCAGAATATGTATATCTTCTCATGAAAGCACTTTATGGTTTGAAGCAAGCACCAAGAGCCTGGTATGACACTTTATCTCAATTTCTTTTGGAGAACCACTTCACTAGAGGTACAGTAGATAAAACCTTATTTCATAGGGATATTAATGGCTCTTCAATACTTGTTCAAATCTATGTAGATGATATTATTTTTGGGTCTACAGATGAGAAGCTTTACAAAAAGTTTTCCAAACTTATGCAAAGTAGGTATGAAATGAGCATGATGGGTGAATTAACTTACTTTCTTGGTCTACAAGTAAAGCAAGTTAATGAGGGCATTTTCATAAGTCAAACAAAATATATTTATGATCTCTTAAAGAAATTTGACTTAATGGATTGTACATTTGCTAAAACACCTATGGCCACTGCAACTAAGCTTGAGTTGAATACTAAGGAAAAGTCTGTGGACATCTCAAGCTATAGAGGCATGGTAGGTTCACTTCTATACCTAACAGCTAGTAGACCTGATATAATGTTTTCTACTTGTCTTTGTGCTAGATTTCAAGATGACCCTAGAGAGTCTCACTTAATAGCTATTAAAAGAATTTTCAGGTATCTCAAGGGAACACCAAACCTTGGCATTTGGTACCCAAGAGAATCTGGTTTTGATCTAACTGGCTATTCAGATGCAGATTATGCAGGTTGCAGAGTTGATAGGAAAAGTACTACAGGTTCCTGTCAATTTCTAGGAAACAGGCTTGTTTCATGGTTCAGTAAGAAACAAAACTCAGTCTCCACTTCTACAGCTGAAGTTGAGTACATTGCTGGAAGCTGTTGTGCACAGATTCTATGGATGAGAAACCAAGTCATTGACTATGGTCTAAAAGTTGAGAAGATTCCAATTTTCTGTGACAACACAAGTGCTATTGCCATCACAGGGAATCCAGTGCAACATTCGAGAACCAAGCACATTGACATCAAATACCACTTCATTAGAGAACATGTGATGAATGGTACAGTAGAAATGCACTTTGTGCCAAGTGAAATGCAGCTTGCAGATATCTTCACCAAGCCTCTTGATGAATCCACATTCACAAGATTGGTAGGTGAGCTAGGTATGCTTAACTTGTCATAATTCCTAATGATATTTGATTTCAATGAATTGAAGCTAGAAATGTGTTTTGATTTACTTGAAAGTTAAAACTTTCAGAAAAAATTTCTGCAGAAATTTTGTCTAAGGCAAAATTAGCTTATCAACGGATATCCTTTTATCCGTTGATAGTATAAACACATTACTAGATTTTTGCATGTCAACGGGTAACAGGCTATCCACGTCATCAACGGATAAACTGTATCTCAACCGTTCATTCTATATCCGTTGATATACATTTTTTTTATAACCATTGGTAACCGTGTATATCTAATCATGGCTGTACTTATTCTCTTTTTATTTATTATCTGACAGTTACTTTTGACCAATGGAGTAATTACTTTTAATTATTTCATTTTTAATTCTTGAAAAATATAAAAGGCGGACTTGTACTCTCACATCTCACTTTTATTCATTTTCAAGCATATCAAAAGTTAACTGCATCTTCTTCTCTAAAACTCTCTGTAACCAAAGTTCAATCACTTCAATGGCGCCTATTGTTAAGATGATGTCCTCCACTGGGTTTACCTATGAGAAGAACAATTTCGCGACCTTTGTTGACACAGTGAGTGCTCCAGAAGCTTACCACACTTTGATAAGTTTCGTGAAGAAATGCAAACTGTCATATGCCATGACTGCCACCACTCCCTTAATCCACGAGGTAATTGAAGAAATGTGGACATCTGCTGAGTACAATGGCACAGACGGTACAATTACTTTTTCTTTAAAGGGTAAAAACTATGTGGTTAATTCTGATGTAATAACTGCTTGTTTAAAATTGCCTGAGAATAACTGTCTGAAAGTACCCACTGATGCTGAAATTGTTGCCATGCTTAATTCTATTAATTATGCCCTTAGTACTGAAAACTTAGGGAAAATTGTTAGGAAAGGAATGGTTAAAGAATGGAGCTATTTCTGTGATGCCTTCATTAAAACTTTTTCAGGAAAAATTAGTAATTTTGATGCTGTTACCCAGTCCATGCTAACTATGATGTGTATGCTCTTAAATGATAAATTCTATAATTTTGGCACATTAGTTATGTATGAGATAGCTGCAAAGTTGGGTAAAAAGGAAACTAGGAGCAAGAATATCTACTTTGCTAGATTTTTAATGCTCTTAGCACTGCATGTATCTGAGAATAAGCTATCCATTGCTAACCCGGATAACAAGTTCCAATGTTTTATTCAGGAGAAGAAAGTCTTAAGTGACCTGATTCGAATGAACCTCAATGCAGGAGTACAATTGGTATATCTACCAATTGTTCAGGTAACTATCTCTAACTCTGAAACCCCTATCTCCAACCCCCAAATTTCTTTGCCTTCTAGTGTCACAATGGAGTCTGTAGTTGTGACCAAACAGGCTCCTACCAAAGTGACCAAATCCAGAGTTCCAAAATCACAGTCTAAAAAGCAAACCTCAAGTGTCTCTCAAAAGACACCTGTTGTAAAACCTTCCAAAACTCTTGAGGGGAGTGTGAAGGTGGTAGTGAGTGGTGAGGGACAGGGTGAACATCAAAGAAGCCCTAAGGATAAGGAAGGAGAGATGAGTGCAACCACCATTTCAGTCTCTCAAAAGACTGCTAATGTAACTTCAAGCCAAATTCCAGTTACACTCTCTCAACAGAGTGTGACTACTGAATCAAGTTCCCCACAAGGAACACTGCACAAGAGGGTTAGAGACACATATAGCCCAATCTCAAAAACCTATGGAAGAAGAGTGAAATCTAAAACCACAGGGGAATCACAGGGTGCACACACTGTACAGGAAACTGTACCTTCTCAAACTCAGTTTGATGTGGCTTCAATAAATGTGGAGTCACAGCCCCTTGATCTTAATCTTCAAATCGACACACATTACAATCCACCATCACCAACTCCATCTCTGGATGTGGATATGATATCTACATCAATTCCTGATTCTCCATCTTTAAGATTCTTGGAGAAGCCCCACTCTGTAATTGGTGGTCATCATCTTTTAGATGATTTGTTGGACCATCAATCTTCCCTTCCAGAATTCTCAACACAGACTGTGGCCTCAAACTTAAAATCAATCTCCACAGATTCAGTGTTGGTTTTCTCTTCAACGGATAAAATTATTCCTTCCTCAACGGATATCCTTCATCCGTTGACAAGTGTTTCTCCATCAACGGATGCGCCTCTATCTAGCCATCCGTTGACAGCTATAACTACTCCATCAACGGATATTCCTTATCCGTTGATAACTCACTCTACCACTGCTATATCTGACATTCCTGTGTCAAGTGTGGAGGAGTTCTCAGTAGTTGAAACACTTTTAGGATTGAGGGAAGGGAGTGAGAGGCTGCCTTGTGAGCAGGCAAAAGGAGAGGTAAATAATGAGAGGCTGGCCATTTCTTCCGGTCAGGCAAAAGGAGAGTTTGAGAGTTCCACCTTAGTAGGTGAAGGTGAGGGTGTGAGAGGTGTGAGCCAAGGGGAGCCCTTGATGCAAGAAAAGAGAGATGAGGGGAGAGAAGGGACTACAGGAGAAATAAGGATGGAAGAAGCAGCCATTGCTAGTGAGTCAATGGAGGTTGAGGATGCAGCCAAGGAAATTGAATATCAAAGGGAATATCAGTCCATGATTGACTCCATTTCTTTGGATGCTGAAACCTTTACTCACCCTGTTCCTGCCTATCAAATTCTGGCACAACAGGGTAATGTGGAAGCAGAGGAGGCAATGCACCTAGTGCACACCTCACAGTCTCTACTTAGAGCTAAGGAATCTATAGCAGCTCTGCCAACCACTGCTGAGAGTGAAGAATTTGAAGATTCTGAAGATGAAGACAGCCAGAGCCCTGAAGATGAAGGTGGTAGCAGTATTCATGATTTTACATTTGCTCACAACTACACCTATCATCAACTTGATGTGGAAATCATAAGGCAATATAAATCTGCCCTGGCTGAGCACCCAGAAGCAGATCCACAGAGAAAGGTTGTTCTTCAACAGGCAATTGACTCCCTAAAGTTACAAAATATGCAAATGGTGATTCAGAGATCCAACTTAGAGGAGGTCAAACAAGAAATCAAGGATGTGAAGATCTCTGTGGATTCCAAGCTAGAGCAACTAGCTCCTACAGCCACTCAGAGGGTGTTGCAACAAAGGTTCATCAAAGAAGACAACCTGGCTAAGTCTGTGCAACTACTCAACTCAAGAGTGGAAAAGATGGAATCCCAGATGGAGCAATTTCTTCAACATCAGAAACTGCAAACCCAACTGCTAGAAAAGTTAGTTGCAGCCCCAACTTCTAGTCAAACCCTTGATGCTAACAAAAAGGGGGAGAAAGTGGAAGAGGCTGTGGCAACTACAAGTCAAATCTTAATTTCTGAAAGAAGGGAAGCAGCAAGTGAGGGGGAGCAGCAGCCTACCATAGTGGTCAATCCACAGGACTTCATTGTCACAGCCTCCCCCAGCAATTCCAAACCTGAACAAGTAGCTCTATCTGAAGAGTTTGATTTCTCAAACTTGACAGAAGAGGAAAAGCTAGCCAAAATTGAAGCTCTACAAAAGATGAAAGAGGAAAACTATGAAAGGATAATGAGAACAGAAAGATTGATCAATCAATCTATTGCATCAACTCTGTTCTCTAGCCAAACCTCAGCTCCAACAATATCTACAACAATTCTGAAGGTACTCACTCCAGCAATTGTGGCTCCTACATTCTATGATGCTGAGCCTTCTCATGTTAAAGAATTTGAACCCTACATCAAAACAAGACCCTACTCACCACCAAAAGCAAATGGGAGGAACAAGTTGCAACTGGACTTTCCATTTCCCAAGGATGATGAAGGGAAGCTGATGGGTAAGCAAATCAAGGAATTCAAGGAGAAGACTAACAGTTGTGTAAGAGAATGGATGGCTGTAATCATAAGGAATGGAAAAGTTCTAAACATATCCAACAGCCATCCTAGATTTGTTGCAGCCAAGAGAGAAGAGACTTCAAGGCTGCTAAGAGAATCTCAACCAAGCACTGAATATCAATATGAAAACTCAGATGAGAAGCAAGCAAGGCTGGCTCAAGAGTTATTGGATGTGGTAGAGGATGAATTGAGGGAACCTGAGGAAGTCCCCAAATTCAAAAAGAAAGGGAAATCAGTCCCCAAATCCAAGAGAATAAAATCAAAGGCAAGGAGGCCTGTCTCTCCAGAAATTGAAAACATGGAGACAGTTGGTTCATCACAACCTATTGATGTAAAAGTATTCAACCCAGATGTGAATTTCCATGGTGAGCCTATAGTACCTAAAGAGGAACCAATGAATCTTGACTCCATTGAGGTTCCTTCATTCTTGCTGAAGCCTCAACAGAAGCCTATACAGAAGAAAAGGAAACCAAGGAAGCAACCTTCAAAGGAACCAATTCAAGTTGCTAGGGTACCTGCTATTGTCAGGCAGCCAATCTTGGAAAACAAGGATGATTTTATCTATCAGGCAGATATTGAAGAATACTCTGGCATGAATCTTTATCTGGATGAATTGTTAGAAGTAAGAGGAATTGACAAATATAGACATTTGCCTGAAAGATTGGTCTTTGTATACAAGGGAGGAATGGAAAGGACATGGCCACTACAAAGGGTTCTTGGAGAAAATTATCATACCTTAACCAAAGTGCTCTCTGCAATCAAGAGATACACAGGGTTCTCCAAGATAGCAAAAGGGGAGATACTGGACAGAATAGAACAAATAAGGAGGGAATGAAACTCACCATCAAGTCTACCAAGGAAAATGAAGATCCCATACAATGGACAGAAAATCCACCTCCAACCTTTCTGGATGATGGAGTTCAGGGATGAAGATGGTAACAAGAGATTCTTCAGGTTAGAAGACCAACTACCAAAGGCTAGTTCTCAATACCTGAGATGGTTACAACAAAAGCTAAATCCAAAGGTAGATGAAGAAGATGCCTTCCATAGGCAACTCCAAATACAGATTGAGTCCAACTCTGCCAAAGAAGGAAAATCAAGGGTGATGCCAACAAGAGGAAAGAAACAGTCTTAATCTGCTCAGTCTAGAGGAGCACTTCTCTGTAAATTTCTCAAACTTTCAGTTTTTAATTTTTGTAGCTTAATACAATTTATGCATTGTTCTTTACATATCTTTAGGATTGTTTTGTTATCATCAAGGTCCTGAATTTATGCTTTATTGCCATCAAGTATAAATTGGGGGAGATTGTTAGGAATATGTTGTACTTGATGATAACTTCACAATTAATCAAATTGTATAAGGTTTTGTAGCTGTCAACGGATGAGGATTTATAACTCTATCCGTTGATAGGTAGCTCATCAACGGATGAGGTTTTGTAGCATACTGCAAGTATCTCTATGTTATCAGTTGATAGGGTTTTTATCCACAGTCATGTTGACTATCAACGGATAGACAGAATAGGGTAGCCAATTGTAAATAAGCTATGCTATGTAATTCTGTCTAAGTGAAAGTGTATCAACAGATGAAGACAAAACTCTATCAACGGATACAACTCAAATCCACAATATCAACAGATACAGCTCAAGTCTCAAGATCAACGGATACCGCTCAATACATCATCAACGGATGTCAGTGTACAACATCAACGGATAATCATTGACACTGTCTTCTATGATTAGCTGGGGATTAGCAGTTGATAAGGACATGTTTGACTGACAGATCACATGGGTTGATAGTAGATACAAAAAGCAGTATGGCAGCCATACTTTGGAAACACAGAAGAAAGAAGCATTCTGTTTACACTATGAATACAAGAAAGGTGCAGGAGACATGTCTGAACACAAGGACAACCTTTCGGCTACATGTGTATTTGGAGTGTAGTAGCAAGTCAACTAGAATTAGATTAGTATTATCTTATTCCAGTAGTACTTGTAAAACTTGGGATATATAACCAAGTGTAGCAACTCTTTGTAGGTCAAGAAAACAGACATATTTGCTTAGGGTTTCTTGAATATCCTTAGAAGCAAAGAGTTGTAAAACGGCAGCTGTGTACATTTTGTATCACAGAGTTTTCTTCCAATAAAGCTTCAGGTGGTGCATATTAACCACCTGATTTTATATGTGTTTGTGTTTAAATCTTACATTGCAATTATCTCTGCATAAATTTCTGGAGTTCTTATCAGAAATTTATAAATATCAAGAATTGTATTCAACCCCCCCTTCTACAATTATACAAGTGTGTAATCTGGGAATAACAATTAGTACACGGGATATTGTTAAAAATCAAGTCGGACAATTTTGTGGATATTTTTATATATTTCGTTCCTATGGGTTATTGGAATTCAATGAAATTTTATTTGGTGCCATTCGGACCTGAATCGGGGCTGAAATGACTGAAACTCGGTTTTCGGATAATACTCAAAGGGGTTAGTACACGGGATATTGTTAAAAATCGAGTCGGACCATTTTAGGGATATTTTTACATATTTTGTTCCAATGGGTTATTGGAATTCAATGAAATTTTATTTGGTGCCATTCGGACCTCAATCGGGGCTAAAATGACTGAAACTCGGTTTTCGGATAATCCTCAAAGGGGTTAGTACACGGGATATTGTTAAAAATCGAGTCAGACCATTCTATGGATACTTTAACATATTCTGTTCCTATGGGTTATTGGAATTCAATGCAATTTTATTTAACGCAGTTCGGACCGGAATCGGAGCTGATATGATCGAAACTCGGTTTTCGGAAACTTCTCAAAGGGGTTAGTACACGGGATATTTTTAAAAATCAAGTCGGACCATTTTGTGGATATTTTTACATATTTTGTTTCTATGGGTTATTGGAATTCAACGAAATTTTATTTGGTGCCATTCGGACCTGAATCGGGGATGAAATGACTGAAACTCGATTTTCGGATAATCCTCAAAAGGGTTAGTACACGGGATATTGCTAAAAATCGAGTCGGACCATTTTATGGATATTTTTACATATTTTGTTCCTATGGGTTATTGGAATTCAACGCAATTTTATTTAACGAAGTTCAGACCGGAATCGGAGCTGATATGATCGAAACTCGGTTTTCGGAAACTTCTCAAAGGGATTAGTACACGGGATATTGTTAAAAATCAAGTCGGACAATTTTGTGGATATTTTTACATATTTTGTTCCTATGGGTTATTGGAATTCAATGAAATTTTATTTGGTGCCATTCGGACCTGAATCGGGGCTGAAATGACTGAAACTCGGTTATCGGATAATCCTCAAAGGGGTTAGTACACGGGATATTGTTAAAAATCGAGTCGGACCATTTTATGGATATTTTTACATATTTTGTTCCTATGGGTTATTGGAATTCAACGCAATTTTATTTAACGAAGTTCGGACCGGAATCGGAGCTGATATGATCGAAACTCGGTTTTCGGAAACTTCTCAAAGGGATTAGTACACGGGATATTGTTAAAAATCAAGTCGGACAATTTTGTGGATATTTTTATATATTTTGTTCCTATGGGTTATTGGAATTCAATGAAATTTTATTTGGTGCCATTCGGACCTGAATCGGGGCTGAAATGACTGAAACTCGGTTTTCGGATAATCCTCAAAGGGGTTAGTACACTGGATATTGTTAAAAATCGAGTCGGACCATTTTATGGATATTTTTACATATTTTGTTCCAATGGGTTATTGGAATTCAATGAAATTTTATTTGGTGCCATTCGGACCTCAATCGGGGCTAAAATGACTGAAACTCGGTTTTCGGATAATCCTCAAAGGGGTTAGTACACGGGATATTGTTAAAAATCGAGTCGGACCATTCTATGGATACTTTAACATATTTTGTTCCTATGGGTTATTGGAATTCAATGCAATTTTATTTAACGCAGTTCGGACCGGAATCGGAGCTGATATGATCGAAACTCGGTTTTCGGAAACTTCTCAAAGGGGTTAGTACACGGGATATTTTTAAAAATCAAGTCGGACCATTCTGTGGATATTTTTACATATTTTGTTTCTATGGGTTATTGGAATTCAACGAAATTTTATTTGGTGCCATTCGGACCTGAATCGGGGATGAAATGACTGAAACTCGATTTTCGGATAATCCTCAAAGGGGTTAGTACACGGGATAATGTTAAAAATCGAGTCGGACCATTCTATGGATACTTTTACATATTTTGTTCCTATGGGTTATTGGAATTCAACGCAATTTTATTTAACGCAGTTCGGACCGGAATCGGAGCTGATATGATCGAAACTCGGTTTTCGGAAACTTCTCAAAGGGGTTAGTACACGGGATATTTTTAAAAATCAAGTCGGACCATTCTGTGGATATTTTTACATATTTTGTTTCTATGGGTTATTGGAATTCAACGAAATTTTATTTGGTGCCATTCGGACCTGAATCGGGGATGAAATGACTGAAACTCGGTTATCGGATAATCCTCAAAGGAGTTAGTACACGGGATATTGCTAAAAATCGCGTCGGACCATTTTATGGATATTTTTACATATTTTGTTCCTATGGGTTATTGGAATTCAACGCAATTTTATTTAACGAAGTTCGGACCGGAATCGGAGCTGATATGATCGAAACTCGGTTTTCGGAAACTTCTCAAAGGGATTAGTACACGGGATATTGTTAAAAATCAAGTCGGACAATTTTGTGGATATTTTTACATATTTTGTTCCTATGGGTTATTGGAATTCAATGAAATTTTATTTGGTGCCATTCGGACCTGAATCGGGGCTGAAATGACTGAAACTCGGTTTTCGGATAATCCTCGAAGGGGTTAGTACACTGGATATTGTTAAAAATCGAGTCGGACCATTTTATGGATATTTTTACATATTTTGTTCCAATGGGTTATTGGAATTCAACGCAATTTTATTTAACGAAGTTCGGACCGGAATCGGAGCTGATATGATCGAAACTCGGTTTTCGGAAACTTCTCAAAGGGATTAGTACACGGGATATTGTTAAAAATCAAGTCGGACAATTTTGTGGATATTTTTATATATTTTGTTCCTATGGGTTATTGGAATTCAATGAAATTTTATTTGGTGCCATTCGGACCTGAATCGGGGCTGAAATGACTGAAACTCGGTTTTCGGATAATCCTCGAAGGGGTTAGTACACTGGATATTGTTAAAAATCGAGTCGGACCATTTTATGGATATTTTTACATATTTTGTTCCAATGGGTTATTGGAATTCAATGAAATTTTATTTGGTGCCATTCGGACCTCAATCGGGGCTAAAATGACTGAAACTCGGTTTTCGGATAATCCTCAAAGGGGTTAGTACACGGGATATTGTTAAAAATCGAGTCGGACAATTCTATGGATACTTTAACATATTTTGTTCCTATGGGTTATTGGAATTCAATGCAATTTTATTTAACGCAGTTCGGACCGGAATCGGAGCTGATATGATCGAAACTCGGTTTTCGGAAACTTCTCAAAGGGGTTAGTACACGGGATATTTTTAAAAATCAAGTCGGACCATTTTGTGGATATTTTTACATATTTTGTTTCTATGGGTTATTGGAATTCAACGAAATTTTATTTGGTGCCATTCGGACCTGAATCGGGGATGAAATGACTGAAACTCGATTTTCGGATAATCCTCAAAGGGGTTAGTACACGGGATATTGTTAAAAATCGAGTCGGACCATTCTATGGATACTTTAACATATTTTGTTCCTATGGGTTATTGGAATTCAATGCAATTTTATTTAACGCAGTTCGGACCGGAATCGGAGCTGATATGATCGAAACTCGGTTTTCGGAAACTTCTCAAAGGGGTTAGTACACGGGATATTTTTAAAAATCAAGTCGGACCATTTTGTGGATATTTTTACATATTTTGTTTCTATGGGTTATTGGAATTCAACGAAATTTTATTTGGTGCCATTCGGACCTGAATCGGGGATGAAATGACTGAAACTCGATTTTCGGATAATCCTCAAAAGAGTTAGTACACGGGATATTGCTAAAAATCGAGTCGGACCATTTTATGGATATTTTTACATATTTTGTTCCTATGGGTTATTGGAATTCAACGCAATTTTATTTAACGAAGTTCGGACCGGAATCGGAGCTGATATGATCGAAACTCGGTTTTCGGAAACTTCTCAAAGGGATTAGTACACGGGATATTGTTAAAAATCAAGTCGGACAATTTTGTGGATATTTTTACATATTTTGTTCCTATGGGTTATTGGAATTCAATGAAATTTTATTTGGTGCCATTCGGACCTGAATCGGGGCTGAAATGACTGAAACTCGGTTATCGGATAATCCTCAAAGGGGTTAGTACACGGGATATTGTTAAAAATCGAGTCGGACCATTTTATGGATATTTTTACATATTTTGTTCCTATGGGTTATTGGAATTCAACGCAATTTTATTTAACGAAGTTCGGACCGGAATCGGAGCTGATATGATCGAAACTCGGTTTTCGGAAACTTCTCAAAGGGATTAGTACACGGGATATTGTTAAAAATCAAGTCGGACAATTTTGTGGATATTTTTATATATTTTGTTCCTATGGGTTATTGGAATTCAATGAAATTTTATTTGGTGCCATTCGGACCTGAATCGGGGCTGAAATGACTGAAACTCGGTTTTCGGATAATCCTCAAAGGGGTTAGTACACTGGATATTGTTAAAAATCGAGTCGGACCATTTTATGGATATTTTTACATATTTTGTTCCAATGGGTTATTGGAATTCAATGAAATTTTATTTGGTGCCATTCGGACCTCAATCGGGGCTAAAATGACTGAAACTCGGTTTTCGGATAATCCTCAAAGGGGTTAGTACACGGGATATTGTTAAAAATCGAGTCGGACCATTCTATGGATACTTTAACATATTTTGTTCCTATGGGTTATTGGAATTCAATGCAATTTTATTTAACGCAGTTCGGACCGGAATCGGAGCTGATATGATCGAAACTCGGTTTTCGGAAACTTCTCAAAGGGGTTAGTACACGGGATATTTTTAAAAATCAAGTCGGACCATTTTGTGGATATTTTTACATATTTTGTTTCTATGGGTTATTGGAATTCAACGAAATTTTATTTGGTGCCATTCGGACCTGAATGAAATGACTGAAACTCGATTTTCGGATAATCCTCAAAAGGGTTAGTACACGGGATATTGCTAAAAATCGAGTCGGATCATTTTATGGATATTTTTACATATTTTGTTCCTATGGGTTATTGGAATTCAACGCAATTTTATTTAACGAAGTTCGGACCGGAATCGGAGCTGATATGATCGAAACTCGGTTTTCGGAAACTTCTCAAAGGGATTAGTACACGGGATATTGTTAAAAATCAAGTCGGACAATTTTGTGGATATTTTTACATATTTTGTTCCTATGGGTTATTGGAATTCAATGAAATTTTATTTGGTGCCATTCGGACCTGAATCGGGGCTGAAATGACTGAAACTCGGTTATCGGATAATCCTCAAAGGGGTTAGTACACGGGATATTGTTAAAAATCAAGTCGGACCATTTTATGGATATTTTTACATATTTTGTTCCTATGGGTTATTGGAATTCAACGTAATTTTATTTAACGAAGTTCGGACCGGAATCGGAGCTGATATGATCGAAACTCGGTTTTCGGAAACTTCTCAAAGGGATTAGTACACGGGATATTGTTAAAAATCAAGTCGGACAATTTTGTGGATATTTTTATATATTTTGTTCCTATGGGTTATTGGAATTCAATGAAATTTTATTTGGTGCCATTCGGACCTGAATCGGGGCTGAAATGACTGAAACTCGGTTTTCGGATAATCCTCAAAGGGGTTAGTACACTGGATATTGTTAAAAATCGAGTCGGACCATTTTATGGATATTTTTACATATTTTGTTCCAATGGGTTATTGGAATTCAATGAAATTTTATTTGGTGCCATTCGGACCTGAATCGGGGCTAAAATGACTGAAACTCGGTTTTCGGATAATCCTCAAAGGGGTTAGTACACGGGATATTGTTAAAAATCGAGTCGGACCATTCTATGGATACTTTAACATATTTTGTTCCTATGGGTTATTGGAATTCAATGCAATTTTATTTTACGCAGTTCGGACCGGAATCGGAGCTGATATGATCGAAACTCGGTTTTCGGAAACTTCTCAAAGGGGTTAGTACACGGGATATTTTTAAAAATCAAGTCGGACCATTTTGTGGATATTTTTACATATTTTGTTTCTATGGGTTATTGGAATTCAACGAAATTTTATTTGGTGCCATTCGGACCTGAATGAAATGACTGAAACTCGATTTTCGGATAATCCTCAAAAGGGTTAGTACACGGGATATTGCTAAAAATCGAGTCGGATCATTTTATGGATATTTTTACATATTTTGTTCCTATGGGTTATTGGAATTCAACGCAATTTTATTTAACGAAGTTCGGACCGGAATCGGAGCTGATATGATCGAAACTCGGTTTTCGGAAACTTCTCAAAGGGATTAGTACACGGGATATTGTTAAAAATCAAGTCGGACAATTTTGTGGATATTTTTACATATTTTGTTCCTATGGGTTATTGGAATTCAATGAAATTTTATTTGGTGCCATTCGGACCTGAATCGGGGCTGAAATGACTGAAACTCGGTTATCGGATAATCCTCAAAGGGGTTAGTACACGGGATATTGTTAAAAATCAAGTCGGACCATTTTATGGATATTTTTACATATTTTGTTCCTATGGGTTATTGGAATTCAACGTAATTTTATTTAACGAAGTTCGGACCGGAATCGGAGCTGATATGATCGAAACTCGGTTTTCGGAAACTTCTCAAAGGGATTAGTACACGGGATATTGTTAAAAATCAAGTCGGACAATTTTGTGGATATTTTTATATATTTTGTTCCTATGGGTTATTGGAATTCAATGAAATTTTATTTGGTGTCATTCGGACCTGAATCGGGGCTGAAATGACTGAAACTCGGTTTTCGGATAATCCTCAAAGGGGTTAGTACACTGGATATTGTTAAAAATCGAGTCGGACCATTTTATGGATATTTTTACATATTTTGTTCCAATGGGTTATTGGAATTCAATGAAATTTTATTTGGTGCCATTCGGACCTGAATCGGGGCTAAAATGACTGAAACTCGGTTTTCGGATAATCCTCAAAGGGGTTAGTACACGGGATATTGTTAAAAATCGAGTCGGACCATTCTATGGATACTTTAACATATTTTGTTCCTATGGGTTATTGGAATTCAATGCAATTTTATTTAACGCAGTTCGGACCGGAATCGGAGCTGATATGATCGAAACTCGGTTTTCGGAAACTTCTCAAAGGGGTTAGTACACGGGATATTGTTAAAAATCAAGTCAGACCATTTTGTGGATATTTTTACATATTTTGTTCGAATGGGTTATTGGAATTCAATGAAATTTTATTTGGTGCCATTCGGACCTGAATCGGGGATGAAATGACTGAAACTCGATTTTCGGATAATCCTCAAAAGGGTTAGTACACGGGATATTGCTATAAATCGAGTCGGACCATTTTATGGATATTTTTACAAATTTTGTTCCAATGGGTTATTGGAATTCAACGCAATTTTATTTAACGCAGTTCGGACCGGAATCGGAGCTGATATGATCGAAACTCGGTTTTCGGAAACTTCTCAAAGGGATTAGTACACGGGATATTGTTAAAAATCAAGTCGGACAATTTTGTGGATATTTTTACATATTTTGTTCCTATGGGTTATTGGAATTCAAAGAAATTTTATTTGGTGCCATTCGGACCTGAATCGGGGCTGAAATGACTGAAACTCGGTTTTCGGATAATACTCAAAGGGGTTAGTACACGGGATATTGTTAAAAATCGAGTCGGACCATTTTAGGGATATTTTTACATATTTTGTTCCAATGGGTTATTGGAATTCAATGAAATTTTATTTGGTGCCTTTCGGACCTGAATCGGGGCTAAAATGACTGAAGCTCGGTTTTCGGATAATACTCAAAGGGGTTAGTACACGGGATATTGTTAAAAATCGAGTCGGACCATTTTAGGGATATTTTTACATATTTTGTTCCAATGGGTTATTGGAATTCAACGAAATTTTATTTGGTGCCATTCGGACCTGAATCGGGGCTAAAATGACTGAAACTCGGTTTTCGGATAATCCTCAAAGGGGTTAGTACAAGGGATATTGTTAAAAATCGAGTCGGACCATTTTATGGATATTTTTACATATTTTGTTCCTATGGGTTATTGGAATTCAACGCAATTTTATTTAACGAAGTTCGGACCGGAATCGGAGCTGATATGATCGAAACTCGGTTTTCGGAAACTTCTCAAAGGGATTAGTACACGGGATATTGTTAAAAATCAAGTCGGACAATTTTGTGGATATTTTTATATATTTTGTTCCTATGGGTTATTGGGATTCAATGAAATTTTATTTGGTGCCATTCGGACCTGAATCGGGGCTGAAATGACTGAAACTCGGTTTTCGGATAATCCTCAAAGGGGTTAGTACACTGGATATTGTTAAAAATCGAGTCGGACCATTTTATGGATATTTTTACATATTTTGTTCCAATGGGTTATTGGAATTCAATGAAATTTTATTTGGTGCCATTCGGACCTGAATCGGGGCTAAAATGACTGAAACTCGGTTTTCGGATGATCCTCAAAGGGGTTAGTACACGGGATATTGTTAAAAATCGAGTCGGACCATTCTATGGATACTTTAACATATTTTGTTTCTATGGGTTATTGGAATTCAATGCAATTTTATTTAACGGAGTTCGGACCGGAATCGGAGCTGATATGATCGAAACTCGGTTTTCGGAAACTTCTCAAAGGGGTTAGTACACGGGATATTGTTAAAAATCAAGTCAGACCATTTTGTGGATATTTTTACATATTTTGTTCGAATGGGTTATTGGAATTCAATGAAATTTTATTTGGTGCCATTCGGACCTGAATCGGGGATGAAATGACTGAAACTCGATTTTCGGAAAATCCTCAAAAGGGTTAGTACACGGGATATTGCTATAAATCGAGTCGGACCATTTTATGGATATTTTTACAAATTTTGTTCCAATGGGTTATTGGAATTCAACGCAATTTTATTTAACGCAGTTCGGACCGGAATCGGAGCTGATATGATCGAAACTCGGTTTTCGGAAACTTCTCAAAGGGATTAGTACACGGGATATTGTTAAAAATCAAGTCGGACAATTTTGTGGATATTTTTACATATTTTGTTCCTATGGGTTATTGGAATTCAAAGAAATTTTATTTGGTGCCATTCGGACCTGAATCGGGGCTGAAATGACTGAAACTCGGTTTTCGGATAATACTCAAAGGGGTTAGTACACGGGATATTGTTAAAAATCGAGTCGGACCATTTTAGGGATATTTTTACATATTTTGTTCCAATGGGTTATTGGAATTCAATGAAATTTTATTTGGTGCCATTCGGACCTGAATCGGGGCTGAAATGACTGAAACTCGGTTTTCGGATAATCCTCAAAGGGGTTAGTACACTGGATATTGTTAAAAATCGAGTCGGACCATTTTAGGGATATTTTTACATATTTTGTTCCAATGGGTTATTGGAATTCAATGAAATTTTATTTGGTGCCATTCGGACCTGAATCGGGGCTAAAATGACTGAAACTCGGTTTTCGGATAATCCTCAAAGGGGTTAGTACAAGGGATATTGTTAAAAATCGAGTCGGACCATTTTATGGATATTTTTACATATTTTGTTCCTATGGGTTATTGGAATTCAACGCAATTTTATTTAACGAAGTTCGGACCGGAATCGGAGCTGATATGATCGAAACTCGGTTTTCGGAAACTTCTCAAAGGGATTAGTACACGGGATATTGTTAAAAATCAAATCGGACAATTTTGTGGATATTTTTATATATTTTGTTCCTATGGGTTATTGGAATTCAATGAAATTTTATTTGGTGCCATTCGGACGTGAATCGGGGCTGAAATGACTGAAACTCGGTTTTCGGATAATCCTCAAAGGGGTTAGTACACTGGATATTGTTAAAAATCGAGTCGGACCATTTTATGGATATTTTTACATATTTTGTTCCAATGGGTTATTGGAATTCAATGAAATTTTATTTGGTGCCATTCGGACCTGAATCGGGGCTAAAATGACTGAAACTCGGTTTTCGGATAATCCTCAAAGGGGTTAGTACACTGGATATTGTTAAAAATCGAGTCGGACCATTTTATGGATATTTTTAAATATTTTGTTCCAATGGGTTATTGGAATTCAATGAAATTTTATTTGGTGCCATTCGGACCTGAATCGGGGCTAAAATGACTGAAACTCGGTTTTCGGATAATCCTCAAAGGGGTTAGTACACGGGATATTGTTAAAAATCGAGTCGGACCATTCTATGGATACTTTAACATATTTTGTTCCTATGGGTTATTGGAATTCAATGCAATTTTATTTAACGCAGTTCGGACCGGAATCGGAGCTGATATGATCGAAACTCGGTTTTCGGAAACTTCTCAAAGGGGTTAGTACACGGGATATTGTTAAAAATCAAGTCAGACCATTTTGTGGATATTTTTACATATTTTGTTCCAATGGGTTATTGGAATTCAATGAAATTTTATTTGGTGCCATTCGGACCTCAACCGGGGCTAAAATGACTGAAACTCGGTTTTCGGATAATCCTCAAAGGGGTTAGTACACGGGATATTGTTAAAAATCGAGTCGGACCATTTTATGGACACTTTAACATATTTTGTTCCTATGGGTTATTGGAATTCAATGCAATTTTATTTAACGCAGTTCGGACCGGAATCGGAGCTAATATAATCGAAACTCGGTTTTCGGAAACTTCTCAAAGGGGTTAGTACACGGGATAATGTTAAAAATCAAGTCGGACCATTTTGTGGATATTTTTACATATTTTGTTTCTATGGGTTATTGGAATTCAATGAAATTTTATTTGGTGCCATTCGGACCTGAATCGGGGATGAAATGACTGAAACTCGATTTTCGGATAATCCTCAAAAGGGTTAGTACACGGGATATTGCTAAAAATCGAGTCAGACCATTTTATGGATATTTTTACATATTTTGTTCCTATGGGTTATTGGAATTCAACGCAATTTTATTTAACGCAGTTCGGACCGGAATCAGAGCTGATATGATCGAAACTCGGTTTTCGGAAACTTCTCAAAGAGATTAGTACACGGGATATTGTTAAAAATCAAGTCGGACAATTTTGTGGATATTTTTACATATTTTGTTCCTATGGGTTATTGGAATTCAACGAAATTTTATTTGGTGCCATTCGGACCTGAATCTGGGATGAAATGACTGAAACTCGATTTTCGGATAATCCTCAAAAGGGTTAGTACACGGGATATTGCTAAAAATCGAGTCGGACCATTTTATGGATATTTTTACATATTTTGTTCCTATGGGTTATTGGAATTCAACACAATTTTATTTAACGCAGTTCGGACCGGAATCAGAGCTGATATGATCGAAACTCGGTTTTCGGAAACTTCTCAAAGGGATTAGTACACGGGATATTGTTAAAAATCAAGTCGGACAATTTTGTGGATATTTTTACATATTTTGTTCCTATGGGTTATTGGAATTCAATGAAATTTTATTTGGTGCCATTCGGACCTGAATCGGGGCTGAAATGACTGAAACTCGGTTTTCGGAT
This sequence comes from Saposhnikovia divaricata, assembly GCA_036435485.1. Lineage (NCBI taxonomy): Eukaryota > Viridiplantae > Streptophyta > Magnoliopsida > Apiales > Apiaceae > Saposhnikovia > Saposhnikovia divaricata. Next base: position 207,508,714 of record CM071601.1, on the reverse strand, counting down.
AATCCTCAAAGGGGTTAGTACACGGGATATTGTTAAAAATCGAGTCGGACCATTCTATGGATACTTTAACATATTTTGTTCCTATGGGTTATTGGAATTCAATGCAATTTTATTTAACGCAGTTCGGACCGGAATCGGAGCTGATATGATCGAAACTCGGTTTTCGGAAACTTCTCAAAGGGGTTAGTACACGGGATATTGTTAAAAATCAAGTCAGACCATTTTGTGGATATTTTTACATATTTTGTTCGAATGGGTTATTGGAATTCAATGAAATTTTATTTGGTGCCATTCGGACATGAATCGGGGATGAAATGACTGAAACTCGATTTTCGGATAATCCTCAAAAGGGTTAGTACACGGGATATTGCTATAAATCGAGTCGGACCATTTTATGGATATTTTTACATATTTTGTTCCTATGGGTTATTGGAATTCAACGCAATTTTATTTAACGCAGTTCGGAACGGAATCAGAGCTGATATGATCGAAACTCGGTTTTCGGAAACTTCTCAAAGGGATTAGTACACGGGATATTGTTAAAAATCAAGTCGGACAATTTTGTGGATATTTTTACATATTTTGTTCCTATGGGTTATTGGAATTCAACGAAATTTTATTTGGTGCCATTCGGACCTGAATCTGGGATGAAATGACTGAAACTCGATTTTCGGATAATCCTCAAAAGGGTTAGTACACGGGATATTGCTAAAAATCGAGTCGGACCATTTTATGGATATTTTTACATATTTTGTTCCTATGGGTTATTGGAATTCAACACAATTTTATTTAACGCAGTTCGGACCGGAATCAGAGCTGATATGATCGAAACTCGGTTTTCGGAAACTTCTCAAAGGGATTAGTACACGGGATATTGTTAAAAATCAAGTCGGACAATTTTGTGGATATTTTTACATATTTTGTTCCTATGGGTTATTGGAATTCAATGAAATTTTATTTGGTGCCATTCGGACCTGAATCGGGGCTGAAATGACTGAAACTCGATTTTCGGATAATCCTCAAAGGGGTTAGTACACGGGATATTGTTAAAAATCGAGTCGGACCATTCTATGGATACTTTAACATATTTTGTTCCTATGGGTTATTGGAATTCAATGCAATTTTATTTAACGCAGTTCGGACCGGAATCGGAGCTGATATGATCGAAACTCGGTTTTCGGAAACTTCTCAAAGAGATTAGTACACGGGATATTGTTAAAAATCAAGTCGGACAATTTTGTGGATATTTTTACATATTTTGTTCCTATGGGTTATTGGAATTCAACGCAATTTTATTTAACGAAGTTCGGACCGGAATCGGAGCTGATATGATCGAAACTCGGTTTTCGGAAACTTCTCAAAGGGATTAGTACACGGGATATTGTTAAAAATCAAATCGGACAATTTTGTGGATATTTTTATATATTTTGTTCCTATGGGTTATTGGAATTCAATGAAATTTTATTTGGTGCCATTCGGACGTGAATCGGGGCTGAAATGACTGAAACTCGGTTTTCGGATAATCCTCAAAGGGGTTAGTACACTGGATATTGTTAAAAATCGAGTCGGACCATTTTATGGATATTTTTACATATTTTGTTCCAATGGGTTATTGGAATTCAATGAAATTTTATTTGGTGCCATTCGGACCTGAATCGGGGCTAAAATGACTGAAACTCGGTTTTCGGATAATCCTCAAAGGGGTTAGTACACTGGATATTGTTAAAAATCGAGTCGGACCATTTTATGGATATTTTTAAATATTTTGTTCCAATGGGTTATTGGAATTCAATGAAATTTTATTTGGTGCCATTCGGACCTGAATCGAGGCTAAAATGACCGAAACTCGGTTTTCGGATAATCCTCAAAGGGGTTAGTACACGGGATATTGTTAAAAATCGAGTCGGACCATTCTATGGATACTTTAACATATTTTGTTCCTATGGGTTATTGGAATTCAATGCAATTTTATTTAACGCAGTTCGGACCGGAATCGGAGCTGATATGATCGAAACTCGGTTTTCGGAAACTTCTCAAAGGGGTTAGTACACGGGATATTGTTAAAAATCAAGTCAGACCATTTTGTGGATATTTTTACATATTTTGTTCCAATGGGTTATTGGAATTCAATGAAATTTTATTTGGTGCCATTCGGACCTCAACCGGGGCTAAAATGACTGAAACTCGGTTTTCGGATAATCCTCAAAGGGGTTAGTACACGGGATATTGTTAAAAATCGAGTCGGACCATTTTATGGACACTTTAACATATTTTGTTCCTATGGGTTATTGGAAATCAATGCAATTTTATTTAACGCAGTTCGGACCGGAATCGGAGCTGATATGATCGAAACTCGGTTTTCGGAAACTTCTCAAAGGGGTTAGTACACGGGATAATGTTAAAAATCAAGTCGAACCATTTTGTGGATATTTTTACATATTTTGTTTCTATGGGTTATTGGAATTCAACGAAATTTTATTTGGTGCCATTCGGACCTGAATCGGGGATGAAATGACTGAAACTCGATTTTCGGATAATCCTCAAAAGGGTTAGTACACGGGATATTGCTAAAAATCGAGTCGGACCATTTTATGGATATTTTTACATATTTTGTTCCTATGGGTTATTGGAATTCAACGCAATTTTATTTAACGCAGTTCGGACCGGAATCAGAGCTGATATGATCGAAACTCGGTTTTCGGAAACTTCTCAAAGAGATTAGTACACGGGATATTGTTAAAAATCAAGTCGGACAATTTTGTGGATATTTTTACATATTTTGTTCCTATGGGTTATTGGAATTCAACGAAATTTTATTTGGTGCCATTCGGACCTGAATCTGGGATGAAATGACAGAAACTCGATTTTCGGATAATCCTCAAAAGGGTTAGTACACGGGATATTGCTAAAAATCGAGTCGGACCATTTTATGGATATTTTTACATATTTTGTTCCTATGGGTTATTGGAATTCAACACAATTTTATTTAACGCAGTTCGGACCGGAATCAGAGCAGATATGATCGAAACTCGGTTTTCGGAAACTTCTCAAAGGGATTAGTACACGGGATATTGTTAAAAATCAAGTCGGACAATTTTGTGGATATTTTTACATATTTTGTTCCTATGGGTTATTGGAATTCAATGAAATTTTATTTGGTGCCATTCGGACCTGAATCGGGGCTGAAATGACTGAAACTCGGTTTTCGGATAATCCTCAAAGGGGTTAGTACACGGGATATTGTTAAAAATTGAGTCGGACCATTCTATGGATACTTTAACATATTTTGTTCCTATGGGTTATTTGAATTCAATGCAATTTTATTTAACGCAGTTCGGACCGGAATCGGAGCTGATATGATCGAAACTCGGTTTTCGGAAACTTCTCAAAGGGGTTAGTACACGGGATATTGTTAAAAATCAAGTCAGACCATTTTGTGGATATTTTTACATATTTTGTTCGAATGGGTTATTGGAATTCAATGAAATTTTATTTGGTGCCATTCGGACCTGAATCGGGGATGAAATGACTGAAACTCGATTTTCGGATAATCCTCAAAAGGGTTAGTACACGGGATATTGCTATAAATCGAGTCGGACCATTTTATGGATATTTTTACATATTTTGTTCCTATGGGTTATTGGAATTCAACGCAATTTTATTTAACGCAGTTCGGACCGGAATCAGAGCTGATATGATCGAAACTCGGTTTTCGGAAACTTCTCAAAGGGATTAGTACACGGGATATTGTTAAAAATCAAGTCGGACAATTTTGTGGATATTTTTACATATTTTGTTCCTATGGGTTATTGGAATTCAACGAAATTTTATTTGGTGCCATTCGGACCTGAATCTGGGATGAAATGACTGAAACTCGATTTTCGGATAATCCTCAAAAGGGTTAGTACACGGGATATTGCTAAAAATCGAGTCGGACCATTTTATGGATATTTTTACATATTTTGTTCCTATGGGTTATTGGAATTCAACACAATTTTATTTAACGCAGTTCGGACCGGAATCAGAGCTGATATGATCGAAACTCGGTTTTCGGAAACTTCTCAAAGGGATTAGTACACGGGATATTGTTAAAAATCAAGTCGGACAATTTTGTGGATATTTTTACATATTTTGTTCCTATGGGTTATTGGAATTCAATGAAATTTTATTTGGTGCCATTCGGACCTGAATCGGGGCTGAAATGACTGAAACTCGATTTTCGGATAATCCTCAAAGGGGTTAGTACACGGGATATTGTTAAAAATCGAGTCGGACCATTCTATGGATACTTTAACATATTTTGTTCCTATGGGTTATTGGAATTCAATGCAATTTTATTTAACGCAGTTCGGACCGGAATCGGAGCTGATATGATCGAAACTCGGTTTTCGGAAACTTCTCAAAGGGGTTAGTACACGGGATATTGTTAAAAATCAAGTCAGACCATTTTGTGGATATTTTTACATATTTTGTTCGAATGGGTTATTGGAATTCAATGAAATTTTATTTGGTGCCATTCGGACCTCAATCGGGGCTAAAATGACTGAAACTCGGTTTTCGGATAATCCTCAAAGGGGTTAGTACACGGGATATTGTTAAAAATCGAGTCGGACCATTTTATGGATACTTTAACATATTTTGTTCCTATGGGTTATTGGAATTCAATGCAATTTTATTTAACGCAGTTCGGACCGGAATCGGAGCTGATATGATCGAAACTCGGTTTTCGGAAACTTCTCAAAGAGATTAGTACACGGGATATTGTTAAAAATCAAGTCGGACAATTTTGTGGATATTTTTACATATTTTGTTCCTATGGGTTATTGGAATTCAACGAAATTTTATTTGGTGCCATTCGGACCTGAATCTGGGATGAAATGACTGAAACTCGATTTTCGGATAATCCTCAAAAGGGTTAGTACACGGGATATTGCTAAAAATCGAGTCGGACCATTTTATGGATACTTTAACATATTTTGTTCCTATGGGTTATTGGAATTCAACGCAATTTTATTTAACGCAGTTCGGACCGGAATCGGAGCTGATATGATCGAAACTCGGTTTTCGGAAACTTCTCAAAGGGGTTAGTACACGGGATATTGTTAAAAATCAAGTCGGACCATTTTGTGGATATTTTTTACATATTTTGTTTCTATGGGTTATTGGAATTCAATGAAATTTTATTTGGTGCCATTCGGACCTGAATCGGGGATGAAATGACTGAAACTCGATTTTCGGATAATCCTCAAAAGGGTTAGTACACGGGATATTGCTAAAAATCGAGTCGGACCATTTTATGGATATTTTTACATATTTTGTTCCTATGGGTTATTGGAATTCAACGCAATTTTATTTAACGCAGTTCGGACCGGAATCAGAGCTGATATGATCGAAACTCGGTTTTCGGAAACTTCTCAAAGGGATTAGTACACGGGATATTGTTAAAAATCAAGTCGGACAATTTTGTGGATATTTTTACATATTTTGTTCCTATGGGTTATTGGAATTCAATGAAATTTTATTTGGTGCCATTCGGACCTGAATCGGGGCTGAAATGACTGAAACTCGATTTTCGGATAATCCTCAAAGGGGTTAGTACACGGGATATTGTTAAAAATCGAGTCGGACCATTCTATGGATACTTTAACATATTTTGTTCCTATGGGTTATTGGAATTCAATGCAATTTTATTTAACGCAGTTCGGACCGGAATCGGAGCTGATATGATCGAAACTCGGTTTTCGGAAACTTCTCAAAGGGGTTAGTACACGGGATATTGTTAAAAATCAAGTCAGACCATTTTGTGGATATTTTTACATATTTTGTTCGAATGGGTTATTGGAATTCAATGAAATTTTATTTGGTGCCATTCGGACCTCAATCGGGGCTAAAATGACTGAAACTCGGTTTTCGGATAATCCTCAAAGGGGTTAGTACACGGGATATTGTTAAAAATCGAGTCGGACCATTTTATGGATACTTTAACATATTTTGTTCCTATGGGTTATTGGAATTCAATGCAATTTTATTTAACGCAGTTCGGACCGGAATCGGAGCTGATATGATCGAAACTCGGTTTTCGGAAACTTCTCAAAGAGATTAGTACACGGGATATTGTTAAAAATCAAGTCGGACAATTTTGTGGATATTTTTACATATTTTGTTCCTATGGGTTATTGGAATTCAACGAAATTTTATTTGGTGCCATTCGGACCTGAATCTGGGATGAAATGACTGAAACTCGATTTTCGGATAATCCTCAAAAGGGTTAGTACACGGGATATTGCTAAAAATCGAGTCGGACCATTTTATGGATACTTTAACATATTTTGTTCCTATGGGTTATTGGAATTCAACGCAATTTTATTTAACGCAGTTCGGACCGGAATCGGAGCTGATATGATCGAAACTCGGTTTTCGGAAACTTCTCAAAGGGATTAGTACACGGGATATTGTTAAAAATCAAGTCGGACAATTTTGTGGATATTTTTACATATTTTGTTCCTATGGGTTATTGGAATTCAAAGAAATTTTATTTGGTGCCATTCGGACCTAATCGGGGCTGAAATGACTGAAACTCGGTTTTCGGATAATCCTTAAAGGGGTTAGTACACGGGATATTGTTAAAAATCGAGTCATACCATTTTGTGGATATTTTTATATATTTTGTTCCTATGGGTTATTGGAATTCAATGAAATTTTATTTGGTGCCATTCGGACCTGAATCGGGGCTGAAATGACTGAAACTCGGTTTTCGGATAATCCTCAAAGGGGTTAGTACACTGGATATTGTTAAAAATCGAGTCGGACCATTTTATGGATATTTTTACATATTTTGTTCCAATGGGTTATTGGAATTCAATGAAATTTTATTTGGTGCCATTCGGACCTGAATCGGGGCTGAAATGACTGAAACTCGGTTTTCGGATAATCCTCAAAGGGGTTAGTACACGGGATATTGTTAAAAATCGAGTCGGACCATTTTATGGATATTTTTGCATATTTTGTTCATATGGGTTATTGGAATTCAACACAATTTTATTTAACGGAGTTCGGACCGGAATCGGAGCTGATATGATCGAAACTCGGTTTTCGGAAACTTCTCAAAGGGGTTAGTACACGGGATATTGTTAAAAATCAAGTCGGACCATTTTGTGGATATTTTTACATATTTTGTTCGAATGGGTTATTGGAATTCAATGAAATTTTATTTGGTGCCATTCGGACCTGAATCGGGGATGAAATGACTGAAACTCGATTTTCGGATAATCCTCAAAAGGGTTAGTACACGGGATATTGCTAAAAATCGAGTCAGACCATTTTATGGATATTTTTACAAATCTTGTTCCAATGGGTTATTGGAATTAAACGCAATTTTATTTAACGCAGTTCGGACCGGAATCGGAGCTGATATGATCGAACTCGGTTTTCGGAAACTTCTCAAATGGATTAGTACACGGGATATTGTTAAAAATCAAGTCGGACAATTTTGTGGATATTTTTACATATTCTGTTCCTATGGGTTATTGGAATTCAAAGAAATTTTATTTGGTGCCATTCGGACCTGAATCGAGGCTGAAATGACTGAAACTCGGTTTTCGGATAATCCTCAAAGGGGTTAGTACACGGGATATTGTTAAAAATCGAGTCGGACCATTTTGTGGATATTTTTATATATTTTGTTCCTATGGGTTATTGGAATTCAATGAAATTTTATTTGGTGCCATTCGGACCTGAATCGGGGCTGAAATGACTGAAACTCGGTTTTCGGATAATCCTCAAAGGGGTTAGTACACTGGATATTGTTAAAAATCGAGTCGGACCATTTTATGGATATTTTTACATATTTTGTTCCAATGGGTTATTGGAATTCAACGAAATTTTATTTGGTGCCATTCGGACCTGAATCGGGGCTGAAATGACTGAAACTCGGTTTTCGGATAATCCTCAAAGGGGTTAGTACACGGGATATTGTTAAAAATCGAGTCGGACCATTTTATGGATATTTTTGCATATTTTGTTCCTATGGGTTATTGGAATTCAACACAATTTTATTTAACGGAGTTCGGACCGGAATCGGAGCTGATATGATCGAAACTCGGTTTTCGGAAACTTCTCAAAGGGGTTAGTACACGGGATATTGTTAAAAATCAAGTCGGACCATTTTGTGGATATTTTTACATATTTTGTTCGAATGGGTTATTGGAATTCAATGAAATTTTATTTGGTGCCATTCGGACCTGAATCGGGGATGAAATGACTGAAACTCGATTTTCGGATAATCCTCAAAGGGGTTAGTACACGGGATATTGCTAAAAATCGAGTCAGACCATTTTATGGATATTTTTACAAATCTTGTTCCAATGGGTTATTGGAATTAAACGCAATTTTATTTAACGCAGTTCGGACCGGAATCGGAGCTGATATGATCGAACTCGGTTTTCGGAAACTTCTCAAATGGATTAGTACACGGGATATTGTTAAAAATCAAGTCGGACAATTTTGTGGATATTTTTACATATTCTGTTCCTATGGGTTATTGGAATTCAAAGAAATTTTATTTGGTGCCATTCGGACCTGAATCGAGGCTGAAATGACTGAAACTCGGTTTTCGGATAATCCTCAAAGGGGTTAGTACACGGGATATTGTTAAAAATCGAGTCGGACCATTTTGTGGATATTTTTATATATTTTGTTCCTATGGGTTATTGGAATTCAATGAAATTTTATTTGGTGCCATTCGGACCTGAATCGGGGCTGAAATGACTGAAACTCTGTTTTCGGATAATCCTCAAAGGGGTTAGTACACTGGATATTGTTAAAAATCGAGTCGGACCATTTTATGGATATTTTTGCATATTTTGTTCCTATGGGTTATTGGAATTCAACGCAATTTTATTTAACGCAGTTCGGACCGGAATCGGAGCTGATATGATCGAAACTCGGTTTTCGGAAACTTCTCAAAGGGATTAGTACACGGGATATTGTTAAAAATCAAGTTGGACAATTTTGTGGATATTTTTACATATTTTGTTCCTATGGGTTATTGGAATTCAAAGAAATTTTATTTGGTGCCATTCGGACCTGAATCGGGGCTGAAATGACTGAAACTCGGTTTTCGGATAATCCTCAAAGGGGTTAGTACACGGGATATTGTTAAAAATCGAGTCGGACCATTTTGTGGATATTTTTATATATTTTGTTCCTATGGGTTATTGGAATTCAATGAAATTTTATTTGGTGCCATTCGGACCTGAATCGGGGCTGAAATGACTGAAACTCGGTTTTCGGATAATCCTCAAAGGGGTTAGTACACTGGATATTGTTAAAAATCGAGTCGGACCATTTTATGGATATTTTTACATATTTTGTTCCAATGGGTTATTGGAATTCAACGAAATTTTATTTGGTGCCATTCGGACCTGAATCGGGGCTGAAATGACTGAAACTCGGTTTTCGGATAATCCTCAAAGGGGTTAGTACACGGGATATTGTTAAAAATCGAGTCGGACCATTTTATGGATATTTTTGCATATTTTGTTCCTATGGGTTATTGGAATTCAACACAATTTTATTTAACGGAGTTCGGACCGGAATCGGAGCTGATATGATCGAAACTCGGTTTTCGGAAACTTCTCAAAGGGGTTAGTACACGGGATATTGTTAAAAATCAAGTCGGACCATTTTGTGGATATTTTTACATATTTTGTTCGAATGGGTTATTGGAATTCAATGAAATTTTATTTGGTGCCATTCGGACCTGAATCGGGGATGAAATGACTGAAACTCGATTTTCGGATAATCCTCAAAGGGGTTAGTACACGGGATATTGCTAAAAATCGAGTCAGACCATTTTATGGATATTTTTACAAATCTTGTTCCAATGGGTTATTGGAATTAAACGCAATTTTATTTAACGCAGTTCGGACCGGAATCGGAGCTGATATGATCGAACTCGGTTTTCGGAAACTTCTCAAATGGATTAGTACACGGGATATTGTTAAAAATCAAGTCGGACAATTTTGTGGATATTTTTACATATTCTGTTCCTATGGGTTATTGGAATTCAAAGAAATTTTATTTGGTGCCATTCGGACCTGAATCGAGGCTGAAATGACTGAAACTCGGTTTTCGGATAATCCTCAAAGGGGTTAGTACACGGGATATTGTTAAAAATCGAGTCGGACCATTTTGTGGATATTTTTATATATTTTGTTCCTATGGGTTATTGGAATTCAATGAAATTTTATTTGGTGCCATTCGGACCTGAATCGGGGCTGAAATGACTGAAACTCGGTTTTCGGATAATCCTCAAAGGGGTTAGTACACTGGATATTGTTAAAAATCGAGTCGGACCATTTTATGGATATTTTTACATATTTTGTTCTAATGGGTTATTGGAATTCAACGAAATTTTATTTGGTGCCATTCGGACTTGAATCGGGGCTGAAATGACTGAAACTCGGTTTTCGGATAATCCTCAAAGGGGTTAGTACACGGGATATTGTTAAAAATCGAGTCGGACCATTTTATGGATATTTTTGCATATTTTGTTCCTATGGGTTATTGGAATTCAACACAATTTTATTTAACGGAGTTCGGACCGGAATCGGAGCTGATATGATCGAAACTCGGTTTTCGGAAACTTCTCAAAGGGGTTAGTACACGGGATATTGTTAAAAATCAAGTCGGACCATTTTGTGGATATTTTTACATATTTTGTTCGAATGGGTTATTGGAATTCAATGAAATTTTATTTGGTGCCATTCGGACCTGAATCGGGGATGAAATGACTGAAACTCGATTTTCGGATAATCCTCAAAGGGGTTAGTACACGGGATATTGCTAAAAATCGAGTCAGACCATTTTATGGATATTTTTACAAATCTTGTTCCAATGGGTTATTGGAATTAAACGCAATTTTATTTAACGCAGTTCGGACCGGAATCGGAGCTGATATGATCGAACTCGGTTTTCGGAAACTTCTCAAATGGATTAGTACACGGGATATTGTTAAAAATCAAGTCGGACAATTTTGTGGATATTTTTACATATTCTGTTCCTATGGGTTATTGGAATTCAAAGAAATTTTATTTGGTGCCATTCGGACCTGAATCGAGGCTGAAATGACTGAAACTCGGTTTTCGGATAATCCTCAAAGGGGTTAGTACACGGGATATTGTTAAAAATCGAGTCGGACCATTTTGTGGATATTTTTATATATTTTGTTCCTATGGGTTATTGGAATTCAATGAAATTTTATTTGGTGCCATTCGGACCTGAATCGGGGCTGAAATGACTGAAACTCGGTTTTCGGATAATCCTCAAAGGGGTTAGTACACTGGATATTGTTAAAAATCGAGTCCGACCATTTTATGGATATTTTTACATATTTTGTTCCAATGGGTTATTGGAATTCAACGAAATTTTATTTGGTGCCATTCGGACCTGAATCGGGGCTGAAATGACTGAAACTCGGTTTTCGGATAATCCTCAAAGGGGTTAGTACACGGGATATTGTTAAAAATCGAGTCGGACCATTTTATGGATATTTTTGCATATTTTGTTCCTATGGGTTATTGGAATTCAACACAATTTTATTTAACGGAGTTCGGACCGGAATCGGAGCTGATATGATCGAAACTCGGTTTTCGGAAACTTCTCAAAGGGGTTAGTACACGGGATATTGTTAAAAATCAAGTCGGACCATTTTGTGGATATTTTTACATATTTTGTTCGAATGGGTTATTGGAATTCAATGAAATTTTATTTGGTGCCATTCGGACCTGAATCGGGGATGAAATGACTGAAACTCGATTTTCGGATAATCCTCAAAGGGGTTAGTACACGGGATATTGCTAAAAATCGAGTCAGACCATTTTATGGATATTTTTACAAATCTTGTTCCAATGGGTTATTGGAATTAAACGCAATTTTATTTAACGCAGTTCGGACCGGAATCGGAGCTGATATGATCGAAACTCGGTTTTCGGAAACTTCTCAAATGGATTAGTACACGGGATATTGTTAAAAATCAAGTCGGACAATTTTGTGGATATTTTTACATATTTTGTTCCTATGGGTTATTGGAAATCAAAGAAATTTTATTTGGTTCCATTCGGACCTGAATCGAGGCTGAAATGACTGAAACTCGGTTTTCGGATAATCCTCAAAGGGGTTAGTACACGGGATATTGTTAAAAATCGAGTCGGACCATTTTGTGGATATTTTTATATATTTTGTTCCTATGGGTTATTGGAATTCAATGAAATTTTATTTGGTGCCATTCGGACCTGAATCGGGGCTGAAATGACTGAAACTCTGTTTTCGGATAATCCTCAAAGGGGTTAGTACACTGGATATTGTTAAAAATCGAGTCGGACCATTTTATGGATATTTTTGCATATTTTGTTCCTATGGGTTATTGGAATTCAACGCAATTTTATTTAACGCAGTTCGGACCGGAATCGGAGCTGATATAATCGAAACTCGGTTTTCGGAAACTTCTCAAAGGGATTAGTACACGGGATATTGTTAAAAATCAAGTTGGACAATTTTGTGGATATTTTTACATATTTTGTTCCTATGGGTTATTGGAATTCAAAGAAATTTTATTTGGTGCCATTCGGACCTGAATCGGGGCTGAAATGACTGAAACTCGGTTTTCGGATAATCCTCAAAGGGGTTAGTACACGGGATATTGTTAAAAATCGAGTCATACCATTTTGTGGATATTTTTATATATTTTGTTCCTATGGGTTATTGGAATTCAATGAAATTTTATTTGGTGCCATTCGGACCTGAATCGAGGCTGAAATGACTGAAACTCGGTTTTCGGATAATCCTCAAAGGGGTTAGTACACTGGATATTGTTAAAAATCGAGTCGGACCATTTTATGGATATTTTTACATATTTTGTTCCAATGGGTTATTGGAATTCAATGAAATTTTATTTGGTGCCATTCGGACCTCAATCGGGGCTAAAATGACTGAAACTCGGTTTTCGGATAATCCTCAAAGGGGTTAGTACACGGGATATTGTTAAAAATCGAGTCGGACCATTTTATGGATACTTTAACATATTTTGTTCCTATGGGTTATTGGAATTCAACGCAATTTTATTTAACGCAGTTCGGACCGGAATCGGAGCTGATATGATCGAAACTCGGTTTTCGGAAACTTCTCAAAGGGGTTAGTACACGGGATATTGTTAAAAATCAAGTCGGACCATTTTGTGGATATTTTTAAATATTTTGTTTCTATGGGTTATTGGAATTCAATGAAATTTTATTTGGTGCCATTCGGACCTGAATCGGGGATGAAATGACTGAAACTCGATTTTCGGATAATCCTCAAAAGGGTTAGTACACGGGATATTGCTAAAAATCGAGTCGGACCATTTTATGGATATTTTTACATATTTTGTTCCAATGGGTTATTGGAATTCAACGCAATTTTATTTAACGCAGTTCGGACCGGAATCAGAGCTGATATGATCGAAACTCGGTTTTCGGAAACTTCTCAAAGGGATTAGTACACGGGATATTGTTAAAAATCAAGTCGGACAATTTTGTGGATATTTTTACATATTTTGTTCCTATGGGTTATTGGAATTCAAAGAAATTTTATTTGGTGTCATTCGGACCTGAATCGGGGCTGAAATGACTGAAACTCGGTTTTCGGATAATACTCAAAGGGGTTAGTACACGGTATATTGTTAAAAATCGAGTCGGACCATTTTAGGGATATTTTTACATATTTTGTTCCAATGGGTTATTGTAATTCAATGAAATTTTATTTGGTGCCATTCGGACCTGAATCGGGGCTAAAATGACTGAAACTCGGTTTTCGGATAATACTCAAAGGGGTTAGTACACGGGATATTGTTAAAAATCGAGTCGGACCATTTTAGGGATATTTTTACATATTTTGTTCCAATGGGTTATTGGAATTCAATGAAATTTTATTTGGTGCCATTCGGACCTGAATCGGGGCTAAAATGACTGAAACTCGGTTTTCGGATAATCCTCAAAGGGGTTAGTACACGGGATATTGTTAAAAATCGAGTCGGACCATTTTATGGATATTTTTACATATTTTGTTCCTATGGGTTATTGGAATTCAACGCAATTTTATTTAACGAAGTTCGGACCGGAATCAGAGCTGATATGATCGAAACTCGGTTTTCGGAAACTTCTCAAAGGGGTTAGTACACGGGATATTGTTAAAAATCAAGTCGGACCATTTTGTGGATATTTTTACATATTTTGTTTCTATGGGTTATTGGAATTCAATGAAATTTTATTTGGTGCCATTCGGACCTGAATCGGGGATGAAATGACTGAAACTCGATTTTCGGATAATCCTCAAAAGGGTTACTACACGGGATATTGCTAAAAATCGAGTCGGACCATTTTATGGATATTTTTACATATTTTGTTCCTATGGGTTATTGGAATTCAACGCAATTTTATTCAACGCAGTTCGGACCGGAATCGGAGCTGATATGATCGAAACTCGGTTTTCGGAAACTTCTCAAAGGGATTAGTACACGGGATATTGTTAAAAATCAAGTCGGACCATTTTTTGGATATTTTTACATATTTTGTTCCTATGGGTTATTGGAATTCAAAGAAATTTTATTTGGTGCCATTCGGACCTGAATCGGGGCTGAAATGACTGAAACTCGGTTTTCGGATAATACTCAAAGGGGTTAGTACACGGGATATTGTTAAAAATCGAGTCGGACCATTTTAGGGATATTTTTACATATTTTGTTCCAATGGGTTATTGGAATTCAATGAAATTTTATTTGGTGCCATTCGGACCTGAATCAGGGCTAAAATGACTGAAACTCGGTTTTCGGATAATACTCAAAGGGGTTAGTACACGGGATATTGTTAAAAATCGAGTCGGACCATTTTAGGGATATTTTTACATATTTTGTTCCAATGGGTTATTGGAATTCAATGAAATTTTATTTGGTGCCATTCGGACCTGAATCGGGGCTAAAATGACTGAAACTCGGTTTTCGGATAATCCTCAAAGGGGTTAGTACACGGGATATTGTTAAAAATCGAGTCGGACCATTTTATGGATATTTTTACATATTTTGTTCCTATGGGTTATTGGAATTCAACGCAATTTTATTTAACGAAGTTCGGACCGGAATAGGAGCTAATATGATCGAAACTCGGTTTTCGGAAACTTCTCAAAGGGATTAGTACACGGGATATTGTTAAAAATAAAGTCGGACAATTTTGTGGATATTTTTATATATTTTGTTCCTATGGGTTATTGGAATTCAATGAAATTTTATTTGGTGCCATTCGGACCTGAATCGGGGCTGAAATGACTGAAACTCGGTTTTCGGATAATACTCAAAGGGGTTAGTACACGGTATATTGTTAAAAATCGAGTCGGACCATTTTAGGGATATTTTTACATATTTTGTTCCAATGGGTTATTGTAATTCAATGAAATTTTATTTGGTGCCATTCGGACCTGAATCGGGGCTAAAATGACTGAAACTCGGTTTTCGGATAATACTCAAAGGGGTTAGTACACGGGATATTGTTAAAAATCGAGTCGGACCATTTTAGGGATATTTTTACATATTTTGTTCCAATGGGTTATTGGAATTCAATGAAATTTTATTTGGTGCCATTCGGACCTGAATCGGGGCTAAAATGACTGAAACTCGGTTTTCGGATAATCCTCAAAGGGGTTAGTACACGGGATATTGTTAAAAATCGAGTCGGACCATTTTATGGATATTTTTACATATTTTGTTCCTATGGGTTATTGGAATTCAACGCAATTTTATTTAACGAAGTTCGGACCAGAATCGGAGCTAATATGACCGAAACTCGGTTTTCGGAAACTTCTCAAAGGGATTAGTACACGGGATATTGTTAAAAATAAAGTCGGACAATTTTGTGGATATTTTTGTATATTTTGTTCCTATGGGTTATTGGAATTCAATGAAATTTTATTTGGTGCCATTCGGACCTGAATCGGGGCTGAAATGACTGAAACTCGGTTTTCGGATAATCCTCAAAGGGGTTAGTACACGGGATATTGTTAAAAATCGAGTAGGACCATTTTATGGATATTTTTACATATTTTGTTCCAATGGGTTATTGGAATTCAATGAAATTTTATTTGGTGCCATTCGGACCTGAATCGGGGCTGAAATGACTGAAACTCGGTTTTCGGATAATACTCAAAGGGGTTAGTACACGGTATATTGTTAAAAATCGAGTCGGACCATTTTAGGGATATTTTTACATATTTTGTTCCAATGGGTTATTGTAATTCAATGAAATTTTATTTGGTGCCATTCGGACCTGAATCGGGGCTAAAATGACTGAAACTCGGTTTTCGGATAATACTCAAAGGGGTTAGTACACGGGATATTGTTAAAAATCGAGTCGGACCATTTTAGGGATATTTTTACATATTTTGTTCCAATGGGTTATTGGAATTCAATGAAATTTTATTTGGTGCCATTCGGACCTGAATCGGGGCTAAAATGACTGAAACTCGGTTTTCGGATAATCCTCAAAGGGGTTAGTACACGGGATATTGTTAAAAATCGAGTCGGACCATTTTATGGATATTTTTACATATTTTGTTCCTATGGGTTATTGGAATTCAACGCAATTTTATTTAACGAAGTTCGGACCGGAATCAGAGCTGATATGATCGAAACTCGGTTTTCGGAAACTTCTCAAAGGGGTTAGTACACGGGATATTGTTAAAAATCAAGTCGGACCATTTTGTGGATATTTTTACATATTTTGTTTCTATGGGTTATTGGAATTCAATGAAATTTTATTTGGTGCCATTCGGACCTGAATCGGGGATGAAATGACTGAAACTCGATTTTCGGATAATCCTCAAAAGGGTTACTACACGGGATATTGCTAAAAATCGAGTCGGACCATTTTATGGATATTTTTACATATTTTGTTCCTATGGGTTATTGGAATTCAACGCAATTTTATTCAACGCAGTTCGGACCGGAATCGGAGCTGATATGATCGAAACTCGGTTTTCGGAAACTTCTCAAAGGGATTAGTACACGGGATATTGTTAAAAATCAAGTCGGACCATTTTTTGGATAATTTTACATATTTTGTTCCTATGGGTTATTGGAATTCAAAGAAATTTTATTTGGTGCCATTCGGACCTGAATCGGGGCTGAAATGACTGAAACTCGGTTTTCGGATAATACTCAAAGGGGTTAGTACACGGTATATTGTTAAAAATCGAGTCGGACCATTTTAGGGATATTTTTACATATTTTGTTCCAATGGGTTATTGTAATTCAATGAAATTTTATTTGGTGCCATTCGGACCTGAATCGGGGCTAAAATGACTGAAACTCGGTTTTCGGATAATACTCAAAGGGGTTAGTACACGGGATATTGTTAAAAATCGAGTCGGACCATTTTAGGGATATTTTTACATATTTTGTTCCAATGGGTTATTGGAATTCAATGAAATTTTATTTGGTGCCATTCGGACCTGAATCGGGGCTAAAATGACTGAAACTCGGTTTTCGGATAATCCTCAAAGGGGTTAGTACACGGGATATTGTTAAAAATCGAGTCGGACCATTTTATGGATATTTTTACATATTTTGTTCCTATGGGTTATTGGAATTCAACGCAATTTTATTTAACGAAGTTCGGACCAGAATCGGAGCTAATATGACCGAAACTCGGTTTTCGGAAACTTCTCAAAGGGATTAGTACACGGGATATTGTTAAAAATAAAGTCGGACAATTTTGTGGATATTTTTGTATATTTTGTTCCTATGGGTTATTGGAATTCAATGAAATTTTATTTGGTGCCATTCGGACCTGAATCGGGGCTGAAATGACTGAAACTCGGTTTTCGGATAATCCTCAAAGGGGTTAGTACACGGGATATTGTTAAAAATCGAGTAGGACCATTTTATGGATATTTTTACATATTTTGTTCCAATGGGTTATTGGAATTCAATGAAATTTTATTTGGTGCCATTCGGACCTGAATCGGGGCTGAAATGACTGAAACTCGGTTTTCGGATAATACTCAAAGGGGTTAGTACACGGTATATTGTTAAAAATCGAGTCGGACCATTTTAGGGATATTTTTACATATTTTGTTCCAATGGGTTATTGTAATTCAATGAAATTTTATTTGGTGCCATTCGGACCTGAATCGGGGCTAAAATGACTGAAACTCGGTTTTCGGATAATACTCAAAGGGGTTAGTACACGGGATATTGTTAAAAATCGAGTCGGACCATTTTAGGGATATTTTTACATATTTTGTTCCAATGGGTTATTGGAATTCAATGAAATTTTATTTGGTGCCATTCGGACCTGAATCGGGGCTAAAATGACTGAAACTCGGTTTTCGGATAATCCTCAAAGGGGTTAGTACACGGGATATTGTTAAAAATCGAGTCGGACCATTTTATGGATATTTTTACATATTTTGTTCCTATGGGTTATTGGAATTCAACGCAATTTTATTTAACGAAGTTCGGACCGGAATCAGAGCTGATATGATCGAAACTCGGTTTTCGGAAACTTCTCAAAGGGGTTAGTACACGGGATATTGTTAAAAATCAAGTCGGACCATTTTGTGGATATTTTTACATATTTTGTTTCTATGGGTTATTGGAATTCAATGAAATTTTATTTGGTGCCATTCGGACCTGAATCGGGGATGAAATGACTGAAACTCGATTTTCGGATAATCCTCAAAAGGGTTACTACACGGGATATTGCTAAAAATCGAGTCGGACCATTTTATGGATATTTTTACATATTTTGTTCCTATGGGTTATTGGAATTCAACGCAATTTTATTCAACGCAGTTCGGACCGGAATCGGAGCTGATATGATCGAAACTCGGTTTTCGGAAACTTCTCAAAGGGATTAGTACACGGGATATTGTTAAAAATCAAGTCGGACCATTTTGTGGATATTTTTACATATTTTGTTCCTATGGGTTATTGGAATTCAAAGAAATTTTATTTGGTGCCATTCGGACCTGAATCGGGGCTGAAATGACTGAAACTCGGTTTTCGGATAATACTCAAAGGGGTTAGTACACGGGATATTGTTAAAAATCGAGTCGGACCATTTTAGGGATATTTTTACATATTTTGTTCCAATGGGTTATTGGAATTCAATGAAATTTTATTTGGTGCCATTCGGACCTGAATCGGGGCTAAAATGACTGAAACTCGGTTTTCGGATAATCCTCAAAGGGGTTAGTACACGGGATATTGTTAAAAATCGAGTCGGACCATTTTATGGATATTTTTACATATTTTGTTCCTATGGGTTATTGGAATTCAACGCAATTTTATTTAACGAAGTTCGGACCGGAATCGGAGCTAATATGACCGAAACTCGGTTTTCGGAAACTTCTCAAAGGGATTAGTACACGGGATATTGTTAAAAATAAAGTCGGACAATTTTGTGGATATTTTTGTATATTTTGTTCCTACGGGTTATTGGAATTCAATGAAATTTTATTTGGTGCCATTCGGACCTGAATCGGGGCTGAAATGACTGAAACTCGGTTTTCGGATAATACTCAAAGGGGTTAGTACACGGTATATTGTTAAAAATCGAGTCGGACCATTTTAGGGATATTTTTACATATTTTGTTCCAATGGGTTATTGGAATTCAATGAAATTTTATTTGGTGCCATTCGGACCTGAATCGGGGCTAAAATGACTGAAACTCAGTTTTCGGATAATACTCAAAGGGGTTAGTACACGGGATATTGTTAAAAATCGAGTCGGACCATTTTAGGGATATTTTTACATATTTTGTTCCAATGGGTTATTGGAATTCAATGAAATTTTATTTTGTGCCATTCGGACCTGAATCGGGGCTAAAATGACTGAAACTCGGTTTTCGGATAATCCTCAAAGGGGTTAGTACACGGGATATTGTTAAATATCGAGTCGGACCATTTTATGGATATTTTTACATATTTTGTTCCTATGGGTTATTGGAATTCAACGCAATTTTATTTAACGAAGTTCGGACCGGAATCAGAGCTAATATGATCGAAACTCGGTTTTCGGAACCTTCTCAAAGGGATTAGTACACGGGATATTGTTAAAAATAAAGTCGGACAATTTTATGGATATTTTTATATATTTTGTTCCTATGGGTTATTGGAATTCAATGAAATTTTATTTGGTGCCATTCGGACCTGAATCGGGGCTGAAATGACTGAAACTCGGTTTTCGGATAATACTCAAAGGGGTTAGTACACGGTATATTGTTAAAAATCGAGTCGGACCATTTTAGGGATATTTTTACATATTTTGTTCCAATGGGTTATTGTAATTCAATGAAATTTTATTTGGTGCCATTCGGACCTGAATCGGGGCTAAAATGACTGAAACTCGGTTTTCGGATAATACTCAAAGGGGTTAGTACACGGGATATTGTTAAAAATCGAGTCGGACCATTTTAGGGATATTTTTACATATTTTGTTCCAATGGGTTATTGGAATTCAATGAAATTTTGATTTGGTGACATTCGGACCTGAATCGGGGCTAAAATGACTGAAACTCGGTTTTCGGATAATCCTCAAAGGGGTTAGTACACGGGATATTGTTAAAAATCGAGTCGGACCATTTTATGGATATTTTTACATATTTTGTTCCTATGGGTTATTGGAATTCAACGCAATTTTATTTAACGAAGTTCGGACCGGAATCGGAGCTAATATGACCGAAACTCGGTTTTCGGAAACTTCTCAAAGGGATTAGTACACGGGATATTGTTAAAAATAAAGTCGGACAATTTTGTGGATATTTTTGTATATTTTGTTCCTATGGGTTATTGGAATTCAATGAAATTTTATTTGGTGCCATTCGGACCTGAATCGGGGCAGAAATGACTGAAACTCGGTTTTCGGATAATCCTCAAAGGGGTTAGTACACGGGATATTGTTAAAAATCGAGTAGGGCCATTTTATGGATATTTTTACATATTTTGTTCCAATGGGTTATTGGAATTCAATGAAATTTTATTTGGTGCCATTCGGACCTGAATCGGGGCTGAAA
This sequence comes from Saposhnikovia divaricata, assembly GCA_036435485.1. Taxonomy (NCBI): domain Eukaryota; kingdom Viridiplantae; phylum Streptophyta; class Magnoliopsida; order Apiales; family Apiaceae; genus Saposhnikovia; species Saposhnikovia divaricata. The sequence goes on along the minus strand of CM071601.1, from coordinate 207,487,615 downwards.
TGACTGAAACTCGGTTTTCGGATAATACTCAAAGGGGTTAGTACACGGTATATTGTTAAAAATCGAGTCGGACCATTTTAGGGATATTTTTACATATTTTGTTCAAATGGGTTATTGTAATTCAATGAAATTTTATTTGGTGCCATTCGGACCTGAATCGGGGCTAAAATGACTGAAACTCGGTTTTCGGATAATACTCAAAGGGGGTTAGTACACGGGATATTGTTAAAAATCGAGTCGGACCATTTTAGGGATATTTTTACATATTTTGTTCCAATGGGTTATTGGAATTCAATGAAATTTTATTTGTTGCCATTCGGACCTGAATCGGGGCTAAAATGACTGAAACTCGGTTTTCGGATAATCCTCAAAGGGGTTAGTACACGGGATATTGTTAAAAATCGAGTCGGACCATTTTATGGATATTTTTACATATTTTGTTCCTTTGGGTTATTGGAATTCAACGCAATTTTATTTAACGAAGTTCGGACCGGAATCAGAGCTGATATGATCGAAACTCGGTTTTCGGAAACTTCTCAAAGGGGTTAGTACACGGGATATTGTTAAAAATCAAGTCGGACCATTTTGTGGATATTTTTACATATTTTGTTTCTATGGGTTATTGGAATTCAATGAAATTTTATTTGGTGCCATTCGGACCTGAATCGGGGATGAAATGATTGAAACTCGATTTTCGGATAATCCTCAAAAGGGTTACTACACGGGATATTGCTAAAAATCGAGTCGGACCATTTTATGGATATTTTTACATATTTTGTTCCTATGGGTTATTGGAATTCAACGCAATTTTATTCAACGCAGTTCGGACCGGAATCGGAGCTGATATGATCGAAACTCGGTTTTCGGAAACTTCTCAAAGGGATTAGTACACGGGATATTGTTAAAAATCAAGTCGGACCATTTTGTGGATATTTTTACATATTTTGTTCCTATGGGTTATTGGAATTCAAAGAAATTTTATTTGGTGCCATTCGGACCTGAATCGGGGCTGAAATGACTGAAACTCGGTTTTCGGATAATACTCAAAGGGGTTAGTACACGGGATATTGTTAAAAATCGAGTCGGACCATTTTAGGGATATTTTTACATATTTTGTTCCAATGGGTTGTTGGAATTCAATGAAATTTTATTTGGTGCCATTTGGACCTGAATCAGGGCTAAAATGACTGAAACTCGGTTTTCGGATAATACTCAAAGGGGTTAGTACACGGGATATTGTTAAAAATTGAGTCGGACCATTTTAGGGATATTTTTACATATTTTGTTCCAATGGGTTATTGGAATTCAATGAAATTTTATTTGGTGCCATTCGGACCTGAATCGGGGCTAAAATGACTGAAACTCGGTTTTCGGATAATCCTCAAAGGGGTTAGTACACGGGATATTGTTAAAAATCGAGTCGGACCATTTTATGGATATTTTTACATATTTTGTTCCTATGGGTTATTGGAATTCAACGCAATTTTATTTAACGAAGTTCGGACCGGAATAGGAGCTAATATGATCGAAACTCGGTTTTCGGAAACTTCTCAAAGGGATTAGTACACGGGATATTGTTAAAAATAAAGTCGGACAATTTTGTGGATATTTTTATATATTTTGTTCCTATGGGTTATTGGAATTCAATGAAATTTTATTTGGTGCCATTCGGACCTGAATCGGGGCTGAAATGACTGAAACTCGGTTTTCGGATAATACTCAAAGGGGTTAGTACACGGTATATTGTTAAAAATCGAGTCGGACCATTTTAGGGATATTTTTACATATTTTGTTCCAATGGGTTATTGTAATTCAATGAAATTTTATTTGGTGCCATTCGGACCTGAATCGGGGCTAAAATGACTGAAACTCGGTTTTCGGATAATCCTCAAAGGGGTTAGTACACGGGATATTGTTAAAAATCGAGTCGGACCATTTTATGGATATTTTTACATATTTTGTTCCTATGGGTTATTGGAATTCAACGCAATTTTATTTAACGAAGTTCGGACCGGAATCGGAGCTAATATGACCGAAACTCGATTTTCGGAAACTTCTCAAAGGGATTAGTACACGGGATATTTTTAAAAATAAAGTCGGACAATTTTGTGGATATTTTTGTATATTTTGTTCCTATGGGTTATTGGAATTCAATGAAATTTTATTTGGTGCCATTCAGACCTGAATCGGGGCTGAAATGACTGAAACTCGGTTTTCGGATAATCCTCAAAGGGGTTAGTACACGGGATATTGTTAAAAATCGAGTAGGACCATTTTATGGATATTTTTACATATTTTGTTCCAATGGGTTATTGGAATTCAATGAAATTTTATTTGGTGCCATTCGGACCTGAATCGGGGCTGAAATGACTGAAACTCGGTTTTCGGATAATACTCAAAGGGGTTAGTACACGGTATATTGTTAAAAATCGAGTCAGACCATTTTAGGGATATTTTTACATATTTTGTTCCAATGGGTTATTGTAATTCAATGAAATTTTATTTGGTGCCATTCGGACCTGAATCGGGGCTAAAATGACTGAAACTCGGTTTTCGGATAATACTCAAAGGGGTTAGTACACGGGATATTGTTAAAAATCGAGTCGGACCATTTTAGGGATATTTTTACATATTTTGTTCCAATGGGTTATTGGAATTCAATGAAATTTTATTTGGTGCCATTCGGACCTAAATCGGGGCTAAAATGACTGAAACTCGGTTTTCGGATAATCCTCAAAGGGGTTAGTACACGGGATATTGTTAAAAATCGAGTCGGACCATTTTATGGATATTTTTACATATTTTGTTCCTATGGGTTATTGGAATTCAACGCAATTTTATTTAACGAAGTTCGGACCGGAATCAGAGCTGATATGATCGAAACTCGGTTTTCGGAAACTTCTCAAAGGGGTTAGTACACGGGATATTGTTAAAAATCAAGTCGGACCATTTTGTGGATATTTTTACATATTTTGTTTCTATGGGTTATTTGAATTCAATGAAATTTTATTTGGTGCCATTCGGACCTGAATCGGGGATGAAATGACTGAAACTCGATTTTCGGATAATCCTCAAAAGGGTTACTACACGGGATATTGCTAAAAATCTAGTCGGACCATTTTATGGATATTTTTACATATTTTGTTCCTATGGGTTATTGGAATTCAACGCAATTTTATTCAACGCAGTTCGGACCGGAATCGGAGCTGATATGATCGAAACTCGGTTTTCGGAAACTTCTCAAAGGGATTAGTACACGGGATATTGTTAAAAATCAAGTCGGACCATTTTGTGGATATTTTTACATATTTTGTTCCTATGGGTTATTGGAATTCAAAGAAATTTTATTTGGTGCCATTCGGACCTGAATCGGGGCTGAAATGACTGAAACTCGGTTTTCGGATAATACTCAAAGGGGTTAGTACACGGGATATTGTTAAAAATCGAGTCGGACCATTTTAGGGATATTTTTACATATTTTGTTCCAATGGGTTATTGGAATTCAATGAAATTTTATTTGGTGCCATTCGGACCTGAATCTGGGCTAAAATGACTGAAACTCGGTTTTCGGATAATACTCAAAGGGGTTAGTACACGGGATATTGTTAAAAATTGAGTCGGACCATTTTAGGGATATTTTTACATATTTTGTTCCAATGGGTTATTGGAATTCAATGAAATTTTATTTGGTGCCATTCGGACCTGAATCGGGGCTAAAATGACTGAAACTCGGTTTTCGGATAATCCTCAAAGGGGTTAGTACACGGGATATTGTTAAAAATCGAGTCGGACCATTTTATGGATATTTTTACATATTTTGTTCCTATGGGTTATTGGAATTCAACGCAATTTTATTTAACGAAGTTCGGACCGGAATAGGAGCTAATATGATCGAAACTCGGTTTTCGGAAACTTCTCAAAGGGATTAGTACATGGGATATTGTTAAAAATAAAGTCGGACAATTTTGTGGATATTTTTATATATTTTGTTCCTATGGGTTATTGGAATTCAATGAAATTTTATTTGGTGCCATTCGGACCTGAATCGGGGCTGAAATGACTGAAACTCGGTTTTCGGATAATACTCAAAGGGGTTAGTACACGGTATATTGTTAAAAATCGAGTCGGACCATTTTTGGGATATTTTTACATATTTTGTTCCAATGGGTTATTGGAATTCAATGAAATTTTATTTGGTGCCATTCGGACCTGAATCGGGGCTAAAATGACTGAAACTCGGTTTTCGGATAATACTCAAAGGGGTTAGTACACGGGATATTGTTAAAAATCGAGTCGGACCATTTTAGGGATATTTTTACATATTTTGTTCCAATGGGTTATTGGAATTCAATGAAATTTTATTTGGTGCCATTCGGACCTGAATCGGGGCTAAAACGACTGAAACTCGGTTTTCGGATAATCCTCAAAGGGGTTAGTACACGGGATATTGTTAAAAATCGAGTCGGACCATTTTATGGATATTTTTACATATTTTGTTCCTATGGGTTATTGGAATTCAACGCAATTTTATTTAACGAAGTTCGGACCGGAATCGGAGCTAATATGACCGAAACTCGGTTTTCGGAAACTTCTCAAAGGGATTAGTACACGGGATATTGTTAAAAATAAAGTCGGACAATTTTGTGGATATTTTTGTATATTTTGTTCCTATGGGTTATTGGAATTCAATGAAATTTTATTTGGTGCCATTCGGACCTGAATCGGGGCTAAAATGACTGAAACTCGGTTTTCGGATAATCCTCAAAGGGGTTAGTACACGGGATATTGTTAAATATCGAGTCGGACCATTTTATGGATATTTTTACATATTTTGTTCCTATGGGTTATTGGAATTCAACGCAATTTTATTTAACGAAGTTCGGACCGGAATCAGAGCTGATATGATCGAAACTCGGTTTTCGGAAACTTCTCAAAGGGGTTAGTACACGGGATATTGTTAAAAATCAAGTCGGACCATTTTGTGGATATTTTTACATATTTTGTTTCTATGGGTTATTGGAATTCAATGAAATTTTATTTGGTGCCATTCGGACCTGAATCGGGGATGAAATGACTGAAACTCGATTTTCGGATAATCCTCAAAAGGGTTACTACACGGGATATTGCTAAAAATCGAGTCGGACCATTTTATGAATATTTTTACATATTTTGTTCCTATGGGTTATTGGAATTCAACGCAATTTTATTTAACGCAGTTCGGACCGGAATCGGAGTTGATATGATCGAAACTCGGTTTTCGGAAACTTCTCAAAGGGATTAGTACACGGGATATTGTTAAAAATCAAGTCGGACAATTTTGTGGATATTTTTACATATTTTGTTCCTATGGGTTATTGGAATTCAAAGAAATTTTATTTGGTGCCATTCGGACCTGAATCGGGGCTGAAATGACTGAAACTAGGTTTTCGGATAATACTCAAAGGGGTTAGTACACGGGATATTGTTAAAAATCGAGTCGGACCATTTTAGGGATATTTTTACATATTTTGTTCCAATGGGTTATTGGAATTCAATGAAATTTTATTTGGTGCCATTCGGACCTGAATCGGGGCTAAAATGACTGAAACTCGGTTTTCGGATAATACTCAAAGGGGTTAGTACACGGGATATTGTTAAAAATCGAGTCGGACCATTTTAGGGATATTTTTACATATTTTGTTCCAATGGGTTATTGGAATTCAATGAAATTTTATTTGGTGCCATTCGGACCTGAATCGGGGCTAAAATGACTGAAACTCGGTTTTCGGATAATACTCAAAGGGGTTAGTACACGGGATATTGTTAAAAATCGAGTCAGACCATTTTAGGGATATTTTTACATATTTTGTTCCAATGGGTTATTGGAATTCAATGAAATTTTATTTGGTGCCATTCGGACCTGAATCGGGGCTAAAATGACTGAAACTCGGTTTTCGGATAATCCTCAAAGGGGTTAGTACACGGGATATTGTTAAAAATCGAGTCGGACCATTTTATGGATATTTTTACATATTTTGTTCCTATGGGTTATTGGAATTCAACGCAATTTTATTTAACGAAGTTCGGACCGGAATCGGAGCTAATATGACCGAAACTCGGTTTTCGGAAACTTCTCAAAGGGATTAGTACACGGGATATTGTTAAAAATAAAGTCGGACAATTTTGTGGATATTTTTGTATATTTTGTTCCTATGGGTTATTGGAATTCAATGAAATTTTATTTGGTACCATTCAGACCTGAATCGGGGCTGAAATGACTGAAACTCGGTTTTCGGATAATACTCAAAGGGGTTAGTACACGGTATATTGTTAAAAATCGAGGTGGACCATTTTAGGGATATTTTTACATATTTTGTTCCAATGGGTTATTGTAATTCAATGAAATTTTATTTGGTGCCATTCGGACCTGAATCGGGGCTAAAATGACTGAAACTCGGTTTTCGGATAATACTCAAAGGGGTTAGTACACGGGATATTGTTAAAAATCGAGTCGGACCATTTTAGGGATATTTTTACATATTTTGTTCCAATGGGTTATTGGAATTCAATGAAATTTTATTTGGTGCCATTCGGACCTGAATCGGGGCTAAAATGACTGAAACTCGGTTTTCGGATAATCCTCAAAGGGGTTAGTACACGGGATATTGTTAAATATCGAGTCGGACCATTTTATGGATATTTTTACATATTTTGTTCCTATGGGTTATTGGAATTCAACGCAATTTTATTTAACGAAGTTCGGACCGGAATCAGAGCTGATATGATCGAAACTCGGTTTTCGGAAACTTCTCAAAGGGGTTAGTACACGGGATATTGTTAAAAATCAAGTCGGACCATTTTGTGCATATTTTTACATATTTTGTTTCTATGGGTTATTGGAATTCAATGAAATTTTATTTGGTGCCATTCGGACCTGAATCGGGGATGAAATGACTGAAACTCGATTTTCTTATAATCCTCAAAAGGGTTACTACACGGGATATTGCTAAAAATCGAGTCGGACCATTTTATGGATATTTTTACATATTTTGTTCCTATGGGTTATTGGAATTCAACGCAATTTTATTTAACGCAGTTCGGACCGGAATCGGAGTTGATATGATCGAAACTCGGTTTTCGGAAACTTCTCAAAGGGATTAGTACACGGGATATTGTTAAAAATCAAGTCGGACAATTTTGTGGATATTTTTACATATTTTGTTCCTATGGGTTATTGGAATTCAAAGAAATTTTATTTGGTGCCATTCGGACCTGAATCGGGGCTGAAATGACTGAAACTCGGTTTTCGGATAATACTCAAAGGGGTTAGTACACGGGATATTGTTAAAAATCGAGTCGGACCATTTTAGGGATATTTTTACATATTTTGTTCCAATGGGTTATTGGAATTCAATGAAATTTTATTTGGTGCCATTCGGACCTGAATCGGGGCTAAAATGACTGAAACTCGGTTTTCGGATAATACTCAAAGGGGTTAGTACACGGGATATTGTTAAAAATCGAGTCGGACCATTTTAAGGATATTTTTACATATTTTGTTCCAATGGGTTATTGGAATTCAATGAAATTTTATTTGGTGCCATTCGGACTTGAATCGGGGCTAAAATGACTGAAACTCGGTTTTCGGATAATCCTCAAAGGGGTTAGTACACGGGATATTGTTAAAAATCGAGTCGGACCATTTTATGGATATTTTTACATATTTTGTTCCTATGGGTTATTGGAATTCAACGCAATTTTATTTAACGAAGTTCGGACCGGAATCGGAGCTAATATGATCGAAACTCGGTTTTCGGAAACTTCTCAAAGGGATTAGTACACGGGATATTGTTAAAAATAAAGTCGGACAATTTTGTGGATATTTTTATATATTTTGTTCCTATGGGTTATTGGAATTCAATGAAATTTTATTTGGTGCCATTCGGACCTGAATCGGGGCTGAAATGACTGAAACTCGGTTTTCGGATAATCCTCAAAGGGGTCAGTACACTGGATATTGTTAAAAATCGAGTCGGACCATTTTATGGATATTTTTACATATTTTGTTCCAATGGGTTATTGGAATTCAATGAAATTTTATTTGATGCCATTCGGACCTCAATCGGGGCTAAAATGACTGAAACTCGGTTTTCGGATAATCCTCAAAGGGGTTAGTACACGGGATATTGTTAAAAATCGAGTCGGACCATTTTATAGATACTTTAACATATTTTGTTCCTATGGGTTATTGGAATTCAATGCAATTTTATTTAACGCAGTTCGGACCGGAATCGGAGCTGATATGATCGAAACTCAGTTTTCGGAAACTTCTCAAAGGGGATAGTACACGGGATATTGTTCAAAATCAATTCGGACCATTTTGTGGATATTTTTACATATTTTGTTTCTATGGGTTATTGGAATTCAACGAAATTTTATTTGGTACCATTCGGACCTGAATCGGGGATGAAATGACTGAAACTCGATTTTCGGATAATCCTCAAAAGGGTTAGTACACGGGATATTGCTAAAAGTCGTGTCGGACCATTTTATGGATATTTTTACATATTTTGTTCCTATGGGTTATTGGAATTCAACGAAATTTTATTTAACGCAGTTCGGACCGGAATCGGAGCTGATATGATCGAAACTCGGTTTTCGGAAACTTCTCAAAGGGATTAGTACACGGGATATTGTTAAAAATCAAGTCGGACAATTTTGTGGATATTTTTACATATTTTGTTCCTATGGGTTATTGGAATTCAAAGAAATTTTATTTGGTGACATTCGGACCTGAATCGGGGCTGAAATGACTGAAACTCGGTTTTCGGATAATCCTCAAAGGGGTTAGTACACGGGATATTGTTAAAAATCGAGTCGGACCATTTTATGGATACTTTAACATATTTTGTTCCTATGGGTTATTGGAATTCAACGCAATTTTATTTAACGCAGTTCGGACCGGAATCGGAGCTGATATGATCGAAACTCGGTTTTCGGAAACTTCTCAAAGGGGTTAGTACACGGGATATTGTTAAAAATCAAGTCGGACCATTTTGTGGATATTTTTACATATTTTGTTTCTATGGGTTATTGGAATTCAATGAAATTTTATTTGGTGCCATTCGGTCCTGAATCGGGGTTGAAATGGCTGAAACTCGATTTTCGGATAATCCTCAAAAGGGTTACTACACGGGATATTGCTAAAAATCGAGTCGGACCATTTTATGGATATTTTTACATATTTTGTTCCTATGGGTTATTGGAATTCAACGCAATTTTATTTAACGCAGTTCGGACCGGAATCGGAGCTGATATGATCGAAACTCGGTTTTCGGAAACTTCTCAAAGGGATTAGTGCACGGGATATTGTTAAAAATCAAGTCGGACAATTTTGTGGATATTTTTACATATTTTGTTCCTATGGGTTATTGGAATTCAAAGAAATTTTATTTGGTGCCATTCGGACCTGAATCGGGGCTGAAATGACTGAAACTCGGTTTTCGGATAATACTCAAAGGGGTTAGTACACGGGATATTGTTAAACATCGATTCGGACCATTTTAGGGATATTTTTACATATTTTGTTCCAATGGGTTATTGGAATTCAATGAAATTTTATTTGGTGCCATTCGGACCTGAATCGGGGCTAAAATGACTGAAACTCGGTTTTCTGGTAATACTCAAAGGGGTTAGTACACGGGATATTGTTAAAAATCGAGTCGGACCATTTTAGGGATAATTTTACATATTTTGTTCCAATGGGTTATTGGAATTCAACGAAATTTTATTTGGTACCATTCGGACCTGAATCGGGGATGAAATGACTGAAACTCGATTTTCGGATAATCCTCAAAAGGGTTAGTACACGGGATATTGCTAAAAGTCGAGTCGGACCATTTTATGGATATTTTTACATATTTTGTTCCTATGGGTTATTGGAATTCAACGAAATTTTATTTAACGCAGTTCGGACCGGAATCGGAGCTAATATGATCGAAACTCGGTTTTCGGAAACTTCTCAAAGGGATTAGTACACGGGATATTGTTAAAAATCAAGTCGGACCATTTTGTGCATATTTTTACATATTTTGTTTCTATGGGTTATTGGAATTCAATGAAATTTTATTTGGTGCCATTCGGACCTGAATCGGGGATGAAATGACTGAAACTCGATTTTCTTATAATCCTCAAAAGGGTTACTACACGGGATATTGCTAAAAATCGAGTCAGACCATTTTATGGATATTTTTACATATTTTGTTCCTATGGGTTATTGGAATTCAACGCAATTTTATTTAACGCAGTTCGGACCGGAATCGGAGTTGATATGATCGAAACTCGGTTTTCGGAAACTTCTCAAAGGGATTAGTACACGGGATATTGTTAAAAATCAAGTCGGACAATTTTGTGGATATTTTTACATATTTTGTTCCTATGGGTTATTGGAATTCAAAGAAATTTTATTTGGTGCCATTCGGACCTGAATCGGGGCTGAAATGACTGAAACTCGGTTTTCGGATAATACTCAAAGGGGTTAGTACACGGGATATTGTTAAAAATCGAGTCGGACCATTTTAGGGATATTTTTACATATTTTGTTCCAATGGGTTATTGGAATTCAATGAAATTTTATTTGGTGCCATTCGGACCTGAATCGGGGCTAAAATGACTGAAACTCGGTTTTCGGATAATACTCAAAGGGGTTAGTACACGGGATATTGTTAAAAATCGAGTCGGACCATTTTAGGGATATTTTTACATATTTTGTTCCAATGGGTTATTGGAATTCAATGAAATTTTATTTGGTGCCATTCGGACCTGAATCGGGGCTAAAATGACTGAAACTCGGTTTTCGGATAATCCTCAAAGGGGTTAGTACACGGGATATTGTTAAAAATCGAGTCGGACCATTTTATGGATATTTTTACATATTTTGTTCCTATGGGTTATTGGAATTCAACGCAATTTTATTTAACGAAGTTCGGACCGGAATCGGAGCTAATATGATCGAAACTCGGTTTTCGGAAACTTCTCAAAGGGATTAGTACACGGGATATTGTTAAAAATAAAGTCGGACAATTTTGTGGATATTTTTATATATTTTGTTCCTATGGGTTATTGGAATTCAATGAAATTTTATTTGGTGCCATTCGGACCTGAATCGGGGCTGAAATGACTGAAACTCGGTTTTCGGATAATCCTCAAAGGGGTCAGTACACTGGATATTGTTAAAAATCGAGTCGGACCATTTTATGGATATTTTTACATATTTTGTTCCAATGGGTTATTGGAATTCAATGAAATTTTATTTGATGCCATTCGGACCTCAATCGGGGCTAAAATGACTGAAACTCGGTTTTCGGATAATCCTCAAAGGGGTTAGTACACGGGATATTGTTAAAAATCGAGTCGGACCATTTTATAGATACTTTAACATATTTTGTTCCTATGGGTTATTGGAATTCAATGCAATTTTATTTAACGCAGTTCGGACCGGAATCGGAGCTGATATGATCGAAACTCAGTTTTCGGAAACTTCTCAAAGGGGATAGTACACGGGATATTGTTCAAAATCAAGTCGGACCATTTTGTGGATATTTTTACATATTTTGTTTCTATGGGTTATTGGAATTCAACGAAATTTTATTTGGTACCATTCGGACCTGAATCGGGGATGAAATGACTGAAACTCGATTTTCGGTTAATCCTCAAAAGGGTTAGTACACGGGATATTGCTAAAAGTCGAGTCGGACCATTTTATGGATATTTTTACATATTTTGTTCCTATGGGTTATTGGAATTCAACGAAATTTTATTTAACGCAGTTCGGACCGGAATCGGAGCTGATATGATCGAAACTCGGTTTTCGGAAACTTCTCAAAGGGATTAGTACACGGGATATTGTTAAAAATCAAGTCGGACAATTTTGTGGATATTTTTACATATTTTGTTCCTATGGGTTATTGGAATTCAAAGAAATTTTATTTGGTGACATTCGGACCTGAATCGGGGCTGAAATGACTGAAACTCGGTTTTCGGATAATCCTCAAAGGGGTTAGTACACGGGATATTGTTAAAAATCGAGTCGGACCATTTTATGGATACTTTAACATATTTTGTTCCTATGGGTTATTGGAATTCAACGCAATTTTATTTAACGCAGTTCGGACCGGAATCGGAGCTGATATGATCGAAACTCGGTTTTCGGAAACTTCTCAAAGGGGTTAGTACACGGGATATTGTTAAAAATCAAGTCGGACCATTTTGTGGATATTTTTACATATTTTGTTTCTATGGGTTATTGGAATTCAATGAAATTTTATTTGGTGCCATTCGGTCCTGAATCGGGGTTGAAATGGCTGAAACTCGATTTTCGGATAATCCTCAAAAGGGTTACTACACGGGATATTGCTAAAAATCGAGTCGGACCATTTTATGGATATTTTTACATATTTTGTTCCTATGGGTTATTGGAATTCAACGCAATTTTATTTAACGCAGTTCGGACCGGAATCGGAGCTGATATGATCGAAACTCGGTTTTCGGAAACTTCTCAAAGGGATTAGTGCACGGGATATTGTTAAAAATCAAGTCGGACAATTTTGTGGATATTTTTACATATTTTGTTCCTATGGGTTATTGGAATTCAAAGAAATTTTATTTGGTGCCATTCGGACCTGAATCGGGGCTGAAATGACTGAAACTCGGTTTTCGGATAATACTCAAAGGGGTTAGTACACGGGATATTGTTAAACATCGATTCGGACCATTTTAGGGATATTTTTACATATTTTGTTCCAATGGGTTAAATGAAATTTTATTTGGTGCCATTCGGACCTGAATCGGGGCTAAAATGACTGAAACTCGGTTTTCTGGTAATACTCAAAGGGGTTAGTACACGGGATATTGTTAAAAATCGAGTCGGACCATTTTAGGGATAATTTTACATATTTTGTTCCAATGGGTTATTGGAATTCAACGAAATTTTATTTGGTACCATTCGGACCTGAATCGGGGATGAAATGACTGAAACTCGATTTTCGGATAATCCTCAAAAGGGTTAGTACACGGGATATTGCTAAAAGTCGAGTCGGACCATTTTATGGATATTTTTACATATTTTGTTCCTATGGGTTATTGGAATTCAACGAAATTTTATTTAACGCAGTTCGGACCGGAATCGGAGCTAATATGATCGAAACTCGGTTTTCGGAAACTTCTCAAAGGGATTAGTACACGGGATATTGTTAAAAATCAAGTCGGACAATTTTGTGGATATTTTTACATATTTTGTTCCTATGGGTTATTGGAATTCAAAGAAATTTTATTTGGTGACATTCGGACCTGAATCGGGGCTGAAATGACTGAAACTCGGTTTTCGGATAATCCTCAAAGGGGTTAGTACACGGGATATTGTTAAAAATCGAGTCGGACCATTTTATGGATACTTTAACATATTTTGTTCCTATGGGTTATTGGAATTCAACGCAATTTTAATTAACGCAGTTCGGACCGGAATCGGAGCTGATATGATCGAAACTCGGTTTTCGGAAACTTCTCAAAGGGGTTAGTACACGGGATATTGTTAAAAATCAAGTCGGACCATTTTGTGGATATTTTTACATATTTTGTTTCTATGGGTTATTGGAATTCAATGAAATTTTATTTGGTGCCATTCGGTCCTGAATCGGGGTTGAAATGACTGAAACTCGATTTTCGGATAATCCTCAAAAGGGTTACTACACGGGATATTGCTAAAAATCGAGTCGGACCATTTTATGGATATTTTTACATATTTTGTTCCTATGGGTTATTGGAATTCAACGCAATTTTATTTAACGCAGTTCGGACCGGAATCGGAGCTGATATGATCGAAACTCGGTTTTCGGAAACTTCTCAAAGGGATTAGTGCACGGGATATTGTTAAAAATCAAGTCGGACAATTTTGTGGATATTTTTACATATTTTGTTCCTATGGGTTATTGGAATTCAAAGAAATTTTATTTGGTGCCATTCGGACCTGAATCGGGGCTGAAATGACTGAAACTCGGTTTTCGGATAATACTCAAAGGGGTTAGTACACGGGATATTGTTAAACATCGAGTCGGACCATTTTAGGGATGTTTTTACATATTTTGTTCCAATGGGTTATTGGAATTCAATGAAATTTTATTTGGTGCCATTCGGACCTGAATCGGGGCTAAAATGACTGAAACTCGGTTTTCTGGTAATACTCAAAGGGGTTAGTACACGGGATATTGTTAAAAATCGAGTCGGACCATTTTAGGGATATTTTTACATATTTTGTTCCAATGGGTTATTGGAATTCAATGAAATTTTATTTGGTGCCATTCGGACCTGAATCGGGGCTAAAATGACTGAAACTCGGTTTTCGGATAATCCTCAAAGGGGTTAGTACACGGGATATTGTTAAAAATCGAGTCGGACCATTTTATGGATATTTTTACATATTTTGTTCCTATGGGTTATTGGAATTCAACGCAATTTTATTTAACGAAGTTCGGACCAGAATCGGAGCTGATATGATCGAAACTCGGTTTTCGGAAACTTCTCAAAGGGATTAGTACACGGGATATTGTTAAAAATCAAGTCGGACAATTTTGTGGATATTTTTACATATTTTGTTCCTATGGGTTATTGGAATTCAAAGAAATTTTATTTGGTGCCATTCGGACCTGAATCGGGGCTGAAATGACTGAAACTCGATTTTCGGATAATACTCAAAGGGGTTAGTACACGGGATATTGTTAAAAATCGAGTCGGACCATTTTAGGGATATTTTTACATATTTTGTTCCAATGGGTTATTGGAATTCAATGAAATTTTATTTGGTGCCATTCGGACCTGAATCGGGGCTAAAATGACTGAAACTCGGTTTTCGGATAATACTCAAAGGGGTTAGTACACGGGATATTGTTAAAAATCGAGTCGGACCATTTTAGGGATATTTTTACATATTTTGTTCCAATGGGTTATTGGAATTCAATGAAATTTTATTTGGTGCCATTCGGACCTGAATCGGGGCTAAAATGACTGAAACTCGGTTTTCGGATAATCCTCATAGGGGTTAGTACACGGGATATTGTTAAAAATCGAGTCGGACCATTTTATGGATATTTTTACATATTTTGTTCCTATGGGTTATTGGAATTCAACGCAATTTTATTTAACGAAGTTCGGACCGGAATCGGAGCTGATATGATCGAAACTCGGTTTTCGGAAACTTCTCAATGGGATTAGTACACGGGATATTGTTAAAAATCAAGTCGGACAATTTTGTGGATATTTTTACATATTTTGTTCCTATGGGTTATTGGAATTCAAAGAAATTTTATTTGGTGCCATTCGGACCTGAATCGGGGCTGAAATGACTGAAACTCGATTTTCGGATAATACTCAAAGGGGTTAGTACACGGGATATTGTTAAAAATCGAGTCGGACCATTTTAGGGATATTTTTACATATTTTGTTCCAATGGGTTATTGGAATTCAATGAAATTTTATTTGGTGCCATTCGGACCTGAATCGGGGCTAAAATGACTGAAACTCGGTTTTCGGATAATACTCAAAGGGGTTAGTACACGGGATATTGTTAAAAATCGAGTCGGACCATTTTAGGGATATTTTTACATATTTTGTTCCAATGGGTTATTGGAATTCAATGAAATTTTATTTG
Organism: Saposhnikovia divaricata; assembly: GCA_036435485.1. Classification (NCBI taxonomy): domain Eukaryota; kingdom Viridiplantae; phylum Streptophyta; class Magnoliopsida; order Apiales; family Apiaceae; genus Saposhnikovia; species Saposhnikovia divaricata. The sequence goes on along the minus strand of CM071601.1, from coordinate 207,471,936 downwards.
GTGCCATTCGGACCTGAATCGGGGCTAAAATGACTGAAACTCGGTTTTCGGATAATCCTCAAAGGGGTTAGTACACGGGATATTGTTAAAAATCGAGTCGGACCATTTTATGGATATTTTTACATATTTTGTTCCTATGGGTTATTGGAATTCAACGCAATTTTATTTAACGAAGTTCGGACCGGAATCGGAGCTGATATGATCGAAACTCGGTTTTCGGAAACTTCTCAAAGGGGTTAGTACACGGGATATTGTTAAAAATCAAGTCGGACCATTTTGTGGATATTTTTACATATTTTGTTTCTATGGGTTATTGGAATTCAATGAAATTTTATTTGGTGCCATTCGGACCTGAATCGGGGATGAAATGACTGAAACTCGATTTTCGGATAATCCTCAAAAGGGTTACTACACGGGATATTGCTAAAAATCGAGTCGGACCATTTTATGGATATTTTTACATATTTTGTTCCTATGGGTTATTGGAATTCAACGCAATTTTATTTAACGCAGTTCGGACCGGAATCGGAGCTGATATGATCGAAACTCGGTTTTCGGAAACTTCTCAAAGGGATTAGTACACGGGATATTGTTAAAAATCAAGTCGGACAATTTTTTGGATATTTTTACATATTTTGTTCCTATGGGTTATTGGAATTCAAAGAAATTTTATTTGGTGCCATTCGGACCTGAATCGGGGCTGAAATGGCTGAAACTCGATTTTCGGATAATCCTCAAAAGGGTTACTACACGGGATATTGCTAAAAATCGAGTCGGACCATTTTATGGATATTTTTACATATTTTGTTCCTATGGGTTATTGGAATTCAACGCAATTTTATTTAACGCAGTTCGGACCGGAATCGGAGCTGATATGATCGAAACTCGGTTTTCGGAAACTTCTCAAAGGGATTAGTGCACGGGATATTGTTAAAAATCAAGTCGGACAATTTTGTGGATATTTTTACATATTTTGTTCCTATGGGTTATTGGAATTCAAAGAAATTTTATTTGGTGCCATTCGGACCTGAATCGGGGCTGAAATGACTGAAACTCGGTTTTCGGATAATACTCAAAGGGGTTAGTACACGGGATATTGTTAAACATCGATTCGGACCATTTTAGGGATATTTTTACATATTTTGTTCCAATGGGTTATTGGAATTCAATGAAATTTTATTTGGTGCCATTCGGACCTGAATCGGGGCTAAAATGACTGAAACTCGGTTTTCTGGTAATACTCAAAGGGGTTAGTACACGGGATATTGTTAAAAATCGAGTCGGACCATTTTAGGGATATTTTTACATATTTTGTTCCAATGGGTTATTGGAATTCAACGAAATTTTATTTGGTACCATTCGGACCTGAATCGGGGATGAAATGACTGAAACTCGATTTTCGGATAATCCTCAAAAGGGTTAGTACACGGGATATTGCTAAAAGTCGAGTCGGACCATTTTATGGATATTTTTACATATTTTGTTCCTATGGGTTATTGGAATTCAACGAAATTTTATTTAACGGAGTTCGGACCGGAATCGGAGCTAATATGATCGAAACTCGGTTTTCGGAAACTTCTCAAAGGGATTAGTACACGGGATATTGTTAAAAATCAAGTCGGACAATTTTGTGGATATTTTTACATATTTTGTTCCTATGGGTTATTGGAATTCAAAGAAATTTTATTTGGTGACATTCGGACCTGAATCGGGGCTGAAATGACTGAAACTCGGTTTTCGGATAATCCTCAAAGGGGTTAGTACACGGGATATTGTTAAAAATCGAGTCGGACCATTTTATGGATACTTTAACATATTTTGTTCCTATGGGTTATTGGAATTCAACGCAATTTTATTTAACGCAGTTCGGACCGGAATCGGAGCTGATATGATCGAAACTCGGTTTTCGGAAACTTCTCAAAGGGGTTAGTACACGGGATATTGTTAAAAATCAAGTCGGACCATTTTGTGGATATTTTTACATATTTTGTTTCTATGGGTTATTGGAATTCAATGAAATTTTATTTGGTGCCATTCGGTCCTGAATCGGGGTTGAAATGACTGAAACTCGATTTTCGGATAATCCTCAAAAGGGTTACTACACAGGATATTGCTAAAAATCGAGTCGGACCATTTTATGGATATTTTTACATATTTTGTTCCTATGGGTTATTGGAATTCAACGCAATTTTATTTAACGCAGTTCGGACCGGAATCGGAGCTGATATGATCGAAACTCGGTTTTCGGAAACTTCTCAAACGGATTAGTGCATGGGATATTGTTAAAAATCAAGTCGGACAATTTTGTGGATATTTTTACATATTTTGTTCCTATGGGTTATTGGAATTCAAAGAAATTTTATTTGGTGCCATTCGGACCTGAATCGGGGCTGAAATGACTGAAACTCGGTTTTCGGATAATACTCAAAGGGGTTAGTACACGGGATATTGTTAAACATCGAGTCGGACCATTTTAGGGATATTTTTACATATTTTGTTCCAATGGGTTATTGGAATTCATTGAAATTTTATTTGGTGCCATTCGGACCTGAATCGGGGCTAAAATGACTGAAACTCGGTTTTCTGGTAATACTCAAAGGGGTTAGTACACGGGATATTGTTAAAAATCGAGTCGGACCATTTTAGGGATATTTTTACATATTTTGTTCCAATGGGTTATTGGAATTCAATGAAATTTTATTTGGTGCCATTCGGACCTGAATCGGGGCTAAAATGACTGAAACTCGGTTTTCGGATAATCCTCAAAGGGGTTAGTACACGGGATATTGTTAAAAATCGAGTCGGACCATTTTATGGATATTTTTACATATTTTGTTCCTATGGGTTATTGGAATTCAACGCAATTTTATTTAACGAAGTTCGGACCGGAATCGGAGCTGATATGATCGAAACTCGGTTTTCGGAAACTTCTCAAAAGGATTAGTACACGGGATATTGTTAAAAATCAAGTCGGACAATTTTGTGGATATTTTTACATATTTTGTTTCTATGGGTTATTGGAATTCAATGAAATTTTATTTGGTGCCATTCGGTCCTGAATCGGGGTTGAAATGACTGAAACTCGATTTTCGGATAATCCTCAAAAGGGTTACTACACAGGATATTGCTAAAAATCGAGTCGGACCATTTTATGGATATTTTTACATATTTTGTTCCTATGGGTTATTGGAATTCAACGCAATTTTATTTAACGCAGTTCGGACCGGAATCGGAGCTGATATGATCGAAACTCGGTTTTCGGAAACTTCTCAAACGGATTAGTGCATGGGATATTGTTAAAAATCAAGTCGGACAATTTTGTGGATATTTTTACATATTTTGTTCCTATGGGTTATTGGAATTCAAAGAAATTTTATTTGGTGCCATTCGGACCTGAATCGGGGCTGAAATGACTGAAACTCGGTTTTCGGATAATACTCAAAGGGGTTAGTACACGGGATATTGTTAAACATCGAGTCGGACCATTTTAGGGATATTTTTACATATTTTGTTCCAATGGGTTATTGGAATTCATTGAAATTTTATTTGGTGCCATTCGGACCTGAATCGGGGCTAAAATGACTGAAACTCGGTTTTCTGGTAATACTCAAAGGGGTTAGTACACGGGATATTGTTAAAAATCGAGTCGGACCATTTTAGGGATATTTTTACATATTTTGTTCCAATGGGTTATTGGAATTCAACGAAATTTTATTTGGTACCATTCGGACCTGAATCGGGGATGAAATGACTGAAACTCGATTTTCGGATAATCCTCAAAAGGGTTAGTACACGGGATATTGCTAAAAGTCGAGTCGGACCATTTTATGGATATTTTTACATATTTTGTTCCTATGGGTTATTGGAATTCAACGAAATTTTATTTAACGGAGTTCGGACCGGAATCGGAGCTAATATGATCGAAACTCGGTTTTCGGAAACTTCTCAAAGGGATTAGTACACGGGATATTGTTAAAAATCAAGTCGGACAATTTTGTGGATATTTTTACATATTTTGTTCCTATGGGTTATTGGAATTCAAAGAAATTTTATTTGGTGACATTCGGACCTGAATCGGGGCTGAAATGACTGAAACTCGGTTTTCGGATAATCCTCAAAGGGGTTAGTACACGGGATATTGTTAAAAATCGAGTCGGACCATTTTATGGATACTTTAACATATTTTGTTCCTATGGGTTATTGGAATTCAACGCAATTTTATTTAACGCAGTTCGGACCGGAATCGGAGCTGATATGATCGAAACTCGGTTTTCGGAAACTTCTCAAAGGGGTTAGTACACGGGATATTGTTAAAAATCAAGTCGGACCATTTTGTGGATATTTTTACATATTTTGTTTCTATGGGTTATTGGAATTCAATGAAATTTTATTTGGTGCCATTCGGTCCTGAATCGGGGTTGAAATGACTGAAACTCGATTTTCGGATAATCCTCAAAAGGGTTACTACACAGGATATTGCTAAAAATCGAGTCGGACCATTTTATGGATATTTTTACATATTTTGTTCCTATGGGTTATTGGAATTCAACGCAATTTTATTTAACGCAGTTCGGACCGGAATCGGAGCTGATATGATCGAAACTCGGTTTTCGGAAACTTCTCAAACGGATTAGTGCATGGGATATTGTTAAAAATCAAGTCGGACAATTTTGTGGATATTTTTACATATTTTGTTCCTATGGGTTATTGGAATTCAAAGAAATTTTATTTGGTGCCATTCGGACCTGAATCGGGGCTGAAATGACTGAAACTCGGTTTTCGGATAATACTCAAAGGGGTTAGTACACGGGATATTGTTAAACATCGAGTCGGACCATTTTAGGGATATTTTTACATATTTTGTTCCAATGGGTTATTGGAATTCATTGAAATTTTATTTGGTGCCATTCGGACCTGAATCGGGGCTAAAATGACTGAAACTCGGTTTTCTGGTAATACTCAAAGGGGTTAGTACACGGGATATTGTTAAAAATCGAGTCGGACCATTTTAGGGATATTTTTACATATTTTGTTCCAATGGGTTATTGGAATTCAATGAAATTTTATTTGGTGCCATTCGGACCTGAATCGGGGCTAAAATGACTGAAACTCGGTTTTCGGATAATCCTCAAAGGGGTTAGTACACGGGATATTGTTAAAAATCGAGTCGGACCATTTTATGGATATTTTTACATATTTTGTTCCTATGGGTTATTGGAATTCAACGCAATTTTATTTAACGAAGTTCGGACCGGAATCGGAGCTGATATGATCGAAACTCGGTTTTCGGAAACTTCTCAAAGGGATTAGTACACGGGATATTGTTAAAAATCAAGTCGGACAATTTTGTGGATATTTTTACATATTTTGTTCCTATGGGTTATTGGAATTCAAAGAAATTTTATTTGGTGCCATTCGGACCTGAATCGGGGCTGAAATGACTGAAACTCGATTTTCGGATAATACTCAAAGGGGTTAGTACACGGGATATTGTTAAAAATCGAGTCGGACCATTTTAGGGATATTTTTACATATTTTGTTCCAATGGGTTATTGGAATTCAATGAAATTTTATTTGGTGCCATTCGGACCTGAATCGGGGGCTGAAATGACTGAAACTCGGTTTTCGGATAATCCTCAAAGGGGTTAGTACACTGGATATTGTTAAAAATCGAGTCGGACCATTTTATGGATATTTTTACATATTTTGTTCCAATGGGTTATTGGAATTCAATGAAATTTTATTTGGTGCCATTCGGACCTCAATCGGGGCTAAAATGACTGAAACTCGGTTTTCGGATAATCCTCAAAGGGGTTAGTACACGGGATATTGTTAAAAATCGAGTCGGACCATTTTATAGATACTTTAACATATTTTGTTCCTATGGGTTATTGGAATTCAATGCAATTTTATTTAACGCAGTTCGGACCGGAATCGGAGCTGATATGATCGAAACTCGGTTTTCGGAAACTTCTCAAAGGGGTTAGTACACGGGATATTGTTAAAAATCAAGTCGGACCATTTTGTGGATATTTTTACATATTTTGTTTCTATGGGTTATTGGAATTCAACGAAATTTTATTTGGTGTCATTCGGACCTGAATCGGGGATGAAATGACTGAAAATCGATTTTCGGATAATCCTCAAAAGGGTTAGTACACGGGATATTGTTAAAAATTGAGTCGGACCATTTTATGGATATTTTTGCATATTTTGTTCCTATGGGTTATTGGAATTCAACACAATTTTATTTAACGGAGTTCGGACCGGAATCGGAGCTGATATGATCGAAACTCGGTTTTCGGAAACTTCTCAAAGGGGTTAGTACACGGGATATTGTTAAAAATCAAGTCGGACCATTTTGTGGATATTTTTACATATTTTGTTCGAATGGGTTATTGGAATTCAATGAAATTTTATTTGGTGCCATTCGGACCTGAATTGGGGATGAAATGACTGAAACTCGATTTTCGGATAATCCTCAAAAGGGTTAGTACACGGGATATTGCTAAAAATCGAGTCGGACCATTTTATGGATATTTTTACAAATTTTGTTCCAATGGGTTATTGGAATTCAACGCAATTTTATTTAACGCAGTTCGGACCGGAATCGGAGCTGATATGATCGAAACTCGGTTTTCGGAAACTTCTCAAAGGGATTAGTACACGGGATATTGTTAAAAATCAAGTCGGACAATTTTGTGGATATTTTTACATATTTTGTTCCTATGGGTTATTGGAATTCAAAGAAATTTTATTTGGTGACATTCGGACCTGAATCGGGGCTGAAATGACTGAAACTCGGTTTTCGGATAATCCTCAAAGGGGTTAGTACACGGGATTTTGTTAAAAATCGAGTCGGACCATTTTGTGGATATTTTTATATATTTTGTTCCTATGGGTTATTGGAATTCAATGAAATTTTATTTGGTGCCATTCGGACCTGAATCGGGGCTGAAATGACTGAAACTCGGTTTTCGGATAATCCTCAAAGGCGTTAGTACACTGGATATTGTTAAAAATCGAGTCGGACCATTTTATGGATATTTTTGCATATTTTGTTCCTATGGGTTATTGGAATTCAACGCAATTTTATTTAACGCAGTTCGGACCGGAATCGGAGCTGATATGATCGAAACTCGGTTTTCGGAAACTTCTCAAAGGGATTAGTACACGGGATATTGTTAAAAATCAAGTCGGACAATTTTGTGGATATTTTTACATATTTTGTTCCTATGGGTTATTGGAATTCAAAGAAATTTTATTTGGTGCCATTCGGACCTGAATCGGGGCTGAAATGACTGAAACTCGGTTTTCGGATAATCCTCAAAGGGGTTAGTACACGGGATATTGTTAAAAATCGAGTTGGACCATTTTGTGGATATTTTTATATATTTTGTTCCTATGGGTTATTGGAATTTAATGAAATTTTATTTGGTGCCATTCGGACCTGAATCGGGGCTGAAATGACTGAAACTCGGTTTTCGGATAATCCTCAAAGGGGTTAGTACACTGGATATTGTTAAAAATCGATTCGGACCATTTTATGGATATTTTTACATATTTTGTTCCAATGGGTTATTGGAATTCAATGAAATTTTATTTGGTGCCATTCGGACCTCAATCGGGGCTAAAATGACTGAAACTCGGTTTTCGGATAATCCTCAAAGGGGTTAGTACACTGGATATTGTTAAAAATCGAGTCGGACCATTTTATTGATATTTTTGCATATTTTGTTCCTATGGGTTATTGGAATTCAACGCAATTTTATTTAACGCAGTTCGGACCGGAATCGGGGCTGATATGATCGAAACTCGGTTTTCGGAAACTTCTCAAAGGGGTTAGTACACGGGATATTGTTAAAAATCAAGTCGGACCATTTTGTGGATATTTTTACATATTTTATTTCTATGGGTTATTGGAATTCAATGAAATTTTATTTGGTGCCATTCGGACCTGAATCGGGGATGAAATGACTGAAACTCGATTTTCGGATAATCCTCAAAAGGGTTACTACACGGGATATTGCTAAAAATCTAGTCGGACCATTTTATGGATATTTTTACATATTTTGTTCCTATGGGTTATTGGAATTCAACGCAATTTTATTTAACGCACTTCGGACCGGAATCGGAGCTGATATGATCGAAACTCGGTTTTCGGAAACTTCTCAAAGGGATTAGTACACGGGATATTGTTAAAAATCAAGTCGGACAATTTTGTTGATATTTTTACATATTTTGTTCCTATGGGTTATTGGAATTCAAAGAAATTTTATTTGGTGCCATTCGGACCTGAATCGGGGCTTAAATGACTGAAACTCGGTTTTCGGATAATCCTCAAAGAGGTTAGTACACGGGATATTGTTAAAAATCGAGTCGGACCATTTTGTGGATATTTTTATATATTTTGTTCCTATGGGTTATTGGAATTCAATGAAATTTTATTTGGTGCCATTCGGACCTGAATCGGGGCTGAAATGGCTAAAACTCGGTTTTCGGATAATCCTCAAAGGGGTTAGTACACTGGATATTGTTAAAAATCGAGTCGGACCATTTTATGGATATTTTTACATATTTTGTTCCAATGGGTTATTGGAATTCAATGAAATTTTATTTGGGGCCATTCGGACCTGAATCGGGGCTGAAATTACTGAAACTCGGTTTTCGGATAATCCTCAAAGGGGTTAGTACACGGGATATTGTTAAAAATCGAGTCGGACCATTTTATGGATATTTTTGCATATTTTGTTCCTATGGGTTATTGGAATTCAACACAATTTTATTTAACGGAGTTCGGACCGGAATCGGAGCTGATATGATCGAAACTCGGTTTTCGGAAACTTCTCAAAGGGGTTAGTACACGGGATATTGTTAAAAATCAAGTCGGACCATTTTGTGGATATTTTTACATATTTTGTTCGAATGGGTTATTGGAATTCAATGAAATTTTATTTGGTGCCATTCGGACCTGAATCGGGGATGAAATGACTGAAACTCGATTTTCGGATAATCCTCAAAAGGGTTAGTACACGGGATATTGCTAAAAATCGAGTCGGACCATTTTATGGATATTTTTACAAATGTTGTTCCAATGGGTTATTAGAATTCAACGCAATTTTATTTAACGCAGTTCGGACAGGAATCGGAGCTGATATGATCGAAACTCGGTTTTTGGAAACTTCTCAAAGGGATTAGTACACGGGATATGGTTAAAAATCAAGTCGGACAATTTTGTGGATATTTTTACATATTTTGTTCCTATGGGTTATTGGAATTCAAAGAAATTTTATTTGGTGCCATTCGGACCTGAATCGGGGCTGAAATGACTGAAACTCGGTTTCGGATAATCCTCAAAGGGGTTAGTACACGGGATATTGTTAAAAATCGAGTCGGACCATTTTGTGGATATTTTTATATATTTTGTTCCTATGGGTTATTGGAATTCAATGAAATTTTATTTGGTGCCATTCGGACCTGAATCGGGGCTGAAATGACTGAAACTCGGTTTTCGGATAATCCTCAAAGGGGTTAGTACACTGGATATTGTTAAAAATCGAGTCGGACCATTTTATGGATATTTTTGCATATTTTGTTCCTATGGGTTATTGGAATTCAACGCAATTTTATTTAACGCAGTTCGGACCGGAATCGGAGCTGATATGATCGAAACTCGGTTTTCGGAAACTTCTCAAAGGGATTAGTACACGGGATATTGTTAAAAATCAAGTCGGACAATTTTGTGGATATTTTTACATATTTTGTTCCTATGGGTTATTGGAATTCAAAGAAATTTTATTTGGTGCCATTCGGACCTGAATCGGGGCTGAAATGACTGAAACTCGGTTTTCGGATAATCCTCAAAGGGGTTAGTACACGGGATATTGTTAAAAATCGAGTCGGACCATTTTGTGGATATTTTTATATATTTTGTTCCTATGGGTTATTGGAATTCAATGAAATTTTATTTGGTGCCATTCGGACCTGAATCGGGGCTGAAATGACTGAAACTCGGTTTTCGGATAATCCTCAAAGGGGTTAGTACACTGGATATTGTTAAAAATCAAGTCGGACCATTTTATGGATATTTTTACATATTTTGTTCCAATGGGTTATTGGAATTCATTGAAATTTTATTTGGTGCCATTCGGACCTGAATCGGGGCTGAAATGACTGAAACTCGGTTTTCGGATAATCCTCAAAGGGGTTAGTACACGGGATATTGTTAAAAATTGAGTCGGACCATTTTATGGATATTTTTGCATATTTTGTTCCTATGGGTTATTGGAATTCAACACAATTTTATTTAACGGAGTTCGGACCGGAATCGGAGCTGATATGATCGAAACTCGGTTTTCGGAAACTTCTCAAAGGGGTTAGTACACGGGATATTGTTAAAAATCAAGTCGGACCATTTTGTGGATATTTTTACATATTTTGTTCGAATGGGTTATTGGAATTCAATGAAATTTTATTTGGTGCCATTCGGACCTAAATCGGGGATGAAATGACTGAAACTCGATTTTCGGATAATCCTCAAAAGGGTTAGTACATGGGATATTGCTAAAAATCGAGTCGGACCATTTTATGGATATTTTTACAAATGTTGTTCCAATGGGTTATTGGAATTCAACGCAATTTTATTTAACGCAGTTCGGACCGGAATCGGAGCTGATATGATCGAAACTCGGTTTTCGGAAACTTCTCAAAGGGGTTAGTACACGGGATATTGTTAAAAATCGAGTCGGACCATTTTGTGGATATTTTTATATATTTTGTTCCTATGGGTTATTGGAATTCAATGAAATTTTATTTGGTGCCATTCGGACCTGAATCGGGGCTGAAATGACTGAAACTCGGTTTTCGGATAATCCTCAAAGGGGTTAGTACACGGGATATTGTTAAAAATCGAGTCGGACCATTTTATGGATACTTTAACATGTTTTGTTCCTATGGGTTATTGGAATTCAACGCAATTTTATTTAACGCAGTTCGGACCGGAATCGGAGCTGATATGATCGAAACTCGGTTTTCGGAAACTTCTCAAAGGGGTTAGTACACGGGATATTGTTAAAAATCAAGTCGGACCATTTTGTGGATATTTTTACATATTTTATTTCTATGGGTTATTGGAATTCAATGAAATTTTATTTGGTGCCATTCGGACCTGAATCGGGGATGAAATGACTGAAACTCGATTTTCGGATAATCCTCAAAAGGGTTACTACACGGGATATTGCTAAAAATTGAGTCGGACCATTTTATGGATATTTTTACATATTTTGTTCCTATGGGTTATTGGAATTCAACGCAATTTTATTTAACGCACTTCGGACCGGAATCGGAGCTGATATGATCGAAACTCGGTTTTCGGAAACTTCTCAAAGGGATTAATACACGGGATATTGTTAAAAATCAAGTCGGACAATTTTGTGGATATTTTTACATATTTTGTTCCTATGGGTTATTGGAATTCAAAGAAATTTTATTTGGTGCCATTCGGACCTGAATCGGGGCTTAAATGACTGAAACTCGGTTTTCGGATAATCCTCAAAGGGGTTAGTACACGGGATATTGTTAAAAATCGAGTCGGACCATTTTGTGGATATTTTTATATATTTTGTTCCTATGGGTTATTGGAATTCAATGAAATTTTATTTGGTGCCATTCGGACCTGAATCGGGGCTGAAATGGCTGAAACTCGGTTTTCGGATAATCCTCAAAGGGGTTAGTACACTGGATATTGTTAAAAATCGAGTCGGACCATTTTAGGAATATTTTTACATATTTTGTTCCAATGGGTTATTGGAATTCAATGAAATTTTATTTGGTGCCATTCGGACCTGAATCAGGGCTGAAATGACTGAAACTCGGTTTTCGGATAATCCTCAAAGGGGTTAGTACACGGGATATTGTTAAAAATCGAGTCGGACCATTTTATGGATATTTTTGCATATTTTGTTCCTATGGGTTATTGGAATTCAACACAATTTTATTTAACGGAGTTCGGACCGGAATCGGAGCTGATATGATCGAAACTCGGTTTTCGGAAACTTCTCAAAGGGGTTAGTACACGGGATATTGTTAAAAATCAAGTCGGACCATTTTGTGGATATTTTTACATATTTTGTTCGAATGGGTTATTGGAATTCAATGAAATTTTATTTGGTGCCATTCGGACCTGAATCGGGGATGAAATGACTGAAACTCGATTTTCGGATAATCCTCAAAAGGGTTAGTACACGGGATATTGCTAAAAATCGAGTCGGACCATTTTATGGATATTTTTACAAATGTTGTTCCAATGGGTTATTGGAATTCAACGCAATTTTATTTAACGCAGTTCAGACCGGAATCGGAGCTGATATGATCGAAACTCGGTTTTCGGAAACTTCTCAAAGGGATTAGTACACGGGATATTGTTAAAAATCAAGTCGGACAATTTTGTGGATATTTTTACATATTTTGTTCCTATGGGTTATTGGAATTCAAAGAAATTTTATTTGGTGCCATTCGGACCTGAATCGGGGCTGAAATGACTGAAACTCGGTTTTCGGATAATCCTCAAAGGGGTTAGTACACGGGATATTGTTAAAAATCGAGTCGGACCATTTTGTGGGTATTTTTATATATTTTGTTCCTATGGGTTATTGGAATTCAATGAAATTTTATTTGGTGCCATTCGGACCTGAATCGGGGCTGAAATGACTGAAACTTGGTTTTCAGATAATCCTCAAAGGGGTTAGTACACTGGATATTGTTAAAAATCGAGTCGGACCATTTTATGGATATTTTTGCATCTTTTGTTCCTATGGGTTATTGGAATTCAACGCAATTTTATTTAACGCAGTTCGGACCGGAATCGGAGCTGATATGATCGAAACTCGGTTTTCGGAAACTTCTCAAAGGGATTAGTACACGGGATATTGTTAAAAATCAAGTCGGACAATTTTGTGGATATTTTTACATATTTTGTTCCTATGGGTTATTGGAATTCAAAGAAATTTTATTTGGTGCCATTCGGACCTGAATCGGGGCTGAAATGACTGAAACTCGGTTTTCGGATAATCCTCAAAGGGGTTAGTACACGGGATATTGTTAAAAATCGAGTCGGACCATTTTGTGGGTATTTTTATATATTTTGTTCCTATGGGTTATTGGAATTCAATGAAATTTTATTTGGTGCCATTCGGACCTGAATCGGGGCTGAAATGACTGAAACTTGGTTTTCAGATAATCCTCAAAGGGGTTAGTACACTGGATATTGTTAAAAATCGAGTCGGACCATTTTATGGATATTTTTGCATCTTTTGTTCCTATGGGTTATTGGAATTCAACGCAATTTTATTTAACGCAGTTCGGACCGGAATCGGAGCTGATATGATCGAAACTCGGTTTTCGGAAACTTCTCAAAGGGATTAGTACACGGGATATTGTTAAAAATCAAGTCGGACAATTTTGTGCATATTTTTACATATTTTGTTCCTATGGGTTATTGGAATTCAAAGAAATTTTATTTGGTGCCATTCGGACCTGAATCGGGGCTGAAATGACTGAAACTCGGTTTTCGGATAATCCTCAAAGGGGTTAGTACACGGGATATTGTTAAAAATCGAGTCGGACCATTTTGTGGATATTTTTATATATTTTGTTCCTATGGGTTATTGGAATTCAATGAAATTTTATTTGGTGCCATTCGGACCTGAATCGGGGCTGAAATGACTGAAACTCGGTTTTCGGATAATCCTCAAAGGGGTTAGTACACTGGATATTGTTAAAAATCGAGTCGGACCATTTTATGGATATTTTTACATATTTTGTTCAAATAGGTTATTGGAATTCAATGAAATTTTATTTGGTGCCATTCGGACCTCAATCGGGGCTAAAATGACTGAAACTCGATTTTTGGATAATCCTCAAAGGGGTTAGTACACGGGATATTGTTAAAAATCGAGTCGGACCATTTTATGGATACTTTAACATATTTTGTTCCTATGGGTTACTGGAATTCAACGCAATTTTATTTAACGCAGTTCGGACCGGAATCGGAGCTGATATGATCGAAACTCGGTTTTTGGAAACTTCTCAAAGGGGTTAGTACACGGGATATTGTTAAAAATCAAGTCGGACCATTTTGTGGATATTTTTACATATTTTGTTTCTATGGGTTATTGGAATTCAATGAAATTTTATTTGGTGCCATTCGGACCTGAATCGGGGATGAAATGACTGAAACTCGATTTTCGGATAATCCTCAAAAGGGTTACTACACGGGATATTGCTAAAAATCGAGTCGGACCATTTTATGGATATTTTTGCATATTTTGTTCCTATGGGTTATTGGAATTCAACGCAATTTTATTTAACGTAGTTCGGACCGGAATCGGAGCTGATATGATCGAAACTCGGTTTTCGGAAACTTCTCAAAGGGGTTAGTACACGGGATATTGTTAAAAATCAAGTCGGAACATTTTGTGGATATTTTTACATATTTTGTTCCTATGGGTTATTGGAATTCAATGAAATTTTATTTGGTGCCATTCGGACCTGAATCGGGGATGAAATGACTGAAACTCGATTTTCGGATAATCCTCAAAAGGGTTAGTACACGGGATATTGCTAAAAATCGAGTCGGACCATTTTATGGATATTTTTACATATTTTGTTCCTATGGGTTATTGGAATTCAACGCAATTTTATTTAACGCAGTTCGGACCGGAATCGGAGCTGATATGATCGAAACTCGGTTTTCGGAAACTTCTCAAAGGGATTAGTACACGGGATATTGTTAAAAATCAAGTCGGAAAATTTTGAGGATATTTTTACATATTTTGTTCCTATGGGTTATTGGAATTCAATGAAATTTTATTTGGTGCCATTCGGACCTGAATCGGGGCTGAAATGACTGAAACTCGGTTTTCGGATAATCCTCAAAGGGGTTCGTACACGGGATATTGTTAAAAATCGAGTCGGACCATTTTATGGATATTTTTGCATATTTTGTTCCTATGGGTTATTGCAATTCAACACAATTTTATTTAACGGAGTTCGGACCGGAATCGGAGCTGATATGATCGAAACTCGGTTTTCGGAAACTTCTCAAAGGGGTTAGTACACGGGATATTGTTAAAAATCAAGTCAAACCATTTTGTGGATATTTTTACATATTTTGTTCCTATGGGTTATTGGAATTCAATGAAATTTTATTTGGTGCCATTCGGACCTGAATCGGGGCTGAAATGACTGAAACTCAGTTTTCGGATAATCCTCAAAGGGGTTAGTACACGGGATATTGTTAAAAATCGAGTCGGACCATTTTATGGATATTTTTACATATTATGTTCCAATGGGTTATTGGAATTCAATGAAATTTTATTTGATGCCATTCGGACCTGAATCGGGGCTGAAATGACTGAAACTCAGTTTTCGGATAATCCTCAAAGGGGTTAGTACACGGGATATTGCTAAAAATCGAGTCGGATCATTTTATGGATATTTTTGCATATTTTGTTCCTATGGGTTATTGGAATTCAACACAATTTTATTTTACGGAGTTTGGACCGGAATCGGAGCTGATATGATTGTTAAATATAATTGATGTGTTTTGATCAGTGTTTAAGTGTTACAGGGAGTTATCAGAGTTTAGCTGGAAGCAGTCAGAGTTTGTGTAAACTCTGACAGTTGGAAGCTCGACAGAGTTTGTTAAACTCTGTCTGGAGGAAGCGCGTCTACTGTTCAACAGTGATTAAAGATTAATTATGGAAGCGATATCTTTGAAGATTGGATAGCTATCAAAGAGATCGAGTTGACATAGGAGACGTGTGACAATCTGTAATTGATATCATTGTATAGCTGATTATTAGGAATATCAATTAGAGATTGTATCGTAGCTGTATGTTATATAAATACAGATAGGTTAACCCTAGAAGGGTATCGATAACGAATTATCATTATTGTAACCTAGCAGCTCTTTGTGATATTTTACATCACGAAGAGGGTTTGAAATACAAGAAGTTTTTTAAGTGCATAAACGCTTTTACTTGTTAATCTCTCATACAAAGTTGATTATTATTTGTGTATTCGGCCTAACAAGTGGTATCAGAGCCAATCTGTTACTTTATTACAGGTTAAGATCCAAACACAACAATAATCATGTCAGAAATTCCTCCACCAACACTTACTGTTTCTGAAAAGGCTCCTACTACTGTGAGTCGTTATGAACCAATCAGGGTTCCTATTCTGAGGCCATTAGAGTATGCTACGTGGATGGTCAAGATGACTATGTTTCTGGAGGCTACAGATCCAGAATATCTTGACAGGATTTATGAAGGTCCTCACAATCCTACAAAGCTATCTGTTGCAGTTGCTGGTGAAGCAGCAAAAATGGTTCCAAAGGAAAAGAAGGACATGACTCCTGAAGATCTATCATCAATTGCTAAGGATGCAAAAGTTAGGCATTTACTACATAGTGCCTTAGACAATGTCATGTCTAACAAAGTCATTAACTGCACCACTGCAAAAGAGATATGGGATGCACTTGAAGTCAGGTGTCAAGGAACTACAGCTATTAAGAAGAATAGGAGAAACATACTCACACAAGAGTATGAGCATTTTGAGGCTAAGCCTGAAGAGACCATGACAGAAACATTTGATAGATTCTGTAAACTGATTAATGATCTGTCATTGGTCAACAAAGAGTATGATCTAGAAGACTCGAATCTCAAGTTTCTTCTTTCTCTACCTGAAAAGTGGGATGTGAAAACAACCACTATTAGAGACAACTATGATCTTGCTGAAACAGAGATTGATGAAATTTATGGACTGCTCAAAACTTATGAATTGGAAATGGAGCAGAGAAACAGGAGATCAAGTAGAAAAGGAAAGTCAGTTGCTCTTAATGTTGAAGAGAAGCCTCAGAAGAAAGAGGCATCAAGAAGGAAAATGAAGGGAAAAGCTTTGGTCATACATTCAGAAAGTGATTCACCAAACTCTGATTATGATTCAAACTCTTCTGAATCATCTGACTCTGAGGATGATGAAGAAGAAATGAGAAAAATGGCTGTGCTGATGGTGAAAACTTTCAAGAAAATGGGCTTCAAGAATTTCAAGAAAGGAAAAAGGTTTTCTAGGGATTCAAATGAAGACAGGAAAAGCTACAGGAAGTCTGATAAGAGAGATTCTAAAGGGAAGAAGGATAAGTCTGAAATTCAATGCTACAAGTGTAAGGAGATGGGTCACTATGCTCCTGAGTGCAAGAAGGGTAAAACTGGAAAGGTACTCTACACTAAAGGCAGAGATTGGGCAGATACTTCAGATTCTGATGAAGAAGTGAACTATGCTCTCATGGCTACTACTGAATCAGAATCCTCTGAAAATCAGGTACCTCCAACTACCTATGCTTATAATATTGATGACATTGCTCAATTAAGAATTTTTCTTAAGTCATTGCATATAAGTTATAGGGATCAGACTTTAGAAAATGAGAGGATAAAAGCTGAAAATTCTGAACTTAAAGAGAGAAATAAACTTGTTGAAGAGAAACTTGAAAACATGCAACAAGTTCAGAAAGAGAGAGATGATGCTGTTTGCAAAGAACAGATTTTGCTTCAGAAATATAAACAACTAGAATCTGAGTTGGAGGAAGCAAATAAGAAAATTAGGACTTGGACTAATTCTGGAAAAGACACTCAACAGATTTTTCAAACAGACACTGTTGGTCTAGGTTATAATGAGGAAGATGAACTTAGATTTCAAAATCAAGTTAAAGTCAGAACTAAATTTGTTCATGGAACCAGTAAATTTTTGTCTGAGAATGAAAAAGAAGCTGTCAAAAGAGAACCAGTAAAAACTAGTGTTAATCAGGTTAATATTGGTTCAATGACAGATAAACAACTCAAACATAAATTGAAGGAGTTAAAATCTGTTGAGAAAAAGAAAGTGTCAAACAAGAACAGAAATGGAAAAGTAGGCATCACTTCAGGAAATAAACCAATGCTTGCTAGTTATGCTCCAAGAAAGACATGTCATAACTGTGGTAGTACTAAGCATCTTGCAAATTTCTGCAAGAAAAATAAAAATATAAATTCTTTACCTACAAAGTCTGAGGTAAAGAAGGATTTTGCTAGAACTTAGCCACAGACTCTATGCACACACTGTGGAAGCACTTGGCATTCCATCTATACTTGCAGAAAATATCATGCTATCTATCATAATTACTATGAACTGAAACCCAATCTAAAATGGGTTAAAGTTGATACTGCAAGTGCAAACACTGATACTGTTAGCTCAAACTCTGATAATGTTAATTCCGCTGCAAAAGCTAACAAAGTTAAGAATGCCAAAGGATCCAAGCAAGTCTGGATCCTTAAAACTAATCCTCAGTAATTGTTTGTGATTGCAGGGTAACAGGGAGGCAACCCTAGTCGTGGACAGTGGATGTTCAGGACACATGACTGGAAATAAAGCCCTGCTATCAGAATATGAGGAGAAGGCTGGCCCAAAAGTTTCCTATGGTGATGGCAATATAGGAAGAACATTGGGATATGGCAATATCAATCTTGGAAATGTCATCATCAACAATGTAGCTCATGTCCCAGGACTCAAGCATGACCTGCTATCTGTGAGTCAAATCTGTGACAAGGGATATCATGTAGATTTCCAACCTGAATATTGTGAAGTTATCAGCAAATCTACAGGAAAGGTTGTTCTAGTTGGTCACAGGCAAAACAACATTTATGAAATCAAGCTTTTGATAGACTCTGTTGGAAGAGCTGTTTGCCTGTCTACAAGAATGTCTAGTGAAGAGAGTTGGAAGTGGCACAAGAAACTCTCACATTTGAACTTGAACAACATAAATGAATTGATCAGAAAGGATCTTGTAAGAGGACTCCCAAAGACCCTGTTAAATGTTGATGGCCTATGTGACTCATGTCAGAAGGCTAAACAAAGGAAGTCATCTTTCAAGAGCAAAACAGAATCTTCTATCACTGATCCTCATCATCTTCTTCATGTTGATC
The DNA here is from genome assembly GCA_036435485.1 of Saposhnikovia divaricata. Taxonomy (NCBI): domain Eukaryota; kingdom Viridiplantae; phylum Streptophyta; class Magnoliopsida; order Apiales; family Apiaceae; genus Saposhnikovia; species Saposhnikovia divaricata. The sequence goes on along the minus strand of CM071601.1, from coordinate 207,452,920 downwards.
TATTTGGTCCAGTAAATGTTATGTCTATTGCAAGGAAGAAATATGCTTTAGTCATTGTTGATGAATACACTAGATTCACCTGGGTGTATTTTCTAGCAAAGAAGGATGAAACTGCATTGACTCTGATGGAGCATGTGAAGCTTCTGGACAAAGGATCAAGCAACAAAGTGAGAATCATCAGAAGTGATAATGGAACTGAGTTCAGAAATGCAACAATGGAAGAATTCTGCAAGGACAATGGAGTGAAACAAGAATTTTCAGCACCTGGTACACCACAACAAAATGGTGTAGTTGAAAGGAAAAATAGAACATTAATTGAAGCTGCCAGAACTATGCTTGATGAAGCAAAATTGCCAACTTATTTCTGGGCAGAAGCTGTTCAAACTGCTTGTTTTACTCAAAATGCAACACTGATCAATAAGCATGGAAAGACACCATATGAGATGGTGAAGAAAAAGAAGCCCAACCTGAAATACTTTCATATTTTCGGATGCAAATGTTTCGTTTTGAAGACTCATCCAGAACAGTTGACCAAGTTTGAGTTAAAGGCAGATGAAGGAATTTTTGTTGGCTATCCACTGTCAACAAAGGCATTCAGAGTTTACAATCTGAGAACTAAAGTGATCATGGAATCAATACATGTTTCTTTTGATGATAAGAAGATAACTGGACTTGAAGACAAAGACGAATATGATCAACTGAACTTTGAAAATGAAGTTTTAAACTCTGATGAAAGAAACACTGATGAAACAATTCTGACAGACTCTGTTGAAACAAACTTTGAACCTCTACTGGTAAATTCTGGAGAAACTTCTCAGTCACAACAAAGAGGAGAACCAGTTGAGGGGGAGCATGATCAAGATGAAGACTAAAACACTGATACTGAGTCAACTGAAAAATCTGGATCAAACTCTGATGCTTCAAACTCTGAAAATTCAAATTCTGACTCTGGACAGTCAAGTTCAGGGGGAGTTTCAGAAAACGAAAATAGATCACAACAGAATCAGGAGAGCATGGATCAAGGGGGAGGATCACATGTTGATAGAAGTCATTTGCCTTCTGCTAGGAAATGGACTAAATCACACACACCTGATTTGATAATTGGTGATCCAGATGCAAAAGTAAAGACAAGAAGTGCTACTGCAAGTGAATGTCTATTTCATGCATTTTTGTCTAAAAATGAACCAAAGAAAGTGGAAGAAGCTCTTCAAGATGCAGACTGGATAACAGCAATGCAGGAAGAGTTAAATGAATTTGAAAGAAATGAAGTTTGGACCCTTGTACCAAGGCCAAAGAACAGATCTATTGTTGGTACTAAATGGGTTTTCAGAAACAAGACTGACAGTGAAGGTGTTATCACAAGGAACAAGGCTAGACTGGTAGCAAAAGGTTATTCACAGCAGGAAGGAATAGATTATGATGAAACATTTGCTCCAGTAGCAAGATTGGAGGCAATCAGAATTTTTCTAGCATATGCCTCTCACAAGAAATTCAAAGTGTTCCAGATGGATGTGAAAAGTGCTTTTCTGAATGGAAAACTTGAAGAAGAAGTGTTTGTTGAACAACCACCAGGATTTGTGGACCCCAAATATCCAGATTATGTCTACAGGCTAGATAAGGCACTATATGGACTTAAGCAGGCACCAAGAGCATGGTATGAGACACTTGCTCAGTTTCTTCTAGAAAGTGGATTCAACAGAGGTACAATTGACAAAACTCTATTTTATTTCAACCAAGGAAGTGACCTCCTTTTAGTTCAAATTTATGTTGATGACATCATCTTTGGGTCTACTAATGACAAACTCTGTAAGAAGTTTGCCAAGCTCATGCAGTCCAGATATCAAATGAGCATGATGGGAGAGCTTAGTTACTTTCTAGGCCTACAGGTGAAACAAACAGAAGATGGAATTTTCATTAATCAAGAAAAATACACCAGAAATCTTCTCAAGAAATTTGGTATGCTTGACTGTTCATCTGCATCAACTCCCATGGCAACAGCAACTAAACTGGACAAAGACACAGGAGTTTCAGTGGATATGACAAACTTCAGGGGCATGATAGGATCACTTCTATACTTGACAGCGAGTAGGCCTGACATCATGTATGCAACCTGTCTTTGTGCAAGGTTTCAGGCAGATCCTAGAGAGCCACATCTGTCAGCTGTGAAAAGAATCTTCAAGTATCTCAAGGGCACCATATCATTAGGTCTGTGGTACCCCAGAGAATCAGATTTTAAGCTACTTGGGTATTCCGATGCAGACTTTGCAGGCTGTAAGGTAGACAGAAAGAGCACTAGTGGAAGTTGTCAATTTCTTGGTGACAGACTTGTTTCCTGGTACAGCAAGAAACAGAAATCAATTTCCACATCTACAGCTGAAGCAGAGTATATTGCAGCCGGTAGCTGTTGTGCACAGATCTTATGGATGAAGAATCAATTGCTGGATTATGGATTGAGGTACAGTAATATACCTATTTACTGTGATAACCAAAGTGCTATTGCTATGACAGGTAATCCAGTACAGCATTCAATGACCAAGCACATCAGCATAAGGTACCACTTCATCAGAGAACATGTGGAAGAAGGAAATATTGAACTACATTTTGTCTCTACAGAACAACAGCTTGCAGATATCTTCACTAAACCATTGAGTGAAGTTACATTTACAAGGCTGGTTAATGAACTAGGAATGATCTCTGGTTCTGACTAGAAATGTTGGTTAGATTCAAACTTTACTTATGTGATGTATTAATCATATTTCCTGATTGGTTAAATACTAAGTGAACTCTGTTGATTAAACTCTGTTATGCATACTCTGTTAAACTCTGTCATATTTTGTCCTCAAGAATGTATTCGAGAACTGACTAAGTGAGTGATTCGAGAACTGGAGTTGACTTGATCGATAACTCTGAGTTCTCGAATAGTGTTATCTTGACATATCGAATCACTTCTCGAATAGCTCTTTTCTCTGGGACTCCTTGAGATATCGAATAGAGCATTTTGATATATCGAATCCCTGAGATATCGAATAGCATATTGAGTCTTTGAGATATCGAATGTATATATGTCATACACTGTTAATAAGTTTGATAAACTCTGTGAACTTTGAGTTGATTTTTGTCTGAATGAAAACACCAATGAAGAAATATGTATGAAGCATGATTCTCAGCAATTAATCATGAATCTTTCTGAGTTATTGAGATCTAATCTTAGGTTGTGCAGAAAGTTAACACAGCATGATACTGGCTCATATTTATAGCATCTCTTAGTTTATTCTGTCCTAAACTCTGAGTCTATAAATACTGTGTGCATTACCTTTCATGAAGAACTACTGATGTTGATGAACTCTAAACTCTGTTAGTTATACTCTGATAAAATAAAATGTTTACTGCAATACCTCAAAGAAAGTGTATATAGGTTGTTATACTCCTTTGAGATTATGTTGGATACTAGGATGACCCAGGAACTTATCAAAATGATAAGGGCTAAAATTTTTGAATTTTTGGTGACTGGTTCCAACCTCTGATTACTGGAATGAAAAATAAAAAAAAAATGAAAATGAAAAAAATAAAAAAAAAATGAAAAAAAAATGTGTATATAAAGAGGGTATAAAATAAAAATTACTGTATAAAGTTCGAATACTTCAGAGTTTAGCTTTCATCATACAGTCAGTGTTTACTATGACAGTTTGTGAATCCAGTGTTTATTGATTTACTTTATGGATTTTATGAAAAATTAGATGCTCTAAAAATTGACTTAGTAAACTCTGCTTCACACACACACATATTCACAACTGTGCAATTTATGAAAGGGTTTCGATGATAAAGTTGGAGAATTGACAAACGCTGTTGATTCGTGATTTGTACTCTAAGGTAAATTTTCACTTGGACAATTTGAAAGTCTTGGAGTAAGTAGGGTTTTTGACAACTGTTAATCAGTGGATAGTTGATGAATGTGTTCTTTATATGATTACTTTAATTAGTTTTCATATTCTTTTCTTGATGCATTTTCTAGAAGAACAGTTCATATAACTCAAATAACAGTTGCAGAACACAATGAATATGATTAGAAAAGCAATATTTTCATTGATAATAAGAAAGAGATTACAAGCAAATATTACATATTTTTTGTTCTCTCTATCTGCTAATCTATTCAACAGGAAAGTAAAAGGTCCGTCCACACCACTCCATTGTTAGCAAAAATTCCCAGATCCCATCTTTGCCACTTTATTTGGGTGGAAGTTGAAGGGATAAGATTATTTTTGCTGACATATTCATTAACAATGGTTGGTGGTGGTGGATGAGGATGCCTTCGAGGAGAGCCATGTCAATGTTGCTTGGAGGGCAGCATCGATGTCGATCACTCTTGCAGGTTTCTCTCTCTCAAGCTCTTCCAGACCAGCATCCATTTGCAGCCACAGCGTCTCAAGCTGCCTTTCCCACTCAAACGCTTCAAACTCTTCACGAGTATAGCTGAAGATGTCTCTATTTTCGACAAGATGAAGGTTTTTCTCTTTGATGGTAAGGTTAGCCATTGTTTTTCAAGAGTATTTGGTTTGAAAGGTTTGTGATTTTACAGGGGAGACTGAAAGGTTAAAGGTTTAATGAAATAATCTGATCAAGTCTCTAGGCCTTAAATAGAGATGGGAAAGAACGAAGTCCTTAATCGCTTCGTATTCTGGTTATTAAAGGCAACAGATCGTTTGGAAATTCTTGGGAATTCTTAACTCAATGGCATCTAAAGCATTCACTGCTCTTGGCTTACGGTTTGTTCCTAATAACTATGAAGCTCCACTCTATCATGAACGCGTTCCAGAATCGTTTCATCTCATGCAGAACTTTTTGAGAGATTCAGAGATTGGACAAGCTCTGACTGGACCTGCTACTCTTTCTGCGTCTCAAATTGCTTCATTCTGGCAGAACTCAGTTTATGTGGATGGAGGAGAAAGTGGAACTCCTACCATTATCTTCACCTATGACGACCAAGACCATGTGATTACTCCACAGACTGTACGAGATACGATGGGTTTTGACACACATACTTCTTATGCTCTGGTTAATGAAAGTTATCTGAGAGATATGCTACAAGAGATAGGTTACATGGAATCTCTTGACAAGCTTGGCAGCATAAAGCGACCAAATCTAAGAAAGGAATGGAATTTCTTCTTTGATTGCATAACAAGAACATTCCAGAAGAAAGTCACAAACTGGGATGCCATTCCAATGGATAGTCTCCATATCGGGTATTCTTTGCTCTATGGTATTAATTTTGATTTTGGTCGATATGTTTTGATGAACTTAGGTGATAAATTGTCAGAGACTACCACTGTCTACTATGCTCGTTTTTGTCAAATGTTGTTCAATGCATGTGTACCTGGTCTTGAAATTGATGAAACTGATAAAGTTGATCCTTTTAGAGTCAATAAGCGCATATTCTCTGATATGACTAACAAGGATGTTGGTAAAGAAAATCTTCCTGAGTTTATCATGCCTCTTGCTCTACGAAATTTTCTAAATCAACCACAAGAACCACAACAAGACCAACAGGAACCACAACACGATGCACCACAACAAGATGAACCTGAACAAGAACCACAACAACCTGAACCACACCCTGAACCTCAACCAGAACCAAACACTGAATCACCTGCAAAGCAATCTTCACCCACTTCAAACTCAAACTCTGATTCTCCATTAACATCAAAGTCTAAATCTCAAGGTGTTAAGAAAGCACTTGCTGCACGACATGCAAGTCTAAGACAGGCAGAAGAGACAAAGAGGCAATCAAAACGAAAATCTCCTGAAGCTGTTTACACTAGAAAAGGGAAGAGATTGAAAGCTCGAGCAAACATGCCTAAGTCACCACCTTGTGAAGAGGATTCAGATAATGTACCTCTAGCAAAACGAAGAAGAGTGATATTCTCTGATTCTGTGGATGAAGATATTGAAGCTCCAGAGGTTGTTTCACAGCAAATACCTTCTGTTGAGGTTGAGAAAGTTGCACTACCTGCAGAGGATGTAATACCTGCAGAGGATGTAATGCCTGCAGAGGATAAAATTCCTGCAGAAGAGGATGCAAGAGATGGTGTTTCTCCAATAAATTCTGTTCCTGATTCATTTATGCCATTTTCTGATCCTATCTCTAATGTTGGTGTAGTTGATCAACTTACATCTGTACCTTCTGAAGCTGTGGCATCTCATACTGAGATAATATCTGATGCTCACCACACTGTTGAAGAAGGTGAAGAAATTGATCAGGCAACCAAAGTAACTTCTCAGTCAATGCCTGTTGCTGAGCCTGAGCAACATGAAGAAAATCCTCAAAAACCTACAGAAGATATTGCTAAATCTATGGCTGAAGATGAACCAGTTAAAGCTACAAGTGTTGAAGCTGAAGGTGACAGTAGTGCAAACTCTGATACTTCTCTGAGTGCACCAGTACAAACTGATGATAAACATACACCTTTTTCTCAACCTTGTTCTTCTCATGAAGTTGAAAGAGCACAATTTGCCAAGAATGCTGCTGAATGGTACAAAGAAGATTGTATTTTTCCATCAAGAAGAGCAGCTACGTTTGTTAAGCAAAGTGCTGATACTATCTCTAATCCAGAGATTCTTTCTTGCTTGAAAGCAACTATAGTTCAAGTTAAAACTCTGGATAGACGATTTGATGATACTAATTTGGCAATCACTTCTTTGAGAAATGAGGTTGTAGCTAGAGAGATGAAGATGGAAACACATTCAAAACTAGTGACTACAAAATTCTCTAAAGCTCAAGACAATATCCTTGCCAGATTGAGTAAAGTTGAAGAGAATCAGTCTGATTTATCTGCTAAAATTGATTCTATTGCTACCTCTCTGGAGTTAATTACTTCTATCCTTATGCCTGATGATGTCAAAAAGGGGGAGAGAGTTGTCAGAAGGGATAGTTCTGGAGATGGAGGGGCAAGTAACAAAGACAAAGGAAAGAAAAAGGCTGAGGAGGTTCAAACTCTGAGAACTAGTAAGTCATCCAAATCACAGTCTGTTGGGAGAAATACTGATACTCAAGGAACTTCAAGGACCAAGAGTTTACTGTTGTTTTCAAATCCACAAACTGATGAAGAGTTGGCTGCTAAGTTATTCATTGAAGAGAATGAGGAAGGAGTAACGATTGAAGACATTGAAGCTGAGGAAAAGAGTTTACATGAAGAACATCTTAAAGCTTTAAAGTCTGACAAGGTACAAAAAGAAAAAGCTCCTAGGCCTGTTCTTAAAGGAGTTGTGATCAAGGAAAATGTTGATGCTGATCAAAGATCACATTTATCTAGGAAATCAACAGAAGCTGAAACTAAACACAAGCTGAAAGGCATTGCTATGGAAGGAGAAGATTCAAAGAAGAAAGATACAACCTCTGTTGCTACACAAGTTGTGTTTAAACCTCTATCTTCTCAGTTGAAATCAGTTTTTGGCAAAGGAACAATTTCTGATCCAAATGAGTTATCTGGAGTCTCAATGAATATTTCTGACGGAAAAGCTTTATCTGGTAAGATTGGAAATAATAAGGCTGGATTAGGCTCATCTAGAGACAGAAGGCAATATACTGGTCCTAGGGATCCTTCTTCACTGGCTGTTCTAGGTCGTGGTGTACCTCAAGAGAGTCTGGATAGACTGGAATCAGTGCAGTTGGTTCATCAGAAGAGTTTAGATAAAGATTTTCTTCTTTACTTCATGGCTGATGGGACAGTATTCAAAGTTGGTGAGAATGATATCAGCTTGAAATATTGGGAAGAACTAGAGTATGTTCTATATCTTCTCAAGGTGAATAGTCGAAGGACTCAATCTGTTGCTAATGTTCTAAGACAGAAGATGACTCAGAATCTGGCTATTAGAGGACAGAAATATAACAGCAGATACATTCCTAAGTACAGGGATTATCAAGGCAATCTCATTGAAATGAAGAAAGGTACTGCAAAATTAAAAACTGATTTTGGAATCACAGTACTTGACTTCAATACTCAGGCAGAAAAAGACAGATTTATCAGACTGGGTAATGAAATGAGAAGAAACAAGATTTATGATCTTAGGGCTGCTATTTACCAAACAGATGAAAGTGATCCTCAACTCAGAGAAATCAAAGAAGCAATGAAGACTGAACTTGAAAATGCAGAAAGAAGATTGCTGATTGATTATCTCAGAACCATGCCAGATCTTGAAATGATTAGAGATTAAAGTTCTGTAAGAATTTTCTTATTCTCTATAGTCTTTAAGCTTAAACTCTGAATCTGTATAAACACTGTATTTATCGTTTGTTTTGACATCATCAATTATTGTCATTAACTTGTACATTTTTGATAATGAACAAGTTGGGGGAGATTGTTAAATATAATTGATGTGTTTTGATCAGTGTTTAAGTGTTACAGGGAGTTATCAGAGTTTAGCTGGAAGCAGTCAGAGTTTGTGTAAACTCTGACAGTTGGAAGTTCGACAGAGTTTGTTAAACTCTGTCTGGAGGAAGCGCGTCTACTGTTCAACAGTGATTAAAGATTAATTATGGAAGCGATATCTTTGAAGATTGGATAGCTATCAAAGAGATCGAGTTGACATAGGAGACGTGTGACAATCTGTAATTGATATCATTGTATAGCTGATTATTAGGAATATCAATTAGAGATTGTATCGTAGCTGTATGTTATATAAATACAGATAGGTTAACCCTAGAAGGGTATCGATAACGAATTATCATTATTGTAACCTAGCAGCTCTTTGTGATATTTTACATCACGAAGAGGGTTTGAAATACAAGAAGTTTTTTAAGTGCATAAACGCTTTTACTTGTTAATCTCTCATACAAAGTTGATTATTATTTGTGTATTCGGCCTAACAATGATCGAAACTCGGTTTTCGGAAACTTCTCAAAGGGGTTAGTACACGGGATATTGTTAAAAATCAAGTCGGACCATTTTTTGGATATTTTTACATATTTTGTTCCTATGGGTTATTGGAATTCAATGAAATTTTATTTGGTGCCATTCGGACCTGAATCGGGGCTGAAATGACTGAAACTCGGTTTTCGGATAATCCTCAAAGGGGTTAGTACATGGGATATTGTTAAAAATCGAGTCGGACCATTTTATGGATATTTTTAAATATTTTGTTCCAATGTGTTATTGGAATTCAATGAAATTTTATTTGGTGCCATTCGGACCTGAATCGGGGCTAAAATGACTGAAACTCGGTTTTCGGATAATCCTCAAAGGGGTTAGTACACGGGATATTGTTAAAAATCGAGTAGGACCATTTTATGGATATTTTAACATATTTTGTTCCTATGGGTTATTGGAATTCAACGCAATTTTATTTAACGCAGTTCGGACCATAATCGGAGCTGATATGATCGAAACTCGGTTTCGGAAACTTCTCAAAGGGGTTAGTACACGGGATATTGTTAAAAATCAAGTCGGACCATTTTGTGGATATCTTTACATATTTTGTTCCTATGAGTTATTGGAATTCAATGAAATTTTATTTGGTGCCATTCGGACCTAAATCGGGGCTGAAATGACTGAAACTCGGTTTTCGGATAATCCTCAAAGGGGTTAGTAAACGGGATATTGTTAAAAATCGAGTCGGACCATTTTATGGATACTTTAACATATTTTGTTCCTATGGGTTATTGGAATTCAACGAAATTTTATTTAACGCAGTTCGGACCGGAATCGGAGCTGATATGATCGAAACTCGGTTTTCGGAAACTTCTCAAAGGGATTAGTACACGGGATATTGTTAAAAATCAATTCGGACAATTTTGTGGATATTTTTACATATTTTGTTCCTATGGGTTATTGGAATTCAAAGAAATTTTATTTGGTGCCATTCGGACCTGAATCGGGGCTGAAATGACTGAAACTCGGTTTTCGGATAATCCTCAAAGGGGTTAGTACACGGGATATTGTTAAAAATCGAGTCGGACCATTTTGTGGATATTTTTATATATTTTGTTCCTATGGGTTATTGGAATTCAATGAAATTTTATTTGGTGCCATTCGGACCTGAATCGGGGCTGAAATGACTGAAACTCGGTTTTCGGATGATCCTCAAAGGGGATAGTACACTGGATATTGTTAAAAATCGAGTCGGACCATTTTATGGATATTTTTACATATTTTGTTCCAATGGGTTATTGGAATTCAATGAAATTTTATTTGGTGCCATTCGGACCTCAATCGGGGCTAAAATGACTGAAACTCGGTTTTCGGATAATACTCAAAGGGGTTAGTACACGGGATATTGTTAAAAATCGAGTCGGACCATTTTATGGATACTTTAACATATTTTGTTCCTGTGGGTTACTGGAATTCAACGCAATTTTATTTAACGCAGTTCGGACCGGAATCGGAGCTGATATGATCGAAACTCGGTTTTCGGAAACTTCTCAAAGGGGTTAGTACACGGGATATTGTTAAAAATCAAGTCGGACCATTTTGTGGATATTTTTACATATTTTGTTTCTATGGGTTATTGGAATTCAATGAAATTTTATTTGGTGCCATTCGGACCTGAATCGGGGATGAAATGACTAAAACTCGATTTTCGGATAATCCTCAAAAGGGTTAGTACAAGGGATATTGCTAAAAATCGAGTCGGACCATTTTATGGATATTTTTACATATTTTGTTCCTATGGGTTATTGGAATTCAACGCAATTTTATTTAACGCAGTTCGGACCGGAATCGGAGCTGATATGATCGAAACTCGGTTTTCGGAAACTTCTCAAAGGGATTAGTACACGGGATACTGTTAAAAATCAAGTCCGACAATTTTGTGGATATTTTTACATATTTTGTTCCTATGGGTTATTGGAATTCAATGAAATTTTATTTGGTGCCATTCGGACCTGAATCGGGGCTGAAATGACTGAAACTCGGTTTTCGGATAATCCTCAAAGGGGTTAGTACACGGGATATTGTTAAAAATCGAGTCGAACCATTTTATGGATATTTTTGCATATTTTATTCCAATGGGTTATTGGAAATCAATGAAATTTTATTTGATGCCATTCGGACCTGAATCGGGGCTGAAATGACTGAAACTCAGTTTTCGGATAATCCTCAAAGGGGTTAGTACACGGGATATTGCTAAAAATTGAGTCGGACCATTTTATGGATATTTTTGCATATTTTGTTCCTATGGGTTATTGGAATTCAACAAAATTTTATTTAACGGAGTTCGGACCGGAATCAGAGCTGATATGATCGAAACTCGGTTTTCGGAAACTTCTCAAAGGGGTTAGTACACGGGATATTGTTAAAAATCAAGTCGGACCATTTTGTGGATATTTTTACATATTTTGTTCCTATGGGTTATTGGAATTCAATGAAATTTTATTTGGTGCCATTCGGACCTGAATCGGGGCTGAAATGACTGAAACTCGGTTTTCGGATAATCCTCAAAGGGGTTAGTACATGGGATATTGTTAAAAATCGAGTCGGACCATTTTATGGATATTTTTACATATTTTGTTCCAATGTGTTATTGGAATTCAATGAAATTTTATTTGGTGCCATTCGGACCTGAATCGGGGCTAAAATGACTGAAACTCGGTTTTCGGATAATCCTCAAAGGGGTTAGTACACGGGATATTGTTAAAAATCGAGTCGGACCATTTTATGGATATTTTAACATATTTTGTTCCTATGGGTTATTGGAATTCAACGCAATTTTATTTAACGCAGTTCGGACCAGAATCGGAGCTGATATGATCGAAACTAGGTTTCGGAAACTTCTCAAAGGGGTTAGTACACGGGATATTGTTAAAAATCAAGTCGGACCATTTTGTGGATATTTTTACATATTTTGTTCCTATGGGTTATTGGAATTCAATGAAATTTTATTTGGTGCCATTCGGACCTGAATCGGGGCTTAAATGACTGAAACTCGGTTTTCGGATAATCCTCAAAGGGGTTAGTAAACGGGATATTGTTAAAAATCGAGTCGGACCATTTTATGGATACTTTAACATATTTTGTTCCTATGGGTTATTGGAATTCAACGCAATTTTATTTAACGCAGTTCGGACCGGAATCGGAGCTGATATGATCGAAACTCGGTTTTCGGAAACTTCTCAAAGGGATTAGTACACGGGATATTGTTAAAAATCAAGTCGGACAATTTTGTGGATATTTTTACATATTTTGTTCCTATGGGTTATTGTTACAAATCGAGTCGGACCATTTTATGGATATTTTTACATATTTTGTTCCAATGTGTTATTGGAATTCAATGAAATTTTATTTGGTGCCATTCGGACCTGAATCGGGGCTGAAATGACTGAAACTCGGTTTTCGGATAATCCTCAAAGGCGTTAGTACACGGGATATTGTTAAAAATCGAGTCGGACCATTTTGTGGATATTTTTATATATTTTGTTCCTATGGGTTATTGGAATTCAATGAAATTTTATTTGGTGCCATTCGGACCTGAATCGGGGCTGAAATGACTGAAACTCGGTTTTCGGATAATCCTCAAAGGGGATAGTACACTGGATATTGTTAAAAATCGAGTCGGACCATTTTATGGATATTTTTACATATTTTTTTCCAATGGGTTATTGGAATTCAATGAAATTTTATTTGGTGCCATTCGGACCTCAATCGGGGCTAAAATGACTGAAACTCGGTTTTCGGATAATCCTCAAAGGGGTCAGTACACTGGATATTGTTAAAAATCGAGTCGGACCATTTTAATATTTTTGCATATTTTGTTCCTATGGGTTATTGGAATTCAACACAATTTTATTTAACGGAGTTCGGACCGGAATCGGAGCTGATACGATCGAAACTCGGTTTTCGGAAACTTCTCAAAGGGGTTAGTACACGGGATATTGTTAAAAATCAAGTCGGACCATTTTGTGGATATTTTTACATATTTTGTTCCTATGGGTTATTGGAATTCAATGAAATTTTATTTGGTGCCATTCGGACCTGAATCGGGTATGAAATGACTGAAACTCGATTTTCGGATAATCCTCAAAAGGGTTAGTACACGGGATATTGTTAAAAATCGAGTCGAACCATTTTATGGATTTTTTTGCATATTTTGTTCCTACGGGTTATTGGAATTCAACACAATTTTATTTAACGGAGTTCGGACCGGAATCGGAGCTGATATGATCGAAACTCGGTTTTCGGAAACTTCTCAAAGGGGTTAGTACACGGGATATTGTTAAAAATCAAGTCGGACCATTTTGTGGATATTTTTACATATTTTGTTCCTATGGGTTATTGGAATTCAATGAAATTTTATTTGGTGCCATTCGGACCTGAATCGGGGCTGAAATGACTGAAACTCGGTTTTCGGATAATCCTCAAAGGGGTTAGTACACGGGATATTGTTAAAAATCGAGTCGAACCATTTTATGGATATTTTTGCATATTTTGTTCCTATGGGTTATTGGAATTCAACACAATTTTATTTAACGGAGTTCGGACCGGAATCGGAGCTGATATGATCGAAACTCAGTTTTCGGAAACTTCTCAAAGGGATTAGTACACGGGATACTGTTAAAAATCAAGTCGGACAATTTTGTGGATATTTTTACATATTTTGTTCCTATGGGTTATTGGAATTCAATGAAATTTTATTTGGTGCCATTCGGACCTGAATCGGGGCTGAAATGACTGAAACTCGGTTTTCGGATAATCCTCAAAGGGGTTAGTACACGGGATATTGTTAAAAATCGAGTCGAACCATTTTATGGATATTTTTGCATATTTTGTTCCAATGGGTTATTGGAATTCAATGAAATTTTATTTGATGCCATTCGGACCTGAATCGGGGCTGAAATGACTGAAACTCAGTTTTCGGATAATCCTCAAAGGGGTTAGTACACGGGATATTGCTAAAAATTGAGTCGGACCATTTTATGGATATTTTTGCATATTTTGTTCCTATAGGTTATTGGAATTCAACAAAATTTTATTTAACGGAGTTCGGACCGGAATCGGAGCTGATATGATCGAAACTCGGTTTTCGGAAACTTCTCAAAGGGGTTAGTACACGGGATATTGTTAAAAATCAAGTCGGACCATTTTGTGGATATTTTTACATATTTTGTTCCTATGGGTTATTGGAATTCAATGAAATTTTATTTGGTGCCATTCGGACCTGAATCGGGGCTGAAATGACTGAAACTCGGTTTTCGGATAATCCTCAAAGGGGTTAGTACATGGGATATTGTTAAAAATCGAGTCGGACCATTTTATGGATATTTTTACATATTTTGTTCCAATGTGTTATTGGAATTCAATGAAATTTTATTTGGTGCCATTCGGACCTGAATCGGGGCTAAAATGACTGAAACTCGGTTTTCGGATAATCCTCAAAGGGGTTAGTACACGGGATATTGTTAAAAATCGAGTCGGACCATTTTATGGATATTTTAACATATTTTGTTCCTATGGGTTATTGGAATTCAACGCAATTTTATTTAACGTAGTTCGGACCAGAATCGGAGCTGATATGATCGAAACTAGGTTTCGGAAACTTCTCAAAGGGGTTAGTACACGGGATATTGTTAAAAATCAAGTCGGACCATTTTGTGGATATTTTTACATATTTTGTTCCTATGGGTTATTGGAATTCAATGAAATTTTATTTGGTGCCATTCGGACCTGAATCGGGGCTTAAATGACTGAAACTCGGTTTTCGGATAATCCTCAAAGGGGTTAGTAAACGGGATATTGTTAAAAATCGAGTCGGACCATTTTATGGATACTTTAACATATTTTGTTCCTATGGGTTATTGGAATTCAACGCAATTTTATTTAACGCAGTTCGGACCGGAATCGGAGCTGATATGATCGAAACTCGGTTTTCGGAAACTTCTCAAAGGGATTAGTACACGGGATATTGTTAAAAATCAAGTCGGACAATTTTGTGGATATTTTTACATATTTTGTTCCTATGGGTTATTGTTACAAATCGAGTCGGACCATTTTATGGATATTTTTACATATTTTGTTCCAATGTGTTATTGGAATTCAATGAAATTTTATTTGGTGCCATTCGGACCTGAATCGGGGCTGAAATGACTGGAACTCGGTTTTCGGATAATCCTCAAAGGGGTTGGTACACGGGATATTGTTAAAAATCGAGTCGGACCATTTTGTGGATATTTTTATATATTTTGTTCCTATGGGTTATTGGAATTCAATGAAATTTTATTTGGTGCCATTCGGACCTGAATCGGGGCTGAAATGACTGAAACTCGGTTTTCGGATAATCCTCAAAGGGGATAGTACACTGGATATTGTTAAAAATCGAGTCGGACCATTTTATGGATATTTTTACATATTTTGTTCCAAAGGGTTATTGGAATTCAATGAAATTTTATTTGGTGCCATTCGGACCTCAATCGGGGCTAAAATGACTGAAACTCGGTTTTCGGATAATCCTCAAAGGGGTTAGTACACTGGATATTGTTAAAAATCGAGTCGGACCATTTTAATATTTTTGCATATTTTGTTCCTATGGGTTATTGGAATTCAACACAATTTTATTTAACGGAGTTCGGACCGGAATCGGAGCTGATATGATCGAAACTCGGTTTTCGGAAACTTCTCAAAGGGGTTAGTACACGGGATATTGTTAAAAATCAAGTCGGACCATTTTGTGGATATTTTTACATATTTTGTTCCTATGGGTTATTGGAATTCAATGAAATTTTATTTGGTGCCATTCGGACCTGAATCGGGGATGAAATGACTGAAACTCGATTTTCGGATAATCCTCAAAAGGGTTAGTACACGGGATATTGTTAAAAATCGAGTCGAACCATTTTATGGATATTTTTGCATATTTTGTTCCTACGGGTTATTGGAATTCAACACAATTTTATTTAACGGAGTTCGGACCGGAATCGGAGCTGATATGATCGAAACTCGGTTTTCGGAAACTTCTCAAAGGGGTTAGTACACGGGATATTGTTAAAAATCAAGTCGGACCATTTTGTGGATATTTTTACATATTTTGTTCCTATGGGTTATTGGAATTCAATGAAATTTTATTTGGTGCCATTCGGACCTGAATCGGGGCTGAAATGACTGAAACTCGGTTTTCGGATAATCCTCAAAGGGGTTAGTACACGGGATATTGTTAAAAATCGAGTCGAACCATTTTATGGATATTTTTGCATATTTTGTTCCTATGGGTTATTGGAATTCAACACAATTTTATTTAACGGAGTTCGGACCGGAATCGGAGCTGATATGATCGAAACTCGGTTTTCGGAAACTTTTCAAAGGGGTTAGTACACGGGATATTGTTAAAAATCAAGTCGGACCATTTTGTGGATATTTTTACATATTTTGTTCCTATGGGTTATTGGAATTCAATGAAATTTTATTTGGTGCCATTCGGACCTGAATCGGGGCTGAAATGACTGAAACTCAGTTTTCGGAAAATCCTCAAAGGGGTTAGTACACGGGATATTGTTAAAAATCGAGTCGGACCATTTTATGGATATTTTTACATATTATGTTCCAATGGGTTATTGGAATTCAATGAAATTTTATTTGGTGCCATTCGGACCTGAATCGGGGCTGAAATGACTGAAACTCAGTTTTCGGATAATCCTCAAAGGGGTTAGTACACGGGATATTGTTAAAAATCGAGTCGGACCATTTTATGGATATTTTTGCATATTTTGTTCCTATGGGTTATTGGAATTCAACACAATTTTATTTAACGGAGTTCGGACCGGAATCGGAGCTGATATGATCGAAACTCGGTTTTCGGAAACTTCTCAAAGGGGTTAGTACACGGGATATTGTAAAAATCAAGTCAGACCATTTTGTGGATATTTTTACATATTTTGTTCCTATGGGTTATTGGAATTCAATGAAATTTTATTTGGTGCCATTCGGACCTGAATCGGGGCTGAAATGACTGAAACTCGGTTTTCGGATAATCCTCAAAGGGGTTAGTACATGGGATATTGTTAAAAATCGAGTCGGACCATTTTATGGATATTTTTACATATTTTGTTCCAATGTGTTATTGGAATTCAATGAAATTTTATTTGGTGTCATTCGGACCTGAATCGGGGCTAAAATGACTGAAACTCGGTTTTCGGATAATCCTCAAAGGGGTTAGTACACGGGATATTGCTAAAAATCGAGTCGGACCATTTTATGGATATTTTTACATATTTTGTTCCTATGGGTTATTGGAATTCAACGCAATTTTATTTAACGCAGTTCGGACCGGAATCGGAGCTTATATGATCGAAACTCGGTTTTCGGAAACTTTTCAAAGGGATTAGTACACGGGATATTGTTTAAAATCAAGTTGGACAATTTTGTGGATATTTTTACATATTTTGTTCCTATGGGTTATTGGAATTCAATGAAATTTTATTTGGTGCCATTCGGACCTGAATCGGGGCTGAAATGACTGAAACTCGGTTTTCGGATAATCCTCAAAGGGGTTAGTACACGGGATATTGTTAAAAATCGAGTCGGACCATTTTATGGATATTTTTGCATATTTTGTTCCTAAGGGTTATTGGAATTCAACACAATTTTATTTAACGGAGTTCAGACCGGAATCGGAGCTGATATGATCGAAACTCGGTTTTCGGAAACTTCTCAAAGGGGTTAGTACACGGGATATTGTTAAAAATCAAGTCGGACCATTTTGTGGATATTTTTACATATTTTGTTCCTATGGGTTATTGGAATTCAATGAAATTTTATTTGGTGCCATTCGGACCTGAATCGGGGCTGAAATGACTGAAACTCGGTTTTCTGATAATCCTCAAAGGGGTTAGTACATGGGATATTGTTAAAAATCGAGTCGGACCATTTTATGGATATTTTTACATATTTTGTTCCAATGGGTTACTGGAATTCAATGAAATTTTATTTTGTGCCATTCGGACCTGAATCGGGGCTAAAATGACTGAAACTCGGTTTTCGGATAATCCTCAAAGGGATTAGTACACGGGATATTGTTAAAAATCGAGTCGGACCATTTTATGGATATTTTAACATATTTTGTTCCTATGGGTTATTGGAATTCAACGCAATTTTATTTAACGCAGTTCGGACCAGAATCGGAGCTGATATGTTCGAAACTCGGTTTTTGGAAACTTCTCAAAGGGGTTAGTACACGGGATATTGTTAAGAATCAAGTCGGACCATTTTGTGGATATTTTTACATATTTTGTTCCTATGGGTTATTGGAATTCAATGAAATTTTATTTGGTGCCATTCGGACCTGAATCGGGGCTGAAATGACTGATACTCGGTTTTCGGATAATCCTCAAAAGGGTTAGTACACGGGATATTGTTAAAAATCGAGTCGAACCATTTTATGGATATTTTTGCATATTTTGTTCCTACGGGTTATTGGAATTCAACACAATTTTATTTAACGGAGTTCGGACCGGAATCGGAGCTGATATGATCGAAACTCGGTTTTCGGAAACTTCTCAAAGGGGTTAGTACACGGGATATTGTTAAAAATCAAGTCGGACCATTTTGTGGATATTTTTACATATTTTGTTCCTATGGGTTATTGGAATTCAATGAAATTTTATTTGGTGCCATTCGGACCTGAATCGGGGCTGAAATGACTGAAACTCGGTTTTCGGATAATCCTCAAAGGGGTTAGTACACGGGATATTGTTAAAAATCGAGTCGAACCATTTTATGGATATTTTTACATATTTTGTTCCAATGTGTTATTGGAATTCAATGAAATTTTATTTGGTGTCATTCGGACCTGAATCGGGGCTAAAATGACTGAAACTCGGTTTTCGGATAATCCTCAAAGGGGTTAGTACACGGGATATTGCTAAAAATCGAGTCGGACCATTTTATGGATATTTTTACATATTTTGTTCCTATGGGTTATTGGAATTCAACGCAATTTTATTTAACGCAGTTCGGACCGGAATCGGAGCTTATATGATCGAAACTCGGTTTTCGGAAACTTTTCAAAGGGATTAGTACACGGGATATTGTTTAAAATCAAGTTGGACAATTTTGTGGATATTTTTACATATTTTGTTCCTATGGGTTATTGGAATTCAATGAAATTTTATTTGGTGCCATTCGGACCTGAATCGGGGCTGAAATGACTGAAACTCGGTTTTCGGATAATCCTCAAAGGGGTTAGTACACGGGATATTGTTAAAAATCGAGTCGGACCATTTTATGGATATTTTTGCATATTTTGTTCCTAAGGGTTATTGGAATTCAACACAATTTTATTTAACGGAGTTCAGACCGGAATCGGAGCTGATATGATCGAAACTCGGTTTTCGGAAACTTCTCAAAGGGGTTAGTACACGGGATATTGTTAAAAATCAAGTCGGACCATTTTGTGGATATTTTTACATATTTTGTTCCTATGGGTTATTGGAATTCAATGAAATTTTATTTGGTGCCATTCGGACCTGAATCGGGGCTGAAATGACTGAAACTCGGTTTTCTGATAATCCTCAAAGGGGTTAGTACATGGGATATTGTTAAAAATCGAGTCGGACCATTTTATGGATATTTTTACATATTTTGTTCCAATGGGTTACTGGAATTCAATGAAATTTTATTTTGTGCCATTCGGACCTGAATCGGGGCTAAAATGACTGAAACTCGGTTTTCGGATAATCCTCAAAGGGATTAGTACACGGGATATTGTTAAAAATCGAGTCGGACCATTTTATGGATATTTTAACATATTTTGTTCCTATGGGTTATTGGAATTCAACGCAATTTTATTTAACGCAGTTCGGACCAGAATCGGAGCTGATATGTTCGAAACTCGGTTTTTGGAAACTTCTCAAAGGGGTTAGTACACGGGATATTGTTAAGAATCAAGTCGGACCATTTTGTGGATATTTTTACATATTTTGTTCCTATGGGTTATTGGAATTCAATGAAATTTTATTTGGTGCCATTCGGACCTGAATCGGGGCTGAAATGACTGATACTCGGTTTTCGGATAATCCTCAAAAGGGTTAGTACACGGGATATTGTTAAAAATCGAGTCGAACCATTTTATGGATATTTTTGCATATTTTGTTCCTACGGGTTATTGGAATTCAACACAATTTTATTTAACGGAGTTCGGACCGGAATCGGAGCTGATATGATCGAAACTCGGTTTTCGGAAACTTCTCAAAGGGGTTAGTACACGGGATATTGTTAAAAATCAAGTCGGACCATTTTGTGGATATTTTTACATATTTTGTTCCTATGGGTTATTGGAATTCAATGAAATTTTATTTGGTGCCATTCGGACCTGAATCGGGGCTGAAATGACTGAAACTCGGTTTTCGGATAATCCTCAAAGGGGTTAGTACACGGGATATTGTTAAAAATCGAGTCGAACCATTTTATGGATATTTTTGCATATTTTGTTCCTATGGGTTATTGGAATTCAACACAATTTTATTTAACGGAGTTCGGACCGGAATCGGAGCTGATATGATCGAAACTCGGTTTTCGGAAACTTTTCAAAGGGGTTAGTACACGGGATATTGTTAAAAATCAAGTCGGACCATTTTGTGGATATTTTTACATATTTTGTTCCTATGGGTTATTGGAATTCAATGAAATTTTATTTGGTGCCATTCGGACCTGAATCGGGGCTGAAATGACTGAAACTCAGTTTTCGGAAAATCCTCAAAGGGGTTAGTACACGGGATATTGTTAAAAATCGAGTCGGACCATTTTATGGATATTTTTACATATTATGTTCCAATGGGTTATTGGAATTCAATGAAATTTTATTTGGTGCCATTCGGACCTGAATCGGGGCTGAAATGACTGAAACTCAGTTTTCGGATAATCCTCAAAGGGGTTAGTACACGGGATATTGTTAAAAATCGAGTCGGACCATTTTATGGATATTTTTGCATATTTTGTTCCTATGGGTTATTGGAATTCAACACAATTTTATTTAACGGAGTTCGGACCGGAATCGGAGCTGATATGATCGAAACTCGGTTTTCGGAAACTTCTCAAAGGGGTTAGTACACGGGATATTGTAAAAATCAAGTCAGACCATTTTGTGGATATTTTTACATATTTTGTTCCTATGGGTTATTGGAATTCAATGAAATTTTATTTGGTGCCATTCGGACCTGAATCGGGGCTGAAATGACTGAAACTCGGTTTTCGGATAATCCTCAAAGGGGTTAGTACATGGGATATTGTTAAAAATCGAGTCGGACCATTTTATGGATATTTTTACATATTTTGTTCCAATGTGTTATTGGAATTCAATGAAATTTTATTTGGTGTCATTCGGACCTGAATCGGGGCTAAAATGACTGAAACTCGGTTTTCGGATAATCCTCAAAGGGGTTAGTACACGGGATATTGCTAAAAATCGAGTCGGACCATTTTATGGATATTTTTACATATTTTGTTCCTATGGGTTATTGGAATTCAACGCAATTTTATTTAACGCAGTTCGGACCGGAATCGGAGCTGATATGATCGAAACTCGGTTTTCGGAAACTTTTCAAAGGGATTAGTACACGGGATATTGTTTAAAATCAAGTTGGACAATTTTGTGGATATTTTTACATATTTTGTTCCTATGGGTTATTGGAATTCAATGAAATTTTATTTGGTGCCATTCGGACCTGAATCGGGGCTGAAATGACTGAAACTCGGTTTTCGGATAATCCTCAAAGGGGTTAGTACACGGGATATTGTTAAAAATCGAGTCGGACCATTTTATGGATATTTTTGCATATTTTGTTCCTAAGGGTTATTGGAATTCAACACAATTTTATTTAACGGAGTTCAGACCGGAATCGGAGCTGATATGATCGAAACTCGGTTTTCGGAAACTTCTCAAAGGGGTTAGTACACGGGATATTGTTAAAAATCAAGTCGGACCATTTTGTGGATATTTTTACATATTTTGTTCCTATGGGTTATTGGAATTCAATGAAATTTTATTTGGTGCCATTCGGACCTGAATCGGGGCTGAAATGACTGAAACTCGGTTTTCTGATAATCCTCAAAGGGGTTAGTACATGGGATATTGTTAAAAATCGAGTCGGACCATTTTATGGATATTTTTACATATTTTGTTCCAATGGGTTACTGGAATTCAATGAAATTTTATTTTGTGCCATTCGGACCTGAATCGGGGCTAAAATGACTGAAACTCGGTTTTCGGATAATCCTCAAAGGGATTAGTACACGGGATATTGTTAAAAATCGAGTCGGACCATTTTATGGATATTTTAACATATTTTGTTCCTATGGGTTATTGGAATTCGACGCAATTTTATTTAACGCAGTTCGGACCAGAATCGGAGCTGATATGTTCGAAACTCGGTTTTTGGAAACTTCTCAAAGGGGTTAGTACACGGGATATTGTTAAGAATCAAGTCGGACCATTTTGTGGATATTTTTACATATTTTGTTCCTATGGGTTATTGGAATTCAATGAAATTTTATTTGGTGCCATTCGGACCTGAATCGGGGCTGAAATGACTAATACTCGGTTTTCGGATAATCCTCAAAGGGGTTAGTACATGGGATATTGTTACAAATCGAGTCGGACCATTTTATGGATATTTTTACATATTTTGTTCCAATGTGTTATTGGAATTCAATGAAATTTTATTTGGTGCCATTCGGACCTGAATCGGGGATGAAATGACTGAAACTCGATTTTCGGATAATCCTCAAAAGGGTTAGTACACGGGATATTGCTAAAAATCGAGTCGGACCATTTTATGGATATTTTTACATATTTTGTTCCTATGGGTTATTGGAATTCAACGTAATTTTATTTAACGCAGTTCGGACCGGAATCGGAGCTGATATGATCGAAACTCGGTTTTCGGAAACTTCTCAAAGGGATTAGTACACGGGATATTGTTTAAAATCAAGTCAGACAATTTTGTGGATATTTTTACATATTTTGTTCCTATGGGTTATTGGAATTCAATGAAATTTTATTTGGTGCCATTCGGACCTGAATCGGGGCTGAAATGACTGAAACTCGGTTTTTGGATAATCCTCAAAGGGGTTAGTACACGGGATATTGTTAAAAATCGAGTCGGACCATTTTATGGATATTTTTGCATATTTTGTTCCTAAGGGTTATGGGAATTCAACACAATTTTATTTAACGGAGTTCGGACCGGAATCGGAGCTGATATGATCGAAACTCGGTTTTCGGAAACTTCTCAAAGGGGTTAGTACAAATGATATTGTTAAAAATCAAGTCGGACCATTTTGTGGATATTTTTACATATTTTGTTCCTATGGGTTATTGGAATTCAATGAAATTTTATTTGGTGCCATTCGGACCTGAATCGGGGCTGAAATGACTGAAACTCGGTTTTCTGATAATCCTCAAAGGGGTTAGTACATGGGATATTGTTAAAAATCGAGTCGGACCATTTTATGGATATTTTTACATATTTTTTTCCAATGGGTTTTTGGAATTCAATGAAATTTTATTTGGTGCCATTCGGACCTGAATCGGGGCTAAAATGACTGAAACTCGGTTTTCGGATAATCCTCAAAGGGGTTAGTACACGGGATATTGTTAAAAATCGAGTCGGACCATTTTATGGATATTTTAACATATTTTGTTCCTATGGGTTATTGGAATTCAACGCAATTTTATTTAACGCAGTTCGGACCAGAATCGGAGCTGATATGTTCGAAACTCGGTTTTCGGAAACTTCTCAAAGGGGTTAGTACACGGGATATTGTTAAGAATCAAGTCGGACCATTTTGTGGATATTTTTACATATTTTGTTCCTATGGGTTATTGGAATTCAATTAAATTTTAATTGGTGCCATTCGGACCTGAATCGGGGCTGAAATGACTGAAACTCGGTTTTCGGATAATCCTCAAAGGGGTTAGTACATGGGATATTGTTAAAAATTGAGTCGGACCATTTTATTGATATTTTTACATATTTTGTTCCAATGTGTTATTGGAATTCAATGAAATTTTATTTGGTGCCATTCGGACCTGAATCGGGGATGAAATGACTGAAACTCGATTTTTGGATAATCCTCAAAAGGGTTAGTACACGGGATATTGCTAAAAATCGAGTCGGACCATTTTATGGATATTTTTACATATTTTGTTCCTATGGGTTATTGGAATTCAACGCAATTTTATTTAACGCAGTTCGGACCGGAATCGGAGCTGATATGATCGAAACTCGGTTTTCGGAAACTTCTCAAAGGGATTAGTACACGGGATATTGTTTAAAATCAAGTCGGACAATTTTGTGGATATTTTTACATATTTTGTTCCTATGGGTTATTGGAATTCAATGAAATTTTATTTGGTGCCATTCGGACCTGAATCGGGGCTGAAATGACTGAAACTCGGTTTTCGGATAATCCTCAAAGGGGTTAGTACACGGGATATTGTTAAAAATCGAGTCGGACCATTTTATGGATATTTTTGCATATTTTGTTCCTAAGGGTTATTGGAATTCAACACAATTTTATTTAACGGAGTTCGGACCGGAATCGGAGCTGATATGATCGAAACTCGGTTTTCGGAAACTTCTCAAAGGGGTTAGTACAAATGATATTGTTAAAAATCAAGTCGGACCATTTTGTGGATATTTTTACATATTTTGTTCCTATGGGTTATTGGAATTCAATGAAATTTTATTTGGTGCCATTCGAACCTGAATCGGGGCTGAAATGACTGAAACTCGGTTTTCTGATAATCCTCAAAGGGGTTAGTACATGGGATATTGTTAAAAATTGAGTCGGACCATTTTATGGATATTTTTACATATTTTGTTCCAATGGGTTATTGGAATTCAATGAAATTTTATTTGGTGCCATTCGGACCTGAATCGGGGCTAAAAGGACTGAAACTTGGTTTTCGGATAATCCTCAAAGGGGTTAGTACACGGGATATTGTTAAAAATCGAGTCGGACCATTTTATGGATATTTTAACATATTTTGTTCCTATGGGTTATTGGAATTCAATGAAATTTTATTTGGTGCCATTCGGACCTGAATCGGGGCTAAAATGACTGAAACTCGGTTTTCGGATAATCCTCAAAGGGGTTAGTACACGGGATATTGTTAAAAATCGAGTCGGACCATTTTATGGATATTTTAACATATTTTGTTCCTATGGGTTATTGGAATTCAACGCAATTTTATTTAACGCAGTTCGGACCAGAATCGGAGCTGATATGTTCGAAACTCGGTTTTCGGAAACTTCTCAAAGGGGTTAGTACACGGGATATTGTTAAGAATCAAGTCGGACCATTTTGTGGATATTTTTACATATTTTGTTCCTATGGGTTATTGGAATTCAATGAAATTTTATTTGGTGCCATTCGGACCTGAATCGGGGCTGAAATGACTGAAACTCGGTTTTCGGATAATCCTCAAAGGGGTTAGTACATGGGATATTGTTAAAAATCGAGTCGGACCATTTTATGGATATTTTTACATATTTTGTTCCAATGTGTTATTGGAATTCAATGAAATTTTATTTGGTGCCATTCGGACCTGAATCGGGGATGAAATGACTTAAACTCGATTTTCGGATAATCCTCAAAGGGGTTAGTACACGGGATATTGTTAAAAATCGAGTCGGACCATTTTATGGATATTTTAACATATTTTGTTCCTATGGGTTATTGGAATTCAACGCAATTTTATTTAACGCAGTTCGGACCAGAATCGGAGCTGATATGTTCGAAACTCGGTTTTTGGAAACTTCTCAAAGGGGTTAGTACACGGGATATTGTTAAGAATCAAGTCGGACCATTTTGTGGATATTTTTACATATTTTGTTCCTATGGGTTATTGGAATTCAATGAAATTTTATTTGGTGCCATTCGGACCTGAATCGGGGCTGAAATGACTGATACTCGGTTTTCGGATAATCCTCAAAGGGGTTAGTACATGGGATATTGTTACAAATCGAGTCGGACCATTTTATGGATATTTTTACATATTTTGTTCCAATGTGTTATTGGAATTCAATGAAATTTTATTTGGTGCCATTCGGACCTGAATCGGGGATGAAATGACTGAAACTCGATTTTCGGATAATCCTCAAAAGGGTTAGTACACGGGATATTGCTAAAAATCGAGTCGGACCATTTTATGGATATTTTTACATATTTTGTTCCTATGGGTTATTGGAATTCAACGTAATTTTATTTAACGCAGTTCGGACCGGAATCGGAGCTGATATGATCGAAACTCGGTTTTCGGAAACTTCTCAAAGGGATTAGTACATGGGATATTGTTTAAAATCAAGTCAGACAATTTTGTGGATATTTTTACATATTTTGTTCCTATGGGTTATTGGAATTCAATGAAATTTTATTTGGTGCCATTCGGACCTGAATCGGGGATGAAATGACTTAAACTCGATTTTCGGATAATCCTCAAAAGGGTTAGTACACGGGATATTGCTAAAAATCGAGTCGGACCATTTTATGGATATTTTTACATATTTTGTTCCTATGGGTTATTGGAATTCAACGTAATTTTATTTAACGCAGTTCGGACCGGAATCGGAGCTGATATGATCGAAACTCGGTTTTCGGAAACTTCTCAAAGGGATTAGTACATGGGATATTGTTTAAAATCAAGTCAGACAATTTTGTGGATATTTTTACATATTTTGTTCCTATGGGTTATTGGAATTCAATGAAATTTTATTTGGTGCCATTCGGACCTGAATCGGGGCTGAAATGACTGAAACTCGGTTTTCGGATAATCCTCAAAGGGGTTAGTACATGGGATATTGTTAAAAATCGAGTCGGACCATTTTATGGATATTTTTACATATTTTGTTCCAATGGGTTATTGGAATTCAATGAAATTTTATTTGGTGCCATTCGGACCTGAATCGGTGCTAAAATGACTGAAACTCGGTTTTCGGATAATCCTCAAAGGGGTTAGTACACGGGATATTGTTAAAAATCGAGTCGGACCATTTTATGGATATTTTAACATATTTTGTTCCTATGGGTTATTGGAATTCAACGCAATTTTATTTAAGGCAGTTCGGACCAGAATCGGAGCTGATATGTTCGAAACTCGGTTTTTGGAAACTTCTCAAAGGGGTTAGTACACGGGATATTGTTAAGAATCAAGTCGGACCATTTTGTGGATATTTTTACATATTTTGTTCCTATGGGTTATTGGAATTCAATGAAATTTTATTTGGTGCCATTCGGACCTGAATCGGGGCTGAAATGACTGATACTCGGTTTTCGGATAATCCTCAAAGGGGTTAGTACATGGGATATTGTTACAAATCGAGTCGGACCATTTTATGGATATTTTTACATATTTTGTTCCAATGTGTTATTGGAATTCAATGAAATTTTATTTGGTGCCATTCGGACCTGAATCGGGGATGAAATGACTGAAACTCGATTTTCGGATAATCCTCAAAAGGGTTAGTACACGGGATATTTCTAAAAATCGAGTCGGACCATTTTATGGATATTTTTACATATTTTGTTCCTATGGGTTATTGGAATTCAACGTAATTTTATTTAACGCAGTTCGGACCGGAATCGGAGCTGATATGATCGAAACTCGGTTTTCGGAAACTTCTCAAAGGGATTAGTACACGGGATATTGTTTAAAATCAAGTCAGACAATTTTGTGGATATTTTTACATATTTTGTTCCTATGGGTTATTGGAATTCAATGAAATTTTATTTGGTGCCATTCGGACCTGAATCGGGGCTGAAATGACTGAAACTCGGTTTTCGGATAATCCTCAAAGGGGTTAGTACACGGGATATTGTTAAAAATCGAGTCGGACCATTTTATGGATATTTTTGCATATTTTGTTCCTAAGGGTTATTGGAATTCAACACAATTTTATTTAACGGAGTTCGGACCGGAATCGGAGCTGATATGATCGAAACTCGGTTTTCGGAAACTTCTCAAAGGGGTTAGTACAAATGATATTGTTAAAAATCAAGTCGGACCATTTTGTGGATATTTTTACATATTTTGTTCCTATGGGTTATTGGAATTCAATGAAATTTTATTTGGTGCCATTCGGACCTGAATCGGGGCTGAAATGACTGAAACTCGGTTTTCTGATAATCCTCAAAGGGGTTAGTACATGGGATATTGTTAAAAATCGAGTCGGACCATTTTATGGATATTTTTACATATTTTTTTCCAATGGGTTATTGGAATTCAATGAAATTTTATTTGGTGCCATTCGGACCTGAATCGGGGCTAAAATGACTGAAACTCGGTTTTCGGATAATCCTCAAAGGGGTTAGTACACGGGATATTGTTAAAAATCGAGTCGGACCATTTTATGGATATTTTAACATATTTTGTTCATATGGGTTATTGGAATTCAACGCAATTTTATTTAACGCAGTTCGGACCAGAATCAGAGCTGATATGTTCGAAACTCGGTTTTCGGAAACTTCTCAAAGGGGTTAGTACACGGGATATTGTTAAGAATCAAGTCGGACCATTTTGTGGATATTTTTACATATTTTGTTCCTATGGGTTATTGGAATTCAATGAAATTTTATTTGGTGCCATTCGGACCTGAATCGGGGCTGAAATGACTGAAACTCGGTTTTCGGATAATCCTCAAAGGGGTTAGTACATGGGATATTGTTAAAAATCGAGTCGGACCATTTTATTGATATTTTTACATATTTTGTTCCAATGTGTTATTGGAATTCAATGAAATTTTATTTGGTGCCATTCGGACCTGAATCGGGGATGAAATGACTGAAACTCGATTTTCGGATAATCCTCAAAAGGGTTAGTACACGGGATATTGCTAAAAATCGAGTCGGACCATTTTATGGATATTTTTACATATTTTGTTCATATGGGTTATTGGAATTCAACGCAATTTTATTTAACGCAGTTCGGACCGGAATCGGAGCTGATATGATCGAAACTCGGTTTTCGGAAACTTCTCAAAGGGATTAGTACACGGGATATTGTTTAAAATCAAGTCGGACAATTTTGTGGATATTTTTACATATTTTGTTCCTATGGGTTATTGGAATTCAATGAAATTTTATTTGGTGCCATTCGGACCTGAATCGGGGCTGAAATGACTGAAACTCGGTTTTCGGATAATCCTCAAAGGGGTTAGTACACGGGATATTGTTAAAAATCGAGTCGGACCATTTTATGGATATTTTTGCATATTTTGTTCCTAAGGGTTATTGGAATTCAACACAATTTTATTTAACGGAGTTCGGACCGGAATCGGAGCTGATATGATCGAAACTCGGTTTTCGGAAACTTCTCAAAGGGGTTAGTACAAATGATATTGTTAAAAATCAAGTCGGACCATTTTATGGATATTTTTACATATTTTGTTCCTATGGGTTATTGGAATTCAATGAAATTTTATTTGGTGCCATTCGGACCTGAATCGGGGCTGAAATGACTGAAACTCGGTTTTCTGATAATCCTCAAAGGGGTTAGTACATGGGATATTGTTAAAAATTGAGTCGGACCATTTTATGGATATTTTTACATATTTTGTTCCAATGGGTTATTGGAATTCAATGAAATTTTATTTGGTGCCATTCGGACCTGAATCGGGGCTAAAATGACTGAAACTCGGTTTTCGGATAATCCTCAAAGGGGTTAGTACACGGGATATTGTTAAAAATCGAGTCGGACCATTTTATGGATATTTTAACATATTTTGTTCCTATGGGTTATTGGAATTCAATGAAATTTTATTTGGTGCCATTCGGACCTGAATCGGGGCTAAAATGACTGAAACTCGGTTTTCGGATAATCCTCAAAGGGGTTAGTACACGGGATATTGTTAAAAATCGAGTCGGACCATTTTATGGATATTTTAACATATTTTGTTCCTATGGGTTATTGGAATTCAACGCAATTTTATTTAACGCAGTTCGGACCAGAATCGGAGTTGATATGTTCGAAACTCGGTTTTCGGAAACTTCTCAAAGGGGTTAGTACACGGGATATTGTTAAGAATCAAGTCGGACCATTTTGTGGATATTTTTACATATTTTGTTCCTATGGGTTATTGGAATTCAATGAAATTTTATTTGGTGCCATTCGGACCTGAATCGGGGCTGAAATGACTGAAACTCGGTTTTCGGATAATCCTCAAAGGGGTTAGTACATGGGATGTTGTTAAAAATCGAGTCGGACCATTTTATGGATATTTTTACATATTTTGTTCCAATGTGTTATTGGAATTCAATGAAATTTTATTTGGTGCCATTCAGACCTGAATCGGGGATGAAATGACTTAAACTCGATTTTCGGATAATCCTCAAAAGGGTTAGTACACGGGATATTGCTAAAAATCGAGTCGGACCATTGTATGGATATTTTTACATATTTTGTTCCTATGGGTTATTGGAATTCAACGTAATTTTATTTAACGCAGTTCGGACCGGAATCGGAGCTGATATGATCGAAACTCGGTTTTCGGAAACTTCTCAAAGGGATTAGTACACGGGATATTGTTTAAAATCAAGTCGGACAATTTTGTGGATATTTTTACATATTTTGTTCCTATGGGTTATTGGAATTCAATGAAATTTTATTTGGTGCCATTCGGACCTGAATCGGGGCTGAAATGACTGAAACTCGGTTTTCGGATAATCCTCAAAGGGGTTAGTACACGGGATATTGTTAAAAATCGAGTCGGACCATTTTATGGATATTTTTGCATATTTTGTTCCTAAGGGTTATTGGAATTCAACACAATTTTATTTAACGGAGTTCGGACCGGAATCGGAGCTGATATGATCGAAACTCGGTTTTCGGAAACTTCTCAAAGGGGTTAGTACAAATGATATTGTTAAAAATCAAGTCAGACCATTTTGTGGATATTTTTACATATTTTGTTCCTATGGGTTATTGGAATTCAATGAAATTTTATTTGGTGCCATTCGGACCTGAATCGGGGCTGAAATCACTGAAACTCGGTTTTCTGATAATCCTCAAAGGGGTTAGTACATGGGATATTGTTAAAAATCGAGTCGGACCATTTTATGGATATTTTTACATATTTTGTTCCAATGGGTTATTGGAATTCAGTGAAATTTTATTTGGTGCCATTCGGACCTGAATCGGGGCTAAAATGACTGAAACTCGGTTTTCGGATAATCCTCAAAGGGGTTAGTACACGGGATATTGTTAAAAATCGAGTCGGACCATTTTATGGATATTTTAACATATTTTGTTCCTATGGGTTATTGGAATTCAACGAAATTTTATTTAACGCAGTTCGGACCAGAATCGGAGCTGATATGTTCGAAACTCGGTTTTCGGAAACTTCTCAAAGGGGTTAGTACACAGGATATTGTTAAGAATCAAGTCGGACCATTTTGTGGATATTTTTACATATTTTGTTCCTATGGGTTATTGGAATTCAATGAAATTTTATTTGGTGCCATTCGGACCTGAATCGGGGCTGAAATGACTGAAACTCGGTTTTTCGGATAATCCTCAAAGGGGTTAGTACATGGGATATTGTTAAAAATCGAGTCGGACCATTTTATTGATATTTTTACATATTTTGTTCCAATGTGTTATTGGAATTCAATGAAATTTTATTTGGTGCCATTCGGACCTGAATCGGGGATGAAATGACTGAAACTCGATTTTCGGATAATCCTCAAAAGGGTTAGTACACGGGATATTGCTAAAAATCGAGTCGGACCATTTTATGGATATTTTTACATATTTTGTTAATATGGGTTATTGGAATTCAACGCAATTTTATTTAACGCAGTTCGGACCGGAATCGGAGCTGATATGATCGAAACTCGGTTTTCGGAAACTTCTCAAAGGGATTAGTACACGGGATATTGTTTAAAATCAAGTCGGACAATTTTGTGGATATTTTTACATATTTTGTTCCTATGGGTTATTGGAATTCAATGAAATTTTATTTGGTGCCATTCGGACCTGAATCGGGGCTGAAATGACTGAAACTCGGTTTTCGGATAATCCTCAAAGGGGTTAGTACACGGGATATTGTTAAAAATCGAGTCGGACCATTTTATGGATATTTTAACATATTTTGTTCCTATGGGTTATTGGAATTCAATGAAATTTTATTTGGTGCCATTCGGACCTGAATCGGGGCTAAAATGACTGAAACTCGGTTTTCGGATAATCCTCAAAGGGGTTAGTACACGGGATATTGTTAAAAATCGAGTCGGACCATTTTATGGATATTTTAACATATTTTGTTCCTATGGGTTATTGGAATTCAACGCAATTTTATTTAACGCAGTTCGGACCAGAATCGGAGCTGATATGTTCGAAACTCGGTTTTCGGAAACTTCTCAAAGGGGTTAGTACACGGGATATTGTTAAGAATCAAGTCGGACCATTTTGTGAATATTTTTACATATTTTGTTCCTATGGGTTATTGGAATTCAATGAAATTTTATTTGGTGCCATTCGGACCTGAATCGGGGCTGAAATGACTGAAACTCGGTTTTCGGATAATCCTCAAAGGGGTTAGTACATGGGATATTGTTAAAAATCGAGTCGGACCATTTTATGGATATTTTTACATATTTTGTTCCAATGTGTTATTGGAATTCAATGAAATTTTATTTGGTGCCATTCGGACCTGAATCGGGGATGAAATGACTTAAACTCGATTTTCGGATAATCCTCAAAAGGGTTAGTACACGGGATATTGCTAAAAATCGAGTCGGACCATTGTATGGATATTTTTACATATTTTGTTCCTATGGGTTATTGGAATTCAACGTAATTTTATTTAACGCAGTTCGGACCGGAATCGGAGCTGATATGATCGAAACTCGGTTTTCGGAAACTTCTCAAAGGGATTAGTACACGGGATATTGTTTAAAATCAAGTCAGACAATTTTGTGGATATTTTTACATATTTTGTTCCTATGGGTTATTGGAATTCAATGAAATTTTATTTGGTGCCATTCGGACCTGAATCGGGGCTGAAATGACTAAAACTCGGTTTTCGGATAATCCTCAAAGGGGTTAGTACACGGGATATTGTTAAAAATCGAGTCGGACCATTTTATGGATATTTTTGCATATTTTGTTCCTAAGGGTTATTGGAATTCAACACAATTTTATTTAACGGAGTTCGGACCGGAATCGGAGCTGATATGATCGAAACTCGGTTTTCGGAAACTTCTCAAAGGGGTTAGTACAAATGATATTGTTAAAAATCAAGTCGGACCATTTTGTGGATATTTTTACATATTTTGTTCCTATGGGTTATTGGAATTCAATGAAATTTTATTTGGTGCCATTCGGACCTGAATCGTGGCTGAAATCACTGAAACTCGGTTTTCTGATAATCCTCAAAGGGGTTAGTACATGGGATATTGTTAAAAATCGAGTCGGACCATTTTATGGATATTTTTACATATTTTGTTCCAATGGGTTATTGGAATTCAGTGAAATTTTATTTGGTGCCATTCGGACCTGAATCGGGGCTAAAATGACTGAAACTCGGTTTTCGGATAATCCTCAAAGGGGTTAGTACACGGGATATTGTTAAAAATCGAGTCGGACCATTTTATGGATATTTTAACATATTTTGTTCCTATGGGTTATTGGAATTCAACGAAATTTTATTTAACGCAGTTCGGACCAGAATCGGAGCTGATATGTTCGAAACTCGGTTTTCGGAAACTTCTCAAAGGGGTTAGTACACAGGATATTGTTAAGAATCAAGTCGGACCATTTTGTGGATATTTTTACATATTTTGTTCCTATGGGTTATTGGAATTCAATGAAATTTTATTTGGTGCCATTCGGACCTGAATCGGGGCTGAAATGACTGAAACTCGGTTTTCGGATAATCCTCAAAGGGGTTAGTACATGGGATATTGTTAAAAATCGAGTCGGACCATTTTATTGATATTTTTACATATTTTGTTCCAATGTGTTATTGGAATTCAATGAAATTTTATTTGGTGCCATTCGGACCTGAATCGGGGATGAAATGACTGAAACTCGATTTTCGGATAATCCTCAAAAGGGTTAGTACACGGGATATTGCTAAAAATCGAGTCGGACCATTTTATGGATATTTTTACATATTTTGTTCCAATGGGTTATTGGAATTCAGTGAAATTTTATTTGGTGCCATTCGGACCTGAATCGGGGCTAAAATGACTGAAACTCGGTTTTCGGATAATCCTCAAAGGGGTTAGTACACGGGATATTGTTAAAAATCGAGTCGGACCATTTTATGGATATTTTAACATATTTTGTTCCTATGGGTTATTGGAATTCAACGAAATTTTATTTAACGCAGTTCGGACCAGAATCGGAGCTGATATGTTCGAAACTCGGTTTTCGGAAACTTCTCAAAGGGGTTAGTACACAGGATATTGTTAAGAATCAAGTCGGACCATTTTGTGGATATTTTTACATATTTTGTTCCTATGGGTTATTGGAATTCAATGAAATTTTATTTGGTGCCATTCGGACCTGAATCGGGGCTGAAATGACTGAAACTCGGTTTTCGGATAATCCTCAAAGGGGTTAGTACATGGGATATTGTTAAAAATCGAGTCGGACCATTTTATTGATATTTTTACATATTTTGTTCCAATGTGTTATTGGAATTCAATGAAATTTTATTTGGTGCCATTCGGACCTGAATCGGGGATGAAATGACTGAAACTCGATTTTCGGATAATCCTCAAAAGGGTTAGTACACGGGATATTGCTAAAAATCGAGTCGGACCATTTTATGGATATTTTTACATATTTTGTTCCTATGGGTTATTGGAATTCAACGCAATTTTATTTAACGCAGTTCTGATCGGAATCGGAGCTGATATGATCGAAACTCGGTTTTCGGAAACTTCTCAAAGGGATTAGTACACGGGATATTGTTTAAAATCAAGTCGGACAATTTTGTGGATATTTTTACATATTTTGTTCCTATGGGTTATTGGAATTCAATGAAATTTTATTTGGTGCCATTCGGACCTGAATCGGGGCTGAGATGACTGAAACTCGGTTTTCGGATAATCCTCAAAGGGGGTTAGTACACGGGATATTGTTAAAAATCGAGTCGGACCATTTTATGGATATTTTTACATATTTTGTTCCAATGGGTTATTGGAATTCAATGAAATTTTATTTGGTGCCATTCGGACCTGAATCGGGGATGAAATGACTGAAACTCGATTTTCGGATAATCCTCAAAAGGGTTAGTACACGGGATATTGCTAAAAATCGAGTCGGACCATTTTATGGATATTTTTACATATTTTGTTAATATGGGTTATTGGAATTCAACGCAATTTTATTTAACGCAGTTCGGACCGGAATCGGAGCTGATATGATCGAAACTCGGTTTTCGGAAACTTCTCAAAGGGATTAGTACACGGGATATTGTTTAAAATCAAGTCGGACAATTTTGTGGATATTTTTACATATTTTGTTCCTATGGGTTATTGGAATTCAATGAAATTTTATTTGGTGCCATTCGGACCTGAATCGGGGCTGAAATGACTGAAACTCGGTTTTCGGATAATCCTCAAAGGGGTTAGTACACGGGATATTGTTAAAAATCGAGTCGGACCATTTTATGGATATTTTAACATATTTTGTTCCTATGGGTTATTGGAATTCAATGAAATTTTATTTGGTGCCATTCGGACCTGAATCGGGGCTAAAATGACTGAAACTCGGTTTTCGGATAATCCTCAAAGGGGTTAGTACACGGGATATTGTTAAAAATCGAGTCGGACCATTTTATGGATATTTTAACATATTTTGTTCCTATGGGTTATTGGAATTCAACGCAATTTTATTTAACGCAGTTCGGACCAGAATCGGAGCTGATATGTTCGAAACTCGGTTTTCGGAAACTTCTCAAAGGGGTTAGTACACGGGATATTGTTAAGAATCAAGTCGGACCATTTTGTGAATATTTTTACATATTTTGTTCCTATGGGTTATTGGAATTCAATGAAATTTTATTTGGTGCCATTCGGACCTGAATCGGGGCTGAAATGACTGAAACTCGGTTTTCGGATAATCCTCAAAGGGGTTAGTACATGGGATATTGTTAAAAATCGAGTCGGACCATTTTATGGATATTTTTACATATTTTGTTCCAATGTGTTATTGGAATTCAATGAAATTTTATTTGGTGCCATTCGGACCTGAATCGGGGATGAAATGACTTAAACTCGATTTTCGGATAATCCTCAAAAGGGTTAGTACACGGGATATTGCTAAAAATCGAGTCGGACCATTGTATGGATATTTTTACATATTTTGTTCCTATGGGTTATTGGAATTCAACGTAATTTTATTTAACGCAGTTCGGACCGGAATCGGAGCTGATATGATCGAAACTCGGTTTTCGGAAACTTCTCAAAGGGATTAGTACACGGGATATTGTTTAAAATCAAGTCAGACAATTTTGTGGATATTTTTACATATTTTGTTCCTATGGGTTATTGGAATTCAATGAAATTTTATTTGGTGCCATTCGGACCTGAATCGGGGCTGAAATGACTAAAACTCGGTTTTCGGATAATCCTCAAAGGGGTTAGTACACGGGATATTGTTAAAAATCGAGTCGGACCATTTTATGGATATTTTTGCATATTTTGTTCCTAAGGGTTATTGGAATTCAACACAATTTTATTTAACGGAGTTCGGACCGGAATCGGAGCTGATATGATCGAAACTCGGTTTTCGGAAACTTCTCAAAGGGGTTAGTACAAATGATATTGTTAAAAATCAAGTCGGACCATTTTGTGGATATTTTTACATATTTTGTTCCTATGGGTTATTGGAATTCAATGAAATTTTATTTGGTGCCATTCGGACCTGAATCGTGGCTGAAATCACTGAAACTCGGTTTTCTGATAATCCTCAAAGGGGTTAGTACATGGGATATTGTTAAAAATCGAGTCGGACCATTTTATGGATATTTTTACATATTTTGTTCCAATGGGTTATTGGAATTCAGTGAAATTTTATTTGGTGCCATTCGGACCTGAATCGGGGCTAAAATGACTGAAACTCGGTTTTCGGATAATCCTCAAAGGGGTTAGTACACGGGATATTGTTAAAAATCGAGTCGGACCATTTTATGGATATTTTAACATATTTTGTTCCTATGGGTTATTGGAATTCAACGAAATTTTATTTAACGCAGTTCGGACCAGAATCGGAGCTGATATGTTCGAAACTCGGTTTTCGGAAACTTCTCAAAGGGGTTAGTACACAGGATATTGTTAAGAATCAAGTCGGACCATTTTGTGGATATTTTTACATATTTTGTTCCTATGGGTTATTGGAATTCAATGAAATTTTATTTGGTGCCATTCGGACCTGAATCGGGGCTGAAATGACTGAAACTCGGTTTTCGGATAATCCTCAAAGGGGTTAGTACATGGGATATTGTTAAAAATCGAGTCGGACCATTTTATTGATATTTTTACATATTTTGTTCCAATGTGTTATTGGAATTCAATGAAATTTTATTTGGTGCCATTCGGACCTGAATCGGGGATGAAATGACTGAAACTCGATTTTCGGATAATCCTCAAAAGGGTTAGTACACGGGATATTGCTAAAAATCGAGTCGGACCATTTTATGGATATTTTTACATATTTTGTTCCAATGGGTTATTGGAATTCAGTGAAATTTTATTTGGTGCCATTCGGACCTGAATCGGGGCTAAAATGACTGAAACTCGGTTTTCGGATAATCCTCAAAGGGGTTAGTACACGGGATATTGTTAAAAATCGAGTCGGACCATTTTATGGATATTTTAACATATTTTGTTCCTATGGGTTATTGGAATTCAACGAAATTTTATTTAACGCAGTTCGGACCAGAATCGGAGCTGATATGTTCGAAACTCGGTTTTCGGAAACTTCTCAAAGGGGTTAGTACACAGGATATTGTTAAGAATCAAGTCGGACCATTTTGTGGATATTTTTACATATTTTGTTCCTATGGGTTATTGGAATTCAATGAAATTTTATTTGGTGCCATTCGGACCTGAATCGGGGCTGAAATGACTGAAACTCGGTTTTCGGATAATCCTCAAAGGGGTTAGTACATGGGATATTGTTAAAAATCGAGTCGGACCATTTTATTGATATTTTTACATATTTTGTTCCAATGTGTTATTGGAATTCAATGAAATTTTATTTGGTGCCATTCGGACCTGAATCGGGGATGAAATGACTGAAACTCGATTTTCGGATAATCCTCAAAAGGGTTAGTACACGGGATATTGCTAAAAATCGAGTCGGACCATTTTATGGATATTTTTACATATTTTGTTCCTATGGGTTATTGGAATTCAACGCAATTTTATTTAACGCAGTTCTGATCGGAATCGGAGCTGATATGATCGAAACTCGGTTTTCGGAAACTTCTCAAAGGGATTAGTACACGGGATATTGTTTAAAATCAAGTCGGACAATTTTGTGGATATTTTTACATATTTTGTTCCTATGGGTTATTGGAATTCAATGAAATTTTATTTGGTGCCATTCGGACCTGAATCGGGGCTGAGATGACTGAAACTCGGTTTTCGGATAATCCTCAAAGGGGGTTAGTACACGGGATATTGTTAAAAATCGAGTCGGACCATTTTATGGATATTTTTACATATTTTGTTCCAATGGGTTATTGGAATTCAATGAAATTTTATTTGGTGCCATTCGGACCTGAATCGGGGCTAAAATGACTGAAACTCGGTTTTCGGATAATCCTCAAAGGGGTTAGTACACGGGATATTGTTGAAAATCGAGTCGGACCATTTTATGGATATTTTAACATATTTTGTTCCTATGGGTTATTGGAATTCAACGCAATTTTATTTAACGCAGTTCGGACCAGAATCGGAGCTGATATGATCGAAACTCGGTTTTCGGAAACTTCTCAAAGGGGTTAGTACACGGGATATTGTTAAAAATCAAGTCGGACCATTTTGTGGATATTTTTACATATTTTGTTCCTATGGGTTATTGGAATTCAATGAAATTTTATTTGGTGCCATTCGGACCTGAATCGGGGATGAAATGACTGAAACTCGATTTTCGGATAATCCTCAAAAGGGTTAGTACACGGGATATTGCTAAAAATTGAGTCGGACCATTTTATGGATATTTTTACATATTTTGTTCCTATGGGTTATTGGAATTCAGTGAAATTTTATTTGGTGCCATTCGGACCTGAATCGGGGCTAAAATGACTGAAACTCGGTTTTCGGATAATCCTCAAAGGGGTTAGTACACGGGATATTGTTAAAAATCGAGTCGGACCATTTTATGGATATTTTAACATATTTTGTTCCTATGGGTTATTGGAATTCAACGCAATTTTATTTAACGCAGTTCGGACCAGAATCGGAGCTGATATGATCGAAACTCGGTTTTCGGAAACTTCTCAAAGGGGTTAGTACACGGGATATTGTTAAAAATCAAGTCGGACCATTTTGTGGATATTTTTACATATTTTGTTCCTATGGGTTATTGGAATTCAATGAAATTTTATTTGGTGCCATTCGGACCTGAATCGGGGATGAAATGACTGAAACTCGATTTTCGGATAATCCTCAAAAGGGTTAGTACACGGGATATTGCTAAAAATCGAGTCGGACCATTTTATGGATATTTTTACATATTTTGTTCCTATGGGTTATTGGAATTCAACGCAATTTTATTTAACGCAGTTCTGATCGGAATCGGAGCTGATATGATCGAAACTCGGTTTTCGGAAACTTCTCAAAGGGATTAGTACACGGGATATTGTTTAAAATCAAGTCGGACAATTTTGTGGATATTTTTACATATTTTGTTCCTATGGGTTATTGGAATTCAATGAAATTTTATTTGGTGCCATTCGGACCTGAATCGGGGCTGAAATGACTGAAACTCGGTTTTCGGATAATCCTCAAAGGGGTTAGTACACGGGATATTGTTAAAAATCGAGTCGGACCATTTTATGGATATTTTTGCATATTTTGTTCCTAAGGGTTATTGGAATTCAACACAATTTTATTTAACGGAGTTCGGACCGGAATCGGAGCTGATATGATCGAAACTCGGTTTTCGGAAACTTCTCAAAGGGGTTAGTACAAATGATATTGTTAAAAATCAAGTCGGAGCATTTTGTGAATATTTTTACATATTTTGTTCCTATGGGTTATTGGAATTCAATGAAATTTTATTTGGTGCCATTCGGACCTGAATCGGGGATGAAATGACTGAAACTCGATTTTCGGATAATCCTCAAAAGGGTTAGTACACGGGATATTGCTAAAAATCGAGTCGGACCATTTTATGGATATTTTTACATATTTTGTTCCTATGGGTTATTGGAATTCAACGCAATTTTATTTAACGCAGTTCGGACCGGAATCGGAGCTGATATGATCGAAACTCGGTTTTCGGAAACTTCTCAAAGGGATTAGTACACGGGATATTGTTTAAAATCAAGTCGGACAATTTTGTGGATATTTTTACATATTTTGTTCCTATGGGTTATTGGAATTCAATGAAATTTTATTTGGTGCCATTCGGACCTGAATCGGGGCTGAAATGACTGAAACTCGGTTTTCGGATAATCCTCAAAGGGGTTAGTACACGGGATATTGTTAAAAATCGAGTCGGACCATTTTATGGATATTTTTGCATATTTTGTTCCTAAGGGTTATTGGAATTCAACACAATTTTATTTAACGGAGTTCGGACCGGAATCGGAGCTGATATGATCGAAACTCGGTTTTCGGAAACTTCTCAAAGGGGTTAGTACAAATGATATTGTTAAAAATCAAGTCGGAGCATTTTGTGGATATTTTTACATATTTTGTTCCTATGGGTTATTGGAATTCAATGAAATTTTATTTGGTGCCATTCGGACCTGAATCGGGGCTGAAATGACTGAAACTCGGTTTTCTGATAATCCTCAAAGGGGTTAGTACATGGGATATTGTTAAAAATCGAGTCGGACCATTTTATGGATATTTTTACATATTTTGTTCCAATGGGTTATTGGAATTCAATGAAATTTTATTTGGTGCCATTAGGACCTGAATCGGGGATGAAATGACTGAAACTCGATTTTCGGATAATCCTCAAAAGGGTTAGTACACGGGATATTGTTAAAAATCGAGTCGGACCATTTTATGGATATTTTAACATATTTTGTTCCTATGGGTTATTGGAATTCAACGCAATTTTATTTAACGCAGTTCGGACCAGAATCGGAGCTGATATGATCGAAACTCGGTTTTCGGAAACTTCTCAAAGGGGTTAGTACACGGGATATTGTTAAAAATCAAGTCGGACCATTTTGTGGATATTTTTACATATTTTGTTCCTATGGGTTATTGGAATTCAATGAAATTTTATTTGGTGCCATTCGGACCTGAATCGGGGATGAAATGACTGAAACTCGATTTTCGGATAATCCTCAAAAGGGTTAGTACACGGGATATTGCTAAAAATCGAGTCGGACCATTTTATGGATATTTTTACATATTTTGTTCCTATGGGTTATTGGAATTCAACGCAATTTTATTTAACGCAGTTCTGATCGGAATCGGAGCTGATATGATCGAAACTCGGTTTTCGGAAACTTCTCAAAGGGATTAGTACACGGGATATTGTTTAAAATCAAGTCGGACAATTTTGTGGATATTTTTACATATTTTGTTCCTATGGGTTATTGGAATTCAATGAAATTTTATTTGGTGCCATTCGGACCTGAATCGGGGCTGAAATGACTGAAACTCGGTTTTCGGATAATCCTCAAAGGGGTTAGTACACGGGATATTGTTAAAAATCGATTCGGACCATTTTATGGATATTTTTGCATATTTTGTTCCTAAGGGTTATTGGAATTCAACACAATTTTATTTAACGGAGTTCGGACCGGAATCGGAGCTGATATGATCGAAACTCGGTTTTCGGAAACTTCTCAAAGGGGTTAGTACAAATGATATTGTTAAAAATCAAGTCGGAGCATTTTGTGAATATTTTTACATATTTTGTTATTATGGGTTATTGGAATTCAATGAAATTTTATTTGGTGCCATTCGGACCTGAATCGGGGCTGAAATGACTGAAACTCGGTTTTCGGATAATCCTCAAAGGGGTTAGTACACGGGATATTGTTAAAAATCGAGTCGGACCATTTTATGGATATTTTTGCATATTTTGTTCCTAAG
Source organism: Saposhnikovia divaricata (assembly GCA_036435485.1). NCBI lineage: Eukaryota > Viridiplantae > Streptophyta > Magnoliopsida > Apiales > Apiaceae > Saposhnikovia > Saposhnikovia divaricata. The sequence continues at coordinate 207,410,708 of CM071601.1, read as the reverse complement.
GGTTATTGGAATTCAACACAATTTTATTTAACGGAGTTCGGACCGGAATCGGAGCTGATATGATCGAAACTCGGTTTTCGGAAACTTCTCAAAGGGGTTAGTACAAATGATATTGTTAAAAATCAAGTCGAAGCATTTTGTGGATATTTTTACATATTTTGTTCCTATGGGTTATTGGAATTCAATGAAATTTTATTTGGTGCCATTCGGACCTGAATCGGGGCTGAAATGACTGAAACTCGGTTTTCTGATAATCCTCAAAGGGGTTAGTACATGGGATATTGTTAAAAATCGAGTCGGACCATTTTATGGATATTTTTACATATTTTGTTCCAATGGGTTATTGGAATTCAATGAAATTTTATTTGGTGCCATTCGGACCTGAATCGGGGCTAAAATGACTGAAACTCATTTTTCGGATAATCCTCAAAGGGGTTAGTACACGGGATATTGTTAAAAATCGAGTCGGACCATTTTATGGATATTTTAACATATTTTGTTCCTATGGGTTATTGGAATTCAACGCAATTTTATTTAACGCAGTTCGGACCAGAATCGGAGCTGATATGATCGAAACTCGGTTTTCGGAAACTTCTCAAAGGGGTTAGTACAAATGATATTGTTAAAAATCAAGTCGGACCATTTTGTGGATATTTTTACATATTTTGTTCCTATGGGTTATTGGAATTCAATGAAATTTTATTTGGTGCCATTCGGACCTGAATCGGGGATGAAATGACTGAAACTCGATTTTCGGATAATCCTCAAAAGGGTTAGTACACGGGATATTGCTAAAAATCGAGTCGGACCATTTTATGGATATTTTTACATATTTTGTTCCTATGGGTTATTGGAATTCAACGCAATTTTATTTAACGCAGTTCGGACCGGAATCGGAGCTGATATGATCGAAACTCGGTTTTCGGAAACTTCTCAAAGGGATTAGTACACGGGATATTGTTTAAAATCAAGTCGGACAATTTTGTGGATATTTTTACATATTTTGTTCCTATGGGTTATTGGAATTCAATGAAACTTTATTTGGTGCCATTCGGACCTGAATCGGGGCTGAAATGACCGAAACTCGGTTTTCGGATAATCCTCAAAGGGGTTAGTACACGGGATATTGTTAAAAATCGAGTCGGACCATTTTATGGATATTTTTGCATATTTTGTTCCTAAGGGTTATTGGAATTCAACACAATTTTATTTAACGGAGTTCGGACCGGAATCGGAGCTGATATGATCGAAACTCGGTTTTCGGAAACTTCTCAAAGGGGTTAGTACAAATGATATTGTTAAAAATCAAGTCGGAGCATTTTGTGGATATTTTTACATATTTTGTTCCTATGGGTTATTGGAATTCAATGAAATTTTATTTGGTGCCATTCGGACCTGAATCGGGGCTGAAATGACTGAAACTCGGTTTTCGGATAATCCTCAAAGGGGTTAGTACACGGGATATTGTTAAAAATTGAGTCGGACCATTTTATGGATATTTTTGCATATTTTGTTCCTAAGGGTTATTGGAATTCAACACAATTTTATTTAACGGAGTTCGGACCGGAATCGGAGCTGATATGATCGAAACTCGGTTTTCGGAAACTTCTCAAAGGGGTTAGTACAAATGATATTGTTAAAAATCAAGTCGGAGCATTTTGTGGATATTTTTACATATTTTGTTCCTATGGGTTATTGGAATTCAATGAAATTTTATTTGGTCCCTTTCGGACCTGAATCGGGGCTGAAATGACTGAAACTCGGTTTTCTGATAATCCTCAAAGGGGTTAGTACATGGGATATTGTTAAAAATCGAGTCGGACCATTTTATGGATATTTTTACATATTTTGTTCCAATGGGTTATTGGAATTCAATGAAATTTTATTTGGTGCCATTCGGACCTGAATCGGGGCTAAAATGACTGAAACTCGGTTTTCGGATAATCCTCAAAGGGGTTAGTACACGGGATATTGTTAAAAATCGAGTCGGACCATTTTATGGATATTTTAACATATTTTGTTCCTATGGGTTATTGGAATTCAACGCAATTTTATTTAACGCAGTTCGGACCAGAATCGGAGCTGATATGATCGAAACTCGGTTTTCGGAAACTTCTCAAAGGGGTTAGTACACGGGATATTGTTAAAAATCAAGTCGGACCATTTTGTGGATATTTTTACATATTTTGTTCCTATGGGTTATTGGAATTCAATGAAATTTTATTTGGTGCCATTCGGACCTGAATCGGGGATGAAATGACTGAAACTCGATTTTCGGATAATCCTCAAAAGGGTTAGTCCACGGGATATTGCTAAAAATCGAGTCGGACCATTTTATGGATATTTTTACATATTTTGTTCCTATGGGTTATTGGAATTCAACACAATTTTATTTACCGCAGTTCGGACCGGAATCGGAGCTGATATGATCGAAACTCGGTTTTCGGAAACTTCTCAAAGGGATTAGTACACGGGATATTGTTAAAAATCAAGTCGGACAATTTTGTGGATATTTTTACATATTTTGTTCCTATGGATTATTGGAATTCAATAAAATTTTATTTGGTGCCATTCGGACCTGAATCGGTGCTGAAATGACTGAAACTCGGTTTTCGGATAATCCTGAAAGGGGTTAGTACACGGGATATTGTTAAAAATCGAGTCGGACCATTTTATGGATATTTTTGCATATTTTGTTCCTATGGGTTATTGGAATTCAACACAATTTTATTTAACGGAGTTCGGACCGGAATCGGAGCTGATATGATCGAAACTCGGTTTTCGGAAACTTCTCAAAGGGGTTAGTACAAGGGATATTGTTAAAAATCAAGTCGGACCATTTTGTGGATATTTTTACATATTTTGTTCCTATGGGTTATTGGAATTCAATGAAATTTTATTTGGTGCCATTCGGACCTGAATCGGGGCTAAAATGACTGAAACTCGGTTTTCGGATAATTCTCAAAGGGGTTAGTACATGGGATATTGTTAAAAATCGAGTCGGACCATTTTATGGATATTTTTACATATTTTGTTCCAATGGGTTATTGGAATTCAATGAAATTTTATTTGGTGCCATTCGGACCTGAATCGGGGCTAAAATGACTGAAACTCGGTTTTCGGATAATCCTCAAAGGGGTTAGTACACGGGATATTGTTAAAAATCGAGTCGGCCCATTTTATGGATATTTTAACATATTTTGTTCCTATGTGTTATTGGAATTCAACGCAATTTTATTTAACGCAGTTCGGACCAGAATCGGAGCTGATATGATCGAAACTCGGTTTTCGGAAACTTCTCAAAGGGGTTAGTACACGGGATATTGTTAAAAATCAAGTCGGACCATTTTGTGGATATTTTTACATATTTTGTTCCTATGGGTTATTGGAATTCAATGAAATTTTATTTGGTGCCATTCGGACCTGAATCGGGGATGAAATGACTGAAACTCAATTTTCGGATAATCCTCAAAAGGGTTAGTACACGGGATATTGCTAAAAATCGAGTCGGACCATTTTATGGATATTTTTACATATTTTGTTCCTATGGGTTATTGGAATTCAACGCAATTTTATTTAACGCAGTTCGGACCGGAATCGGAGCTGATATGATCGAAACTCGGTTTTCGGAAACTTCTCAAAGGGATTAGTACACGGGATATTGTTAAAAATCAAGTCAGACAATTTTGTGGATATTTTTACATATTTTGTTCCTATGGATTATTGGAATTCAATGAAATTTTATTTGGTGCCATTCGGACCTGAATCGGTGCTGAAATGACTGAAACTCGGTTTTCGGATAATCCTCAAAGGGGTTAGTACACGGGATATTGTTAAAAATTGAGTCGGACCATTTTATGGATATTTTTGCATATTTTGTTCCTATGGGTTATTGGAATTCAACACAATTTTATTTAGCGGAGTTCGGACCGGAATCGGAGCTGATATGATCGAAACTCGGTTTTCGGAAACTTCTCAAAGGGGTTAGTACACGGGATATTGTTAAAAATCAAGTCGGACCATTTTGTGGATATTTTTACATATTTTGTTCCTATGAGTTATTGGAATTCAATGAAATTTTATTTGGTGCCATTCGGACCTGAATCGGGGCTGAAATGACTGAAACTTGGTTTTCGGATAATCCTCAAAGGGGTTAGTACATGGGATATTGTTAAAAATCGAGTCGGACCATTTTATGGATATTTTTACATATTTTATTCCAATGGGTTATTGGAATTCAATGAAATTTTATTTGGTGCCATTCGGACCTGAATCGGGGCTAAAATGACTGAAACTCGGTTTTCGGATAATCCTCAAAGGGGTTAGTACACGGGATATTGTTAAAAATCGAGTCGGACCATTTTATGGATATTTTAACATATTTTGTTACTATGGGTTATTGGAATTCAATGAAATTTTATTTAACGCAGTTCGGACCAGAATCGGAGCTGATATGATCGAAACTCGGTTTTCGGAAACTTCTCAAAGGGGTTACTACACGGGATATTGTTAAAAACCGAGTCGGACCATTTTATGGATATTTTAACATATTTTGTTCCTATGGGTTATTGGAAATCAACGCAATTTTATTTAACGCAGTTCGGACCAGAATCGGAGCTGATATGATCGAAACTCGGTTTTCGGAAACTTCTCAAAGGGGTTAGTACACGGGATATTGTTAAAAATCAAGTCGGACCATTTTGTGGATATTTTTACATATTTTGTTCCTATGGGTTATTGGAATTCAATGAAATTTTATTTGGTGCCATTCGGACCTGAATCGGGGATGAAATGACTGAAACTCGATTTTCGAATAATCCTCAAAAGGGTTAGTACACGGGATATTGCTAAAAATCGAGTCGGACCATTTTATGGATATTTTTACATATTTTGTTCCTATGGGTTATTGGAATTCAACGCAATTTTATTTAACGCAGTTCGGACCGGAATCGGAGCTGATATGATCGAAACTCGGTTTTCGGAAACTTCTCAAAGGGATTAGTACACGAGATATTGTTAAAAATCAAGTCGGACAATTTTGTGGATATTTTTACATATTTTGTTCCTATGGGTTATTGGAATTCAATGAAATTTTATTTGGTGCCATTCGGACCTGAATCGGGGCTGAAATGACTGAAACTCGGTTTTCGGATAATCCTCAAAGGGGTTAGTACACGGGATATTGTTAAAAATCCAGTCGGACCATTTTATGGATATTTTTGCATATTTTGTTCCTATGGGTTATTGGAATTCAACACAATTTTATTTAACGGAGTTCGGACCGGAATCGGAGCTGATATGATCGAAACTCGGTTTTCGGAATCTTCTCAAAGGGGTTATTACACGGGATATTGTTAAAAATCAAGTCGGACCATTTTGTGGATATTTTTACATATTTTGTTCCTATGGGTTATTGGAATTCAATGAAATTTTATTTGGTGCCATTCGGACCTGAATCGGGGCTGAAATGACTGAAACTCGGTTTTCGGATAATCCTCAAAGGGGTTAGTACATGGGATATTGTTAAAAATCGAGTCGGACCATTTTATGGATATTTTTACATATTTTATTCCAATGGGTTATTGGAATTCAATGAAATTTTATTTGGTGCCATTCGGACCTGAATCGGGGCTAAAATGACTGAAACTCGGTTTTCGGATAATCCTCAAAGGGGTTAGTACACTGGATATTGTTAAAAATCGAGTCGGACCATTTTATGGATATTTTAACATATTTTGTTCCTATGGGTTATTGGAATTCAACGCAATTTTATTTAACGCAGTTCGGACCAGAATCGGAGCTGATATGATCGAAACTCGGTTTTCGGAAACTTCTCAAAGGGGTTAGTACACGGGATATTGTTAAAAATCAAGTCGGACCATTTTGTGGATATTTTTACATATTCTGTTCCTATGGGTTATTGGAATTCAATGAAATTTTATTTGGTGCCATTCGGACCTGAATCGGGGATGAAATGACTGAAACTCGATTTTCGAATAATCCTCAAAAGGGTTAGTTCACGGGATATTGCTAAAAATCGAGTCGGACCATTTTATGGATATTTTTACATATTTTGTTCCTATGGGTTATTGGAATTCAACGCAATTTTATTTAACGCAGTTCGGACCGGAATCGGAGCTGATATGATCGAAACTCGGTTTTCGGAAACTTCTCAAAGGGGTTAGTACACGGGATATTGTTAAAAATCAAGTCGGACCATTTTGTGGATATTTTTACATATTTTGTTCCTATGAGTTATTGGAATTCAATGAAATTTTATTTGGTGCCATTCGGACCTGAATCGGGGCTGAAATGACTGAAACTCGGTTTTCGGATAATCCTCAAAGGGGTTAGTACATGGGATATTGTTAAAAATCGAGTCGGACCATTTTATGGATATTTTTACATATTTTATTCCAATGGGTTATTGGAATTCAATGAAATTTTATTTGGTGCCATTCGGACCTGAATCGGGGCTAAAATGACTGAAACTCGGTTTTCGGATAATCCTCAAAGGGGTTAGTACACGGGATATTGTTAAAAATCGAGTCGGACCATTTTATGGATATTTTAACATATTTTGTTCCTATGGGTTATTGGAATTCAACGGAATTTTATTTAACGCAGTTCGGACTAGATCGGAGCTGATATGATCGAAACTCGGTTTTCGGAAACTTCTCAAAGGGGTTACTACACGGGATATTGTTAAAAACCGAGTCGGACCATTTTAAGGATATTTTAACATATTTTGTTCCTATGGGTTATTGGAAATCAACGCAATTTTATTTAACGCAGTTCGGACCAGAATCGGAGCTGATATGATCGAAACTCGGTTTTCGGAAACTTCTCAAAGGGGTTAGTACACGGGATATTGTTAAAAATCAAGTCGGACCATTTTGTGGATATTTTTACATATTTTGTTCCTATGGGTTATTGGAATTCAATGAAATTTTATTTGGTGCCATTCGGACCTGAATCGGGGATGAAATGACTGAAACTCGATTTTCGAATAATCCTCAAAAGGGTTAGTACACGGGATATTGCTAAAAATCGAGTCGGACCATTTTATGGATATTTTTACATATTTTGTTCCTATGGGTTATTGGAATTCAACGCAATTTTATTTAACGAAGTTCGGACCGAAATCGGAGCTGATATGATCGAAACTCGGTTTTCGGAAACTTCTCAAAGGGATTAGTACACGAGATATTGTTAAAAATCAAGTCGGACAATTTTGTGGATATTTTTACATATTTTGTTCCTATGGGTTATTGGAATTCAATGAAATTTTATTTGGTGCCATTCGGACCTGAATCGGGGCTGAAATGACTGAAACTCGGTTTTCGGATAATCCTCAAAGGGGTTAGTACACGGGATATTGTTAAAAATCGAGTCGGACCATTTTATGGATATTTTTGCATATTTTGTTCCTATGGGTTATTGGAATTCAACGCAATTTTATTTAACGCAGTTCGGACCAGAATCGGAGCTGATATGATCGAAACTCGGTTTTCGGAAACTTCTCAAAGGGTATGTACACGGGATATTGTTAAAAACCCAGTCGGACCATTTTATGGATATTTTAACATATTTTGTTCCTATGGGTTATTGGATTTCAACGCAATTTTATTTAACGCAGTTCGGACCAGAATCGGAGCTGATATGATCGAAACTCGGTTTTCGGAAACTTCTCAAAGGGTTTAGTACACGGGATATTGTTAAAAATCAAGTCGGACCATTTTGTGGATATTTTTACATATTCTGTTCCTATGGGTTATTGGAATTCAATGAAATTTTATTTGGTGCCATTCGGACCTGAATCGGGGATGAAATGACTGAAACTCGATTTTCGAATAATCCTCAAAAGGGTTAGTACACGGGATATTGCTAAAAATCGAGTCGGACCATTTTATGGATATTTTTACATATTTTGTTCCTATGGGTTATTGGAATTCAACGCAATTTTATTTAACGCAGTTCGGACCGGAATCGGAGCTGATATGATCGAAACTCGGTTTTCGGAAACTTCTCAAAGGGATTAGTACACGAGATATTGTTAAAAATCAAGTCGGACAATTTTGTGGATATTTTTACATATTTTGTTCCTATGGGTTATTGGAATTCAATGAAATTTTATTTGGTGCCATTCGGACCTGAATCGGGGCTGAAATGACTGAAACTCGGTTTTCGGATAATCCTCAAAGGGGTTAGTACACGGGATATTGTTAAAAATCGAGTCGGACCATTTTATGGATATTTTTGCATATTTTGTTCCTATGGGTTATTGGAATTCAACACAATTTTATTTAACGGAGTTCGGACCGGAATCGGAGCTGATATGATCGAAACTCGGTTTTCGGAATCTTCTCAAAGGGGTTATTACACGGGATATTGTTAAAAATCAAGTCGGACCATTTTGTGGATATTTTTACATATTTTGTTCCTATGGGTTATTGGAATTCAATGAAATTTTATTTGGTGCCATTCGGACCTGAATCGGGGCTGAAATGACTGAAACTCGGTTTTCGGATAATCCTCAAAGGGGTTAGTACATGGGATATTGTTAAAAATCGAGTCGGACCATTTTATGGATATTTTTACATATTTTGTTCCAATGGGTTATTGGAATTCAATGAAATTTTATTTGGTGCCATTCGGACCTGAATCGGGGCTAAAATGACTAAAACTCGATTTTCGGATAATCCTCAAAGGGGTTAGTACACGGGATATTGTTAAAAATCGAGTCGGACCATTTTATGGATATTTTAACATATTTTGTTCCTATGGGATATTGGAATTCAACGCAATTTTATTTAACGCAGTTCGGACCAGAATCGGAGCTGATATGATCGAAACTCGGTTTTCGGAAACTTCTCAAAGGGGTTAGTACACGGGATATTGTTAAAAATCAAGTCGGACCATTTTGTGGATATTTTTACATATTCTGTTCCTATGGGTTATTGGAATTCAATGAAATTTTATTTGGTGCCATTCGGACCTTAATCGGGGATGAAATGACTGAAACTCGATTTTCGAATAATCCTCAAAAGGGTTAGTACACGGGATATTGCTAAAAATCGAGTCGGACCATTTTATGGATATTTTTACATATTTTGTTCCTATGGGTTATTGGAATTCAACGCAATTTTATTTAACGCAGTTCGGACCGGAATCGGAGCTGATATGATCGAAACTCGGTTTTCGGAAACTTCTCAAAGGGGTTAGTACACGGGATATTGTTAAAAATCAAGTCGGACCATTTTGTGGATATTTTTACATATTTTGTTCCTATGAGTTATTGGAATTCAATGAAATTTTATTTGGTGCCATTCGGACCTGAATCGGGGCTGAAATGACTGAAACTCGGTTTTCGGATAATCCTCAAAGGGGTTAGTACATGGGATATTGTTAAAAATCGAGTCGGACCATTTTATGGATATTTTTACATATTTTATTCCAATGGGTTATTGGAATTCAATGAAATTTTATTTGGTGCCATTCGGACCTGAATCGGGGCTAAAATGACTGAAACTCGGTTTTCGGATAATCCTCAAAGGGGTTAGTACACGGGATATTGTTAAAAATCGAGTCGGACCATTTTATGGATATTTTAACATATTTTGTTCCTATGGGTTATTGGAATTCAACGGAATTTTATTTAACGCAGTTCGGACTAGAATCGGAGCTGATATGATCGAAACTCGGTTTTCGGAAACTTCTCAAAGGGGTTACTACACGGGATATTGTTAAAAACCGAGTCGGACCATTTTAAGGATATTTTAACATATTTTGTTCCTATGGGTTATTGGAAATCAACGCAATTTTATTTAACGCAGTTCGGACCAGAATCGGAGCTGATATGATCGAAACTCGGTTTTCGGAAACTTCTCAAAGGGGTTAGTACACGGGATATTGTTAAAAATCAAGTCGGACCATTTTGTGGATATTTTTACATATTTTGTTCCTATGGGTTATTGGAATTCAATGAAATTTTATTTGGTGCCATTCGGACCTGAATCGGGGATGAAATGACTGAAACTCGATTTTCGAATAATCCTCAAAAGGGTTAGTACACGGGATATTGCTAAAAATTGAGTCGGACCATTTTATGGATATTTTTACATATTTTGTTCCTATGGGTTATTGGAATTCAACGCAATTTTATTTAACGAAGTTCGGACCGGAATCGGAGCTGATATGATCGAAACTCGGTTTTCGGAAACTTCTCAAAGGGATTAGTACACGAGATATTGTTAAAAATCAAGTCGGATAATTTTGTGGATATTTTTACATATTTTGTTCCTATGGGTTATTGGAATTCAATGAAATTTTATTTGGTGCCATTCGGACCTGTATCGGGGCTGAAATGACTGAAACTCGGTTTTCGGATAATCCTCAAAGGGGTTAGTACACGGGATATTGTTAAAAATCGAGTCGGACCATTTTATGGATATTTTTGCATATTTTGTTCCTATGGGTTATTGGAATTCAACGCAATTTTATTTAACGCAGTTCGGACCAGAATCGGAGCTGATATGATCGAAACTCGGTTTTCGGAAACTTCTCAAAGGGTATGTACACGGGATATTGTTAAAAACCCAGTCGGACCATTTTATGGATATTTTAACATATTTTGTTCCTATGGGTTATTGGAATTCAACGCAATTTTATTTAACGCAGTTCGGACCAGAATCGGAGCTGATATGATCGAAACTCGGTTTTCGGAAACTTCTCAAAGGGTTTAGTACACGGGATATTGTTAAAAATCAAGTCGGACCATTTTGTGGATATTTTTACATATTCTGTTCCTATGGGTTATTGGAATTCAATGAAATTTTATTTGGTGCCATTCGGACCTGAATCGGGGATGAAATGACTGAAACTCGATTTTCGAATAATCCTCAAAAGGGTTAGTACACGGGATATTGCTAAAAATCGAGTCGGACCATTTTATGGATATTTTTACATATTTTGTTCCTATGGGTTATTGGAATTCAACGCAATTTTATTTAACGCAGTTCGGACCGGAATCGGAGCTGATATGATCGAAACTCGGTTTTCGGAAACTTCTCAAAGGGATTAGTACACGAGATATTGTTAAAAATCAAGTCGGACAATTTTGTGGATATTTTTACATATTTTGTTCCTATGGGTTATTGGAATTCAATGAAATTTTATTTGGTGCCATTCGGACCTGAATCGGGGCTGAAATGACTGAAACTCGGTTTTCGGATAATCCTCAAAGGGGTTAGTACACGGGATATTGTTAAAAATTGAGTCGGACCATTTTATGGATATTTTTGCATATTTTGTTCCTATGGGTTATTGGAATTCAACACAATTTTATTTAACGGAGTTCGGACCGGAATCGGAGCTGATATGATCGAAACTCGGTTTTCGGAATCTTCTCAAAGGGGTTATTACACGGGATATTGTTAAAAATCAAGTCGGACCATTTTGTGGATATTTTTACATATTTTGTTCCTATGGGTTATTGGAATTCAATGAAATTTTATTTGGTGCCATTCGGACCTGAATCGGGGCTGAAATGACTGAAACTCGGTTTTCGGATAATCCTCAAAGGGGTTAGTACATGGGATATTGTTAAAAATCGAGTCGGACCATTTTATGGATATTTTTACATATTTTGTTCCAATGGGTTATTGGAATTCAATGAAATTTTATTTGGTGCCATTCGGACCTGAATCGGGGCTAAAATGACTGAAACTCGATTTTCGGATAATCCTCAAAGGGGTTAGTACACGGGATATTGTTAAAAATCGAGTCGGACCATTTTATGGATATTTTAACATATTTTGTTCCTATGGGTTATTGGAATTCAACGGAATTTTATTTAACGCAGTTCGGACCAGAATCGGAGCTGATATGATCGAAACTCGGTTTTCGGAAACTTCTCAAGGGGTTAGTACACGGAATATTGTTAAAAATCAAGTCGGACCATTTTGTGGATATTTTTACATATTTTGTTCCTATGGGTTATTGGAATTCAATGAAATTTTATTTGGTGCCATTCGGACCTGAATCGGTGCTGAAATGACTGAAACTCGGTTTTCGGATAATCCTCAAAGGGGTTAGTACACGGGATATTGTTAAAAATCGAGTCGGACCATTTTATGGATATTTTTGCATATTTTGTTCCTATGGGTTATTGGAATTCAACGCAATTTTATTTAACGCAGTTCGGACCAGAATCGGAGCTGATATGATCGAAACTCGGTTTTCGGAAACTTCTCAAAGGGTTTAGTACACGGGATATTGTTAAAAATCAAGTCAGACCATTTTGTGGATATTTTTACATATTCTGTTCCTATGGGTTATTGGAATTCAATGAAATTTTATTTGGTGCCATTCGGACCTGAATCGGGGATGAAATGACTGAAACTCGATTTTCGAATAATCCTCAAAAGGGTTAGTACACGGGATATTGCTAAAAATCGAGTCGGACCATTTTATGGATATTTTTACATATTTTGTTCCTATGGGTTATTGGAATTCAACGCAATTTTATTTAACGCAGTTCGGACCGGAATCAGAGCTGATATGATCGAAACTCGGTTTTCGGAAACTTCTCAAAGGGATTAGTACACGAGATATTGTTAAAAATCAAGTCGGACAATTTTGTGGATATTTTTACATATTTTGTTCCTATGGGTTATTGGAATTCAATGAAATTTTATTTGGTGCCATTCGGACCTGAATCGGGGCTGAAATGACTGAAACTCGGTTTTCGGATAATCCTCAAAGGGGTTAGTACACGGGATATTGTTAAAAATCGAGTCGGACCATTTTATGGATATTTTTGCATATTTTGTTCCTATGGGTTATTGTAATTCAACGCAATTTTATTTAACGGAGTTCGGACCGGAATCGGAGCTGATATGATCGAAACTCGGTTTTCGGAAACTTCTCAAAGGGGTTAGTACACGGGATATTGTTAAAAATCAAGTCGGACCATTTTGTGGATATTTTTACATATTTTGTTCCTATGGGTTATTGGAATTCAATGAAATTTTATTTGGTGCCATTCGGACCTGAATCGGGGCTGAAATGACTGAAACTCGGTTTTCGGATAATCCTCAAAGGGGTTAGTACATGGGATATTGTTAAAAATCAAGTCGGACCATTTTATGGATATTTTTACATATTTTGTTCCAATGGGTTATTGGAATTCAATGAAATTTTATTTGGTGCCATTCGGACCTGAATCGGGGCTAAAATGACTGAAACTCGGTTTTCGGATAATCCTCAAAGGGGTTAGTACACGGGATATTGTTAAAAATCGAGTCGGACCATTTTATGGATATTTTAACATATTTTGTTCCTATGGGTTATTGGAATTCAACGCAATTTTATTTAACGCAGTTCGGACCAGAATCGGAGCTGATATGATCGAAACTCGGTTTTCGGAAACTTCTCAAAGGGGTTAGTACACGGGATATTGTTAAAAATCAAGTCGGACCATTTTGTGGATATTTTTACATATTCTGTTCCTATGGGTTATTGGAATTCAATGAAATTTTATTTGGTGCCATTCGGACCTGAATCGGGGATGAAATGACTGAAACTCGATTTTCGAATAATCCTCAAAAGGGTTAGTACACGGGATATTGCTAAAAATCGAGTCGGACCATTTTATGGATATTTTTACATATTTTGTTCCTATGGGTTATTGGAATTCAACGCAATTTTATTTAACGCAGTTCGGACCGGAATCGGAGCTGATATGATCGAAACTCGGTTTTCGGAAACTTCTCAAAGGGGTTAGTACACGGGATATTGTTAAAAATCAAGTCGGACCATTTTGTGGATATTTTTACATATTTTGTTCCTATGAGTTATTGGAATTCAATGAAATTTTATTTGGTGCCATTCGGACCTGAATCGGGGCTGAAATGACTGAAACTCGGTTTTCGGATAATCCTCAAAGGGGTTAGTACATGGGATATTGTTAAAAATCGAGTCGGACCATTTTATGGATATTTTTACATATTTTATTCCAATGGGTTATTGGAATTCAATGAAATTTTATTTGGTGCCATTCGGACCTGAATCGGGGCTAAAATGACTGAAACTCGGTTTTCGGATAATCCTCAAAGGGGTTAGTACACGGGATATTGTTAAAAATCGAGTCGGACCATTTTATGGATATTTTAACATATTTTGTTCCTATGGGTTATTGGAATTCAACGGAATTTTATTTAACGCAGTTCGGACCAGAATCGGAGCTGATATGATCGAAACTCGGTTTTCGGAAACTTCTCAAAGGGGTTAGTACACGGAATATTGTTAAAAATCCAGTCGGACCATTTTGTGGATATTTTTACATATTTTGTTCCTATGGGTTATTGGAATTCAATGAAATTTTATTTGGTGCCATTCGGACCTGAATCGGTGCTGAAATGACTGAAACTCGGTTTTCGGATAATCCTCAAAGGGGTTAGTACACGGGATATTGTTAAAAATCAAGTCGGACCATTTTATGGATATTTTTGCATATTTTGTTCCTATGGGTTATTGGAATTCAACACAATTTTATTTAACGGAGTTCGGACCGGAATCGGAGCTGATATGATCGAAACTCGGTTTTCGGAAACTTCTCAAAGGGGTTAGTACACGGGATATTGTTAAAAATCAAGTCGGACTATTTTGTGGATATTTTTACATATTTTGTTCCTATGGGTTATTGGAATTCAATGAAATTTTATTTGGTGCCATTCAGACCTGAATCGGGGCTGAAATGACTGAAACTCGGTTTTCGGATAATCCTCAAAGGGGTTAGTACATGGGATATTGTTAAAAATCAAGTCGGACCATTTTATGGATATTTTTACATATTTTGTTCCAATGGGTTATTGGAATTCAATGAAATTTTATTTGGTGCCATTCGGACCTGAATCGGGGCTAAAATGACTGAAACTCGGTTTTCGGATAATCCTCAAAGGGGTTAGTACACGGGATATTGTTAAAAATCGAGTCGGCCCATTTTATGGATATTTTAACATATTTTGTTCCTATGGGTTATTGGAATTCAACGCAATTTTATTTAACGCAGTTCGGACCAGAATCGGAGCTGATATGATCGAAACTCGGTTTTCGGAAACTTCTCAAAGGGGTTAGTACACGGGATATTGTTAAAAATCAAGTCGGACCATTTTGTGGATATTTTTACATATTTTGTTCCTATGGGTTATTGGAATTCAATGAAATTTTATTTGGTGCCATTCGGACCTGAATCGGGGATGAAATGACTAAAACTCGATTTTCGGATAATCCTCAAAAGGGTTAGTACACGGGATATTGCTAAAAATTGAGTCGGACCATTTTATGGATATTTTTGCATATTTTGTTCCTATGGGTTATTGGAATTCAACACAATTTTATTTAACGGAGTTCGGACCGGAATCGGAGCTGATATGATCGAAACTCGGTTTTCGGAAACTTCTCAAAGGGGTTAGTACACGGGATATTGTTAAAAATCAAGTCGGACCATTTTGTGGATATTTTTACATATTTTGTTCCTATGAGTTATTGGAATTCAATGAAATTTTATTTGGTGCCATTCGGACCTGAATCGGGGCTGAAATGACTGAAACTCGGTTTTCGGATAATCCTCAAAGGGGTTAGTACATGGGATATTGTTAAAAATCGAGTCGGACCATTTTATGGATATTTTTACATATTTTATTCCAATGGGTTATTGGAATTCAATGAAATTTTATTTGGTGCCATTCGGACCTGAATCGGGGCTAAAATGACTGAAACTCGGTTTTCGGATAATCCTCAAAGGGGTTAGTACACGGGATATTGTTAAAAATCGAGTCGGACCATTTTATGGATATTTTAACATATTTTGTTATTATGGGTTATTGGAATTCAACGAAATTTTATTTAACGCAGTTCGGACCAGAATCGGAGCTGATTTGATCGAAACTCGGTTTTCGGAAACTTCTCAAAGGGGTTACTACACGGGATATTGTTAAAAACCGAGTCGGACCATTTTATGGATATTTTAACATATTTTGTTCCTATGGGTTATTGGAAATCAACGCAATTTTATTTAACGCAGTTCGGACCAGAATCGGAGCTGATATGATCGAAACTCGGTTTTCGGAAACTTCTCAAAGGGGTTAGTACACGGGATATTGTTAAAAATCAAGTCGGACCATTTTGTGGATATTTTTACATATTTTGTTCCTATGGGTTATTGGAATTCAATGAAATTTTATTTGGTGCCATTCGGACCTGAATTGGGGATGAAATGATTGAAACTCGATTTTCGAATAATCCTCAAAAGGGTTAGTACACGGGATATTGCTAAAAATCGAGTCGGACCATTTTATGGATATTTTTACATATTTTGTTCCTATGGGTTATTGGAATTCAACGCAATTTTATTTAACGCAGTTCGGACCGGAATCGGAGCTGATATGATCGAAACTCGGTTTTCGGAAACTTCTCAAAGGGATTAGTACACGAGATATTGTTAAAAATCAAGTCGGACAATTTTGTGGATATTTTTACATATTTTGTTCCTATGGGTTATTGGAATTCAATGAAATTTTATTTGGTGCCATTCGGACCTGAATCGGGGATGAAATGACTGAAACTCGATTTTCGAATAATCCTCAAAAGGGTTAGTACACGGGATATTGCTAAAAATCGAGTCGGACCATTTTATGGATATTTTTACATATTTTGTTCCTATGGGTTATTGGAATTCAACGCAATTTTATTTAACGCAGTTCGGACCGGAATCGGAGCTGATATGATCGAAACTCGGTTTTCGGAAACTTCTCAAAGGGGTTAGTACACGGGATATTGTTAAAAATCAAGTCGGACCATTTTGTGGATATTTTTACATATTTTGTTCCTATGAGTTATTGGAATTCAATGAAATTTTATTTGGTGCCATTCGGACCTGAATCGGGGCTGAAATGACTGAAACTCGGTTTTCGGATAATCCTCAAAGGGGTTAGTACATGGGATATTGTTAAAAATCGAGTCGGACCATTTTATGGATATTTTTACATATTTTATTCCAATGGGTTATTGGAATTCAATGAAATTTTATTTGGTGCCATTCGGACCTGAATCGGGGCTAAAATTACTGAAACTCGGTTTTCGGATAATCCTCAAAGGGGTTAGTACACGGGATATTGTTAAAAATCGAGTCGGACCATTTTATGGATATTTTAACATATTTTGTTCCTATGGGTTATTGGAATTCAACGGAATTTTATTTAACGCAGTTCGGACCAGAATCGGAGCTGATATGATCGAAACTCGGTTTTCGGAAACTTCTCAAAGGGGTTAGTACACGGAATATTGTTAAAAATCCAGTCGGACCATTTTGTGGATATTTTTACATATTTTGTTCCTATGGGTTATTGGAATTCAATGAAATTTTATTTGGTGCCATTCGGACCTGAATCGGTGCTGAAATGACTGAAACTCGGTTTTCGGATAATCCTCAAAGGGGTTAGTACACGGGATATTGTTAAAAATCAAGTCGGACCATTTTATGGATATTTTTGCATATTTTGTTCCTATGGGTTATTGGAATTCAACACAATTTTATTTAACGGAGTTCGGACCGGAATCGGAGCTGATATGATCGAAACTCGGTTTTCGGAAACTTCTCAAAGGGGTTAGTACACGGGATATTGTTAAAAATCAAGTTGGACTATTTTGTGGATATTTTTACATATTTTATTCCTATGGGTTATTGGAATTCAATGAAATTTTATTTGGTGCCATTCGGACCTGAATCGGGGCTGAAATGACTGAAACTCGGTTTTCGGATAATCCTCAAAGGGGTGAGTACATGGGATATTGTTAAAAATCAAGTCGGACCATTTTATGGATATTTTTACATATTTTGTTCCAATGGGTTATTGGAATTCAATGAAATTTTATTTGGTGCCATTCGGACCTGAATCGGGGCTAAAATGACTGAAACTCGGTTTTCGGATAATCCTCAAAGGGGTTAATACACGGGATATTGTTAAAAATCGAGTCGGCCCATTTTATGGATATTTTAACATATTTTGTTCCTATGGGTTATTGGAATTCAACGCAATTTTATTTAACGCAGTTCGGACCAGAATCGGAGCTGATATGATCGAAACTCGGTTTTCGGAAACTTCTCAAAGGGGTTAGTACACGGGATATTGTTAAAAATCAAGTCGGACCATTTTGTGGATATTTTTACATATTTTGTTCCTATGGGTTATTGGAATTCAATGAAATTTTATTTGGTGCCATTCGGACCTGAATCGGGGATGAAATGACTAAAACTCGATTTTCGGATAATCCTCAAAAGGGTTAGTACACGGGATATTGCTAAAAATTGAGTCGGACCATTTTATGGATATTTTTGCATATTTTGTTCCTATGGGTTATTGGAATTCAACACAATTTTATTTAACGGAGTTCGGACCGGAATCGGAGCTGATATGATCGAAACTCGGTTTTCGGAAACTTCTCAAAGGGGTTAGTACACGGGATATTGTTAAAAATCAAGTCGGACCATTTTGTGGATATTTTTACATATTTTGTTCCTATGAGTTATTGGAATTCAATGAAATTTTATTTGGTGCCATTCGGACCTGAATCGGGGCTGAAATGACTGAAACTCGGTTTTCGGATAATCCTCAAAGGGGTTAGTACATGGGATATTGTTAAAAATCGAGTCGGACCATTTTATGGATATTTTTACATATTTTATTCCAATGGGTTATTGGAATTCAATGAAATTTTATTTGGTGCCATTCGGACCTGAATCGGGGCTAAAATGACTGAAACTCGGTTTTCGGATAATCCTCAAAGGGGTTAGTACACGGGATATTGTTAAAAATCGAGTCGGACCATTTTATGGATATTTTAACATATTTTGTTACTATGGGTTATTGGAATTCAACGAAATTTTATTTAACGCAGTTCGGACCAGAATCGGAGCTGATTTGATCGAAACTCGGTTTTCGGAAACTTCTCAAAGGGGTTACTACACGGGATATTGTTAAAAACCGAGTCGGACCATTTTATGGATATTTTAACATATTTTGTTCCTATGGGTTATTGGAAATCAACGCAATTTTATTTAACGCAGTTCGGACCAGAATCGGAGCTGATATGATCGAAACTCGGTTTTCGGAAACTTCTCAAAGGGGTTAGTACACGGGATATTGTTAAAAATCAAGTCGGACCATTTTGTGGATATTTTTACATATTTTGTTCCTATGGGTTATTGGAATTCAATGAAATTTTATTTGGTGCCATTCGGACCTGAATTGGGGATGAAATGACTGAAACTCGATTTTCGAATAATCCTCAAAAGGGTTAGTACACGGGATATTGCTAAAAATCGAGTCGGACCATTTTATGGATATTTTTACATATTTTGTTCCTATGGGTTATTGGAATTCAACGCAATTTTATTTAACGCAGTTCGGACCGGAATCGGAGCTGATATGATCGAAACTCGGTTTTCGGAAACTTCTCAAAGGGATTAGTACACGAGATATTGTTAAAAATCAAGTCGGACAATTTTGTGGATATTTTTACATATTTTGTTCCTATGGGTTATTGGAATTCAATGAAATTTTATTTGGTGCCATTCGGACCTGAATCGGGGCTGAAATGACTGAAACTCGGTTTTCGGATAATCCTCAAAGGGGTTAGTACACGGGATATTGTAAAAAATCGAGTCGGACCATTTTATGGATATTTTTGCATATTTTGTTCCTATGGGTTATTGGAATTCAACACAATTTTATTTAACGGAGTTCGGACCGGAATCGGAGCTGATATGATCGAAACTCGGTTTTCGGAATCTTCTCAAAGGGGTTATTACACGGGATAATGTTAAAAATCAAGTCGGACCATTTTGTGGATATTTTTACATATTTTGTTCCTATGGGTTATTGGAATTCAATGAAATTTTATTTGGTGCCATTCGGACCTGAATCGGGGCTGAAATGACTGAAACTCGGTTTTCGGATAATCCTCAAAGGGGTTAGTACATGGGATATTGTTAAAAATCGAGTCGGACCATTTTATGGATATTTTTACATATTTTATTCCAATGGGTTATTGGAATTCAATGAAATTTTATTTGGTGCCATTCGGACCTGAATCGGGGCTAAAATGACTGAAACTCGGTTTTCGGATAATCCTCAAAGGGGTTAGTACACGGGATATTGTTAAAAATCGAGTCGGACCATTTTATGGATATTTTAACATATTTTGTTCCTATGGGTTATTGGAATTCAACGCAATTTTATTTAACGCAGTTTGGACCAGAATCGGAGCTGATATGATCGAAACTCGGTTTTCGGAAACTTCTCAAAGGGGTTAGTACACGGGATATTGTTAAAAATCAAGTCGGACCATTTTGTGGATATTTTTACATATTCTGTTCCTATGGGTTATTGGAATTCAATGAAATTTTATTTGGTGCCATTCGGACCTGAATCGGGGATGAAATGACTGAAACTCGATTTTCGAATAATCCTCAAAAGGGTTAGTACACGGGATATTGCTAAAAATCGAGTCGGACCATTTTATGGATATTTTTACATATTTTGTTCCTATGGGTTATTGGAATTCAACGCAATTTTATTTAACGCAGTTCGGACCGGAATCGGAGCTGATATGATCGAAACTCGGTTTTCGGAAACTTCTCAAAGGGGTTAGTACACGGGATATTGTTAAAAATCAAGTCGGACCATTTTGTGGATATTTTTACATATTTTGTTCCTATGAGTTATTGGAATTCAATGAAATTTTATTTGGTGCCATTCGGACCTGAATCGGGGCTGAAATGACTGAAACTCGGTTTTCGGATAATCCTCAAAGGGGTTAGTACATGGGATATTGTTAAAAATCGAGTCGGACCATTTTATGGATATTTTTACATATTTTATTCCAATGGGTTATTGGAATTCAATGAAATTTTATTTGGTGCCATTCGGACCTGAATCGGGGCTAAAATGACTGAAACTCGGTTTTCGGATAATCCTCAAAGGGGTTAGTACACGGGATATTGTTAAAAATCGAGTCGGACCATTTTATGGATATTTTAACATATTTTGTTCCTATGGGTTATTGGAATTCAACGGAATTTTATTTAACGTAGTTCGGACCAGAATCGGAGCTGATATGATCGAAACTCGGTTTTCGGAAACTTCTCAAAGGGGTTACTACACGGGATATTGTTAAAAACCGAGTCGGACCATTTTATGGATATTTTAACATATTTTGTTCCTATGGGTTATTGGAAATCAACGCAATTTTATTTAACGCAGTTCGGACCAGAATCGGAGCTGATATGATCGAAACTCGGTTTTCGGAAACTTCTCAAAGGGGTTAGTACACGGGATATTGTTAAAAATCAAGTCGGACCATTTTGTGGATATTTTTACATATTTTGTTCCTATGGGTTATTGGAATTCAATGAAATTTTATTTGGTGCCATTCGGACCTGAATCGGGGATGAAATGACTGAAACTCGATTTTCGAATAATCCTCAAAAGGGTTAGTACACGGGATATTGCTAAAAATCGAGTCGGACCATTTTATGGATATTTTTACATATTTTGTTCCTATGGGTTATTGGAATTCAACGCAATTTTATTTAACGCAGTTCGGACCGGAATCGGAGCTGATATGATCGAAACTCGGTTTTCGGAAACTTCTCAAAGGGATTAGTACACGAGATATTGTTAAAAATCAAGTCGGACAATTTTGTGGATATTTTTACATATTTTGTTCCTATGGGTTATTGGAATTCAATGAAATTTTATTTGGTGCCATTCGGACCTGAATCGGGGCTGAAATGACTGAAACTCGGTTTTCGGATAATCCTCAAAGGGGTTAGTACACGGGATATTGTTAAAAATCGAGTCGGACCATTTTATGGATATTTTTGCATATTTTGTTCCTATGGGTTATTGGAATTCAACACAATTTTATTTAACGGAGTTCGGACCGGAATCGGAGCTGATATGATCGAAACTCGGTTTTCGGAATCTTCTCAAAGGGGTTATTACACGGGATATTGTTAAAAATCAAGTCGGACCATTTTGTGGATATTTTTACATATTTTGTTCCTATGGGTTATTGGAATTCAATGAAATTTTATTTGGTGCCATTCGGACCTGAATCGGGGCTGAAATGACTGAAACTCGGTTTTCGGATAATCCTCAAAGGGGTTAGTACATGGGATATTGTTAAAAATCGAGTCGGACCATTTTATGGATAGTTTTACATATTTTATTCCAATGGGTTATTGGAATTCAATGAAATTTTATTTGGTGCCATTCGGACCTGAATCGGGGCTAAAATGACTGAAACTCGGTTTTCGGATAATCCTCAAAGGGGTTAGTACACGGGATATTGTTAAAAATCGAGTCGGACCATTTTATGGATATTTTAACATATTTTGTTCCTATGGGTTATTGGAATTCAACGCAATTTTATTTAACGCAGTTCGGACCAGAATCGGAGCTGATATGATCGAAACTCGGTTTTCGGAAACTTCTCAAAGGGGTTAGTACACGGGATATTGTTAAAAACCCAGTCGGACCATTTTATGGATATTTTAACATATTTTGTTCCTATGGGTTATTGGAATTCAACGCAATTTTATTTAACGCAGTTCGGACCAGAATCGGAGCTGATATGATCGAAACTCGGTTTTCGGAAACTTCTCAAAGGGGTTAGTACACGGGATATTGTTAAAAATCAAGTCGGACCATTTTGTGGATATTTTTACATATTCTGTTCCTATGGGTTATTGGAATTCAATGAAATTTTATTTGGTGCCATTCGGACCTGAATCGGGGATGAAATGACTGAAACTCGATTTTCGAATAATCCTCAAAAGGGTTAGTACACGGGATATTGCTAAAAATCGAGTCGGACCATTTTATGGATATTTTTACATATTTTGTTCCTATGGGTTATTGGAATTCAACGCAATTTTATTTAACGCAGTTCGGACCGGAATCGGAGCTGATATGATCGAAACTCGGTTTTCGGAAACTTCTCAAAGGGATTAGTACACGAGATATTGTTAAAAATCAAGTCGGACAATTTTGTGGATATTTTTACATATTTTGTTCCTATGGGTTATTGGAATTCAATGAAATTTTATTTGGTGCCATTCGGACCTGAATCGGGGCTGAAATGACTGAAACTCGGTTTTCGGATAATCCTCAAAGAGGTTAGTACACGGGATATTGTTAAAAATCGAGTCGGACCATTTTATGGATATTTTTGCATATTTTGTTCCTATGGGTTATTGGAATTCAACACAATTTTATTTAACGGAGTTCGGACCGGAATCGGAGCTGATATGATCGAAACTCGGTTTTCGGAAACTTCTCAAAGGGGTTAGTACACGGGATATTGTTAAAAACCCAGTCGGACCATTTTATGGATATTTTAACATATTTTGTTCCTATGGGTTATTGGAATTCAACGCAATTTTATTTAACGCAGTTCGGACCAGAATCGGAGCTGATATGATCGAAACTCGGTTTTCGGAAACTTCTCAAAGGGGTTAGTACACGGGATTTTGTTAAAAATCAAGTCGGACCATTTTGTGGATATTTTTACATATTCTGTTCCTATGGGTTATTGGAATTCAATGAAATTTTATTTGGTGCCATTCGGACCTGAATCGGGGATGAAATGACTGAAACTCGATTTTCGAATAATCCTCAAAAGGGTTAGTACACGGGATATTGCTAAAAATCGAGTCGGACCATTTTATGGATATTTTTACATATTTTGTTCCTATGGGTTATTGGAATTCAACGCAATTTTATTTAACGCAGTTCGGACCGGAATCGGAGCTGATATGATCGAAACTCGGTTTTCGGAAACTTCTCAAAGGGATTAGTACACGAGATATTGTTAAAAATCAAGTCGGACAATTTTGTGGATATTTTTACATATTTTGTTCCTATGGGTTATTGGAATTCAATGAAATTTTATTTGGTGCCATTCGGACCTGAATCGGGGCTGAAATGACTGAAACTCGGTTTTCGGATAATCCTCAAAGAGGTTAGTACACGGGATATTGTTAAAAATCGAGTCGGACCATTTTATGGATATTTTTGCATATTTTGTTCCTATGGGTTATTGGAATTCAACACAATTTTATTTAACGGAGTTCGGACCGGAATCGGAGCTGATATGATCGAAACTCGGTTTTCGGAAACTTCTCAAAGGGGTTAGTACACGGGATATTGTTAAAAACCCAGTCGGACCATTTTATGGATATTTTAACATATTTTGTTCCTATGGGTTATTGGAATTCAACGCAATTTTATTTAACGCAGTTCGGACCAGAATCGGAGCTGATATGATCGAAACTCGGTTTTCGGAAACTTCTCAAAGGGGTTAGTACACGGGATTTTGTTAAAAATCAAGTCGGACCATTTTGTGGATATTTTTACATATTCTGTTCCTATGGGTTATTGGAATTCAATGAAATTTTATTTGGTGCCATTCGGACCTGAATCGGGGATGAAATGACTGAAACTCGATTTTCGAATAATCCTCAAAAGGGTTAGTACACGGGATATTGCTAAAAATCGAGTCGGACCATTTTATGGATATTTTTACATATTTTGTTCCTATGGGTTATTGGAATTCAACGCAATTTTATTTAACGAAGTTCGGACCGGAATCGGAGCTGATATGATCGAAACTCGGTTTTCGGAAACTTCTCAAAGGGATTAGTACACGAGATATTGTTAAAAATCAAGTCGGACAATTTTGTGGATATTTTTACATATTTTGTTCCTATGGGTTATTGGAATTCAATGAAATTTTATTTGGTGCCATTCGGACCTGAATCGGGGCTGAAATGACTGAAACTCGGTTTTCGGATAATCCTCAAAGAGGTTAGTACACGGGATATTGTTAAAAATCGAGTCGGACCATTTTATGGATATTTTTGCATATTTTGTTCCTATGGGTTATTGGAATTCAACACAATTTTATTTAACGGAGTTCGGACCGGAATCGGAGCTGATATGATCGAAACTCGGTTTTCGGAATCTTCTCAAAGGGGTTATTACACGGGATATTGTTAAAAATCAAGTCGGACCATTTTGTGGATATTTTTACATATTTTGTTCCTATGGGTTATTGGAATTCAATGAAATTTTATTTGGTGCCATTCGGACCTGAATCGGGGCTGAAATGACTGAAACTCGGTTTTCAGATAATCCTCAAAGGGGTTCCTGAAAGATTCTTTAGTCTACCGTACACGGGATATTGTTAAAAATCGAGTCGGACCATTTTATGGATATTTTTGCATATTTTGTTCCTATGGGTTATTGGAATTCAACACAATTTTATTTAACGGAGTTCGGACCGGAATCGGAGCTGATATGATCGAAACTCGGTTTTCGGAATCTTCTCAAAGGGGTTAGTACACGGAATATTGTTAAAAATCAAGTCGGACCATTTTGTGGATATTTTTACATATTTTGTTCCTATGGGTTATTGGAATTCAATGAAATTTTATTTGGTGCCATTCGGACCTGAATCGGGGCTGAAATGACTGAAACTCGGTTTTCGGATAATCCTCAAAGGGGTTAGTACATGGGATATTGTTAAAAATCAAGTCGGACCATTTTATGGATATTTTTACATATTTTGTTCCAATGGGTTATTGGAATTCAATGAAATTTTATTTGGTGCCATTCGGACCTGAATCGGGGCTAAAATGACTGAAACTCGGTTTTCGGATAATCCTCAAAGGGGTTAGTACACGGGATATTGTTAAAAATCGAGTCGGCCCATTTTATGGATATTTTAACATATTTTGTTCCTATGGGTTATTGGAATTCAACGCAATTTTATTTAACGCAGTTCGGACCAGGATCGGAGCTGATATGATCGAAACTCGGTTTTCGGAAACTTCTCAAAGGGGTTAGTACACGGGATATTGTTAAAAATCAAGTCGGACCATTTTGTGGATATTTTTACATATTTTGTTCCTATGGGTTATTGGAATTCAATGAAATTTTATTTGGTGCCATTCGGACCTGAATCGGGGATGAAATGACTAAAACTCGATTTTCGGAAACTTCTCAAAGGGGTTAGTACACGGGATATTGTTAAAAATCAAGTCGGACCATTTTGTGGATATTTTTACATATTTTGTTCCTATGGGTTATTGGAATTCAATGAAATTTTATTTGGTGCCATTCGGACCTGAATCGGGGCTGAAATGACTGAAACTCGGTTTTCGGATAATCCTCAAAGGGGTTAGTACATGGGATATTGTTAAAAATCGAGTCGGACCATTTTATGGATATTTTTACATATTTTATTCCAATGGGTTATTGGAATTCAATGAAATTTTATTTGGTGCCATTCGGACCTGAATCGGGGCTAAAATGACTGAAACTCGGTTTTCGGATAATCCTCAAAGGGGTTAGTACACGGGATATTGTTAAAAATCGAGTCGGACCATTATATGGATATTTTAACATATTTTGTTACTATGGGTTATTGGAATTCAACGAAATTTTATTTAACGCAGTTCGGACCAGAATCGGAGCTGATATGATCGAAACTCGGTTTTCGGAAACTTCTCAAAGGGGTTACTACACGGGATATTGTTAAAAACCGAGTCGGACCATTTTATGGGTATTTTAACATATTTTGTTCCTATGGGTTATTGGAAATCAACGCAATTTTATTTAACGCAGTTCGGACCAGTATCGGAGCTGATATGATCGAAACTTGGTTTTCGGAAACTTCTCAAAGGGGTTAGTACACGGGATATTGTTAAAAATCAAGTCGGACCATTTTGTGGATATTTTTACATATTTTGTTCCTATGGGTTATTGGAATTCAATGAAATTTTATTTGGTGCCATTCGGACCTGAATCGGGGATGAAATGACTGAAACTCGATTTTCGAATAATCCTCAAAAGGGTTAGTACACGGGATATTGCTAAAAATCGAGTCGGACCATTTTATGGATATTTTTACATATTTTGTTCCTATGGGTTATTGGAATTCAACGCAATTTTATTTAACGCAGTTCGGACCGGAATCGGAGCTGATATGATCGAAACTCGGTTTTCGGAAACTTCTCAAAGGGATTAGTACACGAGATATTGTTAAAAATCAAGTCGGACAATTTTGTGGATATTTTTACATATTTTATTCCTATGGGTTATTGGAATTCAATGAAATTTTATTTGGTGCCATTCGGACCTGAATCGGGGCTGAAATGACTGAAACTCGGTTTTCGGATAATCCTCAAAGGGGTTAGTACACGGGATATTGTTAAAAATCGAGTCGGACCATTTTATGGATATTTTTGCATATTTTGTTCCTATGGGTTATTGGAATTCAACACAATTTTATTTAACGGAGTTCGGACCGGAATCGGAGCTGATATGATCGAAACTCGGTTTTCGGAATCTTCTCAAAGGGGTTGTTACACGGGATATTGTTAAAAATCAAGTCGGACCATTTTGTGGATATTTTTACATATTTTGTTCCTATGGGTTATTGGAATTCAATGAAATTTTATTTGGTGCCATTCGGACCTGAATCGGGGCTGAAATGACTGAAACTCGGTTTTCGGATAATCCTCAAAGGGGTTAGTACATGGGATATTGTTAAAAATCGAGTCGGACCATTTTATGGATATTTTTACATATTTTATTCCAATGGGTTATTGGAATTCAATGAAATTTTATTTGGTGCCATTCGGACCTGAATCGGGGCTAAAATGACTAAAACTCGGTTTTCGGATAATCCTCAAAGGGGTTAGTACACGGGATATTGTTAAAAATCGAGTCGGACCATTTTATGGATATTTTAACATATTTTGTTCCTATGGGTTATTGGAATTCAACGCAATTTTATTTAACGCAGTTCGGACCAGAATCGGAGCTGATATGATCGAAACTCGGTTTTCGGAAACTTCTCAAAGGGGTTAGTACACGGGATATTGTTAAAAACCCAGTCGGACCATTTTATGGATATTTTAACATATTTTGTTCCTATGGGTTATTGGAATTCAACGCAATTTTATTTAACGCAGTTCGGACCAGAATCGGAGCTGATATGATCGAAACTCGGTTTTCGGAAACTTCTCAAAGGGGTTAGTACACGGGATATTGTTAAAAATCAAGTCGGACCATTTTGTGGATATTTTTACATATTCTGTTCCTATGGGTTATTGGAATTCAATGAAATTTTATTTGGTGCCATTCGGACCTGAATCGGGGATGAAATGACTGAAACTCGATTTTCGAATAATCCTCAAAAGGGTTAGTACACGGGATATTGCTAAAAATCGAGTCGGACCATTTTATGGATATTTTTACATATTTTGTTCCTATGGGTTATTGGAATTCAACGCAATTTTATTTAACGCAGTTCGGACCGGAATCGGAGCTGATATGATCGAAACTCGGTTTTCGGAAACTTCTCAAAGGGATTAGTACACGAGATATTGTTAAAAATCAAGTCGGACAATTTTGTGGATATTTTTACATATTTTGTTCCTATGGGTTATTGGAATTCAATGAAATTTTATTTGGTGCCATTCGGACCTGAATCGGGGCTGAAATGACTGAAACTCGGTTTTCGGATAATCCTCAAAGGGGTTAGTACACGGGATATTGTTAAAAATCGAGTCGGACCATTTTATGGATATTTTTGCATATTTTGTTCCTATGGGTTATTGGAATTCAACACAATTTTATTTAACGGAGTTCGGACCGGAATCGGAGCTGATATGATCGAAACTCGGTTTTCGGAATCTTCTCAAAGGGGTTATTACACGGGATATTGTTAAAAATCAAGTCGGACCATTTTGTGGATATTTTTACATATTTTGTTCCTATGGGTTATTGGAATTCAATGAAATTTTATTTGGTGCCATTCGGACCTGAATCGGGGCTGAAATGACTGAAACTCGGTTTTCGGATAATCCTCAAAGGGGTTAGTACATGGGATATTGTTAAAAATCGAGTCGGACCATTTTATGGATATTTTTACATATTTTGTTCCAATGGGTTATTGGAATTCAATGAAATTTTATTTGGTGCCATTCGGACCTGAATCGGGGCTAAAATGACTGAAACTCGGTTTTCGGATAATCCTCAAAGGGGTTAGTACACGGGATATTGTTAAAAATCGAGTCGGACCATTTTATGGATATTTTAACATATTTTGTTCCTATGGGTTATTGGAATTCAACGGAATTTTATTTAACGCAGTTCGGACCAGAATCGGAGCTGATATGATCGAAACTCGGTTTTCGGAATCTTCTCAAAGGGGTTAGTACACGGGATATTTTTAAAAATAAAGTCGGACCATTTTGTGGATATTTTTACATATTTTGTTCCTATGGGTTATTGGAATTCAATGAAATTTTATTTGGTGTCATTCGGACCTGAATCGGGGATGAAATGACTGAAACTCGATTTTCGGATAATCCTCAAAAGGGGTAGTACACGGGATATTTCTAAAAATCGAGTCGGACCATTTTATGGATATTTTTACATATTTTGTTCCTATGGGTTATTAGAATTCAACGAAATTTTATTTAACGCAGTTCGGACCGGAATCGGAGCTGATATGATCGAAAATCGGTTTTCGGAAACTTCTCAAAGGGATTAGTACACGGGATATTGTTAAAAATCAAGTCGAACAATTTTGTGGATATTTTTACATATTTTGTTCCTATGGGTTATTGGAATTCAATGAAATTTTATTTGGTGCCATTCGGACCTGAATCGGGGCTGAAATGACTGAAACTCGGTTTTCGGATAATCCTCAAAAGGGTTAGTACACGGGATATTGTTAAAATTCGAGTCGGACCATTTTATGGATATTTTTGCATATTTTGTTCCTATGGGTTATTGGAATTCAACACAATTTTATTTAACGGAGTTCGGACCGGAATCGGAGCTGATATGATCGAAACTCGGTTTTCGAAAACTTCTCAAACGGGTTAGTACACGGGATATTGTTAAAAATCAAGTCGGACCATTTTGTGGATATTTTTACATATTTTGTTCCAATGGATTATTGGAATTCAATAAATTTTATTTGGTGCCATTCGGACCTGAATCGGGGATGAAATGACTGAAACTCGATTTTCGGATAATCCTCAAAAGGGTTAGTACACGTGATATTTCTAAAAATCGAGTCGGACCATTTTATGGATATTTTTACAAATTTTGTTCCTATGGGTTATTGGAATTCAACGCAATTTTATTTAACGCAGTTCGGACCGGAATCGGAGCTGATATGATCGAAACTCAGTTTTCGGAAACTTCTCAAAGGGGTTAGTACACGGGATATTGATAAAAATCAAGTCGGACCATTTTGTGGATATTTTTACATATTTTGTTCCTATGGGTTATTGGAATTCAATGAAATTTTATTTGGTGCCATTCGGACCTGAATCGGGGCTGAAATGACTGAAACTCAGTTTTCGGATAATCCTCAAAGGGGTTAGTACACGGGATATTGTTAAAAATTGAGTCAGACCATTTTATGGATATTTTTACATATTTTGTTCCAATGGGTTATTGGAATTCAATGAAATTTTATTTGGTGCCATTCGGACCTGAATCGGGGCTAAAATGACTGAAACTCGGTTTTCGGATAATCCTCAAAGGGGTTAGTACACGGGATATTGTTAAAAATCGAGTCGGACCATTTTATGGATATTTTAACATATTTTGTTCCTATGGGTTATTGGAATTCAACGGAATTTTATTTAACGCAGTTCGGACCAGAATCGGAGCTGATATGATCGAAACTCGGTTTTCGGAAACTTCTCAAAGGGGTTAGTACACGGGATATTTTTAAAAATAAAGTCGGACCATTTTGTGGATATTTTTACATATTTTGTTCCTATGGGTTATTGGAATTCAATGAAATTTTATTTGGTGTCATTCGGACCTGAATCGGGGATGAAATGACTGAAACTCGATTTTCGGATAATCCTCAAAAGGGGTAGTACACGGGATATTGCTAAAAATCGAGTCGGACCATTTTATGGATATTTTTACATATTTTGTTCCTATGGGTTATTAGAATTCAACGCAATTTTATTTAACGCAGTTCGGACCGGAATCGGAGCTGATATGATCGAAACTCGGTTTTCGGAAACTTCTCAAAGGGATTAGTACACGGGATATTGTTAAAAATCAAGTCGGACAATTTTGTGGATATTTTTACATATTTTGTTCCTATGGGTTATTGGAATTCAATGAAATTTTATTTGGTGCCATTCGGACCTGAATCGGGGCTGAAATGACTGAAACTCGGTTTTCGGATAATCCTCAAAAGGGTTAGTACACGGGATATTGTTAAAATTCGAGTCGGACCATTTTATGGATATTTTTGCATATTTTGTTCCTATGGGTTATTGGAATTCCACGAAATTTTATTTAACGGAGTTCGGACCGGAATCGGAGCTGATATGATCGAAACTCGGTTTTCGAAAACTTCTCAAAGGGGTTAGTACACGGGATATTGTTAAAAATCAAGTCGGACCATTTTGTGGATATTTTTACATATTTTGTTCCAATGGATTATTGGAATTCAATGAAATTTTATTTGGTGCCATTCGGACCTGAATCGGGGATGAAATGACTGAAACTCGATTTTCGGATAATCCTCAAAAGGGTTAGTACACGGGATATTGCTAAAAATCGAGTCGGACCATTTTATGGATATTTTTACAAATTTTGTTCCTATGGGTTATTGGAATTCAACGCAATTTTATTTAACGCAGTTCGGACCGGAATCGGAGCTGATATGATCGAAACTCAGTTTTCGGAAACTTCTCAAAGGGGTTAGTACACGGGATATTGATAAAAATCAAGTCGGACCATTTTGTGGATATTTTTACATATTTTGTTCCTATGGGTTATTGGAATTCAATGAAATTTTATTTGGTGCCATTCGGACCTGAATCGGGGCTGAAATGACTGAAACTCAGTTTTCGGATAATCCTCAAAGGGGTTAGTACACGGGATATTGTTAAAAATTGAGTCAGACCATTTTATGGATATTTTTACATATTATGTTCCAATGGGTTATTGGAATTCAATGAAATTTTATTTGGTGCCATTCGGACCTGAATCGGGGCTGAAATGACTGAAACTCAGTTTTCGGATAATCCTCAAAGGGGTTAGTACACGGGATATTGTTAAAAATCGAGTCGGACCATTTAATGGATATTTTTCCATATTTTGTTCCAATGGGTTATTGGAATTCAACACAATTTTATTTAACGGAGTTCGGACCGGAATCGGAGCTGATATGATCGAAACTCGGTTTTCGGAAACTTCTCAAAGGGGTTAGTACACGGGATATTGTTAAAAATCAAGTCGGACAATTTTGTGGATATTTTTACATATTTTGTTCTTATGGGTTATTGGAATTCAATGAAATTTTATTTGGTGCCATTCGGACCTGAATCGGGGCTGAAATGACTGAAACTCGGTTTTCGGATAATCCTCAAAGGGGTTAGTACATGGGATATTGTTAAAAATCGAGTCGGACCATTTTATGGATATTTTTACATATTTTGTTCCAATGTGTTATTGGAATTCAATGAAATTTTATTTGGTGCCATTCGGACCTGAATCGGGGCTAAAATGACTGAAACTCGGTTTTCGGATAATCCTCAAAGGGGTTAGTACACGGGATATTGTTAAAAATCGAGTCGGACCATTTTATGGATATTTTAACATATTTTGTTCCTATGGGTTATTGGAATTCAACGCAATTTTATTTAACGCAGTTAGGACCAAAATCGGAGCTGATATGATCGAAACTCGGTTTCGGAAACTTCTCAAAGGGGTTAGTACACGGGATATTGTTAAAAATCAAGTCGGACCATTTTGTGGATATTTTTACATATTTTGTTCCTACGGATTATTGGAATTCAATGAAATTTTATTTGGTGCCATTCGGACCTGAATCGGGGCTGAAATGACTGAAACTCGGTTTTCGGATAATCCTCAAAGGGGTTAGTACATGGGATATTGTTAAAAATCAAGTCGAACCATTTTATGGATATTTTTACATATTTTGTTCCAATGTGTTATTGGAATTCAATGAAATTTTATTTGGTGCCATTCGGACCTGAATCGGGGCTAAAATGACAGAAACTCGGTTTTCGGATAATCCTCAAAGGGGTTAGTACATGGGATATTGTTAAAAATCGAGTCGTACCATTTTATGGATATATTAACATATTTTTTTCCTATGGGTTATTGGAATTCAACGCAATTTTATTTAACGCAGTTCGGACCAGAATCGGAGCTGATATGATCGAAACTCGGTTTCGGAAACTTCTCAAAGGGGATAGTACACGGGATATTGTTAAAAATCAAGTCGGACCATTTTGTGGATATTTTTACATATTTTGTTCCTATGGGTTATTGGAATTCAATGAAATTTTATTTGGTGCTATTCGGACCTGAATCGGGGATGAAATGACTGAAACTCGATTTTCGGATAATCCTCAAAAGGGTTAGTACACGGGATATTTCTAAAAAACGAGTCGGACCATTTTATGGATATTTTTACATATTTTGTTCCTATGGGTTATTGGAATTCAACGCAATTTTATTTAACGCAGTTCGGACCGGAATCGGAGCTGATATGATCGAAACTCAGTTTTCGGAAACTTCTCAAAGGGATTAGTACACGGGATATTGTTTAAAATCAAGTCGGACAATTTTGTGGATATTTTTACATATTTTGTTCCTATGGGTTATTGGAATTCAATGAAATTTTATTTGGTGCCATTCGGACCTGAATCGGGGCTGAAATGACTGAAACTCGGTTTTCAGATAATCCTCAAAGGGGTTCCTGAAAGATTCTTTAGTCTACCGTACACGGGATATTGTTAAAAATCGAGTCGGACCATTTTATGGATATTTTTGCATATTTTGTTCCTATGGGTTATTGGAATTCAACACAATTTTATTTAACGGAGTTCGGACCGGAATCGGAGCTGATATGATCGAAACTCGGTTTTCGGAAACTTCTCAAAGGGGTTAGTACACGGGATATTGTTAAAAATCAAGTCGGACCATTTTGTGGATATTTTTACATATTTTGTTCCTATGGGTTATTGGAATTCAATGAAATTTTATTTGGTGCCATTCGGACCTTAATCGGGGCTGAAATGACTGAAACTCGGTTTTCTGATAATCCTCAAAGGTGTTAGTACATGGGATATTGTTAAAAATCGAGTCGGACCATTTTATGGATATTTTTACATATTTTGTTCCAATGGGTTATTGGAATTCAATGAAATTTTATTTGGTGCCATTCGGACCTGAATCGGGGCTAAAATGACTGAAACTCGGTTTTCGGATAATCCTCAAAGGGGTTAGTACACGGGATATTGTTAAAAATCGAGTCGGACCATTTTATGGATATTTTAACATATTTTGTTCCTATGGGTTATTGGAATTCAACGCAATTTTATTTAACGCAGTTCGGACCACAATCGGAGCTGATATGATCGAAACTCGGTTTTCGGAAACTTCTCAAAGGGGTTAGTACACGGGATATTGTTAAAAATCAAGTCCGACCATTTTGTGGATATTTTTACATATTTTGTTCCTATGGGTTATTGGAATTCAATGAAATTTTATTTGGTGCCATTCGGACCTGAATCGGGGATGAAATGACTGAAACTCGATTTTCGAATAATCCTCAAAAGGGTTAGTACACGGGATATTGCTAAAAATCGAGTCGGACCATTTTATGGATATTTTTACATATTTTGTTCCTATGGGTTATTGGAATTCAACGCAATTTTATTTAACGCAGTTCGGACCGGAATCGGAGCTGATATGATCGAAACTCGGTTTTCGGAAACTTCTCAAAGGGATTAGTACACGGGATATTGTTTAAAATCAAGTCGGACAATTTTTTGGATATTTTTACATATTTTGTTCCTATGGGTTATTTGAATTCAATGAAATTTTATTTGGTGCCATTCGGACCTGAATCGGGGCTGAAATGACTGAAACTCGGTTTTCGGATAATCCTCAAAGGGGTTAGTACACGGGATATTGTTAAAAATCGAGTCGGACCATTGTATGGATATTTTGCATATTTTGTTCCTATGGGTTATTGGAATTCAACACAATTTTATTTAACGGAGTTCGGACCGGAATCGGAGCTGATATGATCGAAACTCGGTTTTCGGAAACTTCTCAAAGGGGTTAGTACACGGGATATTGTTAAAAATCAAGTCGGACCATTTTGTGGATATTTTTACATATTTTGTTCCTATGGGTTATTGGAATTCAATGAAATTTTATTTGGTGCCATTCGGACCTGAATCGGGGCTGAAATGACTGAAACTCGGTTTTCGGATAATCCTCAAAGGGGTTAGTACATGGGATATTGTTAAAAATCGAGTCGGACCATTTTATGGATATTTTTACATATTTTGTTCCAATGGGTTATTGGAATTCAATGAAATTTTATTTGGTGCCATTCGGACCTGAATCAGGGCTAAAATGACTGAAACTCGGTTTTCGGATAATCATCAAAGGGGTTAGTACACGGGATATTGTTAAAAATTGAGTCGGACCATTTTATGGATATTTTAACATATTTTGTTCCTATGGGTTATTGGAATTCAACGCAATTTTATTTAACGCAGTTCGGACCAGAATCGGAGCTGATATGATCGAAACTCGGTTTTCGGAAACTTCTCAAAGGGGTTAGTACACGGGATATTGTTAAAAATCAAGTCGGACCATTTTGTGGATATTTTTACATATTTTGTTCCTATGGGTTATTGGAATTCAATGAAATTTTATTTGGTGCCATTCGGACCTGAAACGGGGATGAAATGACTGAAACTCGATTTTCGGATAATCCTCAAAAGGGTTAGTACACAGGATATTGCTAAAAATCGAGTCGGACAATTTTATGGATATTTTACATATTTTGTTCCTATGGGTTATTGGAATTCAACGCAATTTTATTTAACGCAGTTCGGACCGGAATCGGAGCTGATATGATCGAAACTCGGTTTTCGGAAACTTCTCAAAGGGATTAGTACACGGGATATTGTTAAAAATCAAGTCAGACAATTTTGTGGATATTTTTACATATTTTGTTCCTATGGGTTACTGGAATTCAATGAAATTTTATTTGGTGCCATTCGGACCTGAATCGGGGCTGAAATGACTGAAACTCGGTTTTCGGATAATCCTCAAAGGGGTTAGTACACGGGATATTGTTAAAAATCGAGTCGGACCATTTTATGGATATTTTTGCATATTTTGTTCCTATGGGTTATTGGAATTCAACACAATTTTATTTAACGGAGTTCGGACCGGAATCGGAGCTGATATGATCGAAACTCGGTTTTCGGAAACTTCTCAAAGGGGTTAGTACACGGGATATTGTTAAAAATCAAGTCGGACCATTTTGTGGATATTTTTACATATTTTGTTCCTATGGGTTATTGGAATTCAATGAAATTTTATTTGGTGCCATTCGGACCTGAATCGGGGCTGAAATGACTGAAACTCGGTTTTCGGATAATCCTCAAAGGGGTTAGTACAAGGGATATTGTTAAAAATCGAGTCGGACCATTTTATGGATATTTTTACATATTTTATTCCAATGGGTTATTGGAATTCAATGAAATTTTATTTGGTGCCATTCGGACCTGAATCGGGGCTAAAATGACTGAAACTCGGTTTTCGGATAATCCTCAAAGGGGTTAGTACACGGGATATTGTTAAAAATCGAGTCGGACCATTTTATGGATATTTTAACATATTCTGTTCCTATGGGTTATTGGAATTCAACGCAATTTTATTTAACGCAGTTCGGACCAGAATCGGAGCTGATATGATCGAAACTCGGTTTTCGGAAACTTCTCAAAGGGATTAGTACACGGGATATTGTTTAAAATCAAGCCGGACAATTTTGTGGATATTTTTACATATTTTGTTCCTATGGGTTATTTGAATTCAATGAAATTTTATTTGGTGCCATTCGGACCTGAATCGGGGCTGAAATGACTGAAACTCGGTTTTCGGATAATCCTCAAAGGGGTTAGTACACGGGATATTGTTAAAAATCGAGTCGGACCATTTTATGGATATTTTTGCATATTTTGTTCCTATGGGTTATTGGAATTCAACACAATTTTATTTAACGGAGTTCGGACCGGAATCGGAGCTGATAAGATCGAAACTCGGTTTTCGGAAACTTCTCAAAGGGGTTAGTACACGTGATATTGTTAAAAATCAAGTCGGACCATTTTGTGGATATTTTTACATATTTTGTTCCTATGGGTTATTGGAATTCAGTGAAATTTTATTTGGTGCCATTCGGACCTGAATCGGGGCTGAAATGACTGAAACTCGGTTTTCGGATAATCCTCAAAGGGGTTAGTACATGGGATATTGTTAAAAATCGAGTCGGACCATTTTGTGGATATTTTTACATATTTTGTTCCAATGGGTTATTGGAATTCAATGGAATTTTATTTGGTGCCATTCGGACCTGAATCAGGGCTAAAATGACTGAAACTCGGTTTTCGGATAATCCTCAAAGGGGTTAGTACACGGGATATTGTTAAAAATCGAGTCGGACCATTTTATGGATATTTTAACATATTTTGTTCCTATGGGTTATTGGAATTCAACGCAATTTTATTTAACGCAGTTCGGACCAGAATCGGAGCTGATATGATCGAAACTCGGTTTTCGGAAACTTCTCAAAGGGGTTAGTACACGGGATATTGTTAAAAATCAAGTCGGACCATTTTGTGGATATTTTTACATATTTTGTTCCTATGGGTTATTGGAATTCAATTAAATTTTATTTGGTGCCATTCGGACCTGAATCAGGGATGAAATGACTGAAACTCGATTTTCGGATAATCCTCAAAAGGGTTAGTACACGGGATATTGCTAAAAATCGAGTCGGACCATTTTATGGATATTTTTACATATTTTGTTCCTATGGGTTATTGGAATTCAACGCAATTTTATTTAACGCAGTTCGGACCGGAATCGGAGCTGATATGATCGAAACTCGGTTTTCGGAAACTTCTCAAAGGGATTAGTACACGGGATATTGTTAAAAATCAAGTCAGACAATTTTGTGGATATTTTTACATATTTTGTTCCTATGGGTTACTGGAATTCAATGAAATTTTATTTGGTGCCATTCGGACCTGAATCGGGGCTGAAATGACTGAAACTCGGTTTTCGGATAATCCTCAAAGGGGTTAGTACACGGGATATTGTTAAAAATCGAGTCGGACCATTTTATGGATATTTTTGCATATTTTGTTCCTATGGGTTATTGGAATTCAACACAATTTTATTTAACGGAGTTCGGACCGGAATCGGAGCTGATATGATCGAAACTCGGTTTTCGGAAACTTCTCAAAGGGGTTAGTACACGGGATATTGTTAAAAATCAAGTCGGACCATTTTGTGGATATTTTTACGTATTTTGTTCCTATGGGTTATTGGAATTCAATGAAATTTTATTTGGTGCCATTCGGACCTGAATCGGGGCTGAAATGACTGAAACTCGGTTTTCGGATAATCCTCAAAGGGGTTAGTACAAGGGATATTGTTAAAAATCGAGTCGGACCATTTTATGGATATTTTTACATATTTTATTCCAATGGGTTATTGGAATTCAATGAAATTTTATTTGGTGCCATTCGGACCTGAATCGGGGCTAAAATGACTGAAACTCGGTTTTCGGATAATCCTCAAAGGGGTTAGTACACGGGATATTGTTAAAAATCGAGTCGGACCATTTTATGGATATTTTAACATATTCTGTTCCTATGGGTTATTGGAATTCAACGCAATTTTATTTAACGCAGTTCGGACCAGAATCGGAGCTGATATGATCGAAACTCGGTTTTCGGAAACTTCTCAAAGGGATTAGTACACGGGATATTGTTTAAAATCAAGCCGGACAATTTTGTGGATATTTTTACATATTTTGTTCCTATGGGTTATTTGAATTCAATGAAATTTTATTTGGTGCCATTCGGACCTGAATCGGGGCTGAAATGACTGAAACTCGGTTTTCGGATAATCCTCAAAGGGGTTAGTACACGGGATATTGTTAAAAATCGAGTCGGACCATTTTATGGATATTTTTGCATATTTTGTTCCTATGGGTTATTGGAATTCAACACAATTTTATTTAACGGAGTTCGGACCGGAATCGGAGCTGATAAGATCGAAACTCGGTTTTCGGAAACTTCTCAAAGGGGTTAGTACACGTGATATTGTTAAAAATCAAGTCGGACCATTTTGTGGATATTTTTACATATTTTGTTCCTATGGGTTATTGGAATTCAGTGAAATTTTATTTGGTGCCATTCGGACCTGAATCGGGGCTGAAATGACTGAAACTCGGTTTTCGGATAATCCTCAAAGGGGTTAGTACATGGGATATTGTTAAAAATCGAGTCGGACCATTTTGTGGATATTTTTACATATTTTGTTCCAATGGGTTATTGGAATTCAATGGAATTTTATTTGGTGCCATTCGGACCTGAATCAGGGCTAAAATGACTGAAACTCGGTTTTCGGATAATCCTCAAAGGGGTTAGTACACGGGATATTGTTAAAAATCGAGTCGGACCATTTTATGGATATTTTAACATATTTTGTTCCTATGGGTTATTGGAATTCAACGCAATTTTATTTAACGCAGTTCGGACCAGAATCGGAGCTGATATGATCGAAACTCGGTTTTCGGAAACTTCTCAAAGGGGTTAGTACACGGGATATTGTTAAAAATCAAGTCGGACCATTTTGTGGATATTTTTACATATTTTGTTCCTATGGGTTATTGGAATTCAATGAAATTTTATTTGGTGCCATTCGGACCTGAATCGGGGCTGAAATGACTGAAACTCGATTTTCGGATAATCCTCAAAAGGGTTAGTACACGGGATATTGCTAAAAATCGAGTCGGACCATTTTATGGATATTTTTACATATTTTGTTCCTATGGGTTATTGGAATTCAACGCAATTTTATTTAACGCAGTTCGGACCGGAATCGGAGCTGATATGATCGAAACTCGGTTTTCGGAAACTTCTCAAAGGGATTAGTACACGGGATATTGTTAAAAATCAAGTCAGACAATTTTGTGGATATTTTTACATATTTTGTTCCTATGGGTTACTGGAATTCAATGAAATTTTATTTGGTGCCATTCGGACCTGAATCGGGGCTGAAATGACTGAAACTCGGTTTTCGGATAATCCTCAAAGGGGTTAGTACACGGGATATTGTTAAAAATCGAGTCGGACCATTTTATGGATATTTTTGCATATTTTGTTCCTATGGGTTATTGGAATTCAACACAATTTTATTTAACGGAGTTCGGACCGGAATCGGAGCTGATATGATCGAAACTCGGTTTTCGGAAACTTCTCAAAGGGGTTAGTACACGGGATATTGTTAAAAATCAAGTCGGACCATTTTGTGGATATTTTTACATATTTTGTTCCTATGGGTTATTGGAATTCAATGAAATTTTATTTGGTGCCATTCGGACCTGAATCGGGGCTGAAATGACTGAAACTCGGTTTTCGGATAATCCTCAAAGGGGTTAGTACAAGGGATATTGTTAAAAATCGAGTCGGACCATTTTATGGATATTTTTACATATTTTATTCCAATGGGTTATTGGAATTCAATGAAATTTTATTTGGTGCCATTCGGACCTGAATCGGGGCTAAAATGACTGAAACTCGGTTTTCGGATAATCCTCAAAGGGGTTAGTACACGGGATATTGTTAAAAATCGAGTCGGACCATTTTATGGATATTTTAACATATTCTGTTCCTATGGGTTATTGGAATTCAACGCAATTTTATTTAACGCAGTTCGGACCAGAATCGGAGCTGATATGATCGAAACTCGGTTTTCGGAAACTTCTCAAAGGGATTAGTACACGGGATATTGTTTAAAATCAAGCCGGACAATTTTGTGGATATTTTTACATATTTTGTTCCTATGGGTTATTTGAATTCAATGAAATTTTATTTGGTGCCATTCGGACCTGAATCGGGGCTGAAATGACTGAAACTCGGTTTTCGGATAATCCTCAAAGGGGTTAGTACACGGGATATTGTTAAAAATCGAGTCGGACCATTTTATGGATATTTTTGCATATTTTGTTCCTATGGGTTATTGGAATTCAACACAATTTTATTTAACGGAGTTCGGACCGGAATCGGAGCTGATAAGATCGAAACTCGGTTTTCGGAAACTTCTCAAAGGGGTTAGTACACGTGATATTGTTAAAAATCAAGTCGGACCATTTTGTGGATATTTTTACATATTTTGTTCCTATGGGTTATTGGAATTCAGTGAAATTTTATTTGGTGCCATTCGGACCTGAATCGGGGCTGAAATGACTGAAACTCGGTTTTCGGATAATCCTCAAAGGGGTTAGTACATGGGATATTGTTAAAAATCGAGTCGGACCATTTTGTGGATATTTTTACATATTTTGTTCCAATGGGTTATTGGAATTCAATGGAATTTTATTTGGTGCCATTCGGACCTGAATCAGGGCTAAAATGACTGAAACTCGGTTTTCGGATAATCCTCAAAGGGGTTAGTACACGGGATATTGTTAAAAATCGAGTCGGACCATTTTATGGATATTTTAACATATTTTGTTCCTATGGGTTATTGGAATTCAACGCAATTTTATTTAACGCAGTTCGGACCAGAATCGGAGCTGATATGATCGAAACTCGGTTTTCGGAAACTTCTCAAAGGGGTTAGTACACGGGATATTGTTAAAAATCAAGTCGGACCATTTTGTGGATATTTTTACATATTTTGTTCCTATGGGTTATTGGAATTCAATTAAATTTTATTTGGTGCCATTCGGACCTGAATCAGGGATGAAATGACTGAAACTCGATTTTCGGATAATCCTCAAAAGGGTTAGTACACGGGATATTGCTAAAAATCGAGTCGGACCATTTTATGGATATTTTTACATATTTTGTTCCTATGGGTTATTGGAATTCAACGAAATTTTATTTAACGCAGTTCGGACCGGAATCGGAGCTGATATGATCGAAACTCGGTTTTCGGAAACTTCTCAAAGGGATTAGTACACGGGATATTGTTAAAAATCAAGTCGGACAATTTTGTGGATATTTTTACATATTTTGTTCCTATGGGTTACTGGAATTCAATGAAATTTTATTTGGTGCCATTCGGACCTGAATCGGGGCTGAAATGACTGAAACTCGGTTTTCGGATAATCCTCAAAGGGGTTAGTACACGGGATATTGTTAAAAATCGAGTCGGACCATTTTATGGATATTTTTGCATATTTTGTTCCTATGGGTTATTGGAATTCAACACAATTTTATTTAACGGAGTTCGGACCGGAATCGGAGCTGATATGATCGAAACTCGGTTTTCGGAAACTTCTCAAAGGGGTTAGTACACGGGATATTGTTAAA
The DNA here is from genome assembly GCA_036435485.1 of Saposhnikovia divaricata. Taxonomy (NCBI): domain Eukaryota; kingdom Viridiplantae; phylum Streptophyta; class Magnoliopsida; order Apiales; family Apiaceae; genus Saposhnikovia; species Saposhnikovia divaricata. Next base: position 207,368,134 of record CM071601.1, on the reverse strand, counting down.
AATCAAGTCGGACCATTTTGTGGATATTTTTACATATTTTGTTCCTATGGGTTATTGGAATTCAATGAAATTTTATTTGGTGCCATTCGGACCTGAATCGGGGCTGAAATGACTGAAACTCGGTTTTCGGATAATCCTCAAAGGGGTTAGTACATGGGATATTGTTAAAAATCGAGTCGTACCATTTTATGGATATTAACATATTTTTTTCCTATGGGTTATTGGAATTCAACGCAATTTTATTTAACGCAGTTCGGACCAAAATCGGAGCTGATATGATCGAAACTCGGTTTCGGAAACTTCTCAAAGGGGTTAGTACACGGGATATTGTTAAAAATCAAGTCGGACCATTTTGTGGATATTTTTACATATTTTGTTCCTACGGATTATTGGAATTCAATGAAATTTTATTTGGTGCCATTCGGACCTGAATCGGGGCTGAAATGACTGAAACTCGGTTTTCGGATAATCCTCAAAGGGGTTAGTACACGGGATATTGTTAAAAATCGAGTCGGACCATTTTATGGATATTTTAACATATTTTGTTCCTATGGGTTATTGGAATTCAACGCAATTTTATTTAACGCAGTTCGGACCAAAATCGGAGCTGATATGATCGAAACTCGGTTTCGGAAACTTCTCAAAGGGGTTAGTACACGGGATATTGTTAAAAATCAAGTCGGACCATTTTGTGGATATTTTTACATATTTTGTTCCTATGGGTTATTGGAATTCAATGAAATTTTATTTGGTGCTATTCGGACCTGAATCGGGGATGAAATGACTGAAACTCGATTTTCGGATAATCCTCAAAAGGGTTAGTACACGGGATATTTCTAAAAAACGAGTCGGACCATTTTATGGATATTTTTACATATTTTGTTCCTATGGGTTATTGGAATTCAACGCAATTTTATTTAACGCAGTTCGGACCGGAATCGGAGCTGATATGATCGAAACTCGGTTTTCGGAAACTTCTCAAAGGGATTAATACACGGGATATTGTTTAAAATCAAGTCGGACAATTTTGTGGATATTTTTACATATTTTGTTCCTATGGGTTATTGGAATTCAATGAAATTTTATTTGGTGCCATTCGGACCTGAATCGGGGCTGAAATGACTGAAACTCGGTTTTCAGATAATCCTCAAAGGGGTTCCTGAAAGATTCTTTAGTCTACCGTACACGGGATATTGTTAAAAATCGAGTCGGACCATTTTATGGATATTTTTGCATATTTTGTTCCTATGGGTTATTGGAATTCAACACAATTTTATTTAACGGAGTTCGGACCGGAATCGGAGCTGATATGATCGAAACTCGGTTTTCGGAAACTTCTCAAAGGGGTTAGTACACGGGATATTGTTAAAAATCAAGTCGGACCATTTTGTGGATATTTTTACATATTTTGTTCCTATGGGTTATTGGAATTCAATGAAATTTTATTTGGTGCCATTCGGACCTTAATCGGGGCTGAAATGACTGAAACTCGGTTTTCTGATAATCCTCAAAGGTGTTAGTACATGGGATATTGTTAAAAATCGAGTCGGACCATTTTATGGATATTTTTACATATTTTGTTCCAATGGGTTATTGGAATTCAATGAAATTTTATTTGGTGCCATTCGGACCTGAATCGGGGCTAAAATGACTGAAACTCGGTTTTCGGATAATCCTCAAAGGGGTTAGTACACGGGATATTGTTAAAAATCGAGTCGGACCATTTTATGGATATTTTAACATATTTTGTTCCTATGGGTTATTGGAATTCAACGCAATTTTATTTAACGCAGTTCGGACCACAATCGGAGCTGATATGATCGAAACTCGGTTTTCGGAAACTTCTCAAAGGGGTTAGTACACGGGATATTGTTAAAAATCAAGTCCGACCATTTTGTGGATATTTTTACATATTTTGTTCCTATGGGTTATTGGAATTCAATGAAATTTTATTTGGTGCCATTCGGACCTGAATCGGGGATGAAATGACTGAAACTCGATTTTCGAATAATCCTCAAAAGGGTTAGTACACGGGATATTGCTAAAAATCGAGTCGGACCATTTTATGGATATTTTTACATATTTTATTCCTATGGGTTATTGGAATTCAACGCAATTTTATTTAACGCAGTTCGGACCGGAATCGGAGCTGATATGATCGAAACTCGGTTTTCGGAAACTTCTCAAAGGGATTAGTACACGGGATATTGTTTAAAATCAAGTCGGACAATTTTGTGCATATTTTTACATATTTTGTTCCTATGGGTTATTTGAATTCAATGAAATTTTATTTGGTGCCATTCGGACCTGAATCGGGGCTGAAATGATTGAAACTCGGTTTTCGGATAATCCTCAAAGGGGTTAGTACACGGGATATTGTTAAAAATCGAGTCGGACCATTGTATGGATATTTTGCATATTTTGTTCCTATGGGTTATTGGAATTCAACACAATTTTATTTAACGGAGTTCGGACCGGAATCGGAGCTGATATGATCGAAACTCGGTTTTCGGAAACTTCTCAAAGGGGTTAGTACACGGGATATTGTTAAAAATCAAGTCGGACCATTTTGTGGATATTTTTACATATTTTGTTCCTATGGGTTATTGGAATTCAATGAAATTTTATTTGGTGTCATTCGGACCTGAATCGGGGCTGAAATGACTGAAACTCGGTTTTCGGATAATCCTCAAAGGGGTTAGTACATGGGATATTGTTAAAAATCGAGTCGGACCATTTTATGGATATTTTTACATATTTTGTTCCAATGGGTTATTGGAATTCAATGAAATTTTATTTGGTGCCATTCGGACCTGAATCAGGGCTAAAATGACTGAAACTCGGTTTTCGGATAATCATCAAAGGGGTTAGTACACGGGATATTGTTAAAAATCGAGTCGGACCATTTTATGGAAATTTTAACATATTTTGTTCCTATGGGTTATTGGAATTCAACGCAATTTTATTTAACGCAGTTCGGACCAGAATCGGAGCTGATATGATCGAAACTTGGTTTTCGGAAACTTCTCAAAGGGGTTAGTACACGGGATATTGTTAAAAATCAAGTCGGACCATTTTGTGGATATTTTTACATATTTTGTTCCTATGGGTTATTGGAATTCAATGAAATTTTATTTGGTGCCATTCGGACCTGAAACGGGGATGAAATGACTGAAACTCGATTTTCGGATAATCCTCAAAAGGGTTAGTACACAGGATATTGCTAAAAATCGAGTCGGACAATTTTATGGATATTTTACATATTTTGTTCCTATGGGTTATTGGAATTCAACGCAATTTTATTTAACGCAGTTCGGACCGGAATCGGAGCTGATATGATCGAAACTCGGTTTTCGGAAACTTCTCAAAGGGATTAGTACACGGGATATTGTTAAAAATCAAGTCGGACAATTTTGTGGATATTTTTACATATTTTGTTCCTATGGGTTACTGGAATTCAATGAAATTTTATTTGGTGCCATTCGGACCTGAATCGGGGCTGAAATGACTGAAACTCGGTTTTCGGATAATCCTCAAAGGGGTTAGTACACGGGATATTGTTAAAAATCGAGTCGGACCATTTTATGGATATTTTTGCATATTTTGTTCCTATGGGTTATTGGAATTCAACACAATTTTATTTAACGGAGTTCGGACCGGAATCGGAGCTGATATGATCGAAACTCGGTTTTCGGAAACTTCTCAAAGGGGTTAGTACACGGGATATTGTTAAAAATCAAGTCCGACCATTTTGTGGATATTTTTACATATTTTGTTCCTATGGGTTATTGGAATTCAATGAAATTTTATTTGGTGCCATTCGGACCTGAATCGGGGATGAAATGACTGAAACTCGATTTTCGAATAATCCTCAAAAGGGTTAGTACACGGGATATTGCTAAAAATCGAGTCGGACCATTTTATGGATATTTTTACATATTTTGTTCCTATGGGTTATTGGAATTCAACGCAATTTTATTTAACGCAGTTCGGACCGGAATCGGAGCTGATATGATCGAAACTCGGTTTTCGGAAACTTCTCAAAGGGATTAGTACACGGGATATTGTTTAAAATCAAGTCGGACAATTTTGTGCATATTTTTACATATTTTGTTCCTATGGGTTATTTGAATTCAATGAAATTTTATTTGGTGCCATTCGGACCTGAATCGGGGCTGAAATGATTGAAACTCGGTTTTCGGATAATCCTCAAAGGGGTTAGTACACGGGATATTGTTAAAAATCGAGTCGGACCATTGTATGGATATTTTGCATATTTTGTTCCTATGGGTTATTGGAATTCAACACAATTTTATTTAACGGAGTTCGGACCGGAATCGGAGCTGATATGATCGAAACTCGGTTTTCGGAAACTTCTCAAAGGGGTTAGTACACGGGATATTGTTAAAAATCAAGTCGGACCATTTTGTGGATATTTTTACATATTTTGTTCCTATGGGTTATTGGAATTCAATGAAATTTTATTTGGTGTCATTCGGACCTGAATCGGGGCTGAAATGACTGAAACTCGGTTTTCGGATAATCCTCAAAGGGGTTAGTACATGGGATATTGTTAAAAATCGAGTCGGACCATTTTATGGATATTTTTACATATTTTGTTCCAATGGGTTATTGGAATTCAATGAAATTTTATTTGGTGCCATTCGGACCTGAATCAGGGCTAAAATGACTGAAACTCGGTTTTCGGATAATCATCAAAGGGGTTAGTACACGGGATATTGTTAAAAATCGAGTCGGACCATTTTATGGAAATTTTAACATATTTTGTTCCTATGGGTTATTGGAATTCAACGCAATTTTATTTAACGCAGTTCGGACCAGAATCGGAGCTGATATGATCGAAACTCGGTTTTCGGAAACTTCTCAAAGGGGTTAGTACACGGGATATTGTTAAAAATCAAGTCGGACCATTTTGTGGATATTTTTACATATTTTGTTCCTATGGGTTATTGGAATTCAATGAAATTTTATTTGGTGCCATTCGGACCTGAAACGGGGATGAAATGACTGAAACTCGATTTTCGGATAATCCTCAAAAGGGTTAGTACACAGGATATTGCTAAAAATCGAGTCGGACAATTTTATGGATATTTTACATATTTTGTTCCTATGGGTTATTGGAATTCAACGCAATTTTATTTAACGCAGTTCGGACCGGAATCGGAGCTGATATGATCGAAACTCGGTTTTCGGAAACTTCTCAAAGGGATTAGTACACGGGATATTGTTAAAAATCAAGTCGGACAATTTTGTGGATATTTTTACATATTTTGTTCCTATGGGTTACTGGAATTCAATGAAATTTTATTTGGTGCCATTCGGACCTGAATCGGGGCTGAAATGACTGAAACTCGGTTTTCGGATAATCCTCAAAGGGGTTAGTACACGGGATATTGTTAAAAATCGAGTCGGACCATTTTATGGATATTTTTGCATATTTTGTTCCTATGGGTTATTGGAATTCAACACAATTTTATTTAACGGAGTTCGGACGGGAATCGGAGCTGATATGATCGAAACTCGGTTTTCGGAAACTTCTCAAAGGGGTTAGTACACGGGATATTGTTAAAAATCAAGTCGGACCATTTTGTGGATATTTTTACATATTTTGTTCCTATGGGTTATTGGAATTCAATGAAATTTTATTTGGTGCCATTCGGACCTGAATCGGGGCTGAAATGACTGAAACTCGGTTTTCGGATAATCCTCAAAGGGGTTAGTACAAGGGATATTGTTAAAAATCGAGTCGGACCATTTTATGGATATTTTTACATATTTTATTCCAATGGGTTATTGGAATTCAATGAAATTTTATTTGGTGCCATTCGGACCTGAATCGGGGCTAAAATGACTGAAACTCGGTTTTCGGATAATCCTCAAAGGGGTTAGTACACGGGATATTGTTAAAAATCGAGTCGGACCATTTTATGGATATTTTAACATATTCTGTTCCTATGGGTTATTGGAATTCAACGCAATTTTATTTAACGCAGTTCGGACCAGAATCGGAGCTGATATGATCGAAACTCGGTTTTCGGAAACTTCTCAAAGGGGTTAGTACACGGGATATTGTTAAAAATCAAGTCGGACCATTTTGTGGATATTTTTACATATTTTGTTCCTATGGGTTATTGGAATTCAATTAAATTTTATTTGGTGCCATTCGGACCTGAATCAGGGATGAAATGACTGAAACTCGATTTTCGGATAATCCTCAAAAGGGTTAGTACACGGGATATTGCTAAAAATCGAGTCGGACCATTTTATGGATATTTTTACATATTTTGTTCCTATGGGTTATTGGAATTCAACGAAATTTTATTTAACGCAGTTCGGACCAGAATCGGAGCTGATATGATCGAAACTCGGTTTTCGGAAACTTCTCAAAGGGGTTAGTACACGGGATATTGTTAAAAATCAAGTCGGACCATTTTGTGGATATTTTTACATATTTTGTTCCAATGGGTTATTGGAATTCAATTAAATTTTATTTGGTGCCATTCGGACCTGAATCAGGGATGAAATGACTGAAACTCGATTTTCGGATAATCCTCAAAAGGGTTAGTACACGGGATATTGCTAAAAATCGAGTCGGACCATTTTATGGATATTTTTACATATTTTGTTCCTATGGGTTATTGGAATTCAACGAAATTTTATTTAACGCAGTTCGGACCAGAATCGGAGCTGATATGATCGAAACTCGGTTTTCGGAAACTTCTCAAAGGGGTTAGTACACGGGATATTGTTAAAAATCAAGTCGGACCATTTTGTGGATATTTTTACATATTTTGTTCCAATGGGTTATTGGAATTCAATGAAATTTTATTTGGTGCCATTCGGACCTGAATCAGGGCTAAAATGACTGAAACTCGGTTTTCGGATAATCCTCAAAGGGGTTAGTACACGGGATATTGTTAAAAATCGAGTCGGACCATTTTATGGATATTTTAACATATTTTGTTCCTATGGGTTATTGGAATTCAACGCAATTTTATTTAACGCAGTTCGGACCAGAATCGGAGCTGATATGATCGAAACTCGGTTTTCGGAAACTTCTCAAAGGGGTTAGTACACGGGATATTGTTAAAAATCAAGTCGGACCATTTTGTGGATATTTTTACATATTTTGTTCCTATGGGTTATTGGAATTCAATTAAATTTTATTTGGTGCCATTCGGACCTGAATCAGGGATGAAATGACTGAAACTCGATTTTCGGATAATCCTCAAAAGGGTTAGTACACGGGATATTGCTAAAAATCGAGTCGGACCATTTTATGGATATTTTTACATATTTTGTTCCTATGGGTTATTGGAATTCAACGAAATTTTATTTAACGCAGTTCGGACCGGAATCGGAGCTGATATGATCGAAACTCGGTTTTCGGAAACTTCTCAAAGGGATTAGTACACGGGATATTGTTAAAAATCAAGTCGGACAATTTTGTGGATATTTTTACATATTTTGTTCCTATGGGTTACTGGAATTCAATGAAATTTTATTTGGTGCCATTCGGACCTGAATCGGGGCTGAAATGACTGAAACTCGGTTTTCGGATAATCCTCAAAGGGGTTAGTACACGGGATATTGTTAAAAATCGAGTCGGACCATTTTATGGATATTTTTGCATATTTTGTTCCTATGGGTTATTGGAATTCAACACAATTTTATTTAACGGAGTTCGGACCGGAATCGGAGCTGATATGATCGAAACTCGGTTTTCGGAAACTTCTCAAAGGGGTTAGTACACGGGATATTGTTAAAAATCAAGTCGGACCATTTTGTGGATATTTTTACATATTTTGTTCCTATGGGTTATTGGAATTCAATGAAATTTTATTTGGTGCCATTCGGACCTGAATCGGGGCTGAAATGACTGAAACTCGGTTTTCGGATAATCCTCAAAGGGGTTAGTACATGGGATATTGTTAAAAATCGAGTCGGACCATTTTATGGATATTTTTACATATTTTATTCCAATGGGTTATTGGAATTCAATGAAATTTTATTTGGTGCCATTCGGACCTGAATCGGGGCTAAAATGACTGAAACTCGGTTTTCGGATAATCCTCAAAGGGGTTAGTACACGGGATATTGTTAAAAATCGAGTCGGACCATTTTATGGATATTTTAACATATTTTGTTCCTATGGGTTATTGGAATTCAACGCAATTTTATTTAACGCAGTTCGGACCAGAATCGGAGCTGATATGATCGAAACTCGGTTTTCGGAAACTTCTCAAAGGGATTAGTACACGGGATATTGTTTAAAATCAAGTCGGACAATTTTGTGGATATTTTTACATATTTTGTTCCTATGGGTTATTTGAATTCAATGAAATTTTATTTGGTGCCATTCGGACCTGAATCGGGGCTGGAATGACTGAAACTCGGTTTTCGGATAATCCTCAAAGGGGTTAGTACACGGGATATTGTTAAAAATCGAGTCGGACCATTTTATGGATATTTTTGCATATTTTGTTCCTATGGGTTATTGGAATTCAACACAATTTTATTTAACGGAGTTCGGACCGGAATCGGAGCTGATATGATCGAAACTCGGTTTTCGGAAACTTCTCAAAGGGGTTAGTACACGGGATATTGTTAAAAATCAAGTCGGACCATTTTGTGGATATTTTTACATATTTTGTTCCTATGGGTTATTGGAATTCAGTGAAATTTTATTTGGTGCCATTCGGACCTGAATCGGGGCTGAAATGACTGAAACTCGGTTTTCGGATAATCCTCAAAGGGGTTAGTACATGGGATATTGTTAAAAATCGAGTCGGACCATTTTATGGATATTTTTACATATTTTGTTCCTATGGGTTATTGGAATTCAACGCAATTTTATTTAACGCAGTTCGGACCAGAATCGGAGCTGATATGATCGAAACTCGGTTTTCGGAAACTTCTCAAAGGGATTAGTACACGGGATATTGTTTAAAATCAAGTCGGACAATTTTATGGATATTTTTACATATTTTGTTCCAATGGGTTATTGGAATTCAATGAAATTTTATTTGGTGCCATTCGGACCTGAATCAGGGCTAAAATGACTGAAACTCGGTTTTCGGATAATCATCAAAGGGGTTAGTACACGGGATATTGTTAAAAATCGAGTCGGACCATTTTATGGATATTTTAACATATTTTGTTCCTATGGGTTATTGGAATTCAACGCAATTTTATTTAACGCAGTTCGGACCGGAATCGGAGCTGATATGATCGAAACTCGGTTTTCGGAAACTTCTCAAAGGGATTAGTACACGGGATATTGTTAAAAATCAAGTCGGACAATTTTGTGGATATTTTTACATATTTTGTTCCTATGGGTTATTGGAATTCAATGAAATTTTATTTGGTGCCATTCGGACCTGAATCGGGGCTGAAATGACTGAAACTCGGTTTTCGGATAATCCTCAAAGGGGTTAGTACACGGGATATTGTTAAAAATTGAGTCGGACCATTTTATGGATATTTTTGCATATTTTGTTCCTATGGGTTATTGGAATTCAACACAATTTTATTTAACGGAGTTCGGACCGGAATCGGAGCTGATATGATCGAAACTCGGTTTTCGGAATCTTCTCAAAGGTGTTAGTACACGGGATATTGTTAAAAATCAAGTCGGACCATTTTGTGGATATTTTTACATATTTTGTTCCTATGGGTTATTGGAATTCAATGAAATTTTATTTGGTGCCATTCGGACCTGAATCGGGGCTGAAATGACTGAAACTCGGTTTTCGGATAATCCTCAAAGGGGTTAGTACATGGGATATTGTTAAAAATCGAGTCGGATCATTTTATGGATATTTTTACATATTTTATTCCAATGGGTTATTGGAATTCAATGAAATTTTATTTGGTGCCATTCGGACCTGAATCGGGGCTAAAATGACTGAAACTCGGTTTTCGGATAATCCTCAAAGGGGTTAGTACACGGGATATTGTTAAAAATCGAGTCGGACCATTTTATGGATATTTTAACATATTTTGTTCCTATGGGTTATTGGAATTCAACGCAATTTTATTTAACGCAGTTCGGACCAGAATCGGAGCTGATATGATCGAAACTCGGTTTTCGGAAACTTCTCAAAGGGATTAGTACACGGGATATTGTTTAAAATCAAGTCGGACAATTTTGTGGATATTTTTACATATTTTGTTCCTATGGGTTATTTGAATTCAATGAAATTTTATTTGGTGCCATTCGGACCTTAATCGGGGCTGAAATGACTGAAACTCGGTTTTTGGATAATCCTCAAAGGGGTTAGTACACGGGATATTGTTAAAAATCGAGTCGGACCATTTTATGGATATTTTTGCATATTTTGTTCCTATGGGTTATTGGAATTCAACACAATTTTATTTAACGGAGTTCGGACCGGAATCGGAGCTGATATGATCGAAACTCGGTTTTCGGAAACTTCTCAAAGGGGTTAGTACACGGGATATTGTTAAAAATCAAGTCGGACCATTTTGTGGATATTTTTACATATTTTGTTCCTATGGGTTATTGGAATTCAATGAAATTTTATTTGGTGCCATTCGGACCTGAATCGGGGCTGAAATGACTGAAACTCGGTTTTCGGATAATCCTCAAAGGGGTTAGTACATGGGATATTGTTAAAAATCAAGTCGGACCATTTTATCGATATTTTTACATATTTTGTTCCAATGGGTTATTGGAATTCAATGAAATTTTATTTGGTGCCATTCGGACCTGAATCAGGGCTAAAATGACTGAAACTCGGTTTTCGAATAATCCTCAAAGCGGTTAGTACACGGGATATTGTTAAAAATCGAGTCGGACCATTTTATGGATATTTTAACATATTTTGTTCCTATGGGTTATTGGAATTCAACGAAATTTTATTTAACGCAGTTCGGACCAGAATCGGAGCTGATATGATCGAAACTCGGTTTTCGGAAACTTCTCAAAGGGGTTAGTACACGGGATATTGTTAAAAATCAAGTCGGACCATTTTGTGGATATTTTTACATATTTTGTTCCTATGGGTTATTGGAATTCAATGAAATTTTATTTGGTGCCATTCGGACCTGAATCGGGGATGAAATGACTGAAACTCGATTTTCGGATAATCCTCAAAAGGGTTAGTACACGGGATATTGCTAAAAATCGAGTCGGACCATTTTATGGATATTTTTACATATTTTGTTCCTATGGGTCATTGGAATTCAACGCAATTTTATTTAACGCAGTTCGGACCGGAATCGGAGCTCATATGATCGAAACTCGGTTTTCGGAAACTTCTCAAAGGGATTAGTACACGGGATATTGTTAAAAATCAAGTCGGACAATTTTGTGGATATTTTTACATATTTTGTTCCTATGGGTTATTGGAATTCAATGAAATTTTATTTGGTGCCATTCGGACCTCAATCGGGGCTGAAATGACTGAAACTCGGTTTTCGGATAATCCTCAAAGGGGTTAGTACACGGGATATTGTTAAAAATCGAGTCGGACCATTTTATGGATATTTTTGCATATTTTGTTCCTATGGGTTATTGGAATTCAACACAATTTTATTTAACGGAGTTCGGACCGGAATCGGAGCTGATATGATCGAAACTCGGTTTTCGGAATCTTCTCAAAGGGGTTAGTACACGGGATATTGTTAAAAATCAAGTCGGACCATTTTGTGGATATTATTACATATTTTGTTCCTATGGGTTATTGGAATTCAATGAAATTTTATTTGGTGCCATTCGGACCTGAATCGGGGCTGAAATGACAGAAACTCGGTTTTCGGATAATCCTCAAAGGGGTTAGTACATGGGATATTGTTAAAAATTGAGTCGGACCATTTTATATATATTTTTACATATTTTGTTCCAATGGGTTATTGGAATTCAATGAAATTTTATTTGGTGCCATTCGGACCTGAATCGGGGCTAAAATGACTGAAACTCGGTTTTCGGATAATCCTCAAAGGGGTTAGTACACGGGATATTGTTAAAAATCGAGTCGGACCATTTTATGGATATTTTAACATATTTTGTTCCTATGGGTTATTGGAATTCAACGCAATTTTATTTAACGCAGTTCGGACCGGAATCGGAGCTGATATGATCGAAACTCGGTTTTCTGAAACTTCTCAAAGGGATTAGTACACGGGATATTGTTAAAAATCAAGTCGGACAATTTTGTGGATATTTTTACATATTTTGTTCCTATGGGTTATTGGAATTCAATGAAATTTTATTTGGTGCCATTCGGACCTGAATCGGGGCTGAAATGACTGAAACTCGGTTTTCAGATAATCCTCAAAGGGGTTAGTACACGGGATATTGTTAAAAATCGAGTCGGACCATTTTATGGATATTTTTGCATATTTTGTTCCTATGGGTTATTGGAATTCAACACAATTTTATTTAACGGAGTTCGGACCGGAATCGGAGCTGATATGATCGAAACTCGGTTTTCGGAATCTTCTCAAAGGGGTTAGTACACGGGATATTGTTAAAAATCAAGTCGGACCATTTTGTGGATATTTTTACATATTTTGTTCCTATGCGTTATTGGAATTCAATGAAATTTTATTTGGTGCCATTCGGACCTGAATCGGGGCTGAAATGACTGAAACTCGGTTTTCGGATAATCCTCAAAGGGGTTAGTACATGGGATATTGTTAAAAATCGAGTCGGACCGTTTTATTGATATTTTTACATATTTTGTTCCAATGGGTTATTGGAATTCAATGAAATTTTATTTGGTGCCATTCGGACCTGAATCGGGGCTAAAATGACTGAAACTCGGTTTTCGGATAATCCTCAAAGGGGTTAGTACACGGGATATTGTTAAAAATCGAGTCGGACCATTTTATGGATATTTTAACATATTTTGTTCCTATGGGTTATTGGAATTCAACGCAATTTTATTTAACGCAGTTCGGACCGGAATCGGAGCTGATATGATCGAAACTCGGTTTTCGGAAACTTCTCAAAGGGATTAGTACACGGGATATTGTTAAAAATCAAGTCGGACAATTTTGTGGATATTTTTACATATTTTGTTCCTATGGCTTATTGGAATTCAATGAAATTTTATTTGGTGCCATTCGGACCTGAATCGGGGCTGAAATTACTGAAACTCGGTTTTCGGATAATCCTCAAAGGGGTTAGTACACGGGATATTGTTAAAAATCGAGTCGGACCATTTTATGGATATTTTTGCATATTTTGTTCCTATGGGTTATTGGAATTCAACACAATTTTATTTAACGGAGTTCGGACCGGAATCGGAGCTGATATGATCGAAACTCGGTTTTCGGAAACTTCTCAAAGGGGTTAGTACACGGGATATTGTTAAAAATCAAGTCGGACCATTTTGTGGATATTTTTACATATTTTGTTCCAATGGGTTATTGGAATTCAATGAAATTTTATTTGGTGCCATTCGGACCTGAATCGGGGATGAAATGACTGAAACTCGATTTTCGGATAATCCTCAAAAGGGCTAGTACACGGGATATTGCTAAAAATCGAGTCGGACCATTTTATGGATATTTTTACATATTTTGTTCCTATGGGTTATTGGAATTCAACGCAATTTTATTTAACGCAGTTCGGACCGGAATCGGAGCTGATATGATCGAAACTCGGTTTTCGGAAACTTCTCAAAGGGATTAGTACACGGGATATTGTTAAAAATCAAGTCGGACAATTTTGTGGATATTTTTACATATTTTGTTCCTATGGGTTATTGGAATTCAATGAAATTTTATTTGGTGCCATTCGGACCTGAATCGGGGCTGAAATGACAGAAACTCGGTTTTCGGATAATCCTCAAAGGGGTTAGTACATGGGATATTGTTAAAAATTGAGTCGGACCATTTTATATATATTTTTACATATTTTGTTCCAATGGGTTATTGGAATTCAATGAAATTTTATTTGGTGCCATTCGGACCTGAATCGGGGCTAAAATGACTGAAACTCGGTTTTCGGATAATCCTCAAAGGGGTTAGTACACGGGATATTGTTAAAAATCGAGTCGGACCATTTTATGGATATTTTAACATATTTTGTTCCTATGGGTTATTGGAATTCAACGCAATTTTATTTAACGCAGTTCGGACCGGAATCGGAGCTGATATGATCGAAACTCGGTTTTCTGAAACTTCTCAAAGGGATTAGTACACGGGATATTGTTAAAAATCAAGTCGGACAATTTTGTGGATATTTTTACATATTTTGTTCCTATGGGTTATTGGAATTCAATGAAATTTTATTTGGTGCCATTCGGACCTGAATCGGGGCTGAAATGACTGAAACTCGGTTTTCAGATAATCCTCAAAGGGGTTAGTACACGGGATATTGTTAAAAATCGAGTCGGACCATTTTATGGATATTTTTGCATATTTTGTTCCTATGGGTTATTGGAATTCAACACAATTTTATTTAACGGAGTTCGGACCGGAATCGGAGCTGATATGATCGAAACTCGGTTTTCGGAATCTTCTCAAAGGGGTTAGTACACGGGATATTGTTAAAAATCAAGTCGGACCATTTTGTGGATATTTTTACATATTTTGTTCCTATGCGTTATTGGAATTCAATGAAATTTTATTTGGTGCCATTCGGACCTGAATCGGGGCTGAAATGACTGAAACTCGGTTTTCGGATAATCCTCAAAGGGGTTAGTACATGGGATATTGTTAAAAATCGAGTCGGACCGTTTTATTGATATTTTTACATATTTTGTTCCAATGGGTTATTGGAATTCAATGAAATTTTATTTGGTGCCATTCGGACCTGAATCGGGGCTAAAATGACTGAAACTCGGTTTTCGGATAATCCTCAAAGGGGTTAGTACACGGGATATTGTTAAAAATCGAGTCGGACCATTTTATGGATATTTTAACATATTTTGTTCCTATGGGTTATTGGAATTCAACGCAATTTTATTTAACGCAGTTCGGACCGGAATCGGAGCTGATATGATCGAAACTCGGTTTTCGGAAACTTCTCAAAGGGATTAGTACACGGGATATTGTTAAAAATCAAGTCGGACAATTTTGTGGATATTTTTACATATTTTGTTCCTATGGCTTATTGGAATTCAATGAAATTTTATTTGGTGCCATTCGGACCTGAATCGGGGCTGAAATTACTGAAACTCGGTTTTCGGATAATCCTCAAAGGGGTTAGTACACGGGATATTGTTAAAAATCGAGTCGGACCATTTTATGGATATTTTTGCATATTTTGTTCCTATGGGTTATTGGAATTCAACACAATTTTATTTAACGGAGTTCGGACCGGAATCGGAGCTGATATGATCGAAACTCGGTTTTCGGAAACTTCTCAAAGGGGTTAGTACACGGGATATTGTTAAAAATCAAGTCGGACCATTTTGTGGATATTTTTACATATTTTGTTCCAATGGGTTATTGGAATTCAATGAAATTTTATTTGGTGCCATTCGGACCTGAATCGGGGATGAAATGACTGAAACTCGATTTTCGGATAATCCTCAAAAGGGCTAGTACACGGGATATTGCTAAAAATCGAGTCGGACCATTTTATGGATATTTTTACATATTTTGTTCCTATGGGTTATTGGAATTCAACGCAATTTTATTTAACGCAGTTCGGACCGGAATCGGAGCTGATATGATCGAAACTCGGTTTTCGGAAACTTCTCAAAGGGATTAGTACACGGGATATTGTTAAAAATCAAGTCGGACAATTTTGTGGATATTTTTACATATTTTGTTCCTATGGGTTATTGGAATTCAATGAAATTTTATTTGGTGCCATTCGGACCTGAATCGGGGCTGAAATGACTGAAACTCGGTTTTCGGATAATCCTCAAAGGGGTTAGTACACGGGATATTGTTAAAAATCGAGTCGGACCATTTTATGGATATTTTTGCATATTTTGTTCCTATGGGTTATTGGAATTCAACACAATTTTATTTAACGGAGTTCGGACCGGAATCGGAGCTGATATGATCGAAACTCGGTTTTCGGAATCTTCTCAAAGGGGTTAGTACACGGGATATTGTTAAAAATCAAGTCGGACCATTTTGTGGATATTTTTACATATTTTGTTCCTATGTGTTATTGGAATTCAATGAAATTTTATTTGGTGCCATTCGGACCTGAATCGGGGCTGAAATGACTGAAACTCGGTTTTCGGATAATCCTCAAAGGGGTTAGTACATGGGATATTGTTAAAAATCGAGTCGGACCGTTTTATTGATATTTTTACATATTTTGTTCCAATGGGTTATTGGAATTCAATGAAATTTTATTTGGTGCCATTCGGACCTGAATCGGGGCTAAAATGACTGAAACTCGGTTTTCGGATAATCCTCAAAGGGGTTAGTACACGGGATATTGTTAAAAATCGAGTCGGACCATTTTATGGATATTTTAACATATTTTGTTCCTATGGGTTATTGGAATTCAACGCAATTTTATTTAACGCAGTTCGGACCGGAATCGGAGCTGATATGATCGAAACTCGGTTTTCGGAAACTTCTCAAAGGGGTTAGTACACGGGATATTGTTAAAAATCAAGTCGGACCATTTTGTGGATATTTTTACATATTTTGTTCCAATGGGTTATTGGAATTCAATGAAATTTTATTTGGTGCCATTCGGACCTGAATCGGGGATGAAATGACTGAAACTCGATTTTCGGATAATCCTCAAAAGGGCTAGTACACGGGATATTGCTAAAAATCGAGTCGGACCATTTTATGGATATTTTTACATATTTTGTTCCTATGGGTTATTGGAATTCAACGCAATTTTATTTAACGCAGTTCGGACCGGAATCGGAGCTGATATGATCGAAACTCGGTTTTCGGAAACTTCTCAAAGGGATTAGTACACGGGATATTGTTAAAAATCAAGTCGGACAATTTTGTGGATATTTTTACATATTTTGTTCCTATGGGTTATTGGAATTCAATGAAATTTTATTTGGTGCCATTCGGACCTGAATCGGGGCTGAAATGACAGAAACTCGGTTTTCGGATAATCCTCAAAGGGGTTAGTACATGGGATATTGTTAAAAATTGAGTCGGACCATTTTATATATATTTTTACATATTTTGTTCCAATGGGTTATTGGAATTCAATGAAATTTTATTTGGTGCCATTCGGACCTGAATCGGGGCTAAAATGACTGAAACTCGGTTTTCGGATAATCCTCAAAGGGGTTAGTACACGGGATATTGTTAAAAATCGAGTCGGACCATTTTATGGATATTTTAACATATTTTGTTCCTATGGGTTATTGGAATTCAACGCAATTTTATTTAACGCAGTTCGGACCGGAATCGGAGCTGATATGATCGAAACTCGGTTTTCTGAAACTTCTCAAAGGGATTAGTACACGGGATATTGTTAAAAATCAAGTCGGACAATTTTGTGGATATTTTTACATATTTTGTTCCTATGGGTTATTGGAATTCAATGAAATTTTATTTGGTGCCATTCGGACCTGAATCGGGGCTGAAATGACTGAAACTCGGTTTTCAGATAATCCTCAAAGGGGTTAGTACACGGGATATTGTTAAAAATCGAGTCGGACCATTTTATGGATATTTTTGCATATTTTGTTCCTATGGGTTATTGGAATTCAACACAATTTTATTTAACGGAGTTCGGACCGGAATCGGAGCTGATATGATCGAAACTCGGTTTTCGGAATCTTCTCAAAGGGGTTAGTACACGGGATATTGTTAAAAATCAAGTCGGACCATTTTGTGGATATTTTTACATATTTTGTTCCTATGCGTTATTGGAATTCAATGAAATTTTATTTGGTGCCATTCGGACCTGAATCGGGGCTGAAATGACTGAAACTCGGTTTTCGGATAATCCTCAAAGGGGTTAGTACATGGGATATTGTTAAAAATCGAGTCGGACCGTTTTATTGATATTTTTACATATTTTGTTCCAATGGGTTATTGGAATTCAATGAAATTTTATTTGGTGCCATTCGGACCTGAATCGGGGCTAAAATGACTGAAACTCGGTTTTCGGATAATCCTCAAAGGGGTTAGTACACGGGATATTGTTAAAAATCGAGTCGGACCATTTTATGGATATTTTAACATATTTTGTTCCTATGGGTTATTGGAATTCAACGCAATTTTATTTAACGCAGTTCGGACCGGAATCGGAGCTGATATGATCGAAACTCGGTTTTCGGAAACTTCTCAAAGGGATTAGTACACGGGATATTGTTAAAAATCAAGTCGGACAATTTTGTGGATATTTTTACATATTTTGTTCCTATGGCTTATTGGAATTCAATGAAATTTTATTTGGTGCCATTCGGACCTGAATCGGGGCTGAAATTACTGAAACTCGGTTTTCGGATAATCCTCAAAGGGGTTAGTACACGGGATATTGTTAAAAATCGAGTCGGACCATTTTATGGATATTTTTGCATATTTTGTTCCTATGGGTTATTGGAATTCAACACAATTTTATTTAACGGAGTTCGGACCGGAATCGGAGCTGATATGATCGAAACTCGGTTTTCGGAAACTTCTCAAAGGGGTTAGTACACGGGATATTGTTAAAAATCAAGTCGGACCATTTTGTGGATATTTTTACATATTTTGTTCCAATGGGTTATTGGAATTCAATGAAATTTTATTTGGTGCCATTCGGACCTGAATCGGGGATGAAATGACTGAAACTCGATTTTCGGATAATCCTCAAAAGGGCTAGTACACGGGATATTGCTAAAAATCGAGTCGGACCATTTTATGGATATTTTTACATATTTTGTTCCTATGGGTTATTGGAATTCAACGCAATTTTATTTAACGCAGTTCGGACCGGAATCGGAGCTGATATGATCGAAACTCGGTTTTCGGAAACTTCTCAAAGGGATTAGTACACGGGATATTGTTAAAAATCAAGTCGGACAATTTTGTGGATATTTTTACATATTTTGTTCCTATGGGTTATTGGAATTCAATGAAATTTTATTTGGTGCCATTCGGACCTGAATCGGGGCTGAAATGACTGAAACTCGGTTTTCGGATAATCCTCAAAGGGGTTAGTACACGGGATATTGTTAAAAATCGAGTCGGACCATTTTATGGATATTTTTGCATATTTTGTTCCTATGGGTTATTGGAATTCAACACAATTTTATTTAACGGAGTTCGGACCGGAATCGGAGCTGATATGATCGAAACTCGGTTTTCGGAATCTTCTCAAAGGGGTTAGTACACGGGATATTGTTAAAAATCAAGTCGGACCATTTTGTGGATATTTTTACATATTTTGTTCCTATGCGTTATTGGAATTCAATGAAATTTTATTTGGTGCCATTCGGACCTGAATCGGGGCTGAAATGACTGAAACTCGGTTTTCGGATAATCCTCAAAGGGGTTAGTACATGGGATATTGTTAAAAATCGAGTCGGACCGTTTTATTGATATTTTTACATATTTTGTTCCAATGGGTTATTGGAATTCAATGAAATTTTATTTGGTGCCATTCGGACCTGAATCGGGGCTAAAATGACTGAAACTCGGTTTTCGGATAATCCTCAAAGGGGTTAGTACACGGGATATTGTTAAAAATCGAGTCGGACCATTTTATGGATATTTTAACATATTTTGTTCCTATGGGTTATTGGAATTCAACGCAATTTTATTTAACGCAGTTCGGACCGGAATCGGAGCTGATATGATCGAAACTCGGTTTTCGGAAACTTCTCAAAGGGATTAGTACACGGGATATTGTTAAAAATCAAGTCGGACAATTTTGTGGATATTTTTACATATTTTGTTCCTATGGCTTATTGGAATTCAATGAAATTTTATTTGGTGCCATTCGGACCTGAATCGGGGCTGAAATTACTGAAACTCGGTTTTCGGATAATCCTCAAAGGGGTTAGTACACGGGATATTGTTAAAAATCGAGTCGGACCATTTTATGGATATTTTTGCATATTTTGTTCCTATGGGTTATTGGAATTCAACACAATTTTATTTAACGGAGTTCGGACCGGAATCGGAGCTGATATGATCGAAACTCGGTTTTCGGAAACTTCTCAAAGGGGTTAGTACACGGGATATTGTTAAAAATCAAGTCGGACCATTTTGTGGATATTTTTACATATTTTGTTCCAATGGGTTATTGGAATTCAATGAAATTTTATTTGGTGCCATTCGGACCTGAATCGGGGATGAAATGACTGAAACTCGATTTTCGGATAATCCTCAAAAGGGCTAGTACACGGGATATTGCTAAAAATCGAGTCGGACCATTTTATGGATATTTTTACATATTTTGTTCCTATGGGTTATTGGAATTCAACGCAATTTTATTTAACGCAGTTCGGACCGGAATCGGAGCTGATATGATCGAAACTCGGTTTTCGGAAACTTCTCAAAGGGATTAGTACACGGGATATTGTTAAAAATCAAGTCGGACAATTTTGTGGATATTTTTACATATTTTGTTCCTATGGGTTATTGGAATTCAATGAAATTTTATTTGGTGCCATTCGGACCTGAATCGGGGATGAAATGACTGAAACTCGGTTTTCGGATAATCCTCAAAGGGGTTAGTACACGGGATATTGTTAAAAATCGAGTCGGACCATTTTATGGATATTTTTGCATATTTTGTTCCTATGGGTTATTGGAATTCAACACAATTTTATTTAACGGAGTTCGGACCGGAATCGGAGCTGATATGATCGAAACTCGGTTTTCGGAATCTTCTCAAAGGGGTTAGTACACGGGATATTGTTAAAAATCAAGTCGGACCATTTTGTGGATATTTTTACATATTTTGTTCCTATGGGTTATTGGAATTAAATGAAATTTTATTTGGTGCCATTCGGACCAGAATCGGGGCTGAAATGACTGAAACTCAGTTTTCGGATAATCCTCAAAGGGGTTAGTACACGGGATATTGTTAAAAATCGAGTCGGACCATTTTATGGATATTTTTACATATTTTGTTCCAATGGGTTATTGGAATTCAATGAAATTTTATTTGGTGCCATTCGGACCTGAATCGGGGCTAAAATGACTGAAACTCGGTTTTCGGATAATCCTCAAAGGGGTTAGTACACGGGATATTGTTAAAAATCGAGTCGGACCATTTTATGGATATTTTAACATATTTTGTTCCTATGGGTTATTGGAATTCAACGCAATTTTATTTAACGAAGTTCGGACCAGAATCGGAGCTGATATGATCGAAACTCGGTTTTCGGAAACTTCTCAAAGGGGTTAGTACACGGGATATTGTAAAAAATCAAGTCGGACCATTTTGTGGATATTTTTACATATTTTGTTCCTATGGGTTATTGGAATTCAATGAAATTTTTTTTGGTGCCATTCGGACCTGAATCGGGGCTGAAATGACTGAAACTCAGTTTTCGGATAATCCTCAAAGGAGTTAGTACACGGGATATTGTTAAAAATCGAGTCGGACCATTTTATGGATATTTTTACATATTTTGTTCCAATGGGTTATTGGAATTCAATGAAATTTTATTTGGTGCCATTCGGACCTGAATCGGGGCTAAAATGACTGAAACTCGGTTTTCGGATAATCCTCAAAGGGGTTAGTACACGGGATATTGTTAAAAATCAAGTCGGACCATTTTGTGGATATTTTTACATATTTTGTTCCTATGGGTTATTGGAATTCAATGAAATTTTATTTGGTGCCATTCGGACCTGAATCTGGGATGAAATGACTGAAACTCGATTTTCGGATAATCCTCAAAAGGGTTAGTACACGGGATATTGCTAAAAATCGAGTCGAACAATTTTATGGATATTTTTACATATTTTGTTCCTATGGGTTATTGGAATTCAACGCAATTTTATTTAACGCAGTTCGGACCGGAATCGGAGCTGATATGATCGAAACTCGGTTTTCGGAAACTTCTCAAAGGGATTAGTACACGGGATATTGTTAAAAATCAAGTCGGACAATTTTGTGGATATTTTTACATATTTTGTTCCTATGGCTTATTGGAATTCAATGAAATTTTATTTGGTGCCATTCGGACCTGAATCGGGGCTGAAATTACTGAAACTCGGTTTTCGGATAATCCTCAAAGGGGTTAGTACACGGGATATTGTTAAAAATCGAGTCGGACCATTTTATGGATATTTTTGCATATTTTGTTCCTATGGGTTATTGGAATTCAACACAATTTTATTTAACGGAGTTCGGACCGGAATCGGAGCTGATATGATCGAAACTCGGTTTTCGGAAACTTCTCAAAGGGGTTAGTACACGGGATATTGTTAAAAATCAAGTCGGACCATTTTGTGGATATTTTTACATATTTTGTTCCAATGGGTTATTGGAATTCAATGAAATTTTATTTGGTGCCATTCGGACCTGAATCGGGGATGAAATGACTGAAACTCGATTTTCGGATAATCCTCAAAAGGGTTAGTACACGGGATATTGCTAAAAATCGAGTCGGACCATTTTATGGATATTTTTACATATTTTGTTCCTATGGGTTATTGGAATTCAACGCAATTTTATTTAACGCAGTTCGGACCGGAATCGGAGTTGATATGATCGAAACTCGGTTTTCGGAAACTTCTCAAAGGGATTAGTACACGGGATATTGTTAAAAATCAAGTCGGACAATTTTGTGGATATTTTTACATATTTTGTTCCTATGGGTTATTGGAATTAAATGAAATTTTATTTGGTGCCATTCGGACCAGAATCGGGGCTGAAATGACTGAAACTCAGTTTTCGGATAATCCTCAAAGGGGTTAGTACACGGGATATTGTTAAAAATCGAGTCGGACCATTTTATGGATATTTTTACATATTTTGTTCCATTGGGTTATTGGAATTCAATGAAATTTTATTTGGTGCCATTCGGACCTGAATCGGGGCGAAAATGACTGAAACTCGATTTTCGGATAATCCTCAAAAGGGTTAGTACACGGGATATTGCTAAAAATCGAGTCGGACCATTTTATGGATATTTTTACATATTTTGTTCCTATGGGTTATTGGAATTCAACGCAATTTTATTTAACGCAGTTCGGACCGGAATCGGAGTTGATATGATCGAAACTCGGTTTTCGGAAACTTCTCAAAGGGATTAGTACACGGGATATTGTTAAAAATCAAGTCGGACCATTTTGTGGATATTTTTACATATTTTGTTCCTATGGGTTATTGGAATTAAATGAAATTTTATTTGGTGCCATTCGGACCAGAATCGGGGCTGAAATGACTGAAACTCAGTTTTCGGATAATCCTCAAAGGGGTTAGTACACGGGATATTGTTAAAAATCGAGTCGGACCATTTTATGGATGTTTTTACATATTTTGTTCCAATGGGTTATTGGAATTCAATGAAATTTTATTTGGTGCCATTCGGACCTGAATCGTGGCTAAAATGACTGAAACTCGGTTTTCGGATAATCCTCAAAGGGGTTAGTACACAGGATATTGTTAAAAATCGAGTCGGACCATTTTATGGATATTTTAACATATTTTGTTCCTATGGGTTATTGGAATTCAACGCAATTTTATTTAACGAAGTTCGGACCAGAATCGGAGCTGATATGATCGAAACTCGGTTTTCGGAAACTTCTCAAAGGGGTTAGTACACGGGATATTGTAAAAAATCAAGTCGGACCATTTTGTGGATATTTTTACATATTTTGTTCCTATGGGTTATTGGAATTCAATGAAATTTTTTTTGGTGCCATTCGGACCTGAATCGGGGCTGAAATGACTGAAACTCAGTTTTCGGATAATCCTCAAAGGGGTTAGTACACGGGGTATTGTTAAAAATCGAGTCAGACCATTTTATGGATATTTTTACATATTTTGTTCCAATGGGTTATTGGAATTCAATGAAATTTTATTTGGTGCCATTCGGACCTGAATCGGGGCTAAAATGACTGAAACTCGGTTTTCGGATAATCCTCAAAGGGGTTAGTACACTGGATATTGTTAAAAATCAAGTCGGACCATTTTGTGGATATTTTTACATATTTTGTTCCTATGGGTTATTGGAATTCAATGAAATTTTATTTGGTGCCATTCGGACCTGAATCTGGGATGAAATGACTGAAACTCGATTTTCGGATAATCCTCAAAAGGGTTAGTACACGGGATATTGCTAAAAATCGAGTCGAACAATTTTATGGATATTTTTACATATTTTGTTCCTATGGGTTATTGGAATTCAACGCAATTTTATTTAACGCAGTTCGGACCGGAATCGGAGCTGATATGATCGAAACTCGGTTTTCGGAAACTTCTCAAAGGGATTAGTACACGGGATATTGTTAAAAATCAAGTCGGACAATTTTGTGGATATTTTTACATATTTTGTTCCTATGGCTTATTGGAATTCAATGAAATTTTATTTGGTGCCATTCGGACCTGAATCGGGGCTGAAATTACTGAAACTCGGTTTTCGGATAATCCTCAAAGGGGTTAGTACACGGGATATTGTTAAAAATCGAGTCGGACCATTTTATGGATATTTTTGCATATTTTGTTCCTATGGGTTATTGGAATTCAACACAATTTTATTTAACGGAGTTCGGACCGGAATCGGAGCTGATATGATCGAAACTCGGTTTTCGGAAACTTCTCAAAGGGGTTAGTACACGGGATATTGTTAAAAATCAAGTCGGACCATTTTGTGGATATTTTTACATATTTTGTTCCAATGGGTTATTGGAATTCAATGAAATTTTATTTGGTGCCATTCGGACCTGAATCGGGGATGAAATGACTGAAACTCGATTTTCGGATAATCCTCAAAAGGGTTAGTACACGGGATATTGCTAAAAATCGAGTCGGACCATTTTATGGATATTTTTACATATTTTGTTCCTATGGGTTATTGGAATTCAACGCAATTTTATTTAACGCAGTTCGGACCGGAATCGGAGTTGATATGATCGAAACTCGGTTTTCGGAAACTTCTCAAAGGGATTAGTACACGGGATATTGTTAAAAATCAAGTCGGACAATTTTGTGGATATTTTTACATATTTTGTTCCTATGGGTTATTGGAATTAAATGAAATTTTATTTGGTGCCATTCGGACCAGAATCGGGGCTGAAATGACTGAAACTCAGTTTTCGGATAATCCTCAAAGGGGTTAGTACACGGGATATTGTTAAAAATCGAGTCGGACCATTTTATGGATATTTTTACATATTTTGTTCCAATGGGTTATTGGAATTCAATGAAATTTTATTTGGTGCCATTCGGACCTGAATCGGGGCGAAAATGACTGAAACTCGATTTTCGGATAATCCTCAAAAGGGTTAGTACACGGGATATTGCTAAAAATCGAGTCGGACCATTTTATGGATATTTTTACATATTTTGTTCCTATGGGTTATTGGAATTCAACGCAATTTTATTTAACGCAGTTCGGACCGGAATCGGAGTTGATATGATCGAAACTCGGTTTTCGGAAACTTCTCAAAGGGATTAGTACACGGGATATAGTTAAAAATCAAGTCGGACCATTTTGTGGATATTTTTACATATTTTGTTCCTATGGGTTATTGGAATTAAATGAAATTTTATTTGGTGCCATTCGGACCAGAATCGGGGCTGAAATGACTGAAACTCAGTTTTCGGATAATCCTCAAAGGGGTTAGTACACGGGATATTGTTAAAAATCGAGTCGGACCATTTTATGGATATTTTTACATATTTTGTTCCAATGGGTTATTGGAATTCAATGAAATTTTATTTGGTGCCATTCGGACCTGAATCGGGGCTAAAATGACTGAAACTCGGTTTTCGGATAATCCTCAAAGGGGTTAGTACACAGGATATTGTTAAAAATCGAGTCGGACCATTTTATGGATATTTTAACATATTTTGTTCCTATGGGTTATTGGAATTCAACGCAATTTTATTTAACGAAGTTCGGACCAGAATCGGAGCTGATATGATCGAAACTCGGTTTTCGGAAACTTCTCAAAGGGGTTAGTACACGGGATATTGTAAAAAATCAAGTCGGACCATTTTGTGGATATTTTTACATATTTTGTTCCTATGGGTTATTGGAATTCAATGAAATTTTTTTTGGTGCCATTCGGACCTGAATCGGGGCTGAAATGACTGAAACTCAGTTTTCGGATAATCCTCAAAGGGGTTAGTACACGGGGTATTGTTAAAAATCGAGTCGGACCATTTTATGGATATTTTTACATATTTTGTTCCAATGGGTTATTGGAATTCAATGAAATTTTATTTGGTGCCATTCGGACCTGAATCGGGGCTAAAATGACTGAAACTCGGTTTTCGGATAATCCTCAAAGGGGTTAGTACACGGGATATTGTTAAAAATCAAGTCGGACCATTTTGTGGATATTTTTACATATTTTGTTCCTATGGGTTATTGGAATTCAATGAAATTTTATTTGGTGCCATTCGGACCTAAATCTGGGATGAAATGACTGAAACTCGATTTTCGGATAATCCTCAAAAGGGTTAGTACACGGGATATTGCTAAAAATCGAGTCGAACAATTTTATGGATATTTTTACATATTTTGTTCCTATGGGTTATTGGAATTCAACGCAATTTTATTTAACGCAGTTCGGACCGGAATCGGAGCTGATATGATCGAAACTCGGTTTTCGGAAACTTCTCAAAGGGATTAGTACACGGGATATTGTTAAAAATCAAGTCGGACAATTTTGTGGATATTTTTACATATTTTGTTCCTATGGCTTATTGGAATTCAATGAAATTTTATTTGGTGCCATTCGGACCTGAATCGGGGCTGAAATTACTGAAACTCGGTTTTCGGATAATCCTCAAAGGGGTTAGTACACGGGATATTGTTAAAAATCGAGTCGGACCATTTTATGGATATTTTTGCATATTTTGTTCCTATGGGTTATTGGAATTCAACACAATTTTATTTAACGGAGTTCGGACCGGAATCGGAGCTGATATGATCGAAACTCGGTTTTCGGAAACTTCTCAAAGGGGTTAGTACACGGGATATTGTTAAAAATCAAGTCGGACCATTTTGTGGATATTTTTACATATTTTGTTCCAATGGGTTATTGGAATTCAATGAAATTTTATTTGGTGCCATTCGGACCTGAATCGGGGATGAAATGACTGAAACTCGATTTTCGGATAATCCTCAAAAGGGTTAGTACACGGGATATTGCTAAAAATCGAGTCGGACCATTTTATGGATATTTTTACATATTTTGTTCCTATGGGTTATTGGAATTCAACGCAATTTTATTTAACGCAGTTCGGACCGGAATCGGAGTTGATATGATCGAAACCTGGTTTTCGGAAACTTCTCAAAGGGATTAGTACACGGGATATTGTTAAAAATCAAGTCGGACAATTTTGTGGATATTTTTACATATTTTGTTCCTATGGGTTATTGGAATTCAATGAAATTTTATTTGGTGCCATTCGGACCTGAATCGGGGCTGAAATGACTGAAACTCGGTTTTCGGATAATCCTCAAAGGGGTTAGTACACGGGATATTGTTAAAAATCGAGTCAGACCATTTTATGGATATTTTTACATATTTTGTTCCTATGGGTTATTGGAATTCAACACAATTTTATTTAACGGAGTTCGGACCGGAATCGGAGCTGATATGATCGAAACTCGGTTTTCGGAATCTTCTCAAAGGGGTTAGTACACGGGATATTGTTAAAAATCAAGTCGGACCATTTTGTGGATATTTTTACATATTTTGTTCCTATGGGTTATTGGAATTAAATGAAATTTTATTTGGTGCCATTCGGACCAGAATCGGGGCTGAAATGACTGAAACTCAGTTTTCGGATAATCCTCAAAGGGGTTAGTACACGGGATATTGTTAAAAATCGAGTCGGACCATTTTATGGATATTTTTACATATTTTGTTCCAATGGGTTATTGGAATTCAATGAAATTTTATTTGGTGCCATTCGGACCTGAATCGGGGCTAAAATGACTGAAACTCGGTTTTCGGATAATCCTCAAAGGGGTTAGTACACAGGATATTGTTAAAAATCGAGTCGGACCATTTTATGGATATTTTAACATATTTTGTTCCTATGGGTTATTGGAATTCAACGCAATTTTATTTAACGAAGTTCGGACCAGAATCGGAGCTGATATGATCGAAACTCGGTTTTCGGAAACTTCTCAAAGGGGTTAGTACACGGGATATTGTAAAAAATCAAGTCGGACCATTTTGTGGATATTTTTACATATTTTGTTCCTATGGGTTATTGGAATTCAATGAAATTTTTTTTGGTGCCATTCGGACCTGAATCGGGGCTGAAATGACTGAAACTCAGTTTTCGGATAATCCTCAAAGGGGTTAGTACACGGGGTATTGTTAAAAATCGAGTCGGACCATTTTATGGATATTTTTACATATTTTGTTCCAATGGGTTATTGGAATTCAATGAAATTTTATTTGGTGCCATTCGGACCTGAATCGGGGCTAAAATGACTGAAACTCGGTTTTCGGATAATCCTCAAAGGGGTTAGTACACGGGATATTGTTAAAAATCAAGTCGGACCATTTTGTGGATATTTTTACATATTTTGTTCCTATGGGTTATTGGAATTCAATGAAATTTTATTTGGTGCCATTCGGACCTAAATCTGGGATGAAATGACTGAAACTCGATTTTCGGATAATCCTCAAAAGGGTTAGTACACGGGATATTGCTAAAAATCGAGTCGAACAATTTTATGGATATTTTTACATATTTTGTTCCTATGGGTTATTGGAATTCAACGCAATTTTATTTAACGCAGTTCGGACCGGAATCGGAGCTGATATGATCGAAACTCGGTTTTCGGAAACTTCTCAAAGGGATTAGTACACGGGATATTGTTAAAAATCAAGTCGGACAATTTTGTGGATATTTTTACATATTTTGTTCCTATGGCTTATTGGAATTCAATGAAATTTTATTTGGTGCCATTCGGACCTGAATCGGGGCTGAAATTACTGAAACTCGGTTTTCGGATAATCCTCAAAGGGGTTAGTACACGGGATATTGTTAAAAATCGAGTCGGACCATTTTATGGATATTTTTGCATATTTTGTTCCTATGGGTTATTGGAATTCAACACAATTTTATTTAACGGAGTTCGGACCGGAATCGGAGCTGATATGATCGAAACTCGGTTTTCGGAAACTTCTCAAATGGGTTAGTACACGGGATATTGTTAAAAATCAAGTCGGACCATTTTGTGGATATTTTTACATATTTTGTTCCAATGGGTTATTGGAATTCAATGAAATTTTATTTGGTGCCATTCGGACCTGAATCGGGGATGAAATGACTGAAACTCGATTTTCGGATAATCCTCAAAAGGGTTAGTACACGGGATATTGCTAAAAATCGAGTCGGACCATTTTATGGATATTTTTACATATTTTGTTCCTATGGGTTATTGGAATTCAACGCAATTTTATTTAACGCAGTTCGGACCGGAATCGGAGTTGATATGATCGAAACCTGGTTTTCGGAAACTTCTCAAAGGGATTAGTACACGGGATATTGTTAAAAATCAAGTCGGACAATTTTGTGGATATTTTTACATATTTTGTTCCTATGGGTTATTGGAATTCAATGAAATTTTATTTGGTGCCATTCGGACCTGAATCGGGGCTGAAATGACTGAAACTCGGTTTTCGGATAATCCTCAAAGGGGTTAGTACACGGGATATTGTTAAAAATCGAGTCAGACCATTTTATGGATATTTTTACATATTTTGTTCCTATGGGTTATTGGAATTCAACACAATTTTATTTAACGGAGTTCGGACCGGAATCGGAGCTGATATGATCGAAACTCGGTTTTCGGAATCTTCTCAAAGGGGTTAGTACACGGGATATTGTTAAAAATCAAGTCGGACCATTTTGTGGATATTTTTACATATTTTGTTCCTATGGGTTATTGGAATTAAATGAAATTTTATTTGGTGCCATTCGGACCTGAATCGGGGCTGAAATGACTGAAACTCAGTTTTCGGATAATCCTCAAAGGGGTTAGTACACGGGATATTGTTAAAAATCGAGTCGGACCATTTTATGGATATTTTTACATATTTTGTTCCAATGGGTTATTGGAATTCAATGAAATTTTATTTGGTGCCATTCGGACCTGAATCGGGGCTAAAATGACTGAAACTCGGTTTTCGGATAATCCTCAAAGGGGTTAGTACACGGGATATTGTTAAAAATCGAGTCGGACCATTTTATGGATATTTTAACATATTTTGTTCCTATGGGTTATTGGAATTCAACGCAATTTTATTTAACGAAGTTCGGACCAGAATCGGAGCTGATATGATCGAAACTCGGTTTTCGGAAACTTCTCAAAGGGGTTAGTACACGGGATATTGTAAAAAATCAAGTCGGACCATTTTGTGGATATTTTTACATATTTTGTTCCTATGGGTTATTGGAATTCAATGAAATTTTTTTTGGTGCCATTCGGACCTGAATCGGGGCTGAAATGACTGAAACTCAGTTTTCGGATAATCCTCAAAGGGGTTAGTACACGGGATATTGTTAAAAATCGAGTCGGACCATTTTATGGATATTTTTACATATTTTGTTCCAATGGGTTATTGGAATTCAATGAAATTTTATTTGGTGCCATTCGGACCTGAATCGGGGCTAAAATGACTGAAACTCGGTTTTCGGATAATCCTCAAAGGGGTTAGTACACGGGATATTGTTAAAAATCAAGTCGGACCATTTTGTGGATATTTTTACATATTTTGTTCCTATGGGTTATTGGAATTCAATGAAATTTTATTTGGTGCCATTCGGACCTGAATCTGGGATGAAATGACTGAAACTCGATTTTTGGATAATCCTCAAAAGGGTTAGTACACGGGATATTGCTAAAAATCAAGTCGAACAATTTTATGGATATTTTTACATATTTTGTTCCTATGGGTTATTGGAATTCAACGCAATTTTATTTAACGCAGTTCGGACCGGAATCGGAGCTGATATGATCGAAACTCGGTTTTCGGAAACTTCTCAAAGGGATTAGTACACGGGATATTGTTAAAAATCAAGTCGGACAATTTTGTGGATATTTTTACATATTTTGTTCCTATGGGTTATTGGAATTCAATGAAATTTTATTTGGTGCCATTCGGACCTGAATCGGGGCTGAAATGACTGAAACTCGGTTTTCGGATAATCCTCAAAGGGGTTAGTACACGGGATATTGTTAAAAATCGAGTCAGACCATTTTATGGATATTTTTGCATATTTTGTTCCTATGGGTTATTGGAATTCAACACAATTTTATTTAATGGAGTTCGGACCGGAATCTGAGCTGATATGATCGAAACTCGGTTTTCGGAAACTTCTCAAAGGGGTTAGTACACGGGATATTGTTAAAAATCAAGTCGGACCATTTTGTGGATATTTTTACATATTTTGTTCCTATGGGTTATTGGAATTCAATGAAATTTTATTTGGTGCCATTCGGACCTGAATCGGGGCTGAAATGACTGAAACTCAGTTTTCGGATAATCCTCAAAGGGGTTAGTACACGGGATATTGTTAAAAATCGAGTCGGACCATTTTATGGATATTTTTACATATTTTGTTCCAATGGGTTATTGGAATTCAATGAAATTTTATTTGGTGCCATTCGGACCTGAATCGGGGCTAAAATGACTGAAACTCGGTTTTCGGATAATCCTCAAAGGGGTTAGTACACGGGATATTGTTAAAAATCGAGTCGGACCATTTTATGGATATTTTAACATATTTTGTTCCTATGGGTTATTGGAATTCAATGAAATTTTATTTGGTGCCATTCGGACCTGAATCGGGGCTGAAATGACTGAAACTCGGTTTTCGGTTTGTTAGGCCGAGTACACAATTAATAATCAACTTTGTATGAGAGATTAACAAGTAAAAGCGTTTATACACTTAAAAACTTCTTGTATTTCGAACCCTCTTCGTGATGTAAAATATCACAAAGAGCTGCTAGGTTACAATAAAGATAATTCGTTATCGATACCCTTCTAGGGTTAACCTATCTGTATTTATATAACATACAGCTACAATACAATCTCTAATTGATATTCCTAATAATCAGCTATACAATGATATCAGTTACAGATTGTCACACGTCTCCTATGTCAACTCGATCTCTTTGATAGCTATCCAATCTTCAAAGATATCGCTTCCATAATAAATCTTCAATCACTGTTGACCAGTAGACGCGCTTCCTCCAGACAGAGTTTAACAAACTCTGTCGAGCTTCCATCTGTCAGAGTTTACTCAAACTCTGACTGCTTCCAGCTAAACTCTGATAACTCCCTGTAACACTTAAACACTGATTAAAACACATCAATTATATTTAACAATCTCCCCCAACTTGTTCATTAGCAAAAATAAACAAGTTAAATGACAATAATTGATGATGTCAAAACAAATAGACAAATACAGTGTTTATACAAATTCAGAGTTTAAGCTTCTACTTAATAAAAAACTATAGAGAATAAGAAAATTCTTACAGAACTTAATCTCTTATCATTTCAAGATCTGGCATGGTTCTGAGATAATCAATCAGCAATCTTCTTTCTGCATTTTCAAGTTCAATCTTCATAGCTTCTTTGATTTCTCTGAGCTGAGGATCACTTTCATCTGTCTGGTAGATAGCAGCCCTAAGATCACAAATTTTGTTCCTTCTCATCTCATTTCCCAGTCTGATAAATCTTACTTTTTCTGACTGTGTATTGAAATCAAGTACTGTAATTCCCAAATCAGTCTTTAACTTTGCAGTACCTTTCTTCATTTCAATGAGATTGCCTTTGTAATCCCTGTACTTAGGAACATATCTGCTACTATATTTCTCTCCTCTGATTGCCAGATTCTTAGTCATTCTCTGTCTGAGCACATTAGCAACTGACTGAGTCCTTCGACTATTCACCTTGAGAAGATATAGAACATACTCTAGTTCTTCCCAACATTTCAAGCCAATATCATCCTCACCAACTTTAAATACTGTCCCATCAGCCATGAAGTATAAAAGAAAATCCTTGTTCAAACTCTTCTGATGAACTAACTGTACTGATTCCAGTCTGTCCAAACTCTCTTGAGGAACACCACGACCTGGAACAGCCAGTGAAGAAGGATCTCTAGGACCAGTATATTGCCTTATGTCTCTGTGTGAACCTAGTCCACCCTTATTATTACCAACTTTGCCAGATAAAGCTTTTCCATCAGAAACATTCGTTGAAACTCCAGATAACACATTTGGATCATGAATTGTTCCTTTTCCAAAAACAGATTTCAACTGTGAAGACTGTAAAGGTGTAATCATTGCTTGTGATGCAACAGAAGTTGTAACTTTCTTCTGTGAACTTTCACCTTCAATACCTTTTAGCTTGAGTTTAGCCTCTGCTGCAATTGCTTCCTTTGAAAACCGAGAACTTTGACTAACATCAGTCCTTTCTCTGATCACAACACCTTTAACAACAGGTCTAGGAGCTTTTCCTCTTTGTACCTTACCAGACTTTAAAGCTTTAAGATATTCTTCCTGTAAACTCTTTTCTTCAGCTTCAATGTCCTCAATCGTAACTCCTTCCTCATTCTCTTCAATGAACAGCTTAGCAGCCAATTCTTCATCAGTTTGTGGATTAGAAGGTAACAGCAAACTCTTGGTCCTTGAAGTACCTTGAGTATCTGTATTTCTTCCAACAGACTGTG
Organism: Saposhnikovia divaricata; assembly: GCA_036435485.1. NCBI lineage: Eukaryota > Viridiplantae > Streptophyta > Magnoliopsida > Apiales > Apiaceae > Saposhnikovia > Saposhnikovia divaricata. Next base: position 207,334,362 of record CM071601.1, on the reverse strand, counting down.
ATTTTGATGACTTGCTAGTTCTCAGAGTTTGAACTTGAACCTCTTCAGCCTTTTTCTTTCCTTTGTTACTTGCCCCTCCATCTCCAGCACTATCCCTTCTGACAACTCTCTCCCCCTTTTTGACATCATCAGGCATTAGAATAGATGTAATTAATTCCAGGGAGGTAGCAATAGAATCAATTTTAGCAGATAAGTCAGACTGATTCTCCTCAACTTTACTCAGCCTGGCAAAGAGATTGTCTTGAGCTTTAGAGAATTTTGTAGTCACTAGTTTTGAATCTCTTTCCATTTTCATCTCTCTAGCTACAACCTCATTTCACAAAGCAGTGATTGCCGATGTAGTATCATCAAATCTTCTATCCAGAGTTTTGACTTGAACCACAGTTGCTTTCAAGCAAGAAAGAATCTCTGGATTGGAGATAGTATCAGCATTTTTCTTAACAAATCCAGCTGCTCTTCCTCGTGGAAAAATACAATCCTCTTTGTACCATTCAGCAGCATTCTTTGCAAATTGTGCTCTCTCAACTTCATGAGAAGTACAAGGTTGAGGAAAAGGTGTATGTTTATTATCTGTTTGTACTGGTGCACTCAGAGAAGCATCAGAGTTTGCACTACTTTCACCTTCAGCTTCAACACTTGTAGCTTTAACTGGTTCATCTTCAGCCACAATTTTAGCAATCTCTTCTGTAGACTTGTGAAGATTTTCTCCATGTTGCTCAGGCTCAGCAACAGGCATAGACTGAGAAGTGATCTTGGTTGCCTGATCAATTTCTTCTCCTCCTTCAACAGTTTGGTGAGCATCAGATATTAACTCAGTATGGGATGCCACAGCTTCAGAAAGAACAGCCGTAGGTTGATCAGCTACAACAATATCAGAGATAGGATCAGAGAATGGCATAAATGAGTCAGGAATATCATTTATTGGAGAAACACCATCTCTTGCATCCTCTTCTGCAGGAATTTTGTCCTCTGCAGGCACTTCATCCTCTGCAGGTATTGCATCCTTCTCAACCTCAACAGGAGGTGTTTGCTGTGTAACGACCTCTGGAGCGTCAATATCTTCATCCACAGAATCAGAGAATATCAGTTTTCTTCGTCTTGCTAGAGGTACATTATCTGAATCCTCTTCACTAGATGGTGACTTAGGCATCTTTGCTTGTACTTTTATTCTTTTCACCCTTCTAGTATAAACAGCTTCAGGAGATTTCCGTTTTGATTTTCTTTGTGTCTCTTTCGCCTGCTTTAGACTTGCATGTCGTTCAGTAATTGCCTTATTAACTCTTTGTACTTTAGACTGTGATTCTGGTGGAGATTGTGACGAATCAGAGTTTGTTGGTGGAGTGGGTGAAGGTTGTTTTGTAGGTGCTGAGTGAGCAGGTGATTCAGTGTTTGGTTGTTGAGTACGATCAGTGTTTAACGGTTCAGGCTCAGGTTCAGGGTGTGGTTCAGGTTGTTGTTGTGGTTGTTGTTGATCTTGTTGTGGTTCAGGGTGTTGTGGTTCTTGTGGTTGATTGAGAAAATTTCGCAGAGCAAGTGGCATAACAAAAGCAGGGAGATTTGCTTTACCAACATCCTTGTTAGTCATATTAGAGAATATTCTCTTATTGACTCTAAAAGGATCAATTTCATCAGCATCATCAATTTCGAGACCAGGTACACATGCATTAAACAGCATTTGACAAAAACGAGCATAATAAACAGTAGTAGATTCTGACAGTTTATCACCTAAGCTCATCAGAACATGTCGACCAAAATCAAAATTAGTACCATAGAGCAGAGAATACCCGATTTGGAGACTGTCTATTGGAATGGCATCCCAGTTGGTGACTTTCTTCTGGAACGTCCTTGTTATGCAATCAAAGAAGAAGTTCCATTCCTTTCTGAGATTTGGTCTCTTTATACCGCCAAGCTTGTCAAGAGATTCCATGTAACCTATCTCTTGTAGCATCTCTCTCAGATAAGTTTCATTAACCAGAGTATAAGAAGTATGTGTGTCAAACCCCATTGTATCTCGTACAGTCTGTGGAGTAATCACATAATCTTGGTCTTCGTAAGTGAAGATAATGGTAGGAGTTCCATTCTCTCCTCCATCCTCATAAACTGAATTCTGCCAGAATGTAGCGATTTGAGACGCAGAGAGAGTAGCAGGTCCAACCAGAGCCTTTCCAATCTCTGAATCCCTCAAGAATTTCTGCATGAGATGAAACGATTCTGGAACGCGTTGATGATAGAGTGGAGCTTCATAATTGTTAGGAACAAACCGTAAACCAAGAACAATGAATGCTTTAGATGCCATTGAGTTAAGAAATTTGCAAGAATTTCCAAGAGATATGTATGTAGAAAAGATGTTTGCGTGAATGCCCAAGTGAAAAATAAGAGAACTGTGAGATGTAATAATAAAACACAATCGTTTGGACACAAAAGTGATTAAAGTAATGAAAAACTCAATCTCTTATGTAACAAACACTCAATCAGTTCCTTGATTAATGTGTAGTGGGACACGATAATAGGTAAGTGGGACACATTAAAGGGCGAGTGGGTCACGTGCGCTTATTTTTAAGAAGAGTATATTAAAAATTAAAACATTAAAATATTTGATTTAAAAAAAAATCAAATAATACTCTTTTAAAATATCTGGATCCAAGTAAAACCAGAATTTGAAGCGTTTACCTGTTGCCTTTAATAACCAGAATACGAAGCGATTAAGAACTTCGTTCTTACCCATCTCTATTTAAGGCCTAGAGACTTGCTCAGATTATTTCATTAAACCTTTAACCTTTCAGTCTCCCCTGTAAAATTACAAACCCTTCAAACCAAATACTCTTGAAAAATAATGGCCAACCTTACCATCAAAGAAAAGAACCTTCATCTTGTCGAGAATAGGGACATCTTCAGCTATACGCGTGAAGAATTTGAAGCGTTTGAGTGGGAAAGGCAGCTTGAAACGCTGTGGCTGCAAATGGATGCTGGTCTGGAAGAGCTCGAGAGAGAGAAACCTGCAAGGGTGATCGACATCGATGCTGCCCTCCAAGCAACATTGTCATGGCTCTCCTCGAAGGCATCCTCATCCAACACCACCAACCATTGTTAATGAATATGTCAGCAAAAATAACCTTATCCCTTCAACTTCCACCCAAATAAAGTGGCAAAGATGGGATCTGGGAATTTTTGCTAACAATGGAGTGGTGTGGACGGACCTTTTACTTTCCTGTTGAATAGATTAGCAGATAGAGAAAACAAAAAGATGTAATATTTGCTTGTAATCTCTTTCGTATTATCAATGAAAATTTTGTTTCTCTAATCATATTCATTTTGTTCTGCAACTGTTATTTATGTTTTATGAACTGTTCTTCAAGAAAATAAATCAAGAAGAGAATATGAAAACTAATTAAAGTAATCATATAAAGAACACATTCATCAACTATCCACTGATTAACAGTTGTCAAAAACCCTACTTACTCCAAGACTTTCAAATTGTCCAAGTGAAAATTTACCTCAGAGTACAAATCACGAATCAACAACGTTTGTCAATTCTCCAACTTTATCACCGAAACCCTTTCATAAATTGTACAGTTGTGAATATATGTGTGTGTGAAGCAGAGTTTACTAAGTCAATTTTTAGAGCATCTAATTTTTCATAAAATCCATAAAGTAAATCAATAAGCACTGGATGCACAAACTGTCATAGTAAACACTGACTGTATGATGAAAGCTAAACTCTGAAGTAATCAAACTATATACAGTAACTTTTATTTTATACCCCCTTTATATACATTTTTTTTATCAATTTTTTTTATTTTTTTTCATTTTTTTTTATTTTTCATTCCAGTAATCAGAGGTTGGAACCAGTCACCAAAAATTCAAAAAATTTAGCCCTTATCATTTTGATAAGTTCCTGGGTCATCCTAGTATTTAACTAGTCACCAAAAATCAGAGAATTTTAGCACATATTACATACCAATAGGTTCCTGGGTCATCCTAGTATCCAACATAATCTCAAAGGAGTATAACAACATATATACATTTTCTTTGGGGTATTGCAGTAAACATTTTATTCTATCAGAGTATAACTAACAGAGTTTAGAGTTCATCAACATCAGTAGTTTTTCATGAAAGGTAATGCACACAGTATTTATAGACTCAGAGTTTAGGATAAAATAAACTAAGAGATGCTATAAATATGAGCCAGTATCATGCTGTGTTAACTTTCTGCACAATCTAAGATTAGATCACAATAACTCAGAAAGATTCATGATTAATTGCTGAGAATCATGCTTCATACATATTTCTTCATTGGTGTTTTTCACTCAGACAAAAATCAATTCAAAGTTCACAGAGTTTATCAAACTTATTAACAGTGTATGACATACAGACATGCTGACAGAGTTTAGAGACTGTAAATCAGAGTTTAATCAATAGAGTTCACTTAGTATTTAACCAATCAGGAAATATGATTAATACATCACATAAGTAAAGTTTGAATCTAACAAACATTCCTAGTCAGAACCAGAGACCATTCCTAGTTCATTGACCAGCCTTGTAAATGTAGCTTCACTCAATGGTTTAGTGAAGATATCTGCAAGCTGTTGTTCTGTAGATACAAAATGTAGTTCAATATTTCCTTCTTCCACATGTTCTCTGATGAAGTGGTACCTTATGCTGATGTGCTTGGTCATTGAATGCTGTCCTGGATTACCTGTCATAGCAATAGCACTTTGATTATCACAGTAAATAGGGATATTACTGTACCTCAATCCATAATCCAGCAATTGATTCTTCATCCATAAGATCTGTGCACAACAGCTACCAGCTGCAATATACTCTGCTTCAGCTGTAGATGTGGAGATTGATTTCTGTTTCTTGCTGTACCAGGAAATAAGTCTGTCACCAAGAAATTGAAAACTTCCACTAGTGCTCTTTCTGTCTACCTTGCAGCCTGCAAAGTCAGCATCAGAATACCCAAGTAGCTTGAAATCTGATTCTCTGGGGTACCACAGACCTAATGATATGGTGCCCTTGAGATACTTGAAGATTCTTTTCACAGTTGTCAGATGTGGCTCTCTAGGATCTGCCTGAAACCTTGCACAAAGACAGGTTGCATACATGATGTCAGGCCTACTAGCTGTCAAGTATAGAAGAGATCCTATCATGCCCCTGTAGTTTGTCATATCCACTGAAACTCCTGTGTCTTTGTCCAATTTAGTTGCTGTTGCCATAGGAGTTGATGCAAATGAACAGTCAAGCATACCAAATTTCTTGAGAAGATTTCTGGTATATTTTTCTTGATTTATGAAAATTCCATCTTCTGTTTGTTTCACCTGTAGGCCTAGAAAGTAACTAAGCTCTCCCATCATGCTCATTTGATATCTGGACTGCATAAGCTTGGCAAACTTCTTATAGAGTTTATCATTAGTAGACCCAAAGATGATGTCATCAACATAAATTTGAACTAAAAGGAGGTCACTTCCTTGATTGAAATAAAACAGAGTTTTGTCAATTGTTCCTCTGTTGAATCCACTTTCTAGAAGAAACTGAGCAAGTGTCTCATACCATGCTCTTGGTGCCTGCTTAAGTCCATATAGTGCCTTATCTAGCCTGTAGACATAATCTGGATATTTGGGGTCCACAAATCCTGGTGGTTGTTCAACAAACACTTCTTCTTCAAGCTTTCCATTCAGAAAAGCACTTTTCACATCCATCTGGAACACTTTGAATTTCTTGTGAGAGGCATATGCTAGAAAAATTCTGATTTCCTCCAATCTTGCAACTGGAGCAAATGTTTCATCATAGTCTATTCCTTCCTGCTGTGAATAGCCTTTTATTACCAGTCTAGCCTTGTTCCTTGTGATAACACCTTCACTGTCAGTCTTGTTTCTGAAAACCCATTTAGTACCAACAATAGATCTGTTCTTTGGCCTTGGTACAAGGGTCCAAACTTCATTCCTTTCAAATTCATTCAACTCTTCCTGCATTGCTGTTATCCAGTCTGCATCTTGAAGAGCTTCTTCCACTTTCTTTGGTTCATTTTTAGACAAGAATGCATGAAACAGACATTCACTTGCAGTAGCACTTCTTGTCTTTACTTTTGCATCTGGATCACCAATTATCAAATCAGGTGTATGTGATTTAGTCCATTTCCTAGCAGAAGGCAAATGACTTCTATCAGCATGTGATCCTCCCCCTTGATTCATGCTCTCCTGATTTTGTTGTGATCTATCTTCGTTTTCTGAGACTCCCCCTGAACTTGACTGCCCAGAGTCAGAATTTGAATTTTTAGAGTTTGAAGCATCAGAGTTTGATTCAGATTTTTCAGTTGACTCAGTATCATTGTTTGAGTCTTCATCTTGATCATGCTCCCCCTCAACTGGTTCTCCCCTTTGTTGTGACTGAGAAGTTTCTCCAGTGTTTACCAGTAGAGGTTCAGTGTTTGTTTCAACAGAGTCTGTCAGAATTGTTTCATCAGAGTTTCCTTCATCAGAGTTTAAATCTTCATTTTCAAAGTTCAGTTGATCATATTCATCTTTGTCTTCAAGTCCAGTTATCTTCTTATCATCAAAAGAAACATGTATAGATTCCATGATCACTTTAGTTCTCAGATTGTAAACTCTGAATGCCTTTGTTGACAGTGGATAGCCAACAAAAATTCCTTCATCTGCCTTTAGCTCAAACTTGGTCAACTGTTCTGGATGAGTCTTCAAAACAAAACATTTGCACCCGAAAATATGGAAGTATTTTAGGTTAGGCTTCTTTTTCTTCACCATCTCATATGGTGTCTTTCCATGCTTATTGATCAGTGTTGCATTTTGAGTAAAATAAGCAGTTTGAACAGCTTCTGCCCAGAAATAAGTTGGCAATTTTGCTTCATCAAGCATAGTTCTGGCAGCTTCAATTAAGGTTCTGTTTTTCCTTTCAACTACACCATTTTGTTGTGGTGTACCAGGTGCTGAAAATTCTTGTTTCACTCCATTGTCCTTGCAGAATTCTTCCATTATTGCATTTCTGAACTTAGTTCCATTATCACTTCTGATGATTCTGACTTTGTTGCTTGATCCTTTGTCCAGAAGCTTCACATGCTCCATCAGAGTTAATGCAGTTTCATCCTTCTTTGCTAGAAAATACACCCAAGTGAATCTAGTGTATTCATCAACAATGACTAAAGCATATTTCTTCCTTGCAATAGACATAACATTTACTGGACCAAAGAGATCAACATGCAGAAGATGATAGGGATCAGTGATAGAAAATTCTGTCTTGCTCTTGAAAGATGACTTCCTTTGTTTAGCCTTCTGATACCAGAGCCTTTGGGAGTCCTCTTACAAGATCCTTTCTGATCAATTCATTGATGTTGTTCAAGTTCAAATGTGAGAGTTTCTTGTGCCACTTCCAACTCTCTTCATTAGACATTCTTGTTGACAGGCAAACAGCTTTTCCAACAGAATCTATCAAAAGCTTGATTTCATAAATGTTGTTTTGCCTGTGACCAACTAGAACAACCTTTCCTGTAGATCTGCTGATAACTTCACAATATTCAGGTTGAAAATCTACATGATATCCCTTGTCACAGATTTGACTCACAGATAACAAGTCATGCTTGAGTCCTGGGACATGAGCTACATTGTTGATGATGACATTTCCAAGATTAATATTGCCATATCCCAATGTTCTTCCTACATTGCCATCACCATAGGAAACTTTTGGGCCAGCCTTCTCCTCATATTCTGATAGCAGGGCTTTATTTCCAGTCATGTGTCCTGAACATCCACTGTCCACGACTAGGGTTGCCTCCCTGTTACCCTGCAATCACAAACAATTACTGAGGATTAGTTTTAAGGATTCAGACTTGCTTGGATCCTTTGGCATTCTTAACTTTGTTAGCTTTTGCAGCGGAATTAACATTATCAGAGTTTGAGCTAACAGTATCAGTGTTTACACTTGCAGTATCAACTTTAACCCATTTCAGATTGGGTTTCAGTTCATAGTAATTATGATAAATAGCATGATATTCTCTGCAAGTATAAATGGAATGCCAGGTGCTTCCACAGTGTGTGCATAAAGTCTATGGCTTAGTTCTAGCAAAATCCTTCTTTACTTCAGACTTTTTAGGTAAAGAATTTATATTTTTATTTTTCTTGCAGAAATTTGCAAGATGCTTAGTACTACCACAGTTATGACATGTCTTTCTTGGAGCATAACTAGCAAGCATTGGTTTATTTCCTGAAGTGATGCCTACTTTTCCATTTCTGTTCTTGTTTGACACTTCCTTTTTCTCAACAGATTTTAACTCCTTCAGTTTATGTTTGAGTTGTTTATCTGTCATTGAACCAATATTAACCTGTTTAACACTAGTTTTTACTGGTTTACTTTTGACAGCTTCCTTTTCATTTTCAGACAAAAATTTACTGGTTCCATGAACAAATTTAGTTCTGACTTTAACTTGATTTTGAAATCTAAGTTCATCTCCCTCATTATAACCTAGACCAACAGTGTCTGTTTGAAAAATCTGTTGAGTGTCCTTTCCAGAATTAGTCCAAGTCCTAATTTTATTATTTGCTTCCTCCAACTCTGACTCTAGTTGTTATACTTCTGAAGCAAATTCTGTTCTTTATAAACAGCATCATCTCTCTCTTTCTGAACTTGTTGCATGTTTTCAAGTTTCTCTTCAACAAGTTTATTTCTTTCTTTAAGTTCAGAATTTTCAGCTTTTATCCTCTCATTTTCTAAAGTCTGATCCCTATAACTTATATGCAATGACTTAAGATAAATTCTTAATTGAGCAATGTCATCAATATTATAAGCATACGTAGTTAGAGGTACCTGATTTTCAGAGGATTCTGATTCAGTAGTAGCCATGAGAGCATAGTTCACTTCTTCATCAGAATCTGAAGTATCTGCCCAATCTCTGCCTTTAGTGTAGAGTACCTTTCCAGTTTTACCCTTCTTGCACTCAGGAGCATAGTGACCCATCTCCTTACACTTGTAGCATTGAATTTTAGACTTATCCTTCTTCCCTTTAGAATCTCTCTTATCAGACTTCCTGTAGCTTTTCCTGTCTTCATTTGAATCCCTAGAAAACCTTTTTCCTTTCTTGAAATTCTTGAAGCCCATTTTCTTGAAAGTCTTCACCATTAACACAGCCATTTTCCTCATTTCTTCTTCATCATCCTCAGAGTCAGATGATTCAGAAGAATTTGATTCATAATCAGAGTTTGGTGATTCACTTTCTGAATGTATGACCAAAGCTTTTCCCTTCATTTTCCTTCTTATTGCCTCTTTCTTCTGAGGCTTCTCTTCAACATTAAGAGCAACAGACTTTCCTTTCCTGCTTGATCTCCTGTTTCTCTGCTCCATTTCCAATTCATGAGTTTTGAGCAGTCCATAGATTTCATCAATCTCAGTTTCAGCAAGATCATAGTTGTCTCTAATAGTGGTTGTTTTCACATCCCACTTTTCAGGTAGAGAAAGAAGAAACTTGAGATTCGAGTCTTCTAGATCATACTCTTTGTTGACCAATGACAGATCATTAATCAGTTTACAGAATCTATCAAATGTTTCTGTCATGGTCTCTTCAGGTTTAGCCTCAAAATGCTCATACTCTTGTGTGAGTATGTTTCTCCTATTCTTCTTAATAGCTGCAGTTCCTTGACACCTGACTTCAAGAGCATCCCATATCTCTTTTACAGTGGTGCAGTTAATGACTTTGTTAGACATAACATTGTCTAAAGCACTATGCAGTAAATGCCTAACTTTTGCATCCTTAGCAATTGATGATAGATCTTCAGGAGTCATGTCCTTCTTTTCCTTTGGAACCATTTTTGCTGCTTCACCAGCAACTGCAACAGGTAGCTTTGTAGGATTGTGAGGGCCTTCATAAATCCTGTCAAGATATTCTGGATCTGTAGCCTCCAGAAACATAGTCATCTTGACCTTCCACATAGCATACTCTAATGGCCTCAGAATAGGAACCCTGATTGGTTCATAACGACTCACAGTAGTAGGAGCCTTTTCAGAAACAGTAGGTGTTGGTGGAGGAATTGCTGACATGATTATTGTTGTGTTTGGATCTTAACCTGTAATAAAGTAACAGATTGGCTCTGATACCACTTGTTAGGCCGAATACACAATTAATAATCAAGTTTGTATGAGAGATTAACAAGTAAAAGCGTTTATGCACTTAAAAACTTCTTGTATTTCGAACCCTCTTCGTGATGTAAAATATCACAAAGAGCTGCTAGGTTACAATAAAGATAATTCGTTATCGATACCCTTCTAGGGTTAACCTATCTGTATTTATATAACATACAGCTACAATACAATCTCTAATTGATATTCCTAATAATCAGCTATACAATGATATCAATTACAGATTGTCACACGTCTCCTATGTCAACTCGATCTCTTTGATAGCTATCCAATCTTCAAAGATTTCGCTTCCATAATAAATCTTCAATCACTGTTGACCAGTAGACGTGCTTCCTCCAGACAGAGTTTAACAAACTCTGTCGAGCTTCCATCTGTTAGAGTTTACTCAAACTCTGACTGCTTCCAGCTAAACTCTGATAACTCCCTGTAACACTTAAACACTGATTAAAACACATCAATTATATTTAACACGGATAATCCTCAAAGGGGTTAGTACACGGGATATTGTTAAAAATCGAGTCGAACCATTTTATGGATATTTTTGCATATTTTGTTCCTATGGGTTATTGGAATTCAACACAATTTTATTTAACGGAGTTCGGACCGGAATCGGAGCTGATATGATCGAAACTTGGTTTTCGGAAACTTCTCAAAGGGGTTAGTACACGGGATATTGTTAAAAATCAAGTCGGACCATTTTGTGGATATTTTTACATATTTTGTTCCTATGGGTTATTGGAATTCAATGAAATTTTATTTGGTGCCATTCGGACCTGAATCGGGGCTGAAATGACTGAAACTCGATTTTCGGATAATCCTCAAAGGGGTTAGTACACGGGATATTGTTAAAAATCGAGTCGGACCATTTTATGGATATTTTTACATATTTTGTTCCAATAGGTTATTGGAATTCAATGAAATTTTATTTGGTGCCATTCGGACCTGAATCGGGGCTGAAATGACTGAAACTCGGTTTTCGGATAATCCTCAAAGGGGTTAGTACACGGGATATTGTTAAAAATCGAGTCCGACCATTTTATGGATATTTTTACAAATTTTGTTCCTATGGGTTATTGGAATTCAACGAAATTTTATTTGGTGCCAGTCGGACCTGAATCGGGGCTGAAATGACTGAAACTCGGTTTTCGGATAATCCTCAAAGGGGTTAGTACACGGGATATTGTTAAAAATCGAGTCGAACCATTTTATGGATATTTTTACATATTTTGTTCCTATGGGTTATTGGAATTCAACGCAATTTTATTTAACGAAGTTCGGACAGGAATCGGAGCTGATATGATCGAAACTCGGTTTTCGGAAACTTCTCAAAGGGGTTAGTACACGGGATATTGTTAAAAATCAAGTCGGACCATTTTGTGGATATTTTTACATATTTTGTTCCTATAGGTTATTGGAATTCAATGAAATTTTATTTGGTGCCATTCGGACCTGAATCGGGGGTGAAATGACTGAAACTCGATTTTCGGATAATCCTCAAAGGGGTTAGTACACGGGATATTGTTAAAAATTGAGTCGGACCATTTTATGGATATTTTTACATATTTTTGGTTCCAATGGGTTATTGGAATTCAATGAAATTTTATTTGGTGCCATTCGGACCTGAATCGGGGCTGAAATGACTGAAACTCGGTTTTCGGATAATCCTCAAAGGGGTTAGTACACGGGATATTGTTAAAAATCAAGTTGGACCATTTTATGGATATATTTACATATTTTGTTCCTTTGGGTTATTGGAATTCAATGAAATTTTATTTGGTGCCATTCGGACCTGAATCGGGGCTAAAATGACTGAAACTCGGTTTTCGGATAATCCTCAAAGGATTTAGTACACGGGATATTGTTAAAAATCGAGTCGGACCATTTTATGGATATTTTTACAAATTTTGTTCCTATGGCTTATTAGAATTCAACACAATTTTATTTAACGGAGTTCGGACCGGAATCGGAGCTGATATGATCGAAACTCGGTTTTCGGAAACTTCTCAAAGGGGTTAGTACACGGGATATTGTTAAAAATCAAGTCGGACCATTTTGTGGATATTTTTACATATTTTGTTCCTATGGGTTAATGGAATTCAATGAAATTTTATTTGGTGCCATTCGGACCTGAATCGGGGCTGAAATGACTGAAACTCGATTTTCGGATAATCCTCAAAGGGGTTAGTACACGGGATATTGTTAAAAATCGAGTCGGACCATTTTATGGATATTTTTACATATTTTGTTCCAATGGGTTATTGGAATTCAACACAATTTTATTTAACGGAGTTCGGACCGGAATCGGAGCTGATATGATCGAAACTCGGTTTTCGGAAACTTCTCAAAGGGGTTAGTACACGGGATATTGTTAAAAATCAAGTCGGACCATTTTGTGGATATTTTTACATATTTTGTTCCTATAGGTTATTGGAATTCAATGAAATTTTATTTGGTGCCATTCGGACCTGAATCGGGGGTGAAATGACTGAAACTCGATTTTCGGATAATCCTCAAAGGGGTTAGTACACGGGATATTGTTAAAAATCGAGTCGGACCATTTTATGGATATTTTTACATATTTTGTTCCAATGGGTTATTGGAATTCAATGAAATTTTATTTGGTGCCATTCGGACCTGAATCGGGGCTGAAATGACTGAAACTCGGTTTTCGGATAATCCTCAAAGGGGTTAGTACACGGGATATTGTTAAAAATCAAGTTGGACCATTTTATGGATATTTTTACATATTTTGTTCCTATGGGTTATTGGAATTCAATGAAATTTTATTTGGTGCCATTCGGACATGAATCGGGGCTAAAATGACTGAAACTCGGTTTTCGGATAATCCTCAAAGGATTTAGTACACGGGATATTGTTAAAAATCGAGTCGGACCATTTTATGGATATTTTTACAAATTTTGTTCCTATGGCTTATTAGAATTCAACACAATTTTATTTAACGGAGTTCGGACCGGAATCGGAGCTGATATGATCGAAACTCGGTTTTCGGAAACTTCTCAAAGGGGTTAGTACACGGGATATTGTTAAAAATCAAGTCGGACCATTTTGTGGATATTTTTACATATTTTGTTCCTATGGGTTAATGGAATTCAATGAAATTTTATTTGGTGCCATTCGGACCTGAATCGGGGCTGAAATGACTGAAACTCGATTTTCGGATAATCCTGAAAGGGGTTAGTACACGGGATATTGTTAAAAATCGAGTCGGACCATTTTATGGATATTTTTACATATTTTGTTCCAATGGGTTATTGGAATTCAACACAATTTTATTTAACGGAGTTCGGACCGGAATCGGAGCTGATATGATCGAAACTCGGTTTTCGGAAACTTCTCAAAGGGGTTAGTACACGGGATATTGTTAAAAATCAAGTCGGACCATTTTGTGGATATTTTTACATATTTTGTTCCTATGGGTTATTGGAATTCAATGAAATTTTATTTGGTGCCATTCGGACCTGAATCGGGGCTGAAATGACTGAAACTCGATTTTCGGATAATCCTCAAAGGGGTTAGTACACGGGATATTGTTAAAAATCGAGTCGGACCATTTTATGGATATTTTTACATATTTTGTTCCAATGGGTTATTGGAATTCAATGAAATTTTATTTGGTGCCATTCGGACCTGAATCGGGGCTGAAATGACTGAAACTCGGTTTTCGGATAATCCTCAAAGGGGTTAGTACACGGGATATTGTTAAAAATCAAGTCGGACCATTTTATGGATATTTTTACATATTTTGTTCCTATGGGTTATTGGAATTCAATGAAATTTTATTTGGTGCAATTCGGACCTGAATCGGGGCTGAAATGACTGAAACTCGATTTTCGGATAATCCTCAAAGGGGTTAGTACACGGGATATTGTTAAAAATCGAGTCGGACCATTTTATGGATATTTTTACATATTTTGTTCCAATGGGTTATTGGAATTCAATGAAATTTTATTTGGTGCCATTCGGACCTGAATCGGGGCTGAAATGACTGAAACTCGGTTTTCGGATAATCCTCAAAGGGGTTAGTACACGGGATATTGTTAAAAATCAAGTCGGACCATTTTATGGATATTTTTACATATTTTGTTCCTATGGGTTATTGGAATTCAATGAAATTTTATTTGGTGCCATTCGGACCTGAATCGGGGCTGAAATGACTGAAACTCGATTTTCGGATAATCCTCAAAGGGGTTAGTACACGGGATATTGCTAAAAATCGAGTCGGACCATTTTATGGATATTTTTACATATTTTGTTCCTATGGGTTATTGGAATTCAACGTAATTTTATTTAACGCAGTTCGGACCGGAATCGGAGCTGATATGATCGAAACTCTGTTTTTGGAAACTTCTCAAAGGGGTTAGTACACGGGATATTGTTAAAAATCAAGTCGGACCATTTTGCGGATATTTTTACATATTTTGTTCCTATGGGTTATTGGAATTCAATGAAATTTTATTTGGTGCCATTCGGACCTGAATCGGGGCTAAAATGACTGAAACTCGATTTTCGGATAATCCTCAAAGGGGTTAGTACACGGGATATTGTTAAAAATCGAGTCGGACCATTTTATGGATATTTTTACATATTTTGTTCCAATGGGTTATTGGAATTCAATGAAATTTTATTTGGTGCCATTCGGACCTGAATCGGGGCTGAAATGACTGAAACTCGGTTTTCGGATAATCCTCAAAGGGGTTAGTACACGGGATATTGTTAAAAATCAAGTTGGACCATTTTATGGATATTTTTACATATTTTGTTCCTATGGGTTATTGGAATTCAATGAAATTTTATTTGGTGCCATTCGGACCTGAATCGGGGCTAAAATGACTGAAACTCGGTTTTCGGATAATCCTCAAAGGATTTAGTACACGGGATATTGTTAAAAATCGAGTCGGACCATTTTATGGATATTTTTACAAATTTTGTTCCTATGGCTTATTAGAATTCAACACAATTTTATTTAACGGAGTTCGGACCGGAATCGGAGCTGATATGATCGAAACTCGATTTTCGGAAACTTCTCAAAGGGGTTAGTACACGGGATATTGTTAAAAATCAAGTCGGACCATTTTGTGGATATTTTTACATATTTTGTTCCTATGGGTTATTGGAATTCAATGAAATTTTATTTGGTGCCATTCGGACCTGAATCGGGGCTGAAATGACTGAAACTCGATTTTCGGATAATCCTCAAAGGGGTTAGTACACGGGATATTGTTAAAAATCGAGTCGGACCATTTTATGGATATTTTTACATATTTTGTTCCAATGGGTTATTGGAATTCAATGAAATTTTATTTGGTGCCATTCGGACCTGAATCGGGGCGGAAATGACTGAAACTCGATTTTCGGATAATCCTCAAAGGGGTTAGTACACGGGATATTGTTAAAAATCAAGTCGGACCATTTTATGGATATTTTTACATATTTTGTTCCTATGGGTTATTGGAATTCAATGAAATTTTATTTGGTGCCATTCGGACCTGAATCGGGGCTGAAATGACTGAAACTCGATTTTCGGATAATCCTCAAAGGGGTTAGTACACGGGATATTGTTAAAAATCGAGTCGGACCATTTTATGGATATTTTTACATATTTTGTTCCAATGGGTTATTGGAATTCAATTAAATTTTATTTGGTGCCATTCGGACCTGAATCGGGGCTGAAATGACTGAAACTCGGTTTTCGGATAATCCTCAAAGGGGTTAGTACACGGGATATTGTTAAAAATCAAGTCGGACCATTTTATGGATATTTTTACATATTTTGTTCCTATGGGTTATTGGAATTCAATGAAATTTTATTTGGTGCCATTCGGACCTGAATCGGGGCTGAAATGACTGAAACTCGATTTTCGGATAATCCTCAAAGGGGTTAGTACACGGGATATTGCTAAAAATCGAGTCGGACCATTTTATGGATATTTTTACATATTTTGTTCCTATGGGTTATTGGAATTCAACGTAATTTTATTTAACGCAGTTCGGACCGGAATCGGAGCTGATATGATCGAAACTCTGTTTTTGGAAACTTCTCAAAGGGGTTAGTACACGGGATATTGTTAAAAATCAAGTCGGACCATTTTGTGGATATTTTTACATATTTTGTTCCTATGGGTTATTGGAATTCAATGAAATTTTATTTGGTGCCATTCGGACCTGAATCGGGGCTAAAATGACTGAAACTCGATTTTCGGATAATCCTCAAAGGGGTTAGTACACGGGATATTGTTAAAAATCGAGTCGGACCATTTTATGGATATTTTTACAAATTTTGTTCCAATGGGTTATTGGAATTCAATGAAATTTTATTTGGTGCCATTCGGACCTGAATCGGGGCTGAAATGACTGAAACTCGGTTTTCGGATAATCCTCAAAGGGGTTAGTACACGGGATATTGTTAAAAATCAAGTTGGACCATTTTATGGATATTTTTACATATTTTGTTCCTATGGGTTATTGGAATTCAATGAAATTTTATTTGGTGCCATTCGAACCTGAATCGGGGCTAAAATGACTGAAACTCGGTTTTCGGATAATCCTCAAAGGATTTAGTACACGGGATATTGTTAAAAATCGAGTCGGACCATTTTATGGATATTTTTACAAATTTTGTTCCTATGGCTTATTAGAATTCAACACAATTTTATTTAACGGAGTTCGGACCGGAATCGGAGCTGATATGATCGAAACTCGATTTTCGGAAACTTCTCAAAGGGGTTAGTACACGGGATATTGTTAAAAATCAAGTCGGACCATTTTGTGGATATTTTTACATATTTTGTTCCTATGGGTTATTGGAATTCAATGAAATTTTATTTGGTGCCATTCGGACCTGAATCGGGGCTGAAATGACTGAAACTCGATTTTCGGATAATCCTCAAAGGGGTTAGTACACGGGATATTGTTAAAAATCGAGTCGGACCATTTTATGGATATTTTTACATATTTTGTTCCAATGGGTTATTGGAATTCAATGAAATTTTATTTGGTGCCATTCGGACCTGAATCGGGGCTGAAATGACTGAAACTCGGTTTTCGGATAATCCTCAAAGGGGTTAGTACACGGGATATTGTTAAAAATCAAGTCGGACCATTTTATGGATATTTTTACATATTTTGTTCCTATGGGTTATTGGAATTCAATGAAATTTTATTTGGTGCCATTCGGACTTGAATCGGGGCTGAAATGACTGAAACTCGATTTTCGGATAATCCTCAAAGGGGTTAGTACACGGGATATTGTTAAAAATCGAGTCGGACCATTTTATGGATATTTTTACATATTTTGTTCCAATGGGTTATTGGAATTCAATTAAATTTTATTTGGTGCCATTCGGACCTGAATCGGGGCTGAAATGACTGAAACTCGATTTTCGGATAATCCTCAAAGGGGTTAGTACACGGGATATTGTTAAAAATCGAGTCGGACCATTTTATGGATATTTTTATATATTTTGTTCCAATGGGTTATTGGAATTCAACACAATTTTATTTAACGAAGTTCGGACCGGAATCGGAGCTGATATGATCGAAACTCGGTTTTCGGAAACTTCTCAAAGGGGTTAGTACACGGGATATTTTTAAAAATCAAGTCGGACCATTTTGTGGATATTTTTACATATTTTGTTCCTATAGGTTATTGGAATTCAATGAAATTTTATTTGGTGCCATTCGGACCTGAATCGGGGGTGAAATGACTGAAACTCGATTTTCGGATAATCCTCAAAGGGGTTAGTACACGGGATATTGTTAAAAATCGAGTCGGACCATTTTATGGATATTTTTACATATTTTGTTCCAATGGGTTATTGGAATTCAATGAAATTTTATTTGGTGCCATTCGGACCTGAATCGGGGCTGAAATGACTGAAACTCGGTTTTCGGATAATCCTCAAAGGGGTTAGTACACGGGATATTGTTAAAAATCAAGTTGGACCATTTTATGGATATTTTTACATATTTTGTTCCTATGGGTTATTGGAATTCAATGAAATTTTATTTGGTGCCATTCGGACCTGAATCGGGGCTAAAATGATTGAAACTCGGTTTTCGGATAATCCTCAAAGGATTTAGTACACGGGATATTGTTAAAAATCGAGTCGGACCATTTTATGGATATTTTTACAAATTTTGTTCCTATGGCTTATTAGAATTCAACACAATTTTATTTAACGGAGTTCGGACCGGAATCGGAGCTAATATGATCGAAACTCGGTTTTCGGAAACTTCTCAAAGGGGTTAGTACACGGGATATTGTTAAAAATCAAGTCGGACCATTTTGTGGATATTTTTACATATTTTGTTCCTATGGGTTAATGGAATTCAATGAAATTTTATTTGGTGCCATTCGGACCTGAATCGGGGCTGAAATGACTGAAACTCGATTTTCGGATAATCCTCAAAGGGGTTAGTACACGGGATATTGTTAAAAATCGAGTCGGACCATTTTATGGATATTTTTACATATTTTGTTCCAATGGGTTATTGGAATTCAACACAATTTTATTTAACGGAGTTCGGACCGGAATCGGAGCTGATATGATCGAAACTCGGTTTTCGGAAACTTCTCAAAGGGGTTAGTACACGGGATATTGTTAAAAATCAAGTCGGACCATTTTGTGGATATTTTTACATATTTTGTTCCTATGGGTTATTGGAATTCAATGAAATTTTATTTGGTGCCATTCGGACCTGAATCGGGGCTGAAATGACTGAAACTCGATTTTCGGATAATCCTCAAAGGGGTTAGTACACGGGATATTGTTAAAAATCGAGTCGGACCATTTTATGGATATTTTTACATATTTTGTTCCAATGGGTTATTGGAATTCAATGAAATTTTATTTGGTGCCATTCGGACCTGAATCGGGGCTGAAATGACTGAAACTCGGTTTTCGGATAATCCTCAAAGGGGTTAGTACACGGGATATTGTTAAAAATCAAGTCGGACCATTTTATGGATATTTTTACATATTTTGTTCCTATGGGTTATTGGAATTCAATGAAATTTTATTTGGTGCAATTCGGACCTGAATCGGGGCTGAAATGACTGAAACTCGATTTTCGGATAATCCTCAAAGGGGTTAGTACACGGGATATTGTTAAAAATCGAGTCGGACCATTTTATGGATATTTTTACATATTTTGTTCCAATGGGTTATTGGAATTCAATGAAATTTTATTTGGTGCCATTCGGACCTGAATCGGGGCTGAAATGACTGAAACTCGGTTTTCGGATAATCCTCAAAGGGGTTAGTACACGAGATATTGTTAAAAATCAAGTCGGACCATTTTATGGATATTTTTACATATTTTGTTCCTATGGGTTATTGGAATTCAATGAAATTTTATTTGGTGCCATTCGGACCTGAATCGGGGCTGAAATGACTGAAACTCGATTTTCGGATAATCCTCAAAGGGGTTAGTACACGGGATATTGCTAAAAATCGAGTCGGACCATTTTATGGATATTTTTACATATTTTGTTCCTATGGGTTATTGGAATTCAACGTAATTTTATTTAACGCAGTTCGGACCGGAATCGGAGCTGATATGATCGAAACTCTGTTTTTGGAAACTTCTCAAAGGGGTTAGTACACGGGATATTGTTAAAAATCAAGTCGGACCATTTTGTGGATATTTTTACATATTTTGTTCCTATGGGTTATTGGAATTCAATGAAATTTTATTTGGTGCCATTCGGACCTGAATCGGGGCTAAAATGACTGAAACTCGATTTTCGGATAATCCTCAAAGGGGTTAGTACACGGGATATTGTTAAAAATCGAGTCGGACCATTTTATGGATATTTTTACAAATTTTGTTCCAATGGGTTATTGGAATTCAATGAAATTTTATTTGGTGCCATTCGGACCTGAATCGGGGCTGAAATGACTGAAACTCGGTTTTCGGATAATCCTCAAAGGGGTTAGTACACGGGATATTGTTAAAAATCAAGTCGGACCATTTTATGGATATTTTTACATATTTTGTTCCTATGGGTTATTGGAATTCAATGAAATTTTATTTGGTGCAATTCGGACCTGAATCGGGGCTGAAATGACTGAAACTCGATTTTCGGATAATCCTCAAAGGGGTTAGTACACGGGATATTGTTAAAAATCGAGTCGGACCATTTTATGGATATTTTTACATATTTTGTTCCAATGGGTTATTGGAATTCAATGAAATTTTATTTGGTGCCATTCGGACCTGAATCGGGGCTGAAATGACTGAAACTCGGTTTTCGGATAATCCTCAAAGGGGTTAGTACACGGGATATTGTTAAAAATCAAGTCGGACCATTTTATGGATATTTTTACATATTTTGTTCCTATGGGTTATTGGAATTCAATGAAATTTTATTTGGTGCCATTCGGACCTGAATCGGGGCTGAAATGACTGAAACTCGATTTTCGGATAATCCTCAAAGGGGTTAGTACACGGGATATTGCTAAAAATCGAGTCGGACCATTTTATGGATATTTTTACATATTTTGTTCCTATGGGTTATTGGAATTCAACGTAATTTTATTTAACGCAGTTCGGACCGGAATCGGAGCTGATATGATCGAAACTCTGTTTTTGGAAACTTCTCAAAGGGGTTAGTACACGGGATATTGTTAAAAATCAAGTCGGACCATTTTGTGGATATTTTTACATATTTTGTTCCTATGGGTTATTGGAATTCAATGAAATTTTATTTGGTGCCATTCGGACCTGAATCGGGGCTAAAATGACTGAAACTCGATTTTCGGATAATCCTCAAAGGGGTTAGTACACGGGATATTGTTAAAAATCGAGTCGGACCATTTTATGGATATTTTTACATATTTTGTTCCAATGGGTTATTGGAATTCAATGAAATTTTATTTGGTGCCATTCGGACCTGAATCGGGGCTGAAATGACTGAAACTCGGTTTTCGGATAATCCTCAAAGGGGTTAGTACACGGGATATTGTTAAAAATCAAGTTGGACCATTTTATGGATATTTTTACATATTTTGTTCCTATGGGTTATTGGAATTCAATGAAATTTTATTTGGTGCCATTCGGACCTGAATCGGGGCTAAAATGACTGAAACTCGGTTTTCGGATAATCCTCAAAGGATTTAGTACACGGGATATTGTTAAAAATCGAGTCGGACCATTTTATGGATATTTTTACAAATTTTGTTCCTATGGCTTATTAGAATTCAACACAATTTTATTTAACGGAGTTCGGACCGGAATCGGAGCTGATATGATCGAAACTCGATTTTCGGAAACTTCTCAAAGGGGTTAGTACACGGGATATTGTTAAAAATAAAGTCGGACCATTTTGTGGATATTTTTACATATTTTGTTCCTATGGGTTATTGGAATTCAATGAAATTTTATTTGGTGCCATTCGGACCTGAATCGGGGCTAAAATGATTGAAACTCGGTTTTCGGATAATCCTCAAAGGATTTAGTACACGGGATATTGTTAAAAATCGAGTCGGACCATTTTATGGATATTTTTACAAATTTTTTTCCTATGGCTTATTAGAATTCAACACAATTTTATTTAACGGAGTTCGGACCGGAATCGGAGCTGATATGATCGAAACTCGGTTTTCGGAAACTTCTCAAAGGGGTTAGTACACGGGATATTGTTAAAAATCAAGTCGGACCATTTTGTGGATATTTTTACATATTTTGTTCCTATGGGTTAATGGAATTCAATGAAATTTTATTTGGTGCCATTCGGACCTGAATCGGGGCTGAAATGACTGAAACTCGATTTTCGGATAATCCTCAAAGGGGTTAGTACACGGGATATTGTTAAAAATCGAGTCGGACCATTTTATGGATATTTTTACATATTTTGTTCCAATGGGTTATTGGAATTCAACACAATTTTATTTAACGGAGTTCGGATCGGAATCGGAGCTGATATGATCGAAACTCGGTTTTCGGAAACTTCTCAAAGGGGTTAGTACACGGGATATTGTTAAAAATCAAGTCGGACCATTTTGTGGATATTTTTACATATTTTGTTCCTATGGGTTATTGGAATTCAATGAAATTTTATTTGGTGCCATTCGGACCTGAATCGGGGCTGAAATGACTGAAACTCGATTTTCGGATAATCCTCAAAGGGGTTAGTACACGGGATATTGTTAAAAATCGAGTCGGACCATTTTATGGATATTTTTACATATTTTGTTCCAATGGGTTATTGGAATTCAATGAAATTTTATTTGGTGCCATTCGGACCTGAATCGGGGCTGAAATGACTGAAACTCGGTTTTCGTATAATCCTCAAAGGGGTTAGTACACGGGATATTGTTAAAAATCAAGTCGGACCATTTTATGGATATTTTTACATATTTTGTTCCTATGGGTTATTGGAATTCAATGAAATTTTATTTGGTGCAATTCGGACCTGAATCGGGGCTGAAATGACTGAAACTCGGTTTTCGGATAATCCTCAAAGGGGTTAGTACACGGGATATTGTTAAAAATCAAGTCGGACCATTTTATGGATATTTTTACATATTTTGTTCCTATGGGTTATTGGAATTCAATGAAATTTTATTTGGTGCAATTCGGACCTGAATCGGGGCTGAAATGACTGAAACTCGATTTTCGGATAATCCTCAAAGGGGTTAGTACACGGGATATTGTTAAAAATCGAGTCGGACCATTTTATGGATATTTTTACATATTTTGTTCCAATGGGTTATTGGAATTCAATGAAATTTTATTTGGTGCCATTCGGACCTGAATCGGGGCTGAAATGACTGAAACTCGGTTTTCGGATAATCCTCAAAGGGGTTAGTACACGAGATATTGTTAAAAATCAAGTCGGACCATTTTATGGATATTTTTACATATTTTGTTCCTATGGGTTATTGGAATTCAATGAAATTTTATTTGGTGCCATTCGGACCTGAATCGGGGCTGAAATGACTGAAACTCGATTTTCGGATAATCCTCAAAGGGGTTAGTACACGGGATATTGCTAAAAATCGAGTCGGACCATTTTATGGATATTTTTACATATTTTGTTCCTATGGGTTATTGGAATTCAACGTAATTTTATTTAACGCAGTTCGGACCGGAATCGGAGCTGATATGATCGAAACTCTGTTTTTGGAAACTTCTCAAAGGGGTTAGTACACGGGATATTGTTAAAAATCAAGTCGGACCATTTTGTGGATATTTTTACATATTTTGTTCCTATGGGTTATTGGAATTCAATGAAATTTTATTTGGTGCCATTCGGACCTGAATCGGGGCTAAAATGACTGAAACTCGATTTTCGGATAATCCTCAAAGGGGTTAGTACACGGGATATTGTTAAAAATCGAGTCGGACCATTTTATGGATATTTTTACAAATTTTGTTCCAATGGGTTATTGGAATTCAATGAAATTTTATTTGGTGCCATTCGGACCTGAATCGGGGCTGAAATGACTGAAACTCGGTTTTCGGATAATCCTCAAAGGGGTTAGTACACGGGATATTGTTAAAAATCAAGTCGGACCATTTTATGGATATTTTTACATATTTTGTTCCTATGGGTTATTGGAATTCAATGAAATTTTATTTGGTGCAATTCGGACCTGAATCGGGGCTGAAATGACTGAAACTCGATTTTCGGATAATCCTCAAAGGGGTTAGTACACGGGATATTGTTAAAAATCGAGTCGGACCATTTTATGGATATTTTTACATATTTTGTTCCAATGGGTTATTGGAATTCAATGAAATTTTATTTGGTGCCATTCGGACCTGAATCGGGGCTGAAATGACTGAAACTCGGTTTTCGGATAATCCTCAAAGGGGTTAGTACACGGGATATTGTTAAAAATCAAGTCGGACCATTTTATGGATATTTTTACATATTTTGTTCCTATGGGTTATTGGAATTCAATGAAATTTTATTTGGTGCCATTCGGACCTGAATCGGGGCTGAAATGACTGAAACTCGATTTTCGGATAATCCTCAAAGGGGTTAGTACACGGGACATTGCTAAAAATCGAGTCGGACCATTTTATGGATATTTTTACATATTTTGTTCCTATGGGTTATTGGAATTCAACGTAATTTTATTTAACGCAGTTCGGACCGGAATCGGAGCTGATATGATCGAAACTCTGTTTTTGGAAACTTCTCAAAGGGGTTAGTACACGGGATATTGTTAAAAATCAAGTCGGACCATTTTGTGGATATTTTTACATATTTTGTTCCTATGGGTTATTGGAATTCAATGAAATTTTATTTGGTGCCATTCGGACCTGAATCGGGGCTAAAATGACTGAAACTCGATTTTCGGATAATCCTCAAAGGGGTTAGTACACGGGATATTGTTAAAAATCGAGTCGGACCATTTTATGGATATTTTTACATATTTTGTTCCAATGGGTTATTGGAATTCAATGAAATTTTATTTGGTGCCATTCGGACCTGAATCGGGGCTGAAATGACTGAAACTCGGTTTTCGGATAATCCTCAAAGGGGTTAGTACACGGGATATTGTTAAAAATCAAGTTGGACCATTTTATGGATATTTTTACATATTTTGTTCCTATGGGTTATTGGAATTCAATGAAATTTTATTTGGTGCCATTCGGACCTGAATCGGGGCTAAAATGACTGAAACTCGGTTTTCGGATAATCCTCAAAGGATTTAGTACACGGGATATTGTTAAAAATCGAGTCGGACCATTTTATGGATATTTTTACAAATTTTGTTCCTATGGCTTATTAGAATTCAACACAATTTTATTTAACGGAGTTCGGACCGGAATCGGAGCTGATATGATCGAAACTCGATTTTCGGAAACTTCTCAAAGGGGTTAGTACACGGGATATTGTTAAAAATAAAGTCGGACCATTTTGTGGATATTTTTACATATTTTGTTCCTATGGGTTATTGGAATTCAATGAAATTTTATTTGGTGCCATTCGGACCTGAATCGGGGCTAAAATGATTGAAACTCGGTTTTCGGATAATCCTCAAAGGATTTAGTACACGGGATATTGTTAAAAATCGAGTCGGACCATTTTATGGATATTTTTACAAATTTTTTTCCTATGGCTTATTAGAATTCAACACAATTTTATTTAACGGAGTTCGGACCGGAATCGGAGCTGATATGATCGAAACTCGGTTTTCGGAAACTTCTCAAAGGGGTTAGTACACGGGATATTGTTAAAAATCAAGTCGGACCATTTTGTGGATATTTTTACATATTTTGTTCCTATGGGTTAATGGAATTCAATGAAATTTTATTTGGTGCCATTCGGACCTGAATCGGGGCTGAAATGACTGAA
Organism: Saposhnikovia divaricata; assembly: GCA_036435485.1. Lineage (NCBI taxonomy): Eukaryota > Viridiplantae > Streptophyta > Magnoliopsida > Apiales > Apiaceae > Saposhnikovia > Saposhnikovia divaricata. Next base: position 207,308,888 of record CM071601.1, on the reverse strand, counting down.
ACTCGATTTTCGGATAATCCTCAAAGGGGTTAGTACACGGGATATTGTTAAAAATCGAGTCGGACCATTTTATGGATATTTTTACATATTTTGTTCCAATGGGTTATTGGAATTCAACACAATTTTATTTAACGGAGTTCGGACCGGAATCGGAGCTGATATGATCGAAACTCGGTTTTCGGAAACTTCTCAAAGGGGTTAGTACACGGGATATTGTTAAAAATCAAGTCGGACCATTTTGTGGATATTTTTACATATTTTGTTCCTATGGGTTATTGGAATTCAATGAAATTTTATTTGGTGCCATTCGGACCTGAATCGGGGCTGAAATGACTGAAACTCGATTTTCGGATAATCCTCAAAGGGGTTAGTACACGGGATATTGTTAAAAATCGAGTCGGACCATTTTATGGATATTTTTACATATTTTGTTCCAATGGGTTATTGGAATTCAATGAAATTTTATTTGGTGCCATTCGGACCTGAATCGGGGCTGAAATGACTGAAACTCGGTTTTCGGATAATCCTCAAAGGGGTTAGTACACGGGATATTGTTAAAAATCAAGTCGGACCATTTTATGGATATTTTTACATATTTTGTTCCTATGGGTTATTGGAATTCAATGAAATTTTATTTGGTGCAATTCGGACCTGAATCGGGGCTGAAATGACTGAAACTCGATTTTCGGATAATCCTCAAAGGGGTTAGTACACGGGATATTGTTAAAAATCGAGTCGGACCATTTTATGGATATTTTTACATATTTTGTTCCAATGGGTTATTGGAATTCAATGAAATTTTATTTGGTGCCATTCGGACCTGAATCGGGGCTGAAATGAATGAAACTCGGTTTTCGGATAATCCTCAAAGGGGTTAGTACACGGGATATTGTTAAAAATCAAGTCGGACCATTTTATGGATATTTTTACATATTTTGTTCCTATGGGTTATTGGAATTCAATGAAATTTTATTTGGTGCCATTCGGACCTGAATCGGGGCTGAAATGACTGAAACTCGATTTTCGGATAATCCTCAAAGGGGTTAGTACACGGGATATTGCTAAAAATCGAGTCGGACCATTTTATGGATATTTTTACATATTTTGTTCCTATGGGTTATTGGAATTCAACGTAATTTTATTTAACGCAGTTCGGACCGGAATCGGAGCTGATATGATCGAAACTCTGTTTTTGGAAACTTCTCAAAGGGGTTAGTACACGGGATATTGTTAAAAATCAAGTCGGACCATTTTGTGGATATTTTTACATATTTTGTTCCTATGGGTTATTGGAATTCAATGAAATTTTATTTGGTGCCATTCGGACCTGAATCGGGGCTAAAATGACTGAAACTCGATTTTCGGATAATCCTCAAAGGGGTTAGTACACGGGATATTGTTAAAAATCGAGTCGGACCATTTTATGGATATTTTTACATATTTTGTTCCAATGGGTTATTGGAATTCAATGAAATTTTATTTGGTGCCATTCGGACCTGAATCGGGGCTGAAATGACTGAAACTCGGTTTTCGGATAATCCTCAAAGGGGTTAGTACACGGGATATTGTTAAAAATCAAGTTGGACCATTTTATGGATATTTTTACATATTTTGTTCCTATGGGTTATTGGAATTCAATGAAATTTTATTTGGTGCCATTCGGACCTGAATCGGGGCTAAAATGACTGAAACTCGGTTTTCGGATAATCCTCAAAGGATTTAGTACACGGGATATTGTTAAAAATCGAGTCGGACCATTTTATGGATATTTTTACATATTTTGTTCCAATGGGTTATTGGAATTCAATGAAATTTTATTTGGTGCCATTCGGACCTGAATCGGGGCTGAAATGACTGAAACTCGGTTTTCGGATAATCCTCAAAGGGGTTAGTACACGGGATATTGTTAAAAATCAAGTCGGACCATTTTATGGATATTTTTACATATTTTGTTCCTATGGGTTATTGGAATTCAATGAAATTTTATTTGGTGCCATTCGGACCTGAATCGGGGCTGAAATGACTGAAACTCGATTTTCGGATAATCCTCAAAGGGGTTAGTACACGGGATATTGTTAAAAATCGAGTCGGACCATTTTATGGATATTTTTACATATTTTGTTCCAATGGGTTATTGGAATTCAATGAAATTTTATTTGGTGCCATTCGGACCTGAATCGGGGCTGAAATGACTGAAACTCGATTTTCGGATAATCCTCAAAGGGGTTAGTACACGGGATATTGTTAAAAATCGAGTCGGACCATTTTATGGATATTTTTACATATTTTGTTCCAATGGGTTATTGGAATTCAATGAAATTTTATTTGGTGCCATTCGGACCTGAATCGGGGCTGAAATGACTGAAACTCGGTTTTCGGATAATCCTCAAAGGGGTTAGTACACGGGATATTGTTAAAAATCAAGTCGGACCATTTTGTGGATATTTTTACATATTTTGTTCCTATGGGTTATTGGAATTCAATGAAATTTTATTTGGTGCCATTCGGACCTGAATCGGGGCTAAAATGACTGAAACTCGATTTTCGGATAATCCTCAAAGGGGTTAGTACACGGGATATTGTTAAAAATCGAGTCGGACCATTTTATGGATATTTTTACATATTTTGTTCCAATGGGTTATTGGAATTCAATGAAATTTTATTTGGTGCCATTCGGACCTGAATCGGGGCTGAAATGACTGAAACTCGGTTTTCGGATAATCCTCAAAGGGGTTAGTACACGGGATATTTTTAAAAATCAAGTTGGACCATTTTATGGATATTTTTACATATTTTGTTCCTATGGGTTATTGGAATTCAATGAAATTTTATTTGGTGCCATTCGGACCTGAATCGGGGCTAAAATGACTGAAACTCGGTTTTCGGATAATCCTCAAAGGATTTAGTACACGGGATATTGTTAAAAATCGAGTCGGACCATTTTATGGATATTTTTACAAATTTTGTTCCTATGGCTTATTAGAATTCAACACAATTTTATTTAACGGAGTTCGGACCGGAATCGGAGCTCATATGATCGAAACTCGATTTTCGGAAACTTCTCAAAGGGGTTAGTACACGGGATATTGTTAAAAATCAAGTCGGACCATTTTGTGGATATTTTTACATATTTTGTTCCTATGGGTTATTGGAATTCAATGAAATTTTATTTGGTGCCATTCGGACCTGAATCGGGGCTGAAATGACTGAAACTCGATTTTCGGATAATCCTCAAAGGGGTTAGTACACGGGATATTGTTAAAAATCGAGTCGGACCATTTTATGGATATTTTTACATATTTTGTTCCAATGGGTTATTGGAATTCAATGAAATTTTATTTGGTGCCATTCGGACCTGAATCGGGGCTGAAATGACTGAAACTCGGTTTTCGGATAATCCTCAAAGGGGTTAGTACACGGGATATTGTTAAAAATCAAGTCGGACCATTTTATGGATATTTTTACATATTTTGTTCCTATGGGTTATTGGAATTCAATGAAATTTTATTTGGTGCCATTCGTACCTGAATCGGGGCTGAAATGACTGAAACTCGATTTTCGGATAATCCTCAAAGGGGTTAGTACACGGGATATTGTTAAAAATCGAGTCGGACCATTTTATGGATATTTTTACATATTTTGTTCCAATGGGTTATTGGAATTCAATGAAATTTTATTTGGTGCCATTCGGACCTGAATCGGGGCTGAAATGACTGAAACTCGATTTTCGGATAATCCTCAAAGGGGTTAGTACACGGGATATTGTTAAAAATCGAGTCGGACCATTTTATGGATATTTTTACATATTTTGTTCCAATGGGTTATTGGAATTCAATGAAATTTTATTTGGTGCCATTCGGACCTGAATCGGGGCTGAAATGACTGAAACTCGGTTTTCGGATAATCCTCAAAGGGGTTAGTACACGGGATATTGTTAAAAATCAAGTCGGACCATTTTATGGATATTTTTACATATTTTGTTCCTATGGGTTATTGGAATTCAATGAAATTTTATTTGGTGCCATTCGGACCTGAATCGGGGCTGAAATGACTGAAACTCGATTTTCGGATAATCCTCAAAGGGGTTAGTACACGGGATATTGCTAAAAATCGAGTCGGACCATTTTATGGATATTTTTACATATTTTGTTCCTATGGGTTATTGGAATTCAATGAAATTTTATTTGGTGCCATTCGGACCTGAATCGGGGCTGAAATGACTGAAACTCGGTTTTCGGATAATCCTCAAAGGGGTTAGTACACGGGATATTGTTAAAAATCGAGTCGGACCATTTTATGGATATTTTTACATATTTTGTTCCAATGGGTTATTGGAATTCAATGAAATTTTATATGGTGCCATTCGGACCTGAATCGGGGCTGAAATGACTGAAACTCGGTTTTCGGATAATCCTCAAAGGGGTTAGTACACGGGATATTGTTAAAAATCAAGTCGGACAATTTTATGGATATTTTTACATATTTTGTTCCTATGGGTTATTGGAATTCAATGAAATTTTATTTGGTGCCATTCGGACCTGAATCGGGGCTGAAATGACTGAAACTCGATTTTCGGATAATCCTCAAAGGGGTTAGTACACGGGATATTGTTAAAAATCGAGTCGGACCATTTTATGGATATTTTTACATATTTTGTTCCAATGGGTTATTGGAATTCAATGAAATTTTATTTGGTGCCATTCGGACCTGAATCGGGGCTGAAATGACTGAAACTAGGTTTTCGGATAATCCTCAAAGGGGTTAGTACACGGGATATTGTTAAAAATCAAGTCGGACCATTTTATGGATATTTTTACATATTTTGTTCCTATGGGTTATTGGAATTCAATGAAATTTTATTTGGTGCCATTCGGACCTGAATCGGGGCTGAAATGACTGAAACTCAATTTTCGGATAATCCTCAAAGGGGTTAGTACACGGGATATTGCTAAAAATCGAGTCGGACCATTTTATGGATATTTTTACATATTTTGTTCCTATGGGTTATTGGAATTCAACGTAATTTTATTTAACGCAGTTCGGACCGGAATCGGAGCTGATATGATCGAAACTCTGTTTTTGGAAACTTCTCAAAGGGGTTAGTACACGGGATATTGTTAAAAATCAAGTCGGACCATTTTGTGGATATTTTTACATATTTTGTTCCTATGGGTTATTGGAATTCAATGAAATTTTATTTGGTGCCATTCGGACCTGAATCGGGGCTAAAATGACTGAAACTCGATTTTCGGATAATCCTCAAAGGGGTTAGTACACGGGATATTGTTAAAAATCGAGTCGGACCATTTTATGGATATTTTTACATATTTTGTTCCAATGGGTTATTGGAATTCAATGAAATTTTATTTGGTGCCATTCGGACCTGAATCGGGGCTGAAATGACTGAAACTCGGTTTTCGGATAATCCTCAAAGGGGTTAGTACACGGGATATTGTTAAAAATCAAGTTGGACCATTTTATGGATATTTTTACATATTTTGTTCCTATGGGTTATTGGAATTCAATGAAATTTTATTTGGTGCCATTCGGACCTGAATCGGGGCTAAAATGACTGAAACTCGGTTTTCGGATAATCCTCAAAGGATTTAGTACACGGGATATTGTTAAAAATCGAGTCGGACCATTTTATGGATATTTTTACAAATTTTGTTCCTATGGCTTATTAGAATTCAACACAATTTTATTTAACGGAGTTCGGACCGGAATCGGAGCTGATATGATCGAAACTCGGTTTTCGGAAACTTCTCAAAGGGGTTAGTACACGGGATATTGTTAAAAATCAAGTCAGACCATTTTGTGGATATTTTTACATATTTTGTTCCTATGGGTTATTGGAATTCAATGAAATTTTATTTGGTGCCATTCGGACCTGAATCGGGGCTGAAATGACTGAAACTCGATTTTCGGATAATCCTCAAAGGGGTTAGTACACGGGATATTGTTAAAAATCGAGTCGGACCATTTTATGGATATTTTTACATATTTTGTTCCAATGGGTTATTGGAATTCAATGAAATTTTATTTGGTGCCATTCGGACCTGAATCGGGGCTGAAATGACTGAAACTCGGTTTTCGGATAATCCTCAAAGGGGTTAGTACACGGGATATTGTTAAAAATCGAGTCGGACCATTTTATGGATATTTTTACATATTTTGTTCCAATGGGTTATTGGAATTCAACACAATTTTATTTAACGGAGTTCGGACCGGAATCGGAGCTGATATGATCGAAACTCGGTTTTCGGAAACTTCTCAAAGGGGTTAGTACACGGGATATTGTTAAAAATCAAGTCGGACCATTTTGTGGATATTTTTACATATTTTGTTCCTATGGGTTATTGGAATTCAATGAAATTTTATTTGCTGCCATTCGGACCTGAATAGGGGATGAAATGACTGAAACTCGATTTTCGGATAATCCTCAAAGGGGTTTGTTCACGGGATATTGCTAAAAATCGAGTCGGACCATTTTATGGATATTTTTACATATTTTGTTCCTATGGGTTATTTGAATTCAATGAAATTTTATTTGGTGCCATTCGGACCTGAATCGGGGCTGAAATGACTGAAACTCGGTTTTCGGATAATCCTCAAAGGGGTTAGTACACGGGATATTGTTAAAAATCGAGTCGGACCATTTTATGGATATTTTTACATATTTTGTTCCAATGGGTTATTGGAATTCAACACAATTTTATTTAACGGAGTTCGGACCGGAATCGGAGCTGATATGATCGAAACTCGGTTTTCGGAAACTTCTCAAAGGGGTTAGTACACGGGATATTGTTAAAAATCAAGTCGGACCATTTTGTGGATATTTTTACATATTTTGTTCCTATGGGTTATTGGAATTCAATGAAATTTTATTTGCTGCCATTCGGACCTGAATAGGGGCTGAAATGACTGAAACTCGATTTTCGGATAATCCTCAAAGGGGTTTGTTCACGGGATATTGCTAAAAATCGAGTCGGACCATTTTATGGATATTTTTACATATTTTGTTCCTATGGGTTATTTGAATTCAATGAAATTTTATTTGGTGCCATTCGGACCTGAATCGGGGCTGAAATGACTGAAACTCGGTTTTCGGATAATCCTCAAAGGGGTTAGTACACGGGATATTGTTAAAAATCGAGTCGGACCATTTTATGGATATTTTTACATATTTTGTTCCAATGGGTTATTGGAATTCAACACAATTTTATTTAACGGAGTTCGGACCGGAATCGGAGCTGATATGATCGAAACTCGGTTTTCGGAAACTTCTCAAAGGGGTTAGTACACGGGATATTGTTAAAAATCAAGTCGGACCATTTTGTGGATATTTTTACATATTTTGTTCCTATGGGTTATTGGAATTCAATGAAATTTTATTTGCTGCCATTCGGACCTGAATAGGGGCTGAAATGACTGAAACTCGATTTTCGGATAATCCTCAAAGGGGTTTGTTCACGGGATATTGCTAAAAATCGAGTCGGACCATTTTATGGATATTTTTACATATTTTGTTCCTATGGGTTATTTGAATTCAATGAAATTTTATTTGCTGCCATTCGGACCTGAATCGGGGCTGAAATGACTGAAACTCGGTTTTCGGATAATCCTCAAAGGGGTTAGTACACGGGATATTGTTAAAAATCAAGTCGGACCATTTTATGGATATTTTTACATATTTTGTTCCTATGGGTTATTGGAATTCAATGAAATTTTATTTGGTGCCATTCGGACCTGAATCGGGGCTGAAATGACTGAAACTCGGTTTTCGGATAATCCTCAAAGGGGTTAGTACACGGGATATTGTTAAAAATCAAGTCGGACCATTTTATGGATATTTTTACATATTTTGTTCCTATGGGTTATTGGAATTCAATGAAATTTTATTTGGTGCCATTCGGACCTGAATCGGGGCTGAAATACTGAAACTCGATTTTCGGATAATCCTCAAAGGGGTTAGTACACGGGATATTGCTAAAAATCGAGTCGGACCATTTTATGGATATTTTTACATATTTTGTTCCTATGGGTTATTGGAATTCAACGTAATTTTATTTAACGCAGTTCGGACCGGAATCGGAGCTGATATGATCGAAACTCTGTTTTTGGAAACTTCTCAAAGGGGTTAGTACACGGGATATTGTTAAAAATCAAGTCGGACCATTTTGTGGATATTTTTACATATTTTGTTCCTATGGGTTATTGGAATTCAATGAAATTTTATTTGGTGCCATTCGGACCTGAATCGGGGCTAAAATGACTGAAACTCGATTTTCGGATAATCCTCAAAGGGGTTAGTACACGGGATATTGTTAAAAATCGAGTCGGACCATTTTATGGATATTTTTACATATTTTGTTCCAATGGGTTATTGGAATTCAATGAAATTTTATTTGGTGCCATTCGGACCTGAATCGGGGCTGAAATGACTGAAACTCGGTTTTCGGATAATCCTCAAAGGGGTTAGTACACGGGATATTGTTAAAAATCAAGTTGGACCATTTTATGGATATTTTTACATATTTTGTTCCTATGGGTTATTGGAATTCAATGAAATTTTATTTGGTGCCATTCGGACCTGAATCGGGGCTAAAATGACTGAAACTCGGTTTTCGGATAATCCTCAAAGGATTTAGTACACGGGATATTGTTAAAAATCGAGTCGGACCATTTTATGGATATTTTTACAAATTTTGTTCCTATGGCTTATTAGAATTCAACACAATTTTATTTAACGGAGTTCGGACCGGAATCGGAGCTGATATGATCGAAACTCGATTTTCGGAAACTTCTCAAAGGGGTTAGTACACGGGATATTGTTAAAAATAAAGTCGGACCATTTTGTGGATATTTTTACATATTTTGTTCCTATGGGTTATTGGAATTCAATGAAATTTTATTTGGTGCCATTCGGACCTGAATCGGGGCTAAAATGATTGAAACTCGGTTTTCGGATAATCCTCAAAGGATTTAGTACACGGGATATTGTTAAAAATCGAGTCGGACCATTTTATGGATATTTTTACAAATTTTTTTCCTATGGCTTATTAGAATTCAACACAATTTTATTTAACGGAGTTCGGACCGGAATCGGAGCTGATATGATCGAAACTCGGTTTTCGGAAACTTCTCAAAGGGGTTAGTACACGGGATATTGTTAAAAATCAAGTCGGACCATTTTGTGGATATTTTTACATATTTTGTTCCTATGGGTTAATGGAATTCAATGAAATTTTATTTGGTGCCATTCGGACCTGAATCGGGGCTGAAATGACTGAAACTCGATTTTCGGATAATCCTCAAAGGGGTTAGTACACGGGATATTGTTAAAAATCGAGTCGGACCATTTTATGGATATTTTTACATATTTTGTTCCAATGGGTTATTGGAATTCAACACAATTTTATTTAACGGAGTTCGGACCGGAATCGGAGCTGATATGATCGAAACTCGGTTTTCGGAAACTTCTCAAAGGGGTTAGTACACGGGATATTGTTAAAAATCAAGTCGGACCATTTTGTGGATATTTTTACATATTTTGTTCCTATGGGTTATTGGAATTCAATGAAATTTTATTTGGTGCCATTCGGACCTGAATCGGGGCTGAAATGACTGAAACTCGATTTTCGGATAATCCTCAAAGGGGTTAGTACACGGGATATTGTTAAAAATCGAGTCGGACCATTTTATGGATATTTTTACATATTTTGTTCCAATGGGTTATTGGAATTCAATGAAATTTTATTTGGTGCCATTCGGACCTGAATCGGGGCTGAAATGACTGAAACTCGGTTTTCGGATAATCCTCAAAGGGGTTAGTACACGGGATATTGTTAAAAATCAAGTCGGACCATTTTATGGATATTTTTACATATTTTGTTCCTATGGGTTATTGGAATTCAATGAAATTTTATTTGGTGCAATTCGGACCTGAATCGGGGCTGAAATGACTGAAACTCGATTTTCGGATAATCCTCAAAGGGGTTAGTACACGGGATATTGTTAAAAATCGAGTCGGACCATTTTATGGATATTTTTACATATTTTGTTCCAATGGGTTATTGGAATTCAATGAAATTTTATTTGGTGCCATTCGGACCTGAATCGGGGCTGAAATGAATGAAACTCGGTTTTCGGATAATCCTCAAAGGGGTTAGTACACGGGATATTGTTAAAAATCAAGTCGGACCATTTTATGGATATTTTTACATATTTTGTTCCTATGGGTTATTGGAATTCAATGAAATTTTATTTGGTGCCATTCGGACCTGAATCGGGGCTGAAATGACTGAAACTCGATTTTCGGATAATCCTCAAAGGGGTTAGTACACGGGATATTGCTAAAAATCGAGTCGGACCATTTTATGGATATTTTTACATATTTTGTTCCTATGGGTTATTGGAATTCAACGTAATTTTATTTAACGCAGTTCGGACCGGAATCGGAGCTGATATGATCGAAACTCTGTTTTTGGAAACTTCTCAAAGGGGTTAGTACACGGGATATTGTTAAAAATCAAGTCGGACCATTTTGTGGATATTTTTACATATTTTGTTCCTATGGGTTATTGGAATTCAATGAAATTTTATTTGGTGCCATTCGGACCTGAATCGGGGCTAAAATGACTGAAACTCGATTTTCGGATAATCCTCAAAGGGGTTAGTACACGGGATATTGTTAAAAATCGAGTCGGACCATTTTATGGATATTTTTACATATTTTGTTCCAATGGGTTATTGGAATTCAATGAAATTTTATTTGGTGCCATTCGGACCTGAATCGGGGCTGAAATGACTGAAACTCGGTTTTCGGATAATCCTCAAAGGGGTTAGTACACGGGATATTGTTAAAAATCAAGTTGGACCATTTTATGGATATTTTTACATATTTTGTTCCTATGGGTTATTGGAATTCAATGAAATTTTATTTGGTGCCATTCGGACCTGAATCGGGGCTAAAATGACTGAAACTCGGTTTTCGGATAATCCTCAAAGGATTTAGTACACGGGATATTGTTAAAAATCGAGTCGGACCATTTTATGGATATTTTTACATATTTTGTTCCAATGGGTTATTGGAATTCAATGAAATTTTATTTGGTGCCATTCGGACCTGAATCGGGGCTGAAATGACTGAAACTCGGTTTTCGGATAATCCTCAAAGGGGTTAGTACACGGGATATTGTTAAAAATCAAGTCGGACCATTTTATGGATATTTTTACATATTTTGTTCCTATGGGTTATTGGAATTCAATGAAATTTTATTTGGTGCCATTCGGACCTGAATCGGGGCTGAAATGACTGAAACTCGATTTTCGGATAATCCTCAAAGGGGTTAGTACACGGGATATTGTTAAAAATCGAGTCGGACCATTTTATGGATATTTTTACATATTTTGTTCCAATGGGTTATTGGAATTCAATGAAATTTTATTTGGTGCCATTCGGACCTGAATCGGGGCTGAAATGACTGAAACTCGATTTTCGGATAATCCTCAAAGGGGTTAGTACACGGGATATTGTTAAAAATCGAGTCGGACCATTTTATGGATATTTTTACATATTTTGTTCCAATGGGTTATTGGAATTCAATGAAATTTTATTTGGTGCCATTCGGACCTGAATCGGGGCTGAAATGACTGAAACTCGGTTTTCGGATAATCCTCAAAGGGGTTAGTACACGGGATATTGTTAAAAATCAAGTCGGACCATTTTGTGGATATTTTTACATATTTTGTTCCTATGGGTTATTGGAATTCAATGAAATTTTATTTGGTGCCATTCGGACCTGAATCGGGGCTAAAATGACTGAAACTCGATTTTCGGATAATCCTCAAAGGGGTTAGTACACGGGATATTGTTAAAAATCGAGTCGGACCATTTTATGGATATTTTTACATATTTTGTTCCAATGGGTTATTGGAATTCAATGAAATTTTATTTGGTGCCATTCGGACCTGAATCGGGGCTGAAATGACTGAAACTCGGTTTTCGGATAATCCTCAAAGGGGTTAGTACACGGGATATTTTTAAAAATCAAGTTGGACCATTTTATGGATATTTTTACATATTTTGTTCCTATGGGTTATTGGAATTCAATGAAATTTTATTTGGTGCCATTCGGACCTGAATCGGGGCTAAAATGACTGAAACTCGGTTTTCGGATAATCCTCAAAGGATTTAGTACACGGGATATTGTTAAAAATCGAGTCGGACCATTTTATGGATATTTTTACAAATTTTGTTCCTATGGCTTATTAGAATTCAACACAATTTTATTTAACGGAGTTCGGACCGGAATCGGAGCTCATATGATCGAAACTCGATTTTCGGAAACTTCTCAAAGGGGTTAGTACACGGGATATTGTTAAAAATCAAGTCGGACCATTTTGTGGATATTTTTACATATTTTGTTCCTATGGGTTATTGGAATTCAATGAAATTTTATTTGGTGCCATTCGGACCTGAATCGGGGCTGAAATGACTGAAACTCGATTTTCGGATAATCCTCAAAGGGGTTAGTACACGGGATATTGTTAAAAATCGAGTCGGACCATTTTATGGATATTTTTACATATTTTGTTCCAATGGGTTATTGGAATTCAATGAAATTTTATTTGGTGCCATTCGGACCTGAATCGGGGCTGAAATGACTGAAACTCGGTTTTCGGATAATCCTCAAAGGGGTTAGTACACGGGATATTGTTAAAAATCAAGTCGGACCATTTTATGGATATTTTTACATATTTTGTTCCTATGGGTTATTGGAATTCAATGAAATTTTATTTGGTGCCATTCGTACCTGAATCGGGGCTGAAATGACTGAAACTCGATTTTCGGATAATCCTCAAAGGGGTTAGTACACGGGATATTGTTAAAAATCGAGTCGGACCATTTTATGGATATTTTTACATATTTTGTTCCAATGGGTTATTGGAATTCAATGAAATTTTATTTGGTGCCATTCGGACCTGAATCGGGGCTGAAATGACTGAAACTCGATTTTCGGATAATCCTCAAAGGGGTTAGTACACGGGATATTGTTAAAAATCGAGTCGGACCATTTTATGGATATTTTTACATATTTTGTTCCAATGGGTTATTGGAATTCAATGAAATTTTATTTGGTGCCATTCGGACCTGAATCGGGGCTGAAATGACTGAAACTCGGTTTTCGGATAATCCTCAAAGGGGTTAGTACACGGGATATTGTTAAAAATCAAGTCGGACCATTTTATGGATATTTTTACATATTTTGTTCCTATGGGTTATTGGAATTCAATGAAATTTTATTTGGTGCCATTCGGACCTGAATCGGGGCTGAAATGACTGAAACTCGATTTTCGGATAATCCTCAAAGGGGTTAGTACACGGGATATTGCTAAAAATCGAGTCGGACCATTTTATGGATATTTTTACATATTTTGTTCCTATGGGTTATTGGAATTCAATGAAATTTTATTTGGTGCCATTCGGACCTGAATCGGGGCTGAAATGACTGAAACTCGGTTTTCGGATAATCCTCAAAGGGGTTAGTACACGGGATATTGTTAAAAATCGAGTCGGACCATTTTATGGATATTTTTACATATTTTGTTCCAATGGGTTATTGGAATTCAATGAAATTTTATATGGTGCCATTCGGACCTGAATCGGGGCTGAAATGACTGAAACTCGGTTTTCGGATAATCCTCAAAGGGGTTAGTACACGGGATATTGTTAAAAATCAAGTCGGACAATTTTATGGATATTTTTACATATTTTGTTCCTATGGGTTATTGGAATTCAATGAAATTTTATTTGGTGCCATTCGGACCTGAATCGGGGCTGAAATGACTGAAACTCGATTTTCGGATAATCCTCAAAGGGGTTAGTACACGGGATATTGTTAAAAATCGAGTCGGACCATTTTATGGATATTTTTACATATTTTGTTCCAATGGGTTATTGGAATTCAATGAAATTTTATTTGGTGCCATTCGGACCTGAATCGGGGCTGAAATGACTGAAACTAGGTTTTCGGATAATCCTCAAAGGGGTTAGTACACGGGATATTGTTAAAAATCAAGTCGGACCATTTTATGGATATTTTTACATATTTTGTTCCTATGGGTTATTGGAATTCAATGAAATTTTATTTGGTGCCATTCGGACCTGAATCGGGGCTGAAATGACTGAAACTCAATTTTCGGATAATCCTCAAAGGGGTTAGTACACGGGATATTGCTAAAAATCGAGTCGGACCATTTTATGGATATTTTTACATATTTTGTTCCTATGGGTTATTGGAATTCAACGTAATTTTATTTAACGCAGTTCGGACCGGAATCGGAGCTGATATGATCGAAACTCTGTTTTTGGAAACTTCTCAAAGGGGTTAGTACACGGGATATTGTTAAAAATCAAGTCGGACCATTTTGTGGATATTTTTACATATTTTGTTCCTATGGGTTATTGGAATTCAATGAAATTTTATTTGGTGCCATTCGGACCTGAATCGGGGCTAAAATGACTGAAACTCGATTTTCGGATAATCCTCAAAGGGGTTAGTACACGGGATATTGTTAAAAATCGAGTCGGACCATTTTATGGATATTTTTACATATTTTGTTCCAATGGGTTATTGGAATTCAATGAAATTTTATTTGGTGCCATTCGGACCTGAATCGGGGCTGAAATGACTGAAACTCGATTTTCGGATAATCCTCAAAGGGGTTAGTACACGGGATATTGTTAAAAATCGAGTCGGACCATTTTATGGATATTTTTACATATTTTGTTCCAATGGGTTATTGGAATTCAATGAAATTTTATTTGGTGCCATTCGGACCTGAATCGGGGCTGAAATGACTGAAACTCGGTTTTCGGATAATCCTCAAAGGGGTTAGTACACGGGATATTGTTAAAAATCGAGTCGGACCATTTTATGGATATTTTTACATATTTTGTTCCAATGGGTTATTGGAATTCAACACAATTTTATTTAACGGAGTTCGGACCGGAATCGGAGCTGATATGATCGAAACTCGGTTTTCGGAAACTTCTCAAAGGGGTTAGTACACGGGATATTGTTAAAAATCAAGTCGGACCATTTTGTGGATATTTTTACATATTTTGTTCCTATGGGTTATTGGAATTCAATGAAATTTTATTTGCTGCCATTCGGACCTGAATAGGGGATGAAATGACTGAAACTCGATTTTCGGATAATCCTCAAAGGGGTTTGTTCACGGGATATTGCTAAAAATCGAGTCGGACCATTTTATGGATATTTTTACATATTTTGTTCCTATGGGTTATTTGAATTCAATGAAATTTTATTTGGTGCCATTCGGACCTGAATCGGGGCTGAAATGACTGAAACTCGGTTTTCGGATAATCCTCAAAGGGGTTAGTACACGGGATATTGTTAAAAATCGAGTCGGACCATTTTATGGATATTTTTACATATTTTGTTCCAATGGGTTATTGGAATTCAACACAATTTTATTTAACGGAGTTCGGACCGGAATCGGAGCTGATATGATCGAAACTCGGTTTTCGGAAACTTCTCAAAGGGGTTAGTACACGGGATATTGTTAAAAATCAAGTCGGACCATTTTGTGGATATTTTTACATATTTTGTTCCTATGGGTTATTGGAATTCAATGAAATTTTATTTGCTGCCATTCGGACCTGAATAGGGGCTGAAATGACTGAAACTCGATTTTCGGATAATCCTCAAAGGGGTTTGTTCACGGGATATTGCTAAAAATCGAGTCGGACCATTTTATGGATATTTTTACATATTTTGTTCCTATGGGTTATTTGAATTCAATGAAATTTTATTTGGTGCCATTCGGACCTGAATCGGGGCTGAAATGACTGAAACTCGGTTTTCGGATAATCCTCAAAGGGGTTAGTACACGGGATATTGTTAAAAATCGAGTCGGACCATTTTATGGATATTTTTACATATTTTGTTCCAATGGGTTATTGGAATTCAACACAATTTTATTTAACGGAGTTCGGACCGGAATCGGAGCTGATATGATCGAAACTCGGTTTTCGGAAACTTCTCAAAGGGGTTAGTACACGGGATATTGTTAAAAATCAAGTCGGACCATTTTGTGGATATTTTTACATATTTTGTTCCTATGGGTTATTGGAATTCAATGAAATTTTATTTGCTGCCATTCGGACCTGAATAGGGGCTGAAATGACTGAAACTCGATTTTCGGATAATCCTCAAAGGGGTTTGTTCACGGGATATTGCTAAAAATCGAGTCGGACCATTTTATGGATATTTTTACATATTTTGTTCCTATGGGTTATTTGAATTCAATGAAATTTTATTTGCTGCCATTCGGACCTGAATCGGGGCTGAAATGACTGAAACTCGGTTTTCGGATAATCCTCAAAGGGGTTAGTACACGGGATATTGTTAAAAATCAAGTCGGACCATTTTATGGATATTTTTACATATTTTGTTCCTATGGGTTATTGGAATTCAATGAAATTTTATTTGGTGCCATTCGGACCTGAATCGGGGCTGAAATGACTGAAACTCGGTTTTCGGATAATCCTCAAAGGGGTTAGTACACGGGATATTGTTAAAAATCAAGTCGGACCATTTTATGGATATTTTTACATATTTTGTTCCTATGGGTTATTGGAATTCAATGAAATTTTATTTGGTGCCATTCGGACCTGAATCGGGGCTGAAATACTGAAACTCGATTTTCGGATAATCCTCAAAGGGGTTAGTACACGGGATATTGCTAAAAATCGAGTCGGACCATTTTATGGATATTTTTACATATTTTGTTCCTATGGGTTATTGGAATTCAACGTAATTTTATTTAACGCAGTTCGGACCGGAATCGGAGCTGATATGATCGAAACTCTGTTTTTGGAAACTTCTCAAAGGGGTTAGTACACGGGATATTGTTAAAAATCAAGTCGGACCATTTTGTGGATATTTTTACATATTTTGTTCCTATGGGTTATTGGAATTCAATGAAATTTTATTTGGTGCCATTCGGACCTGAATCGGGGCTAAAATGACTGAAACTCGATTTTCGGATAATCCTCAAAGGGGTTAGTACACGGGATATTGTTAAAAATCGAGTCGGACCATTTTATGGATATTTTTACATATTTTGTTCCAATGGGTTATTGGAATTCAATGAAATTTTATTTGGTGCCATTCGGACCTGAATCGGGGCTGAAATGACTGAAACTCGGTTTTCGGATAATCCTCAAAGGGGTTAGTACACGGGATATTGTTAAAAATCAAGTTGGACCATTTTATGGATATTTTTACATATTTTGTTCCTATGGGTTATTGGAATTCAATGAAATTTTATTTGGTGCCATTCGGACCTGAATCGGGGCTAAAATGACTGAAACTCGGTTTTCGGATAATCCTCAAAGGATTTAGTACACGGGATATTGTTAAAAATCGAGTCGGACCATTTTATGGATATTTTTACAAATTTTGTTCCTATGGCTTATTAGAATTCAACACAATTTTATTTAACGGAGTTCGGACCGGAATCGGAGCTGATATGATCGAAACTCGATTTTCGGAAACTTCTCAAAGGGGTTAGTACACGGGATATTGTTAAAAATCAAGTCGGACCATTTTGTGGATAATTTTACATATTTTGTTCCTATGGGTTAATGGAATTCAATGAAATTTTATTTGGTGCCATTCGGACCTGAATCGGGGCTGAAATGACTGAAACTCGATTTTCGGATAATCCTCAAAGGGGTTAGTACACGGGATATTGTTAAAAATTGAGTCAGACCATTTTATGGATATTTTTACATATTTTGTTCCAATGGGTTATTGGATTTCAATGAAATTTTATTTCGTGCCATTCGGACCTGAATCGGGGCTGAAATGACTGAAACTCGGTTTTCGGATAATCCTCAAAGGGGTTAGTACACGGGATATTGTTAAAAATCCAGTTGGACCATTTTATGGATATTTTTACATATTTTGTTCCTATGGGTTATTGGAATTCAATGAAATTTTATTTGGTGCCATTCGGACCTGAATCGGGGCTAAAATGACTGAAACTCGGTTTTCGGATAATCCTCAAAGGATTTAGTACACGGGATATTGTTAAAAATCGAGTCGGACCATTTTATGGATATTTTTACAAATTTTGTTCCTATGGCTTATTGGAATTCAACACAATTTTATTTAACGGAGTTCGGACCGGAATCGGAGCTGATATGATCGAAACTCGATTTTCGGAAACTTCTCAAAGGGGTTAGTACACGGGATATTGTTAAAAATCAAGTCGGACCATTTTGTGGATATTTTTACATATTTTGTTCCTATGGGTTATTGGAATTCAATGAAATTTTATTTGGTGCCATTCGGACCTGAATCGGGGCTGAAATGACTGAAACTCGATTTTCGGATAATCCTCAAAGGGGTTAGTACACGGGATATTGTTAAAAATCGAGTCGGACCATTTTATGGATATTTTTACATATTTTGTTCCAATGGGTTATTGGAATTCAATGAAATTTTATTTGGTGCCATTCGGACCTGAATCGGGGCTGAAATGACTGAAACTCGGTTTTCGGATAATCCTCAAAGGGGTTAGTACACGGGATATTGTTAAAAATCAAGTCGGACCATTTTATGGATATTTTTACATATTTTGTTCCTATGGGTTATTGGAATTCAATGAAATTTTATTTGGTGCCATTCGGACCTGAATCGGGGCTGAAATGACTGAAACTCGATTTTCGGATAATCCTCAAAGGGGTTAGTACACGGGATATTGCTAAAAATCGAGTCGGACCATTTTATGGATATTTTTACATATTTTGTTCCTATGGGTTATTGGAATTCAACGTAATTTTATTTAACGCAGTTCGGACCGGAATCGGAGCTGATATGATCGAAACTCTGTTTTTGGAAACTTCTCAAAGGGGTTAGTACACGGGATATTGTTAAAAATCAAGTCGGACCATTTTGTGGATATTTTTACATATTTTGTTCCTATGGGTTATTGGAATTCAATGAAATTTTATTTGGTGCCATTCGGACCTGAATCGGGGCTAAAATGACTGAAACTTGATTTTCGGATAATCCTCAAAGGGGTTAGTACACGGGATATTGTTAAAAATCGAGTCGGACCATTTTATGGATATTTTTACATATTTTGTTCCAATGGGTTATTGGAATTCAATGAAATTTTATTTGGTGCCATTCGGACCTGAATCGGGGCTGAAATGACTGAAACTCGGTTTTCGGATAATCCTCAAAGGGGTTAGTACACGGGATATTGTTAAAAATCAAGTTGGACCATTTTATGGATATTTTTACATATTTTGTTCCTATGGGTTATTGGAATTCAATGAAATTTTATTTGGTGCCATTCGGACCTGAATCGGGGCTAAAATGACTGAAACTCGGTTTTCGGATAATCCTCAAAGGATTTAGTACACGGGATATTGTTAAAAATCAAGTCGGACCATTTTATGGATATTTTTACAAATTTTGTTCCTATGGCTTATTAGAATTCAACACAATTTTATTTAACGGAGTTCGGACCGGAATCGGAGCTGATATGATCGAAACTCGGTTTTCGGAAACTTCTCAAAGGGGTTAGTACACGGGATATTGTTAAAAATCAAGTCGGACCATTTTGTGGATATTTTTACATATTTTGTTCCTATGGGTTAATGGAATTCAATGAAATTTTATTTGGTGCCATTCGGACCTGAATCGGGGCTGAAATGACTGAAACTCGATTTTCGGATAATCCTCAAAGGGGTTAGTACACGGGACATTGTTAAAAATCGAGTCGGACCATTTTATGGATATTTTTACATATTTTGTTCCAATGGGTTATTGGATTTCAATGAAATTTTATTTCGTGCCATTCGGACCTGAATCGGGGCTGAAATGACTGAAACTCGGTTTTCGGATAATCCTCAAAGGGGTTAGTACACGGGATATTGTTAAAAATCAAGTTGGACCATTTTATGGATATTTTTAAATATTTTGTTCCTATGGGTTATTGGAATTCAATGAAATTTTATTTGGTGCCATTCGGACCTGAATCGGGGCTAAAATGACTGAAACTCGGTTTTCGGATAATCCTCAAAGGATTTAGTACACGGGATATTGTTAAAAATCGAGTCGGACCATTTTATGGATATTTTTACAAATTTTGTTCCTATGGCTTATTGGAATTCAACACAATTTTATTTAACGGAGTTCGGACCGGAATCGGAGCTGATATGATTGAAACTCGGTTTTCGGAAACTTCTCAAAGGGGTTAGTACACGGGATATTGTTAAAAATCAAGTCGGACCATTTTGTGGATATTTTTACATATTTTGTTCCTATGGGTTATTGGAATTCAATGAAATTTTATTTGGTGCCATTCGGACCTGAATCGGGGCTGAAATGACTGAAACTCGATTTTCGGATAATCCTCAAAGGGGTTAGTACACGGGATATTGTTAAAAATCGAGTCGGACCATTTGATGGATATTTTTACATATTTTGTTCCAATGGGTTATTGGAATTCAATGAAATTTTATTTGGTGCCATTCGGACCTGAATCGGGGCTGAAATGACTGAAACTCGGTTTTCGGATAATCCTCAAAGGGGTTAGTACACGGGATATTGTTAAAAATCAAGTCGGACCATTTTATGGATATTTTTACATATTTTGTTCCTATGGGTTATTGGAATTCAATGAAATTTTATTTGGTGCCATTCGGACCTGAATCGGGGCTGAAATGACTGAAACTCGATTTTCGGATAATCCTCAAAGGGGTTAGTACACGGGATATTGCTAAAAATCGAGTCGGACCATTTTATGGATATTTTTACATATTTTGTTCCTATGGGTTATTGGAATTCAACGTAATTTTATTTAACGCAGTTCGGACCGGAATCGGAGCTGATATGATCGAAACTCTGTTTTTGGAAACTTCTCAAAGGGGTTAGTACACGGGATATTGTTAAAAATCAAGTCGGACCATTTTGTGGATATTTTTACATATTTAGTTCCTATGGGTTATTGGAATTCAATGAAATTTTATTTGCTGCCATTCGGACCTGAATCGGGGCTGAAATGACTGAAACTCGATTTTCGGATAATCCTCAATGGGGTAGTACACGTGATATTGTTAAAAATCGAGTCCGACCATTTTATGGATATTTTTACATATTTTGTTCCTATGGGTTATTGGAATTCAATGAAATTTTATTTGGTGCCATTCGGACCTGAATCGGGGCTAAAATGACTGAAACTCGGTTTTCGGATAATCCTCAAAGGATTTAGTACACGGGATATTGTTAAAAATCGAGTCGGACCATTTTATGGATATTTTTACATATTTTGTTCCAATGGGTTATTGGAATTCAATGAAATTTTATTTGGTGCCATTCGGACCTGAATCGGGGCTGAAATGACTGAAACTCGGTTTTCGGATAATCCTCAAAGGGGTTAGTACACGGGATATTGTTAAAAATCAAGTTGGACCATTTTATGGATATTTTTACATATTTTGTTCCTATGGGTTATTGGAATTCAATGAAATTTTATTTGGTGCCATTCGGACCTGAATCGGGGCTAAAATGACTGAAACTCGGTTTTCGGATAATCCTCAAAGGATTTTGTACACGGGATATTGTTAAAAATCGAGTCGGACCATTTTATGGATATTTTTACAAATTTTGTTCCTATGGCTTATTAGAATTCAACACAATTTTATTTAACGGAGTTCGGACCGGAATCGGAGCTGATATGATCGAAACTTGGTTTTCGGAAACTTCTCAAAGGGGTTAGTACACGGGATATTGTTAAAAATCAAGTCGGACCATTTTGTGGATATTTTTACATATTTTGTTCCAATGGGTTAATGGAATTCAATGAAATTTTATTTGGTGCCATTCGGACCTGAATCGGGGCTGAAATGACTGAAACTCGATTTTCGGATAATCCTCAAAGGGGTTAGTACACGGGATATTGTTAAAAATCGAGTCGGACCATTTTATGGATATTTTTACATATTTTGTTCCAATGGGTTATTGGATTTCAATGAAATTTTATTTCGTGCCATTCGGACCTGAATCGGGGCTGAAATGACTGAAACTCGGTTTTCGGATAATCCTCAAAGGGGTTAGTACACGGGATATTGTTAAAAATCAAGTTGGACCATTTTATGGATATTTTTACATATTTTGTTCCTATGGGTTATTGGAATTCAATGAAATTTTATTTGGTGCCATTCGGACCTGAATCGGGGCTAAAATGACTGAAACTCGGTTTTCGGATAATCCTCAAAGGATTTAGTACACGGGATATTGTTAAAAATCGAGTCGGACCATTTTATGGATATTTTTACAAATTTTGTTCCTATGGCTTATTGGAATTCAACACAATTTTATTTAACGGAGTTCGGACCGGAATCGGAGCTGATATGATTGAAACTCGGTTTTCGGAAACTTCTCAAAGGGGTTAGTACACGGGATATTGTTAAAAATCAAGTCGGACCATTTTGTGGATATTTTTACATATTTTGTTCCTATGGGTTATTGGAATTCAATGAAATTTTATTTGGTGCCATTCGGACCTGAATCGGGGCTGAAATGACTGAAACTCGATTTTCGGATAATCCTCAAAGGGGTTAGTACACGGGATATTGTTAAAAATCGAGTCGGACCATTTGATGGATATTTTTACATATTTTGTTCCAATGGGTTATTGGAATTCAATGAAATTTTATTTGGTGCCATTCGGACCTGAATCGGGGCTGAAATGACTGAAACTCGGTTTTCGGATAATCCTCAAAGGGGTTAGTACACGGGATATTGTTAAAAATCAAGTCGGACCATTTTATGGATATTTTTACATATTTTGTTCCTATGGGTTATTGGAATTCAATGAAATTTTATTTGGTGCCATTCGGACCTGAATCGGGGCTGAAATGACTGAAACTCGATTTTCGGATAATCCTCAAAGGGGTTAGTACACGGGATATTGCTAAAAATCGAGTCGGACCATTTTATGGATATTTTTACATATTTTGTTCCTATGGGTTATTGGAATTCAACGTAATTTTATTTAACGCAGTTCGGACCGGAATCGGAGCTGATATGATCGAAACTCGGTTTTCGGAAACTTCTCAAAGGGGTTAGTACACGGGATATTGTTAAAAATAAAGTCGGACCATTTTGTGGATATTTTTACATATTTTGTTCCAATGGGTTATTGGAATTCAATGAAATTTTATTTGGTGCCATTCGGACCTGAATCGGGGCTGAAATGACTGAAACTAGGTTTTCGGATAATCCTCAAAGGGGTTAGTACACGGGATATTGTTAAAAATCAAGTTGGACCATTTTATGGATATTTTTACATATTTTGTTCCTATGGGTTATTGGAATTCAATGAAATTTTATTTGGTGCCATTCGGACCTGAATCGGGGCTAAAATGACTGAAACTCGGTTTTCGGATAATCCTCAAAGGATTTAGTACACGGGATATTGTTAAAAATCGAGTCGGACCATTTTATGGATATTTTTACAAATTTTGTTCCTATGGCTTATTAGAATTCAACACAATTTTATTTAACGGAGTTCGGACCGGAATCGGAGCTGATATGATCGAAACTCGGTTTTCGGAAACTTCTCAAAGGGGTTAGTACACGGGATATTGTTAAAAATCAAGTCGGACCATTTTGTGGATATTTTTACATATTTTGTTCCTATGGGTTAATGGAATTCAATGAAATTTTATTTGGTGCCATTCGGACCTGAATCGGGGCTGAAATGACTGAAACTCGATTTTCGGATAATCCTCAAAGGGGTTAGTACACGGGATATTGTTAAAAATCGAGTCGGACCATTTTATGGATATTTTTACATATTTTGTTCCAATGGGTTATTGGATTTCAATGAAATTTTATTTCGTGCCATTCGGACCTGAATCGGGGCTGAAATGACTGAAACTCGGTTTTCGGATAATCCTCAAAGGGGTTAGTACACGGGATATTGTTAAAAATCAAGTTGGACCATTTTATGGATATTTTTACATATTTTGTTCCTATGGGTTATTGGAATTCAATGAAATTTTATTTGGTGCCATTCGGACCTGAATCGGGGCTAAAATGACTGAAACTCGGTTTTCGGATAATCCTCAAAGGATTTAGTACACGGGATATTGTTAAAAATCGAGTCGGACCATTTTATGGATATTTTTACAAATTTTGTTCCTATGGCTTATTGGAATTCAACACAATTTTATTTAACGGAGTTCGGACCGGAATCGGAGCTGATATGATTGAAACTCGGTTTTCGGAAACTTCTCAAAGGGGTTAGTACACGGGATATTGTTAAAAATCAAGTCGGACCATTTTGTGGATATTTTTACATATTTTGTTCCTATGGGTTATTGGAATTCAATGAAATTTTATTTGGTGCCATTCGGACCTGAATCGGGGCTGAAATGACTGAAACTCGATTTTCGGATAATCCTCAAAGGGGTTAGTACACGGGATATTGTTAAAAATCGAGTCGGACCATTTGATGGATATTTTTACATATTTTGTTCCAATGGGTTATTGGAATTCAATGAAATTTTATTTGGTGCCATTCGAACCTGAATCGGGGCTGAAATGACTGAAACTCGGTTTTCGGATAATCCTCAAAGGGGTTAGTACACGGGATATTGTTAAAAATCAAGTCGGACCATTTTATGGATATTTTTACATATTTTGTTCCTATGGGTTATTGGAATTCAATGAAATTTTATTTGGTGCCATTCGGACCTGAATCGGGGCTGAAATGACTGAAACTCGATTTTCGGATAATCCTCAAAGGGGTTAGTACACGGGATATTGCTAAAAATCGAGTCGGACCATTTTATGGATATTTTTACATATTTTGTTCCTATGGGTTATTGGAATTCAACGTAATTTTATTTAACGCAGTTCGGACCGGAATCGGAGCTGATATGATCGAAACTCTGTTTTTGGAAACTTCTCAAAGGGGTTAGTACACGGGATATTGTTAAAAATCAAGTCGGACCATTTTGTGGATATTTTTACATATTTTGTTCCTATGGGTTATTGGAATTCAATGAAATTTTATTTGCTGCCATTCGGACCTGAATCGGGGCTGAAATGACTGAAACTCGATTTTCGGATAATCCTCAATGGGGTAGTACACGTGATATTGTTAAAAATCGAGTCGGACCATTTTATGGATATTTTTACATATTTTGTTCCTATGGGTTATTGGAATTCAACGTAATTTTATTTAACGCAGTTCGGACCAGAATCGGAGCTGATATGATCGAAACTCGGTTTTTTGAAACTTCTCAAAGGGGTTAGTACACGGGATATTGTTAAAAATCAAGTCGGGCCATTTTGTGGATATTTTTACATATTTTGTTCCTATGGGTTATTGGAATTTAATGAAATTTTATTTGCTGCCATTCGGACCTGAATCGGGGCTGAAATGACTGAAACTCGGTTTTCGGATAATCCTCAAAGGGGTTAGTACACGTGATATTGTTAAAAATCGAGTCGGACCATTTTATGGATATTTTTACATATTTTGTTCCTATGGGTTATTGGAATTCAACACAATTTTATTTAACGGAGTTCGGACCGGAATCGGAGCTGATATGATCGAAACTCGGTTTTCGGAAACTTCTCAAAGGGGTTAGTACACGGGATATTGTTAAAAATAAAGTCGGACCATTTTGTGGATATTTTTACATATTTTGTTCCTATGGGTTATTGGAATTCAATGAAATTTTATTTGGTGCCATTCGGACCTGAATCGGGGCTGAAATAATTGAAACTCGATTTTCGGATAATCCTCAAAGGGGTTAGTACACGGGATATTGTTAAAAATCGAGTCGGACCATTTTATGGATATTTTTACATATTTTGTTCCAATGGGTTATTGGAATTCAATGAAATTTTATTTGGTGCCATTCGGACCTGAATCGGGGCTGAAATGACTGAAACTCAGTTTACAGATAATCCTCAAAGGGGTTAGTACACGGGATATTGTTAAAAATCAAGTCGGACCATTTTATGGATATTTTTACATATTTTGTTCCTATGGGTTATTGGAATTCAATGAAATTTTATTTGGTGCCATTCGGACCTGAATCAGGGCTAAAATGACTGAAACTCGGTTTTCGGATAATCCTCAAAGGGGTTAGTACACGGGATATTGTTAAAAATCGAGTCGGACCATTTTATGGATATTTTTACATATTTTGTTCCAATGGGTTATTGGAATTCAATGAAATTTTATTTGGTGCCATTCGGACCTGAATCGGGGCTGAAATGACTGAAACTCGGTTTTCGGATAATCCACAAAGGGGTTAGTACACGGGATATTGTTAAAAATCGAGTCGGACCATTTTATGGATATTTTTACAAATTTTGTTCCTATGGCTTATTGGAATTCAACACAATTTTATTTAACGGAGTTCGGACCGGAATCGGAGCTGATATGATCGAAACTCGGTTTTCGGAAACTTCTCAAAGGGGTTAGTACACGGGATATTGTTAAAAATAAAGTCGGACCATTTTGTGGATATTTTTACATATTTTGTTCCTATGGGTTATTGGAATTCAATGAAATTTTATTTGGTGCCATTCGGACCTGAATCGGGGCTGAAATAATTGAAACTCGATTTTCGGATAATCCTCAAAGGGGTTAGTACACGGGATATTGTTAAAAATCGAGTCGGACCATTTTATGGATATTTTTACATATTTTGTTCCAATGGGTTATTGGAATTCAATGAAATTTTATTTGGTGCCATTCGGACCTGAATCGGGGCTGAAATGACTGAAACTCGGTTTTCGGATAATCCTCAAAGGGGTTAGTACACGGGATATTGTTAAAAATCGAGTCGGACCATTTTATGGATATTTTTACAAATTTTGTTCCTATGGCTTATTGGAATTCAACACAATTTTATTTAACGGAGTTCGGACTGGAATCGGAGCTGATATGATCGAAACTCGGTTTTCGGAAACTTCTCAAAGGGGTTAGTACACGGGATATTGTTAAAAATCGAGTCGGACCATTTTATGGATATTTTTACATATTTTGTTCCTATGGGTTATTGGAATTCAACACAATTTTATTTAACGGAGTTCGGACCGGAATCGGAGCTGATATGATCGAAACTCGGTTTTCGGAAACTTCTCAAAGGGGTTAGTACACGGGATATTGTTAAAAATAAAGTCGGACCATTTTGTGGATATTTTTACATATTTTGTTCCTATGGGTTATTGGAATTCAATGAAATTTTATTTGGTGCCATTCGGACCTGAATCGGGGCTGAAATGACTGAAACTCGGTTTTCGGATAATCCTCAAAGGGGTTAGTACACGGGATATTGTTAAAAATTGAGTCGGACCATTTTATGGATATTTTTACATATTTTGTTCCAATGGGTTATTGCAATTCAATGAAATTTTATTTGGTGCCATTCGGACCTGAATCGGGGCTGAAATAACTGAAACTCGATTTTCGGATAATCCTCAAAGGGGTTAGTTCACGGGATATTGCTAAAAATCGAGTCGGACCATTTTATGGATATTTTTACATATTTTGTTCCTATGGGTTATTGGAATTCAACGTAATTTTATTTAACGCAGTTCGGACCGGAATCGGAGCTGATATGATCGAAACTCGGTTTTTTTGAAACTTCTCAAAGGGGTTAGTACACGGGATATTGTTAAAAATCAAGTCGGGCCATTTTGTGGATATTTTTACATATTTTGTTCCTATGGGTTATTGGAATTTAATGAAATTTTATTTGCTGCCATTCGGACCTGAATCGGGGCTGAAATGACTGAAACTCGGTTTTCGGATAATCCTCAAAGGGGTTAGTACACGTGATATTGTTAAAAATCGAGTCGGACCATTTTATGGATATTTTTACATATTTTGTTCCTATGGGTTATTGGAATTCAACACAATTTTATTTAACGGAGTTCGGACCGGAATCGGAGCTGATATGATCGAAACTCGGTTTTCGGAAACTTCTCAAAGGGGTTAGTACACGGGATATTGTTAAAAATAAAGTCGGACCATTTTGTGGATATTTTTACATATTTTGTTCCTATGGGTTATTGGAATTCAATGAAATTTTATTTGGTGCCATTCGGACCTGAATCGGGGCTGAAATAATTGAAACTCGATTTTCGGATAATCCTCAAAGGGGTTAGTACACGGGATATTGTTAAAAATCGAGTCGGACCATTTTATGGATATTTTTACATATTTTGTTCCAATGGGTTATTGGAATTCAATGAAATTTTATTTGGTGCCATTCGGACCTGAATCGGGGCTGAAATGACTGAAACTCAGTTTACAGATAATCCTCAAAGGGGTTAGTACACGGGATATTGTTAAAAATCAAGTCGGACCATTTTATGGATATTTTTACATATTTTGTTCCTATGGGTTATTGGAATTCAATGAAATTTTATTTGGTGCCATTCGGACCTGAATCAGGGCTAAAATGACTGAAACTCGGTTTTCGGATAATCCTCAAAGGGGTTAGTACACGGGATATTGTTAAAAATCGAGTCGGACCATTTTATGGATATTTTTACATATTTTGTTCCAATGGGTTATTGGAATTCAATGAAATTTTATTTGGTGCCATTCGGACCTGAATCGGGGCTGAAATGACTGAAACTCGGTTTTCGGATAATCCACAAAGGGGTTAGTACACGGGATATTGTTAAAAATCGAGTCGGACCATTTTATGGATATTTTTACAAATTTTGTTCCTATGGCTTATTGGAATTCAACACAATTTTATTTAACGGAGTTCGGACCGGAATCGGAGCTGATATGATCGAAACTCGGTTTTCGGAAACTTCTCAAAGGGGTTAGTACACGGGATATTGTTAAAAATAAAGTCGGACCATTTTGTGGATATTTTTACATATTTTGTTCCTATGGGTTATTGGAATTCAATGAAATTTTATTTGGTGCCATTCGGACCTGAATCGGGGCTGAAATAATTGAAACTCGATTTTCGGATAATCCTCAAAGGGGTTAGTACACGGGATATTGTTAAAAATCGAGTCGGACCATTTTATGGATATTTTTACATATTTTGTTCCAATGGGTTATTGGAATTCAATGAAATTTTATTTGGTGCCATTCGGACCTGAATCGGGGCTGAAATGACTGAAACTCGGTTTTCGGATAATCCTCAAAGGGGTTAGTACACGGGATATTGTTAAAAATCGAGTCGGACCATTTTATGGATATTTTTACAAATTTTGTTCCTATGGCTTATTGGAATTCAACACAATTTTATTTAACGGAGTTCGGACTGGAATCGGAGCTGATATGATCGAAACTCGGTTTTCGGAAACTTCTCAAAGGGGTTAGTACACGGGATATTGTTAAAAATCGAGTCGGACCATTTTATGGATATTTTTACATATTTTGTTCCTATGGGTTATTGGAATTCAACACAATTTTATTTAACGGAGTTCGGACCGGAATCGGAGCTGATATGATCGAAACTCGGTTTTCGGAAACTTCTCAAAGGGGTTAGTACACGGGATATTGTTAAAAATAAAGTCGGACCATTTTGTGGATATTTTTACATATTTTGTTCCTATGGGTTATTGGAATTCAATGAAATTTTATTTGGTGCCATTCGGACCTGAATCGGGGCTGAAATGACTGAAACTCGGTTTTCGGATA
Organism: Saposhnikovia divaricata; assembly: GCA_036435485.1. Taxonomy (NCBI): domain Eukaryota; kingdom Viridiplantae; phylum Streptophyta; class Magnoliopsida; order Apiales; family Apiaceae; genus Saposhnikovia; species Saposhnikovia divaricata. The sequence continues at coordinate 207,279,131 of CM071601.1, read as the reverse complement.
ATCCTCAAAGGGGTTAGCACACGGGATATTGTTAAAAATCGAGTCGGACCATTTTATGGATATTTTTACAAATTTTGTTCCTATGGCTTATTGGAATTCAACACAATTTTATTTAACGGAGTTCGGACTGGAATCGGAGCTGATATGATCGAAACTCGGTTTTCGGAAACTTCTCAAAGGGGTTAGTACACGGGATATTGTTAAAAATCGAGTCGGACCATTTTATGGATATTTTTACATATTTTGTTCCTATGGGTTATTGGAATTCAACACAATTTTATTTAACGGAGTTCGGACCGGAATCGGAGCTGATATGATCGAAACTCGGTTTTCGGAAACTTCTCAAAGGGGTTAGTACACGGGATATTGTTAAAAATAAAGTCGGACCATTTTGTGGATATTTTTACATATTTTGTTCCTATGGGTTATTGGAATTCAATGAAATTTTATTTGGTGCCATTCGGACCTGAATCGGGGCTGAAATGACTGAAACTCGGTTTTCGGATAATCCTCAAAGGGGTTAGTACACGGGATATTGTTAAAAATTGAGTCGGACCATTTTATGGATATTTTTACATATTTTGTTCCAATGGGTTATTGCAATTCAATGAAATTTTATTTGGTGCCATTCGGACCTGAATCGGGGCTGAAATAACTGAAACTCGATTTTCGGATAATCCTCAAAGGGGTTAGTTCACGGGATATTGCTAAAAATCGAGTCGGACCATTTTATGGATATTTTTACATATTTTGTTCCTATGGGTTATTGGAATTCAACGTAATTTTATTTAACGCAGTTCGGACCGGAATCGGAGCTGATATGATCGAAACTCGGTTTTTTTGAAACTTCTCAAAGGGGTTAGTACACGGGATATTGTTAAAAATCAAGTCGGGCCATTTTGTGGATATTTTTACATATTTTGTTCCTATGGGTTATTGGAATTTAATGAAATTTTATTTGCTGCCATTCGGACCTGAATCGGGGCTGAAATGACTGAAACTCGGTTTTCGGATAATCCTCAAAGGGGTTAGTACACGTGATATTGTTAAAAATCGAGTCGGACCATTTTATGGATATTTTTACATATTTTGTTCCTATGGGTTATTGGAATTCAACACAATTTTATTTAACGGAGTTCGGACCGGAATCGGAGCTGATATGATCGAAACTCGGTTTTCGGAAACTTCTCAAAGGGGTTAGTACACGGGATATTGTTAAAAATAAAGTCGGACCATTTTGTGGATATTTTTACATATTTTGTTCCTATGGGTTATTGGAATTCAATGAAATTTTATTTGGTGCCATTCGGACCTGAATCGGGGCTGAAATAATTGAAACTCGATTTTCGGATAATCCTCAAAGGGGTTAGTACACGGGATATTGTTAAAAATCGAGTCGGACCATTTTATGGATATTTTTACATATTTTGTTCCAATGGGTTATTGGAATTCAATGAAATTTTATTTGGTGCCATTCGGACCTGAATCGGGGCTGAAATGACTGAAACTCAGTTTACAGATAATCCTCAAAGGGGTTAGTACACGGGATATTGTTAAAAATCAAGTCGGACCATTTTATGGATATTTTTACATATTTTGTTCCTATGGGTTATTGGAATTCAATGAAATTTTATTTGGTGCCATTCGGACCTGAATCAGGGCTAAAATGACTGAAACTCGGTTTTCGGATAATCCTCAAAGGGGTTAGTACACGGGATATTGTTAAAAATCGAGTCGGACCATTTTATGGATATTTTTACATATTTTGTTCCAATGGGTTATTGGAATTCAATGAAATTTTATTTGGTGCCATTCGGACCTGAATCGGGGCTGAAATGACTGAAACTCGGTTTTCGGATAATCCACAAAGGGGTTAGTACACGGGATATTGTTAAAAATCGAGTCGGACCATTTTATGGATATTTTTACAAATTTTGTTCCTATGGCTTATTGGAATTCAACACAATTTTATTTAACGGAGTTCGGACCGGAATCGGAGCTGATATGATCGAAACTCGGTTTTCGGAAACTTCTCAAAGGGGTTAGTACACGGGATATTGTTAAAAATAAAGTCGGACCATTTTGTGGATATTTTTACATATTTTGTTCCTATGGGTTATTGGAATTCAATGAAATTTTATTTGGTGCCATTCGGACCTGAATCGGGGCTGAAATAATTGAAACTCGATTTTCGGATAATCCTCAAAGGGGTTAGTACACGGGATATTGTTAAAAATCGAGTCGGACCATTTTATGGATATTTTTACATATTTTGTTCCAATGGGTTATTGGAATTCAATGAAATTTTATTTGGTGCCATTCGGACCTGAATCGGGGCTGAAATGACTGAAACTCGGTTTTCGGATAATCCTCAAAGGGGTTAGTACACGGGATATTGTTAAAAATCGAGTCGGACCATTTTATGGATATTTTTACAAATTTTGTTCCTATGGCTTATTGGAATTCAACACAATTTTATTTAACGGAGTTCGGACTGGAATCGGAGCTGATATGATCGAAACTCGGTTTTCGGAAACTTCTCAAAGGGGTTAGTACACGGGATATTGTTAAAAATCGAGTCGGACCATTTTATGGATATTTTTACATATTTTGTTCCTATGGGTTATTGGAATTCAACACAATTTTATTTAACGGAGTTCGGACCGGAATCGGAGCTGATATGATCGAAACTCGGTTTTCGGAAACTTCTCAAAGGGGTTAGTACACGGGATATTGTTAAAAATAAAGTCGGACCATTTTGTGGATATTTTTACATATTTTGTTCCTATGGGTTATTGGAATTCAATGAAATTTTATTTGGTGCCATTCGGACCTGAATCGGGGCTGAAATGACTGAAACTCGGTTTTCGGATAATCCTCAAAGGGGTTAGTACACGGGATATTGTTAAAAATTGAGTCGGACCATTTTATGGATATTTTTACATATTTTGTTCCAATGGGTTATTGCAATTCAATGAAATTTTATTTGGTGCCATTCGGACCTGAATCGGGGCTGAAATAACTGAAACTCGATTTTCGGATAATCCTCAAAGGGGTTAGTTCACGGGATATTGCTAAAAATCGAGTCTGACCATTTTATGGATATTTTTACATATTTTGTTCCTATGGGTTATTGGAATTTAACGCAATTTTATTTACGCAATTCGGACGGGAATCGGAGCTGATATGATCGAAACTCGGTTTTCGGAAACTTCTCAAAGGGGTTAGTACATGGGATATTGTTAAAAATCAAGTCGGACCATTTTGTGGATATTTTTACATATTTTGTTCCTATGGGTTATTGGAATTCAATGAAATTTTATTTGGTGCCATTTGGACCTGAATCGGGGCTGAAATGACTGAAACTCGGTTTTCGGATAATCCTCAAAGGGGTTAGTACACGGGATATTGTTAAAAATCGAGTCGGACCATTTTATGGATATTTTGTCATATTTTGTTCCTATGGGTTATTGGAATTCAACGTAATTTTATTTAACGCAGTTCGGACCGGAATCGGAGCTGATATGATCGAAACTCGGTTTTTGGAAACTTCTCAAAGGGGTTAGTACACGGGATATTGTTAAAAATCAAGTCGGACCATTTTGTGGATATTTTTACATATTTTGTTCCAATGGGTTATTGGAATTCAATGAAATTTTATTTGGTGCCATTCGGACCTGAATCGGGGCTGAAATGACTGAAACTCGGTTTACGGATAATCCTCAAAGGGGTTAGTACACGGGATATTGTTAAAAATCAAGTCGGACCATTTTATGGATATTTTTACATATTTTGTTCCTATGGGTTATTGGAATTCAATGAAATTTTATTTGGTGCCATTCAGACCTGAATCAGGGCTAAAATGACTGAAACTCGGTTTTCGGATAATCCTCAAAGGGGTTAGTACACGGGATATTGTTAAAAATCGAGTCGGACCATTTTATGGATATTTTCACATATTTTGTTCCTATGGGTTATTGGAATTCAACGCAATTTCATTTAATGGAGTTCGGACCGGAATCGGAGCTGATATGATCGAAACTCGGTTTTCGGAAACTTCTCAAAGGGGTTAGTACACGGGATATTGTTAAAAATCAAGTCGGACCATTTTGTGGATATTTTTACATATTTTGTTCCTATTTGTTATTGGAATTCAATGAAATTTTATTTGGTGCCATTCAGACCTGAATCGAGGCTGAAATGACTGAAACTCGATTTTCGGATAATCCTCAAAGGGGTTAGTACACGGGATATTGTTAAAAATCGAGTCGGACCATTTTATGGATATTTTTACATATTTTGTTCCAATGGGTTATTGGAATTCAATGAAATTTTATTTGGTGCCATTCGGACCTGAATCGGGGCTGAAATGACTGAAACTCGATTTTCGGATAATCCTCAAAGGGGTTTGTTCACGGGATATTGCTAAAAATCGAGTCGGACCATTTTATGGATATTTTTACATATTTTGTTCCTATGGGTTATTTGAATTTAACGCAATTTTATTTAACGAAGTTCGGACCGGAATCGGAGCTGATATGATCGAAACTCGGTTTTCGGAAACTTCTCAAAGGGGTTAGTACACGGGATATTGTTAAAAATCAAGTCGGACCATTTTGTGGATATTTTTACATATTTTGTTCCTATGGGTTATTGGAATTCAATGAAATTTTATTTGGTGCCATTCGGACCTGAATCGGGGCTGAAATGACTGAAACTCGGTTTTCGGATAATCCTCAAAGGGGTTAGTACACGGGATATTGTTAAAAATTGAGTCGGACCATTTTATGGATATTTTTACATATTTTGTTCCAATGGGTTATTGGAATTCAATGAAATTTTATTTGGTGCCATTCGGACCTGAATCGGGGCTGAAATAACTGAAACTCGATTTTCGGATAATCCTCAAAGGGGTTAGTTCACGGGATATTGCTAAAAATCGAGTCGGACCATTTTATGGATATTTTTACATATTTTGTTCCTATGGGTTATTGGAATTTAACGCAATTTTATTTACGCAATTCGGACGGGAATCGGAGCTGATATGATCGAAACTCGGTTTTCGGAAACTTCTCAAAGGGGTTAGTACATGGGATATTGTTAAAAATCAAGTCGGACCATTTTGTGGATATTTTTACATATTTTGTTCCTATGGGTTATTGGAATTCAATGAAATTTTATTTGGTGCCATTCGGACCTGAATCGGGGCTGAAATGACTGAAACTCGGTTTTCGGATAATCCTCAAAGGGGTTAGTACACGGGATATTGTTAAAAATCGAGTCGGACCATTTTAAGGATATTTTGTCATATTTTGTTCCTATGGGTTATTGGAATTCAACGTAATTTTATTTAACGCAGTTCGGACCGGAATCGGAGCTGATATGATCGAAACTCGGTTTTTGGAAACTTCTCAAAGGGGTTAGTACACGGGATATTGTTAAAAATCAAGTCGGACCATTTTGTGGATATTTTTACACATTTTGTTCCTATGGGTTATTGGAATTCAATGAAATTTTATTTGCTGCCATTCGGACCTGAATCGGGGCTGAAATGACTGAAACTCGGTTTTCGGATAATCCTCAAAGGGGTTAGTACACGTGATATTGTTAAAAATCGAGTCGGACCATTTTATGGATATTTTTACATATTTTGTTCCTATGGGTTATTGGAATTCAACACAATTTTATTTAACGGAGTTCGGACCGGAATCGGAGCTGATATGATCGAAACTCGGTTTTCGGAAACTTCTCAAAGGGGTTAGTACACGGGATATTGTTAAACATAAAGTCGGACCATTTTGTGGATATTTTTACATATTTTGTTCCTATGGGTTATTGGAATTCAATGAAATTTTATTTGGTGCCAATCGGACCTGAATCGGGGCTGAAATAATTGAAACTCGATTTTCGGATAATCCTCAAAGGGGTTAGTACACGGGATATTGTTAAAAATCGAGTCGGACCATTTTATGGATATTTTTACATATTTTGTTCCAATGGGTTATTGGAATTCAATGAAATTTTATTTGGTGCCATTCGGACCTAAATCGGGGCTGAAATGACTGAAACTCGGTTTACGGATAATCCTCAAAGGGGTTAGTACACGGGATATTGTTAAAAATCAAGTCGGACCATTTTATGGATATTTTTACATATTTTGTTCCTATGGGTTATTGGAATTCAATGAAATTTTATTTGGTGCCATTCGGACCTGAATCAGGGCTAAAATGACTGAAACTCGGTTTTCGGATAATCCTCAAAGGGGTTAGTACACGGGATATTGCTAAAAATCGAGTCGGACCATTTTATGGATATTTTTACATATTTTGTTCGTATGGGTTATTGGAATTCAACGCAATTTTATTTAATGGAGTTCGGACCGGAATCGGAGCTGATATGATCGAAACTCGGTTTTCGGAAACTTCTCAAAGGGGTTAGTACATGGGATAATTTTAAAAATCAAGTCAGACCATTTTGTGGATATTTTTACATATTTTGTTCCTATGGGTTATTGGAATTCAATGAAATTTTATTTGGTGCCATTCGAACCTGAATCGGGGCTGAAATGACTGAAACTCGGTTTTCGGATAATCCTCAAAGGGGTTAGTACACGGGATATTGTTAAAAATCGAGTCAGACCATTTTATGGATATTTTTTCATATTTTGTTCCTATGGGTTATTGGAATTCAACGTAATTTTATTTAACGCAGTTCGGACCGGAATCGGAGCTGATATGATCGAAACTCGGTTTTTGGAAACTTCTCAAAGGGGTTAGTACACGGGATATTGTTAAAAATCAAGTCGGACCATTTTGTGGATATTTTTACATATTTTGTTCCTATGGGTTATTGGAATTCAATGAAATTTTATTTGCTGCCATTCGGACCTGAATCGGGGCTGAAATGACTGAAACTCGGTTTTCGGATAATCCTCAAAGGGGTTAGTACACGTGATATTGTTAAAAATCGAGTCGGACCATTTTATGGATATTTTTACATATTTTGTTCCTATGGGTTATTGGAATTCAACACAATTTTATTTAACGGAGTTCGGACCGGAATCGGAGCTGATATGATCGAAACTCGGTTTTCGGAAACTTCTCAAAGGGGTTATTACACGGGATATTGTTAAACATAAAGTCGGACCATTTTGTGGATATTTTTACATATTTTGTTCCTATGGGTTATTGGAATTCAATGAAATTTTATTTGGTGCCATTCGGACCTGAATCGGGGCTGAAATAATTGAAACTCGATTTTCGGATAATCCTCAAAGGGGTTAGTACACGGGATATTGTTAAAAATCGAGTCGGACCATTTTATGGATATTTTTACATATTTTGTTCCAATGGGTTATTGGAATTCAATGAAATTTTATTTGGTGCCATTCGGACCTGAATCGGGGCTGAAATGACTGAAACTCGGTTTACGGATAATCCTCAAAGGGGTTAGTACACGGGATATTGTTAAAAATCAAGTCGGACCATTTTATGGATATTTTTACATATTTTGTTCCTATGGGTTATTGGAATTCAATGAAATTTTATTTGGTGCCATTCGGACCTGAATCAGGGCTAAAATGACTGAAACTCCGTTTTCGGATAATCCTCAAAGGGGTTAGTACACGGGATATTGCTAAAAATCGAGTTGGACCATTTTATGTATATTTTTACATATTTTGTTCCTATGGGTTATTGGAATTCAACGCAATATTATTTAATGGAGTTCGGACCGGAATCGGAGCTGATATGATCGAAACTCGGTTTTCGGAAACTTCTCAAAGGGGTTAGTACACGGGATATTGTTAAAAATCAAGTCGGACCATTTTGTGGATATTTTTACATATTTTGTTCCTATGGGTTATTGGAATTCAATGAAATTTTATTTGGTGCCATTCAGACCTGAATCGAGGCTGAAATGACTGAAACTCGATTTTCGGATAATCCTCAAAGGGGTTAGTACACGGGATATTGTTAAAAATCGAGTCGGACCATTTTATGGATATTTTTACATATTTTGTTCCAATGGGTTATTGGAATTCAATGAAATTTTATTTGGTGCCATTCGGACCTGAATCGGGGCTGAAATGACTGAAACTCGATTTTCGGATAATCCTCAAAGGGGTTTGTTCACGGGATATTGCTAAAAATCGAGTCGGACCATTTTATGGATATTTTTACATATTTTGTTCCTATGGGTTATTTGAATTTAACGCAATTTTATTTAACGCAGTTCGGACCGGAATCGGAGCTGATATGATCGAAACTCGGTTTTCGGAAACTTCTCAAAGGGGTTAGTACACGGGATATTGTTAAAAATCAAGTCGGACCATTTTGTGGATATTTTTACATATTTTGTTCCTATGGGTTATTGGAATTCAATGAAATTTTATTTGGTGCCATTCGGACCTGAATCGGGGCTGAAATGACTGAAACTCGGTTTTCGGATAATCCTTAAAGGGGTTAGTACACGGGATATTGTTAAAAATTGAGTCGGACCATTTTATGGATTTTTTTACATATTTTGTTCCAATGGGTTATTGGAATTCAATGAAATTTTATTTGGTGCCATTCGGACCTGAATCGGGGCTGAAATAACTGAAACTCGATTTTCGGATAATCCTCAAAGGGGTTAGTTCACGGGATATTGCTAAAAATCGAGTCGGACCATTTTATGGATATTTTTTCATATTTTGTTCCTATGGGTTATTGGAATTTAACGCAATTTTATTTACGCAGTTCGGACCGGAATCGGAGCTGATATGATCGAAACTCGGTTTTCGGAAACTTCTCAAAGGGGTTAGTACACGGGATATTGTTAAACATAAAGTCGGACCATTTTGTGGATATTTTTACATATTTTGTTCCTATGGGTTATTGGAATTCAATGAAATTTTATTTGGTGCCATTCGGACCTGAATCGGGGCTGAAATGACTGAAACTCGGTTTTCGGATAATCCTTAAAGGGGTTAGTACACGGGATATTGTTAAAAATTGAGTCGGACCATTTTATGGATTTTTTTACATATTTTGTTCCAATGGGTTATTGGAATTCAATGAAATTTTATTTGGTGCCATTCGGACCTGAATCGGGGCTGAAATAACTGAAACTCGATTTTCGGATAATCCTCAAAGGGGTTAGTTCACGGGATATTGCTAAAAATCGAGTCGGACCATTTTATGGATATTTTTTCATATTTTGTTCCTATGGGTTATTGGAATTTAACGCAATTTTATTTACGCAGTTCGGACCGGAATCGGAGCTGATATGATCGAAACTCGGTTTTCGGAAACTTCTCAAAGGGGTTAGTACACGGGATATTGTTAAACATAAAGTCGGACCATTTTGTGGATATTTTTACATATTTTGTTCCTATGGGTTATTGGAATTCAATAAAATTTTATTTGGTGCCATTCGGACCTGAATCGGGGCTGAAATAATTGAAACTCGATTTTCGGATAATCCTCAAAGGGGTTAGTACACGGGATATTGTTAAAAATCGAGTCGGACCATTTTATGGATATTTTTACATATTTTGTTCCAATGGGTTATTGGAATTCAATGAAATTTTATTTGGTGCCATTCGGACCTGAATCGGGGCTGAAATGACTGAAACTCGGTTTACGGATAATCCTCAAAGGGGTTAGTACACGGGATATTGTTAAAAATCAAGTCGGACCATTTTATGGATATTTTTACATATTTTGTTCCTATGGGTTATTGGAATTCAATGAAATTTTATTTGGTGCCATTCGGACCTGAATCAGGGCTAAAATGACTGAAACTCCATTTTCGGATAATCCTCAAAGGGGTTAGTACACGGGATATTGCTAAAAATCGAGTCGGACCATTTTATGTATATTTTTACATATTTTGTTCCTATGGGTTATTGGAATTCAACGCAATTTTATTTAATGGAGTTCGGACCGGAATCGGAGCTGATATGATCGAAACTCGGTTTTCGGAAACTTCTCAAAGGGGTTAGTACACGGGATATTGTTAAAAATCAAGTCGGACCATTTTGTGGATATTTTTACATATTTTGTTCCTATGGGTTATTGGAATTCAATGAAATTTTATTTGGTGCCATTCAGACCTGAATCGAGGCTGAAATGACTGAAACTCGATTTTCGGATAATCCTCAAAGGGGTTAGTACACGGGATATTGTTAAAAATCGAGTCGGACCATTTTATGGATATTTTTACATATTTTGTTCCAATGGGTTATTGGAATTCAATGAAATTTTATTTGGTGCCATTCGGACCTGAATCGGGGCTGAAATGACTGAAACTCGATTTTCGGATAATCCTCAAAGGGGTTTGTTCACGGGATATTGCTAAAAATCGAGTCGGACCATTTTATGGATATTTTTACATATTTTGTTCCTATGGGTTATTTGAATTTAACGCAATTTTATTTAACGCAGTTCGGACCGGAATCGGAGCTGATATGATCGAAACTCGGTTTTCGGAAACTTCTCAAAGGGGTTAGTACACGGGATATTGTTAAAAATCAAGTCGGACCATTTTGTGGATATTTTTACATATTTTGTTCCTATGGGTTATTGGAATTCAATGAAATTTCATTTGGTGCCATTCGGACCTGAATCGGGGCTGAAATGACTGAAACTCGGTTTTCGGATAATCCTTAAAGGGGTTAGTACACGGGATATTGTTAAAAATTGAGTCGGACCATTTTATGGATTTTTTTACATATTTTGTTCCAATGGGTTATTGGAATTCAATGAAATTTTATTTGGTGCCATTCGGACCTGAATCGGGGCTGAAATGACTGAAACTCGGTTTACGGATAATCCTCAAAGGGGTTAGTACACGGGATATTGTTAAAAATCAAGTCGGACCATTTTATGGATATTTTTACATATTTTGTTCCTATGGGTTATTGGAATTCAATGAAATTTTATTTGGTGCCATTCGGACCTGAATCGGGGCTGAAATAATTGAAACTCGATTTTCGGATAATCCTCAAAGGGGTTAGTTCACGGGATATTGCTAAAAATCGAGTCGGACCATTTTATGGATATTTTTACATATTTTGTTCCTATGGGTTATTGGAATTTAACGCAATTTTATTTACGCAGTTCGGACCGGAATCGGAGCCGATATGATCGAAACTCGGTTGTCGGAAACTTCTCAAAGGGGTTAGTACACGGGATATTGTTAAACATAAAGTCGGACCATTTTGTGGATATTTTTACATATTTTGTTCCTATGGGTTATTGGAATTCAATAAAATTTTATTTGGTGCCATTCGGACCTGAATCGGGGCTGAAATAATTGAAACTCGATTTTCGGATAATCCTCAAAGGGGTTAGTACACGGGATATTGTTAAAAATCGAGTCGGACCATTTTATGGATATTTTTACATATTTTGTTCCAATGGGTTATTGGAATTCAATGAAATTTTATTTGGTGCCATTCGGACCTGAATCGGGGCTGAAATGACTGAAACTCGGTTTACGGATAATCCTCAAAGGGGTTAGTACACGGGATATTGTTAAAAATCAAGTCGGACCATTTTATGGATATTTTTACATATTTTGTTCCTATGGGTTATTGGAATTCAATGAAATTTTATTTGGTGCCATTCGGACCTGAATCAGGGCTAAAATGACTGAAACTCCGTTTTCGGATAATCCTCAAAGGGGTTAGTACACGGGATATTGCTAAAAATCGAGTCGGACCATTTTATGTATATTTTTACATATTTTGTTCCTATAGGTTATTGGAATTCAACGCAATTTTATTTAATGGAGTTCGGACCAGAATCGGAGCTGATATGATCGAAACTCGGTTTTCGGAAACTTCTCAAAGGGGTTAGTACACGGGATATTGTTAAAAATCAAGTCGGACCATTTTGTGGATATTTTTACATATTTTGTTCCTATGGGTTATTGGAATTCAATGAAATTTTATTTGGTGCCATTCAGACCTGAATCGAGGCTGAAATGACTGAAACTCGGTTTTCGGATAATCCTCAAAGGGGTTAGTACACGGGATATTGTTAAAAATCGAGTCAGACCATTTTATGGATATTTTTACATATTTTGTTCCAATGGGTTATTGGAATTCAATGAAATTTTATTTGGTGCCATTCGGACCTGAATCAGGGCTAAAATGACTGAAACTCCGTTTTCGGATAATCCTCAAAGGGGTTAGTACACGGGATATTGCTAAAAATCGAGTCGGACCATTTTATGGATATTTTTACATATTTTGTTCCTATGGGTTATTGGAATTTAACGCAATTTTATTTACGCAGTTCGGACCGGAATCGGAGCTGATATGATCGAAACTCGGTTTTCGGAAACTTCTCAAAGGGGTTAGTACACGGGATATTGTTAAACATAAAGTCGGACCATTTTGTGGATATTTTTACATATTTTGTTCCTATGGGTTATTGGAATTCAATAAAATTTTATTTGGTGCCATTCGGACCTGAATCGGGGCTGAAATAATTGAAACTCGATTTTCGGATAATCCTCAAAGGGGTTAGTACACGGGATATTGTTAAAAATCGAGTCAGACCATTTTATGGATATTTTTACATATTTTGTTCCAATGGGTTATTGGAATTCAATGAAATTTTATTTGGTGCCATTCGGACCTGAATCGGGGCTGAAATGACTGAAACTCGATTTTCGGATAATCCTCAAAGGGGTTTGTTCACGGGATATTGCTAAAAATCGAGTCGGACCATTTTATGGATATTTTTACATATTTTGTTCCTATGGGTTATTTGAATTTAACGCAATTTTATTTAACGCAGTTCGGACCGGAATCGGAGCTGATATGATCGAAACTCGGTTTTCGGAAACTTCTCAAAGGGGTTAGTACACGGGATATTGTTAAAAATCAAGTCGGACCATTTTGTGGATATTTTTACATATTTTGTTCCTATGGGTTATTGGAATTCAATGAAATTTTATTTGGTGCCATTCGGACCTGAATCGGGGCTGAAATGACTGAAACTCGGTTTTCGGATAATCCTTAAAGGGGTTAGTACACGGGATATTTTTAAAAATTGAGTCGGACCATTTTATGGATTTTTTTACATATTTTGTTCCAATGGGTTATTGGAATTCAATGAAATTTTATTTGGTGCCATTCGGACCTGAATCGGGGCTGAAATAACTGAAACTCGATTTTCGGATAATCCTCAAAGGGGTTAGTTCACGGGATATTGCTAAAAATCGAGTCGGACCATTTTATGGATATTTTTACATATTTTGTTCCTATGGGTTATTGGAATTTAACGCAATTTTATTTACGCAGTTCGGACCGGAATCGGAGCTGATATGATCGAAACTCGGTTTTCGGAAACTTCTCAAAGGGGTTAGTACACGGGATATTGTTAAACATAAAGTCGGACCATTTTGTGGATATTTTTACATATTTTGTTCCTATGGGTTATTGGAATTCAATAAAATTTTATTTGGTGCCATTCGGACCTGAATCGGGGCTGAAATAATTGAAACTCGATTTTCGGATAATCCTCAAAGGGGTTAGTACACGGGATATTGTTAAAAATCGAGTCAGACCATTTTATGGATATTTTTACATATTTTGTTCCAATGGGTTATTGGAATTCAATGAAATTTTATTTGGTGCCATTCGGACCTGAATCGGGGCTGAAATGACTGAAACTCGGTTTACGGATAATCCTCAAAGGGGTTAGTACACGGGATATTGTTAAAAATCAAGTCGGACCATTTTATGGATATTTTTACATATTTTGTTCCTATGGGTTATTGGAATTCAATGAAATTTTATTTGGTGCCATTCGGACCTGAATCAGGGCTAAAATGACTGAAACTCCGTTTTCGGATAATCCTCAAAGGGGATAGTACACGGGATATTGCTAAAAATCGAGTCGGACCATTTTATGTATATTTTTACATATTTTGTTCCTATGGGTTATTGGAATTCAACGCAATTTTATTTAATGGAGTTCGGACCGGAATCGGAGCTGATATGATCGAAACTCGGTTTTCGGAAACTTCTCAAAGGGGTTAGTACACGGGATATTGTTAAAAATCAAGTCGGACCATTTTGTGGATATTTTTACATATTTTGTTCCTATGGGGTATTGGAATTCAATGAAATTTTATTTGGTGCCATTCAGACCTGAATCGAGGCTGAAATGACTGAAACTCGATTTTCGGATAATCCTCAAAGGGGTTAGTACACGGGATATTGTTAAAAATCGAGTCGGACCATTTTATGGATATTTTTACATATTTTGTTCCAATGGGTTATTGAAATTCAATGAAATTTTATTTGGTGCCATTCGGACCTGAATCGGGGCTGAAATGACTGAAACTCGATTTTCGGATAATCCTCAAAGGGGTTTGTTCACGGGATATTGCTAAAAATCGAGTCGGACCATTTTATGGATATTTTTACATATTTTGTTCCTATGGGTTATTTGAATTTAACGCAATTTTATTTAACGCAGTTCGGACCGGAATCGGAGCTGATATGATCGAAACTCGGTTTTCGGAAACTTCTCAAAGGGGTTAGTACACGGGATATTGTTAAAAATCAAGTCGGACCATTTTGTGGATATTTTTACATATTTTGTTCCTATGGGTTATTGGAATTCAATGAAATTTTATTTGGTGCCATTCGGACCTGAATCGGGGCTGAAATGACTGAAACTCGGTTTTCGGATAATCCTTAAAGGGGTTAGTACACGGGATATTGTTAAAAATTGAGTTGGACCATTTTATGGATTTTTTTACATATTTTGTTCCAATGGGTTATTGGAATTCAATGAAATTTTATTTGGTTCCATTCGGACCTGAATCGGGGCTGAAATAACTGAAACTCGATTTTCGGATAATCCTCAAAGGGGTTAGTTCACGGGATATTGCTAAAAATCGAGTCGGACCATTTTATGGATATTTTTACATATTTTGTTCCTATGGGTTATTGGAATTTAACGCAATTTTATTTACGTAGTTCGGACCGGAATCGGAGCTGATATGATCGAAACTCGGTTTTCGGAAACTTCTCAAAGGGGTTAGTACATGGGATATTGTTAAAAATCAAGTCGGACCATTTTGTGGATATTTTTACATATTTTGTTCCTATGGGTTATTGGAATTCAATGAAATTTTATTTGGTGCCATTCGGACCTGAATCAGGGCTAAAATGACTGAAACTCGGTTTTCGGATAATCCTCAAAGGGGTTAGTACACGGGATATTGTTAAAAATCGAGTCGGACCATTTTATGGATATTTTTACATATTTTGTTCCAATGGGTTATTGGAATTCAACACAATTTTATTTAACGGAGTTCGGACCGGAATCGGAGCTGATATGATCGAAACTCGGTTTTCGGAAACTTCTCAAAGGGGTTAGTACACGGGATATTGTTAAAAATAAAGTCGGACCATTTTGTGGATATTTTTACATATTTTGTTCCTATGGGTTATTGGAATTCAATGAAATTTTATTTGGTGCCATTCGGACCTGAATCGGGGCTGAAATAATTGAAACTCGATTTTCGGATAATCCTCAAAGGGGTTAGTACACGGGATATTGTTAAAAATCGAGTCAGACCATTTTATGGATATTTTTACATATTTTGTTCCAATGGGTTATTGGAATTCAATGAAATTTTATTTGGTGCCATTCGGACCTGAATCGGGGCTGAAATGACTGAAACTCGGTTTACGGATAATCCTCAAAGGGGTTAGTACACGGGATATTGTTAAAAATCAAGTCGGACCATTTTATGGATATTTTTACATATTTTGTTCCTATAGGTTATTGGAATTCAATGAAATTTTATTTGGTGCCATTCGGACCTGAATCAGGGCTAAAATGACTGAAACTCGGTTTTCGGATAATCCTCAAAGGGGTTAGTACACGGGATATTGGTAAAAATCGAGTCGGACCATTTTATGGATATTTTTACATATTTTGTTCCTATGGGTTATTGGAATTCAACGCAATTTTATTTAATGGAGTTCGGACCGGAATCGGAGCTGATGTGATCGAAACTCGGTTTTCGGAAACTTCTCAAAGGGGTTAGTACACGGGATATTGTTAAAAATCAAGTCGGACCATTTTGTGGATATTTTTACATATTTTGTTCCTATGGGTTATTGGAATTCAATGAAATTTTATTTGGTGCCATTCAGACCTGAATCGAGGCTGAAATGACTGAAACTCGATTTTCGGATAATCCTCAAAGGGGTTAGTACACGGGATATTGTTAAAAATCGAGTCGGACCATTTTATGGATATTTTTACATATTTTGTTCCAATGGGTTATTGGAATTCAATGAAATTTTATTTGGTGCCATTCGGACCTGAATCGGGGCTGAAATGACTGAAACTCGATTTTCGGATAATCCTCAAAGGGGTTTGTTCACGGGATATTGCTAAAAATCGAGTCGGACCATTTTATGGATATTTTTACATATTTTGTTCCTATGGGTTATTTGAATTTAACGCAATTTTATTTAACGCAGTTCGGACCGGAATCGGAGCTGATATGATCGAAACTCGGTTTTCGGAAACTTCTCAAAGGGGTTAGTACACGGGATATTGTTAAAACTCAAGTCGGACCATTTTGTGGATATTTTTACATATTTTGTTCCTATGGGTTATTGGAATTCAATGAAAATTTATTTGCTGCCATTCGGACCTGAATCGGGGCTGAAATGATTGAAACTCGGTTTTCGGATAATCCTCAAAGGGGTTAGTACACGGGATATTGTTAAAAATTGAGTCGGACCATTTTATGGATATTTTTACATATTTTGTTCCAATGGGTTATTGGAATTCAATGAAATTTTATTTGGTGCCATTCGGACCTGAATCGGGGCTGAAATGACTGAAACTCGGTTTTCGGATAATCCTCAAAGGGGTTCGTACACGGGATATTGTTAAAAATCGAGTCGGACCATTTTATGGATATTTTTACATATTTTGTTCCAATGGGTTATTGGAATTCAACACAATTTTATTTAACGGAGTTCGGACCGGAATCGGAGCTGATATGATCGAAACTCGGTTTTCGAAAACTTCTCAAAGGGGTTAGTACACGGGATATTGTTAAAAATAAAGTCGGACCATTTTGTGGATATTTTTACATATTTTGTTCCTATGGGTTATTGGAATTCAATGAAATTTTATTTGGTGCCATTCGGACCTGAATCGGGGCTGAAATAATTGAAACTCGATTTTCGGATAATCCTCAAAGGGGTTAGTACACGGGATATTGTTAAAAATCGAGTCGGACCATTTTATGGATATTTTTACATATTTTGTTCCAATGGGTTATTGGAATTCAATGAAATTTTATTTGGTGCCATTCGGACCTGAATCGGGGCTGAAATGACTGAAACTCGGTTTACGGATAATCCTCAAAGGGGTTAGTACACGGTATATTGTTAAAAATCAAGTCGGACCATTTTATGGATATTTTTACATATTTTGTTCCTATGGGTTATTGGAATTCAATGAAATTTTATTTGGTGCCATTCGGACGTGAATCAGGGCTAAAATGACTGAAACTCGGTTTTCGGATAATCCTCAAAGGGGTTAGTACACGGGATATTGGTAAAAATCGAGTCGGACCATTTTATGGATATTTTTACATATTTTGTTCCTATGGGTTATTGGAATTCAACGCAATTTTATTTAATGGAGTTCGGACCGGAATCGGAGCTGATATGATCGAAACTCGGTTTTCGGAAACTTCTCAAAGGGGTTAGTACACGGGATATTGTTAAAAATCAAGTCGGACCATTTTGTGGATATTTTTACATATTTTGTTCCTATGGGTTATTGGAATTCAATGAAATTTTATTTGGTGCCATTCAGACCTGAATCGAGGCTGAAATGACTGAAACTCGATTTTCGGATAATCCTCAAAGGGGTTAGTACACGGGATATTGTTAAAAATCGAGTCGGACCATTTTATGGATATTTTTACATATTTTGTTCCAATGGGTTATTGGAATTCAATGAAATTTTATTTGGTGCCATTCGGACCTGAATCGGGGCTGAAATGACTGAAACTCGATTTTCGGATAATCCTCAAAGGGGTTTGTTCACGGGATATTGCTAAAAATCGAGTCGGACCATTTTATGGATATTTTTACATATTTTGTTCCTATGGGTTATTTGAATTTAACGCAATTTTATTTAACGCAGTTCGGACCGGAATCGGAGCTGATATGATCGAAACTCGGTTTTCGGAAACTTCTCAAAGGGGTTAGTACACGGGATATTGTTAAAAATCAAGTCGGACCATTTTGTGGATATTTTTACATATTTTGTTCCTATGGGTTAATGGAATTCAATGAAATTTTATTTGGTGCCATTCGGACCTGAATCGGGGCTGAAATGACTGAAACTCGATTTTCGGATAATCCTCAAAGGGGTTAGTACACGGGATATTGTTAAAAATCGAGTCGGACCATTTTATGGATATTTTTACATATTTTGTTCCAATGGGTTATTGGATTTCAATGAAATTTTATTTCGTGCCATTCGGACCTGAATCGGGGCTGAAATGACTGAAACTCGGTTTTCGGATAATCCTCAAAGGGGTTAGTACACGGGATATTGTTAAAAATCAAGTTGGACCATTTTATGGATATTTTTACATATTTTGTTCCTATGGGTTATTGGAATTCAATGAAATTTTATTTGGTGCCATTCGGACCTGAATCAGGGCTAAAATGACTGAAACTCGGTTTTCGGATAATCCTCAAAGGGGTTAGTACACGGGATATTGGTAAAAATCGAGTCGGACCATTTTATGGATATTTTTACATATTTTGTTCCTATGGGTTATTGGAATTCAACGCAATTTTATTTAATGGAGTTCGGACCGGAATCGGAGCTGATATGATCGAAACTCGGTTTTCGGAAACTTCTCAAAGGGGTTAGTACACGGGATATTGTTAAAAATCAAGTCGGACCATTTTGTGGATATTTTTACATATTTTGTTCCTATGGGTTATTGGAATTCAATGAAATTTTATTTGGTGCCATTCAGACCTGAATCGAGGCTGAAATGACTGAAACTCGATTTTCGGATAATCCTCAAAGGGGTTAGTACACGGGATATTGTTAAAAATCGAGTCGGACCATTTTATGGATATTTTTACATATTTTGTTCCAATGGGTTATTGGAATTCAATGAAATTTTATTTGGTGCCATTCGGACCTGAATCGGGGCTGAAATGACTGAAACTCGATTTTCGGATAATCCTCAAAGGGGTTTGTTCACGGGATATTGCTAAAAATCGAGTCGGACCATTTTATGGATATTTTTACATATTTTGTTCCTATGGGTTATTTGAATTTAACACAATTTTATTTAACGCAGTTCGGACCGGAATCGGAGCTGATATGATCGAAACTCGGTTTTCGGAAACTTCTCAAAGGGGTTAGTACACGGGATATTGTTAAAAATCAAGTCGGACCATTTTGTGGATATTTTTACATATTTTGTTCCTATGGGTTATTGGAATTCAATGAAATTTTATTTGCTGCCATTCGGACCTGAATCGGGGCTGAAATGACTGAAACTCGGTTTTCGGATAATCCTCAAAGGGGTTAGTACACGGGATATTGTTAAAAATTGAGTCGGACCATTTTATGGATATTTTTACATATTTTGTTCCAATGGGTTATTGGAATTCAATGAAATTTTATTTGGTGCCATTCGGACCTGAATCGGGGCTGAAATAACTGAAACTCGATTTTCGGATAATCCTCAAAGGGGTTAGTTCACGGGATATTGCTAAAAATCGAGTCGGACCATTTTATGGATATTTTTACATATTTTGTTCCTATGTGTTATTGGAATTTAACGCAATTTTATTTAACGCAGTTCGGACCGGAATCGGAGCTGATATGATCGAAACTCGGTTTTCGGAAACTTCTCAAAGGGGTTAGTACACGGGATATTGTTAAAAATCAAGTCGGACCATTTTGTGGATATTTTTACATATTTTGTTCCTATGGGTTATTGGAATTCAATGAAATTTTATTTGCTGCCATTCGGACCTGAATCGGGGCTGAAATGATTGAAACTCGGTTTTCGGATAATCCTCAAAGGGGTTAGTACACGGGATATTGTTAAAAATTGAGTCGGACCATTTTATGGATATTTTTACATATTTTGTTCCAATGGGTTATTGGAATTCAATGAAATTTTATTTGGTGCCATTCGGACCTGAATCGGGGCTGAAATGACTGAAACTCGGTTTTCGGATAATCCTCAAAGGGGTTAGTACACGGGATATTGTTAAAAATCGAGTCGGACCATTTTATGGATATTTTTACATATTTTGTTCCAATGGGTTATTGGAATTCAACACAATTTTATTTAACGGAGTTCGGACCGGAATCGGAGCTGATATGATCGAAACTCGGTTTTCGGAAACTTCTCAAAGGGGTTAGTACACGGGATATTGTTAAAAATAAAGTCGGACCATTTTGTGGATATTTTTACATATTTTGTTCCTATGGGTTATTGGAATTCAATGAAATTTTATTTGGTGCCATTCGGACCTGAATCGGGGCTGAAATAATTGAAACTCGATTTTCGGATAATCCTCAAAGGGGTTAGTACACGGGATATTGTTAAAAATTGAGTCGGACCATTTTATGGATATTTTTACATATTTTGTTCCAATGGGTTATTGGAATTCAATGAAATTTTATTTGGTGCCATTCGGACCTGAATCGGGGCTGAAATAACTGAAACTCGATTTTCGGATAATCCTCAAAGGGGTTAGTTCACGGGATATTGCTAAAAATCGAGTCGGACCATTTTATGGATATTTTTACATATTTTGTTCCTATGTGTTATTGGAATTTAACGCAATTTTATTTAACGCAGTTCGGACCGGAATTGGAGCTGATATGATCGAAACTCGGTTTTCGGAAACTTCTCAAAGGGGTTAGTACACGGGATATTGTTAAAAATCAAGTCGGACCATTTTGTGGATATTTTTACATATTTTGTTCCTATGGGTTATTGGAATTCAATGAAATTTTATTTGCTGCCATTCGGACCTGAATCGGGGCTGAAATGATTGAAACTCGGTTTTCGGATAATCCTCAAAGGGGTTAGTACACGGGATATTGTTAAAAATTGAGTCGAACCATTTTATGGATATTTTTACATATTTTGTTCCAATGGGTTATTGGAATTCAATGAAATTTTATTTGGTGCCATTCGGACCTGAATCGGGGCTGAAATGACTGAAACTCGGTTTTCGGATAATCCTCAAAGGGGTTAGTACACGGGATATTGTTAAAAATCGAGTCGGACCATTTTATGGATATTTTTACATATTTTGTTCCAATGGGTTATTGGAATTCAACACAATTTTATTTAACGGAGTTCGGACCGGAATCGGAGCTGATATGATCGAAACTCGGTTTTCGGAAACTTCTCAAAGGGGTTAGTACACGGGATATTGTTAAAAATAAAGTCGGACCATTTTGTGGATATTTTTACATATTTTGTTCCTATGGGTTATTGGAATTCAATGAAATTTTATTTGCTGCCATTCGGACCTGAATCGGGGCTGAAATGATTGAAACTCGGTTTTCGGATAATCCTCAAAGGGGTTAGTACACGGGATATTGTTAAAAATTGAGTCGGACCATTTTATGGATATTTTTACATATTTTGTTCCAATGGGTTATTGGAATTCAATGAAATTTTATTTGGTGCCATTCGGACCTGAATCGGGGCTGAAATGACTGAAACTCGGTTTTCGGATAATCCTCAAAGGGGTTAGCACACGGGATATTGTTAAAAATCGAGTCGGACCATTTTATGGATATTTTTACATATTTTGTTCCAATGGGTTATTGGAATTCAACACAATTTTATTTAACGGAGTTCGGACCGGAATCGGAGCTGATATGATCGAAACTCGGTTTTCGGAAACTTCTCAAAGGGGTTAGTACACGGGATATTGTTAAAAATAAAGTCGGACCATTTTCTGGATATTTTTACATATTTTGTTCCTATGGGTTATTGGAATTCAATGAAATTTTATTTGGTGCCATTCGGACCTGAATCGGGGCTGAAATAATTGAAACTCGATTTTCGGATAATCCTCAAAGGGGTTAGTACACGGGATATTGTTAAAAATCAAGTCGGACCATTTTATGGATATTTTTACATATTTTGTTCCAATGGGTTATTGGATTTCAATGAAATTTTATTTGGTGCCATTCGGACCTGAATCGGGGCTGAAATGACTGAAACTCGGTTTACGGATAATCCTCAAAGGGGTTAGTACACGGGATATTGTTAAAAATCAAGTCGGACCATTTTATGGATATTTTTACATATTTTGTTCCTATGGGTTATTGGAATTCAATGAAATTTTATTTGGTGCCATTCGGACCTGAATCAGGGCTAAAATGACTGAAACTCGGTTTTCGGATAATCCTCAAAGGGGTTAGTACACGGGATATTGTTAAAAATCGAGTCGGACCATTTTATGGATATTTTTACATATTTTGTTCCTATGGGTTATTGGAATTCAACGCAATTTTATTTAATGGAGTTCGGACCGGAATCGGAGCTGATATGATCGAAACTCGGTTTTCGGAAACTTCTCAAAGGGGTTAGTACACGGGATATTGTTAAAAATCAAGTCGGACCATTTTGTGGATATTTTTACATATTTTGTTCCTATGGGTTATTGAAATTCAATGAAATTTTATTTGGTGCCATTCAGACCTGAATCGAGGCTGAAATGACTGAAACTCGATTTTCGGATAATCCTCAAAGGGGTTAGTACACGGGATATTGTTAAAAATCGAGTCGGACCATTTTATGGATATTTTTACATATTTTGTTCCAATGGGTTATTGGAATTCAATGAAATTTTATTTGGTGCCATTCGGACCTGAATCGGGGTTGAAATGACTGAAAATCGATTTTCGGATAATCCTCAAAGGGGTTTGTTCACGGGATATTGCTAAAAATCGAGTCGGACCATTTTATGGATATTTTTACATATTTTGTTCCTATGGGTTATTTGAATTTAACGCAATTTTATTTAACGCAGTTCGGACCGGAATCGGAGCTGATATGATCGAAACTCGGTTTTCGGAAACTTCTCAAAGGGGTTAGTACACGGGATATTGTTAAAAATCAAGTCGGACCATTTTGTGGATATTTTTACATATTTTGTTCCTATGGGTTATTGGAATTCAATGAAATTTTATTTGGTGCCATTCGGAC
Source organism: Saposhnikovia divaricata (assembly GCA_036435485.1). Taxonomy (NCBI): domain Eukaryota; kingdom Viridiplantae; phylum Streptophyta; class Magnoliopsida; order Apiales; family Apiaceae; genus Saposhnikovia; species Saposhnikovia divaricata. The sequence continues at coordinate 207,255,857 of CM071601.1, read as the reverse complement.
CTGAATCGGGGCTGAAATGACTGAAACTCGGTTTTCGGATAATCCTCAAAGGGGTTAGTACACGGGATATTGTTAAAAATCGAGTCGGACCATTTTATGGATATTTTTACATATTTTGTTCTAATGGGTTATTAGAATTCAATGAAATTTTATTTGGTGCCATTCGGACCTGAATCGGGGCTGAAATGACTGAAACTCGGTTTACGGATAATCCTCAAAGGGGTTAGTACACGAGATATTGTTAAAAATCAAGTCGGACCATTTTATGGATATTTTTACATATTTTCTTCCTATGGGTTATTGGAATTCAATGAAATTTTATTTGGTGCCATTCGGAGCTGAATCAGGGCTAAAATGACTGAAACTCGGTTTTCGGATAATCCTCAAAGGGGTTAGTACACGGGATATTGTTAAAAATCGAGTCGGACCATTTTATGGATATTTTTACATATTTTGTTCCTATGGGTTATTGGAATTCAACGCAATTTTATTTAATGGAGTTCGGACCGGAATCGGAGCTGATATGATCGAAACTCGGTTTTCGGAAACGTCTCAAAGGGGTTAGTACACGGGATATTGTTAAAAATCAAGTCGGACCATTTTCTGGATATTTTTATATATTTTGTTCCTATGGGTTATTGGAATTCAATGAAATTTTATTTGGTGCCATTCGGACCTGAATCGGGGCTGAAATAATTGAAACTCGATTTTCGGATAATCCTCAAAGGGGTTAGTACACGGGATATTGTTAAAAATCAAGTCGGAACATTTTATGGATATTTTTACATATTTTGTTCCAATGGGTTATTGGATTTCAATGAAATTTTATTTGGTGCCATTCGGACCTGAATCGGGGCTGAAATGACTGAAACTCGGTTTACGGATAATCCTCAAAGGGGTTAGTACACGGGATATTGTTAAAAATCAAGTCGGACCATTTTATGGATATTTTTACATATTTTGTTCCTATGGGTTATTGGAATTCAATGAAATTTTATTTGGTGCCATTCGGACCTGAATCAGGGCTAAAATGACTGAAACTCGGTTTTCGGATAATCCTCAAAGGGGTTAGTACACGGGATATTGTTAAAAATCGAGTCGGACCATTTTATGGATATTTTTACATATTTTGTTCCTATGGGTTATTGGAATTCAACGCAATTTTATTTAATGGAGTTCGGACCGGAATCGGAGCTGATATGATCGAAACTCGGTTTTCGGAAACTTCTCAAAGGGGTTAGTACACGGGATATTGTTAAAAATCAAGTCGGACCATTTTGTGGATATTTTTACATATTTTGTTCCTATGGGTTATTGAAATTCAATGAAATTTTATTTGGTGCCATTCAGACCTGAATCGAGGCTGAAATGACTGAAACTCGATTTTCGGATAATCCTCAAAGGGGTTAGTACACGGGATATTGTTAAAAATCGAGTCGGACCATTTTATGGATATTTTTACATATTTTGTTCCAATGGGTTATTGGAATTCAATGAAATTTTATTTGGTGCCATTCGGACCTGAATCGGGGTTGAAATGACTGAAAATCGATTTTCGGATAATCCTCAAAGGGGTTTGTTCACGGGATATTGCTAAAAATCGAGTCGGACCATTTTATGGATATTTTTACATATTTTGTTCCTATGGGTTATTTGAATTTAACGCAATTTTATTTAACGCAGTTCGGACCGGAATCGGAGCTGATATGATCGAAACTCGGTTTTCGGAAACTTCTCAAAGGGGTTAGTACACGGGATATTGTTAAAAATCAAGTCGGACCATTTTGTGGATATTTTTTCATATTTTGTTCCTATGGGTTATTGGAATTCAATGAAATTTTATTTGGTGCCATTCGGACCTGAATCGGGGCTGAAATGACTGAAACTCGGTTTTCGGATAATCCTCAAAGGGGTTAGTACACGGGATATTGTTAAAAATCGAGTCGGACCATTTTATGGATATTTTTACATATTTTGTTCTAATGGGTTATTAGAATTCAATGAAATTTTATTTGGTGCCATTCGGACCTGAATCGGGGCTGAAATGACTGAAACTCGGTTTACGGATAATCCTCAAAGGGGTTAGTACACGAGATATTGTTAAAAATCAAGTCGGACCATTTTATGGATATTTTTACATATTTTCTTCCTATGGGTTATTGGAATTCAATGAAATTTTATTTGGTGCCATTCGGACCTGAATCAGGGCTAAAATGACTGAAACTCGGTTTTCGGATAATCCTCAAAGGGGTTAGTACACGGGATATTGTTAAAAATCGAGTCGGACCATTTTATGGATATTTTTACATATTTTGTTCCTATGGGTTATTGGAATTCAACGCAATTTTATTTAATGGAGTTCGGACCGGAATCGGAGCTGATATGATCGAAACTCGGTTTTCGGAAACGTCTCAAAGGGGTTAGTACACGGGATATTGTTACAAATCAAGTCGGACCATTTTCTGGATATTTTTATATATTTTGTTCCTATGGGTTATTGGAATTCAATGAAATTTTATTTGGTGCCATTCAGACCTGAATCGAGGCTGAAATGACTGAAACTCGATTTTCGGATAATCCTCAAAGGGGTTAGTACACGGGATATTGTTAAAAATCGAGTCGGACCATTTTATGGATATTTTTACATATTTTGTTCCATTGGGTTATTGGAATTCAATGAAATTTTATTTGGTGCCATTCGGACCTGAATCGGGGCTGAAATGACTGAAACTCGATTTTCGGATAATCCTCAAAGGGGTTTGTTCACGGGATATTGCTAAAAATCGAGTCGGACCATTTTATGGATATTTTTACATATTTTGTTCCTATGGGGTATTTGAATTTAACGCAATTTTATTTAACGCAGTTCGGACCGGAATCGGAGCTGATGTGATCGAAACTCGGTTTTCGGAAACTTATCAAAGGGGTTAGTACACGGGATATTGTTAAAAATCAAGTCGGACCATTTTGTGGATATTTTTACATATTTTGTTCCTATGGGTTATTGGAATTCAATGAAATTTTATTTGGTGCCATTCGGACCTGAATCGGGGCTGAAATGACTGAAACTCGGTTTTCGGATAATCCTCAAAGGGGTTAGTACACGGGATATTGTTAAAAATTGAGTCGGACCATTTTATGGATATTTTTACATATTATGTTCCAATGGGTTATTGGAATTCAATGAAATTTTATTTGGTGCCATTCGGACCTGAATCGGGGCTGAAATAACTGAAACTCGATTTTCGGATAATCCTCAAAGGGGTTAGTTCACGGGATATTGCTAAAAATGGAGTCGGACCATTTTATGGATATTTTTACATATTTTGTTCCTATGGGTTATTGGAATTTAACGCAATTTTATTTACACAGTTCGGACCGGAATCGGAGCTGATATGATCGAAACTCGGTTTTCGGAAACTTCTCAAAGGGGTTAGTACATGGGATATTGTTAAAAATCAAGTTGGACCATTTTGTGGATATTTTTACATATTTTGTTCCTATGGGTTATTGGAATTCAATGAAATTTTATTTGGTGCCATTCGGACCTGAATCGGGGCTGAAATGACTGAAACTCGGTTTTCGGATAATCCTCAAAGGGGTTAGTACACGGGATATTGTTAAAAATCGAGTCGGACCATTTTATGGATATTTTTACATATTTTGTTCCAATGGGTTATTGGAATTCAACACAATTTTATTTAACGGAGTTCGGACCAGAATCGGAGCTGATATGATCGAAACTCGGTTTTCGGAAACTTCTCAAAGGGGTTAGTAGACGGGATATTGTTAAAAATAAAGTCGGACCATTTTGTGGATATTTTTACATATTTTGTTCCTATGGGTTATTGGAATTCAATGAAATTTTATTTGGTGCCATTCGGACCTGAATCGGGGCTGAAATAATTGAAACTCGATTTTCGGATAATCCTCAAAGGGGTTAGTACACGGGATATTGTTAAAAATCGAGTCGGACCATTTTATGGATATTTTTACATATTTTGTTCCAATGGGTTATTGGAATTCAATGAAATTTTATTTGGTGCCATTCGGACCAGAATCGGGGCTGAAATGACTGAAACTCGGTTTACGGATAATCCTCAAAAGGGGTTAGTACACGGGATATTGTTAAAAATCAAGTCGGACCATTTTATGGATATTTTTACATATTTTGTTCCTATGGGTTATTGGAATTCAATGAAATTTTATTTGGTGCCATTCGGACCTGAATCAGGGCTAAAATGACTGAAACTCGGTTTTCGGATAATCCTCAAAGGGGTTAGTACACGGGATATTGTTAAAAATCGAGTTGGACCATTTTATGGATATTTTTACATATTTTGTTCCTATGGGTTATTGGAATTCAACGCAATTTTATTTAATGGAGTTCGGACCGGAATCGGAGCTGATATGATCGAAACTCGATTTTCGGAAACTTCTCAAAGGGGTTAGTACACGGGATATTGTTAAAAATCAAGTCGGACCATTTTGTGGATATTTTTACATATTTTTTTCCTATGGGTTATTGGAATTCAATGAAATTTTATTTGGTGCCATTCAGACCTGAATCGAGGCTGAAATGACTGAAACTCGATTTTCGGATAATCCTCAAAGGGGTTAGTACACGGGATATTGTTAAAAATCGAGTCGGACTATTTTGTGGATATTTTTACATATTTTGTTCCAATGGGTTATTGGAATTCAATGAAATTTTATTTGGTGCCATTCGGACCTGAATCGGGGCTGAAATGACTGAAACTCTATTTTCGGATAATCCTCAAAGGGGTTTGTTCACGGGATATTGCTAAAAATCGAGTCGGACCATTTTATGGATATTTTTACATATTTTGTTCCTATGGGTTATTTGAATTTAACGCAATTTTATTTAACGCAGTTCGGACCGGAATCGGAGCTGATATGATCGAAACTCGGTTTTCGGAAACTTCTCAAAGGGGTTAGTACACGGGATATTGTTAAAAATAAAGTCGGACCATTTTGTGGATATTTTTACATATTTTGTTCCTATGGGTTATTGGAATTCAATGAAATTTTATTTGCTGCCATTCGGACCTGAATCGGGGCTGAAATGACTGAAACTCGGTTTTCGGATAATCCTCAAAGGGGTTAGTACACGGGATATTGTTAAAAATTGAGTCGGACCATTTTATGGATATTTTTACATATTTTGTTCCAATGGGTTATTGGAATTCAATGAAATTTTATTTGGTGCCATTCGGACCTGAATCGGGGCTGAAATAACTGAAACTCGGTTTTCGGATAATCCTCAAAGGGGTTAGTACACGGGATATTGTTAAAAATCAAGTCGGACCATTTTATGGATATTTTTACATATTTTGTTCCTATGGGTTATTGGAATTCAATGAAATTTTATTTGGTGCCATTCGGACCTGAATCAGGGCTAAAATGACTGAAACTCGATTTTCGGATAATCCTCAAAGGGGTTAGTACACGGGATATTGTTAAAAATTGAGTCGGACCATTTTATGGATATTTTTACATATTTTGTTCCTATGGGTTATTGGAATTCAACGCAATTTTATTTAATGGAGTTCGGACCGGAATCGGAGCTGATATGATCGAAACTCGGTTTTCGGAAACTTCTCAAAGGGGTTAGTACACGGGATATTGTTAAAAATCAAGTCGGACCATTTTGTGGATATTTTTACATATTTTGTTCCTATGGGTTATTGGAATTCAATAAAATTTTATTTGGTGCCATTCAGACCTGAATCGAGGCTGAAATGACTGAAACTCGATTTTCGGATAATCCTCAAAGGGGTTAGTACACGGGATATTGTTAAAAATCGAGTCGGACCATTTTGTGGATATTTTTACATATTTTGTTCCAATGGGTTATTGGAATTCAATGAAATTTTATTTGGTGCCATTCGGACCTGAATCGGGGCTGAAATGACTGAAACTCGATTTTCGGATAATCCTCAAAGGGGTTTGTTCACGGGATATTGCTAAAAATCGAGTCGGACCATTTTATGGATATTTTTACATATTTTGTTCCTATGGGTTATTTGAATTTAACGCAATTTTATTTAACGCAGTTCGGACCGGAATCGGAGCTGATATGATCGAAACTCGGTTTTCGGAAACTTCTCAAAGGGGTTAGTACACGGGATATTGTTAAAAATCAAGTCGGACCATTTTGTGGATATTTTTACATATTTTGTTCCTATGGGTTATTGGAATTCAATGAAATTTTATTTGCTGCCATTCGGACCTGAATCGGGGCTGAAATGACTGAAACTCGGTTTTCGGATAATCCTCAAAGGGGTTAGTACACGGGATATTGTTAAAAATTGAGTCGGACCATTTTATGGATATTTTTACATATTTTGTTCCAATGGGTTATTGGAATTCAATGAAATTTTATTTGGTGCCATTCGGACCTGAATCGGGGCTGAAATAACTGAAACTCGATTTTCGGATAATCCTCAAAGGGGTTAGTTCACGGGATATTGCTAAAAATCGAGTCGGACCATTTTATGGATATTTTTACATATTTTGTTCCTATGGGTTATTGGAATTTAACGCAATTTTATTTACGCAGTTCGGACCGGAATCGGAGCTGATATGATCGAAACTCGGTTTTCGGAAACTTCTCAAAGGGGTTAGTACATGGGATATTGTTAAAAATCAAGTCGGACCATTTTGTGGATATTTTTACATATTTTGTTCCTATGGGTTATTGGAATTCAATGAAATTTTATTTGGTGCCATTCGAACCTGAATCGGGGCTGAAATGACTAAAACTCGGTTTTCGGATAATCCTCAAAGGGGTTAGTACACGGGATATTGTTAAAAATCGAGTCGGACCATTTTATGGATATTTTTACATATTTTGTTCCAATGGGTTATTGGAATTCAACACAATTTTATTTAACGGAGTTCGGACCGGAATCGGAGCTGATATGATCGAAACTCGGTTTTCGGAAACTTCTCAAAGGGGTTAGTACACGGGATATTGTTAAAAATAAAGTCGGACCATTTTGTGGATATTTTTACATATTTTGTTCCTATGGGTTATTGGAATTCAATGAAATTTTATTTGGTGCCATTCGGACTTGAATCGGGGCTGAAATAATTGAAACTCGATTTTCGGATAATCCTCAAAGGGGTTAGTACACGGGATATTGTTAAAAATCGAGTCGGACCATTTTATGAATATTTTTACATATTTTGTTCCAATGGGTTATTGGAATTCAATGAAATTTTATTTGGTGCCATTCGGACCTGAATCGGGGCTGAAATGACTGAAACTCGGTTTACGGATAATCCTCAAAGGGGTTAGTACACGGGATATTGTTAAAAATCAAGTCGGACCATTTTATGGATATTTTTACATATTTTGTTCCTAGGGTTATTGGAATTCAATGAAATTTTATTTGGTGCCATTCGGACCTGAATCAGGGCTAAAATGACTGAAACTCGGTTTTCGGATAATCCTCAAAGGGGTTAGTACACGGGATATTGTTAAAAATCGAGTCGGACCATCTTATGGATATTTTTACATATTTTGTTCCTATGGGTTATTGGAATTCAACGCAATTTTATTTAATGGAGTTCGGACCGGAATCGGAGCTGATATGATCGAAACTCGGTTTTCGGAAACTTCTCAAAGGGGTTAGTACACGGGATATTGTTAAAAATCAAGTCGGACAATTTTGTGGATATTTTTACATATTTTGTTCCTATGGGTTATTGGAATTCAATGAAATTTTATTTGGTGCCATTCAGACCTGAATCGAGGCTGAAATGACTGAAACTCGATTTTCGGATAATCCTCAAAGGGGTTAGTACACAGGATATTGTTAAAAATCGAGTCGGACCATTTTATGGATATTTTTACATATTTTGTTCCAATGGGTTATTGGAATTCAATGAAATTTTATTTGGTGCCATTCGGACCTGAATCGGGGCTGAAATGACTGAAAATCGATTTTCGGATAATCCTCAAAGGGGTTTGTTCACGGGATATTGCTAAAAATCGAGTCGGACCATTTTATGAATATTTTTACATATTTTGTTCCTATGGGTTATTTGAATTTAACGCAATTTTATTTAACGCAGTTCGGACCGGAATCGGAGCTGATATGATCGAAACTCGATTTTCGGAAACTTCTCAAAGGGGTTAGTACACGGGATATTGTTAAAAATCAAGTCGGACCATTTTGTGGATATTTTTACATATTTTGTTCCTATGGGTTATTGGAATTCAATGAAATTTTATTTGGTGCCATTCGGACCTGAATCGGGGCTGAAATGACTGAAACTCGGTTTTCGGATAATCCTCAAAGGGGTTAGTACACGGGATATTGTTAAAAATTGAGTCGGACCATTTTATGGATATTTTTACATATTTTGTTCCAATGGGTTATTGGAATTCAATGAAATTTTATTTGGTGCCATTCGGACCTGAATCGGGGCTGAAATAACTGAAACTCGATTTTCGGATAATCCTCAAAGGGGTTAGTTCACGAGATATTGCTAAAAATCGAGTCGGACCATTTTATGGATATTTTTACATATTTTGTTCCTATGGGTTATTGGAATTTAACGCAATTTTATTTACGCAGTTCGGACCGGAATCGGAGCTGATATGATCGAAACTCGGTTTTCGGAAACTTCTCAAAGGGGTTAGTACATGGGATATTGTTAAAAATCAAGTCGGACCATTTTGTGGATATTTTTACATATTTTGTTCCTATGGGTTATTGGAATTCAATGAAATTTTATTTGGTGCCATTCGGACCTGAATCGGGGCTGAAATGATTGAAACTCGGTTTTCGGATAATCCTCAAAGGGGTTAGTACACGGGATATTGTTAAAAATCGAGTCGGACCATTTTATGGATATTTTGTCATATTTTGTTCCTATGGGTTATTGGAATTCAACGAAATTTTATTTGGGGCCAGTCGGACCTGAATCGGGGCTGAATTGACTGAAACTCGGTTTTCGGATAATCCTCAAAGGGGTTAGTTCACGGGATATTGTTAAAAATCGAGTCGGACCATTTTATGGATATTTTTACATATTTTGTTCCTATGGGTTATTGGAATTCAACGCAATTTTATTTAACGAAGTTCGGACCGGAATCGGAGCTGATATGATCGAAACTCGGTTTTCGGAAACTTCTCAAAGGGATTAGTACACGGGATATTGTTAAAAATCAAGTCGGACAATTTTGTGGATATTTTTACATATTTTGTTCCTATGGGTTATTGGAATTCAATGAAATTTTATTTGGTGCCATTCGGACCTGAATCGGGGCTGAAATGACTAAAACTCGGTTTTCGGATAATCCTCAAAGGGGTTAGTACACGGGATATTGTTAAAAATCGAGTCTGGCCATTTTATGGATATTTTTACATATTTTGTTCCAATGGGCTATTGGAATTCATTGAAATTTTATTTGGTGCCATTCGGACCTGAATCGGGGCTAAAATGACTGAAACTCGGTTTTCGAATAATCCTCAAAGGGGTTATTACACGGGATACTGTTAAAAATCGAGTCGGACCATTTTATGGATATTTTTACATATTTTGTTCCTATGGGTTATTGGAATTTAACGCAATTTTATTTACGTAGTTCGGACCGGAATCGGAGCTGATATGATCGAAACTCGGTTTTCGGAAACTTCTCAAAGGGGTTAGTACATGGGATATTGTTAAAAATCAAGTCGGACCATTTTGTGGATATTTTTACATATTTTGTTCCTATGGGTTATTGGAATTCAATGAAATTTTATTTGGTGCCATTCGGACCTGAATCGGGGCTGAAATGATTGAAACTCGGTTTTCGAATAATCCTCAAAGGGGTTAGTACACGGGATATTGTTAAAAATCGAGTCGGACCATTTTATGGATATTTTTACATATTTTGTTCCAATGGGTTATTGGAATTCAATGAAATTTTATTTGGTGCCATTCGGACCTGAATCGGGGCTGAAATAAGTGAAACTCGATTTTCGGATAATCCTCAAAGGGGTTAGTTCACGGGATATTGCTAAAAATCGAGTCGGACCATTTTATGGATATTTTTACATATTTTGTTCCTATGGGTTATTGGAATTTAACGCAATTTTATTTACGCAGTTCGGACCGGAATCGGAGCTTATATGATCGAAACTCGGTTTTCGAAAACTTCTCAAAGGGGTTAGTACATGGGATATTGTTAAAAATCAAGTCGGACCATTTTGTGGATATTTTTACATATTTTGTTCCTATGGGTTATTGGAATTCAATGAAATTTTATTTGGTGCCATTCGGACCTGAATCGGGGCTGAAATGATTGAAACTCGGTTTTCGGATAATCCTCAAAGGGGTTAGTACACGGGATATTGTTAAAAATCGAGTCGGACCATTTTATGGATATTTTGTCATATTTTGTTCCTATGGGTTATTGGAATTCAACGAAATTTTATTTGGGGCCAGTCGGACCTGAATCGGGGCTGAATTGACTGAAACTCGGTTTTCGGATAATCCTCAAAGGGGTTAGTACATGGGATATTGTTAAAAATCGAGTCGGACCATTTTATGGATATTTTTACATATTTTGTTCCAATGGGTTATTGGAATTCATTGAAATTTTATTTGGTGCCATTCGGACCTGAATCGGGGCTAAAATGACTGAAACTCGGTTTTCGAATAATCCTCAAAGGGGTTATTACACGGGATACTGTTAAAAATCGAGTCGGACCATTTTATGGATATTTTTACATATTTTGTTCCTATGGGTTATTGGAATTTAACGCAATTTTATTTACGCAGTTCGGACCGGAATCGGAGCTGATATGATCGAAACTCGGTTTTCGGAAACTTCTCAAAGGGGTTAGTACATGGGATATTGTTAAAAATCAAGTCGGACCATTTTGTGGATATTTTTACATATTTTGTTCCTATGGGTTATTGGAATTCAATTAAATTTTATTTGGTGCCATTCGGACCTGAATCGGGGCTGAAATGATTGAAACTCGGTTTTCGGATAATCCTCAAAGGGGTTAGTACACGGGATATTGTTAAAAATCGAGTCGGACCATTTTATGGATATTTTTACATATTTTGTTCCAATGGGTTATTGGAATTCAATGAAATTTTATTTGGTGCCATTCGGACCTGAATCGGGGCTGAAATAACTGAAACTCGATTTTCGGATAATCCTCAAAGGGGTTAGTTCACGGGATATTGCTAAAAATCGAGTCGGACCATTTTATGGATATTTTTACATATTTTGTTCCTATGGGTTATTGGAATTTAACGCAATTTTATTTACGCAGTTCGGACCGGAATCGGAGCTTATATGATCGAAACTCGGTTTTCGGAAACTTCTCAAAGGGGTTAGTACATGGGATATTGTTAAAAATCAAGTCGGACCATTTTGTGGATATTTTTACATATTTTGTTCCTATGGGTTATTGGAATTCAATGAAATTTTATTTGGTGCCATTCGGACCTGAATCGGGGCTGAAATGATTGAAACTCGGTTTTCGGATAATCCTCAAAGGGGTTAGTACACGGGATATTGTTAAAAATCGAGTCGGACCATTTTATGGATATTTTGTCATATTTTGTTCCTATGGGTTATTGGAATTCAATGAAATTTTATTTGGGGCCAGTCGGACCTGAATCGGGGCTGAATTGACTGAAACTCGGTTTTCGGATAATCCTCAAAGGGGTTAGTACATGGGATATTGTTAAAAATCGAGTCGGACCATTTTATGGATATTTTTACATATTTTGTTCCTATGGGTTATTGGAATTCAACGCAATTTTATTTAACGAAGTTCGGACCGGAATCGGAGCTGATATGATCGAAACTCGGTTTTCGGAAACTTCTCAAAGGGATTAGTACACGGGATATTGTTAAAAATCAAGTCGGACAATTTTGTGGATATTTTTACATATTTTGTTCCTATGGGTTATTGGAATTCAATGAAATTTTATTTGGTGCCATTCGGACCTGAATCGGGGCTGAAATGACTAAAACTCGGTTTTCGGATAATCCTCAAAGGGGTTAGTACACGGGATATTGTTAAAAATCGAGTCTGGCCATTTTATGGATATTTTTACATATTTTGTTCCAATGGGTTATTGGAATTCATTGAAATTTTATTTGGTGTCATTCGGACCTGAATCGGGGATAAAATGACTGAAACTCGGTTTTCGAATAATCCTCAAAGGGGTTATTACACGGGATACTGTTAAAAATCGAGTCGGACCATTTTATGGATATTTTTACATATTTTGTTCCTATGGGTTATTGGAATTTAACGCAATTTTATTTACGCAGTTCGGACCGGAATCGGAGCTGATATGATCGAAACTCGGTTTTCGGAAACTTCTCAAAGGGGTTAGTACATGGGATATTGTTAAAAATCAAGTCGGACCATTTTGTGGATATTTTTACATATTTTGTTCCTATGGGTTATTGGAATTCAATGAAATTTTATTTGGTGCCATTCGGACCTGAATCGGGGCTGAAATGACTGAAACTCGGTTTTCGGATAATCCTCAAAGGGGTTAGTACACGGGATATTGTTAAAAATCGAGTCGGACCATTTTATGGATATTTTTACATATTTTGTTCCTATGGGTTATTGGAATTCAACGCAATTTTATTTAATGGAGTTCGGACCGGAATCGGAGCTGATATGATCGAAACTCGGTTTTCGGAAACTTCTCAAAGGGGTTAGTACACGGGATATTGTTAAAAATCAAGTCGGACCATTTTGTGGATATTTTTACATATTTTGTTCCTATGGGTTATTGGAATTCAATGAAATTTTATTTGGTGCCATTCAGACCTGAATCGAGGCTGAAATGACTGAAACTCGATTTTCGGATAATCCTCAAAGGGGTTAGTACACAGGATATTGTTAAAAATCGAGTCGGACCATTTTATGGATATTTTTACATATTTTGTTCCAATGGGTTATTGGAATTCAATGAAATTTTATTTGGTGCCATTCGGACCTGAATCGGGGCTGAAATGACTGAAAATCGATTTTCGGATAATCCTCAAAGGGGTTTGTTCACGGGATATTGCTAAAAATCGAGTCGGACCATTTTATGAATATTTTTACATATTTTTTTCCTATGGGTTATTTGAATTTAACGCAATTTTATTTAACGCAGTTCGGACCGGAATCGGAGCTGATATGATCGAAACTCGGTTTTCGGAAACTTCTCAAAGGGGTTAGTACACGGGATATTGTTAAAAATCAAGTCGGACCATTTTGTGGATATTTTTACATATTTTGTTCCTATGGGTTATTGGAATTCAGTGAAATTTTATTTGGTGCCATTCGGACCTGAATCGGGGCTGAAATGACTGAAACTCGGTTTTCGGATAATCCTCAAAGGGGTTAGTACACGGGATATTGTTAAAAATTGAGTCGGACCATTTTATGGATATTTTTACATATTTTGTTCCAATGGGTTATTGGAATTCAATGAAATTTTATTTGGTGCCATTCGGACCTGAATCGGGGCTGAAATAACTGAAACTCGATTTTCGGATAATCCTCAAAGGGGTTAGTTCACGGGATATTGCTAAAAATCGAGTCGGACCATTTTATGGATATTTTTACATATTTTGTTCCTATGGGTTATTGGAATTTAACGCAATTTTATTTACGCAGTTCGGACCGGAATCGGAGCTGATATGATCGAAACTCGGTTTTCGGAAACTTCTCAAAGGGGTTAGTACATGGGATATTGTTAAAAATCAAGTCGGACCATTTTGTGGATATTTTTACATATTTTGTTCCTATGGGTTATTGGAATTCAATGAAATTTTATTTGGTGCCATTCGGACCTGAATCGGGGCTGAAATGATTGAAACTCGGTTTTCGGATAATCCTCAAAGGGGTTAGTACACGGGATATTGTTAAAAATCGAGTCGGACCATTTTATGGATATTTTGTCATATTTTGTTCCTATGGGTTATTGGAATTCAACGAAATTTTATTTGGGGCCAGTCGGACCTGAATCGGGGCTGAATTGACTGAAACTCGGTTTTCGGATAATCCTCAAAGGGGTTAGTTCACGGGATATTGTTAAAAATCGAGTCGGACCATTTTATGGATATTTTTACATATTTTGTTCCTATGGGTTATTGGAATTCAACGCAATTTTATTTAACGAAGTTCGGACCGGAATCGGAGCTGATATGATCGAAACTCGGTTTTCGGAAACTTCTCAAAGGGATTAGTACACGGGATATTGTTAAAAATCAAGTCGGACAATTTTGTGGATATTTTTACATATTTTGTTCCTATGGGTTATTGGAATTCAATGAAATTTTATTTGGTGCCATTCGGACCTGAATCGGGGCTGAAATGACTAAAACTCGGTTTTCGGATAATCCTCAAAGGGGTTAGTACACGGGATATTGTTAAAAATCGAGTCTGGCCATTTTATGGATATTTTTACATATTTTGTTCCAATGGGTTATTGGAATTCATTGAAATTTTATTTGGTGCCATTCGGACCTGAATCGGGGCTAAAATGACTGAAACTCGGTTTTCGAATAATCCTCAAAGGGGTTATTACACGGGATACTGTTAAAAATCGAGTCGGACCATTTTATGGATATTTTTACATATTTTGTTCCTATGGGTTATTGGAATTTAACGCAATTTTATTTACGCAGTTCGGACCGGAATCGGAGCTGATATGATCGAAACTCGGTTTTCGGAAACTTCTCAAAGGGGTTAGTACATGGGATATTGTTAAAAATCAAGTCGGACCATTTTGTGGATATTTTTACATATTTTGTTCCTATGGGTTATTGGAATTCAATGAAATTTTATTTGGTGCCATTCGGACCTGAATCGGGGCTGAAATGATTGAAACTCGGTTTTCGGATAATCCTCAAAGGGGTTAGTACACGGGATATTGTTAAAAATCGAGTCGGACCATTTTATGGATATTTTTACATATTTTGTTCCAATGGGTTATTGGAATTCAATGAAATTTTATTTGGTGCCATTCGGACCTGAATCGGGGCTGAAATAACTGAAACTCGATTTTCGGATAATCCTCAAAGGGGTTAGTTCACGGGATATTGCTAAAAATCGAGTCGGACCATTTTATGGATATTTTTACATATTTTGTTCCTATGGGTTATTGGAATTTAACGCAATTTTATTTACGCAGTTCAGACCGGAATCGGAGCTTATATGATCGAAACTCGGTTTTCGAAAACTTCTCAAAGGGGTTAGTACATGGGATATTGTTAAAAATCAAGTCGTACCATTTTGTGGATATTTTTACATATTTTGTTCCTATGGGTTATTGGAATTCAATGAAATTTTATTTGGTGCCATTCGGACCTGAATCGGGGCTGAAATGATTGAAACTCGGTTTTCGGATAATCCTCAAAGGGGTTAGTACACGGGATATTGTTAAAAATCGAGTCGGACCATTTTATGGATATTTTGTCATATTTTGTTCCTATGGGTTATTGGAATTCAACGAAATTTTATTTGGGGCCAGTCGGACCTGAATCGGGGCTGAATTGACTGAAACTCGGTTTTCGGATAATCCTCAAAGGGGTTAGTACATGGGATATTGTTAAAAATCGAGTCGGACCATTTTATGGATATTTTTACATATTTTGTTCCTATGGGTTATTGGAATTCAACGCAATTTTATTTAACGAAGTTCGGACCGGAATCGGAGCTGATATGATCGAAACTCGGTTTTCGGAAACTTCTCAAAGGGATTAGTACACGGGATATTGTTAAAAATCAAGTCGGACAATTTTGTGGATATTTTTACATATTTTGTTCCTATGGGTTATTGGAATTCAATGAAATTTTATTTGGTGCCATTCGGACCTGAATCGGGGCTGAAATGACTAAAACTCGGTTTTCGGATAATCCTCAAAGGGGTTAGTACACGGGATATTGTTAAAAATCGAGTCTGGCCATTTTATGGATATTTTTACATATTTTGTTCCAATGGGTTATTGGAATTCATTGAAATTTTATTTGGTGCCATTCGGACCTGAATCGGGGATAAAATGACTGAAACTCGGTTTTCGAATAATCCTCAAAGGGGTTATTACACGGGATACTGTTAAAAATCGAGTCGGACCATTTTATGGATATTTTTACATATTTTGTTCCTATGGGTTATTGGAATTTAACGCAATTTTATTTACGCAGTTCGGACCGGAATCGGAGCTGATATGATCGAAACTCGGTTTTCGGAAACTTCTCAAAGGGGTTAGTACATGGGATATTGTTAAAAATCAAGTCGGACCATTTTGTGGATATTTTTACATATTTTGTTCCTATGGGTTATTGGAATTCAATGAAATTTTATTTGGTGCCATTCGGACCTGAATCGGGGCTGAAATGATTGAAACTCGGTTTTCGGATAATCCTCAAAGGGGTTAGTACACGGAATATTGTTAAAAATCGAGTCGGACCATTTTATGGATATTTTTACATATTTTGTTCCAATGGGTTATTGGAATTCAATGAAATTTTATTTGGTGCCATTCGGACCTGAATCGGGGCTGAAATAACTGAAACTCGATTTTCGGATAATCCTCAAAGGGGTTAGTTCACGGGATATTGCTAAAAATCGAGTCGGACCATTTTATGGATATTTTTACATATTTTGTTCCTATGGGTTATTGGAATTTAACGCAATTTTATTTACGCAGTTCGGACCGGAATCTGAGCTGATATGATCGAAACTCGGTTTTCGGAAACTTCTCAAAGGGGTTAGTACATGGGATATTGTTAAAAATCAAGTCGGACCATTTTGTGGATATTTTTACATATTTTGTTCCTATGGGTTATTGGAATTCAATGAAATTTTATTTGGTGCCATTCGGACCTGAATCGGGGCTGAAATGATTGAAACTCGGTTTTCGGATAATCCTCAAAGGGGTTAGTACACGGGATATTGTTAAAAATCGAGTCGGACCATTTTATGGATATTTTGTCATATTTTGTTCCTATGGGTTATTGGAATTCAACGAAATTTTATTTGGGGCCAGTCGGACCTGAATCGGGGCTGAATTGACTGAAACTCGGTTTTCGGATAATCCTCAAAGGGGTTAGTACATGGGAT
The DNA here is from genome assembly GCA_036435485.1 of Saposhnikovia divaricata. NCBI lineage: Eukaryota > Viridiplantae > Streptophyta > Magnoliopsida > Apiales > Apiaceae > Saposhnikovia > Saposhnikovia divaricata. Next base: position 207,238,733 of record CM071601.1, on the reverse strand, counting down.
ATTGTTAAAAATCGAGTCGGACCATTTTATGGATATTTTTACATATTTTGTTCCTATGGGTTATTGGAATTCAACGCAATTTTATTTAACGAAGTTCGGACCGGAATCGGAGCTGATATGATCGAAACTCGGTTTTCGGAAACTTCTCAAAGGGATTAGTACACGGGATATTGTTAAAAATCAAGTCGGACAATTTTGTGGATATTTTTACATATTTTGTTCCTATGGGTTATTGGAATTCAATGAAATTTTATTTGGTGCCATTCGGACCTGAATCGGGGCTGAAATGATTGAAACTCGGTTTTCGGATAATCCTCAAAGGGGTTAGTACACGGGATATTGTTAAAAATCGAGTCGGACCATTTTATGGATATTTTGTCATATTTTGTTCCTATGGGTTATTGGAATTCAATGAAATTTTATTTGGGGCCAGTCGGACCTGAATCGGGGCTGAATTGACTAAAACTCGGTTTTCGGATAATCCTCAAAGGGGTTAGTACATGGGATATTGTTAAAAATCGAGTCGGACCATTTTATGGATATTTTTACATATTTTGTTCCTATGGGTTATTGGAATTTAACGCAATTTTATTTACGCAGTTCGGACCGGAATCGGAGCTGATATGATCGAAACTCGGTTTTCGGAAACTTCTCAAAGGGGTTAGTACATGGGATATTGTTAAAAATCAAGTCGGACCATTTTGTGGATATTTTTACATATTTTGTTCCTATGGGTTATTGGAATTCAATGAAATTTTATTTGGTGCCATTCGGACCTGAATCGGGGCTGAAATGATTGAAACTCGGTTTTCGGATAATCCTCAAAGGGGTTAGTACACGGGATATTGTTAAAAATCGAGTCGGACCATTTTATGGATATTTTGTCATATTTTGTTCCTATGGGTTATTGGAATTCAATGAAATTTTATTTGGTGCCATTCGGACCTGAATCGGGGCTGAAATGACTAAAACTCGGTTTTCGGATAATCCTCAAAGGGGTTAGTACACGGGATATTGTTAAAAATCGAGTCTGGCCATTTTATGGATATTTTTACTTATTTTGTTCCAATGGGTTATTGGAATTCATTGAAATTTTATTTGGTGCCATTCGGACCTGAATCGGGGCTAAAATGACTGAAACTCGGTTTTCGAATAATCCTCAAAGGGGTTATTACACGGGATACTGTTAAAAATCGAGTCGGACCATTTTATGGATATTTTTACATATTTTGTTCCTATGGGTTATTGGAATTTAACACAATTTTATTTACGCAGTTCGGACCGGAATCGGAGCTGATATGATCGAAACTCGGTTTTCGGAAACTTCTCAAAGGGGTTAGTACATGGGATATTGTTAAAAATCAAGTCGGACCATTTTGTGGATATTTTTACATATTTTGTTCCTATGGGTTATTGGAATTCAATGAAATTTTATTTGGTGCCATTCGGACCTGAATCGGGGCTGAAATGATTGAAACTCGGTTTTCGGATAATCCTCAAAGGGGTTAGTACACGGGATATTGTTAAAAATCGAGTCGGACCATTTTATGGATATTTTTACATATTTTGTTCCAATGGGTTATTGGAATTCAATGAAATTTTATTTGGTGCCATTCGGACCTGAATCGGGGCTGAAATAACTGAAACTCGATTTTCGGATAATCCTCAAAGGGGTTAGTTCACGGGATATTGCTAAAAATCGAGTCGGACCATTTTATGGATATTTTTACATATTTTGTTCCTATGGGTTATTGGAATTTAACGCAATTTTATTTACGCAGTTCGGACCGGAATCGGAGCTGATATGATCGAAACTCGGTTTTCGGAAACTTCTCAAAGGGGTTAGTACATGGGATATTGTTAAAAATCAAGTCGCACCATTTTCTGGATATTTTTACATATTTTGTTCCTATGGTTTATTGGAATTCAATGAAATTTTATTTGGTGCCATTCGGACCTGAATCGGGGCTGAAATGATTGAAACTCGGTTTTCGGATAATCCTCAAAGGGGTTAGTACACGGGATATTGTTAAAAATCGAGTCGGACCATTTTATGGATATTTTGTCATATTTTGTTCCTATGGGTTATTGGAATTCAATGAAATTTTATTTGGGGCCAGTCGGACCTGAATCGGGGCTGAATTGACTGAAACTCGGTTTTCGGATAATCCTCAAAGGGGTTAGTACATGGGATATTGTTAAAAATCGAGTCGGACCATTTTATAGATATTTTTACATATTTTGTTCCTACGGGTTATTGGAATTTAACGCAATTTTATTTACGCAGTTCGGACCGGAATCGGAGCTGATATGATCGAAACTCGGTTTTCGGAAACTTCTCAAAGGGGTTAGTACATGGGATATTGTTAAAAATCAAGTCGGACCATTTTGTGGATATTTTTACATATTTTGTTCCTATGGGTTATTGGAATTCAATGAAATTTTATTTGGTGCCATTCGGACCTGAATCGGGGCTGAAATGATTGAAACTCGGTTTTCGGATAATCCTCAAAGGGGTTAGTACACGGGATATTGTTAAAAATCGAGTCGGACCATTTTATGGATATTTTGTCATATTTTGTTCCTATGGGTTATTGGAATTCAATGAAATTTTATTTGGTGCCATTCGGACCTGAATCGGGGCTGAAATGACTAAAACTCGGTTTTCGGATAATCCTCAAAGGGGTTAGTACACGGGATATTGTTAAAAATCGAGTCTGGCCATTTTATGGATATTTTTACTTATTTTGTTCCAATGGGTTATTGGAATTCATTGAAATTTTATTTGGTGCCATTCGGACCTGAATCGGGGCTAAAATGACTGAAACTCGGTTTTCGAATAATCCTCAAAGGGGTTATTACACGGGATACTGTTAAAAATCGAGTCGGACCATTTTATGGATATTTTTACATATTTTGTTCCTATGGGTTATTGGAATTTAACGCAATTTTATTTACGCAGTTCGGACCGGAATCGGAGCTGATATGATCGAAACTCGGTTTTCGGAAACTTCTCAAAGGGGTTAGTACATGGGATATTGTTAAAAATCAAGTCGGACCATTTTGTGGATATTTTTACATATTTTGTTCCTATGGGTTATTGGAATTCAATGAAATTTTATTTGGTGCCATTCGGACCTGAATCGGGGCTGAAATGATTGAAACTCGGTTTTCGGATAATCCTCAAAGGGGTTAGTACACGGGATATTGTTAAAAATCGAGTCGGACCATTTTATGGATATTTTTACATATTTTGTTCCAATGGGTTATTGGAATTCAATGAAATTTTATTTTGTGCCATTCGGACCTGAATCGGGGCTGAAATAACTGAAACTCGATTTTCGGATAATCCTCAAAGGGGTTAGTTCACGGGATATTGCTAAAAATCGAGTCGGACCATTTTATGGATATTTTTACATATTTTGTTCCTATGGGTTATTGGAATTTAACGCAATTTTATTTACGCAGTTCGGACCGGAATCGGAGCTGATATGATCGAAACTCGGTTTTCGGAAACTTCTCAAAGGGGTTAGTACATGGGATATTGTTAAAAATCAAGTCGCACCATTTTCTGGATATTTTTACATATTTTGTTCCTATGGTTTATTGGAATTCAATGAAATTTTATTTGGTGCCATTCGGACCTGAATCGGGGCTGAAATGATTGAAACTCGGTTTTCGGATAATCCTCAAAGGGGTTAGTACACGGGATATTGTTAAAAATCGAGTCGGACCATTTTATGGATATTTTGTCATATTTTGTTCCTATGGGTTATTGGAATTCAATGAAATTTTATTTGGGGCCAGTCGGACCTGAATCGGGGCTGAATTAACTGAAACTCGGTTTTCGGATAATCCTCAAAGGGGTTAGTACATGGGATATTGTTAAAAATCGAGTCGGACCATTTTATGGATATTTTTACATATTTTGTTCCTACGGGTTATTGGAATTTAACGCAATTTTATTTACGCAGTTCGGACCGGAATCGGAGCTGATATGATCGAAACTCGGTTTTCGGAAACTTCTCAAAGGGGTTAGTACATGGGATATTGTTAAAAATCAAGTCGGACCATTTTGTGGATATTTTTACATATTTTGTTCCTATGGGTTATTGGAATTCAATGAAATTTTATTTGGTGCCATTCGGACCTGAATCGGGGCTGAAATGATTGAAACTCGGTTTTCGGATAATCCTCAAAGGGGTTAGTACACGGGATATTGTTAAAAATCGAGTCGGACCATTTTATGGATATTTTGTCATATTTTGTTCCTATGGGTTATTGGAATTCAATGAAATTTTATTTGGGGCCAGTCGGACCTGAATCGGGGCTGAATTGACTGAAACTCGGTTTTCGGATAATCCTCAAAGGGGTTAGTACATGGGATATTGTTAAAAATCGAGTCGGACCATTTTATGGATATTTTTACATATTTTGTTCCTATGGGTTATTGGAATTCATTGAAATTTTATTTGGTGCCATTCGGACCTGAATCGGGGCTAAAATGACTGAAACTCGGTTTTCGAATAATCCTCAAAGGGGTTATTACACGGGATACTGTTAAAAATCGAGTCGGACCATTTTATGGATATTTTTACATATTTTGTTCCTATGGGTTATTGGAATTTAACGCAATTTTATTTACGCAGTTCGGACCGGAATCGGAGCTGATATGATCGAAACTCGGTTTTCGGAAACTTCTCAAAGGGGTTAGTACATGGGATATTGTTAAAAATCAAGTCGGACCATTTTGTGGATATTTTTACATATTTTGTTCCTATGGGTTATTGGAATTCAATGAAATTTTATTTGGTGCCATTCGGACCTGAATCGGGGCTGAAATGATTGAAACTCGGTTTTCGGATAATCCTCAAAGGGGTTAGTACACGGGATATTGTTAAAAATCGAGTCGGACCATTTTATGGATATTTTTACATATTTTGTTCCAATGGGTTATTGGAATTCAATGAAATTTTATTTGGTGCCATTCGGACCTGAATCGGGGCTGAAATAACTGAAACTCGATTTTCGGATAATCCTCAAAGGGGTTAGTTCACGGGATATTGCTAAAAATCGAGTCGGACCATTTTATGGATATTTTTACATATTTTGTTCCTATGGGTTATTGGAATTTAACGCAATTTTATTTACGCAGTTCGGACCGGAATCGGAGCTGATATGATCGAAACTCGGTTTTCGGAAACTTCTCAAAGGGGTTAGTACATGGGATATTGTTAAAAATCAAGTCGCACCATTTTCTGGATATTTTTACATATTTTGTTCCTATGGTTTATTGGAATTCAATGAAATTTTATTTGTTGCCATTCGGACCTGAATCGGGGCTGAAATGATTGAAACTCGGTTTTCGGATAATCCTCAAAGGGGTTAGTACACGGGATATTGTTAAAAATCGAGTCGGACCATTTTATGGATATTTTGTCATATTTTGTTCCTATGGGTTATTGGAATTCAACGAAATTTAATTTGGGGCCAGTCGGACCTGAATCGGGGCTGAATTGACTGAAACTCGATTTTCGGATAATCCTCAAAGGGGTTAGTACATGGGATATTGTTAAAAATCGAGTCGGACCATTTTACGGATATTTTTACATATTTTGTTCCTATGGGTTATTGGAATTCAACGCAATTTTATTTAACGAAGTTCGGACCGGAATCGGAGCTGATATGATCGAAACTCGGTTTTCGGAAACTTCTCAAAGGGATTAGTACACGGGATATTGTTAAAAATCAAGTCGGACAATTTTGTGGATATTTTTACATATTTTGTTCCTATGGGTTATTGGAATTCAATGAAATTTTATTTGGTGCCATTCGGACCTGAATCGGGGCTGAAATGATTGAAACTCGGTTTTCGGATAATCCTCAAAGGGGTTAGTACACGGGATATTGTTAAAAATCGAGTCGGACCATTTTATGGATATTTTGTCATATTTTGTTCCTATGGGTTATTGGAATTCAATGAAATTTTATTTGGGGCCAGTCGGACCTGAATCGGGGCTGAATTGACTGAAACTCGGTTTTCGGATAATCCTCAAAGGGGTTAGTACATGGGATATTGTTAAAAATCGAGTCGGACCATTTTATGGATATTTTTGCATATTTTGTTCCTATGGGTTATTGGAATTCAATGAAATTTTATTTGGTGCCATTCGGACCTGAATCGGGGCTGAAATGATTGAAACTCGGTTTTCGGATAATCCTCAAAGGGGTTAGTACACGGGATATTGTTAAAAATCGAGTCGGACCATTTTATGGATATTTTTACATATTTTGTTCCAATGGGTTATTGGAATTCAATGAAATTTTATTTGGTGCCATTCGGACCTGAATCGGGGCTGAAATAACTGAAACTCGATTTTCGGATAATCCTCAAAGGGGTTAGTTCACGGGATATTGCTAAAAATCGAGTCGGACCATTTTATGGATATTTTTACATATTTTGTTCCTATGGGTTATTGGAATTTAACGCAATTTTATTTACGCAGTTCAGACCGGAATCGGAGCTGATATGATCGAAACTCGGTTTTCGGAAACTTCTCAAAGGGGTTAGTACATGGGATATTGTTAAAAATCAAGTCGGACCATTTTGTGGATATTTTTACATATTTTGTTCCTATGGGTTATTGGAATTCAATGAAATTTTATTTGGTGCCATTCGGACCTGAATCGGGGCTGAAATGATTGAAACTCGGTTTTCGGATAATCCTCAAAGGGGTTAGTACACGGGATATTGTTAAAAATCGAGTCGGACCATTTTATGGATATTTTGTCATATTTTGTTCCTATGGGTTATTGGAATTCAACGAAATTTTATTTGGGGCCAGTCGGACCTGAATCGGGGCTGAATTGACTGAAACTCGGTTTTCGGATAATCCTCAAAGGGGTTAGTACATGGGATATTGTTAAAAATCGAGTCGGACCATTTTATGGATATTTTTACATATTTTGTTCCTATGGGTTATTGGAATTCAACGCAATTTTATTTAACGAAGTTCGGACCGGAATCGGAGCTGATATGATCGAAACTCGGTTTTCGGAAACTTCTCAAAGGGATTAGTACACGGGATATTGTTAAAAATCAAGTCGGACAATTTTGTGGATATTTTTACATATTTTGTTCCTATGGGTTATTGGAATTCAATGAAATTTTATTTGGTGCCATTCGGACCTGAATCGGGGCTGAAATGATTGAAACTCGGTTTTCGGATAATCCTCAAAGGGGTTAGTACACGGGATATTGTTAAAAATCGAGTCGGACCATTTTATGGATATTTTGTCATATTTTGTTCCTATGGGTTATTGGAATTCAATGAAATTTTATTTGGGGCCAGTCGGACCTGAATCGGGGCTGAATTGACTGAAACTCGGTTTTCGGATAATCCTCAAAGGGGTTAGTACATGGGATATTGTTAAAAATCGAGTCGGACCATTTTATGGATATTTTTACATATTTTGTTCCTATGGGTTATTGGAATTTAACGCAATTTTATTTACGCAGTTCGGACCGGAATCGGAGCTGATATGATCGAAACTCGGTTTTCGGAAACTTCTCAAAGGGGTTAGTACATGGGATATTGTTAAAAATCAAGTCGGACCATTTTGTGGATATTTTTACATATTTTGTTCCTATGGGTTATTGGAATTCAATGAAATTTTATTTGGTGCCATTCGGACCTGAATCGGGGCTGAAATGATTGAAACTCGGTTTTCGGATAATCCTCAAAGGGGTTAGTACATGGGATATTGTTAAAAATCGAGTCGGACCATTTTATGGATATTTTTACATATTTTGTTCCTATGGGTTATTGGAATTCAACGCAATTTTATTTAACGAAGTTCGGACCGGAATCGGAGCTGATATGATCGAAACTCGGTTTTCGGAAACTTCTCAAAGGGATTAGTACACGGGATATTGTTAAAAATCAAGTCGGACAATTTTGTGGATATTTTTACATATTTTGTTCCTATGGGTTATTGGAATTCAATGAAATTTTATTTGGTGCCATTCGGACCTGAATCGGGGCTGAAATGATTGAAACTCGGTTTTCGGATAATCCTCAAAGGGGTTAGTACACGGGATATTGTTAAAAATCGAGTCGGACCATTTTATGGATATTTTGTCATATTTTGTTCCTATGGGTTATTGGAATTCAATGAAATTTTATTTGGGGCCAGTCGGACCTGAATCGGGGCTGAATTGACTGAAACTCGGTTTTCGGATAATCCTCAAAGGGGTTAGTACATGGGATATTGTTAAAAATCGAGTCGGACCATTTTATGGATATTTTTACATATTTTGTTCCTATGGGTTATTGGAATTTAACGCAATTTTATTTACGCAGTTCGGACCGGAATCGGAGCTGATATGATCGAAACTCGGTTTTCGGAAACTTCTCAAAGGGGTTAGTACATGGGATATTGTTAAAAATCAAGTCGGACCATTTTGTGGATATTTTTACATATTTTGTTCCTATGGGTTATTGGAATTCAATGAAATTTTATTTGGTGCCATTCGGACCTGAATCGGGGCTGAAATGATTGAAACTCGGTTTTCGGATAATCCTCAAAGGGGTTAGTACACGGGATATTGTTAAAAATCGAGTCGGACCATTTTATGGATATTTTGTCATATTTTGTTCCTATGGGTTATAGGAATTCAATGAAATTTTATTTGGTGCCATTCGGACCTGAATCGGGGCTGAAATGACTAAAACTCGGTTTTCGGATAATCCTCAAAGGGGTTAGTACACGGGATATTGTTAAAAATCGAGTCTGGCCATTTTATGGATATTTTTACTTATTTTGTTCCAATGGGTTATTGGAATTCATTGAAATTTTATTTGGTGCCATTCGGACCTGAATCGGGGCTAAAATGACTGAAACTCGGTTTTCGAATAATCCTCAAAGGGGTTATTACACGGGATACTGTTAAAAATCGAGTCGGACCATTTTATGGATATTTTTACATATTTTGTTCCTATGGGTTATTGGAATTTAACGCAATTTTATTTACGCTGTTCGGACCGGAATCGGAGCTGATATGATCGAAACTCGGTTTTCGGAAACTTCTCAAAGGGGTTAGTACATGGGATATTGTTAAAAATCAAGTCGGACCATTTTGTGGATATTTTTACATATTTTGTTCCTATGGGTTATTGGAATTCAATGAAATTTTATTTGGTGCCATTCGGACCTGAATCGGGGCTGAAATGATTGAAACTCGGTTTTCGGATAATCCTCAAAGGGGTTAGTACACGGGATATTGTTAAAAATCGAGTCGGACCATTTTATGGATATTTTTACATATTTTGTTCCAATGGGTTATTGGAATTCAATGAAATTTTATTTGGTGCCATTCGGACCTGAATCGGGGCTGAAATAACTGAAACTCGATTTTCGGATAATCCTCAAAGGGGTTAGTTCACGGGATATTGCTAAAAATCGAGTCGGACCATTTTATGGATATTTTTACATATTTTGTTCCTATGGGTTATTGGAATTTAACGCAATTTTATTTACGCAGTTCGGACCGGAATCGGAGCTGATATGATCGAAACTCGGTTTTCGGAAACTTCTCAAAGGGGTTAGTACATGGGATATTGTTAAAAATCAAGTCGCACCATTTTCTGGATATTTTTACATATTTTGTTCCTATGGTTTATTGGAATTCAATGAAATTTTATTTGGTGCCATTCGGACCTGAATCGGGGCTGAAATGATTGAAACTCGGTTTTCGGATAATCCTCAAAGGGGTTAGTACACGGGATATTGTTAAAAATCGAGTCGGACCATTTTATGGATATTTTGTCATATTTTGTTCCTATGGGTTATTGGAATTCAATGAAATTTTATTTGGGGCCAGTCGGACCTGAATCGGGGCTGAATTAACTGAAACTCGGTTTTCGGATAATCCTCAAAGGGGTTAGTACATGGGATATTGTTAAAAATCGAGTCGGACCATTTTATGGATATTTTTACATATTTTGTTCCTACGGGTTATTGGAATTTAACGCAATTTTATTTACGCAGTTCGGACCGGAATCGGAGCTGATATGATCGAAACTCGGTTTTCGGAAACTTCTCAAAGGGGTTAGTACATGGGATATTGTTAAAAATCAAGTCGGACCATTTTGTGGATATTTTTACATATTTTGTTCCTATGGGTTATTGGAATTCAATGAAATTTTATTTGGTGCCATTCGGACCTGAATCGGGGCTGAAATGATTGAAACTCGGTTTTCGGATAATCCTCAAAGGGGTTAGTACACGGGATATTGTTAAAAATCGAGTCGGACCATTTTATGGATATTTTGTCATATTTTGTTCCTATGGGTTATTGGAATTCAATGAAATTTTATTTGGGGCCAGTCGGACCTGAATCGGGGCTGAATTGACTGAAACTCGGTTTTCGGATAATCCTCAAAGGGGTTAGTACATGGGATATTGTTAAAAATCGAGTCGGACCATTTTATGGATATTTTTACATATTTTGTTCCTATGGGTTATTGGAATTCATTGAAATTTTATTTGGTGCCATTCGGACCTGAATCGGGGCTAAAATGACTGAAACTCGGTTTTCGAATAATCCTCAAAGGGGTTATTACACGGGATACTGTTAAAAATCGAGTCGGACCATTTTATGGATATTTTTACATATTTTGTTCCTATGGGTTATTGGAATTTAACGCAATTTTATTTACGCAGTTCGGACCGGAATCGGAGCTGATATGATCGAAACTCGGTTTTCGGAAACTTCTCAAAGGGGTTAGTACATGGGATATTGTTAAAAATCAAGTCGGACCATTTTGTGGATATTTTTACATATTTTGTTCCTATGGGTTATTGGAATTCAATGAAATTTTATTTGGTGCCATTCGGACCTGAATCGGGGCTGAAATGATTGAAACTCGGTTTTCGGATAATCCTCAAAGGGGTTAGTACACGGGATATTGTTAAAAATCGAGTCGGACCATTTTATGGATATTTTTACATATTTTGTTCCAATGGGTTATTGGAATTCAATGAAATTTTATTTGGTGCCATTCGGACCTGAATCGGGGCTGAAATAACTGAAACTCGATTTTCGGATAATCCTCAAAGGGGTTAGTTCACGGGATATTGCTAAAAATCGAGTCGGACCATTTTATGGATATTTTTACATATTTTGTTCCTATGGGTTATTGGAATTTAACGCAATTTTATTTACGCAGTTCGGACCGGAATCGGAGCTGATATGATCGAAACTCGGTTTTCGGAAACTTCTCAAAGGGGTTAGTACATGGGATATTGTTAAAAATCAAGTCGCACCATTTTCTGGATATTTTTACATATTTTGTTCCTATGGTTTATTGGAATTCAATGAAATTTTATTTGTTGCCATTCGGACCTGAATCGGGGCTGAAATGATTGAAACTCGGTTTTCGGATAATCCTCAAAGGGGTTAGTACACGGGATATTGTTAAAAATCGAGTCGGACCATTTTATGGATATTTTGTCATATTTTGTTCCTATGGGTTATTGGAATTCAACGAAATTTAATTTGGGGCCAGTCGGACCTGAATCGGGGCTGAATTGACTGAAACTCGGTTTTCGGATAATCCTCAAAGGGGTTAGTACATGGGATATTGTTAAAAATCGAGTCGGACCATTTTACGGATATTTTTACATATTTTGTTCCTATGGGTTATTGGAATTCAACGCAATTTTATTTAACGAAGTTCGGACCGGAATCGGAGCTGATATGATCGAAACTCGGTTTTCGGAAACTTCTCAAAGGGATTAGTACACGGGATATTGTTAAAAATCAAGTCGGACAATTTTGTGGATATTTTTACATATTTTGTTCCTATGGGTTATTGGAATTCAATGAAATTTTATTTGGTGCCATTCGGACCTGAATCGGGGCTGAAATGATTGAAACTCGGTTTTCGGATAATCCTCAAAGGGGTTAGTACACGGGATATTGTTAAAAATCGAGTCGGACCATTTTATGGATATTTTGTCATATTTTGTTCCTATGGGTTATTGGAATTCAATGAAATTTTATTTGGGGCCAGTCGGACCTGAATCGGGGCTGAATTGACTGAAACTCGGTTTTCGGATAATCCTCAAAGGGGTTAGTACATGGGATATTGTTAAAAATCGAGTCGGACCATTTTATGGATATTTTTGCATATTTTGTTCCTATGGGTTATTGGAATTCAATGAAATTTTATTTGGTGCCATTCGGACCTGAATCGGGGCTGAAATGATTGAAACTCGGTTTTCGGATAATCCTCAAAGGGGTTAGTACACGGGATATTGTTAAAAATCGAGTCGGACCATTTTATGGATATTTTTACATATTTTGTTCCAATGGGTTATTGGAATTCAATGAAATTTTATTTGGTGCCATTCGGACCTGAATCGGGGCTGAAATAACTGAAACTCGATTTTCGGATAATCCTCAAAGGGGTTAGTTCACGGGATATTGCTAAAAATCGAGTCGGACCATTTTATGGATATTTTTACATATTTTGTTCCTATGGGTTATTGGAATTTAACGCAATTTTATTTACGCAGTTCAGACCGGAATCGGAGCTGATATGATCGAAACTCGGTTTTCGGAAACTTCTCAAAGGGGTTAGTACATGGGATATTGTTAAAAATCAAGTCGGACCATTTTGTGGATATTTTTACATATTTTGTTCCTATGGGTTATTGGAATTCAATGAAATTTTATTTGGTGCCATTCGGACCTGAATCGGGGCTGAAATGATTGAAACTCGGTTTTCGGATAATCCTCAAAGGGGTTAGTACACGGGATATTGTTAAAAATCGAGTCGGACCATTTTATGGATATTTTGTCATATTTTGTTCCTATGGGTTATTGGAATTCAACGAAATTTTATTTGGGGCCAGTCGGACCTGAATCGGGGCTGAATTGACTGAAACTCGGTTTTCGGATAATCCTCAAAGGGGTTAGTACATGGGATATTGTTAAAAATCGAGTCGGACCATTTTATGGATATTTTTACATATTTTGTTCCTATGGGTTATTGGAATTCAACGCAATTTTATTTAACGAAGTTCGGACCGGAATCGGAGCTGATATGATCGAAACTCGGTTTTCGGAAACTTCTCAAAGGGATTAGTACACGGGATATTGTTAAAAATCAAGTCGGACAATTTTGTGGATATTTTTACATATTTTGTTCCTATGGGTTATTGGAATTCAATGAAATTTTATTTGGTGCCATTCGGACCTGAATCGGGGCTGAAATGATTGAAACTCGGTTTTCGGATAATCCTCAAAGGGGTTAGTACACGGGATATTGTTAAAAATCGAGTCGGACCATTTTATGGATATTTTGTCATATTTTGTTCCTATGGGTTATTGGAATTCAATGAAATTTTATTTGGGGCCAGTCGGACCTGAATCGGGGCTGAATTGACTGAAACTCGGTTTTCGGATAATCCTCAAAGGGGTTAGTACATGGGATATTGTTAAAAATCGAGTCGGACCATTTTATGGATATTTTTACATATTTTGTTCCTATGGGTTATTGGAATTTAACGCAATTTTATTTACGCAGTTCGGACCGGAATCGGAGCTGATATGATCGAAACTCGGTTTTCGGAAACTTCTCAAAGGGGTTAGTACATGGGATATTGTTAAAAATCAAGTCGGACCATTTTGTGGATATTTTTACATATTTTGTTCCTATGGGTTATTGGAATTCAATGAAATTTTATTTGGTGCCATTCGGACCTGAATCGGGGCTGAAATGATTGAAACTCGGTTTTCGGATAATCCTCAAAGGGGTTAGTACATGGGATATTGTTAAAAATCGAGTCGGACCATTTTATGGATATTTTTACATATTTTGTTCCTATGGGTTATTGGAATTCAACGCAATTTTATTTAACGAAGTTCGGACCGGAATCGGAGCTGATATGATCGAAACTCGGTTTTCGGAAACTTCTCAAAGGGATTAGTACACGGGATATTGTTAAAAATCAAGTCGGACAATTTTGTGGATATTTTTACATATTTTGTTCCTATGGGTTATTGGAATTCAATGAAATTTTATTTGGTGCCATTCGGACCTGAATCGGGGCTGAAATAATTGAAACTCGGTTTTCGGATAATCCTCAAAGGGGTTAGTACACGGGATATTGTTAAAAATCGAGTCGGACCATTTTATGGATATTTTGTCATATTTTGTTCCTATGGGTTATTGGAATTCAATGAAATTTTATTTGGGGCCAGTCGGACCTGAATCGGGGCTGAATTGACTGAAACTCGGTTTTCGGATAATCCTCAAAGGGGTTAGTACATGGGATATTGTTAAAAATCGAGTCGGACCATTTTATGGATATTTTTACATATTTTGTTCCTATGGGTTATTGGAATTTAACCCAATTTTATTTACGCAGTTCGGACCGGAATCGGAGCTGATATGATCGAAACTCGGTTTTCGGAAACTTCTCAAAGGGGTTAGTACATGGGATATTGTTAAAAATCAAGTCGGACCATTTTGTGGATATTTTTACATATTTTGTTCCTATGGGTTATTGGAATTCAATGAAATTTTATTTGGTGCCATTCGGACCTGAATCGGGGCTGAAATGATTGAAACTCGGTTTTCGGATAATCCTCAAAGGGGTTAGTACACGGGATATTGTTAAAAATCGAGTCGGACCATTTTATGGATATTTTGTCATATTTTGTTCCTATGGGTTATAGGAATTCAATGAAATTTTATTTGGTGCCATTCGGACCTGAATCGGGGCTGAAATGACTAAAACTCGGTTTTCGGATAATCCTCAAAGGGGTTAGTACACGGGATATTGTTAAAAATCGAGTCTGGCCATTTTATGGATATTTTTACTTATTTTGTTCCAATGGGTTATTGGAATTCATTGAAATTTTATTTGGTGCCATTCGGACCTGAATCGGGGCTAAAATGACTGAAACTCGGTTTTCGAATAATCCTCAAAGGGGTTATTACACGGGATACTGTTAAAAATCGAGTCGGACCATTTTATGGATATTTTTACATATTTTGTTCCTATGGGTTATTGGAATTTAACGCAATTTTATTTACGCTGTTCGGACCGGAATCGGAGCTGATATGATCGAAACTCGGTTTTCGGAAACTTCTCAAAGGGGTTAGTACATGGGATATTGTTAAAAATCAAGTCGGACCATTTTGTTGATATTTTTACATATTTTGTTCCTATGGGTTATTGGAATTCAATGAAATTTTATTTGGTGCCATTCGGACCTGAATCGGGGCTGAAATGATTGAAACTCGGTTTTCGGATAATCCTCAAAGGGGTTAGTACACGGGATATTGTTAAAAATCGAGTCGGACCATTTTATGGATATTTTTACATATTTTGTTCCAATGGGTTATTGGAATTCAATGAAATTTTATTTGGTGCCATTCGGACCTGAATCGGGGCTGAAATAACTGAAACTCGATTTTCGGATAATCCTCAAAGGGGTTAGTTCACGGGATATTGCTAAAAATCGAGTCGGACCATTTTATGGATATTTTTACATATTTTGTTCCTATGGGTTATTGGAATTTAACGCAATTTTATTTACGCAGTTCGGACCGGAATCGGAGCTGATATGATCGAAACTCGGTTTTCGGAAACTTCTCAAAGGGGTTAGTACATGGGATATTGTTAAAAATCAAGTCGCACCATTTTCTGGATATTTTTACATATTTTGTTCCTATGGTTTATTGGAATTCAATGAAATTTTATTTGGTGCCATTCGGACCTGAATCGGGGCTGAAATGATTGAAACTCGGTTTTCGGATAATCCTCAAAGGGGTTAGTACACGGGATATTGTTAAAAATCGAGTCGGACCATTTTATGGATATTTTGTCATATTTTGTTCCTATGGGTTATTGGAATTCAACGAAATTTTATTTGGGGCCAGTCGGACCTGAATCGGGGCTGAATTGACTGAAACTCGGTTTTCGGATAATCCTCAAAGGGGTTAGTACATGGGATATTGTTAAAAATCGAGTCGGACCATTTTATGGATATTTTTACATATTTTGTTCCTATGGGTTATTGGAATTCAACGCAATTTTATTTAACGAAGTTCGGACCGGAATCGGAGCTGATATGATCGAAACTCGGTTTTCGGAAACTTCTCAAAGGGATTAGTACACGGGATATTGTTAAAAATCAAGTCGGACAATTTTGTGGATATTTTTACATATTTTGTTCCTATGGGTTATTGGAATTCAATGAAATTTTATTTGGTGCCATTCGGACCTGAATCGGGGCTGAAATGATTGAAACTCGGTTTTCGGATAATCCTCAAAGGGGTTAGTACACGGGATATTGTTAAAAATCGAGTCGGACCATTTTATGGATATTTTGTCATATTTTGTTCCTATGGGTTATTGGAATTCAATGAAATTTTATTTGGGGCCAGTCGGACCTGAATCGGGGCTGAATTGACTGAAACTCGGTTTTCGGATAATCCTCAAAGGGGTTAGTACATGGGATATTGTTAAAAATCGAGTCGGACCATTTTATGGATATTTTTACATATTTTGTTCCTATGGGTTATTGGAATTTAACGCAATTTTATTTACGCAGTTCGGACCGGAATCGGAGCTGATATGATCGAAACTCGGTTTTCGGAAACTTCTCAAAGGGGTTAGTACATGGGATATTGTTAAAAATCAAGTCGGACCATTTTGTGGATATTTTTACATATTTTGTTCCTATGGGTTATTGGAATTCAATGAAATTTTATTTGGTGCCATTCGGACCTGAATCGGGGCTGAAATGATTGAAACTCGGTTTTCGGATAATCCTCAAAGGGGTTAGTACACGGGATATTGTTAAAAATCGAGTCGGACCATTTTATGGATATTTTGTCATATTTTGTTCCTATGGGTTATAGGAATTCAATGAAATTTTATTTGGTGCCATTCGGACCTGAATCGGGGCTGAAATGACTAAAACTCGGTTTTCGGATAATCCTCAAAGGGGTTAGTACACGGGATATTGTTAAAAATCGAGTCTGGCCATTTTATGGATATTTTTACTTATTTTGTTCCAATGGGTTATTGGAATTCATTGAAATTTTATTTGGTGCCATTCGGACCTGAATCGGGGCTAAAATGACTGAAACTCGGTTTTCGAATAATCCTCAAAGGGGTTATTACACGGGATACTGTTAAAAATCGAGTCGGACCATTTTATGGATATTTTTACATATTTTGTTCCTATGGGTTATTGGAATTTAACGCAATTTTATTTACGCTGTTCGGACCGGAATCGGAGCTGATATGATCGAAACTCGGTTTTCGGAAACTTCTCAAAGGGGTTAGTACATGGGATATTGTTAAAAATCAAGTCGGACCATTTTGTTGATATTTTTACATATTTTGTTCCTATGGGTTATTGGAATTCAATGAAATTTTATTTGGTGCCATTCGGACCTGAATCGGGGCTGAAATGATTGAAACTCGGTTTTCGGATAATCCTCAAAGGGGTTAGTACACGGGATATTGTTAAAAATCGAGTCGGACCATTTTATGGATATTTTTACATATTTTGTTCCAATGGGTTATTGGAATTCAATGAAATTTTATTTGGTGCCATTCGGACCTGAATCGGGGCTGAAATAACTGAAACTCGATTTTCGGATAATCCTCAAAGGGGTTAGTTCACGGGATATTGCTAAAAATCGAGTCGGACCATTTTATGGATATTTTTACATATTTTGTTCCTATGGGTTATTGGAATTTAACGCAATTTTATTTACGCAGTTCGGACCGGAATCGGAGCTGATATGATCGAAACTCGGTTTTCGGAAACTTCTCAAAGGGGTTAGTACATGGGATATTGTTAAAAATCAAGTCGCACCATTTTCTGGATATTTTTACATATTTTGTTCCTATGGTTTATTGGAATTCAATGAAATTTTATTTGGTGCCATTCGGACCTGAATCGGGGCTGAAATGATTGAAACTCGGTTTTCGGATAATCCTCAAAGGGGTTAGTACACGGGATATTGTTAAAAATCGAGTCGGACCATTTTATGGATATTTTGTCATATTTTGTTCCTATGGGTTATTGGAATTCAACGAAATTTTATTTGGGGCCAGTCGGACCTGAATCGGGGCTGAATTGACTGAAACTCGGTTTTCGGATAATCCTCAAAGGGGTTAGTACATGGGATATTGTTAAAAATCGAGTCGGACCATTTTATGGATATTTTTACATATTTTGTTCCTATGGGTTATTGGAATTCAACGCAATTTTATTTAACGAAGTTCGGACCGGAATCGGAGCTGATATGATCGAAACTCGGTTTTCGGAAACTTCTCAAAGGGATTAGTACACGGGATATTGTTAAAAATCAAGTCGGACAATTTTGTGGATATTTTTACATATTTTGTTCCTATGGGTTATTGGAATTCAATGAAATTTTATTTGGTGCCATTCGGACCTGAATCGGGGCTGAAATGATTGAAACTCGGTTTTCGGATAATCCTCAAAGGGGTTAGTACACGGGATATTGTTAAAAATCGAGTCGGACCATTTTATGGATATTTTGTCATATTTTGTTCCTATGGGTTATTGGAATTCAATGAAATTTTATTTGGGGCCAGTCGGACCTGAATCGGGGCTGAATTGACTGAAACTCGGTTTTCGGATAATCCTCAAAGGGGTTAGTACATGGGATATTGTTAAAAATCGAGTCGGACCATTTTATGGATATTTTTACATATTTTGTTCCTATGGGTTATTGGAATTTAACGCAATTTTATTTACGCAGTTCGGACCGGAATCGGAGCTGATATGATCGAAACTCGGTTTTCGGAAACTTCTCAAAGGGGTTAGTACATGGGATATTGTTAAAAATCAAGTCGGACCATTTTGTGGATATTTTTACATATTTTGTTCCTATGGGTTATTGGAATTCAATGAAATTTTATTTGGTGCCATTCGGACCTGAATCGGGGCTGAAATGATTGAAACTCGGTTTTCGGATAATCCTCAAAGGGGTTAGTACACGGGATATTGTTAAAAATCGAGTCGGACCATTTTATGGATATTTTGTCATATTTTGTTCCTATGGGTTATTGGAATTCAATGAAATTTTATTTGGTGCCATTCGGACCTGAATCGGGGCTGAAATGACTAAAACTCGGTTTTCGGATAATCCTCAAAGGGGTTAGTACACGGGATATTGTTAAAAATCGAGTCTGGCCATTTTATGGATATTTTTACTTATTTTGTTCCAATGGGTTATTGGAATTCATTGAAATTTTATTTGGTGCCATTCGGACCTGAATCGGGGCTAAAATGACTGAAACTCGGTTTTCGAATAATCCTCAAAGGGGTTATTACACGGGATACTGTTAAAAATCGAGTCGGACCATTTTATGGATATTTTTACATATTTTGTTCCTATGGGTTATTGGAATTTAACGCAATTTTATTTACGCAGTTCGGACCGGAATCGGAGCTGATATGATCGAAACTCGGTTTTCGGAAACTTCTCAAAGGGGTTAGTACATGGGATATTGTTAAAAATCAAGTCGGACCATTTTGTGGATATTTTTACATATTTTGTTCCTATGGGTTATTGGAATTCAATGAAATTTTATTTGGTGCCATTCGGACCTGAATCGGGGCTGAAATGATTGAAACTCGGTTTTCGGATAATCCTCAAAGGGGTTAGTACACGGGATATTGTTAAAAATCGAGTCGGACCATTTTATGGATATTTTTACATATTTTGTTCCAATGGGTTATTGGAATTCAATGAAATTTTATTTGGTGCCATTCGGACCTGAATCGGGGCTGAAATAACTGAAACTCGATTTTCGGATAATCCTCAAAGGGGTTAGTTCACGGGATATTGCTAAAAATCGAGTCGGACCATTTTATGGATATTTTTACATATTTTGTTCCTATGGGTTATTGGAATTTAACGAAATTTTATTTACGCAGTTCGGACCGGAATCGGAGCTGATATGATCGAAACTCGGTTTTCGGAAACTTCTCAAAGGGGTTAGTACACGGGATATTGTTAAAAATCAAGTCGGACCATTTTGTGGATATTTTTACATATTTTTTCCTATGGGTTATTGGAATTCAATGAAATTTTATTTGGTGCCATTCGGACCTGAATCGGGGCTGAAATGATTGAAACTCGGTTTTCGGATAATCCTCAAAGGGGTTAGTACACGGGATATTGTTAAAAATCGAGTCGGACCATTTTATGGATATTTTGTCATATTTTGTTCCTATGGGTTATTGGAATTCAACGAAATTTTATTTGGGGCCAGTCGGACCTGAATCGGGGCTGAATTGACTGAAACTCGGTTTTCGGATAATCCTCAAAGGGGTTAGTACATGGGATATTGTTAAAAATCGAGTCGGACCATTTTATGGATATTTTTACATATTTTGTTCCTATGGGTTATTGGAATTCAACGCAATTTTATTTAACGAAGTTCGGACCGGAATCGGAGCTGATATGATCGAAACTCGGTTTTCGGAAACTTCTCAAAGGGATTAGTACACGGGATATTGTTAAAAATCAAGTCGGACAATTTTGTGGATATTTTTACATATTTTGTTCCTATGGGTTATTGGAATTCAATGAAATTTTATTTGGTGCCATTCGGACCTGAATCGGGGCTGAAATGACTAAAACTCGGTTTTCGGATAATCCTCAAAGGGGTTAGTACACGGGATATTGTTAAAAATCGAGTCTGGCCATTTTATGGATATTTTTACATATTTTGTTCCAATGGGTTATTGGAATTCATTGAAATTTTATTTGGTGCCATTCGGACCTGAATCGGGGCTAAAATGACTGAAACTCGGTTTTCGAATAATCCTCAAAGGGGTTATTACACGGGATACTGTTAAAAATCGAGTCGGACCATTTTATGGATATTTTTACATATTTTGTTCCTACGGGTTATTGGAATTTAACGCAATTTTATTTACGCAGTTCGGACCGGAATCAGAGCTGATATGATCGAAACTCGGTTTTCGGAAACTTCTCAAAGGGGTTAGTACATGGGATATTGTTAAAAATCAAGTCGGACCATTTTGTGGATATTTTTACATATTTTGTTCCTATGGGTTATTGGAATTCAATGAAATTTTATTTGGTGCCATTCGGACCTGAATCGGGGCTGAAATGATTGAAACTCGGTTTTCGGATAATCCTCAAAGGGGTTAGTACACGGGATATTGTTAAAAATCGAGTCGGACCATTTTATGGATATTTTTACATATTTTGTTCCTATGGGTTATTGGAATTTAACGCAATTTTATTTACGCAGTTCGGACCGGAATCGGAGCTGATATGATCGAAACTCGGTTTTCGGAAACTTCTCAAAGGGGTTAGTACATGGGATATTGTTAAAAATCAAGTCGGACCATTTTGTGGATATTTTTACATATTTTGTTCCTATGGGTTATTGGAATTCAATGAAATTTTATTTGGTGCCATTCGGACCTGAATCGGGGCTGAAATGATTGAAACTCGGTTTTCGGATAATCCTCAAAGGGGTTAGTACACGGGATATTGTTAAAAATCGAGTCGGACCATTTTATGGATATTTTGTCATATTTTGTTCCTATGGGTTATTGGAATTCAACGAAATTTTATTTGGGGCCAGTCGGACCTGAATCGGGGCTGAATTGACTGAAACTCGGTTTTCGGATAATCCTCAAAGGGGTTAGTACATGGGATATTGTTAAAAATCGAGTCGGACCATTTTATGGATATTTTTACATATTTTGTTCCTATGGGTTATTGGAATTCAACGCAATTTTATTGAACGAAGTTCGGACCGGAATCGGAGCTGATATGATCGAAACTCGGTTTTCGGAAACTTCTCAAAGGGATTAGTACACGGGATATTGTTAAAAATCAAGTCGGACAATTTTGTGGATATTTTTACATATTTTGTTCCTATGGGTTATTGGAATTCAATGAAATTTTATTTGGTGCCATTCGGACCTGAATCGGGGCTGAAATGACTAAAACTCGGTTTTCGGATAATCCTCAAAGGGGTTAGTACACGGGATATTGTTAAAAATCGAGTCTGGCCATTTTATGGATATTTTTACATATTTTGTTCCAATGGGTTATTGGAATTCATTGAAATTTTATTTGGTGCCATTCGGACCTGAATCGGGGCTGAAATGACTAAAACTCGGTTTTCGGATAATCCTCAAAGGGGTTAGTACACGGGATATTGTTAAAAATCGAGTCTGGCCATTTTATGGATATTTTTACATATTTTGTTCCAATGGGTTATTGGAATTCATTGAAATTTTATTTGGTGCCATTCGGACCTGAATCGGGGCTGAAATGATTGAAACTCGGTTTTCGGATAATCCTCAAAGGGGTTAGTACACGGGATATTGTTAAAAATCGAGTCGGACCATTTTATGGATATTTTTACATATTTTGTTCCTATGGGTTATTGGAATTCAACGCAATTTTATTTAACGAAGTTCGGACCGGAATCGGAGCAGATATGATCGAAACTCTGTTTTTGGAAACTTCTCAAAGGGGTTAGTACACGGGATATTGTTAAAAATCAAGTCGGACCATTTTTTGGATATTTTTACATATTTTGTTCCTATGGGTTATTGGAATTCAATGAAATTTTATTTGCTGCCATTCGGACCTGAATCGGGGCTGAAATGACTGAAACTCGGTTTTCGGATAATCCTCAAAGGGGTTAGTACACGTGATATTGTTCAAAATCGAGTCGGACCATTTTATGGATATTTTTACATATTTTGTTCCTATGGGTTATTGGAATTCAACGTAATTTTATTTAACGCAGTTCGGACCGGAATCGGAGCTGATATGATCGAAACTCGGTTTTGGAAACTTCTCAAAGGGGTTAGTACACGGGATATTGTTAAAAATCAAGTCGGACCATTTTGTGGATATTTTTACATATTTTGTTCCTATGGGTTATTGGAATTCAATGAAATTTTATTCGCTGCCATTCGGACCTGAATCGGGGCTGAAATGACTGAAACTCGGTTTTCGGATAATCCTCAAAGGGGTTAGTACACGTGATATTGTTAAAAATCGAGTCGGACCATTTTATGGATATTTTTACATATTTTGTTCCTATGGGTTATTGGAATTCAACACAATTTTATTTAACGGAGTTCGGACCGGAATCGGAGCTGATATGATCGAAACTCGGTTTTCGGAAACTTCTCAAAGGGGTTAGTACAGGGGATATTGTTAAAAATAAAGTCGGACCATTTTGTGGATATTTTTACATATTTTGTTCCTATGGGTTATTGGAATTCAATGAAATTTTATTTGGTGCCATTCGGACCTGAATCGGGGCTGAAATAATTGAAACTCGATTTTCGGATAATCCTCAAAGGGGTTAGTACACGGGATATTGTTAAAAATCGAGTCGGACCATTTTATGGATATTTTTACATATTCTGTTCCAATGGGTTATTGGAATTCAATGAAATTTTATTTGGTGCCATTCGGACCTGAATCGGGGCTGAAATGACTGAAACTCGGTTTACGGATAATCCTCAAAGGGGTTAGTACACGGGATATTGTTAAAAATCAAGTCGGACCATTTTATGGATATTTTTACATATTTTGTTCCTATGGGTTATTGGAATTCAATGAAATTTTATTTGGTGCAATTCGGACCTGAATCAGGGCTAAAATGACTGAAACTCGGTTTTCGGATAATCCTCAAAGGGGTTAGTACACGGGATATTGTTAAAAATTGAGTCGGACCATTTTATGGATATTTTTACATATTTTGTTCCAATGGGTTATTGGAATTCAATGAAATTTTATTTGGTGCCATTCGGACCTGAATCGGGGATGAAATGACTGAAACTCGGTTTACGGATAATCCTCAAAGGGGTTAGTACACGGGATATTGTTAAAAATCAAGTCGGACCATTTTATGGATATTTTTACATATTTTGTTCCTATGGGTTATTGGAATTCAATGAAATTTTATTTGGTGCCATTCGGACCTGAATCAGGGCTAAAATGACTGAAACTCGGTTTTCGGATAATCCTCAAAGGGCTTAGTACACGGGATATTGTTAAAAATCGAGTCGGACCATTTTATGGATATTTTTACATATTTTGTTCCTATGGGTTATTGGAATTCAACGCAATTTTATTTAATGGTGTTCGGACCGGAATCGGAGCTGATATGATCGAAACTCGGTTTTCGGAAACTTCTCAAAGGGGTTAGTACACGGGATATTGTTAAAAATCAAGTCGGACCATTTTGTGGATATTTTTACATATTTTGTTCCTATGGGTTATTGGAATTCAATGAAATTTTATTTGGTGCCATTCAGACCCGAATCGAGGCTGAAATGACTGAAAATCGATTTTCGGATAATCCTCAAAGGGGTTTGTTCACGGGATATTGTTAAAAATCGAGTCGGACCATTTTATGGATATTTTTACATATTTTGTTCCTATGGGTTATTTGAATTTAACGCAATTTTATTTAACGCAGTTCGGACCGGAATCGGAGCTGATATGATCGAAACTCGATTTTCGGAAACTTCTCAAAGGGGTTAGTACACGGGATATTGTTAAAAATCAAGTCGGACCATTTTGTGGATATTTTTACATATTTTGTTCCTATGGGTTATTGGAATTCAATGAAATTTTATTTGGTGCCATTCGGACCTGAATCGGGGCTGAAATGACTGAAACTCGGTTTTCGGATAATCCTCAAAGGGGTTAGTACACGGGATATTGTTAAAAATTGAGTCGGACCATTTTATGGATATTTTTACATATTTTGTTCCAATGGGTTATTGGAATTCAATGAAATTTTATTTGGTGCCATTCGGACCTGAATCGGGGATGAAATGACTGAAACTCGGTTTACGGATAATCCTCAAAGGGGTTAGTACAGGGGATATTGTTAAAAATCAAGTCGGACCATTTTATGGATATTTTTACATATTTTGTTCCTATGGGTTACTGGAATTCAATGAAATTTTATTTGGTGCCATTCGGACCTGAATCAGGGCTAAAATGACTGAAACTCGGTTTTCGGATAATCCTCAAAGGGCTTAGTACACGGGATATTGTTAAAAATCGAGTCGGACCATTTTATGGATATTTTTACATATTTTGTTCCAATGGGTTATTGGAATTCAACGCAATTTTATTTAATGGTGTTCGGACCGGAATCGGAGCTGATATGATCGAAACTCGGTTTTCGGAAACTTCTCAAAGGGGTTAGTACACGGGATATTGTTAAAAATCAAGTCGGACCATTTTGTGGATATTTTTACATATTTTGTTCCTATGGGTTATTGGAATTCAATGAAATTTTATTTGGTGCCATTCAGACCTGAATCGAGGCTGAAATGACTGAAACTCGATTTTCGGATAATCCTCAAAGGGGTTTGTACACTGGATATTGTTAAAAATCGAGTCGGACCATTTTATGGATATTTTTACATATTTTGTTCCAATGGGTTATTGGAATTCAATGAAATTTTATTTGGTGCCATTCGGACCTGAATCGGGGCTGAAATAACTGAAACTCGATTTTCGGATAATCCTCAAAGGGGTTAGTTCACGGGATATTGCTAAAAATCGAGTCGGACCATTTTATGGATATTTTTACATATTTTGTTCCTATGGGTTATTGGAATTCAACGCAATTTTATTTAACGAAGTTCGGACCGGAATCGGAGCTGATATGATCGAAACTCGGTTTTCGGAAACTTCTCAAAGGGATTAGTACACGGGATATTGTTAAAAATCAAGTCGGACAATTTTGTGGATATTTTTACATATTTTGTTCCTATGTGTTATTGGAATTCAATGAAATTTTATTTGGTGCAATTCGGACCTGAATCGGGGCTGAAATGACTGAAACTCGGTTTTCGGATAATCCTCAAAGGGGTTAGTACACGGGATATTGTTAAAAATCGAGTCTGGCCATTTTATGGATATTTTTACATATTTTGTTCCAATGGGTTATTGGAATTCAATGAAATTTTATTTGGTGCCATTCGGACCAGAATCGGGGCTAAAATGACTGAAATTCGGTTTTCGAATAATCCTCAAAGGGGTTATTACACGGGATACTGTTAAAAATCGAGTCGGACCATTTTATGGATATTTTTACATATTTTGTTCCTATGGTTTATTGGAATTCAACGCAATTTTATTTAACGAAGTTCGGACCGGAATCGGAGCTGATATGATCGAAACTCTGTTTTTGGAAACTTCTCAAAGGGGTTAGTACACGGGATATTGTTAAAAATCAAGTCGGACCATTTTGCGGATATTTTTACATATTTTGTTCCTATGGGTTATTAGAATTCAATGAAATTTTATTCGCTGCCATTCGGACCTGAATCGGGGCTGAAATGACTGAAACTCCTTTTTCGGATAATCCTCAAAGGGGTTAGTACACGTGATATTGTTAAAAATCGAGTCGGACCATTTTATGGATATTTTTACATATTTTGTTCCTATGGGTTATTGGAATTCAACGTAATTTTAATTAACGCAGTTCGGACCGGAATCGGAGCTGATATGATCGAAACTCGGTTTTTGGAAACTTCTCAAAGGGGTTAGTACACGGGATATTGTTAAAAATCAAGTCGGACCATTTTGTGGATATTTTTACATATTTTGTTCCTATGGGTTATTGGAATTCAATGAAATTTTATTTGGTGCCATTCGGACCTGAATCGGGGCTGAAATGACTGAAACTCGGTTTTCGGATAATCCTCAAAGGGGTTAGTACACGTGATATTGTTAAAAATCGAGTCGGACCATTTTATGGATATTTTTACATATTTTGTTCCTATGGGTTATTGGAATTCAACACAATTTTATTTAACGGAGTTCGGACCGGAATCGGAGTTGATATGATCGAAACTCGGTTTTCGGAAACTTCTCAAAGGGGTTAGTACACGGGATATTGTTAAAAATAAAGTCGGACCATTTTGTGGATATTTTTACATATTTTGTTCCTATGGGTTATTGGAATTCAATGAAATTTTATTTGGTGCCATTCGGACCTGAATCGGGGCTGAAATAATTGAAACTCGATTTTCGGATAATCCTCAAAGGGGTTAGTACACGGGATATTGTTAAAAATCGAGTCGGACCATTTTATGGATATTTTTACATATTTTGTTCCAATGGGTTATTGGAATTCAATGAAATTTTATTTGGTGCCATTCGGACCTGAATCGGGGCTGAAATGACTGAAACTCGGTTTACGGATAATCCTCAAAGGGGTTAGTACACGGGATATTGTTAAAAATTAAGTCGGACCATTTTATGGATATTTTTACATATTTTGTTCCTATGGGTTATTGGAATTCAATGAAATTTTATTTGGTGCCATTCGGACCTGAATCAGGGCTAAAATGACTGAAACTCGGTTTTCGGATAATCCTCAAAGGGCTTAGTACACGGGATATTGTTAAAAATCGAGTCGGACCATTTTATGGTTATTTTTACATATTTTGTTACTATGGGTTATTGGAATTCAACGCAATTTTATTTAATGGAGTTCGGACCGGAATCGGAGCTGATATGATCGAAACTCGGTTTTCGGAAACTTCTCAAAGGGGTTAGTACACGGGATATTGTTAAAAATCAAGTCAGACCATTTTGTGGATATTTTTACATATTTTGTTCCTATGGGTTATTAGAATTCAATGAAATTTTATTTGGTGCCATTCAGACCTGAATCGAGGCTGAAATGACTGAAACTCGATTTTCGGATAATCCTCAAAGGGGTGTTAGTACACGGGATATTGTTAAAAATCGAGTCGGACCATTTTATGGATATTTTTACATATTTTGTTCCAATGGGTTATTGGAATTCAATGAAATTTTATTTGGTGCCATTCGGACCTGAATCGGGGCTGAAATGACTGAAACTCGGTTTACGGATAATCCTCAAAGGGGTTAGTACACGGGATATTGTTAAAAATCAAGTCGGACCATTTTATGGATATTTTTACATATTTTGTTCCTATGGGTTATTGGAATTCAATGAAATTTTATTTGGTGCAATTCGGACCTGAATCAGGGCTAAAATGACTGAAACTCGGTTTTCGGATAATCCTCAAAGGGGTTAGTACACGGGATATTGTTAAAAATTGAGTCGGACCATTTTATGGATATTTTTACATATTTTGTTCCAATGGGTTATTGGAATTCAATGAAATTTTATTTGGTGCCATTCGGACCTGAATCGGGGATGAAATGACTGAAACTCGGTTTACGGATAATCCTCAAAGGGGTTAGTACACGGGATATTGTTAAAAATCAAGTCGGACCATTTTATGGATATTTTTACATATTTTGTTCCTATGGGTTATTGGAATTCAATGAAATTTTATTTGGTGCCATTCGGACCTGAATCAGGGCTAAAATGACTGAAACTCGGTTTTCGGATAATCCTCAAAGGGCTTAGTACACGGGATATTGTTAAAAATCGAGTCGGACCATTTTATGGATATTTTTACATATTTTGTTCCTATGGGTTATTGGAATTCAACGCAATTTTATTTAATGGTGTTCGGACCGGAATCGGAGCTGATATGATCGAAACTCGGTTTTCGGAAACTTCTCAAAGGGGTTAGTACACGGGATATTGTTAAAAATCAAGTCGGACCATTTTGTGGATATTTTTACATATTTTGTTCCTATGGGTTATTGGAATTCAATGAAATTTTATTTGGTGCCATTCAGACCCGAATCGAGGCTGAAATGACTGAAAATCGATTTTCGGATAATCCTCAAAGGGGTTTGTTCACGGGATATTGTTAAAAATCGAGTCGGACCATTTTATGGATATTTTTACATATTTTGTTCCTATGGGTTATTTGAATTTAACGCAATTTTATTTAACGCAGTTCGGACCGGAATCGGAGCTGATATGATCGAAACTCGATTTTCGGAAACTTCTCAAAGGGGTTAGTACACGGGATATTGTTAAAAATCAAGTCGGACCATTTTGTGGATATTTTTACATATTTTGTTCCTATGGGTTATTGGAATTCAATGAAATTTTATTTGGTGCCATTCGGACCTGAATCGGGGCTGAAATGACTGAAACTCGGTTTTCGGATAATCCTCAAAGGGGTTAGTACACGGGATATTGTTAAAAATTGAGTCGGACCATTTTATGGATATTTTTACATATTTTGTTCCAATGGGTTATTGGAATTCAATGAAATTTTATTTGGTGCCATTCGGACCTGAATCGGGGATGAAATGACTGAAACTCGGTTTACGGATAATCCTCAAAGGGGTTAGTACAGGGGATATTGTTAAAAATCAAGTCGGACCATTTTATGGATATTTTTACATATTTTGTTCCTATGGGTTACTGGAATTCAATGAAATTTTATTTGGTGCCATTCGGACCTGAATCAGGGCTAAAATGACTGAAACTCGGTTTTCGGATAATCCTCAAAGGGCTTAGTACACGGGATATTGTTAAAAATCGAGTCGGACCATTTTATGGATATTTTTACATATTTTGTTCCTATGGGTTATTGGAATTCAACGCAATTTTATTTAATGGTGTTCGGACCGGAATCGGAGCTGATATGATCGAAACTCGGTTTTCGGAAACTTCTCAAAGGGGTTAGTACACGGGATATTGTTAAAAATCAAGTCGGACCATTTTGTGGATATTTTTACATATTTTGTTCCTATGGGTTATTGGAATTCAATGAAATTTTATTTGGTGCCATTCAGACCTGAATCGAGGCTGAAATGACTGAAACTCGATTTTCGGATAATCCTCAAAGGGGTTTGTACACGGGATATTGTTAAAAATCGAGTCGGACCATTTTATGGATATTTTTACATATTTTGTTCCAATGGGTTATTGGAATTCAATGAAATTTTATTTGGTGCCATTCGGACCTGAATCGGGGCTGAAATAACTGAAACTCGATTTTCGGATAATCCTCAAAGGGGTTAGTTCACGGGATATTGCTAAAAATCGAGTCGGACCATTTTATGGATATTTTTACATATTTTGTTCCTATGGGTTATTGGAATTCAACGCAATTTTATTTAACGAAGTTCGGACCGGAATCGGAGCTGATATGATCGAAACTCGGTTTTCGGAAACTTCTCAAAGGGATTAGTACACGGGATATTGTTAAAAATCAAGTCGGACAATTTTGTGGATATTTTTACATATTTTGTTCCTATGGGTTATTGGAATTCAATGAAATTTTATTTGGTGCAATTCGGACCTGAATCGGGGCTGAAATGACTGAAACTCGGTTTTCGGATAATCCTCAAAGGGGTTAGTACACGGGATATTGTTAAAAATCGAGTCTGGCCATTTTATGGATATTTTTACATATTTTGTTCCAATGGGTTATTGGAATTCAATGAAATTTTATTTGGTGCCATTCGGACCAGAATCGGGGCTAAAATGACTGAAATTCGGTTTTCGAATAATCCTCAAAGGGGTTATTACACGGGATACTGTTAAAAATCGAGTCGGACCATTTTATGGATATTTTTACATATTTTGTTCCTATGGTTTATTGGAATTCAACGCAATTTTATTTAACGAAGTTCGGACCGGAATCGGAGCTGATATGATCGAAACTCTGTTTTTGGAAACTTCTCAAAGGGGTTAGTACACGGGATATTGTTAAAAATCAAGTCGGACCATTTTGCGGATATTTTTACATATTTTGTTCCTATGGGTTATTAGAATTCAATGAAATTTTATTCGCTGCCATTCGGACCTGAATCGGGGCTGAAATGACTGAAACTCCGTTTTCGGATAATCCTCAAAGGGGTTAGTACACGTGATATTGTTAAAAATCGAGTCGGACCATTTTATGGATATTTTTACATATTTTGTTCCTATGGGTTATTGGAATTCAACGTAATTTTAATTAACGCAGTTCGGACCGGAATCGGAGCTGATATGATCGAAACTCGGTTTTTGGAAACTTCTCAAAGGGGTTAGTACACGGGATATTGTTAAAAATCAAGTCGGACCATTTTGTGGATATTTTTACATATTTTGTTCCTATGGGTTATTGGAATTCAATGAAATTTTATTTGGTGCCATTCGGACCTGAATCGGGGCTGAAATGACTGAAACTCGGTTTTCGGATAATCCTCAAAGGGGTTAGTACACGTGATATTGTTAAAAATCGAGTCGGACCATTTTATGGATATTTTTACATATTTTGTTCCTATGGGTTATTGGAATTCAACACAATTTTATTTAACGGAGTTCGGACCGGAATCGGAGCTGATATGATCGAAACTCGGTTTTCGGAAACTTCTCAAAGGGGTTAGTACACGGGATATTGTTAAAAATAAAGTCGGACCATTTTGTGGATATTTTTACATATTTTGTTCCTATGGGTTATTGGAATTCAATGAAATTTTATTTGGTGCCATTCGGACCTGAATCGGGGCTGAAATAATTGAAACTCGATTTTCGGATAATCCTCAAAGGGGTTAGTACACGGGATATTGTTAAAAATCGAGTCGGACCATTTTATGGATATTTTTACATATTTTGTTCCAATGGGTTATTGGAATTCAATGAAATTTTATTTGGTGCCATTCGGACCTGAATCGGGGCTGAAATGACTGAAACTCGGTTTACGGATAATCCTCAAAGGGGTTAGTACACGGGATATTGTTAAAAATTAAGTCGGACCATTTTATGGATATTTTTACATATTTTGTTCCTATGGGTTATTGGAATTCAATGAAATTTTATTTGGTGCCATTCGGACCTTAATCAGGGCTAAAATGACTGAAACTCGGTTTTCGGATAATCCTCAAAGGGCTTAGTACACGGGATATTGTTAAAAATCGAGTCAGACCATTTTATGGTTATTTTTACATATTTTGTTACTATGGGTTATTGGAATTCAACGCAATTTTATTTAATGGAGTTCGGACCGGAATCGGAGCTGATATGATCGAAACTCGGTTTTCGGAAACTTCTCAAAGGGGTTAGTACACGGGATATTGTTAAAAATCAAGTCAGACCATTTTGTGGATATTTTTACATATTTTGTTCCTATGGGTTATTAGAATTCAATGAAATTTTATTTGGTGCCAATCAGACCTGAATCGAGGCTGAAATGACTGAAACTCGATTTTCGGATAATCCTCAAAGGGGTGTTAGTACACGGGATATTGTTAAAAATCGAGTCGGACCATTTTATGGATATTTTTACATATTCTGTTCCAATGGGTTATTGGAATTCAATGAAATTTTATTTGGTGCCATTCGGACCTGAATCGGGGCTGAAATGACTGAAACTCGGTTTACGGATAATCCTCAAAGGGGTTAGTACACGGGATATTGTTAAAAATCAAGTCGGACCATTTTATGGATATTTTTACATATTTTGTTCCTATGGGTTATTGGAATTCAATGAAATTTTATTTGGTGCAATTCGGACCTGAATCAGGGCTAAAATGACTGAAACTCGGTTTTCGGATAATCCTCAAAGGGGTTAGTACACGGGATATTGTTAAAAATTGAGTCGGACCATTTTATGGATATTTTTACATATTTTGTTCCAATGGGTTATTGGAATTCAATGAAATTTTATTTGGTGCCATTCGGACCTGAATCGGGGATGAAATGACTGAAACTCGGTTTACGGATAATCCTCAAAGGGGTTAGTACACGGGATATTGTTAAAAATCAAGTCGGACCATTTTATGGATATTTTTACATATTTTGTTCCTATGGGTTATTGGAATTCAATGAAATTTTATTTGGTGCCATTCGGACCTGAATCAGGGCTAAAATGACTGAAACTCGGTTTTCGGATAATCCTCAAAGGGCTTAGTACACGGGATATTGTTAAAAATCGAGTCGGACCATTTTATGGATATTTTTACATATTTTGTTCCTATGGGTTATTGGAATTCAACGCAATTTTATTTAATGGTGTTCGGACCGGAATCGGAGCTGATATGATCGAAACTCGGTTTTCGGAAACTTCTCAAAGGGGTTAGTACACGGGATATTGTTAAAAATCAAGTCGGACCATTTTGTGGATATTTTTACATATTTTGTTCCTATGGGTTATTGGAATTCAATGAAATTTTATTTGGTGCCATTCAGACCCGAATCGAGGCTGAAATGACTGAAAATCGATTTTCGGATAATCCTCAAAGGGGTTTGTTCACGGGATATTGTTAAAAATCGAGTCGGACCATTTTATGGATATTTTTACATATTTTGTTCCTATGGGTTATTTGAATTTAACGCAATTTTATTTAACGCAGTTCGGACCGGAATCGGAGCTGATATGATCGAAACTCGATTTTCGGAAACTTCTCAAAGGGGTTAGTACACGGGATATTGTTAAAAATCAAGTCGGACCATTTTGTGGATATTTTTACATATTTTGTTCCTATGGGTTATTGGAATTCAATGAAATTTTATTTGGTGCCATTCGGACCTGAATCGGGGCTGAAATGACTGAAACTCGGTTTTCGGATAATCCTCAAAGGGGTTAGTACACGGGATATTGTTAAAAATTGAGTCGGACCATTTTATGGATATTTTTACATATTTTGTTCCAATGGGTTATTGGAATTCAATGAAATTTTATTTGGTGCCATTCGGACCTGAATCGGGGATGAAATGACTGAAACTCGGTTTACGGATAATCCTCAAAGGGGTTAGTACAGGGGATATTGTTAAAAATCAAGTCGGACCATTTTATGGATATTTTTACATATTTTGTTCCTATGGGTTACTGGAATTCAATGAAATTTTATTTGGTGCCATTCGGACCTGAATCAGGGCTAAAATGACTGAAACTCGGTTTTCGGATAATCCTCAAAGGGCTTAGTACACGGGATATTGTTAAAAATCGAGTCGGACCATTTTATGGATATTTTTACATATTTTGTTCCTATGGGTTATTGGAATTCAACGCAATTTTATTTAATGGTGTTCGGACCGGAATCGGAGCTGATATGATCGAAACTCGGTTTTCGGAAACTTCTCAAAGGGGTTAGTACACGGGATATTGTTAAAAATCAAGTCGGACCATTTTGTGGATATTTTTACATATTTTGTTCCTATGGGTTATTGGAATTCAATGAAATTTTATTTGGTGCCATTCAGACCTGAATCGAGGCTGAAATGACTGAAACTCGATTTTCGGATAATCCTCAAAGGGGTTTGTACACGGGATATTGTTAAAAATCGAGTCGGACCATTTTATGGATATTTTTACATATTTTGTTCCAATGGGTTATTGGAATTCAATGAAATTTTATTTGGTGCCATTCGGCCCTGAATCGGGGCTGAAATAACTGAAACTCGATTTTCGGATAATCCTCAAAGGGGTTAGTTCACGGGATATTGCTAAAAATCGAGTCGGACCATTTTATGGATATTTTTACATATTTTGTTCCTATGGGTTATTGGAATTCAACGCAATTTTATTTAACGAAGTTCGGACCGGAATCGGAGCTGATATGATCGAAACTCGGTTTTCGGAAACTTCTCAAAGGGATTAGTACACGGGATATTGTTAAAAATCAAGTCGGACAATTTTGTGGATATTTTTACATATTTTGTTCCTATGGGTTATTGGAATTCAATGAAATTTTATTTGGTGCAATTCGGACCTGAATCGGGGCTGAAATGACTGAAACTCGGTTTTCGGATAATCCTCAAAGGGGTTAGTACACGGGATATTGTTAAAAATCGAGTCTGGCCATTTTATGGATATTTTTACATATTTTGTTCCAATGGGTTATTGGAATTCAATGAAATTTTATTTGGTGCCATTCGGACCAGAATCGGGGCTAAAATGACTGAAATTCGGTTTTCGAATAATCCTCAAAGGGGTTATTACACGGGATACTGTTAAAAATCGAGTCGGACCATTTTATGGATATTTTTACATATTTTGTTCCTATGGTTTATTGGAATTCAACGCAATTTTATTTAACGAAGTTCGGACCGGAATCGGAGCTGATATGATCGAAACTCTGTTTTTGGAAACTTCTCAAAGGGGTTAGTACACGGGATATTGTTAAAAATCAAGTCGGACCATTTTGCGGATATTTTTACATATTTTGTTCCTATGGGTTATTAGAATTCAATGAAATTTTATTCGCTGCCATTCGGACCTGAATCGTGGCTGAAATGACTGAAACTCCGTTTTCGGATAATCCTCAAAGGGGTTAGTACACGTGATATTGTTAAAAATCGAGTCGGACCATTTTATGGATATTTTTACATATTTTGTTCCTATGGGTTATTGGAATTCAACGTAATTTTAATTAACGCAGTTCGGACCGGAATCGGAGCTGATATGATCGAAACTCGGTTTTTGGAAACTTCTCAAAGGGGTTAGTACACGGGATATTGTTAAAAATCAAGTCGGACCATTTTGTGGATATTTTTACATATTTTGTTCCTATGGGTTATTGGAATTCAATGAAATTTTATTTGGTGCCATTCGGACCTGAATCGGGGCTGAAATGACTGAAACTCGGTTTTCGGATAATCCTCAAAGGGGTTAGTACACGTGATATTGTTAAAAATCGAGTCGGACCATTTTATGGATATTTTTACATATTTTGTTCCTATGGGTTATTGGAATTCAACACAATTTTATTTAACGGAGTTCGGACCGGAATCGGAGCTGATATGATCGAAACTCGGTTTTCGGAAACTTCTCAAAGGGGTTAGTACACGGGATATTGTTAAAAATAAAGTCGGACCATTTTGTGGATATTTTTACATATTTTGTTCCTATGGGTTATTGGAATTCAATGAAATTTTATTTGGTGCCATTCGGACCTGAATCGGGGCTGAAATAATTGAAACTCGATTTTCGGATAATCCTCAAAGGGGTTAGTACACGGGATATTGTTAAAAATCGAGTCGGACCATTTTATGGATATTTTTACATATTTTGTTCCAATGGGTTATTGGAATTCAATGAAATTTTATTTGGTGCCATTCGGACCTGAATCGGGGCTGAAATGACTGAAACTCGGTTTACGGATAATCCTCAAAGGGGTTAGTACACGGGATATTGTTAAAAATTAAGTCGGACCATTTTATGGATATTTTTACA
Organism: Saposhnikovia divaricata; assembly: GCA_036435485.1. NCBI lineage: Eukaryota > Viridiplantae > Streptophyta > Magnoliopsida > Apiales > Apiaceae > Saposhnikovia > Saposhnikovia divaricata. The sequence goes on along the minus strand of CM071601.1, from coordinate 207,202,552 downwards.
TATTTTGTTCCTATGGGTTATTGGAATTCAACGCAATTTTATTTAACGAAGTTCGGACCGGAATCGGAGCTGATATGATCGAAACTCGGTTTTCGGAAACTTCTCAAAGGGATTAGTACACGGGATATTGTTAAAAATCAAGTCGGACAATTTTGTGGATATTTTTACATATTTTGTTCCTATGGGTTATTGGAATTCAATGAAATTTTATTTGGTGCAATTCGGACCTGAATCGGGGCTGAAATGACTGAAACTCGGTTTTCGGATAATCCTCAAAGGGGTTAGTACACGGGATATTGTTAAAAATCGAGTCTGGCCATTTTATGGATATTTTTACATATTTTGTTCCAATGGGTTATTGGAATTCAATGAAATTTTATTTGGTGCCATTCGGACCAGAATCGGGGCTAAAATGACTGAAATTCGGTTTTCGAATAATCCTCAAAGGGGTTATTACACGGGATACTGTTAAAAATCGAGTCGGACCATTTTATGGATATTTTTACATATTTTGTTCCTATGGTTTATTGGAATTCAACGCAATTTTATTTAACGAAGTTCGGACCGGAATCGGAGCTGATATGATCGAAACTCTGTTTTTGGAAACTTCTCAAAGGGGTTAGTACACGGGATATTGTTAAAAATCAAGTCGGACCATTTTGCGGATATTTTTACATATTTTGTTCCTATGGGTTATTAGAATTCAATGAAATTTTATTCGCTGCCATTCGGACCTGAATCGGGGCTGAAATGACTGAAACTCCGTTTTCGGATAATCCTCAAAGGGGTTAGTACACGTGATATTGTTAAAAATCGAGTCGGACCATTTTATGGATATTTTTACATATTTTGTTCCTATGGGTTATTGGAATTCAACGTAATTTTAATTAACGCAGTTCGGACCGGAATCGGAGCTGATATGATCGAAACTCGGTTTTTGGAAACTTCTCAAAGGGGTTAGTACACGGGATATTGTTAAAAATCAAGTCGGACCATTTTGTGGATATTTTTACATATTTTGTTCCTATGGGTTATTGGAATTCAATGAAATTTTATTTGGTGCCATTCGGACCTGAATCGGGGCTGAAATGACTGAAACTCGGTTTTCGGATAATCCTCAAAGGGGTTAGTACACGTGATATTGTTAAAAATCGAGTCGGACCTTTTTATGGATATTTTTACATATTTTGTTCCTATGGGTTATTGGAATTCAACACAATTTTATTTAACGGAGTTCGGACCGGAATCGGAGCTGATATGATCGAAACTCGGTTTTCGGAAACTTCTCAAAGGGGTTAGTACACGGGATATTGTTAAAAATAAAGTCGGACCATTTTGTGGATATTTTTACATATTTTGTTCCTATGGGTTATTGGAATTCAATGAAATTTTATTTGGTGCCATTCGGACCTGAATCGGGGCTGAAATAATTGAAACTCGATTTTCGGATAATCCTCAAAGGGGTTAGTACACGGGATATTGTTAAAAATCGAGTCGGACCATTTTATGGATATTTTTACATATTTTGTTCCAATGGGTTATTCGAATTCAATGAAATTTTATTTGGTGCCATTCGGACCTGAATCGGGGCTGAAATGACTGAAACTCGGTTTACGGATAATCCTCAAAGGGGTTAGTACACGGGATATTGTTAAAAATTAAGTCGGACCATTTTATGGATATTTTTACATATTTTGTTCCTATGGGTTATTGGAATTCAATGAAATTTTATTTGGTGCCATTCGGACCTGAATCAGGGCTAAAATGACTGAAACTCGGTTTTCGGATAATCCTCAAAGGGCTTAGTACACGGGATATTGTTAAAAATCGAGTCGGACCATTTTATGGTTATTTTTACATATTTTGTTACTATGGGTTATTGGAATTCAACGCAATTTTATTTAATGGAGTTCGGACCGGAATCGGAGCTGATATGATCGAAACTCGGTTTTCGGAAACTTCTCAAAGGGGTTAGTACACGGGATATTGTTAAAAATCAAGTCAGACCATTTTGTGGATATTTTTACATATTTTGTTCCTATGGGTTATTAGAATTCAATGAAATTTTATTTGGTGCCATTCAGACCTGAATCGAGGCTGAAATGACTGAAACTCGATTTTCGGATAATCCTCAAAGGGGTGTTAGTACACGGGATATTGTTAAAAATCGAGTCGGACCATTTTATGGATATTTTTACATATTTTGTTCCAATGGGTTATTGGAATTCAATGAAATTTTATTTGGTGCCATTCGGACCTGAATCGGGGCTGAAATGACTAAAACTCGATTTTCGGATAATCCTCAAAGGGGTTTGTTCACGGGATATTGCTAAAAATCGAGTCGGACCATTTTATGGATATTTTTACATATTTTGTTCCTATGGGTTATTTGAATTTAACGCAATTTTATTTAACGCAGTTCGGACCGGAATCGGAGCTGATATGATCGAATCTCGGTTTTCGGAAACTTCTCAAAGGGGTTAGTACACGGGATATTGTTAAAAATCAAGTCGGACCATTTTGTGGATATTTTTACATATTTTGTTCTTGTGGGTTATTGGAATTCAATGAAATTTTATTTGGTGCCATTCGGACCTGAATCGGGGCTGAAATGACTGAAACTCGGTTTTCGGATAATCCTCAAAGGGGTTAGTACACGGGATATTGTTAAAAATCGAGTCGGAGCATTTTATGGATATTTTTACATATTTTGTTCCAATGGGTTATTGGAATTCAATGAAATTTTATTTGGTGCCATTCGGACCTGAATCGGGGATGAAATGACTGAAACTCGGTTTACGGATAATCCTCAAAGGGGTTAGTACACGGGATATTGTTAAAAATCAAGTCGGACCATTTTATGGATATTTTTACATATTCTGTTCCTATGGGTTATTGGAATTCAATGAAATTTTATTTGGTGCCATTCGGACCTGAATCAGGGCTAAAATGACTGAAATTCGGTTTTCGGATAATCCTCAAAGGGCTTAGTACACGGGATATTGTTAAAAATCGAGTCGGACCATTTTATGGATATTTTTACATATTTTGTTCCTATGGGTTATTGGAATTCAACGCAATTTTATTTAACGCAGTTCGGACCGGAATCGGAGCTGATATGATCGAAACTCGGTTTTCGGAAACTTCTCAAAGGGGTTAGTACACGGGATATTGTTAAAAATCAAGTCGGACCATTTTGTGGATATTTTTACATATTTTGTTCCTATGGGTTATTGGAATTCAATGAAATTTTATTTGGTGCCATTCGGACCTGAATCGGGGCTGAAATGACTGAAACTCGGTTTTCGGATAATCCTCAAAGGGGTTAGTACACGGGATATTGTTAAAAATTGAGTCGGACCATTTTATGGATATTTTTACATATTTTGTTCCAATGGGTTATTGGAATTCAATGAAATTTTATTTGGTGCCATTCGGACCTGAATCGGGGCTGAAATAACTGAAACTCGATTTTCGGATAATCCTCAAAGGGGTTAGTTCACGGGATATTGCTAAAAATCGAGTCGGACCATTTTATGGATATTTTTACATATTTTGTTCCTATGGGTTATTGGAATTTAACGCAATTTTATTTACGCAGTTCGGACCGGAATCGGAGCTGATATGATCGAAACTCGATTTTCGGAAACTTCTCAAAGGGGTTAGTACATGGGATATTGTTAAAAATCAAGTCGGACCATTTTGTGGATATTTTTACATATTTTGTTCCTATGGGTTATTGAAATTCAATGAAATTTTATTTGGTGCCATTCGGACCTGAATCGGGGCTGAAATGACTGAAACTCGGTTTTCGGATAATCCTCAAAGGGGTTAGTACACGGGATATTGTTAAAAATCGAGTCGGACCATTTTATGGATATTTTGTCATATTTTGTTCCTATGGGTTATTGGAATTCAACGAAATTTTATTTGGGGCCAGTCGGACCTGAATCGGGGCTGAATTGACTGAAACTCGGTTTTCGGATAATCCTCAAAGGGGTTAGTACATGGGATATTGTTAAAAATCGAGTCGGACCATTTTATGGATATTTTTACATATTTTGTTCCTATGGGTTATTGGAATTCAACGCAATTTTATTTAACGAAGTTCGGACCGGAATCGGAGCTGATATGATCGAAACTCGGTTTTCGGAAACTTCTCAAAGGGATTAGTACACGGGATATTGTTAAAAATCAAGTCGGACAATTTTGTGGATATTTTTACATATTTTGTTCCTATGGGTTATTGGAATTCAATGAAATTTTATTTGGTGCCATTCGGACCTGAATCGGGGCTGAAATGACTGAAACTCGGTTTTCGGATAATCCTCAAAGGGGTTAGTACACGGGATATTGTTAAAAATCGAGTCTGGCCATTTTATGGATATTTTTACATATTTTGTTCCAATGGGTTATTGGAATTCAATGAAATTTTATTTGGTGCCATTCGGACCTGAATCGGGGCTAAAATGACTGAAACTCGGTTTTCGGATAATCCTCAAAGGGGTTATTACACGGGATACTGTTAAAAATCGAGTCGGACCATTTTATGGATATTTTTACATATTTTGTTCCTATGGGTTATTGGAATTCAACGAAATTTTATTTGGTGCCAGTCGGACCTGAATCGGGGCTGAAATGACTGAAACTCGGTTTTCGGATAATCCTCAAAGGGGTTAGTACACGGGATATTGTTAAAAATCGAGTCGGACCATTTTATGGATATTTTTACATATTTTGTTCCTATGGGTCATTGGAATTCAACGCAATTTTATTTAACGAAGTTCGGACCGGAATCGGAGCTGATATGATCGAAACTCTATTTTTGGAAACTTCTCAAAGGGGTTAGTACACTGGATATTGTTAAAAATCAAGTCGGACCATTTTGTGGATATTTTTACATATTTTGTTCCTATGGGTTATTGGAATTCAATGAAATTTTATTTGCTGCCATTCGGACCTGAATCGGGGCTGAAATGACTGAAACTCGGTTTTCGGATAATCCTCAAAGGGGTTAGTACACGTGATATTGTTAAAAATCGAGTCGGACCATTTTATGGATATTTTTACATATTTTGTTCCTATGGGTTTTTGGAATTCAACGTAATTTTATTTAACGCAGTTCGGACCGGAATCGGAGCTGATATGATCGAAACTCGGTTTTTGGAAACTTCTCAAAGGGGTTAGTACACGGGATATTATTAAAAATCAAGTCAGACCATTTTGTGGATATTTTTACATATTTTGTTCCTATGGGTTATTGGAATTCAATGAAATTTTATTCGCTGCCATTCGGACCTGAATCGGGGCTGAAATGACTGAAACTCGGTTTTCGGATAATCCTCAAAGGGGTTAGTACACGTGATATTGTTAAAAATCGAGTCGGACCATTTTGTGGATATTTTTACATATTTTGTTCCTATGGGTTATTGGAATTCAACACAATTTTATTTAACGGAGTTCAGACCGGAATCGGAGCTGATATGATCGAAACTCGGTTTTTGGAAACTTCTCAAAGGGGTTAGTACACGGGATATTGTTAAAAATCAAGTCGGACCATTTTGTGGATATTTTTACATATTTTGTTCCTATGGGTTATTGGAATTCAATGAAATTTTATTTGGTGCCATTTGGACCTGAATCGGGGCTGAAATAATTGAAACTCGATTTTCGGATAATCCTCAAAGGGGTTAGTACACGGGATATTGTTAAAAATCGAGTCGGACTATTTTATGGATATTTTTACAAATTTTGTTCCAATGGGTTATTGGAATTCAATGAAATTTTATTTGGTGCCATTCGGACCTGAATCGGGGCTGAAATGACTGAAACTCGGTTTACGGATAATCCTCAAAGGGGTTAGTACACGGGATATTGTTAAAAATCAAGTCGGACCATTTTGTGGAAATTTTTACATATTTTGTTCCTATGGGTTATTGGAATTCAATGAAATTTTATTTGGTGCCATTCGGACCTGAATCGGGGCTGAAATGACTGAAACTCGGTTTTCGGATAATCCTCAAAGGGGTTAGTACACGGGATATTGTTAAAAATTGAGTCGGACCATTTTATGGATATTTTTACATATTTTGTTCCAATGGGTTATTGGAATTCAATGAAATTTTATTTGGTGCCATTCGGACCTGAATCGGGGCTGAAATAACTGAAACTCGATTTTCGGATAATCCTCAAAGGGGTTAGTTCACGGGATATTGCTAAAAATCGAGTCGGACCATTTTATGGATATTTTTACATATTTTGTTCCTATGGGTTATTGGAATTTAACGCAATTTTATTTACGCAGTTCGGACCGGAATCGGAGCTGATATGATCGAAACTCGGTTTTCGGAAACTTCTCAAAGGGGTTAGTACATGGGATATTGTTAAAAATCAAGTCTGACAATTTTATGGATATTTTTACATATTTTGTTCCTATGGGTTATTGGAATTCAATGAAATTTTATTTGGTGCCATTCGGACCTGAATCGGGGCTGAAATGACTGAAACTCGGTTTTCGGATAATCCTCAAAGGGGTTAGTACACGGGATATTGTTAAAAATCGAGTCGGACCATTTTATGGATATTTTGTCATATTTTGTTCCTATGGGTTATTGGAATTCAACGAAATTTTATTTGGGGCCAGTCGGACCTGAATCGGGGCTGAATTGACTGAAACTCGGTTTTCGGATAATCCTCAAAGGGGTTAGTACATGGGATATTGTTAAAAATCGAGTCGGACCGTTTTATGGATATTTTTACATATTTTGTTCCTATGGGTTATTGGAATTCAACGCAATTTTATTTAACGAAGTTCGGACCGGAATCGGAGCTGATATGATCGAAACTCGGTTTTCGGAAACTTCTCAAAGGGGTTAGTACACGGGATATTGTTAAAAATAAAGTCGGACCATTTTGTGGATATTTTTACATATTTTGTTCCTATGGGTTATTGGAATTCAATGAAATTTTATTTGGTGCCATTTGGACCTGAATCGGGGCTGAAATAATTGAAACTCGATTTTCGGATAATCCTCAAAGGGATTAGTACACGGGATATTGTTAAAAATCGAGTCGGACTATTTTATGGATATTTTTACATATTTTGTTCCAATGGGTTATTGGAATTCAATGAAATTTTATTTGGTGCCATTCGGACCTGAATCGGGGCTGAAATGACTGAAACTCGGTTTACGGATAATCCTCAAAGGGGTTAGTACACGGGATATTGTTAAAAATCAAGTCGGACCATTTTGTGGATATTTTTACATATTTTGTTCCTATGGGTTATTGGAATTCAATGAAATTTTATTTGGTGCCATTCGGACCTGAATCGGGGCTGAAATGACTGGAACTCGGTTTTCGGATAATCCTCAAAGGGGTTAGTACACGGGATATTGTTAAAAATCGAGCCGGACCATTTTATGGATATTTTTACATATTTTGTTCCTATGGGTTATTGGAATTCAACGCAATTTTATTTAACGAAGTTCGGACCGGAATCGGAGCTGATATGATCGAAACTCTGTTTTTGGAAACTTCTCAAAGGGGTTAGTACACGGGATATTGTTAAAAATCAAGTCGGACCATTTTGTGGATATTTTTACATATTTTGTTCCTATGGGTTATTGGAATTCAATGAAATTTTATTTGCTGCCATTCGGACCTGAATCGGGGCTGAAATGACTGAAACTCGGTTTTCGGATAATCCTCAAAGGGGTTAGTACACGTGATATTGTTAAAAATCGAGTCGGACCATTTTATGGATATTTTTACATATTTTGTTCCTATGGGTTATTGGAATTCAACGTAATTTTATTTAACGCAGTTCGGACCGGAATCGGAGCTGATATGATCGAAACTCGGTTTTTGGAAACTTCTCAAAGGGGTTAGTACACGGGATATTATTAAAAATCAAGTCGGACCATTTTGTGGATATTTTTACATATTTTGTTCCTATGGGTTATTGGAATTCAATGAAATTTTATTCGCTGCCATTCGGACCTGAATCGGGGCTGAAATGATTGAAACTCGGTTTTCGGATAATCCTCAAAGGGGTTAGTACACGTGATATTGTTAAAAATCGAGTCGGACCATTTTATGGATATTTTTACATATTTTGTTCCTATGGGTTATTGGAATTCAACACAATTTTATTTAACGGAGTTCAGACCGGAATCGGAGCTGATATGATCGAAACTCGGTTTTTGGAAACTTCTCAAAGGGGTTAGTACACGGGATATTGTTAAAAATCAAGTCGGACCATTTTGTGGATATTTTTACATATTTTGTTCCTATGGGTTATTGGAATTCAATGAAATTTTATTTGCTGCCATTCGGACCTGAATCGGGGCTGAAATGACTGAAACTCGGTTTTCGGATAATCCTCAAAGGGGTTAGTACACGTGATATTGTTAAAAATTGAGTCGGACCATTTTATGGATATTTTTACATATTTTGTTCCTATGGGTTATTGGAATTCAACGTAATTTTATTTAACGCAGTTCGGACCGGAATCGGAACTGATATGATCGAAACTCGGTTTTAGGAAACTTCTCAAAGGGGTTAGTACACGGGATATTGTTAAAAATTAAGTCGGACCATTTTGTGGATATTTTTACATATTTTGTTCCTATGGGTTATTGGAATTCAATGAAATTTTATTCGCTGCCATTCGGACCTGAATCGGGGCTGAAATGACTGAAACTCGGTTTTCGGATAATCCTCAAAGGGGTTAGTACACGTGATATTGTTAAAAATCGAGTCGGACCATTTTATGGATATTTTTACATATTTTGTTCCTATGGGTTATTGGAATTCAACACAATTTTATTTAACAGAGTTCGGACCGGAATCGGAGCTCATATGATCGAAACTCGGTTTTCGGAAACTTCTCAAAGGGGTTAGTACACGGGATATTGTTAAAAATAAAGTCGGACCATTTGTGGATATTTTTACATATTTTGTTCCTATGGGTTATTGTAATTCAATGAAATTTTATTTGGTGCCATTCGGACCTGAATCGGGGCTGAAATAATTGAAACTCGATTTTCGGATAATCCTCAAAGGGGTTAGTACACGGGATATTGTTAAAAATCGAGTCGGACCATTTTATGGATATTTTTACATATTTTGTTCCAATGGGTTATTGGAATTCAATGAAATTTTATTTGGTGCCATTCGGACCTGAATCGGGGCTAAAATGACTGAAACTCGGTTTACGAATAATCCTCAAAGGGGTTAGTACACGGGATATTGTTAAAAATCAAGTCGGACCATTTTATGGATATTTTTACATATTTTGTTCCTATGGGTTATTGGAATTCAATGAAATTTTATTTGGTGCCATTCGGACCTGAATCAGGGCTAAAATGACTGAAACTCGGTTTTCGGATAATCCTCAAAGGGCTTAGTACACGGGATATTGTTAAAAATCGAGTCGGACAATTTTATGGATATTTTTACATATTTTGTTCCTATGGGTTATTGGAATTCAACGCAATTTTAATTAATGGAGTTCGGACCGGAATCGGAGCTGATATGATCGAAACTCGGTTTTCGGAAACTTCTCAAAGGGGTTAGTACACGATATATTGTTAAAAATCAAGTCGGACCATTTTGTGGATATTTTTACATATTTTGTTCCTATGGGTTATTGGAATTCAATGAAATTTTATTTGGTGCCATTCGGACCTGAATCGGGGCTGAAATTACTGAAACTCGATTTTCGGATAATCCTCAAAGGGGTTTGTTCACGGGATATTGCTAAAAATCGAGTCGGACCATTTTATGGATATTTTTACATATTTTGTTCCTATGGGTTATTTGAATTTAACGCAATTTTATTTAACGCAGTTCGGACCGGAATCGGAGCTGATATGATCGAAACTCGGTTTTCGGAAACTTCTCAAAGGGGTTAGTACACGGGATATTGTTAAAAATAAAGTCGGACCATTTTGTCGATATTTTTACATATTTTGTTCCTATGGGTTATTGGAATTCAATGAAATTTTATTTGGTGCCATTCGGACCTGAATCGGGGCTGAAATAATTGAAACTCGATTTTCAGATAATCCTCAAAGGGTAGTACACGGGATATTGTTAAAAATCGAGTCGGACCATTTTATGGATATTTTTACATATTTTGTTCCAATAGGTTATTGGAATTCAATGAAATTTTATTTGGTGCCAATCGGACCTGAATCGGGGCTGAAATGACTGAAACTCGGTTTACGGATAATCTTCAAAGGGGTTAGTACACGGGATATTGTTAAAAATCAAGTCGGACCATTTTATGGATATTTTTACATATTTTGTTCCTATGGGTTATTAGAATTCAATGAAATTTTATTTGGTGCCATTCGGACCTGAATCAGGGCTAAAATGACTGAAACTCGGTTTTCGGATAATCCTCAAAGGGGTTAGTACACGTGATATTGTTAAAAATCGAGTCGGACCATTTTATGGATATTTTTACATATTCTGTTCCTATGGGTTATTGGAATTCAACACAATTTTATTTAACGGAGTTCGGACCGGAATCGGAGCTGATATGATCGAAACTCGGTTTTCGGAAACTTCTCAAAGGGGTTAGTACACGGGATATTGTTAAAAATAAAGTCGGACCATTTTGTGGATATTTTTACATATTTTGTTCCTATGGGTTATTGGAATTCAATGAAATTTTATTTGGTGCCATTCGGACCTGAATCGGAGCTGAAATAATTGAAACTCGATTTTCGGATAATCCTCAAAGGGGTTAGTACACGGGATATTGCTAAAAATCGAGTCGGACCATTTTATTGATATTTTTACATATTTTGTTCCAATGGGTTATTGGAATTCAATGAAATTTTATTTGGTGCCATTCGGACCTGAATCGGGGCTGAAATGACTGAAACTCGGTTTAAGGATAATCCTCAAAGGGGTTAGTACACGGGATATTGTTAAAAATCAAGTCGGACCATTTTATGGATATTTTTACATATTTTGTTCCTATGGGTTATTGGAATTCAATGAAATTTTATTTGGTGCCATTCGGACCTGAATCAGGGCTAAAATGACTGAAACTCGGTTTTCGGATAATCCTCAAAGGGCTTAGTACACGGGATATTGTTAAAAATCGAGTCGGACCATTTTATGGATATTTTTACATATTTTGTTCCTATGGGTTATTGGAATTCAACGCAATTTTATTTAATGGAGTTCGGACCGGAATCGGAGCTGATATGATCGAAACTCGGTTTTCGGAAACTTCTCAAAGGGGTTAGTACACGGGATATTGTTAAAAATCAAGTCGGACCATTTTGTGGATATTTTTACATATTTTGTTCCTATGGGTTATTGGAATTCAATGAAATTTTATTTGGTGCCATTCAGACCTGAATCGAGGCTGAAATGACTAAAACTCGATTTTCGGATAATCCTCAAAGGGGTTAGTACACGGGATATTGTTAAAAATCGAGTCGGACCATTTTATGGATATTTTTACATATTGTGTTCCAATGGGTTATTGGAATTCAATGAAATTTTATTTGGTGCCATTCGGACCTGAATCGGGGCTGAAATGACTGAAACTCGATTTTCGGATAATCCTCAAAGGGGTTTGTTCACGGGATATTGCTAAAAATCGAGTCGGACCATTTTATGGATATTTTTACATATTTTGTTCCTATGGGTTATTTGAATTTAACGCAATTTTATTTAACGCAGTTCGGACCGGAATCGGAGCTTATATGATCGAAACTCGATTTTCGGAAACTTCTCAAAGGGGTTAGTACACGGGATATTGTTAAAAATCAAGTCGGACCATTTTGTGGATATTTTTACATATTTTGTTCCTATGGGTTATTGGAATTCAATGAAATTTTATTTGGTGCCATTCGGACTTGAATCGGGGCTGAAATGACTGAAACTCGGTTTTCGGATAATCCTCAAAGGGGTTAGTACACGGGATATTGTTAAAAATCGAGTCGGGCCATTTTATGGATATTTTTACATATTTTGTTCCAATGGGTTATTGGAATTCAATGAAATTTTATTTGGTGCCATTCGGACCTGAATCGGGGCTAAAATGACTGAAACTCGGTTTTCGAATAATCCTCAAAGGGGTTAGTACACGGGATATTGTTAAAAATCGAGTCGGACCATTTTATGGATATTTTTACATATTTTGTTCCTATGGGTTATTGGAATTCAACAAAATTTTATTTGGTGCCAGTCGGACCTGAATCGGGGCTGAAATGACTGAAACTCGGTTTTCGGATAATCCTCAAAGGGGTTAGTACACGGGATATTGTTAAAAATCGAGTCAGACCATTTTATGGAAATTTTTACATATTTTGTTCCTATGGGTTATTGGAATTCAACGCAATTTTATTTAACGAAGTTCGGACCGGAATCGGAGCTGATATGATCGAAACTCGGTTTTCGGAAACTTCTCAAAGGGATTAGTACACGGGATATTGTTAAAAATCAAGTCGGCCAATTTTGTGGATATTTTTACATATTTTGTTCCAATGGGTTATTGGAATTCAATGAAATTTTATTTGGTGCCATTTGGACCTGAATCGGGGCTGAAATGACTGAAACTCGGTTTTCGGATAATCCTCAAAGGGGTTAGTACACGGAATATTGTTAAAAATCGAGTCGGGCAATTTTATGGATATTTTTACATATTTTGTTCCAATGGGTTATTGGAATTCAATGAAATTTTATTTGGTGCCATTCGGACCTGAATCGGGGCTAAAATGACTGAAACTCGGTTTTCGAATAATCCTCAAAGGGGTTATTACACGGGATATTGTTAAAAATCGAGACGGACCATTTTATGGATATTTTTACGTATTTTGTTCCTATTGGTTATTGGAATTTAATGAAATTTTATTTGGTGCCATTCGGACCTGAATCGGGGCTAAAATGACTGAAACTCGGTTTTCGGATAATCCTCAAAGGGGTTAGTACACGGGATATTGTTAAAAATTGAGTCGGACCATTTTATGGATATTTTTACATATTTTGTTCCTATGGGTTATTGGAATTCAACGCAATTTTATTTAACGGAGTTCGGACCGGAATCGGAGCTGATATGATCGAAACTCGGTTTTCGAATAATCCTCAAAGGGGTTATTACACGGGATATTGTTAAAAATCAAGTCGGACCATTTTGTGGATATTTTTACATATTTTGTTCCTATGGGTTATTGGAATTCAATGAAATTTTATTTGGTGCCATTCGGACCTGAATCGAGGCTGAAATGACTGAAACTCGATTTTCGGATAATCCTCAAAGGGGTTAGTACACGTGATATTGTTAAAAATCGAGTCTGACCATTTTATGGATATTTTTACATATTTTGTTCCAATGGGTTATTGGAATTCAATGAAATATTATTTGGTGCCATTCGGACCTGAATCGGGTCTGAAATGATTGAAACTCGATTTTCGGATAATCCTCAAAGGGGTTTGTTCACGGGATATTGCTAAAAATCGAGTCTGACCATTTTATGGATATTTTTACATATTTTGTTCCTATGGGTTATTTGAATTTAACGCAATTTTATTTAACGCAGTTCGGACCGGAATCGGAGCTGATATGATCGAAACTCGGTTTTCGGAAACTTCTCAAAGGGGTTAGTACACGGGATATTGTTAAAAATAAAGTCGGACCATTTTGTGGATATTTTTACATATTTTGTTCCTATGGGTTATTGGAATTCAATGAAATTTTATTTGGTGCCATTCGGACCTGAATCGGGGCTGAAATAATTGAAACTCGATTTTCGGATAATCCTCAAAGGGGTTAGTACACGGGATATTGTTAAAAATCGAGTCGGACCATTTTATGGATATTTTTACATATTTTGTTCCAATGGGTTATTGGAATTCAATGAAATTTTATTTGGTGCCATTCGGACCTGAATCGGGGCTGAAATGACTGAAACTCGGTTTACGGATAATCCTCAAAGGGGTTAGTACACGGGATATTGTTAAAAATCAAGTCGGACCATTTTATGGATATTTTTACATATTTTGTTCCTATGGGTTATTGGAATTCAATGAAATTTTATTTGGTGCCATTCGGACCTGAATCAGGGCTAAAATGACTGAGACTCGGTTTTCGGATAATCCTCAAAGGGGTTAGTACACGTGATATTGTTAAAAATCGAGTCGGACCATTTTATGGATATTTTTACATATTTTGTTCCTATGGGTTATTGGAATTCAACACAATTTTATTTAACGGAGTTCGGACCGGAATCGGAGCTGATATGATCGAAACTCGGTTTTCGGAAACTTCTCAAAGGGGTTAGTACACGGGATATTGTTAAAAATAAAGTCGGACCATTTTGTGGATATTTTTACATATTTTGTTCCTATGGGTTATTGGAATTCAATGAAATTTTATTTGGTGCCATTCGGACCTGAATCGGGGCTGAAATGACTGAAACTCGGTTTTCGGATAATCCTCAAAGGGGTTAGTACACTGGATATTGTTAAAAATCGAGTCGGACCATTTTATGGATATTTTTACATATTTTGTTCCAATGGGTTATTGTAATTCAATGAAATTTTATTTGGTGCCATTCGGACTTGAATCGGGGCTGAAATGACCGAAACTCGGTTTACGGATAATCCTCAAAGGGGTTAGTACACGGGATATTGTTAAAAATCAAGTCAGACCATTTTATGGATATTTTTACATATTTTGTTCCTATGGGTTATTGGAATTCAATGAAATTTTATTTGGTGCCATTCGGACCTGAATCCGGGCTAAAATGACTGAAACTCGGTTTTCGGATAATCCTCAAAGGGCTTAGTACACGGGATATTGTTAAAAATCGAGTCGGACCATTTTATGGATATTTTTACATATTTTGTTCCTATGGGTTATTGGAATTCAACGCAATTTTATTTAATGGAGTTCGGACCGGAATCGGAGCTGATATAATCGAAACTCGGTTTTCGGAAACTTCTCAAAGGGGTTAGTACACGGGATATTGTTAAAAATCAAGTCGGACCATTTTGTGGATATCTTTACATATTTTGTTCCTATGGGTTATTGGAATTCAATGAAATTTTATTTGGTGCCATTCAGACCTGAATCGAGGCTGAAATGACTAAAACTCGATTTTCGGATAATCCTCAAAGGGGTTAGTACACGGGATATTGTTAAAAATCGAGTCGGACCATTTTATGGATATTTTTACATATTTTGTTCCAATGGGTTATTGGAATTCAATGAAATTTTATTTGGTGCCATTCGGACCTGAATCGGGGCTGAAATGACTGAAACTCGATTTTCGGATAATCCTCAAAGGGGTTTGTTCACGGGATATTGCTAAAAATCGAGTCGGACCATTTTATGGATATTTTTACATATTTTGTTCCTATGGGTTATTTGAATTTAACGCAATTTTATTTAACGCAGTTCGGACCGGAATCGGAGCTGATATGATCGAAACTCGATTTTCGGAAACTTCTCAAAGGGGTTAGTACACGGGATATTGTTAAAAATCGAGTCGGACCATTTTATGGATATTTTTTCATATTTTGTTCCTATGGGTTATTGGAATTCAACGAAATTTTATTTGGTGCCAGTCGGACCTGAATCGGGGCTAAAATGACTGAAACTCGGTTTTCGGATAATCCTCAAAGGGCTTAGTACACGGGATATTGTTAAAAATCGAGTCGGACCGTTTTATGAATATTTTTACATATTTTGTTCCTATGGGTTATTGGAATTCAACGAAATTTTATTTAACGCAGTTCG
Organism: Saposhnikovia divaricata; assembly: GCA_036435485.1. Lineage (NCBI taxonomy): Eukaryota > Viridiplantae > Streptophyta > Magnoliopsida > Apiales > Apiaceae > Saposhnikovia > Saposhnikovia divaricata. The sequence continues at coordinate 207,186,783 of CM071601.1, read as the reverse complement.
GAACGGAATCGGAGCTGATATGATCGAAACTCGGTTTTCGGAAACTTCTCAAAGGGGTTAGTACACGGGATATTGTTAAAAATCAAGTCGGACCATTTTGTGGATATTTTTACATATTTTGTTCCTATGGGTTATTGGAATTCAATGAAATTTTATTTGGTGTCATTCGGACCTGAATCGGGGCTGAAATGACTGAAACTCGATTTTCGAATAATCCTCAAAGGGGTTAGTTCACGGGATATTGCTAAAAATCGAGTCGGACCATTTTATGGATATTTTTACATATTTTGTTCCTATGGGTTATTGGAATTTAACGCAATTTTATTTAACGCAGTTCGGACCGGAATCGGAGCTGATATGATCGAATCTCGGTTTTCGGAAACTTCTCAAAGGGGTTAGTACACGGGATATTGTTAAAAATCAAGTCGGACCATTTTGTGGATATTTTTACATATTTTGTTCGTATGGGTTATTGGAATTCAATGAAATTTTATTTGGTGCCATTCGGACCTGAATCGGGGCTGAAATGACTGAAACTCGGTTTTCGGATAATCCTCAAAGGGGTTAGTACACGGGATATTGTTAAAAATCGAGTCGGACCATTTTATGGATATTTTTTCATATTTTGTTCCTATGGGTTATTGGAATTCAACGAAATTTTATTTGGTGCCAGTCGGACCTGAATCGGGGCTGAAATGACTGAAACTCGGTTTTCGGATAATCCTCAAAGGGGTTAGTACACGGGATATTGTTAAAAATCGAGTCGGACCATTTTATGGATATTTTTACATATTTTTTTCCTATGGGTTATTGGAATTCAACGCAATTTTGTTTAACGAAGTTCGGACCGGAATCGGAGCTGATATGATCGAAACTCGGTTTTCGGAAACTTCTCAAAGGGATTAGTACACGGGATATTGTTAAAAATCAAGTCGGACAATTTTGTGGATATTTTTACATATTTTGTTCCTATGGGTTATTGGAATTCAATGAAATTTTATTTGGTGCCATTCGGACCTGAATCGGGGCTGAAATGACTGAAACTTGGTTTTCGGATAATCCTCAAAGGGGTTAGTACACGGGATATTGTTAAAAATTGAGTCGGGCCATTTTATGGATATTTTTACATATTTTGTTCCAATGGGTTATTGGAATTCAATGAAATTTTATTTGGTGCCATTCGGACCTGAATCGGGGCTAAAATGACTGAAACTCGGTTTTCGAATAATCCTCAAAGGGGTTAGTACACGGGATATTGTTAAAAATCGAGTCCGACCATTTTATGGATATTTTTACATATTTTGTTCCTATGGGTTATTGGAATTCAACGAAATTTTATTTGGTGCCAGTCGGACCTGAATCGGGGCTGAAATGACTGAAACTCGGTTTTCGGATAATCCTCAAAGGGGTTAGTACACGGGATATTGTTAAAAATCGAGTCGGACCATTTTATGGAAATTTTTACATATTTTGTTCCTATGGGTTATTGGAATTCAACGCAATTTTATTTAACGAAGTTCGGACCGGAATCGGAGCTGATATGATCGAAACTCGGTTTTCAGAAACTTCTCAAAGGGATTAGTACACGGGATATTGTTAAAAATCAAGTTAGCCAATTTTGTGGATATTTTTACATATTTTGTTCCTATGGGTTATTGGAATTCAATGAAATTTTATTTGGTGCTATTCGGACCTGAATCGGGGCTGAAATGACTGAAACTCGGTTTTCGGATAATCCTCAAAGGGGTTAGTACACGGGATATTGTTAAAAATCGAGTCGGGCAATTTTATGGATATTTTTACATATTTTGTTCCTATGGGTTATTGGAATTCAACGAAATTTTATTTGGTGCCAGTCGGACCTGAATCGGGGCTGAAATGACTGAAACTCGGTTTTTGGATAATCCTCAAAGGGGTTAGTACACGGGATATTGTTAAAAATTGAGTCGGACCATTTTATGGTAATTTTTACATATTTTGTTCCTATGGGTTATTGGAATTCAACGCAATTTTATTTAACGAAGTTCGGACCGGAATCGGAGCTGATATGATCGAAACTCGGTTTTCAGAAACTTCTCAAAGGGATTAGTACACGGGATATTGTTAAAAATCAAGTTAGCCAATTTTGTGGATATTTTTACATATTTTGTTCCTATGGGTTATTGGAATTCAATGAAATTTTATTTGGTGCTATTCGGACCTGAATCGGGGCTGAAATGACTGAAACTCGGTTTTCGGATAATCCTCAATGGGGTTAGTACACGGGATATTGTTAAAAATCGAGTCGGACCATTTTATGGATATTTTTTCATATTTTGTTCCTATGGGTTATTGGAATTCAACGAAATTTTATTTGGTGCCAGTCGGACCTGAATCGGGGCTAAAATGACTGAAACTCGGTTTTCGGATAATCCTCAAAGGGCTTAGTACACGGGATATTGTTAAAAATCGAGTCGGACCGTTTTATGAATATTTTTACATATTTTGTTCCTATGGGTTATTGGAATTCAACGAAATTTTATTTAACGTAGTTCGGACCGGAATCGGAGCTGATATGATCGAAACTCGGTTTTCGGAAACTTCTCAAAGGGGTTAGTACACGGGATATTGTTAAAAATCAAGTCGGACCATTTTGTGGATATTTTTACATATTTTGTTCCTATGGGTTATTGGAATTCAATGAAATTTTATTTGGTGTCATTCGGACCTGAATCGGGGCTGAAATGACTGAAACTCGATTTTCGAATAATCCTCAAAGGGGTTAGTTCACGGGATATTGCTAAAAATCGAGTCGGACCATTTTATGGATATTTTTACATATTTTGTTCCTATGGGTTATTGGAATTTAACGCAATTTTATTTAACGCAGTTCGGACCGTAATCGGAGCTGATATGATCGAATCTCGGTTTTCGGAAACTTCTCAAAGGGGTTAGTACACGGGATATTGTTAAAAATCAAGTCGGACCATTTTGTGGATATTTTTACATATTTTGTTCGTATGGGTTATTGGAATTCAATGAAATTTTATTTGGTGCCATTCGGACCTGAATCGGGGCTGAAATGACTGAAACTCGGTTTTCGGATAATCCTCAAAGGGGTTAGTACACGGGATATTGTTAAAAATCGAGTCGGACCATTTTATGGATATTTTTTCATATTTTGTTCCTATGGGTTATTGAAATTCAAAGAAATTTTATTTGGTGCCAGTCGGACCTGAATCGGGGCTAAAATGACTGAAACTCGGTTTTCGGATAATCCTCAAAGGGGTTAGTACACGGGATATTGTTAAAAATCGAGTCGGACCATTTTATGGATATTTTTACATATTTTTTTCCTATGGGTTATTGGAATTCATCGCAATTTTGTTTAACGAAGTTCGGACCGGAATCGGAGCTGATATGATCGAAACTCGGTTTTCGGAAACTTCTCAAAGGGATAGTACACGGGATATTGTTAAAAATCAAGTCGGACAATTTTGTGGATATTTTTACATATTTTGTTCCTATGGGTTATTGGAATTCAATGAAATTTTATTTGGTGCCATTCGGACCTGAATCGGGGCTGAAATGACTGAAACTCGGTTTTCGGATAATCCTCAAAGGGGTTAGTACACGGGATATTGTTAAAAATTGAGTCGGGCCATTTTATGGATATTTTTACATATTTTGTTCCAATGGGTTATTGGAATTCAATGAAATTTTATTTGGTGCCATTCGGACCTGAATCAGGGCTAAAATGACTGAAACTCGGTTTTCGAATAATCCTCAAAGGGGTTAGTACACGGGATATTGTTAAAAATCGAGTCGGACCATTTTATGGATATTTTTACATATTTTGTTCCTATGGGTTATTGGAATTCAACGAAATTTTATTTGGTGCCAGTCGGACCTGAATCGGGGCTGAAATGACTGAAACTCGGTTTTCGGATAATCCTCAAAGGGGTTAGTACACGGGATATTGTTAAAAATCGAGTCGGACCATTTTATGGAAATTTTTACATATTTTGTTCCAATGGTTTATTGGAATTCAACGCAATTTTATTTAACGAAGTTCGGACCGGAATCGGAGCTGATATGATCGAAACTCGGTTTTCAGAAACTTCTCAAAGGGATTAGTACACGGGATATTGTTAAAAATCAAGTTAGCCAATTTTGTGGATATTTTTACATATTTTGTTCCTATGGGTTATTGGAATTCAATGAAATTTTATTTGGTGCTATTCGGACCTGAATCGGGGCTGAAATGACTGAAACTCGGTTTTCGGATAATCCTCAAAGGGGTTAGTACACGGGATATTGTTAAAAATCGAGTCGGGCGATTTTATGGATATTTTTACATATTTTGTTCCTATGGGTTATTGGAATTCAACGAAATTTTATTTGGTGCCAGTCGGACCTGAATCGGGGCTGAAATGACTGAAACTCGGTTTTTGGATAATCCTCAAAGGGGTTAGTACACGGGATATTGTTAAAAATCGAGTCGGACCATTTTATGGAAATTTTTACATATTTTTTTCCTATGGGTTATTGGAATTCAACGCAATTTTATTTAACGAAGTTCGGACCGAAATCGGAGCTGATATGATCGAAACTCGGTTTTCAGAAACTTCTCAAAGGGATTAGTACACGGGATATTGTTAAAAATCAAGTTAGCCAATTTTGTGGATATTTTTACATATTTTGTTCCTACGGGTTATTGGAATTCAATGAAATTTTATTTGGTGCTATTTGGACCTGAATCGGGGCTGAAATGACTGAAACTCGGTTTTCGGATAATCCTCAAAGGGGTTAGTACACGGGATATTGTTAAAAATCGAGTCGGACCATTTTATGGATATTTTTTCATATTTTGTTCCTATGGGTTATTGGAATTCAACGAAATTTTATTTGGTGCCAGTCGGACCTGAATCGGGGCTAAAATGACTGAAACTCGGTTTTCGGATAATCCTCAAAGGGCTTAGTACACGGGATATTGTTAAAAATCGAGTCGGACCGTTTTATGAATATTTTTACATATTTTGATCCTATGGGTTATTGGAATTCAACGAAATTTTATTTAACGCAGTTCGGACCGGAATCGGAGCTGATATGATCGAAACTCGGTTTTCGGAAACTTCTCAAAGGGGTTAGTACACGGGATATTGTTAAAAATCAAGTCGGACCATTTTGTGGATATTTTTACATATTTTGTTCCTATGGGTTATTGGAATTCAATGAAATTTTATTTGGTGTCATTCGGACCTGAATCGGGGCTGAAATGACTGAAACTCGATTTTCGAATAATCCTCAAAGGGGTTAGTTCACAGGATATTGCTAAAAATCGAGTCGGACCATTTTATGGATATTTTTACATATTTTGTTCCTATGGGTTATTGGAATTTAACGCAATTTTATTTAACGCAGTTCGGACCGGAATCGGAGCTGATATGATCGAATCTCGGTTTTCGGAAACTTCTCAAAGGGGTTAGTACACGGGATATTGTTAAAAATCAAGTCGGACCATTTTGTGGATATTTTTACATATTTTGTTCGTATGGGTTATTGGAATTCAATGAAATTTTATTTGGTGCCATTCGGACCTGAATCGGGGCTGAAATGACTGAAACTCGGTTTTCGGATAATCCTCAAAGGGGTTAGTACACGGGATATTGTTAAAAATCGAGTCGGACCATTTTATGGATATTTTTTCATATTTTGTTCCTATGGGTTATTGAAATTCAACGAAATTTTATTTGGTGCCAGTCGGACCTGAATCGGGGCTGAAATGACTGAAACTCGGTTTTCGGATAATCCTCAAAGGGGTTAGTACACGGGATATTGTTAAAAATCGAGTCGGACCATTTTATGGATATTTTTACATATTTTTTTCCTATGGGTTATTGGAATTCAACGCAATTTTGTTTAACGAAGTTCGGACCAGAATCGGAGCTGATATGATCGAAACTCGGTTTTCGGAAACTTCTCAAAGGGATTAGTACACGGGATATTGTTAAAAATCAAGTCGGACAATTTTGTGGATATTTTTACATATTTTGTTCCTATGGGTTATTGGAATTCAATGAAATTTTATTTGGTGCCATTCGGACCTGAATCGGGGCTGAAATGACTGAAACTCGGTTTTCGGATAATCCTCAAAGGGGTTAGTACACGGGATATTGTTAAAAATCGAGTCGGACCATTTTATGGAAATTTTTACATATTTTGTTCCAATGGTTTATTGGAATTCAACGCAATTTTATTTAACGAAGTTCGGACCGGAATCGGAGCTGATATGATCGAAACTCGGTTTTCAGAAACTTCTCAAAGGGATTAGTACACGGGATATTGTTAAAAATCAAGTTAGCCAATTTTGTGGATATTTTTACATATTTTGTTCCTATGGGTTATTGGAATTCAATGAAATTTTATTTGGTGCTATTCGGACCTGAATCGGGGCTGAAATGACTGAAACTCGGTTTTCGGATAATCCTCAAAGGGGTTAGTACACGGGATATTGTTAAAAATCGAGTCGGGCGATTTTATGGATATTTTTACATATTTTGTTCCTATGGGTTATTGGAATTCAACGAAATTTTATTTGGTGCCAGTCGGACCTGAATCGGGGCTGAAATGACTGAAACTCGGTTTTTGGATAATCCTCAAAGGGGTTAGTACACGGGATATTGTTAAAAATCGAGTCGGACCATTTTATGGAAATTTTTACATATTTTTTTCCTATGGGTTATTGGAATTCAACGCAATTTTATTTAACGAAGTTCGGACCGAAATCGGAGCTGATATGATCGAAACTCGGTTTTCAGAAACTTCTCAAAGGGATTAGTACACGGGATATTGTTAAAAATCAAGTTAGCCAATTTTGTGGATATTTTTACATATTTTGTTCCTACGGGTTATTGGAATTCAATGAAATTTTATTTGGTGCTATTTGGACCTGAATCGGGGCTGAAATGACTGAAACTCGGTTTTCGGATAATCCTCAAAGGGGTTAGTACACGGGATATTGTTAAAAATCGAGTCGGACCATTTTATGGATATTTTTTCATATTTTGTTCCTATGGGTTATTGGAATTCAACGAAATTTTATTTGGTGCCAGTCGGACCTGAATCGGGGCTAAAATGACTGAAACTCGGTTTTCGGATAATCCTCAAAGGGCTTAGTACACGGGATATTGTTAAAAATCGAGTCGGACCGTTTTATGAATATTTTTACATATTTTGATCCTATGGGTTATTGGAATTCAACGAAATTTTATTTAACGCAGTTCGGACCGGAATCGGAGCTGATATGATCGAAACTCGGTTTTCGGAAACTTCTCAAAGGGGTTAGTACACGGGATATTGTTAAAAATCAAGTCGGACCATTTTGTGGATATTTTTAGATATTTTGTTCCTATGGGTTATTGGAATTCAATGAAATTTTATTTGGTGTCATTCGGACCTGAATCGGGGCTGAAATGACTGAAACTCGATTTTCGAATAATCCTCAAAGGGGTTAGTTCACAGGATATTGCTAAAAATCGAGTCGGACCATTTTATGGATATTTTTACATATTTTGTTCCTATGGGTTATTGGAATTTAACGCAATTTTATTTAACGCAGTTCGGACCGGAATCGGAGCTGATATGATCGAATCTCGGTTTTCGGAAACTTCTCAAAGGGGTTAGTACACGGGATATTGTTAAAAATCAAGTCGGACCATTTTGTGGATATTTTTACATATTTTGTTCGTATGGGTTATTGGAATTCAATGAAATTTTATTTGGTGCCATTCGGACCTGAATCGGGGCTGAAATGACTGAAACTCGGTTTTCGGATAATCCTCAAAGGGGTTAGTACACGGGATATTGTTAAAAATCGAGTCGGACCATTTTATGGATATTTTTTCATATTTTGTTCCTATGGGTTATTGAAATTCAACGAAATTTTATTTGGTGCCAGTCGGACCTGAATCGGGGCTGAAATGACTGAAACTCGGTTTTCGGATAATCCTCAAAGGGGTTAGTACACGGGATATTGTTAAAAATCGAGTCGGACCATTTTATGGATATTTTTACATATTTTTTTCCTATGGGTTATTGGAATTCAACGCAATTTTGTTTAACGAAGTTCGGACCGGAATCGGAGCTGATATGATCGAAACTCGGTTTTCGGAAACTTCTCAAAGGGATTAGTACACGGGATATTGTTAAAAATCAAGTCGGACAATTTTGTGGATATTTTTACATATTTTGTTCCTATGGGTTATTGGAATTCAATGAAATTTTATTTGGTGCCATTCGGACCTGAATCGGGGCTGAAATGACTGAAACTCGGTTTTCGGATAATCCTCAAAGGGGTTAGTACACGGGATATTGTTAAAAATTGAGTCGGGCCATTTTATGGATATTTTTACATATTTTGTTCCAATGGGTTATTGGAATTCAATGAAATTTTATTTGGTGCCATTCGGACCTGAATCGGGGCTAAAATGACTGAAACTCGGTTTTCGAATAATCCTCAAAGGGGTTAGTACACGGGATATTGTTAAAAATCGAGTCAGACCATTTTATGGATATTTTTACATATTTTGTTCCTATGGGTTATTGGAATTCAATGAAATTTTATTTGGTGTCATTCGGACCTGAATCGGGGCTGAAATGACTGAAACTCGATTTTCGAATAATCCTCAAAGGGGTTAGTTCACGGGATATTGCTAAAAATCGAGTCGGACCATTTTATGGATATTTTTACATATTTTGTTCCTATGGGTTATTGGAATTTAACGCAATTTTATTTAACGCAGTTCGGACCGGAATCGGAGCTGATATGATCGAATCTCGGTTTTCGGAAACTTCTCAAAGGGGTTAGTACACGGGATATTGTTAAAAATCAAGTCGGACCATTTTGTGGATATTTTTACATATTTTGTTCGTATGGGTTATTGGAATTCAATGAAATTTTATTTGGTGCCATTCGGACCTGAATCGGGGCTGAAATGACTGAAACTCGGTTTTCGGATAATCCTCAAAGGGGTTAGTACACGGGATATTGTTAAAAATCGAGTCGGACCATTTTATGGATATTTTTTCATATTTTGTTCCTATGGGTTATTGAAATTCAACGAAATTTTATTTGGTGCCAGTCGGACCTGAATCGGGGCTGAAATGACTGAAACTCGGTTTTCGGATAATCCTCAAAGGGGTTAGTACACGGGATATTGTTAAAAATCGAGTCGGACCATTTTATGGATATTTTTACATATTTTTTTCCTATGGGTTATTGGAATTCAACGCAATTTTGTTTAACGAAGTTCGGACCGGAATCGGAGCTCATATGATCGAAACTCGGTTTTCGGAAACTTCTCAAAGGGATTAGTACACGGGATATTGTTAAAAATCAAGTCGGACAATTTTGTGGATATTTTTACATATTTTGTTCCTATGGGTTATTGGAATTCAATGAAATTTTATTTGGTGCCATTCGGACCTGAATCGGGGCTGAAATGACTGAAACTCGGTTTTCGGATAATCCTCAAAGGGGTTAGTACACGGGATATTGTTAAAAATTGAGTCGGGCCATTTTGTGGATATTTTTACATATTTTGTTCCAATGGGTTATTGGAATTCAATGAAATTTTATTTGGTGCCATTCGGACCTGAATCGGGGCTAAAATGACTGAAACTCGGTTTTCGAATAATCCTCAAAGGGGTTAGTACACGGGATATTGTTAAAAATCGAGTCAGACCATTTTATGGATATTTTTACATATTTTGTTCCTATGGGTTATTGGAATTCAATGAAATTTTATTTGGTGTCATTCGGACCTGAATCGGGGCTGAAATGACTGAAACTCGATTTTCGAATAATCCTCAAAGGGGTTAGTTCACGGGATATTGCTAAAAATCGAGTCGGACCATTTTATGGATATTTTTACATATTTTTTTCCTATGGGTTATTGGAATTTAACGCAATTTTATTTAACGCAGTTCGGACCGGAATCGGAGCTGATATGATCGAATCTCGGTTTTCGGAAACTTCTCAAAGGGGTTAGTACACGGGATATTGTTAAAAATCAAGTCGGACCATTTTGTGGATATTTTTACATATTTTGTTCGTATGGGTTATTGGAATTCAATGAAATTTTATTTGGTGCCATTCGGACCTGAATCGGGGCTGAAATGACTGAAACTCGGTTTTCGGATAATCCTCAAAGGGGTTAGTACACGGGATATTGTTAAAAATCGAGTCGGACCATTTTATGGATATTTTTTCATATTTTGTTCCTATGGGTTATTGAAATTCAACGAAATTTTATTTGGTGCCAGTCGGACCTGAATCGGGGCTGAAATGACTGAAACTCGGTTTTCGGATAATCCTCAAAGGGGTTAGTACACGGGATATTGTTAAAAATCGAGTCGGACCATTTTATGGATATTTTTACATATTTTTTTCCTATGGGTTATTGGAATTCAACGCAATTTTGTTTAACGAAGTTCGGACCGGAATCGGAGCTGATATGATCGAAACTCGGTTTTCGGAAACTTCTCAAAGGGATTAGTACACGGGATATTGTTAAAAATCAAGTCGGACAATTTTGTGGATATTTTTACATATTTTGTTCCTATGGGTTATTGGAATTCAATGAAATTTTATTTGGTGCCATTCGGACCTGAATCGGGGCTGAAATGACTGAAACTCGGTTTTCGGATAATCCTCAAAGGGGTTAGTACACGGGATATTGTTAAAAATCGAGTCGGGCCATTTTATGGGTATTTTTACATATTTTGTTCCAATGGGTTATTGGAATTCAATGAAATTTTATTTGGTGCCATTCGGAACTGAATCGGGGCTAAAATGACTGAAACTCGGTTTTCGAATAATCCTCAAAGGGGTTAGTACACGGGATATTGTTAAAAATCGAGTCAGACCATTTTATGGATATTTTTACATATTTTGTTCCTATGGGTTATTGGAATTTAATGAAATTTTATTTGGTGCCATTCGGACCTGAATCGGGGCTGAAATGACTGAAACTCGGTTTTCGGATAATCATCAAAGGGGTTAGTACACGGGATATTGTTAAAAATCGAGTCGGACCATTTTATGGATATTTTACATATTTTGTTCCTATGGGTTATTGGAATTCAACGCAATTTTATTTAACGGAGTTCGGACAGGAATCGGAGCTGATATGATCGAAACTCGGTTTTCGAAAACTTCTCAAAGGGGTTAGTACACGGGATATTGTTAAAAATCAAGTCGGACCATTTTGTGGATATTTTTACATATTTTGCTCCTATGGGTTATTGGAATTCAATGAAATTTTATTTGGTGCCATTCGGACCTGAATCGGGGCTGAAATGACTGAAACTCGGTTTTCGGATAATCCTCAAAGGGCTTAGTACACGGGATATTGTTAAAAATCGAGTCGGACCGTTTTATGAATATTTTTACATATTTTGATCCTATGGGTTATTGGAATTCAACGAAATTTTATTTAACGCAGTTCGGACCGGAATCGGAGCTGATATGATCGAAACTCGGTTTTCGGAAACTTCTCAAAGGGGTTAGTACACGGGATATTGTTAAAAATCAAGTCGGACCATTTTGTGGATATTTTTAGATATTTTGTTCCTATGGGTTATTGGAATTCAATGAAATTTTATTTGGTGTCATTCGGACCTGAATCGGGGCTGAAATGACTGAAACTCGATTTTCGAATAATCCTCAAAGGGGTTAGTTCACAGGATATTGCTAAAAATCGAGTCGGACCATTTTATGGATATTTTTACATATTTTGTTCCTATGGGTTATTGGAATTTAACGCAATTTTATTTAACGCAGTTCGGACCGGAATCGGAGCTGATATGATCGAATCTCGGTTTTCGGAAACTTCTCAAAGGGGTTAGTACACGGGATATTGTTAAAAATCAAGTCGGACCATTTTGTGGATATTTTTACATATTTTGTTCGTATGGGTTATTGGAATTCAATGAAATTTTATTTGGTGCCATTCGGACCTGAATCGGGGCTGAAATGACTGAAACTCGGTTTTCGGATAATCCTCAAAGGGGTTAGTACACGGGATATTGTTAAAAATCGAGTCGGACCATTTTATGGATATTTTTTCATATTTTGTTCCTATGGGTTATTGAAATTCAACGAAATTTTATTTGGTGCCAGTCGGACCTGAATCGGGGCTGAAATGACTGAAACTCGGTTTTCGGATAATCCTCAAAGGGGTTAGTACACGGGATATTGTTAAAAATCGAGTCGGACCATTTTATGGATATTTTTACATATTTTTTTCCTATGGGTTATTGGAATTCAACGCAATTTTGTTTAACGAAGTTCGGACCGGAATCGGAGCTGATATGATCGAAACTCGGTTTTCGGAAACTTCTCAAAGGGATTAGTACACGGGATATTGTTAAAAATCAAGTCGGACAATTTTGTGGATATTTTTACATATTTTGTTCCTATGGGTTATTGGAATTCAATGAAATTTTATTTGGTGCCATTCGGACCTGAATCGGGGCTGAAATGACTGAAACTCGGTTTTCGGATAATCCTCAAAGGGGTTAGTACACGGGATATTGTTAAAAATTGAGTCGGGCCATTTTATGGATATTTTTACATATTTTGTTCCAATGGGTTATTGGAATTCAATGAAATTTTATTTGGTGCCATTCGGACCTGAATCGGGGCTAAAATGACTGAAACTCGGTTTTCGAATAATCCTCAAAGGGGTTAGTACACGGGATATTGTTAAAAATCGAGTCAGACCATTTTATGGATATTTTTACATATTTTGTTCCTATGGGTTATTGGAATTCAATGAAATTTTATTTGGTGTCATTCGGACCTGAATCGGGGCTGAAATGACTGAAACTCGATTTTCGAATAATCCTCAAAGGGGTTAGTTCACGGGATATTGCTAAAAATCGAGTCGGACCATTTTATGGATATTTTTACATATTTTGTTCCTATGGGTTATTGGAATTTAACGCAATTTTATTTAACGCAGTTCGGACCGGAATCGGAGCTGATATGATCGAATCTCGGTTTTCGGAAACTTCTCAAAGGGGTTAGTACACGGGATATTGTTAAAAATCAAGTCGGACCATTTTGTGGATATTTTTACATATTTTGTTCGTATGGGTTATTGGAATTCAATGAAATTTTATTTGGTGCCATTCGGACCTGAATCGGGGCTGAAATGACTGAAACTCGGTTTTCGGATAATCCTCAAAGGGGTTAGTACACGGGATATTGTTAAAAATCGAGTCGGACCATTTTATGGATATTTTTTCATATTTTGTTCCTATGGGTTATTGAAATTCAACGAAATTTTATTTGGTGCCAGTCGGACCTGAATCGGGGCTGAAATGACTGAAACTCGGTTTTCGGATAATCCTCAAAGGGGTTAGTACACGGGATATTGTTAAAAATCGAGTCGGACCATTTTATGGATATTTTTACATATTTTTTTCCTATGGGTTATTGGAATTCAACGCAATTTTGTTTAACGAAGTTCGGACCGGAATCGGAGCTCATATGATCGAAACTCGGTTTTCGGAAACTTCTCAAAGGGATTAGTACACGGGATATTGTTAAAAATCAAGTCGGACAATTTTGTGGATATTTTTACATATTTTGTTCCTATGGGTTATTGGAATTCAATGAAATTTTATTTGGTGCCATTCGGACCTGAATCGGGGCTGAAATGACTGAAACTCGGTTTTCGGATAATCCTCAAAGGGGTTAGTACACGGGATATTGTTAAAAATTGAGTCGGGCCATTTTGTGGATATTTTTACATATTTTGTTCCAATGGGTTATTGGAATTCAATGAAATTTTATTTGGTGCCATTCGGACCTGAATCGGGGCTAAAATGACTGAAACTCGGTTTTCGAATAATCCTCAAAGGGGTTAGTACACGGGATATTGTTAAAAATCGAGTCAGACCATTTTATGGATATTTTTACATATTTTGTTCCTATGGGTTATTGGAATTCAATGAAATTTTATTTGGTGTCATTCGGACCTGAATCGGGGCTGAAATGACTGAAACTCGATTTTCGAATAATCCTCAAAGGGGTTAGTTCACGGGATATTGCTAAAAATCGAGTCGGACCATTTTATGGATATTTTTACATATTTTTTTCCTATGGGTTATTGGAATTTAACGCAATTTTATTTAACGCAGTTCGGACCGGAATCGGAGCTGATATGATCGAATCTCGGTTTTCGGAAACTTCTCAAAGGGGTTAGTACACGGGATATTGTTAAAAATCAAGTCGGACCATTTTGTGGATATTTTTACATATTTTGTTCGTATGGGTTATTGGAATTCAATGAAATTTTATTTGGTGCCATTCGGACCTGAATCGGGGCTGAAATGACTGAAACTCGGTTTTCGGATAATCCTCAAAGGGGTTAGTACACGGGATATTGTTAAAAATCGAGTCGGACCATTTTATGGATATTTTTTCATATTTTGTTCCTATGGGTTATTGAAATTCAACGAAATTTTATTTGGTGCCAGTCGGACCTGAATCGGGGCTGAAATGACTGAAACTCGGTTTTCGGATAATCCTCAAAGGGGTTAGTACACGGGATATTGTTAAAAATCGAGTCGGACCATTTTATGGATATTTTTACATATTTTTTTCCTATGGGTTATTGGAATTCAACGCAATTTTGTTTAACGAAGTTCGGACCGGAATCGGAGCTGATATGATCGAAACTCGGTTTTCGGAAACTTCTCAAAGGGATTAGTACACGGGATATTGTTAAAAATCAAGTCGGACAATTTTGTGGATATTTTTACATATTTTGTTCCTATGGGTTATTGGAATTCAATGAAATTTTATTTGGTGCCATTCGGACCTGAATCGGGGCTGAAATGACTGAAACTCGGTTTTCGGATAATCCTCAAAGGGGTTAGTACACGGGATATTGTTAAAAATCGAGTCGGGCCATTTTATGGGTATTTTTACATATTTTGTTCCAATGGGTTATTGGAATTCAATGAAATTTTATTTGGTGCCATTCGGAACTGAATCGGGGCTAAAATGACTGAAACTCGGTTTTCGAATAATCCTCAAAGGGGTTAGTACACGGGATATTGTTAAAAATCGAGTCAGACCATTTTATGGATATTTTTACATATTTTGTTCCTATGGGTTATTGGAATTTAATGAAATTTTATTTGGTGCCATTCGGACCTGAATCGGGGCTGAAATGACTGAAACTCGGTTTTCGGATAATCATCAAAGGGGTTAGTACACGGGATATTGTTAAAAATCGAGTCGGACCATTTTATGGATATTTTACATATTTTGTTCCTATGGGTTATTGGAATTCAACGCAATTTTATTTAACGGAGTTCGGACAGGAATCGGAGCTGATATGATCGAAACTCGGTTTTCGAAAACTTCTCAAAGGGGTTAGTACACGGGATATTGTTAAAAATCAAGTCGGACCATTTTGTGGATATTTTTACATATTTTGCTCCTATGGGTTATTGGAATTCAATGAAATTTTATTTGGTGCCATTCGGACCTGAATCGGGGCTGAAATGACTGAAACTCGGTTTTCGGATAATCCTCAAAGGGGTTAGTACACGGGATATTGTTAAAAATTGAGTCGGGCAATTTTATGGATATTTTTACATATTTTGTTCCAATGGGTTATTGGAATTCAATGAAATTTTATTTGGTGCCATTCGGACCTAAATCGGGGCTAAAATGACTGAAACTCGGTTTTCGAATAATCCTCAAAGGGGTTAGTACACGGGATATTGTTAAAAATCGAGTCTAACCATTTTATGGATATTTTTACATATTTTGTTCCATATGGGTTATTGGAATTTAACGCAATTTTATTTAACGAAGTTCGGACCGGAATCGGAGCTGATACGATCGAAACTCGGTTTTCGGAAACTTCTCAAAGGGGTTAGTACACGGGATATTGTTAAAAATCAAGTCGGACCATTTTGTGGATATTTTTACATATTTTGTTCCTATGGGTTATTGGAATTCAATGAAATTTTATTTGGTGCCATTCGGACCTGAATCGGGGCTGAAATGACTGAAACTCGGTTTTCGGATAATCCTCAAAGGGGTTAGTACACGGGATATTGTTAAAAATCGAGTCGGGCCATTCTATGGGTATTTTTACATATTTTGTTCCAATGGGTTATTGGAATTCAATGAAATTTTATTTGGTGCCATTCGGAACTGAATCGGGGCTAAAATGACTGAAACTCGGTTTTCGAATAATCCTCAAAGGGGTTAGTACACGGGATATTGTTAAAAATCGAGTCAGACCATTTTATGGATATTTTTACATATTTTGTTCCTATGGGTTATTGGAATTTAATGAAATTTTATTTGGTGCCATTCGGACCTGAATCGGGGCTGAAATGACTGAAACTCGGTTTTCGGATAATCATCAAAGGGGTTAGTACACGGGATATTGTTAAAAATCGAGTCGGACCATTTTATGGATATTTTACATATTTTGTTCCTATGGGTTATTGGAATTCAACGCAATTTTATTTAACGGAGTTCGGACAGGAATCGGAGCTGATATGATCGAAACTCGGTTTTCGAAAACTTCTCAAAGGGGTTAGTACACGGGATATTGTTAAAAATCAAGTCGGACCATTTTGTGGATATTTTTACATATTTTGCTCCTATGGGTTATTGGAATTCAATGAAATTTTATTTGGTGCCATTCGGACCTGAATCGGGGCTGAAATGACTGAAACTCGGTTTTCGGATAATCCTCAAAGGGGTTAGTACACGGGATATTGTTAAAAATTGAGTCGGGCAATTTTATGGATATTTTTACATATTTTGTTCCAATGGGTTATTGGAATTCAATGAAATTTTATTTGGTGCCATTCGGACCTAAATCGGGGCTAAAATGACTGAAACTCGGTTTTCGAATAATCCTCAAAGGGGTTAGTACACGGGATATTGTTAAAAATCGAGTCTAACCATTTTATGGATATTTTTACATATTTTGTTCCATATGGGTTATTGGAATTTAACGCAATTTTATTTAACGAAGTTCGGACCGGAATCGGAGCTGATACGATCGAAACTCGGTTTTCAGAAACTTCTCAAAGGGGTTAGTACACGGGATATTGTTAAAAATCAAGTCGGACCATTTTGTGGATATTTTTACATATTTTGTTCCTATGGGTTATTGGAATTCAATGAAATTTTATTTGGTGCCATTCGGACCTGAATCGGGGCTGAAATGACTGAAACTCGGTTTTCGGATAATCCTCAAAGGGGTTAGTACACGGGATATTGTTAAAAATCGAGTCGGGCCATTTTATGGGTATTTTTACATATTTTGTTCCAATGGGTTATTGGAATTCAATGAAATTTTATTTGGTGCCATTCGGACCTGAATCGGGGCTAAAATGACTGAAACTCGGTTTTCGAATAATCCTCAAAGGGGTTAGTACACGGGATATTGTTAAAAATCGAGTCGGACCATTTTATGGATATTTTTACATATTTTGTTCCTATGGGTTATTGGAATTTAATGAAATTTTATTTGGTGCCATTCGGACCTGAATCGGGGCTAAAATGACTGAAACTCGGTTTTCGGATAATCATCAAAGGGGTTAGTACACGGGATATTGTTAAAAATCGAGTCGGACCATTTTATGGATATTTTTACATATTTTGTTCCTATGGGTTATTGGAATTCAACGCAATTTTATTTAACGGAGTTCGGACAGGAATCGGAGCAGATATGATCGAAACTCGGTTTTCGAAAACTTCTCAAAGGGGTTAGTACACGGGATATTGTTAAAAATCAAGTCGGACCATTTTGTGGATATGTTTACAAATTTTGCTCCTATGGGTTATTCGAATTCAATGAAATTTTATTTGGTGCCATTCGGACCTGAATCGGGGCTGAAATGACTGAAACTCGGTTTTCGGATAATCCTCAAAGGGGTTAGTACACGGGATATTGTTAAAAATTGAGTCGGGCAATTTTATGGATATTTTTACATATTTTGTTCCAATGGGTTATTGGAATTCAATGAAATTTTATTTGGTGCCATTCGGACCTGAATCGGGGCTAAAATGACTGAAACTCGGTTTTCGGATAATCATCAAAGGGGTTAGTACACGGGATATTGTTAAAAATCGAGTCGGACCATTTTATGGATATTTTTACATATTTTGTTCCTCTGGGTTATTGGAATTCAACGCAATTTTATTTAACGGAGTTCGGACAGGAATCGGAGCAGATATGATCGAAACTCGGTTTTCGAAAACTTCTCAAAGGGGTTAGTACACGGGATATTGTTAAAAATCAAGTCGGACCATTTTCTGGATATTTTTACATATTTTGCTCCTATGGGTTATTGGAATTCAATGAAATTTTATTTGGTGCCATTCGGACCTGAATCGGGGCTGAAATGACTGAAACTCGGTTTTCGGATAATCCTCAAAGGGGTTAGTACACGGGATATTGTTAAAAATTGAGTCGGGCAATTTTATGGATATTTTTACATATTTTGTTCCAATGGGTTATTGGAATTCAATGAAATTTTATTTGGTGCCATTCGGACCTCAATCGGGGCTAAAATGACTGAAACTCGGTTTTCGAATAATCCTCAAAGGGGTTAGTACACGGGATATTGTTAAAAATCGAGTCGGACCATTTTATGGATATTTTTACATATTTTGTTCCTATGGGTTATTGGAATTCAACGAAATTTTATTTGGTGCCAGTCGGACCTGAATCGGGGCTGAAATGACTGAAACTCGGTTTTCGGATAATCCTCAAAGGGGTTAGTACACGGGATATTGTTAAAAATCGAGTCGGACCATTTTATGGAAATTTTTACATATTTTGTTCCTATGGGTTATTGGAATTCAACGCAATTTTATTTAACGAAGTTCGGACCGGAATCGGAGCTGATATGATCGAAACTCGGTTTTCAGAAACTTCTCAAAGGGATTAGTACACGGGATATTGTTAAAAATCAAGTTAGCCAATTTTGTGGATATTTTTACATATTTTGTTCCTATGGGTTATTGGAATTCAATGAAATTTTATTTGGTGCCATTCGGACCTGAATCGGGGCTAAAATGACTGAAACTCGGTTTTCGAATAATCCTCAAAGGGGTTAGTACACGGGATATTGTTAAAAATCGAGTCGGACCATTTTATGGATATTTTTACATATTTTGTTCCTATGGGTTATTGGAATTTAATGAAATTTTATTTGGTGCCATTCGGACCTGAATCGGGGCTAAAATGACTGAAACTCGGTTTTCGGATAATCATCAAAGGGGTTAGTACACGGGATATTGTTAAAAATCGAGTCGGACCATTTTATGGATATTTTTACATATTTTGTTCCTATGGGTTATTGGAATTCAACGCAATTTTATTTAACGGAGTTCGGACAGGAATCGGAGCAGATATGATCGAAACTCGGTTTTCGAAAACTTCTCAAAGGGGTTAGTACACGGGATATTGTTAAAAATCAAGTCGGACCATTTTGTGGATATGTTTACATATTTTGCTCCTATGGGTTATTCGAATTCAATGAAATTTTATTTGGTGCCATTCGGACCTGAATCGGGGCTGAAATGACTGAAACTCGGTTTTCGGATAATCCTCAAAGGGGTTAGTACACGGGATATTGTTAAAAATTGAGTCGGGCAATTTTATGGATATTTTTACATATTTTGTTCCAATGGGTTATTGGAATTCAATGAAATTTTATTTGGTGCCATTCGGACCTGAATCGGGGCTAAAATGACTGAAACTCGGTTTTCGGATAATCATCAAAGGGGTTAGTACACGGGATATTGTTAAAAATCGAGTCGGACCATTTTATGGATATTTTTACATATTTTGTTCCTCTGGGTTATTGGAATTCAACGCAATTTTATTTAACGGAGTTCGGACAGGAATCGGAGCAGATATGATCGAAACTCGGTTTTCGAAAACTTCTCAAAGGGGTTAGTACACGGGATATTGTTAAAAATCAAGTCGGACCATTTTCTGGATATTTTTACATATTTTGCTCCTATGGGTTATTGGAATTCAATGAAATTTTATTTGGTGCCATTCGGACCTGAATCGGGGCTGAAATGACTGAAACTCGGTTTTCGGATAATCCTCAAAGGGGTTAGTACACGGGATATTGTTAAAAATTGAGTCGGGCAATTTTATGATTATTTTTACATATTTTGTTCCAATGGGTTATTGGAATTCAATGAAATTTTATTTGGTGCCATTCGGACCTCAATCGGGGCTAAAATGACTGAAACTCGGTTTTCGAATAATCCTCAAAGGGGTTAGTACACGGGATATTGTTAAAAATCGAGTCGGACCATTTTATGGATATTTTTACATATTTTGTTCCTATGGGTTATTGGAATTCAACGAAATTTTATTTGGTGCCAGTCGGACCTGAATCGGGGCTGAAATGACTGAAACTCGGTTTTCGGATAATCCTCAAAGGGGTTAGTACACGGGATATTGTTAAAAATCGAGTCGGACCATTTTATGGAAATTTTTACATATTTTGTTCCTATGGGTTATTGGAATTCAACGCAATTTTATTTAACGAAGTTCGGACCGGAATCGGAGCTGATATGATCGAAACTCGGTTTTCAGAAACTTCTCAAAGGGATTAGTACACGGGATATTGTTAAAAATCAAGTTAGCCAATTTTGTGGATATTTTTACATATTTTGTTCCTATGGGTTATTGGAATTCAATGAAATTTTATTTGGTGCTATTCGGACCTGAATCGGGGCTGAAATGACTGAAACTCGGTTTTCGGATAATCCTCAAAGGGGTTAGTACACGGGATATTGTTAAAAATCGAGTCGGGAAATTTTATGGATATTTTGACATATTTTGTTCCTATGGGTTATTGGAATTCAACAAAATTTTATTTGGTGCCAGTCGGACCTGAATCGGGGCTGAAATGACTGAAACTCGGTTTTTGGATAATCCTCAAAGGGGTTAGTACACGGGATATTGTTAAAAATCGAGTCGGACCATTTTATGGAAATTTTTACATATTTTGTTCCTATGGGTTATTGGAATTCAACGCAATTTTATTTAACGGAGTTCGGACAGGAATCGGAGCAGATATAATCGAAACTCGGTTTTCGAAAACTTCTCAAAGGGGTTAGTACACGGGATATTGTTAAAAATCAAGTCGGACCATTTTGTGGATATTTTTACATATTTTGCTCCTATGGGTTATTGGAATTCAATGAAATTTTATTTGGTGCCATTCGGACCTGAATCGGGGCTGAAATGACTGAAACTCGGTTTTCGGATAATCCTCAAAGGGGTTAGTACACGGGATATTGTTAAAAATTGAGTCGGGCAATTTTATGGATATTTTTACATATTTTGTTCCAATGGGTTATTGGAATTCAATGAAATTTTATTTGGTGCCATTCGGACCTAAATCGGGGCTAAAATGACTGAAACTCGGTTTTCGAATAATCCTCAAAGGGGTTAGTACACGGGATATTGTTAAAAATCGAGTCGGACCATTTTATGGATATTTTTACATATTTTGTTCCTATGGGTTATTGGAATTCAACGAAATTTTATTTGGTGCCAGTCGGACCTGAATCGGGGCTGAAATGACTGAAACTCGGTTTTCGGATAATCCTCAAAGGGGTTAGTACACGGGATATTGTTAAAAATCGAGTCGGACCATTTTATGGAAATTTTTACATATTTTGTTCCTATGGGTTATTGGAATTCAACGCAATTTTATTTAACGGAGTTCGGACCGGAATCGGAGCTGATATGATCGAAACTCGGTTTTCAGAAACTTCTCAAAGGGATTAGTACACGGGATATTGTTAAAAATCAAGTTAGCCAATTTTGTGGATATTTTTACATATTTTGTTCCTATGGGTTATTGGAATTCAATGAAATTTTATTTGGTGCTATTCGGACCTGAATCGGGGCTGAAATGACTGAAACTCGGTTTTCGGATAATCCTCAAAGGGGTTAGTACACGGGATATTGTTAAAAATCGAGTCGGGCAATTTTATGGATATTTTTACATATTTTGTTCCTATGGGTTATTGGAATTCAACGAAATTTTATTTGGTGCCAGTCGGACCTGAATCGGGGCTGAAATGACTGAAACTCGGTTTTCGGATAATCCTCAAAGGGGTTAGTACACGGGATATTGTTAAAAATCGAGTCGGACTATTTTATGGAAATTTTTACATATTTTGTTCCTATGGGTTATTGGAATTCAACGCAATTTTATTTAACGAAGTTCGGACCGGAATCGGAGCTGATATGATCGAAACTCGGTGTTCAGAAACTTCTCAAAGGGATTAGTACACGGGATATTGTTAAAAATCAAGTTAGCCAATTTTGTGGATATTTTTACATATTTTGTTCCTATGGGTTATTGGAATTCAATGAAATTTTATTTGGTGCTATTCGGACCTGAATCGGGGCTGAAATGACTGAAACTCGGTTTTCGGATAATCCTCAAAGGGGTTAGTACACGGGATATTGTTAAAAATCGAGTCGGACAATTTTATGGATATTTTTACATATTTTGTTCCAATGGGTTATTGGAATTCAATGAAATTTTATTTGGTGCCATTCGGACCTGAATCGGGGCTAAAATGACTGAAACTCGGTTTTCGAATAATCCTCAAAGGGGTTAGTACACGGGATATTGTTAAAAATCGAGTCGGACCATTTTATGGATATTTTTACATATTTTGTTCCTATGGGTTATTGGAATTTAATGAAATTTTATTTGGTGCCATTCGGACCTGAATCGGGGCTAAATTGACTGAAACTCGGTTTTCGGATAATCCTCAAAGGGTTAGTATACGGGATATTGTTAAAAATCGAGTCGGACCATTTTATGGATATTTTTACATATTTTGTTCCTATGGGTTATTGGAATTCAACGCAATTTTATTTAACGGAGTTCGGACCGGAATCGGAGCTGATATGATCGAAACTCGGTTTTCGAAAACTTCTCAAATGGGTTTAGTACACGGGATATTGTTAAAAATCAAGTCGGACCATTTTGTGGATATTTTTACATATTTTGTTCCTATGGGTTATTGGAATTCAATGAAATTTTATTTGGTGCCATTCGGACCTGAATCGAGGCTGAAATGACTGAAACTCGATTTTCGGATAATCCTCAAAGGGGTTAGTACACGGGATATTGTTAAAAATCGAGTCTGACCATTTTATGGATATTTTTACATATTTTGTTCCAATGGGTTATTGGAATTCAATGAAATTTTATTTGGTGCCATTCGGACCTGAATCGGGGCTAAAACGACTGAAACTCGATTTTCGGATAATCCTCAAAGGGGTTAGTTCACGGGATATTGCTAAAAATCGAGTCGGACCATTTTATGGATATTTTTACATATTTTGTTCCTATGGGTTATTGGAATTTAACGCAATTTTATTTAACGCAGTTCGGACCGGAATCGGAGCTGATACGATCGAAACTCGGTTTTCGGAAACTTCTCAAAGGGGTTAGTACACGGGATATTGTTAAAAATCAAGTCGGACCATTTTGTGGATATTTTTACATATTTTGTTCCTATGGGTTATTGGAATTCAATGAAATTTTATTTGGTGCCATTCGGACCTGAATCGGGGCTGAAATGACTGAAACTCGGTTTTCGGATAATCCTCAAAGGGGTTAGTACACGGGATATTGTTAAAAATCGAGTTGGGCCATTTTATGGGTATTTTTAAATATTTTGTTCCAATGGGTTATTGGAATTCAATGAAATTTTATTTGGTGCCATTCGGAACTGAATCGGGGCTAAAATGACTGAAACTCGGTTTTCGAATAATCCTCAAAGGGGTTAGTACACGGGATATTGTTAAAAATCGAGTTGGGCCATTTTATGGGTATTTTTAAATATTTTGTTCCAATGGGTTATTGGAATTCAATGAAATTTTATTTGGTGCCATTCGGACCTGAATCGGGGCTAAAACGACTGAAACTCGATTTTCGGATAATCCTCAAAGGGGTTAGTTCACGGGATATTGCTAAAAATCGAGTCGGACCATTTTATGGATATTTTTACATATTTTGTTCCTATGGGTTATTGGAATTTAACGCAATTTTATTTAACGCAGTTCGGACCGGAATCGGAGCTGATACGATCGAAACTCGGTTTTCGGAAACTTCTCAAAGGGGTTAGTACACGGGATATTGTTAAAAATCAAGTCGGACATTTTGTGGATATTTTTACATATTTTGTTCCTATGGGTTATTGGAATTCAATGAAATTTTATTTGGTGCCATTCGGACCTGAATCGGGGCTGAAATGACTGAAACTCGGTTTTCGGATAATCCTCAAAGGGGTTAGTACACGGGATATTGTTAAAAATCGAGTTGGGCCATTTTATGGGTATTTTTACATATTTTGTTCCAATGGGTTATTGGAATTCAATGAAATTTTATTTGGTGCCATTCGGAACTGAATCGGGGCTAAAATGACTGAAACTCGGTTTTCAAATAATCCTCAAAGGGGTTAGTACACGGGATATTGTTAAAAATCGAGTCGGACCATTTTATGGATATTTTTACATATTTTGTTCCTATGGGTTATTGGAATTTAATGAAATTTTATTTGGTGCCATTCGGACCTGAATCGGGGCTAAAATGACTGAAACTCGATTTTCGGATAATCATCAAAGGGGTTAGTACACGGGATATTGTTAAAAATCGAGTCGGACCATTTTATGGATATTTTTACATATTTTGTTCCTATGGGTTATTGGAATTCAACGCAATTTTATTTAACGGAGTTCGGACAGGAATCGGAGCAGATATGATCGAAACTCGGTTTTCGAAAACTTCTCAAAGGGATTAGTACACGGGATATTGTTAAAAATCAAGTCGGACCATTTTGTGGATATTTTTACATATTTTGCTCCTATGGGTTATTGGAATTCAATGAAATTTTATTTGGTGCCATTCGGACCTGAATCGGGGCTGAAATGACTGAAACTCGGTTTTCGGATAATCCTCAAAGGGGTTAGTACACGGGATATTGTTAAAAATCGAGTCGGACCATTTTATGGATATTTTTACATATTTTGTTCCTATGGGTTATTGGAATTCAACGCAATTTTATTTAACGGAGTTCGGACAGGAATCGGAGCAGATATGATCGAAACTCGGTTTTCGAAAACTTCTCAAAGGGATTAGTACACGGGATATTGTTAAAAATCAAGTCGGACCATTTTGTGGATATTTTTACATATTTTGCTCCTATGGGTTATTGGAATTCAATGAAATTTTATTTGGTGCCATTCGGACCTGAATCGGGGCTGAAATGACTGAAACTCGGTTTTCGGATAATCCTCAAAGGGGTTTGTACACGGGATATTGTTAAAAATCGAGTCGGACCATTTTATGGATATTTTTACAAATTTTGTTCCTATGGGTTATTGGAATTTAATGAAATTTTATTTGGTGCCATTCGGACCTGAATCGGGGCTAAAATGACTGAAACTCGATTTTCGGATAATCATCAAAGGGGTTAGTACACGGGATATTGTTAAAAATCGAGTTGGGCCATTTTATGGGTATTTTTAAATATTTTGTTCCAATGGGTTATTGGAATTCAATGAAATTTTATTTGGTGCCATTCGGACCTGAATCGGGGCTAAAACGATTGAAACTCGATTTTCGGATAATCCTCAAAGGGGTTAGTTCACGGGATATTGCTAAAAATCGAGTCGGACCATTTTATGGATATTTTTACATATTTTGTTCCTATGGGTTATTGGAATTTAACGCAATTTTATTTAACGCAGTTCGGACCGGAATCGGAGCTGATACGATCGAAACTCGGTTTTCGGAAACTTCTCAAAGGGGTTAGTACACGGGATATTGTTAAAAATCAAGTCGGACCATTTTGTGGATATTTTTACATATTTTGTTCCTATGGGTTATTGGAATTCAATGAAATTTTATTTGGTGCCATTCGGACCTGAATCTGGGCTGAAATGACTGAAACTCGGTTTTCGGATAATCCTCAAAGGGGTTAGTACACGGGATATTGTTAAAAATCGAGTTGGGCCATTTTATGGGTATTTTTACATATTTTGTTCCAATGGGTTATTGGAATTCAATGAAATTTTATTTGGTGCCATTCGGAACTGAATCGGGGCTAAAATGACTGAAACTCGATTTTCAAATAATCCTCAAAGGGGTTAGTACACGGGATATTGTTAAAAATCGAGTCGGACCATTTTATGGATATTTTTACATATTTTGTTCCTATGGGTTATTGGAATTTAATGAAATTTTATTTGGTGCCATTCGGACCTGAATCGGGGCTAAAATGACTGAAACTCGATTTTCGGATAATCATCAAAGGGGTTAGTACACGGGATATTGTTAAAAATCGAGTCGGACCATTTTATGGATATTTTTACATATTTTGTTCCTATGGGTTATTGGAATTCAACGCAATTTTATTTAACGGAGTTCGGACAGGAATCGGAGCAGATATGATCGAAACTCGGTTTTCGAAAACTTCTCAAAGGGATTAGTACACGGGATATTGTTAAAAATCAAGTCGGACCATTTTGTGGATATTTTTACATATTTTGCTCCTATGGGTTATTGGAATTCAATGAAATTTTATTTGGTGCCATTCGGACCTGAATCGGGGCTGAAATGACTGAAACTCGGTTTTCGGATAATCCTCAAAGGGGTTAGTACACGGGATATTGTTAAAAATCGAGTCGGACCATTTTATGGAAATTTGTACATATTTTGTTCCTATGGGTTATTGGAATTCAACGCAATTTTATTTAACGGAGTTCGGACCGGAATCGGAGCTGATATGATCGAAACTCGGTTTTCGAAAACTTCTCAAAGGGGTTAGTACATGGGATATTGTTAAAAATCAAGTCGGACCATTTTGTGGATATTTTTACATATTTTGTTCCTATGGGTTATTGGAATTCAATGAAATTATATTTGGTGCCATTCGGACCTGAATCGAGGCTGAAATGACTGAAACTCGATTTTCGGATAATCCTCAAAGGGGTTAGTACACGGGATATTGTTAAAAATCGAGTCTGACCATTTTATGGATATTTTTACATATTTTATTCCAATGGGTTATTGGAATTCAATGAAATTTTATTTGGTGCCATTCGGACCTGAATCGGGGCTGAAATGACTGAAACTCGATTTTCGGATAATCCTCAAAGGGGTTAGTTCACGGGATATTGCTAAAAATCGAGTCGGACCATTTTATGGATATTTTTACATATTTTGTTCCTATGGGTTATTGGAATTTAACGCAATTTTATTTAACGCAGTTCGGACCGGAATCGGAGCTAATACGATCGAAACTCGGTTTTCGGAAACTTCTCAAAGGGGTTAGTACACGGGATATTGTTAAAAATCAAGTCGGACCATTTTGTGAATATTTTTACATATTTTGTTCCTATGGGTTATTATAATTCAATGAAATTTTATTTGGTGCCATTCGGACCTGAATCGGGGCTGAAATGACTGAAACTCGGTTTTCGGATAATCCTCAAAGGGGTTAGTACACGGGATATTGTTAAAAATCGAGTCGGGCCATTTTATGGGTATTTTTACATATTTTATTCCAATGGGTTATTGGAATTCAATGAAATTTTATTTGGTGCCATTCGGACCTGAATCGGGGCTAAAATGACTGAAACTCGGTTTTCGAATAATCCTCAAAGGGGTTAGTACACGGGATATTGTTAAAAATCGAGTCGGACCATTTTATGGATATTTTTACATATTTTGTTCCTATGGGTTATTGGAATTTAATGAAATTTTATTTGGTGCCATTCGGACCTGAATCGAGGCTGAAATGACTGAAACTCGATTTTCGGATAATCCTCAAAGGGGTTAGTACACGGGATATTGTTAAAAATGGAGTCGGACCATTTTATGGATATTTTTACATATTTTGTTCCAATGGGTTATTGGAATTCAATGAAATTTTATTTGGTGCCATTCGGACCTGAATCGGGGCTGAAATGACTGAAACTCGATTTTCGGATAATCCTCAAAGGGGTTTGTTCACGGGATATTGCTAAAAATCGAGTCGGACCATTTTATGGATATTTTTACATATTTTGTTCCTATGGGTTATTTGAATTTAACGCAATTTTATTTAACGCAGTTCGGACCGGAATCGGAGCTGATATGATCGAAACTCGATTTTCGGAAACTTCTCAAAGGGGTTAGTACACGGGATATTGTTAAAAATCGAGTCGGACCATTTTATGGATATTTTTACATATTTTGTTCCAATGGGTTATTGGAATTCAATGAAATTTTATTTGGTGCCATTCGGACCTGAACTGGGGCTGAAATGACTGAAACTCGATTTTCGGATAATCCTCAAAGGGGTTTGTTCACGGGATATTGCTAAAAATCGAGTCGGACCATTTTATGGATATTTTTACATATTTTGTTCCTATGGGTTATTTGAATTTAACGCAATTTTATTTAACGCAGTTCGGACCGGAATCGGAGCTGATATGATCGAAACTCGATTTTCGGAAACTTCTCAAAGGGGTTAGTACACGGGATATTGTTAAAAATCAAGTCGGACCATTTTGTGGATATTTTTACATATTTTGTTCCTATGGGTTATTGGAATTCAATGAAATTTTATTTGGTGCCATTCGGACCTGAATCGGGGCTGAAATGATTGAAACTCGGTTTTCGGATAATCCTCAAAGGGGTTAGTACACGGGATATTGATAAAAATCGAGTCGGACCATTTTATGGATATTTTT
Organism: Saposhnikovia divaricata; assembly: GCA_036435485.1. Taxonomy (NCBI): domain Eukaryota; kingdom Viridiplantae; phylum Streptophyta; class Magnoliopsida; order Apiales; family Apiaceae; genus Saposhnikovia; species Saposhnikovia divaricata. The sequence goes on along the minus strand of CM071601.1, from coordinate 207,157,945 downwards.
TCATATTTTGTTCCTATGGGTTATTGGAATTCAACAAAATTTTATTTGGTGCCAGTCGGACCTGAATCGGGGCTGAAATGACTGAAACTCGGTTTTCGGATAATCCTCAAAGGGGTTAGTACACGGGATATTGTTAAAAATCGAGTCGGACCATTTTATGGATATTTTTACATATTTTGTTCCTATGGGTTATTGGAATTCAACGCAATTTTATTTAACGGAGTTCGGACCGGAATCGGAGCTGATATGATCGAAACTCGGTTTTCGAAAACTTCTCAAAGGGGTTAGTACACGGGATATTGTTAAAAATCAAGTCGGACCATTTTGTGGATATTTTTACATATTTTGCTCCTATGGGTTATTGGTATTCAATGAAATTTTATTTGGTGCCATTCGGACCTGAATCGAGGCTGAAATGACTGAAACTCGATTTTCGGATAATCCTCAAAGGGGTTAGTACACGGGATATTGTTAAAAATGGAGTCGGACCATTTTATGGATATTTTTACATATTTTGTTCCAATGGGTTATTGGAATTCAATGAAATTTTATTTGGTGCCATTCGGACCTGAATCGGGGCTGAAATGACTGAAACTCGATTTTCGGATAATCCTCAAAGGGGTTTGTTCACGGGATATTGCTAAAAATCGAGTCGGACCATTTTATGGATATTTTTACATATTTTGTTCCTATGGGTTATTTGAATTTAACGCAATTTTATTTAACGCAGTTCGGACCGGAATCGGAGCTGATATGATCGAAACTCAATTTTCGGAAACTTCTCAAAGGGGTTAGTACACGGGATATTGTTAAAAATCGAGTCGGACCATTTTATGGATATTTTTACATATTTTGTTCCAATGGGTTATTGGAATTCAATGAAATTTTATTTGGTGCCATTCGGACCTGAATCGGGGCTGAAATGACTGAAACTCGATTTTCGGATAATCCTCAAAGGGGTTTGTTCACGGGATATTGCTAAAAATCGAGTCGGACCATTTTATGGATATTTTTACATATTTTGTTCCTATGGGTTATTTGAATTTAACGCAATTTTATTTAACGCAGTTCGGACCGGAATCGGAGCTGATATGATCGAAACTCGATTTTCGGAAACTTCTCAAAGGGGTTAGTACACGGGATATTGTTAAAAATCAAGTCGGACCATTTTGTGGATATTTTTACATATTTTGTTCCTATGGGTTACTGGAATTCAATGAAATTTTATTTGGTGCCATTCGGACCTGAATCGGGGCTGAAATGACTGAAACTCGGTTTTCGGATAATCCTCAAAGGGGTTAGTACACGGGATATTGATAAAAATCGAGTCTGACCATTTTATGGATATTTTTTCATATTTTGTTCCTATGGGTTATTGGAATTCAACGAAATTTAATTTGGTGCCAGTCGGACCTGAATCGGGGCTAAAATGACTGAAACTCGGTTTTCGGATAATCGTCAAAGGGCTTAGTACACGGGATATTGTTAAAAATCGAGTCGGACCGTTTTTTGAATATTTTTACATATTTTGTTCCTATGGGTTATTGGAATTCAACGAAATTTTATTTAACGCAGTTCGGACCGGAATCGGAGCTGATATGATCGAAACTCGGTTTTCGTAAACTTCTCAAAGGGGTTAGTACACGGGATATTGTTAAAAATCAAGTCGGACCATTTTGTCGATATTTTTACATATTTTGTTCCTATGGGTTATTGGAATTCAATGAAATTTTATTTGGTGTCATTCGGACCTGAATCGGGGCTGAAATGACTGAAACTCGATTTTTGAATAATCCTCAAAGGGGTTAGTTCACGGGATATTGCTAAAAATCGAGTCGGACCATTTTATGGATATTTTTACATATTTTGTTCCTATGGGTTATTGGAATTTAACGCAATTTTATTTAACGCAGTTCGGACCGGAATCGGAGCTGATATGATCGAATCTCGGTTTTCGGAAACTTCTCAAAGGGGTTAGTACACGGGATATTGTTAAAAATCAAGTCGGACCATTTTGTGGATATTTTTACATATTTTGTTCCTATGGGTTATTGGAATTCAATGAAATTTTATTTGGTGCCATTCGGACCTGAATCGGGGCTGAAATGACTGAAACTCGGTTTTCGGATAATCCTCAAAGGGGTTAGTACACGGGATATTGTTAAAAATCGAGTCGGACCATTTTATGGATATTTTTTCATATTTTATTCCTATGGGTTATTGGAATTCAACGAAATTTTATTTGGTGCCGGTCGGACCTGAATCGGGGCTGAAATGACTGAAACTCGGTTTTTGGATAATCCTCAAAGGGGTTAGTACACGGGATATTGTTAAAAATGGAGTCGGACCATTTTATGGATATTTTTACATATTTTGTTCCAATGGGTTATTGGAATTCAATGAAATTTTATTTGGTGCCATTCGGACCTGAATCGGGGCTGAAATGACTGAAACTCGATTTTCGGATAATCCTCAAAGGGGTTTGTTCACGGGATATTGCTAAAAATCGAGTCGGACCATTTTATGGATATTTTTACATATTTTGTTCCTATGGGTTATTTGAATTTAACGCAATTTTATTTAACGCAGTTCGGACCGGAATCGGAGCTGATATGATCGAAACTCAATTTTCGGAAACTTCTCAAAGGGGTTAGTACACGGGATATTGTTAAAAATCGAGTCGGACCATTTTATGGATATTTTTACATATTTTGTTCCAATGGGTTATTGGAATTCAATGAAATTTTATTTGGTGCCATTCGGACCTGAATCGGGGCTGAAATGACTGAAACTCGATTTTCGGATAATCCTCAAAGGGGTTTGTTCACGGGATATTGCTAAAAATCGAGTCGGACCATTTTATGGATATTTTTACATATTTTGTTCCTATGGGTTATTTGAATTTAACGCAATTTTATTTAACGCAGTTCGGACCGGAATCGGAGCTGATATGATCGAAACTCGATTTTCGGAAACTTCTCAAAGGGGTTAGTACACGGGATATTGTTAAAAATCAAGTCGGACCATTTTGTGGATATTTTTACATATTTTGTTCCTATGGGTTACTGGAATTCAATGAAATTTTATTTGGTGCCATTCGGACCTGAATCGGGGCTGAAATGACTGAAACTCGGTTTTCGGATAATCCTCAAAGGGGTTAGTACACGGGATATTGATAAAAATCGAGTCTGACCATTTTATGGATATTTTTTCATATTTTGTTCCTATGGGTTATTGGAATTCAACGAAATTTAATTTGGTGCCAGTCGGACCTGAATCGGGGCTAAAATGACTGAAACTCGGTTTTCGGATAATCGTCAAAGGGCTTAGTACACGGGATATTGTTAAAAATCGAGTCGGACCGTTTTTTGAATATTTTTACATATTTTGTTCCTATGGGTTATTGGAATTCAACGAAATTTTATTTAACGCAGTTCGGACCGGAATCGGAGCTGATATGATCGAAACTCGGTTTTCGTAAACTTCTCAAAGGGGTTAGTACACGGGATATTGTTAAAAATCAAGTCGGACCATTTTGTGGATATTTTTACATATTTTGTTCCTATGGGTTATTGGAATTCAATGAAATTTTATTTGGTGTCATTCGGACCTGAATCGGGGCTGAAATGACTGAAACTCGATTTTTGAATAATCCTCAAAGGGGTTAGTTCACGGGATATTGCTAAAAATCGAGTCGGACCATTTTATGGATATTTTTACATATTTTGTTCCTATGGGTTATTGGAATTTAACGCAATTTTATTTAACGCAGTTCGGACCGGAATCGGAGCTGATATGATCGAATCTCGGTTTTCGGAAACTTCTCAAAGGGGTTAGTACACGGGATATTGTTAAAAATCAAGTCGGACCATTTTGTGGATATTTTTACATATTTTGTTCCTATGGGTTATTGGAATTCAATGAAATTTTATTTGGTGCCATTCGGACCTGAATCGGGGCTGAAATGACTGAAACTCGGTTTTCGGATAATCCTCAAAGGGGTTAGTACACGGGATATTGTTAAAAATCGAGTCGGACCATTTTATGGATATTTTTTCATATTTTATTCCTATGGGTTATTGGAATTCAACGAAATTTTATTTGGTGCCGGTCGGACCTGAATCGGGGCTGAAATGACTGAAACTCGGTTTTTGGATAATCCTCAAAGGGGTTAGTACACGGGATATTGTTAAAAATCGAGTCGGACCATTTTATGGATATTTTTACATATTTTGTTCCTATGGGTTATTTGAATTCAACGCAAATTTGTTTAACGAAGTTCGGACCGGAATCGGAGCTGATATGATCGAAACTCGGTTTTCGGAAACTTCTCAAAGGGATTAGTACACGGGATATTGTTAAAAATCAAGTCGGACAATTTTGTGGATATTTTTACATATTTTGTTCCTATGGGTTATTGGAATTCAATGAAATTTTATTTGGTGCCATTCGGACCTGAATCGGGGCTGAAATGACTGAAACTCGGTTTTCGGATAATCCTCAAAGGGGTAGTACACGGGATATTGTTAAAAATTGAGTCGGGCCATTTTATGGATATTTTTACATATTTTGTTCCAATGGGTTATTGGAATTCAATGAAATTTTATTTGGTGCCATTCGGACCTGAATCGGGGCTAAAATGACTGAAACTCGGTTTTCGAATAATCCTCAAAGGGGTTAGTACACGGGATATTGTTAAAAATCGAGTCGGACCATTTTATGGATATTTTTACATATTTTGTTCCTATGGGTTATTGGAATTCAACGAAATTTTATTTGGTGCCAGTCGGACCTGAATCGGGGCTGAAATGACTGAAACTCGGTTTTCGGATAATCCTCTAAGGGGTTAGTACACGGGATATTGTTAAAAATCGAGTCGGACCATTTTATGGAAATTTTTACATAATTTGTTCCTATGGGTTATTGGAATTCAACGCAATTTTATTTAACGAAGTTCGGACCGGAATCGGAGCTGATATGATCGAAACTCGGTTTTCGAAAACTTCTCAAAGGGGTTAGAACACGGGATATTGTTAAAAATCAAGTCAGACCATTTTGTGGATATTTTTACATATTTTGTTCCTATGGGTTATTGGAATTCAATGAAATTTTATTTGGTGTCATTCGGACCTGAATCGAGGCTGAAATGACTGAAACTCGATTTTCGGATAATCCTCAAAGGGGTTAGTACACGGGATATTGTTAAAAATCGAGTCGGACCATTTTATGGATAATTTTACATATTTTGTTCCTATGGGTTATTGGAATTCAACGAAATTTTATTTGGTGCCAGTCGGACCTGAATCGGGGCTGAAATGACTGAAACTCGGTTTTCGGATAATCCTCAAAGGGGTTAGTACACGGGATATTGTTAAAAATTGAGTCGGACCATTTTATGGAAATTTTTACATATTTTGTTCCTATGGGTTATTGGAATTCAACGCAATTTTATTTAACGGAGTTCGGACCGGAATCGGAGCTGATATGATCGAAACTCGGTTTTCGAAAACTTCTCAAAGGGGTTAGTACACGGGATATTGTTAAAAATCAAGTCGGACCATTTTGTGGATATTTTTACATATTTTGTTCCTATGGGTTATTGGAATTCAATGAAATTTTATTTGGTGCCATTCGGACCTGAATCGAGGCTGGAATGACTGAAACTCGATTTTCGGATAATCCTCAAAGGGGTTAGTACACGGGATATTGTTAAAAATCGAGTCTGACCATTTTATGGATATTTTTACATATTTTGTTCCAATGGGTTATTGGAATTCAATGAAATTTTATTTGGTGCCATTCGGACCTGAATCGGGGCTGAAATGACTGAAACTCGATTTTCGGATAATCCTCAAAGGGGTTAGTTCATGGGATATTGCTAAAAATCGAGTCGGACCATTTTATGGATATTTTTACATATTTTGTTCCTATGGGTTATTGGAATTTAACGCAGTTCGGACCGGAATCGGAGCTGATACGATCGAAACTCGGTTTTCGGAAACTTCTCAAAGGGGTTAGTACACGGGATATTGTTAAAAATCAAGTCGGACCATTTTGTGGATATTTTTACATATTTTGTTCCTATGGGTTATTGGAATTCAATGAAATTTTATTTTGTGCCATTCGGACCCGAATCGGGGCTGAAATGACTGAAACTCGGTTTTCGGATAATCCTGAAAGGGGTTAGTACACGGGATATTGTTAAAAATCGAGTCGGGCCATTTTATGGGTATTTTTACATATTTTGTTCCAATGAGTTATTGGAATTCAATGAAATTTTATTTGGTGCCATTCGGACCTGAATCGGGGCTAAAATGACTGAAACTCGGTTTTCGAATAATCCTCAAAGGGGTTAGTACACGGGATATTGTTAAAAATCGAGTCGGACCATTTTATGGATATTTTTACATATTTTGTTCCTATGGGTTATTGGAATTTAATGAAATTTTATTTGGTGCCATTCGGACCTGAATCGGGGCTAAAATGACTGAAACTCGGTTTTCGGATAATCATCAAAAGGGTTAGTACACGAGATATTGTTAAAAATCTAGTCGGACCATTTTATGGATATTTTTACATATTTTGTTCCTATGGGTTATTCGAATTCAACGAAATTATATTTGGTGCCAGTCGGACCTGAATCGGGGCTGAAATGACTGAAACTCGGTTTTGGGATAATCCTCAAAGGGGTTAGTACACGGGATATTGTTAAAAATCGAGTCGGACCATTTTATGGAAATTTTTACATATTTTGTTCCTATTGGTTATTGGAATTCAACGCAATTTTATTTAACGGAGTTCGGACCGGAATCGGAGCTGATATGATCGAAACTCGGTTTTCGAAAACTTCTCAAAGGGGTTAGTACACGGGATATTGTTAAAAATCAAGTCGGACCATTTTGTGGATGTTTTTACATATTTTGTTCCTATGGGTTATTGGAATTCAATGAAATTTTTTTTGGTGCCATTCGGACCTGAATCGAGGCTGAAATGACTGAAACTCGATTTTCGGATAATCCTCAAAGGGGTTAGTACACGGGATATTGTTAAAAATCGAGTCTGACCATTTTATGGATATTTTTACATATTTTGTTCCAATGGGTTATTGGAATTCAATGAAATTTTATTTGGTGCCATTCGGACCTGAATCGGGGCTGAAATGACTGAAACTCGATTTTCGGATAATCCTCAAAGGGGTTAGTTCATGGGATATTGCTAAAAATCGAGTCGGACCATTTTATGGATATTTTTACATATTTTGTTCCTATGGGTTATTGGAATTTAACGCAATTTTATTTAACGCAGTTCGGACCGGAATCGGAGCTGATACGATCGAAACTCGGTTTTCGGAAACTTCTCAAAGGGGTTAGTACACGGGATATTGTTAAAAATCAAGTCGGACCATTTTGTGGATATTTTTACATATTTTGTTCCTATGGGTTATTGGAATTCAATGAAATTTTATTTGGTGCCATTCGGACCTGAATCGGGGCTGAAATGACTGAAACTCGGTTTTCGGATAATCCTCAAAGGGGTTAGTACACGGGATATTGTTAAAAATGGAGTCGGGCCATTTTATGGGTATTTTTACATATTTTGTTCCAATGGGTTATTGGAATTCAATGAAATTTTATTTGGTGCCATTCGGACCTGAATCGGGGCTAAAATGACTGAAACTCGGTTTTCGAATAATCCTCAAAGGGGTTAGTACACGGGATATTGTTAAAAATTGAGTCGGACCATTTTATGGATATTTTTACATATTTTGTTCCAATGGGTTATTGGAATTCAATGAAATTTTATTTGGTGCCATTCGGACCAGAATCGGGGCTGAAATGACTGAAACTCGATTTTCGGATAATCCTCAAAGGGGTTAGTTCACGGGATATTGCTAAAAATCGAGTCGGACCATTTTATGGATATTTAAACATATTTTGTTCCTATGGGTTATTGGAATTTAACGCAATTTTATTTAACGCAGTTCGGACCGGAATCGGAGCTGATATGATCGAAACACGGTTTTCGGAAACTTCTCAAAGGGGTTAGTACACGGGATATTGTTAAAAATCAAGTCGGGCCATTTTAAGGATATTTTTACATATTTTGTTCCTATGGGTTATTGGAATTCAATGAAATTTTATTTGGTGCCATTTGGACCTGAATCGGGGCTGAAATGACTGAAACTCAGTTTTCGGATAATCCTCAAAGGGGTTAGTACACGGGATATTGTTAAAAATCGGATCGGGCCATTTTATGGATTTTTTTACATATTATGTTCCAATGGGTTATTGGAATTCAATGAAATTTTATTTGGTGCCATTCGGACCTGAATCGGGGCTGAAATGACTGAAACTCGATTTTCGGATAATCCTCAAAAGGGTTAGTACACGGGATATTGTTAAAAATCGAGTCGGACCATTTTATGGATGTTTTTACATATTTTGTTCCTATGGGTTATTGGAATTCAACGAAATTTTATTTGGTGCCAGTCGGACCTGAATCGGGGCTGAAATGATTGAAACTCGGTTTTCGGATAATCCTCAAAGGGGTTAGTACACGGGATATTGTTAAAAATCGAGTCGGACCATTTTATGGATATTTTTACATATTTTGTTCCTATGGGTTTTTGGAATTCAACGCAATTTTATTTAACGGAGTTCGGACCGGAATCGGAGCTGATATGATCGAAACTCGGTTTTCGAAAACTTCTCAAAGGGGTTAGTACACGGGATATTGTTAAAAATCAAGTCGGACCATTTTGTGGATATTTTTACAATTTTGTTCCTATGGGTTATTGGAATTCAATGAAATTTTATTTGGTGCCATTCGGACTTGAATCAAGGATGAAATGACTGAAACTCGATTTTCGGATAATCCTCAAAGGGGTTAGTACACGGGATATTGTTAAAAATCGAGTCGGACCATTTTATGGAAATTTTTACATATTTTGTTCCTATGGGTTATTGGAATTCAACGCAATTTTATTTAACGGAGTTCGGACCGGAATCGGAGCTGATATGATCGAAACTCGGTTTTCGAAAACTTCTCAAAGGGGTTAGTACACGGGATATTGTTAAAAATCAAGTCGGACCATTTTGTGGATATTTTTACATATTTTGTTCCTATGGGTTATTGGAATTCAATGAAATTTTATTTGGTGCCATTCGGACCTGAATCGAGGCTGGAATGACTGAAACTCGATTTTCGGATAATCCTCAAAGGGGTTAGTACACGGGATATTGTTAAAAATCGAGTCTGACCATTTTATGGATATTTTTACATATTTTGTTCCAATGGGTTATTGGAATTCAATGAAATTTTATTTGGTGCCATTCGGACCTGAATCGGGGCTGAAATGACTGAAACTCGATTTTCGGATAATCCTCAAAGGGGTTAGTTCAGGGGATATTGCTAAAAATCGAGTCGGACCATTTTATGGATATTTTTACATATTTTGTTCCTATGGGTTATTGGAATTTAACGCAGTTCGGACCGGAATCGGAGCTGATACGATCGAAACTCGGTTTTCGGAAACTTCTCAAAGGGGTTAGTACACGGGATATTGTTAAAAATCAAGTCGGACCATTTTGTGGATATTTTTACATATTTTTTTCCTATGGGTTATTGGAATTCAATGAAATTTTATTTGGTGCCATTCGGACCTGAATCGGGGCTGAAATGACTGAAACTCGGTTTTCGGATAATCCTGAAAGGGGTTAGTACACGGGATATTGTTAAAAATCGAGTCGGGCCATTTTATGGGTATTTTTACATATTTTGTTCCTATGGGTTATTGGAATTCAATGAAATTTTATTTGGTGCCATTCGGACCTGAATCGGGGCTGAAATGACTGAAACTCGGTTTTCGGATAATCCTCAAAGGGGTTAGTACACGGGATATTGTTAAAAATGGAGTCGGGCCATTTTATGGGTATTTTTACATATTTTGTTCCAATGGGTTATTGGAATTCAATGAAATTTTATTTGGTGCCATTCGGACCTGAATCGGAGCTGAAATGACTGAAACTCGGTTTTCGGATAATCCTCAAAGGGGTTAGTACACGGGATATTGTTAAAAATGGAGTCGGGCCATTTTATGGGTATTTTTACATATTTTGTTCCAATGGGTTATTGGAATTCAATGAAATTTTATTTGGTGCCATTCGGACCTGAATCGGGGCTAAAATGACTGAAACTCGGTTTTCGAATAATCCTCAAAGGGGTTAGTACACGGGATATTGTTAAAAATTGAGTCGGACCATTTTATGGATATTTTTACATATTTTGTTCCTATGGGTTATTGAAATTTAATGAAATTTTATTTGGTGCCATTCGGACCTGAATCGGGGCTAAAATGACTGAAACTCGGTTTTCGGATAATCATCAAAGGGGTTAGTACACGGGATATTGTTAAAAATCGAGTCGGACCATTTTAAGGATATTTTTACATATTTTGTTTCTATGGGTTATTGGAATTCAACGCAATTTTATTTAACGGAGTTCGGACCGGAATCGGAGCTGATATGATCGAAACTCGGTTTTCGAAAACTTCTCAAAGGGGTTAGTACACGGGATATTGTTAAAAATCAAGTCGGACCATTTTGTGGATATTTTTACATATTTTGCTCCTATGGGTTATTGGAATTCAATGAAATTTTATTTGGTGCCATTCGGACCTGAATCGAGGCTGAAATGACTGAAACTCGATTTTCGGATAATCCTCAATGGGGTTAGTACACGGGATATTGTTAAAAATCGAGTCTGACCATTTTATGGATATTTTTACATATTTTGTTCCAATGGGTTATTGGAATTCAACGAAATTTTATTTGGTGCCAGTCGGACCTGAATCGGGGCTGAAATGACTGAAACTCGATTTTCGGATAATCCTCAAAGGGGTTAGTTCACGGGATATTGCTAAAAATAGAGTCGGACCATTTTATGGATATTTAAACATATTTTGTTCCTATGGGTTATTGGAATTTAACGCAATTTTATTTAACGCAGTTCGGACCGGAATCGGAGCTGATATGATCGAAACACGGTTTTCGGAAACTTCTCAAAGGGGTTAGTACACGGGATATTGTTAAAAATCAAGTCGGGCCATTTTAAGGATATTTTTACATATTTTGTTCCTATGGGTTATTGGAATTCAATGAAATTTTATTTGGTGCCATTCGGACCTGAATCGGGGCTGAAATGACTGAAACTCAGTTTTCGGATAATCCTCAAAGGGGTTAGTACACGGGATATTGTTAAAAATCGGATCGGGCCATTTTATGGATTTTTTTACATATTATGTTCCAATGGGTTATTGGAATTCAATGAAATTTTATTTGGTGCCATTCGGACCTGAATCGGGGCTAAAATGACTGAAACTCGGTTTTCGAATAATCCTCAAAGGGGTTAGTACACGGGATATTGTTAAAAATCGAGTCGGACCATTTTATGGATATTTTTTCATATTTTGTTCCTATGGGTTATTGGAATTCAACGAAATTTTATTTGGTGCCAGTCGGACCTGAATCGGGGCTGAAATGACTGAAACTCGGTTTTCGGATAATCCTCAAAGGGGATAGTACACGGGATATTGTTAAAAATCAAGTCGGACCATTTTGTGGATATTTTTATATATTTTGTTCCTATGGGTTATTGAAATTCAACCAAATTTTATTTGATGCAGTTCGGACTTGAATCGAAGCTGATATGATCGAAACTCGGTTTTCGGATAATCCTCAAAAGGGTTAGTACACGGGATATTGTTAAAAATCGAGTCGGACCATTTTGTGGATATTTTTACATATTTTGTTCCTATGGGTTATTGGAATTCCACGAAATTTTATTTGACGCAGTTCGGACCGGAATCGGAGCTGATATGATCGAAAATCAGATTTCTAAAAATTGTCAAAGGGGATAGTACACGGGATATTGTTAAAAATCGAGTCGGACCATTTTGTGGATATTTTTACATATTTTGTTTCTATGGGTTATTAGAATTCCACGAAATTTTATTTGACGCAGTTCGGACCGGAATCGGAGCTGATATGATCCAAACTCGGATTTCGAGAAATTGTCAAAGGGGATAGTACACGGGATATTGTTGAAAATCAAGTCGGACCATTTTGTGGATATTTTTATATATTTTGTTCCTATGGGTTATTGAAATTCAACCAAATTTTATTTGATGGAGTTCGGACTTGAATCGAAGCTGATATGATCGAAACTCGGTTTTCGGATAATCCTCAAAAGGGTTAGTACACGAGATATTGTTAAAAATCGAGTCGGACCATTTTGTGGATATTTTTACATATTTTGTTCCTATGGGTTATTGGTATTCCACGAAATTTTATTTGACGCAGTTCGGACCGGAATCGGAGCTGATATGATCGAAAATCAGATTTCTAAAAATTGTCAAAGGGGATAGTACACGGGATATTGTTAAAAATCGAGTCGAACCATTTTGTGGATATTTTTACATATTTTGTTTCCATGGGTTATTAGAATTCCACGAAATTTTATTTGACGCAGTTCGGACCGGAATCGGAGCTGATATGATCCAAACTCGGATTTCGAGAAATTGTCAAAGGGGATAGTACACGGGATATTGTTAAAAATCAAGTCAGACCATTTTGTGGATATTTTTATATATTTTGTTCCTATGGGTTATTGAAATTCAACCAAATTTTATTTGATGCAGTTCGGACTTGAATCGAAGCTGATATGATCGAAACTCGGTTTTCGGATAATCCTCAAAGGGGTTAGTACACGGGATATTGTTAAAAATCGAGTCGGACCATTTTGTGGATATTTTTACATATTTTGTTCCTATGGGTTATTGGAATTCCACGAAATTTTATTTGACGCAGTTCGGACCGGAATTGGAGCTGATATGATCCAAACTCGGATTTCGAGAAATTGTCAAAGGGGATAGTACACGGGATATTGTTAAAAATCAAGTCGGACCATTTTGTGGATATTTTTATATATTTTGTTCCTATGGGTTATTGAAATTCAACCAAATTTTATTTGATGGAGTTCGGACTTGAATCGAAGCTGATATGATCAAAACTCGGTTTTCGGATAATCCTCAAAAGGGTTAGTACACGGGATATTGTTAAAAATTGAGTCGGACCATTTTATGGATATTTTTACATATTTTGTTCCAATGGGTTATTGGAATTCAATGAAATTTTATTTGGTGCCATTCGGACCTTAATCGGGGCTAAAATGACTGAAACTCGGTTTTCGAATAATCCTCAAAGGGGTTAGTACACGGGATATTGTTAAAAATCGAGTCGGACCATTTTATGGATATTTTTTCATATTTTGTTCCTATGGGTTATTGGAATTCAACGAAATTTTATTTGGTGCCAGTCGGACCTGAATCGGGGCTGAAATGACTGAAACTCGGTTTTCGGATAATCCTCAAAGGGGATAGTACATGGGATATTGTTAAAAATCAAGTCGGACCATTTTGTGGATATTTTTATATATTTTGTTCCTATGGGTTATTGAAATTCAACCAAATTTTATTTGATGCAGTTCGGACTTGAATCGAAGCTGATATGATCGAAACTCGGTTTTCGGATAATCCTCAAAAGGGTTAGTACACGGGATATTGTTAAAAATCGAGTCGGACCATTTTGTGGATATTTTTACATATTTTGTTCCTATGGGTTATTGGAATTCCACGAAATTTTATTTGACGCAGTTCGGACCGGAATCGGAGCTGATATGATCGAAAATCAGATTTCTAAAAATTGTCAAAGGGGATAGTACACGGGATATTGTTAAAAATCGAGTCGGACCATTTTGTGGATATTTTTACATATTTTGTTTCTATGGGTTATTAGAATTCCACGAAATTTTATTTGACGCAGTTCGGACCGGAATCGGAGCTGATATGATCCAAACTCGGATTTCGAGAAATTGTCAAAGGGGATAGTACACGGGATATTGTTGAAAATCAAGTCGGACCATTTTGTGGATATTTTTATATATTTTGTTCCTATGGGTTATTGAAATTCAACCAAATTTTATTTGATGGAGTTCGGACTTGAATCGAAGCTGATATGATCGAAACTCGGTTTTCGGATAATCCTCAAAAGGGTTAGTACACGGGATATTGTTAAAAATCGAGTCGGACCATTTTGTGGATATTTTTACATATTTTGTTCCTATGGGTTATTGGTATTCCACGAAATTTTATTTGACGCAGTTCGGACCGGAATCGGAGCTGATATGATCGAAAATCAGATTTCTAAAAATTGTCAAAGGGGATAGTACACGGGATATTGTTAAAAATCGAGTCGAACCATTTTGTGGATATTTTTACATATTTTGTTTCCATGGGTTATTAGAATTCCACGAAATTTTATTTGACGCAGTTCGGACCGGAATCGGAGCTGATATGATCCAAACTCGGATTTCGAGAAATTGTCAAAGGGGATAGTACACGGGATATTGTTAAAAATCAAGTCGGACCATTTTGTGGATATTTTTATATATTTTGTTCCTATGGGTTATTGAAATTCAACCAAATTTTATTTGATGCAGTTCGGACTTGAATCGAAGCTGATATGATCGAAACTCGGTTTTCGGATAATCCTCAAAGGGGTTAGTACACGGGATATTGTTAAAAATCGAGTCGGACCATTTTGTGGATATTTTTACATATTTTGTTCCTATGGGTTATTGGAATTCCACGAAATTTTATTTGACGCAGTTCGGACCGGAATTGGAGCTGATATGATCCAAACTCGGATTTCGAGAAATTGTCAAAGGGGATAGTACACGGGATATTGTTAAAAATCAAGTCGGACCATTTTGTGGATATTTTTATATATTTTGTTCCTATGGGTTATTGAAATTCAACCAAATTTTATTTGATGGAGTTCGGACTTGAATCGAAGCTGATATGATCAAAACTCGGTTTTCGGATAATCCTCAAAAGGGTTAGTACACGGGATATTGTTAAAAATTGAGTCGGACCATTTTGTGGATATTTTTACATATTTTGTTCCTATGGGTTATTGGTATTCCACGAAATTTTATTTGACGCAGTTCGGACCGGAATCGGAGCTGATATGATCGAAAATCAGATTTCTAAAAATTGTCAAAGGGGATAGTACACGGGATATTGTTAAAAATCGAGTCGGACCATTTTGTGGATATTTTTACATATTTTGTTTCTATGGGTTATTAGAATTCCACGAAATTTTATTTGACGCGGTTCGGACCGGAATCGGAGATGATATGATCCAAACTCGGATTTCGAGAAATTGTCAAAGGGGATAGTACACGGGATATTGTTAAAAATCAAGTCGGACCATTTTGTGGATATTTTTACATATTTTGTTCCTATGGGTTATTGGAATTCCACGAAATTTTATTTGACGCAGTTCGGACCGGAATCGGAGCTGATATGATCGAAAATCAGATTTCTAAAAATTGTCAAAGGGGATAGTACACGGGATATTGTTAAAAATCGAGTCGGACCATTTTGTGGATATTTTTACATATTTTGTTTCTATGGGTTATTAGAATTCCACGAAATTTTATTTGACGCAGTTCGGACCGGAATCGGAGCTGATATGATCCAAACTCGGATTTCGAGAAATTGTCAAAGGGGATAGTACACGGGATATTGTTGAAAATCAAGTCGGACCATTTTGTGGATATTTTTATATATTTTGTTCCTATGGGTTATTGAAATTCAACCAAATTTTATTTGATGGAGTTCGGACTTGAATCGAAGCTGATATGATCGAAACTCGGTTTTCGGATAATCCTCAAAAGGGTTAGTACACGAGATATTGTTAAAAATCGAGTCGGACCATTTTGTGGATATTTTTACATATTTTGTTCCTATGGGTTATTGGTATTCCACGAAATTTTATTTGACGCAGTTCGGACCGGAATCGGAGCTGATATGATCGAAAATCAGATTTCTAAAAATTGTCAAAGGGGATAGTACACGGGATATTGTTAAAAATCGAGTCGAACCATTTTGTGGATATTTTTACATATTTTGTTTCCATGGGTTATTAGAATTCCACGAAATTTTATTTGACGCAGTTCGGACCGGAATCGGAGCTGATATGATCCAAACTCGGATTTCGAGAAATTGTCAAAGGGGATAGTACACGGGATATTGTTAAAAATCAAGTCAGACCATTTTGTGGATATTTTTATATATTTTGTTCCTATGGGTTATTGAAATTCAACCAAATTTTATTTGATGCAGTTCGGACTTGAATCGAAGCTGATATGATCGAAACTCGGTTTTCGGATAATCCTCAAAGGGGTTAGTACACGGGATATTGTTAAAAATCGAGTCGGACCATTTTGTGGATATTTTTACATATTTTGTTCCTATGGGTTATTGGAATTCCACGAAATTTTATTTGACGCAGTTCGGACCGGAATTGGAGCTGATATGATCCAAACTCGGATTTCGAGAAATTGTCAAAGGGGATAGTACACGGGATATTGTTAAAAATCAAGTCGGACCATTTTGTGGATATTTTTATATATTTTGTTCCTATGGGTTATTGAAATTCAACCAAATTTTATTTGATGGAGTTCGGACTTGAATCGAAGCTGATATGATCAAAACTCGGTTTTCGGATAATCCTCAAAAGGGTTAGTACACGGGATATTGTTAAAAATTGAGTCGGACCATTTTATGGATATTTTTACATATTTTGTTCCAATGGGTTATTGGAATTCAATGAAATTTTATTTGGTGCCATTCGGACCTTAATCGGGGCTAAAATGACTGAAACTCGGTTTTCGAATAATCCTCAAAGGGGTTAGTACACGGGATATTGTTAAAAATCGAGTCGGACCATTTTATGGATATTTTTTCATATTTTGTTCCTATGGGTTATTGGAATTCAACGAAATTTTATTTGGTGCCAGTCGGACCTGAATCGGGGCTGAAATGACTGAAACTCGGTTTTCGGATAATCCTCAAAGGGGATAGTACATGGGATATTGTTAAAAATCAAGTCGGACCATTTTGTGGATATTTTTATATATTTTGTTCCTATGGGTTATTGAAATTCAACCAAATTTTATTTGATGCAGTTCGGACTTGAATCGAAGCTGATATGATCGAAACTCGGTTTTCGGATAATCCTCAAAAGGGTTAGTACACGGGATATTGTTAAAAATCGAGTCGGACCATTTTGTGGATATTTTTACATATTTTGTTCCTATGGGTTATTGGAATTCCACGAAATTTTATTTGACGCAGTTCGGACCGGAATCGGAGCTGATATGATCGAAAATCAGATTTCTAAAAATTGTCAAAGGGGATAGTACACGGGATATTGTTAAAAATCGAGTCGGACCATTTTGTGGATATTTTTACATATTTTGTTTCTATGGGTTATTAGAATTCCACGAAATTTTATTTGACGCAGTTCGGACCGGAATCGGAGCTGATATGATCCAAACTCGGATTTCGAGAAATTGTCAAAGGGGATAGTACACGGGATATTGTTGAAAATCAAGTCGGACCATTTTGTGGATATTTTTATATATTTTGTTCCTATGGGTTATTGAAATTCAACCAAATTTTATTTGATGGAGTTCGGACTTGAATCGAAGCTGATATGATCGAAACTCGGTTTTCGGATAATCCTCAAAAGGGTTAGTACACGGGATATTGTTAAAAATCGAGTCGGACCATTTTGTGGATATTTTTACATATTTTGTTCCTATGGGTTATTGGTATTCCACGAAATTTTATTTGACGCAGTTCGGACCGGAATCGGAGCTGATATGATCGAAAATCAGATTTCTAAAAATTGTCAAAGGGGATAGTACACGGGATATTGTTAAAAATCGAGTCGAACCATTTTGTGGATATTTTTACATATTTTGTTTCCATGGGTTATTAGAATTCCACGAAATTTTATTTGACGCAGTTCGGACCGGAATCGGAGCTGATATGATCCAAACTCGGATTTCGAGAAATTGTCAAAGGGGATAGTACACGGGATATTGTTAAAAATCAAGTCGGACCATTTTGTGGATATTTTTATATATTTTGTTCCTATGGGTTATTGAAATTCAACCAAATTTTATTTGATGCAGTTCGGACTTGAATCGAAGCTGATATGATCGAAACTCGGTTTTCGGATAATCCTCAAAGGGGTTAGTACACGGGATATTGTTAAAAATCGAGTCGGACCATTTTGTGGATATTTTTACATATTTTGTTCCTATGGGTTATTGGAATTCCACGAAATTTTATTTGACGCAGTTCGGACCGGAATTGGAGCTGATATGATCCAAACTCGGATTTCGAGAAATTGTCAAAGGGGATAGTACACGGGATATTGTTAAAAATCAAGTCGGACCATTTTGTGGATATTTTTATATATTTTGTTCCTATGGGTTATTGAAATTCAACCAAATTTTATTTGATGGAGTTCGGACTTGAATCGAAGCTGATATGATCAAAACTCGGTTTTCGGATAATCCTCAAAAGGGTTAGTACACGGGATATTGTTAAAAATTGAGTCGGACCATTTTGTGGATATTTTTACATATTTTGTTCCTATGGGTTATTGGTATTCCACGAAATTTTATTTGACGCAGTTCGGACCGGAATCGGAGCTGATATGATCGAAAATCAGATTTCTAAAAATTGTCAAAGGGGATAGTACACGGGATATTGTTAAAAATCGAGTCGGACCATTTTGTGGATATTTTTACATATTTTGTTTCTATGGGTTATTAGAATTCCACGAAATTTTATTTGACGCGGTTCGGACCGGAATCGGAGATGATATGATCCAAACTCGGATTTCGAGAAATTGTCAAAGGGGATAGTACACGGGATATTGTTAAAAATCAAGTCGGACCATTTTGTGGATATTTTTACATATTTTGTTCCTATGGGTTATTGGAATTCCACGAAATTTTATTTGACGCAGTTCGGACCGGAATCGGAGCTGATATGATCGAAAATCAGATTTCTAAAAATTGTCAAAGGGGATAGTACACGGGATATTGTTAAAAATCGAGTCGGACCATTTTGTGGATATTTTTACATATTTTGTTTCTATGGGTTATTAGAATTCCACGAAATTTTATTTGACGCAGTTCGGACCGGAATCGGAGCCGATATGATCCAAACTCGGATTTCGAGAAATTGTCAAAGGGGATAGTACACGGGATATTGTTAAAAATCAAGTCGGACCATTTTGTGGATATTTTTATATATTTTGTTCCTATGGGTTTTTGAAATTCAACCAAATTTTATTTGATGCAGTTCGGACTTGAATCGAAGCTGATATGATCGAAACTCGGTTTTCGGATAATCCTCAAAGTGGTTAGTACACGAGATATTGTTAAAAATCGAGTCGGACCATTTTGTGGATATTTTTACATATTTTGTTCCTATGGGTTATTGAAATTTAACCAAATTTTATTTGATGCAATTCGGACTTGAATCGAAGCTGATATGATCGAAACTCGGTTTTCGGATAATCCTCAAAAGGGTTAGTACACGGGATATTGTTAAAAATCGAGTCGGACCATTTTGTGGATATTTTTACATATTTTGTTCCTATGGGTTATTGGAATTCCACGAAATTTTATTTGACGCAGTTCGGACCGGAATCGGAGCTGATATGATCGAAACTCGGATTTCGAAAAATTGTCAAAGGGGATAGTACACGGGATATTGTTAAAAATCAAGTCGGACCATTTTGTGGATATTTTTATATATTTTGTTCCTATGGGTTATTGAAATTCAACCAAATTTTATTTGATGCAGTTCAGACTTGAATCGAAGCTGATATGATCGAAACTCGGTTTTCGGATAATCCTCAAAGGGGTTAGTACACGGGATATTGTTAAAAATTGAGTCGGACCACTTTGTGGATATTTTTACATATTTGGTTCCTATGGGTTGTTGGAATTCAATGAAATTTTATTTGACGCAGTTTGGACCGGAATCGGAGCTGATATGATCGAAACTCGGATTTCGAAAAATTGTCAAAGGGGATAGTACACGGGATATTGTTAAAAATCGAGTCGGACCATTTTGTGGATATTTTTACATATTTTGTTCCTATGGGTTATTGGAATTCCACGAAATTTTATTTGACGCAGTTCGGACCGGAATCAGAGCTGATATGATCGAAACTCGGATTTCGAAAAATTGTCAAAGGGGATAGTACACGGGATATTGTTAAAAATCAAGTCGGACCATTTTGTGGGTATTTTTATATATTTTGTTCCTATGGGTTATTGAAATTCAACCAAATTTTATTTGATGCAGTTCGGACTTGAATCGAAGCTGATATGATCGAAACTCGGTTTTCGGATAATCCTCAAAGGGGTTAGTACACGGGATATTGTTAAAAATCGAGTCGGACCATTTTGTGGATATTTTTACATATTTTGTTCCTATGGGTTATTGGAATTCCACGAAATTTTATTTGACGCAGTTCGGACCGGAATCGGAGCTGATATGATCCAAACTCGGATTTCGAGAAATTGTCAAAGGGGATAGTACACGGGATATTGTTAAAAATCAAGTCGGACCATTTTGTGGATATTTTTATATATTTTGTTCCTATGGGTCATTGAAATTCAACCAAATTTTATTTGATGCAGTTCGGACTTGAATCGAAGCTGATATGATCGAAACTCGGTTTTCGGATAATCCTCAAAAGGGTTAGTACACGGGATATTGTTAAAAATCGAGTCGGACCATTTTGTGGATATTTTTACATATTTTGTTCCTATGGGTTATTGGTATTCCACGAAATTTTATTTGACGCAGTTCGGACCAAAATCGGAGCTGATATGATCGAAAATTAGATTTCTAAAAATTATCAAAGGGGATAGTACACGGGATATTGTTAAAAATCGAGTCGGACCATTTTGTGGATATTTTTGCATATTTTGTTTCTATGGGTCATTAGAATTCCACGAAATTTTATTTGACGCAGTTCGGACCGGAATCGGAGCTGATATGATCCAAACTCGGATTTCGAGAAATTGTCAAAGGGGATAGTACACGGGATATTGTTAAAAATCAAGTCGGACCATTTTGTTGATATTTTTATATATTTTGTTCCTATGGGTTATTGAAATTCAACCAAATTTTATTTGATGGAGTTCGGACTTGAATCGAAGCTGATATGATCGAAACTCGGTTTTCGGATAATCCTCAAAGGGGTTAGTACACGGGATATTGTTAAAAATCGAGTCAGACCATTTTGTGGATATTTTTACATAATTTGTTCCTATGGGTTATTGGAATTCCACGAAATTTTATTTGACGCAGTTCGGACCGGAATCGGAGCTGATATGATCGAAAATCAGATTTCTAAAAATTGTCAAAGGGGATAGTACACGGGATATTGTTAAAAATCGAGTCGGACCATTTTGTGGATATTTTTATATATTTTGTTGCTATGGGTTATTAGAATTCCACGAAATTTTATTTGACGCAGTTCGGACCGGAATCGGAGCTGATATGATCGAAACTCGGATTTCAAAAAATTGTCAAAGGGGATAGTACACGGGATATTGTTAAAAATCAAGTCGGACCTTTTTGTGGATTTTTTTATATATTTTGTTCCTATGGGTTATTGAAATTCAACCAAATTTTATTTGATGCAGTTCAGACTTGAATCGAAGCTGATATGATCGAAACTCGGTTTTCGGATAATCCTCAAAGTGGTTAGTACACGGGATATTGTTAAAAATCGAGTTGGACCATTTTGTGGATATTTTTACATATTTTGTTCCTATGGGTTATTGGAATTCCACGAAATTTTATTTGACGCAGTTCGGACCGGAATCAGAGCTGATATGATCGAAACTCGGATTTCGAAAAATTGTCAAAGGGGATAGTACACGGGATATTGTTAAAAATCGAGTCGAACCATTTTGTGGATATTTTTACATATTTTGTTTCTATGGGTTATTAGAATTCCACGAAATTTTATTTGACGCAGTTCGGACCGGAATCGGAGCTGATATGATCCAAACTCGGATTTCGAGAAATTGTCAAAGGGGATAGTACACGGGATATTGTTAAAAATCAAGTCGGACCATTTTGTGGATATTTTTATATATTTTGTTCCTATGGGTTATTGAAATTCAACCAAATTTTATTTGATGCAGTTCGGACTTGAATCGAAGCTGATATGATCGAAACTCGGTTTTCGGATAATCCTCAAAGGGGTTAGTACACGGGATATTGTTAAAAATCGAGTCAGACCATTTTGTGGATATTTTTACATATTTTGTTCCTATGGGTTATTGGAATTCCACGAAATTTTATTTGACGCAGTTCGGACCGGAATCGGAGCTGATATGATCCAAACTCGGATTTCGAGAAATTGTCAAAGGGGATAGTACACGGGATATTGTTAAAAATCAAGTCGGACCATTTTGTGGATATTTTTATATATTTTGTTCCTATGGGTTATTGAAATTCAACCAAATTTTATTTGATGGAGTTCGGACTTGAATCGAAGCTGATATGATCGAAACTCGGTTTTCGGATAATCCTCAAAAGGGTTAGTACACGGGATATTGTTAAAAATCGAGTCGGACCATTTTGTGGATATTTTTACATATTTTGTTCCTATGGGTTATTGGTATTCCACCAAATTTTATTTGACGCAGTTCGGACCGGAATCGGAGCTGATATGATCGAAAATCAGATTTCTAAAAATTGTCAAAGGGGATAGTACACGGGATATTGTTAAAAATCGAGTCGGACCATTTTGTGGATATTTTTACATATTTTGTTTCTATGGGTTATTAGAATTCCACGAAATTTTATTTGACGCAGTTCGGACCGGAATCGGAGCTGATATGATCCAAACTCGGATTTCGAGAAATTGTCAAAGGGGATAGTACACGGGATATTGTTAAAAATCAAGTCGGACCATTTTGTGGATATTTTTACATATTTTGTTCCTATGCGTTATTGGAATTCCACGAAATTTTATTTGACGCAGTTCGGACCGGAATCGGAGCTGATATGATCGAAAATCAGATTTCTAAAAATTGTCAAAGGGGATAGTACACGGGATATTGTTAAAAATCGAGTCGGACCATTTTGTGGATATTTTTACATATTTTGTTGCTATGGGTTATTAGAATTCCACGAAATTTTATTTGACGCAGTTCGGACCGGAATCGGAGCTGATATGATCGAAACTCGGATTTCAAAAAATTGTCAAAGGGGATAGTACACGGGATATTGTTAAAAATCAAGTCGGACCTTTTTGTGGATTTTTTTATATATTTTGTTCCTATGGGTTATTGAAATTCAACCAAATTTTATTTGATGCAGTTCGGACTTGAATCGAAGCTGATATGATCGAAACTCGGTTTTCGGATAATCCTCAAAGGGGTTAGTACACGGGATATTGTTAAAAATCGAGTCGGACCATTTTGTGGATATTTTTACATATTTTGTTCCTATGGGTTATTGGAATTCCACGAAATTTTATTTGACGCAGTTCGGACCGGAATCGGAGCTGATATGATCCAAACTCGAATTTCGAGAAATTGTCAAAGGGGATAGTACACGGGATATTGTTAAAAATCAAGTCGGACCATTTTGTGGATATTTTTACATATTTTGTTCCTATGGGTTATTGGAATTCCACGAAATTTTATTTGACGCAGTTCGGACCGGAATCGGAGCTGATATGATCGAAAATCAGATTTCTAAAAATTGTCAAAGGGGATAGTACACGGGATATTGTTAAAAATCGAGTCGGACCATTTTGTGGATATTTTTACATATTTTGTTCCTATGGGTTATTGGAATTCCACGAAATTTTATTTGACGCAGTTCGGACCGGAATCGGAGCTGATATGATCGAAACTCGGATTTCGAAAAATTGTCAAAGGGGATAGTACACGGGATATTGTTAAAAATCAAGTCGGACCATTTTGTGGATATTTTTATATATTTTGTTCCTATGGGTTATTGAAATTCAACCAAATTTTATTTGATGCAGTTCAGACTTGAATCGAAGCTGATATGATCGAAACTCGGTTTTCGGATAATCCTCAAAGGGGTTAGTACACGGGATATTGTTAAAAATTGAGTCGGACCACTTTGTGGATATTTTTACATATTTGGTTCCTATGGGTTGTTGGAATTCAATGAAATTTTATTTGACGCAGTTTGGACCGGAATCGGAGCTGATATGATCGAAACTCGGATTTCGAAAAATTGTCAAAGGGGATAGTACACGGGATATTGTTAAAAATCGAGTCGGACCATTTTGTGGATATTTTTACATATTTTGTTCCTATGGGTTATTGGAATTCCACGAAATTTTATTTGACGCAGTTCGGACCGGAATCAGAGCTGATATGATCGAAACTCGGATTTCGAAAAATTGTCAAAGGGGATAGTACACGGGATATTGTTAAAAATCAAGTCGGACCATTTTGTGGGTATTTTTATATATTTTGTTCCTATGGGTTATTGAAATTCAACCAAATTTTATTTGATGCAGTTCGGACTTGAATCGAAGCTGATATGATCGAAACTCGGTTTTCGGATAATCCTCAAAGGGGTTAGTACACGGGATATTGTTAAAAATCGAGTCGGACCATTTTGTGGATATTTTTACATATTTTGTTCCTATGGGTTATTGGAATTCCACGAAATTTTATTTGACGCAGTTCGGACCGGAATCGGAGCTGATATGATCCAAACTCGGATTTCGAGAAATTGTCAAAGGGGATAGTACACGGGATATTGTTAAAAATCAAGTCGGACCATTTTGTGGATATTTTTATATATTTTGTTCCTATGGGTCATTGAAATTCAACCAAATTTTATTTGATGCAGTTCGGACTTGAATCGAAGCTGATATGATCGAAACTCGGTTTTCGGATAATCCTCAAAAGGGTTAGTACACGGGATATTGTTAAAAATCGAGTCGGACCATTTTGTGGATATTTTTACATATTTTGTTCCTATGGGTTATTGGTATTCCACGAAATTTTATTTGACGCAGTTCGGACCAAAATCGGAGCTGATATGATCGAAAATTAGATTTCTAAAAATTATCAAAGGGGATAGTACACGGGATATTGTTAAAAATCGAGTCGGACCATTTTGTGGATATTTTTGCATATTTTGTTTCTATGGGTCATTAGAATTCCACGAAATTTTATTTGACGCAGTTCGGACCGGAATCGGAGCTGATATGATCCAAACTCGGATTTCGAGAAATTGTCAAAGGGGATAGTACACGGGATATTGTTAAAAATCAAGTCGGACCATTTTGTTGATATTTTTATATATTTTGTTCCTATGGGTTATTGAAATTCAACCAAATTTTATTTGATGGAGTTCGGACTTGAATCGAAGCTGATATGATCGAAACTCGGTTTTCGGATAATCCTCAAAGGGGTTAGTACACGGGATATTGTTAAAAATCGAGTCAGACCATTTTGTGGATATTTTTACATAATTTGTTCCTATGGGTTATTGGAATTCCACGAAATTTTATTTGACGCAGTTCGGACCGGAATCGGAGCTGATATGATCGAAAATCAGATTTCTAAAAATTGTCAAAGGGGATAGTACACGGGATATTGTTAAAAATCGAGTCGGACCATTTTGTGGATATTTTTATATATTTTGTTGCTATGGGTTATTAGAATTCCACGAAATTTTATTTGACGCAGTTCGGACCGGAATCGGAGCTGATATGATCGAAACTCGGATTTCAAAAAATTGTCAAAGGGGATAGTACACGGGATATTGTTAAAAATCAAGTCGGACCTTTTTGTGGATTTTTTTATATATTTTGTTCCTATGGGTTATTGAAATTCAACCAAATTTTATTTGATGCAGTTCAGACTTGAATCGAAGCTGATATGATCGAAACTCGGTTTTCGGATAATCCTCAAAGTGGTTAGTACACGGGATATTGTTAAAAATCGAGTTGGACCATTTTGTGGATATTTTTACATATTTTGTTCCTATGGGTTATTGGAATTCCACGAAATTTTATTTGACGCAGTTCGGACCGGAATCAGAGCTGATATGATCGAAACTCGGATTTCGAAAAATTGTCAAAGGGGATAGTACACGGGATATTGTTAAAAATCGAGTCGAACCATTTTGTGGATATTTTTACATATTTTGTTTCTATGGGTTATTAGAATTCCACGAAATTTTATTTGACGCAGTTCGGACCGGAATCGGAGCTGATATGATCCAAACTCGGATTTCGAGAAATTGTCAAAGGGGATAGTACACGGGATATTTTTAAAAATCAAGTCGGACCATTTTGTGGATATTTTTATATATTTTGTTCCTATGGGTTATTGAAATTCAACCAAATTTTATTTGATGCAGTTCGGACTTGAATCGAAGCTGATATGATCGAAACTCGGTTTTCGGATAATCCTCAAAGGGGTTAGTACACGGGATATTGTTAAAAATCGAGTCGGACCATTTTGTGGATATTTTTACATATTTTGTTCCTATGGGTTATTGGAATTCCACGAAATTTTATTTGACGCAGTTCGGACCGGAATCGGAGCTGATATGATCCAAACTCGGATTTCGAGAAATTGTCAAAGGGGATAGTACACGGGATATTGTTAAAAATCAAGTCGGACCATTTTGTGGATATTTTTATATATTTTGTTCCTATGGGTTATTGAAATTCAACCAAATTTTATTTGATGGAGTTCGGACTTGAATCGAAGCTGATATGATCGAAACTCGGTTTTCGGATAATCCTCAAAAGGGTTAGTACACGGGATATTGTTAAAAATCGAGTCGGACCATTTTGTGGATATTTTTACATATTTTGTTCCTATGGGTTATTGGTATTCCACCAAATTTTATTTGACGCAGTTCGGACCGGAATCGGAGCTGATATAATCGAAAATCAGATTTCTAAAAATTGTCAAAGGGGATAGTACACGGGATATTGTTAAAAATCGAGTCGGACCATTTTGTGGATATTTTTACATATTTTGTTTCTATGGGTTATTAGAATTCCACGAAATTTTATTTGACGCAGTTCGGACCGGAATCGGAGCTGATATGATCCAAACTCGGATTTCGAGAAATTGTCAAAGGGGATAGTACACGGGATATTGTTAAAAATCAAGTCGGACCATTTTGTGGATATTTTTACATATTTTGTTCCTATGCGTTATTGGAATTCCACGAAATTTTATTTGACGC
Organism: Saposhnikovia divaricata; assembly: GCA_036435485.1. NCBI lineage: Eukaryota > Viridiplantae > Streptophyta > Magnoliopsida > Apiales > Apiaceae > Saposhnikovia > Saposhnikovia divaricata. The sequence continues at coordinate 207,130,716 of CM071601.1, read as the reverse complement.
AGTTCGGACCGGAATCGGAGCTGATATGATCGAAAATCAGATTTCTAAAAATTGTCAAAGGGGATAGTACACGGGATATTGTTAAAAATCGAGTCGGACCATTTTGTGGATATTTTTACATATTTTGTTGCTATGGGTTATTAGAATTCCACGAAATTTTATTTGACGCAGTTCGGACCGGAATCGGAGCTGATATGATCGAAACTCGGATTTCAAAAAATTGTCAAAGGGGATAGTACACGGGATATTGTTAAAAATCAAGTCGGACCTTTTTGTGGATTTTTTTATATATTTTGTTCCTATGGGTTATTGAAATTCAACCAAATTTTATTTGATGCAGTTCGGACTTGAATCGAAGCTGATATGATCGAAACTCGGTTTTCGGATAATCCTCAAAGGGGTTAGTACACGGGATATTGTTAAAAATCGAGTCGGACCATTTTGTGGATATTTTTACATATTTTGTTCCTATGGGTTATTGGAATTCCACGAAATTTTATTTGACGCAGTTCGGACCGGAATCGGAGCTGATATGATCCAAACTCGAATTTCGAGAAATTGTCAAAGGGGATAGTACACGGGATATTGTTAAAAATCAAGTCGGACCATTTTGTGGATATTTTTACATATTTTGTTCCTATGGGTTATTGGAATTCCACGAAATTTTATTTGACGCAGTTCGGACCGGAATCGGAGCTGATATGATCGAAAATCAGATTTCTAAAAATTGTCAAAGGGGATAGTACACGGGATATTGTTAAAAATCGAGTCGGACCATTTTGTGGATATTTTTATATATTTTGTTCCTATGGGTTATTGAAATTCAACAAAATTTTATTTGATGCAGTTCGGACTTGAATCGAAGCTGATATGATCGAAACTCGGTTTTCGGATAATCCTCAAAGGGGTTAGTACACGGGATATTGTTAAAAATCGAGTCGGACCATTTTGTGGATATTTTTACATATTTTGTTCCTATGGGTTATTGGAATTCCACGAAATTTTATTTGACGCAGTTCGGACCGGAATCGGAGCTGATATGATCCAAACTCGGATTTCGAGAAATTGTCAAAGGGGATAGTACACGGGATATTGTTAAAAATCAAGTCGGACCATTTTGTGGATATTTTTATATATTTTGTTCCTATGGGTCATTGAAATTCAACCAAATTTTATTTGATGCAGTTCGGACTTGAATCGAAGCTGATATGATCGAAACTCGGTTTTCGGATAATCCTCAAAAGGGTTAGTACACGGGATATTGTTAAAAATCGAGTCGGACCATTTTGTGGATATTTTTACATATTTTGTTCCTATGGGTTATTGGTATTCCACGAAATTTTATTTAACGCAGTTCGGACCAAAATCGGAGCTGATATGATCGAAAATTAGATTTCTAAAAATTATCAAAGGGGATAGTACACGGGATATTGTTAAAAATCGAGTCGGACCATTTTGTGGATATTTTTGCATATTTTGTTTCTATGGGTCATTAGAATTCCACGAAATTTTATTTGACGCAGTTCGGACCGGAATCGGAGCTGATATGATCCAAACTCGGATTTCGAGAAATTGTCAAAGGGGATAGTACACGGGATATTGTTAAAAATCAAGTCGGACCATTTTGTTGATATTTTTATATATTTTGTTCCTATGGGTTATTGAAATTCAACCAAATTTTATTTGATGGAGTTCGGACTTGAATCGAAGCTGATATGATCGAAACTCGGTTTTCGGATAATCCTCAAAGGGGTTAGTACACGGGATATTGTTAAAAATCGAGTCGGACCATTTTGTGGATATTTTTACATATTTTGTTCCTATGGGTTATTGGAATTCCACGAAATTTTATTTGACGCAGTTCGGACCGGAATCGGAGCTGATATGATCCAAACTCGGATTTCGAGAAATTGTCAAAGGGGATAGTACACGGGATATTGTTAAAAATCAAGTCGGACCATTTTGTGGATATTTTTACATATTTTGTTCCTATGCGTTATTGGAATTCCACGAAATTTTATTTGACGCAGTTCGGACCGGAATCGGAGCTTATATGATCGAAAATCAGATTTCTAAAAATTGTCAAAGGGGATAGTACACGGGATATTGTTAAAAATCGAGTCGGACCATTTTGTGGATATTTTTACATATTTTGTTGCTATGGGTTATTAGAATTCCACGAAATTTTATTTGACGCAGTTCGGACCGGAATCGGAGCTGATATGATCGAAACTCGGATTTCAAAAAATTGTCAAAGGGGATAGTACACGGGATATTGTTAAAAATCAAGTCGGACCTTTTTGTGGATTTTTTTATATATTTTGTTCCTATGGGTTATTGAAATTCAACCAAATTTTATTTGATGCAGTTCGGACTTGAATCGAAGCTGATATGATCGAAACTCGGTTTTCGGATAATCCTCAAAGGGGTTAGTACACGGGATATTGTTAAAAATCGAGTCGGACCATTTTGTGGATATTTTTACATATTTTGTTCCTATGGGTTATTGGAATTCCACGAAATTTTATTTGACGCAGTTCGGACCGGAATCGGGGCTGATATGATCCAAACTCGAATTTCGAGAAATTGTCAAAGGGGATAGTACACGGGATATTGTTAAAAATCAAGTCGGACCATTTTGTGGATATTTTTACATATTTTGTTCCTATGGGTTATTGGAATTCCACGAAATTTTATTTGACGCAGTTCGGACCGGAATCGGAGCTGATATGATCGAAAATCAGATTTCTAAAAATTGTCAAAGGGGATAGTACACGGGATATTGTTAAAAATCGAGTCGGACCATTTTGTGGATATTTTTACATATTTTGTTTCTATGGGTTATTAGAATTCCACGAAATTTTATTTGACGCAGTTCGGACCGGAATCGGAGCCGATATGATCCAAACTCGGATTTCGAGAAATTGTCAAAGGGGATAGTACACGGGATATTGTTAAAAATCAAGTCGGACCATTTTGTGGATATTTTTATATATTTTGTTCCTATGGGTTTTTGAAATTCAACCAAATTTTATTTGATGCAGTTCGGACTTGAATCGAAGCTGATATGATCGAAACTCGGTTTTCGGATAATCCTCAAAGTGGTTAGTACACGAGATATTGTTAAAAATCGAGTCGGACCATTTTGTGGATATTTTTACATATTTTGTTCCTATGGGTTATTGAAATTTAACCAAATTTTATTTGATGCAGTTCGGACTTGAATCGAAGCTGATATGATCGAAACTCGGTTTTCGGATAATCCTCAAAAGGGTTAGTACACGGGATATTGTTAAAAATCGAGTCGGACCATTTTGTGGATATTTTTACATATTTTGTTCCTATGGGTTATTGGAATTCCACGAAATTTTATTTGACGCAGTTCGGACCGGAATCGGAGCTGATATGATCGAAACTCGGATTTCGAAAAATTGTCAAAGGGGATAGTACACGGGATATTGTTAAAAATCAAGTCGGACCTTTTTGTGGATTTTTTTATATATTTTGTTCCTATGGGTTATTGAAATTCAACCAAATTTTATTTGATGCAGTTCGGACTTGAATCGAAGCTGATATGATCGAAACTCGGTTTTCGGATAATCCTCAAAGGGGTTAGTACACGGGATATTGTTAAAAATCGAGTCGGACCATTTTGTGGATATTTTTACATATTTTGTTCCTATGGGTTATTGGAATTCCACGAAATTTTATTTGACGCAGTTCGGACCGGAATCGGAGCTGATATGATCCAAACTCGAATTTCGAGAAATTGTCAAAGGGGATAGTACACGGGATATTGTTAAAAATCAAGTCGGACCATTTTGTGGATATTTTTACATATTTTGTTCCTATGGGTTATTGGAATTCCACGAAATTTTATTTGACGCAGTTCGGACCGGAATCGGAGCTGATATGATCGAAAATCAGATTTCTAAAAATTGTCAAAGGGGATAGTACACGGGATATTGTTAAAAATCGAGTCGGACCATTTTGTGGATATTTTTACATATTTTGTTTCTATGGGTTATTAGAATTCCACGAAATTTTATTTGACGCAGTTCGGACCGGAATCGGAGCCGATATGATCCAAACTCGGATTTCGAGAAATTGTCAAAGGGGATAGTACACGGGATATTGTTAAAAATCAAGTCGGACCATTTTGTGGATATTTTTATATATTTTGTTCCTATGGGTTTTTGAAATTCAACCAAATTTTATTTGATGCAGTTCGGACTTGAATCGAAGCTGATATGATCGAAACTCGGTTTTCGGATAATCCTCAAAGTGGTTAGTACACGAGATATTGTTAAAAATCGAGTCGGACCATTTTGTGGATATTTTTACATATTTTGTTCCTATGGGTTATTGAAATTTAACCAAATTTTATTTGATGCAGTTCGGACTTGAATCGAAGCTGATATGATCGAAACTCGGTTTTCGGATAATCCTCAAAAGGGTTAGTACACGGGATATTGTTAAAAATCGAGTCGGACCATTTTGTGGATATTTTTACATATTTTGTTCCTATGGGTTATTGGAATTCCACGAAATTTTATTTGACGCAGTTCGGACCGGAATCGGAGCTGATATGATCGAAACTCGGATTTCGAAAAATTGTCAAAGGGGATAGTACACGGGATATTGTTAAAAATCAAGTCGGACCATTTTGTGGATATTTTTATATATTTTGTTCCTATGGGTTATTGAAATTCAACCAAATTTTATTTGATGCAGTTCAGACTTGAATCGAAGCTGATATGATCGAAACTCGGTTTTCGGATAATCCTCAAAGGGGTTAGTACACGGGATATTGTTAAAAATTGAGTCGGACCACTTTGTGGATATTTTTACATATTTGGTTCCTATGGGTTGTTGGAATTCAATGAAATTTTATTTGACGCAGTTTGGACCGGAATCGGAGCTGATATGATCGAAACTCGGATTTCGAAAAATTGTCAAAGGGGATAGTACACGGGATATTGTTAAAAATCGAGTCGGACCATTTTGTGGATATTTTTACATATTTTGTTCCTATGGGTTATTGGAATTCCACGAAATTTTATTTGACGCAGTTCGGACCGGAATCAGAGCTGATATGATCGAAACTCGGATTTCGAAAAATTGTCAAAGGGGATAGTACACGGGATATTGTTAAAAATCAAGTCGGACCATTTTGTGGGTATTTTTATATATTTTGTTCCTATGGGTTATTGAAATTCAACAAAATTTTATTTGATGCAGTTCGGACTTGAATCGAAGCTGATATGATCGAAACTCGGTTTTCGGATAATCCTCAAAGGGGTTAGTACACGGGATATTGTTAAAAATCGAGTCGGACCATTTTGTGGATATTTTTACATATTTTGTTCCTATGGGTTATTGGAATTCCACGAAATTTTATTTGACGCAGTTCGGACCGGAATCGGAGCTGATATGATCCAAACTCGGATTTCGAGAAATTGTCAAAGGGGATAGTACACGGGATATTGTTAAAAATCAAGTCGGACCATTTTGTGGATATTTTTATATATTTTGTTCCTATGGGTCATTGAAATTCAACCAAATTTTATTTGATGCAGTTCGGACTTGAATCGAAGCTGATATGATCGAAACTCGGTTTTCGGATAATCCTCAAAAGGGTTAGTACACGGGATATTGTTAAAAATCGAGTCGGACCATTTTGTGGATATTTTTACATATTTTGTTCCTATGGGTTATTGGTATTCCACGAAATTTTATTTGACGCAGTTCGGACCAAAATCGGAGCTGATATGATCGAAAATTAGATTTCTAAAAATTATCAAAGGGGATAGTACACGGGATATTGTTAAAAATCGAGTCGGACCATTTTGTGGATATTTTTGCATATTTTGTTTCTATGGGTCATTAGAATTCCACGAAATTTTATTTGACGCAGTTCGGACCGGAATCGGAGCTGATATGATCCAAACTCGGATTTCGAGAAATTGTCAAAGGGGATAGTACACGGGATATTGTTAAAAATCAAGTCGGACCATTTTGTTGATATTTTTATATATTTTGTTCCTATGGGTTATTGGAATTCCACGAAATTTTATTTGACGCAGTTCGGACCGGAATCGGAGCTGATATGATCCAAACTCGGATTTCGAGAAATTGTCAAAGGGGATAGTACACGGGATATTGTTAAAAATCAAGTCGGACCATTTTGTGGATATTTTTATATATTTTGTTCCTATGGGTCATTGAAATTCAACCAAATTTTATTTGATGCAGTTCGGACTTGAATCGAAGCTGATATGATCGAAACTCGGTTTTCGGATAATCCTCAAAGGGATTAGTACACGGGATATTGTTAAAAATCGAGTCGGACCATTTTGTGGATATTTTTACATATTTTGTTCCTATGGGTTATTGGAATTCCACGAAATTTTATTTGACGCAGTTCGGACCGGAATCGGAGCTGATATGATCCAAACTCGGATTTCGAGAAATTGTCAAAGGGGATAGTACACGGGATATTGTTAAAAATCAAGTCGGACCATTTTGTGGATATTTTTATATATTTTGTTCCTATGGGTCATTGAAATTCAACCAAATTTTATTTGATGCAGTTCGGACTTGAATCGAAGCTGATATGATCGAAACTCGGTTTTCGGATAATCCTCAAAAGGGTTAGTACACGGGATATTGTTAAAAATCGAGTCGGACCATTTTGTGGATATTTTTACATATTTTGTTCCTATGGGTTATTGGTATTCCACGAAATTTTATTTGACGCAGTTCGGACCAAAATCGGAGCTGATATGATCGAAAATTAGATTTCTAAAAATTATCAAAGGGGATAGTACACGGGATATTGTTAAAAATCGAGTCGGACCATTTTGTGGATATTTTTGCATATTTTGTTTCTATGGGTCATTAGAATTCCACGAAATTTTATTTGACGCAGTTCGGACCGGAATCGGAGCTGATATGATCCAAACTCGGATTGCGAGAAATTGTCAAAGGGGATAGTACACGGGATATTGTTAAAAATCAAGTCGGACCATTTTGTGGATATTTTTACATATTTTGTTCCTATGCGTTATTGGAATTCCACGAAATTTTATTTGACGCAGTTCGGACCGGAATCGGAGCTGATATGATCGAAAATCAGATTTCTAAAAATTGTCAGAGGGGATAGTACACGGGATATTGTTAAAAATCGAGTCGGACCATTTTGTGGATATTTTTACATATTTTGTTGCTATGGGTTATTAGAATTCCACGAAATTTTATTTGACGCAGTTCGGACCGGAATCGGAGCTGATATGATCGAAACTCGGATTTCAAAAAATTGTCAAAGGGGATAGTACACGGGATATTGTTAAAAATCAAGTCGGACCTTTTTGTGGATTTTTTTATATATTTTGTTCCTATGGGTTATTGAAATTCAACCAAATTTTATTTGATGCAGTTCGGACTTGAATCGAAGCTGATATGATCGAAACTCGGTTTTCGGATAATCCTCAAAGGGGTTAGTACACGGGATATTGTTAAAAATCGAGTCGGACCATTTTGTGGATATTTTTACATATTTTGTTCCTATGGGTTATTGGAATTCCACGAAATTTTATTTGACGCAGTTCGGACCGGAATCGGAGCTGATATGATCCAAACTCGAATTTCGAGAAATTGTCAAAGGGGATAGTACACGGGATATTGTTAAAAATCAAGTCGGACCATTTTGTGGATATTTTTACATATTTTGTTCCTATGGGTTATTGGAATTCCACGAAATTTTATTTGACGCAGTTCGGACCGGAATCGGAGCTGATATGATCGAAAATCAGATTTCTAAAAATTGTCAAAGGGGATAGTACACGGGATATTGTTAAAAATCGAGTCGGACCATTTTGTGGATATTTTTACATATTTTGTTTCTATGGGTTATTAGAATTCCACGAAATTTTATTTGACGCAGTTCGGACCGGAATCGGAGCCGATATGATCCAAACTCGGATTTCGAGAAATTGTCAAAGGGGATAGTACACGGGATATTGTTAAAAATCAAGTCGGACCATTTTGTGGATATTTTTATATATTTTGTTCCTATGGGTTTTTGAAATTCAACCAAATTTTATTTGATGCAGTTCGGACTTGAATCGAAGCTGATATGATCGAAACTCGGTTTTCGGATAATCCTCAAAGTGGTTAGTACACGAGATATTGTTAAAAATTGAGTCGGACCATTTTGTGGATATTTTTACATATTTTGTTCCTATGGGTTATTGAAATTTAACCAAATTTTATTTGATGCAGTTCGGACTTGAATCGAAGCTGATATGATCGAAACTCGGTTTTCGGATAATCCTCAAAAGGGTTAGTACACGGGATATTGTTAAAAATCGAGTCGGACCATTTTGTGGATATTTTTACATATTTTGTTCCTATGGGTTATTGGAATTCCACGAAATTTTATTTGACGCAGTTCGGACCGGAATCGGAGCTGATATGATCGAAACTCGGATTTCGAAAAATTGTCAAAGGGGATAGTACACGGGATATTGTTAAAAATCAAGTCGGACCATTTTGTGGATATTTTTATATATTTTGTTCCTATGGGTTATTGAAATTCAACCAAATTTTATTTGATGCAGTTCAGACTTGAATCGAAGCTGATATGATCGAAACTCGGTTTTCGGATAATCCTCAAAGGGGTTAGTACACGGGATATTGTTAAAAATTGAGTCGGACCACTTTGTGGATATTTTTACATATTTGGTTCCTATGGGTTGTTGGAATTCAATGAAATTTTATTTGACGCAGTTTGGACCGGAATCGGAGCTGATATGATCGAAACTCGGATTTCGAAAAATTGTCAAAGGGGATAGTACACGGGATATTGTTAAAAATCGAGTCGGACCATTTTGTGGATATTTTTACATATTTTGTTCCTATGGGTTATTGGAATTCCACGAAATTTTATTTGACGCAGTTCGGACCGGAATCAGAGCTGATATGATCGAAACTCGGATTTCGAAAAATTGTCAAAGGGGATAGTACACGGGATATTGTTAAAAATCAAGTCGGACCATTTTGTGGGTATTTTTATATATTTTGTTCCTATGGGTTATTGAAATTCAACAAAATTTTATTTGATGCAGTTCGGACTTGAATCGAAGCTGATATGATCGAAACTCGGTTTTCGGATAATCCTCAAAGGGGTTAGTACACGGGATATTGTTAAAAATCGAGTCGGACCATTTTGTGGATATTTTTACATATTTTGTTCCTATGGGTTATTGGAATTCCACGAAATTTTATTTGACGCAGTTCGGACCGGAATCGGAGCTGATATGATCCAAACTCGGATTTCGAGAAATTGTCAAAGGGGATAGTACACGGGATATTGTTAAAAATCAAGTCGGACCATTTTGTGGATATTTTTATATATTTTGTTCCTATGGGTCATTGAAATTCAACCAAATTTTATTTGATGCAGTTCGGACTTGAATCGAAGCTGATATGATCGAAACTCGGTTTTCGGATAATCCTCAAAAGGGTTAGTACACGGGATATTGTTAAAAATCGAGTCGGACCATTTTGTGGATATTTTTACATATTTTGTTCCTATGGGTTATTGGTATTCCACGAAATTTTATTTGACGCAGTTCGGACCAAAATCGGAGCTGATATGATCGAAAATTAGATTTCTAAAAATTATCAAAGGGGATAGTACACGGGATATTGTTAAAAATCGAGTCGGACCATTTTGTGGATATTTTTGCATATTTTGTTTCTATGGGTCATTAGAATTCCACGAAATTTTATTTGACGCAGTTCGGACCGGAATCGGAGCTGATATGATCCAAACTCGGATTTCGAGAAATTGTCAAAGGGGATAGTACACGGGATATTGTTAAAAATCAAGTCGGACCATTTTGTTGATATTTTTATATATTTTGTTCCTATGGGTTATTGGAATTCCACGAAATTTTATTTGACGCAGTTCGGACCGGAATCGGAGCTGATATGATCCAAACTCGGATTTCGAGAAATTGTCAAAGGGGATAGTACACGGGATATTGTTAAAAATCAAGTCGGACCATTTTGTGGATATTTTTATATATTTTGTTCCTATGGGTCATTGAAATTCAACCAAATTTTATTTGATGCAGTTCGGACTTGAATCGAAGCTGATATGATCGAAACTCGGTTTTCGGATAATCCTCAAAGGGGTTAGTACACGGGATATTGTTAAAAATCGAGTCGGACCATTTTGTGGATATTTTTACATATTTTGTTCCTATGGGTTATTGGAATTCCACGAAATTTTATTTGACGCAGTTCGGACCGGAATCGGAGCTGATATGATCCAAACTCGGATTTCGAGAAATTGTCAAAGGGGATAGTACACGGGATATTGTTAAAAATCAAGTCGGACCATTTTGTGGATATTTTTATATATTTTGTTCCTATGGGTCATTGAAATTCAACCAAATTTTATTTGATGCAGTTCGGACTTGAATCGAAGCTGATATGATCGAAACTCGGTTTTCGGATAATCCTCAAAAGGGTTAGTACACGGGATATTGTTAAAAATCGAGTCGGACCATTTTGTGGATATTTTTACATATTTTGTTCCTATGGGTTATTGGTATTCCACGAAATTTTATTTGACGCAGTTCGGACCAAAATCGGAGCTGATATGATCGAAAATTAGATTTCTAAAAATTATCAAAGGGGATAGTACACGGGATATTGTTAAAAATCGAGTCGGACCATTTTGTGGATATTTTTGCATATTTTGTTTCTATGGGTCATTAGAATTCCACGAAATTTTATTTGACGCAGTTCGGACCGGAATCGGAGCTGATATGATCCAAACTCGGATTTCGAGAAATTGTCAAAGGGGATAGTACACGGGATATTGTTAAAAATCAAGTCGGACCATTTTGTTGATATTTTTATATATTTTGTTCCTATGGGTTATTGGAATTCCACGAAATTTTATTTGACGCAGTTCGGACCGGAATCGGAGCTGATATGATCCAAACTCGGATTTCGAGAAATTGTCAAAGGGGATAGTACACGGGATATTGTTAAAAATCAAGTCGGACCATTTTGTGGGTATTTTTATATATTTTGTTCCTATGGGTTATTGAAATTCAACAAAATTTTATTTGATGCAGTTCGGACTTGAATCGAAGCTGATATGATCGAAACTCGGTTTTCGGATAATCCTCAAAGGGGTTAGTACACGGGATATTGTTAAAAATCGAGTCGGACCATTTTGTGGATATTTTTACATATTTTGTTCCTATGGGTTATTGGAATTCCACGAAATTTTATTTGACGCAGTTCGGACCGGAATCGGAGCTGATATGATCCAAACTCGGATTTCGAGAAATTGTCAAAGGGGATAGTACACGGGATATTGTTAAAAATCAAGTCGGACCATTTTGTGGATATTTTTATATATTTTGTTCCTATGGGTCATTGAAATTCAACCAAATTTTATTTGATGCAGTTCGGACTTGAATCGAAGCTGATATGATCGAAACTCGGTTTTCGGATAATCCTCAAAAGGGTTAGTACACGGGATATTGTTAAAAATCGAGTCGGACCATTTTGTGGATATTTTTACATATTTTGTTCCTATGGGTTATTGGTATTCCACGAAATTTTATTTGACGCAGTTCGGACCAAAATCGGAGCTGATATGATCGAAAATTAGATTTCTAAAAATTATCAAAGGGGATAGTACACGGGATATTGTTAAAAATCGAGTCGGACCATTTTGTGGATATTTTTGCATATTTTGTTTCTATGGGTCATTAGAATTCCACGAAATTTTATTTGACGCAGTTCGGACCGGAATCGGAGCTGATATGATCCAAACTCGGATTTCGAGAAATTGTCAAAGGGGATAGTACACGGGATATTGTTAAAAATCAAGTCGGACCATTTTGTTGATATTTTTATATATTTTGTTCCTATGGGTTATTGAAATTCAACCAAATTTTATTTGATGGAGTTCGGACTTGAATCGAAGCTGATATGATCGAAACTCGGTTTTCGGATAATCCTCAAAGGGGTTAGTACACGGGATATTGTTAAAAATCGAGTCGGACCATTTTGTGGATATTTTTACATAATTTGTTCCTATGGGTTATTGGAATTCCACGAAATTTTATTTGACGCAGTTCGGACCGGAATCGGAGCTGATATGATCGAAAATCAGATTTCTAAAAATTGTCAAAGGGGATAGTACACGGGATATTGTTAAAAATCGAGTCGGACCATTTTGTGGATATTTTTACATATTTTGTTGCTATGGGTTATTAGAATTCCACGAAATTTTATTTGACGCAGTTCGGACCGGAATCGGAGCTGATATGATCGAAACTCGGATTTCAAAAAATTGTCAAAGGGGATAGTACACGGGATATTGTTAAAAATCAAGTCGGACCTTTTTGTGGATTTTTTTATATATTTTGTTCCTATGGGTTATTGAAATTCAACCAAATTTTATTTGATGCAGTTCAGACTTGAATCGAAGCTGATATGATCGAAACTCGGTTTTCGGATAATCCTCAAAGTGGTTAGTACACGGGATATTGTTAAAAATCGAGTTGGACCATTTTGTGGATATTTTTACATATTTTGTTCCTATGGGTTATTGGAATTCCACGAAATTTTATTTGACGCAGTTCGGACCGGAATCAGAGCTGATATGATCGAAACTCGGATTTCGAAAAATTGTCAAAGGGGATAGTACACGGGATATTGTTAAAAATCGAGTCGAACCATTTTGTGGATATTTTTACATATTTTGTTTCTATGGGTTATTAGAATTCCACGAAATTTTATTTGACGCAGTTCGGACCGGAATCGGAGCTTATATGATCCAAACTCGGATTTCGAGAAATTGTCAAAGGGGATAGTACACGGGATATTGTTAAAAATCAAGTCGGACCATTTTGTGGATATTTTTATATATTTTGTTCCTATGGGTTATTGAAATTCAACCAAATTTTATTTGATGCAGTTCGGACTTGAATCGAAGCTGATATGATCGAAACTCGGTTTTCGGATAATCCTCAAAGGGGTTAGTACACGGGATATTGTTAAAAATCGAGTCGGACCATTTTGTGGATATTTTTACATATTTTGTTCCTATGGGTTATTGGAATTCCACGAAATTTTATTTGACGTAGTTCGGACCGGAATCGGAGCTGATATGATCCAAACTCGGATTTCGAGAAATTGTCAAAGGGGATAGTACACGGGATATTGTTAAAAATCAAGTCGGACCATTTTGTGGATATTTTTATATATTTTGTTCCTATGGGTTATTGAAATTCAACCAAATTTTATTTGATGGAGTTCGGACTTGAATCGAAGCTGATATGATCGAAACTCGGTTTTCGGATAATCCTCAAAAGGGTTAGTACACGGGATATTGTTAAAAATCGAGTCGGACCATTTTGTGGATATTTTTACATATTTTGTTCCTATGGGTTATTGGTATTCCACCAAATTTTATTTGACGCAGTTCGGACCGGAATCGGAGCTGATATGATCGAAAATCAGATTTCTAAAAATTGTCAAAGGGGATAGTACACGGGATATTGTTAAAAATCGAGTCGGACCATTTTGTGGATATTTTTACATATTTTGTTTCTATGGGTTATTAGAATTCCACGAAATTTTATTTGACGCAGTTCGGACCGGAATCGGAGCTGATATGATCCAAACTCGGATTTCGAGAAATTGTCAAAGGGGATAGTACACGGGATATTGTTAAAAATCAAGTCGGACCATTTTGTGGATATTTTTACATATTTTGTTCCTATGCGTTATTGGAATTCCACGAAATTTTATTTGACGCAGTTCGGACCGGAATCGGAGCTGATATGATCGAAAATCAGATTTCTAAAAATTGTCAAAGGGGATAGTACACGGGATATTGTTAAAAATCGAGTCGGACCATTTTGTGGATATTTTTACATATTTTGTTGCTATGGGTTATTAGAATTCCACGAAATTTTATTTGACGCAGTTCGGACCGGAATCGGAGCTGATATGATCGAAACTCGGATTTCAAAAAAATGTCAAAGGGGATAGTACACGGGATATTGTTAAAAATCAAGTCGGACCTTTTTCTGGATTTTTTTATATATTTTGTTCCTATGGGTTATTGAAATTCAACCAAATTTTATTTGATGCAGTTCGGACTTGAATCGAAGCTGATATGATCGAAACTCGGTTTTCGGATAATCCTCAAAGGGGTTAGTACACGGGATATTGTTAAAAATCGAGTCGGACCATTTTGTGGATATTTTTACATATTTTGTTCCTATGGGTTATTGGAATTCCACGAAATTTTATTTGACGCAGTTCGGACCGGAATCGGAGCTGATATGATCCAAACTCGGATTTCGAGAAATTGTCAAAGGGGATAGTACACGGGATATTGTTAAAAATCAAGTCGGACCATTTTGTGGATATTTTTATATATTTTGTTCCTATGGGTTATTGAAATTCAACCAAATTTTATTTGATGGAGTTCGGACTTGAATCGAAGCTGATATGATCGAAACTCGGTTTTCGGATAATCCTCAAAAGGGTTAGTACACGGGATATTGTTAAAAATCGAGTCGGACCATTTTGTGGATATTTTTACATATTTTGTTCCTATGGGTTATTGGTATTCCACGAAATTTTATTTGACGCAGTTCGGACCGGAATCGGAGCTGATATGATCGAAAATCAGATTTCTAAAAATTGTCAAAGGGGATAGTACACGGGATATTGTTAAAAATCGAGTCGGACCATTTTGTGGATATTTTTACATATTTTGTTTCTATGGGTTATTAGAATTCCACGAAATTTTATTTGACGCAGTTCGGACCGGAATCGGAGCTGATATGATCCAAACTCGGATTTCGAGAAATTGTCAAAGGGGATAGTACACGGTATATTGTTAAAAATCAAGTCGGACCATTTTGTGGATATTTTTATATATTTTGTTCCTATGGGTTATTGAAATTTAACCAAATTTTATTTGATGCAGTTCGGACTTGAATCGAAGCTGATATGATCGAAACTCGGTTTTCGGATAATCCTCAAAAGGGTTAGTACACGGGATATTGTTAAAAATCGAGTCGGACCATTTTGTGGATATTTTTACATATTTTGTTCCTATGGGTTATTGGAATTCCACGAAATTTTATTTGACGCAGTTCGGACCGGAATCGGAGATGATATGATCGAAACTCGGATTTCGAAAAATTGTCAAAGGGGATAGTACACGGGATATTGTTAAAAATCAAGTCGGACCATTTTGTTCATATTTTTATATATTTTGTTCCTATGGGTTATTGAAATTCAACCAAATTTTATTTGATGCAGTTCAGACTTGAATCGAAGCTGATATGATCGAAACTCGGTTTTCGGATAATCCTCAAAGGGGTTAGTACACGGGATATTGTTAAAAATTGAGTCGGACCACTTTGTGGATATTTTTACATATTTGGTTCCTATGGGTTGTTGGAATTCAATGAAATTTTATTTGACGCAGTTTGGACCGGAATCGGAGCTGATATGATCGAAACTCGGATTTCGAAAAATTGTCAAAGGGATAGTACACGGGATATTGTTAAAAATCGAGTCGGACCATTTTGTGGATATTTTTACATATTTTGTTCCTATGGGTTATTGGAATTCCACGAAATTTTATTTGACGCAGTTCGGACCGGAATCAGAGCTGATATGATCGAAACTCGGATTTCGAAAAATTGTCAAAGGGGATAGTACACGGGATATTGTTAAAAATCAAGTCGGACCATTTTGTGGATATTTTTATATATTTTGTTCCTATGGGTTATTGAAATTCAACCAAATTTTATTTGATGCAGTTCGGACTTGAATCGAAGCTGATATGATCGAAACTCGGTTTTCGGATAATCCTCAAAAGGGTTAGTACACGGGATATTGTTAAAAATCGAGTCGGACCATTTTGTGGATATTTTTACATATTTTGTTCCTATGGGTTATTAGAATTCCACGAAATTTTATTTGACGCAGTTCGGACCGGAATCGGAGCTGATATGATCGAAAATCAGATTTCTAAAAATTGTCAAAGGGGATAGTACACGGGATATTGTTAAAAATCGAGTCGGACCATTTTGTGGATATTTTTACATATTTTGTTGCTATGGGTTATTAGAATTCCACGAAATTTTATTTGACGCAGTTCGGACCGGAATCGGAGCTGATATGATCGAAACTCGGATTTCAAAAAATTGTCAAAGGGGATAGTACACGGGATATTGTTAAAAATCAAGTCGGACCTTTTTGTGGATTTTTTTATATATTTTGTTCCTATGGGTTATTGAAATTCAACCAAATTTTATTTGATGCAGTTCAGACTTGAATCGAAGCTGATATGATCGAAACTCGGTTTTCGGATAATCCTCAAAGTGGTTAGTACACGGGATATTGTTAAAAATCGAGTCGGACCATTTTGTGGATATTTTTACATATTTTGTTCCTATGGGTTATTGGAATTCCACGAAATTTTATTTGACGCAGTTCGGACCGGAATCGGAGCTGATATGATCGAAAATCAGATTTCTAAAAATTGTCAAAGGGGATAGTACACGGGATATTGTTAAAAATCGAGTCGGACCATTTTGTGGATATTTTTACATATTTTGTTGCTATGGGTTATTAGAATTCCACGAAATTTTATTTGACGCAGTTCGGACCGGAATCGGAGCTGATATGATCGAAACTCGGATTTCAAAAAATTGTCAAAGGGGATAGTACACGGGATATTGTTAAAAATCAAGTCGGACCTTTTTGTGGATTTTTTTATATATTTTGTTCCTATGGGTTATTGAAATTCAACCAAATTTTATTTGATGCAGTTCGGACTTGAATCGAAGCTGATATGATCGAAACTCGGTTTTCGGATAATCCTCAAAGGGGTTAGTACACGGGATATTGTTAAAAATCGAGTCGGACCATTTTGTGGATATTTTTACATATTTTGTTCCTATGGGTTATTGGAATTCCACGAAATTTTATTTGACGCAGTTCGGACCGGAATCGGAGCTGATATGATCCAAACTCGGATTTCGAGAAATTGTCAAAGGGGATAGTACACGGGATATTGTTAAAAATCAAGTCGGACCATTTTGTGGATATTTTTATATATTTTGTTCCTATGGGTTATTGAAATTCAACCAAATTTTATTTGATGGAGTTCGGACTTGAATCGAAGTTGATATGATCGAAACTCGGTTTTCGGATAATCCTCAAAAGGGTTAGTACACGGGATATTTTTAAAAATCGAGTCGGACCATTTTGTGGATATTTTTACATATTTTGTTCCTATGGGTTATTGGTATTCCACGAAATTTTATTTGACGCAGTTCGGACCGGAATCGGAGCTGATATGATCGAAAATCAGATTTCTAAAAATTGTCAAAGGGGATAGTACACGGGATATTGTTAAAAATCGAGTCGGACCATTTTGTGGATATTTTTACATATTTTGTTTCTATGGGTTATTAGAATTCCACGAAATTTTATTTGACGCAGTTCGGACCGGAATCGGAGCTGATATGATCCAAACTCGGATTTCGAGAAATTGTCAAAGGGGATAGTACACGGTATATTGTTAAAAATCAAGTCGGACCATTTTGTGGATATTTTTATATATTTTGTTCCTATGGGTTATTGAAATTTAACCAAATTTTATTTGATGCAGTTCGGACTTGAATCGAAGCTGATATGATCGAAACTCGGTTTTCGGATAATCCTCAAAAGGGTTAGTACACGGGATATTGTTAAAAATCGAGTCGGACCATTTTGTGGATATTTTTACATATTTTGTTCCTATGGGTTATTGGAATTCCACGAAATTTTATTTGACGCAGTTCGGACCGGAATCGGAGATGATATGATCGAAACTCGGATTTCGAAAAATTGTCAAAGGGGATAGTACACGGGATATTGTTAAAAATCAAGTCGGACCATTTTGTTCATATTTTTATATATTTTGTTCCTATGGGTTATTGAAATTCAACCAAATTTTATTTGATGCAGTTCAGACTTGAATCGAAGCTGATATGATCGAAACTCGGTTTTCGGATAATCCTCAAAGGGGTTAGTACACGGGATATTGTTAAAAATTGAGTCGGACCACTTTGTGGATATTTTTACATATTTGGTTCCTATGGGTTGTTGGAATTCAATGAAATTTTATTTGACGCAGTTTGGACCGGAATCGGAGCTGATATGATCGAAACTCGGATTTCGAAAAATTGTCAAAGGGATAGTACACGGGATATTGTTAAAAATCGAGTCGGACCATTTTGTGGATATTTTTACATATTTTGTTCCTATGGGTTATTGGAATTCCACGAAATTTTATTTGACGCAGTTCGGACCGGAATCAGAGCTGATATGATCGAAACTCGGATTTCGAAAAATTGTCAAAGGGGATAGTACACGGGATATTGTTAAAAATCAAGTCGGACCATTTTGTGGATATTTTTATATATTTTGTTCCTATGGGTTATTGAAATTCAACCAAATTTTATTTGATGCAGTTCGGACTTGAATCGAAGCTGATATGATCGAAACTCGGTTTTCGGATAATCCTCAAAAGGGTTAGTACACGGGATATTGTTAAAAATCGAGTCGGACCATTTTGTGGATATTTTTACATATTTTGTTCCTATGGGTTATTAGAATTCCACGAAATTTTATTTGACGCAGTTCGGACCGGAATCGGAGCTGATATGATCGAAAATCAGATTTCTAAAAATTGTCAAATGGGATAGTACACGGGATATTGTTAAAAATCGAGTCGGACCATTTTGTGGATATTTTTACATATTTTGTTGCTATGGGTTATTAGAATTCCACGAAATTTTATTTGACGCAGTTCGGACCGGAATCGGAGCTGATATGATCGAAACTCGGATTTCAAAAAATTGTCAAAGGGGATAGTACACGGGATATTGTTAAAAATCAAGTCGGACCTTTTTGTGGATTTTTTTATATATTTTGTTCCTATGGGTTATTGAAATTCAACCAAATTTTATTTGATGCAGTTCAGACTTGAATCGAAGCTGATATGATCGAAACTCGGTTTTCGGATAATCCTCAAAGTGGTTAGTACACGGGATATTGTTAAAAATCGAGTCGGACCATTTTGTGGATATTTTTACATATTTTGTTCCTATGGGTTATTGGAATTCCACGAAATTTTATTTGACGCAGTTCGGACCGGAATCAGAGCTGATATGATCGAAACTCGGATTTCGAAAAATTGTCAAAGGGGATAGTACACGGGATATTGTTAAAAATCGAGTCGGACCATTTTGTGGATATTTTTACATATTTTGTTTCTATGGGTTATTAGAATTCCACGAAATTTTATTTGACGCAGTTCGGACCGGAATCGGAGCTGATATGATCCAAACTCGGATTTCGAGAAATTGTCAAAGGGGATAGTACACGGGATATTGTTAAAAATCAAGTCGGACCATTTTGTGGATATTTTTACATATTTTGTTCCTATGCGTTATTGGAATTCCACGAAATTTTATTTGACGCAGTTCGGACCGGAATCGGAGCTGATATGATCGAAAATCAGATTTCTAAAAATTGTCAAAGGGGATAGTACACGGGATATTGTTAAAAATCGAGTCGGACCATTTTGTGGATATTTTTACATATTTTGTTGCTATGGGTTATTAGAATTCCACGAAATTTTATTTGACGCAGTTCGGACCGGAATCGGAGCTGATATGATCGAAACTCGGATTTCAAAAAATTGTCAAAGGGGATAGTACACGGGATATTGTTAAAAATCAAGTCGGACCTTTTTGTGGATTTTTTTATATATTTTGTTCCTATGGGTTATTGAAATTCAACCAAATTTTATTTGATGCAGTTCGGACTTGAATCGAAGCTGATATGATCGAAACTCGGTTTTCGGATAATCCTCAAAGGGGTTAGTACACGGGATATTGTTAAAAATCGAGTCGGACCATTTTGTGGATATTTTTACATATTTTGTTCCTATGGGTTATTGGAATTCCACGAAATTTTATTTGACGCAGTTCGGACCGGAATCGGAGCTGATATGATCCAAACTCGGATTTCGAGAAATTGTCAAAGGGGATAGTACACGGGATATTGTTAAAAATCAAGTCGGACCATTTTGTGGATATTTTTATATATTTTGTTCCTATGGGTTATTGAAATTCAACCAAATTTTATTTGATGGAGTTCGGACTTGAATCGAAGTTGATATGATCGAAACTCGGTTTTCGGATAATCCTCAAAAGGGTTAGTACACGGGATATTTTTAAAAATCGAGTCGGACCATTTTGTGGATATTTTTACATATTTTGTTCCTATGGGTTATTGGTATTCCACGAAATTTTATTTGACGCAGTTCGGACCGGAATCGGAGCTGATATGATCGAAAATCAGATTTCTAAAAATTGTCAAAGGGGATAGTACACGGGATATTGTTAAAAATCGAGTCGGACCATTTTGTGGATATTTTTACATATTTTGTTTCTATGGGTTATTAGAATTCCACGAAATTTTATTTGACGCAGTTCGGACCGGAATCGGAGCTGATATGATCCAAACTCGGATTTCGAGAAATTGTCAAAGGGGATAGTACACGGTATATTGTTAAAAATCAAGTCGGACCATTTTGTGGATATTTTTATATATTTTGTTCCTATGGGTTATTGAAATTTAACCAAATTTTATTTGATGCAGTTCGGACTTGAATCGAAGCTGATATGATCGAAACTCGGTTTTCGGATAATCCTCAAAAGGGTTAGTACACGGGATATTGTTAAAAATCGAGTCGGACCATTTTGTGGATATTTTTACATATTTTGTTCCTATGGGTTATTGAAATTCCATGAAATTTTATTTGACGCAGTTCGGACCGGAATCGGAGCTGATATGATCGAAACTCGGATTTCGAAAAATTGTCAAAGGGGATAGTACACGGGATATTGTTAAAAATCAAGTCGGACCATTTTGTGGATATTTTTATATATTTTGTTCCTATGGGTTATTGAAATTCAACCAAATTTTATTTGATGCAGTTCAGACTTGAATCGAAGCTGATATGATCGAAACTCGGTTTTCGGATAATCCTCAAAGGGGTTAGTACACGGGATATTGTTAAAAATTGAGTCGGACCACTTTGTGGATATTTTTACATATTTGGTTCCTATGGGTTGTTGGAATTCAATGAAATTTTATTTGACGCAGTTTGGACCGGAATCGGAGCTGATATGATCGAAACTCGGATTTCGAAAAATTGTCAAAGGGGATAGTACACGGGATATTGTTAAAAATCAAGTCGGACCATTTTGTGGATATTTTTATATATTTTGTTCCTATGGGTTATTGAAATTCAACCAAATTTTATTTGATGCAGTTCGGACTTGAATCGAAGCTGATATGATCGAAACTCGGTTTTCGGATAATCCTCAAAAGGGTTAGTACACGGGATATTGTTAAAAATCGAGTCGGACCATTTTGTGGATATTTTTACATATTTTGTTCCTATGGGTTATTAGAATTCCACGAAATTTTATTTGACGCAGTTCGGACCGGAATCGGAGCTGATATGATCGAAAATCAGATTTCTAAAAATTGTCAAAGGGGATAGTACACGGGATATTGTTAAAAATCGAGTCGGACCATTTTGTGGATATTTTTACATATTTTGTTGCTATGGGTTATTAGAATTCCACGAAATTTTATTTGACGCAGTTCGGACCGGAATCGGAGCTGATATGATCGAAACTCGGATTTCAAAAAATTGTCAAAGGGGATAGTACACGGGATATTGTTAAAAATCAAGTCGGACCTTTTTGTGGATTTTTTTATATATTTTGTTCCTATGGGTTATTGAAATTCAACCAAATTTTATTTGATGCAGTTCAGACTTGAATCGAAGCTGATATGATCGAAACTCGGTTTTCGGATAATCCTCAAAGTGGTTAGTACACGGGATATTGTTAAAAATCGAGTCGGACCATTTTGTGGATATTTTTACATATTTTGTTCCTATGGGTTATTGGAATTCCACGAAATTTTATTTGACGCAGTTCGGACCGGAATCAGAGCTGATATGATCGAAACTCGGATTTCGAAAAATTGTCAAAGGGGATAGTACACGGGATATTGTTAAAAATCGAGTCGGACCATTTTGTGGATATTTTTACATATTTTGTTTCTATGGGTTATTAGAATTCCACGAAATTTTATTTGACGCAGTTCGGACCGGAATCGGAGCTGATATGATCCAAACTCGGATTTCGAGAAATTGTCAAAGGGGATAGTACACGGGATATTGTTAAAAATCAAGTCGGACCATTTTGTGGATATTTTTACATATTTTGTTCCTATGCGTTATTGGAATTCCACGAAATTTTATTTGACGCAGTTCGGACCGGAATCGGAGCTGATATGATCGAAAATCAGATTTCTAAAAATTGTCAAAGGGGATAGTACACGGGATATTGTTAAAAATCGAGTCGGACCATTTTGTGGATATTTTTACATATTTTGTTGCTATGGGTTATTAGAATTCCACGAAATTTTATTTGACGCAGTTCGGACCGGAATCGGAGCTGATATGATCGAAACTCGGATTTCAAAAAATTGTCAAAGGGGATAGTACACGGGATATTGTTAAAAATCAAGTCGGACCTTTTTGTGGATTTTTTTATATATTTTGTTCCTATGGGTTATTGAAATTCAACCAAATTTTATTTGATGCAGTTCGGACTTGAATCGAAGCTGATATGATCGAAACTCGGTTTTCGGATAATCCTCAAAGGGGTTAGTACACGGGATATTGTTAAAAATCGAGTCGGACCATTTTGTGGATATTTTTACATATTTTGTTCCTATGGGTTATTGGAATTCCACGAAATTTTATTTGACGCAGTTCGGACCGGAATCGGAGCTGATATGATCCAAACTCGGATTTCGAGAAATTGTCAAAGGGGATAGTACACGGGATATTGTTAAAAATCAAGTCGGACCATTTTGTGGATATTTTTATATATTTTGTTCCTATGGGTTATTGAAATTCAACCAAATTTTATTTGATGGAGTTCGGACTTGAATCGAAGTTGATATGATCGAAACTCGGTTTTCGGATAATCCTCAAAAGGGTTAGTACACGGGATATTTTTAAAAATCGAGTCGGACCATTTTGTGGATATTTTTACATATTTTGTTCCTATGGGTTATTGGTATTCCACGAAATTTTATTTGACGCAGTTCGGACCGGAATCGGAGCTGATATGATCGAAAATCAGATTTCTAAAAATTGTCAAAGGGGATAGTACACGGGATATTGTTAAAAATCGAGTCGGACCATTTTGTGGATATTTTTACATATTTTGTTTCTATGGGTTATTAGAATTCCACGAAATTTTATTTGACGCAGTTCGGACCGGAATCGGAGCTGATATGATCCAAACTCGGATTTCGAGAAATTGTCAAAGGGGATAGTACACGGTATATTGTTAAAAATCAAGTCGGACCATTTTGTGGATATTTTTATATATTTTGTTCCTATGGGTTATTGAAATTTAACCAAATTTTATTTGATGCAGTTCGGACTTGAATCGAAGCTGATATGATCGAAACTCGGTTTTCGGATAATCCTCAAAAGGGTTAGTACACGGGATATTGTTAAAAATCGAGTCGGACCATTTTGTGGATATTTTTACATATTTTGTTCCTATGGGTTATTGAAATTCCATGAAATTTTATTTGACGCAGTTCGGACCGGAATCGGAGCTGATATGATCGAAACTCGGATTTCGAAAAATTGTCAAAGGGGATAGTACACGGGATATTGTTAAAAATCAAGTCGGACCATTTTGTGGATATTTTTATATATTTTGTTCCTATGGGTTATTGAAATTCAACCAAATTTTATTTGATGCAGTTCAGACTTGAATCGAAGCTGATATGATCGAAACTCGGTTTTCGGATAATCCTCAAAGGGGTTAGTACACGGGATATTGTTAAAAATTGAGTCGGACCACTTTGTGGATATTTTTACATATTTGGTTCCTATGGGTTGTTGGAATTCAATGAAATTTTATTTGACGCAGTTTGGACCGGAATCGGAGCTGATATGATCGAAACTCGGATTTCGAAAAATTGTCAAAGGGATAGTACACGGGATATTGTTAAAAATCGAGTCGGACCATTTTGTGGATATTTTTACATATTTTGTTCCTATGGGTTATTGGAATTCCACGAAATTTTATTTGACGCAGTTCGGACCGGAATCAGAGCTGATATGATCGAAACTCGGATTTCGAAAAATTGTCAAAGGGGATAGTACACGGGATATTGTTAAAAATCAAGTCGGACCATTTTGTGGATATTTTTATATATTTTGTTCCTATGGGTTATTGAAATTCAACCAAATTTTATTTGATGCAGTTCGGACTTGAATCGAAGCTGATATGATCGAAACTCGGTTTTCGGATAATCCTCAAAAGGGTTAGTACACGGGATATTGTTAAAAATCGAGTCGGACCATTTTGTGGATATTTTTACATATTTTGTTCCTATGGGTTATTAGAATTCCACGAAATTTTATTTGACGCAGTTCGGACCGGAATCGGAGCTGATATGATCGAAAATCAGATTTCTAAAAATTGTCAAAGGGGATAGTACACGGGATATTGTTAAAAATCGAGTCGGACCATTTTGTGGATATTTTTACATATTTTGTTGCTATGGGTTATTAGAATTCCACGAAATTTTATTTGACGCAGTTCGGACCGGAATCGGAGCTGATATGATCGAAACTCGGATTTCAAAAAATTGTCAAAGGGGATAGTACACGGGATATTGTTAAAAATCAAGTCGGACCTTTTTGTGGATTTTTTTATATATTTTGTTCCTATGGGTTATTGAAATTCAACCAAATTTTATTTGATGCAGTTCAGACTTGAATCGAAGCTGATATGATCGAAACTCGGTTTTCGGATAATCCTCAAAGTGGTTAGTACACGGGATATTGTTAAAAATCGAGTCGGACCATTTTGTGGATATTTTTACATATTTTGTTCCTATGGGTTATTGGAATTCCACGAAATTTTATTTGACGCAGTTCGGACCGGAATCAGAGCTGATATGATCGAAACTCGGATTTCGAAAAATTGTCAAAGGGGATAGTACACGGGATATTGTTAAAAATCGAGTCGGACCATTTTGTGGATATTTTTACATATTTTGTTTCTATGGGTTATTAGAATTCCACGAAATTTTATTTGACGCAGTTCGGACCGGAATCGGAGCTGATATGATCCAAACTCGGATTTCGAGAAATTGTCAAAGGGGATAGTACACGGGATATTGTTAAAAATCAAGTCGGACCATTTTGTGGATATTTTTACATATTTTGTTCCTATGCGTTATTGGAATTCCACGAAATTTTATTTGACGCAGTTCGGACCGGAATCGGAGCTGATATGATCGAAAATCAGATTTCTAAAAATTGTCAAAGGGGATAGTACACGGGATATTGTTAAAAATCGAGTCGGACCATTTTGTGGATATTTTTACATATTTTGTTGCTATGGGTTATTAGAATTCCACGAAATTTTATTTGACGCAGTTCGGACCGGAATCGGAGGTGATATGATCGAAACTCGGATTTCAAAAAATTGTCAAAGGGGATAGTACACGGGATATTGTTAAAAATCAAGTCGGACCTTTTTGTGGATTTTTTTATATATTTTGTTCCTATGGGTTATTGAAATTCAACCAAATTTTATTTGATGCAGTTCGGACTTGAATCGAAGCTGATATGATCGAAACTCGGTTTTCGGATAATCCTCAAAGGGGTTAGTACACGGGATATTGTTAAAAATCGAGTCGGACCATTTTGTGGATATTTTTACATATTTTGTTCCTATGGGTTATTGGAATTCCACGAAATTTTATTTGACGCAGTTCGGACCGGAATCGGAGCTGATATGATCCAAACTCGGATTTCGAGAAATTGTCAAAGGGGATAGTACACGGGATATTGTTAAAAATCAAGTCGGACCATTTTGTGGATATTTTTATATATTTTGTTCCTATGGGTTATTGAAATTCAACCAAATTTTATTTGATGGAGTTCGGACTTGAATCGAAGCTGATATGATCGAAACTCGGTTTTCGGATAATCCTCAAAAGGGTTAGTACACGGGATATTGTTAAAAATCGAGTCGGACCATTTTGTGGACATTTTTACATATTTTGTTCCTATGGGTTATTGGTATTCCACGAAATTTTATTTGACGCAGTTCGGACCGGAATCGGAGCTGATATGATCGAAACTCGGATTTCAAAAAATTGTCAAAGGGGATAGTACACGGGATATTGTTAAAAATCAAGTCGGACCTTTTTGTGGATTTTTTTATATATTTTGTTCCTATGGGTTATTGAAATTCAACCAAATTTTATTTGATGCAGTTCGGACTTGAATCGAAGCTGATATGATCGAAACTCGGTTTTCGGATAATCCTCAAAGGGGTTAGTACACGGGATATTGTTAAAAATCGAGTCGGACCATTTTGTGGATATTTTTACATATTTTGTTGCTATGGGTTATTAGAATTCCACGAAATTTTATTTGACGCAGTTCGGACCGGAATCGGAGCTGATATGATCGAAACTCGGATTTCAAAAAATTGTCAAAGGGGATAGTACACGGGATATTGTTAAAAATCAAGTCGGACCTTTTTGTGGATTTTTTTATATATTTTGTTCCTATGGGTTATTGAAATTCAACCAAATTTTATTTGATGCAGTTCAGACTTGAATCGAAGCTGATATGATCGAAACTCGGTTTTCGGATAATCCTCAAAGTGGTTAGTACACGGGATATTGTTAAAAATCGAGTCGGACCATTTTGTGGATATTTTTACATATTTTGTTCCTATGGGTTATTGGAATTCCACGAAATTTTATTTGACGCAGTTCGGACCGGAATCAGAGCTGATATGATCGAAACTCGGATTTCGAAAAATTGTCAAAGGGGATAGTACACGGGATATTGTTAAAAATCGAGTCGGACCATTTTGTGGATATTTTTACATATTTTGTTTCTATGGGTTATTAGAATTCCACGAAATTTTATTTGACGCAGTTCGGACCGGAATCGGAGCTGATATGATCCAAACTCGGATTTCGAGAAATTGTCAAAGGGGATAGTACACGGGATATTGTTAAAAATCAAGTCGGACCATTTTGTGGATATTTTTACATATTTTGTTCCTATGCGTTATTGGAATTCCACGAAATTTTATTTGACGCAGTTCGGACCGGAATCGGAGCTGATATGATCGAAAATCAGATTTCTAAAAATTGTCAAAGGGGATAGTACACGGGATATTGTTAAAAATCGAGTCGGACCATTTTGTGGATATTTTTACATATTTTGTTGCTATGGGTTATTAGAATTCCACGAAATTTTATTTGACGCAGTTCGGACCGGAATCGGAGCTGATATGATCGAAACTCGGATTTCAAAAAATTGTCAAAGGGGATAGTACACGGGATATTGTTAAAAATCAAGTCGGACCTTTTTGTGGATTTTTTTATATATTTTGTTCCTATGGGTTATTGAAATTCAACCAAATTTTATTTGATGCAGTTCGGACTTGAATCGAAGCTGATATGATCGAAACTCGGTTTTCGGATAATCCTCAAAGGGGTTAGTACACGGGATATTGTTAAAAATCGAGTCGGACCATTTTGTGGATATTTTTACATATTTTGTTCCTATGGGTTATTGGAATTCCACGAAATTTTATTTGACGCAGTTCGGACCGGAATCGGAGCTGATATGATCCAAACTCGGATTTCGAGAAATTGTCAAAGGGGATAGTACACGGGATATTGTTAAAAATCAAGTCGGACCATTTTGTGGATATTTTTATATATTTTGTTCCTATGGGTTATTGAAATTCAACCAAATTTTATTTGATGGAGTTCGGACTTGAATCGAAGCTGATATGATCGAAACTCGGTTTTCGGATAATCCTCAAAAGGGTTAGTACACGGGATATTGTTAAAAATCGAGTCGGACCATTTTGTGGACATTTTTACATATTTTGTTCCTATGGGTTATTGGTATTCCACGAAATTTTATTTGACGCAGTTCGGACCGGAATCGGAGCTGATATGATCGAAAATCAGATTTCTAAAAATTGTCAAAGGGGATAGTACACGAGATATTGTTAAAAATCGAGTCGGACCATTTTGTGGATATTTTTACATATTTTGTTTCTATGGGTTATTAGAATTCCACGAAATTTTATTTGACGCAGTTTGGACCGGAATCGGAGCTGATATGATCCAAACTCGGATTTCGAGAAATTGTCAAAGGGGATAGTACACGGTATATTGTTAAAAATCAAGTCGGACCATTTTGTGGATATTTTTATATATTTTGTTCCTATGGGTTATTGAAATTTAACCAAATTTTATTTGATGCAGTTTGGACTTGAATCGAAGCTGATATGATCGAAACTCGGTTTTCTGATAATCCTCAAAAGGGTTAGTACACGGGATATTGTTAAAAATCGAGTCGGACCATTTTGTGGATATTTTTACATATTTTGTTTCTATGGGTTATTAGAATTCCACGAAATTTTATTTGACGCAGTTCGGACCGGAATCGGAGCTGATATGATCCAAACTCGGATTTCGAGAAATTGTCAAAGGGGATAGTACACGGGATATTGTTAAAAATCAAGTCGGACCATTTTGTGGATATTTTTACATATTTTGTTCCTATGCGTTATTGGAATTCCACGAAATTTTAATTGACGCAGTTCGGACCGGAATCGGAGCTGATATGATCGAAAATCAGATTTCTAAAAATTGTCAAAGGGGATAGTACACGGGATATTGTTAAAAATCGAGTCGGACCATTTTGTGGATATTTTTACATATTTTGTTGCTATGGGTTATTAGAATTCCACGAAATTTTATTTGACGCAGTTCGGACCGGAATCGGAGCTGATATGATCGAAACTCGGATTTCAAAAAATTGTCAAAGGGGATAGTACACGGGATATTGTTAAAAATCAAGTCGGACCTTTTTGTGGATTTTTTTATATATTTTGTTCCTATGGGTTATTGAAATTCAACCAAATTTTATTTGATGCAGTTCGGACTTGAATCGAAGCTGATATGATCGAAACTCGGTTTTCGGATAATCCTCAAAGGGGTTAGTACACGGGATATTGTTAAAAATCGAGTCGGACCATTTTGTGGATATTTTTACATATTTTGTTCCTATGGGTTATTGGAATTCCACGAAATTTTATTTGACGCAGTTCGGACCGGAATCGGAGCTGATATGATCCAAACTCGAATTTCGAGAAATTGTCAAAGGGGATAGTACACGGGATATTGTTAAAAATCAAGTCGGACCATTTTGTGGATATTTTTACATATTTTGTTCCTATGGGTTATTGGAATTCCACGAAATTTTATTTGACGCAGTTCGGACCGGAATCGGAGCTGATATGATCGAAAATCAGATTTCTAAAAATTGTCAAAGGGGATAGTACACGGGATATTGTTAAAAATCGAGTCGGACCATTTTGTGGATATTTTTACATATTTTGTTTCTATGGGTTATTAGAATTCCACGAAATTTTATTTGACGCAGTTCGGACCGGAATCGGAGCCGATATGATCCAAACTCGGATTTCGAGAAATTGTCAAAGGGGATAGTACACGGGATATTGTTAAAAATCAAGTCGGACCATTTTGTGGATATTTTTATATATTTTGTTCCTATGGGTTTTTGAAATTCAACCAAATTTTATTTGATGCAGTTCGGACTTGAATCGAAGCTGATATGATCGAAACTCGGTTTTCGGATAATCCTCAAAGTGGTTAGTACACGAGATATTGTTAAAAATCGAGTCGGACCATTTTGTGGATATTTTTACATATTTTGTTCCTATGGGTTATTGAAATTTAACCAAATTTTATTTGATGCAGTTCGGACTTGAATCGAAGCTGATATGATCGAAACTCGGTTTTCGGATAATCCTCAAAAGGGTTAGTACACGGGATATTGTTAAAAATCGAGTCGGACCATTTTGTGGATATTTTTACATATTTTGTTCCTATGGGTTATTGGAATTCCACGAAATTTTATTTGACGCAGTTCGGACCGGAATCGGAGCTGATATGATCGAAACTCGGATTTCGAAAAATTGTCAAAGGGGATAGTACACGGGATATTGTTAAAAATCAAGTCGGACCATTTTGTGGATATTTTTATATATTTTGTTCCTATGGGTTATTGAAATTCAACCAAATTTTATTTGATGCAGTTCAGACTTGAATCGAAGCTGATATGATCGAAACTCGGTTTTCGGATAATCCTCAAAGGGGTTAGTACACGGGATATTGTTAAAAATTGAGTCGGACCACTTTGTGGATATTTTTACATATTTGGTTCCTATGGGTTGTTGGAATTCAATGAAATTTTATTTGACGCAGTTTGGACCGGAATCGGAGCTGATATGATCGAAACTCGGATTTCGAAAAATTGTCAAAGGGGATAGTACACGGGATATTGTTAAAAATCGAGTCGGACCATTTTGTGGATATTTTTACATATTTTGTTCCTATGGGTTATTGGAATTCCACGGAATTTTATTTGACGCAGTTCGGACCGGAATCAGAGCTGATATGATCGAAACTCGGATTTCGAAAAATTGTCAAAGGGGATAGTACACGGGATATTGTTAAAAATCAAGTCGGACCATTTTGTGGGTATTTTTATATATTTTGTTCCTATGGGTTATTGAAATTCAACCAAATTTTATTTGATGCAGTTCGGACTTGAATCGAAGCTGATATGATCGAAACTCGGTTTTCGGATAATCCTCAAAGGGGTTAGTACACGGGATATTGTTAAAAATCGAGTCGGACCATTTTGTGGATATTTTTACATATTTTGTTCCTATGGGTTATTGGAATTCCACGAAATTTTATTTGACGCAGTTCGGACCGGAATCGGAGCTGATATGATCCAAACTCGGATTTCGAGAAATTGTCAAAGGGGATAGTACACGGGATATTGTTAAAAATCAAGTCGGACCATTTTGTGGATATTTTTATATATTTTGTTCCTATGGGTCATTGAAATTCAACCAAATTTTATTTGATGCAGTTCGGACTTGAATCGAAGCTGATATGATCGAAACTCGGTTTTCGGATAATCCTCAAAAGGGTTAGTACACGGGATATTGTTAAAAATCGAGTCGGACCATTTTGTGGATATTTTTACATATTTTGTTCCTATGGGTTATTGGTATTCCACGAAATTTTATTTGACGCAGTTCGGACCAAAATCGGAGCTGATATGATCGAAAATTAGATTTCTAAAAATTATCAAAGGGGATAGTACACGGGATATTGTTAAAAATCGAGTCGGACCATTTTGTGGATATTTTTGCATATTTTGTTTCTATGGGTCATTAGAATTCCACGAAATTTTATTTGACGCAGTTCGGACCGGAATCGGAGCTGATATGATCCAAACTCGGATTTCGAGAAATTGTCAAAGGGGATAGTACACGGGATATTGTTAAAAATCAAGTCGGACCATTTTGTTGATATTTTTATATATTTTGTTCCTATGGGTTATTGAAATTCAACCAAATTTTATTTGATGGAGTTCGGACTTGAATCGAAGCTGATATGATCGAAACTCGGTTTTCGGATAATCCTCAAAGGGGTTAGTACACGGGATATTGTTAAAAATCGAGTCGGACCATTTTGTGGATATTTTTACATAATTTGTTCCTATGGGTTATTGGAATTCCACGAAATTTTATTTGACGCAGTTCGGACCGGAATCGGAGCTGATATGATCGAAAATCAGATTTCTAAAAATTGTCAAAGGGGATAGTACACGGGATATTGTTAAAAATCGAGTCGGACCATTTTGTGGATATTTTTACATATTTTGTTGCTATGGGTTATTAGAATTCCACGAAATTTTATTTGACGCAGTTCGGACCGGAATCGGAGCTGATATGATCGAAACTCGGATTTCAAAAAATTGTCAAAGGGGATAGTACAAGGGATATTGTTAAAAATCAAGTCGGACCTTTTTGTGGATTTTTTTATATATTTTGTTCCTATGGGTTATTGAAATTCAACCAAATTTTATTTGATGCAGTTCAGACTTGAATCGAAGCTGATATGATCGAAACTCGGTTTTCGGATAATCCTCAAAGTGGTTAGTACACGGGATATTGTTAAAAATCGAGTTGGACCATTTTGTGGATATTTTTACATATTTTGTTCCTATGGGTTATTGGAATTCCACGAAATTTTATTTGACGCAGTTCGGACCGGAATCAGAGCTGATATGATCGAAACTCGGATTTCGAAAAATTGTCAAAGGGGATAGTACACGGGATATTGTTAAAAATCGAGTCGAACCATTTTGTGGATATTTTTACATATTTTGTTTCTATGGGTTATTAGAATTCCACGAAATTTTATTTGACGCAGTTCGGACCGGAATCGGAGCTGATATGATCCAAACTCGGATTTCGAGAAATTGTCAAAGGGGATAGTACACGGGATATTGTTAAAAATCAAGTCGGACCATTTTGTGGATATTTTTATATATTTTGTTCCTATGGGTTATTGAAATTCAACCAAATTTTATTTGATGCAGTTCGGACTTGAATCGAAGCTGATATGATCGAAACTCGGTTTTCGGATAATCCTCAAAGGGGTTAGTACACGGGATATTGTTAAAAATCGAGTCGGACCATTTTGTGGATATTTTTACATATTTTGTTCCTATGGGTTATTGGAATTCCACGAAATTTTATTTGACGCAGTTCGGACCGGAATCGGAGCTGATATGATCCAAACTCGGATTTCGAGAAATTGTCAAAGGGGATAGTACACGGGATATTGTTAAAAATCAAGTCGGACCATTTTGTGGATATTTTTATATATTTTGTTCCTATGGGTTATTGAAATTCAACCAAATTTTATTTGATGGAGTTCGGACTTGAATCGAAGCTGATATGATCGAAACTCGGTTTTCGGATAATCCTCAAAAGGGTTAGTACACGGGATATTGTTAAAAATCGAGTCGGACCATTTTGTGGATATTTTTACATATTTTGTTCCTATGGGTTATTGGTATTCCACCAAATTTTATTTGACGCAGTTCGGACCGGAATCGGAGCTGATATGATCGAAAATCAGATTTCTAAAAATTGTCAAAGGGGATAGTACACGGGATATTGTTAAAAATCGAGTCGGACCATTTTGTGGATATTTTTACATATTTTGTTTCTATGGGTTATTAGAATTCCACGAAATTTTATTTGACGCAGTTCGGACCGGAATCGGAGCTGATATGATCCAAACTCGGATTTCGAGAAATTGTCAAAGGGGATAGTACACGGGATATTGTTAAAAATCAAGTCGGACCATTTTGTGGATATTTTTACATATTTTGTTCCTATGCGTTATTGGAATTCCACGAAATTTTATTTGACGCAGTTCGGACCGGAATCGGAGCTGATATGATCGAAAATCAGATTTCTAAAAATTGTCAAAGGGGATAGTACACGGGATATTGTTAAAAATCGAGTCGGACCATTTTGTGGATATTTTTACATATTTTGTTGCTATGGGTTATTAGAATTCCACGAAATTTTATTTGACGCAGTTCGGACCGGAATCGGAGCTGATATGATCGAAACTCGGATTTCAAAAAATTGTCAAAGGGGATAGTACACGGGATATTGTTAAAAATTAAGTCGGACCTTTTTGTGGATTTTTTTATATATTTTGTTCCTATGGGTTATTGAAATTCAACCAAATTTTATTTGATGCAGTTCGGACTTGAATCGAAGCTGATATGATCGAAACTCGGTTTTCGGATAATCCTCAAAGGGGTTAGTACACGGGATATTGTTAAAAATCGAGTCGGACCATTTTGTGGATATTTTTACATATTTTGTTCCTATGGGTTATTGGAATTCCACGAAATTTTATTTAACGCAGTTCGGACCGGAATCGGAGCTGATATGATCCAAACTCGGATTTCGAGAAATTGTCAAAGGGGATAGTACACGGGATATTGTTAAAAATCAAGTCGGACCATTTTGTGGATATTTTTATATATTTTGTTCCTATGGGTTATTGAAATTCAACCAAATTTTATTTGATGGAGTTCGGACTTGAATCGAAGCTGATATGATCGAAACTTGGTTTTCGGATAATCCTCAAAAGGGTTAGTACACGGGATATTGTTAAAAATCGAGTCGGACCATTTTGTGGATATTTTTACATATTTTGTTCCTATGGGTTATTGGTATTCCACGAAATTTTATTTGACGCAGTTCGGACCGGAATCGGAGCTGATATGATCGAAAATCAGATTTCTAAAAATTGTCAAAGGGGATAGTACACGGGATATTGTTAAAAATCGAGTCGGACCATTTTGTGGATATTTTTACATATTTTGTTTCTATGGGTTATTAGAATTCCACGAAATTTTATTTGACGCAGTTCGGACCGGAATCGGAGCTGATATGATCCAAACTCGGATTTCGAGAAATTGTCAAAGGGGATAGTACACGGTATATTGTTAAAAATCAAGTCGGACCATTTTGTGGATATTTTTATATATTTTGTTCCTATGGGTTATTGAAATTTAACCAAATTTTATTTGATGCAGTTCGGACTTGAATCGAAGCTGATATGATCGAAACTCGGTTTTCGGATAATCCTCAAAAGGGTTAGTACACGGGATATTGTTAAAAATCGAGTCGGACCATTTTGTGGATATTTTTAAATATTTTGTTCCTATGGGTTATTGGAATTCCACGAAATTTTATTTGACGCAGTTCGGACCGGAATCGGAGATGATATGATCGAAACTCGGATTTCGAAAAATTGTCAAAGGGGATAGTACACGGGATATTGTTAAAAATCAAGTCGGACCATTTTGTGGATATTTTTATATATTTTGTTCCTATGGGTTATTGAAATTCAACCAAATTTTATTTGATGCAGTTCAGACTTGAATCGAAGCTGATATGATCGAAACTCGGTTTTCGGATAATCCTCAAAGGGGTTAGTACACGGGATATTGTTAAAAATTGAGTCGGACCACTTTGTGGA
The DNA here is from genome assembly GCA_036435485.1 of Saposhnikovia divaricata. NCBI lineage: Eukaryota > Viridiplantae > Streptophyta > Magnoliopsida > Apiales > Apiaceae > Saposhnikovia > Saposhnikovia divaricata. The sequence goes on along the minus strand of CM071601.1, from coordinate 207,095,457 downwards.
TATTTTTACATATTTGGTTCCTATGGGTTGTTGGAATTCAATGAAATTTTATTTGACGCAGTTTGGACCGGAATCGGAGCTGATATGATCGAAACTCGGATTTCGAAAAATTGTAAAAGGGATAGTACACGGGATATTGTTAAAAATCGAGTCGGACCATTTTGTGGATATTTTTACATATTTTGTTCCTATGGGTTATTGGAATTCCACGAAATTTTATTTGACGCAGTTCGGACCGGAATCAGAGCTGATATGATCGAAACTCGGATTTCGAAAAATTGTCAAAGGGGATAGTACACGGGATATTGTTAAAAATCAAGTCGGACCATTTTGTGGATATTTTTATATATTTTGTTCCTATGGGTTATTGAAATTCAACCAAATTTTATTTGATGCAGTTCGGACTTGAATCGAAGCTGATATGATCGAAACTCGGTTTTCGGATAATCCTCAAAAGGGTTAGTACACGGGATATTGTTAAAAATCGAGTCGGACCATTTTGTGGATATTTTTACATATTTTGTTCCTATGGGTTATTAGAATTCCACGAAATTTTATTTGACGCAGTTCGGACCGGAATCGGAGCTGATATGACCGAAAATCAGATTTCTAAAAATTGTCAAAGGGGATAGTACACGGGATATTGTTAAAAATCGAGTCGGACCATTTTGTGGATATTTTTATATATTTTGTTGCTATGGGTTATTAGAATTCCACGAAATTTTATTTGACGCAGTTCGGACCGGAATCGGAGCTGATATGATCGAAACTCGGATTTCAAAAAATTGTCAAAGGGGATAGTACACGGGATATTGTTAAAAATCAAGTCGGACCTTTTTGTGGATTTTTTTATATATTTTGTTCCTATGGGTTATTGAAATTCAACCAAATTTTATTTGATGCAGTTCAGACTTGAATCGAAGCTGATATGATCGAAACTCGGTTTTCGGATAATCCTCAAAGTGGTTAGTACACGGGATATTGTTAAAAATCGAGTCGGACCATTTTGTGGATATTTTTACATATTTTGTTCCTATGGGTTATTGGAATTCCACGAAATTTTATTTGACGCAGTTCGGACCGGAATCAGAGCTGATATGATCGAAACTCGGATTTCGAAAAATTGTCAAAGGGGATAGTACACGGGATATTGTTAAAAATCGAGTCGGACCATTTTGTGGATATTTTTACATATTTTGTTTCTATGGGTTATTAGAATTCCACGAAATTTTATTTGACGCAGTTCGGACCGGAATCGGAGCTGATATGATCCAAACTCGGATTTCGAGAAATTGTCAAAGGGGATAGTACACGGGATATTGTTAAAAATCAAGTCGGACCATTTTGTGGATATTTTTATATATTTTGTTCCTATGGGTTATTGAAATTCAACCAAATTTTATTTGATGCAGTTCGGACTTGAATCGAAGCTGATATGATCGAAACTCGGTTTTCGGATAATCCTCAAAGGGGTTAGTACACGGGATATTGTTAAAAATCGAGTCGGACCATTTTGTGGATATTTTTACATATTTTGTTCCTATGGGTTATTGGAATTCCACGAAATTTTATTTGACGCAGTTCGGACCGGAATCGGAGCTGATATGATCCAAACTCGGATTTCGAGAAATTGTCAAAGGGGATAGTACACGGGATATTGTTAAAAATCAAGTCGGACCATTTTGTGGATATTTTTATATATTTTGTTCCTATGGGTTATTGAAATTCAACCAAATTTTATTTGATGGAGTTCGGACTTGAATCGAAGCTGATATGATCGAAACTCGGTTTTCGGATAATCCTCAAAAGGGTTAGTACACGGGATATTGTTAAAAATCGAGTCGGACCATTTTGTGGATATTTTTACATATTTTGTTCCTATGGGTTATTGGTATTCCACCAAATTTTATTTGACGCAGTTCGGACCGGAATCGGAGCTGATATGATCGAAAATCAGATTTCTAAAAATTGTCAAAGGGGATAGTACACGGGATATTGTTAAAAATCGAGTCGGACCATTTTGTGGATATTTTTACATATTTTGTTTCTATGGGTTATTAGAATTCCACGAAATTTTATTTGACGCAGTTCGGACCGGAATCGGAGCTGATATGATCCAAACTCGGATTTCGAGAAATTGTCAAAGGGGATAGTACACGGGATATTGTTAAAAATCAAGTCGGACCATTTTGTGGATATTTTTACATATTTTGTTCCTATGCGTTATTGGAATTCCACGAAATTTTATTTGACGCAGTTCGGACCGGAATCGGAGCTGATATGATCGAAAATCAGATTTCTAAAAATTGTCAAAGGGGATAGTACACGGGATATTGTTAAAAATCGAGTCGGACCATTTTGTGGATATTTTTACATATTTTGTTGCTATGGGTTATTAGAATTCCACGAAATTTTATTTGACGCAGTTCGGACCGGAATCGGAGCTGATATGATCGAAACTCGGATTTCAAAAAATTGTCAAAGGGGATAGTACACGGGATATTGTTAAAAATTAAGTCGGACCTTTTTGTGGATTTTTTTATATATTTTGTTCCTATGGGTTATTGAAATTCAACCAAATTTTATTTGATGCAGTTCGGACTTGAATCGAAGCTGATATGATCGAAACTCGGTTTTCGGATAATCCTCAAAGGGGTTAGTACACGGGATATTGTTAAAAATCGAGTCGGACCATTTTGTGGATATTTTTACATATTTTGTTCCTATGGGTTATTGGAATTCCACGAAATTTTATTTGACGCAGTTCGGACCGGAATCGGAGCTGATATGATCCAAACTCGGATTTCGAGAAATTGTCAAAGGGGATAGTACACGGGATATTGTTAAAAATCAAGTCGGACCATTTTGTGGATATTTTTATATATTTTGTTCCTATGGGTTATTGAAATTCAACCAAATTTTATTTGATGGAGTTCGGACTTGAATCGAAGCTGATATGATCGAAACTTGGTTTTCGGATAATCCTCAAAAGGGTTAGTACACGGGATATTGTTAAAAATCGAGTCGGACCATTTTGTGGATATTTTTACATATTTTGTTCCTATGGGTTATTGGTATTCCACGAAATTTTATTTGACGCAGTTCGGACCGGAATCGGAGCTGATATGATCGAAAATCAGATTTCTAAAAATTGTCAAAGGGGATAGTACACGGGATATTGTTAAAAATCGAGTCGGACCATTTTGTGGATATTTTTACATATTTTGTTTCTATGGGTTATTAGAATTCCACGAAATTTTATTTGACGCAGTTCGGACCGGAATCGGAGCTGATATGATCCAAACTCGGATTTCGAGAAATTGTCAAAGGGGATAGTACACGGTATATTGTTAAAAATCAAGTCGGACCATTTTGTGGATATTTTTATATATTTTGTTCCTATGGGTTATTGAAATTTAACCAAATTTTATTTGATGCAGTTCGGACTTGAATCGAAGCTGATATGATCGAAACTCGGTTTTCGGATAATCCTCAAAAGGGTTAGTACACGGGATATTGTTAAAAATCGAGTCGGACCATTTTGTGGATATTTTTACATATTTTGTTCCTATGGGTTATTGGAATTCCACGAAATTTTATTTGACGCAGTTCGGACCGGAATCGGAGATGATATGATTGAAACTCGGATTTCGAAAAATTGTCAAAGGGGATAGTACACGGGATATTGTTAAAAATCAAGTCGGACCATTTTGTGGATATTTTTATATATTTTGTTCCTATGGGTTATTGAAATTCAACCAAATTTTATTTGATGCAGTTCAGACTTGAATCGAAGCTGATATGATCGAAACTCGGTTTTCGGATAATCCTCAAAGGGGTTAGTACACGGGATATTGTTAAAAATTGAGTCGGACCACTTTGTGGATATTTTTACATATTTGGTTCCTATGGGTTGTTGGAATTCAATGAAATTTTATTTGACGCAGTTTGGACCGGAATCGGAGCTGATATGATCGAAACTCGGATTTCGAAAAATTGTAAAAGGGATAGTACACGGGATATTGTTAAAAATCGAGTCGGACCATTTTGTGGATATTTTTACATATTTTGTTCCTATGGGTTATTGGAATTCCACGAAATTTTATTTGACGCAGTTCGGACCGGAATCAGAGCTGATATGATCGAAACTCGGATTTCGAAAAATTGTCAAAGGGGATAGTACACGGGATATTGTTAAAAATCAAGTCGGACCATTTTGTGGATATTTTTATATATTTTGTTCCTATGGGTTATTGAAATTCAACCAAATTTTATTTGATGCAGTTCGGACTTGAATCGAAGCTGATATGATCGAAACTCGGTTTTCGGATAATCCTCAAAAGGGTTAGTACACGGGATATTGTTAAAAATCGAGTCGGACCATTTTGTGGATATTTTTACATATTTTGTTCCTATGGGTTATTAGAATTCCACGAAATTTTATTTGACGCAGTTCGGACCGGAATCGGAGCTGATATGACCGAAAATCAGATTTCTAAAAATTGTCAAAGGGGATAGTACACGGGATATTGTTAAAAATCGAGTCGGACCATTTTGTGGATATTTTTATATATTTTGTTGCTATGGGTTATTAGAATTCCACGAAATTTTATTTGACGCAGTTCGGACCGGAATCGGAGCTGATATGATCGAAACTCGGATTTCAAAAAATTGTCAAAGGGGATAGTACACGGGATATTGTTAAAAATCAAGTCGGACCTTTTTGTGGATTTTTTTATATATTTTGTTCCTATGGGTTATTGAAATTCAACCAAATTTTATTTGATGCAGTTCAGACTTGAATCGAAGCTGATATGATCGAAACTCGGTTTTCGGATAATCCTCAAAGTGGTTAGTACACGGGATATTGTTAAAAATCGAGTCGGACCATTTTGTGGATATTTTTACATATTTTGTTCCTATGGGTTATTGGAATTCCACGAAATTTTATTTGACGCAGTTCGGACCGGAATCAGAGCTGATATGATCGAAACTCGGATTTCGAAAAATTGTCAAAGGGGATAGTACACGGGATATTGTTAAAAATCGAGTCGGACCATTTTGTGGATATTTTTACATATTTTGTTTCTATGGGTTATTAGAATTCCACGAAATTTTATTTGACGCAGTTCGGACCGGAATCGGAGCTGATATGATCCAAACTCGGATTTCGAGAAATTGTCAAAGGGGATAGTACACGGGATATTGTTAAAAATCAAGTCGGACCATTTTGTGGATATTTTTACATATTTTGTTCCTATGCGTTATTGGAATTCCACGAAATTTTATTTGACGCAGTTCGGACCGGAATCGGAGCTGATATGATCGAAAATCAGATTTCTAAAAATTGTCAAAGGGGATAGTACACGGGATATTGTTAAAAATCGAGTCGGACCATTTTGTGGATATTTTTACATATTTTGTTGCTATGGGTTATTAGAATTCCACGAAATTTTATTTGACGCAGTTCGGACCGGAATCGGAGCTGATATGATCGAAACTCGGATTTCAAAAAATTGTCAAAGGGGATAGTACACGGGATATTGTTAAAAATCAAGTCGGACCTTTTTGTGGATTTTTTTATATATTTTGTTCCTATGGGTTATTGAAATTCAACCAAATTTTATTTGATGCAGTTCGGACTTTAATCGAAGCTGATATGATCGAAACTCGGTTTTCGGATAATCCTCAAAGGGGTTAGTACACGGGATATTGTTAAAAATCGAGTCGGACCATTTTGTGGATATTTTTACATATTTTGTTCCTATGGGTTATTGGAATTCCACGAAATTTTATTTGACGCAGTTCGGACCGGAATCGGAGCTGATATGATCCAAACTCGGATTTCGAGAAATTGTCAAAGGGGATAGTACACGGGATATTGTTAAAAATCAAGTCGGACCATTTTGTGGATATTTTTATATATTTTGTTCCTATGGGTTATTGAAATTCAACCAAATTTTATTTGATGGAGTTCGGACTTGAATCGAAGTTGATATGATCGAAACTCGGTTTTCGGATAATCCTCAAAAGGGTTAGTACACGGGATATTTTTAAAAATCGAGTCGGACCATTTTGTGGATATTTTTACATATTTTGTTCCTATGGGTTATTGGTATTCCACGAAATTTTATTTGACGCAGTTCGGACCGGAATCGGAGCTGATATGATCGAAAATCAGATTTCTAAAAATTGTCAAAGGGGATAGTACACGGGATATTGTTAAAAATCGAGTCGGACCATTTTGTGGATATTTTTACATATTTTGTTTCTATGGGTTATTAGAATTCCACGAAATTTTATTTGACGCAGTTCGGACCGGAATCGGAGCTGATATGATCCAAACTCGGATTTCGAGAAATTGTCAAAGGGGATAGTACACGGTATATTGTTAAAAATCAAGTCGGACCATTTTGTGGATATTTTTATATATTTTGTTCCTATGGGTTATTGAAATTTAACCAAATTTTATTTGATGCAGTTCGGACTTGAATCGAAGCTGATATGATCGAAACTCGGTTTTCGGATAATCCTCAAAAGGGTTAGTACACGGGATATTGTTAAAAATCGAGTCGGACCATTTTGTGGATATTTTTACATATTTTGTTCCTATGGGTTATTGAAATTCCATGAAATTTTATTTGACGCAGTTCGGACCGGAATCGGAGCTGATATGATCGAAACTCGGATTTCGAAAAATTGTCAAAGGGGATAGTACACGGGATATTGTTAAAAATCAAGTCGGACCATTTTGTGGATATTTTTATATATTTTGTTCCTATGGGTTATTGAAATTCAACCAAATTTTATTTGATGCAGTTCAGACTTGAATCGAAGCTGATATGATCGAAACTCGGTTTTCGGATAATCCTCAAAGGGGTTAGTACACGGGATATTGTTAAAAATTGAGTCGGACCACTTTGTGGATATTTTTACATATTTGGTTCCTATGGGTTGTTGGAATTCAATGAAATTTTATTTGACGCAGTTTGGACCGGAATCGGAGCTGATATGATCGAAACTCGGATTTCGAAAAATTGTCAAAGGGATAGTACACGGGATTTTGTTAAAAATCGAGTCGGACCATTTTGTGGATATTTTTACATATTTTGTTCCTATGGGTTATTGGAATTCCACGAAATTTTATTTGACGCAGTTCGGACCGGAATCAGAGCTGATATGATCGAAACTCGGATTTCGAAAAATTGTCAAAGGGGATAGTACACGGGATATTGTTAAAAATCAAGTCGGACCATTTTGTGGATATTTTTATATATTTTGTTCCTATGGGTTATTGAAATTCAACCAAATTTTATTTGATGCAGTTCGGACTTGAATCGAAGCTGATATGATCGAAACTCGGTTTTCGGATAATCCTCAAAAGGGTTAGTACACGGGATATTGTTAAAAATCGAGTCGGACCATTTTGTGGATATTTTTACATATTTTGTTCCTATGGGTTATTAGAATTCCACGAAATTTTATTTGACGCAGTTCGGACCGGAATCGGAGCTGATATGATCGAAAATCAGATTTCTAAAAATTGTCAAAGGGGATAGTACACGGGATATTGTTAAAAATCGAGTCGGACCATTTTGTGGATATTTTTACATATTTTGTTGCTATGGGTTATTAGAATTCCACGAAATTTTATTTGACGCAGTTCGGACCGGAATCGGAGCTGATATGATCGAAACTCGGATTTCAAAAAATTGTCAAAGGGGATAGTACACGGGATATTGTTAAAAATCAAGTCGGACCTTTTTGTGGATTTTTTTATATATTTTGTTCCTATGGGTTATTGAAATTCAACCAAATTTTATTTGATGCAGTTCAGACTTGAATCGAAGCTGATATGATCGAAACTCGGTTTTCGGATAATCCTCAAAGTGGTTAGTACACGGGATATAGTTAAAAATCGAGTCGGACCATTTTGTGGATATTTTTACATATTTTGTTCCTATGGGTTATTGGAATTCCACGAAATTTTATTTGACGCAGTTCGGACCGGAATCAGAGCTGATATGATCGAAACTCGGATTTCGAAAAATTGTCAAAGGGGATAGTACACGGGATATTGTTAAAAATCGAGTCGGACCATTTTGTGGATATTTTTACATATTTTGTTTCTATGGGTTATTAGAATTCCACGAAATTTTATTTGACGCAGTTCGGACCGGAATCGGAGCTGATATGATCCAAACTCGGATTTCGAGAAATTGTCAAAGGGGATAGTACACGGGATATTGTTAAAAATCAAGTCGGACCATTTTGTGGATATTTTTACATATTTTGTTCCTATGCGTTATTGGAATTCCACGAAATTTTATTTGACGCAGTTCGGACCGGAATCGGAGCTGATATGATCGAAAATCAGATTTCTAAAAATTGTCAAAGGGGATAGTACACGGGATATTGTTAAAAATCGAGTCGGACCATTTTGTGGATATTTTTACATATTTTGTTGCTATGGGTTATTAGAATTCCACGAAATTTTATTTGACGCAGTTCGGACCGGAATCGGAGCTGATATGATCGAAACTCGGATTTCAAAAAATTGTCAAAGGGGATAGTACACGGGATATTGTTAAAAATCAAGTCGGACCTTTTTGTGGATTTTTTTATATATTTTGTTCCTATGGGTTATTGAAATTCAACCAAATTTTATTTGATGCAGTTCGGACTTGAATCGAAGCTGATATGATCGAAACTCGGTTTTCGGATAATCCTCAAAGGGGTTAGTACACGGGATATTGTTAAAAATCGAGTCGGACCATTTTGTGGATATTTTTACATATTTTGTTCCTATGGGTTATTGGAATTCCACGAAATTTTATTTGACGCAGTTCGGACCGGAATCGGAGCTGATATGATCCAAACTCGGATTTCGAGAAATTGTCAAAGGGGATAGTACACGGGATATTGTTAAAAATCAAGTCGGACCATTTTGTGGATATTTTTATATATTTTGTTCCTATGGGTTATTGAAATTCAACCAAATTTTATTTGATGGAGTTCGGACTTGAATCGAAGCTGATATGATCGAAACTCGGTTTTCGGATAATCCTCAAAAGGGTTAGTACACGGGATATTGTTAAAAATCGAGTCGGACCATTTTGTGGATATTTTTACATATTTTGTTCCTATGGGTTATTGGTATTCCACGAAATTTTATTTGACGCAGTTCGGACCGGAATCGGAGCTGATATGATCGAAAATCAGATTTCTAAAAATTGTCAAAGGGGATAGTACACGGGATATTGTTAAAAATCGAGTCGGACCATTTTGTGGATATTTTTACATATTTTGTTTCTATGGGTTATTAGAATTCCACGAAATTTTATTTGACGCAGTTCGGACCGGAATCGGAGCTGATATGATCCAAACTCGGATTTCGAGAAATTGTCAAAGGGGATAGTACACGGTATATTGTTAAAAATCAAGTCGGACCATTTTGTGGATATTTTTATATATTTTGTTCCTATGGGTTATTGAAATTTAACCAAATTTTATTTGATGCAGTTCGGACTTGAATCGAAGCTGATATGATCGAAACTCGGTTTTCGGATAATCCTCAAAAGGGTTAGTACACGGGATATTGTTAAAAATCGAGTCGGACCATTTTGTGGATATTTTTACATATTTTGTTCCTATGGGTTATTGAAATTCCACGAAATTTTATTTGACGCAGTTCGGACCGGAATCGGAGCTGATATGATCGAAACTCGGATTTCGAAAAATTGTCAAAGGGGATAGTACACGGGATATTGTTAAAAATCAAGTCGGACCATTTTGTGGATATTTTTATATATTTTGTTCCTATGGGTTATTGAAATTCAACCAAATTTTATTTGATGCAGTTCGGACTTGAATCGAAGCTGATATGATCGAAACTCGGTTTTCGGATAATCCTCAAAAGGGTTAGTACACGGGATATTGTTAAAAATCGAGTCGGACCATTTTGTGGATATTTTTACATATTTTGTTCCTATGGGTTATTGAAATTCCACGAAATTTTATTTGACGCAGTTCGGACCGGAATCGGAGCTGATATGATCGAAACTCGGATTTCGAAAAATTGTCAAAGGGGATAGTACACGGGATATTGTTAAAAATCAAGTCGGACCATTTTGTGGATATTTTTATATATTTTGTTCCTATGGGTTATTGAAATTCAACCAAATTTTATTTGATGCAGTTCAGACTTGAATCGAAGCTGATATGATCGAAACTCGGTTTTCGGATAATCCTCAAAGGGGTTAGTACACGGGATATTGTTAAAAATTGAGTCGGACCACTTTGTGGATATTTTTACATATTTGGTTCCTATGGGTTGTTGGAATTCAATGAAATTTTATTTGACGCAGTTTGGACCGGAATCGGAGGTGATATGATCGAAACTCGAATTTCCAAAAATTGTCAAAGGGATAGTACACGGGATATTGTTAAAAATCGAGTCGGACCATTTTGTGGATATTTTTACATATTTTGTTCCTATGGGTTATTGGAATTCCACGAAATTTTATTTGACGCAGTTCGGACCGGAATCAGAGCTGATATGATCGAAACTCGGATTTCGAAAAATTGTCAAAGGGGATAGTACACGGGATATTGTTAAAAATCAAGTCGGACCATTTTGTGGATATTTTTATATATTTTGTTCCTATGGGTTATTGAAATTCAACCAAATTTTATTTGATGCAGTTCGGACTTGAATCGAAGCTGATATGATCGAAACTCGGTTTTCGGATAATCCTCAAAAGGGTTAGTACACGGGATATTGTTAAAAATCGAGTCGGACCATTTTGTGGATATTTTTACATATTTTGTTCCTATGGGTTATTAGAATTCCACGAAATTTTATTTGACGCAGTTCGGACCGGAATCGGAGCTGATATGATCGAAAATCAGATTTCTAAAAATTGTCAAAGGGGATAGTACACGGGATATTGTTAAAAATCGAGTCGGACCATTTTGTGGATATTTTTACATATTTTGTTGCTATGGGTTATTAGAATTCCACGAAATTTTATTTGACGCAGTTCGGACCGGAATCGGAGCTGATATGATCGAAACTCGGATTTCAAAAAATTGTCAAAGGGGATAGTACACGGGATATTGTTAAAAATCAAGTCGGACCTTTTTGTGGATTTTTTTATATATTTTGTTCCTATGGGTTATTGAAATTCAACCAAATTTTATTTGATGCAGTTCAGACTTGAATCGAAGCTGATATGATCGAAACTCGGTTTTCGGATAATCCTCAAAGTGGTTAGTACACGGGATATTGTTAAAAATCGAGGCGGACCATTTTGTGGATATTTTTACATATTTTGTTCCTATGGGTTATTGGAATTCCACGAAATTTTATTTGACGCAGTTCGGACCGGAATCAGAGCTGATATGATCGAAACTCGGATTTCGAAAAATTGTCAAAGGGGATAGTACACGGGATATTGTTAAAAATCGAGTCGGACCATTTTGTGGATATTTTTACATATTTTGTTTCTATGGGTTATTAGAATTCCACGAAATTTTATTTGACGCAGTTCGGACCGGAATCGGAGCTGATATGATCCAAACTCGGATTTCGAGAAATTGTAAAAGGGGATAGTACACGGGATATTGTTAAAAATCAAGTCGGACCATTTTGTGGATATTTTTACATATTTTGTTCCTATGCGTTATTGGAATTCCACGAAATTTTATTTGACGCAGTTCGGACCGGAATCGGAGCTGATATGATCGAAAATCAGATTTCTAAAAATTGTCAAAGGGGATAGTACACGGGATATTGTTAAAAATCGAGTCGGACAATTTTGTGGATATTTTTACATATTTTGTTGCTATGGGTTATTAGAATTCCACGAAATTTTATTTGACGCAGTTCGGACCGGAATCGGAGCTGATATGATCGAAACTCGGATTTCAAAAAATTGTCAAAGGGGATAGTACACGGGATATTGTTAAAAATCAAGTCGGACCTTTTTGTGGATTTTTTTATATATTTTGTTCCTATGGGTTATTGAAATTCAACCAAATTTTATTTGATGCAGTTCGGACTTAAATCGAAGCTGATATGATCGAAACTCGGTTTTCGGATAATCCTCAAAGGGGTTAGTACACGGGATATTGTTAAAAATCGAGTCGGACCATTTTGTGGATATTTTTACATATTTTGTTCCTATGGGTTATTGGAATTCCACGAAATTTTATTTGACGCAGTTCGGACCGGAATCGGAGCTGATATGATCGAAAATCAGATTTCTAAAAATTGTCAAAGGGGATAGTACACGAGATATTGTTAAAAATCGAGTCGGACCATTTTGTGGATATTTTTACATATTTTGTTTCTATGGGTTATTAGAATTCCACGAAATTTTATTTGACGCAGTTCGGACCGGAATCGGAGCTGATATGATCCAAACTCGGATTTCGAGAAATTGTCAAAGGGGATAGTACACGGTATATTGTTAAAAATCAAGTCGGACCATTTTGTTGATATTTTTATATATTTTGTTCCTATGGGTTATTGAAATTTAACCAAATTTTATTTGATGCAGTTCGGACTTGAATCGAAGCTGATATGATCGAAACTCGGTTTTCGGATAATCCTCAAAAGGGTTAGTACACGGGATATTGTTAAAAATCGAGTCGGACCATTTTGTGGATATTTTTACATATTTTGTTCCTATGGGTTATTGAAATTCCACGAAATTTTATTTGACGCAGTTCGGACCGGAATCGGAGCTGATATGATCGAAACTCGGATTTCGAAAAATTGTCAAAGGGGATAGTACACGGGATATTGTTAAAAATCAAGTCGGACCATTTTGTGGATATTTTTATATATTTTGTTCCTATGGGTTATTGAAATTCAACCAAATTTTATTTGATGCAGTTCAGACTTGAATCGAAGCTGATATGATCGAAACTCGGTTTTCGGATAATCCTCAAAGGGGTTAGTACACGGGATATTGTTAAAAATTGAGTCGGACCACTTTGTGGATATTTTTACATATTTGGTTCCTATGGGTTGTTGGAATTCAATGAAATTTTATTTGACGCAGTTTGGACCGGAATCGGAGCTGATATGATCGAAACTCGGATTTCGAAAAATTGTCAAAGGGATAGTACACGGGATATTGTTAAAAATCGAGTCGGACCATTTTGTGGATATTTTTACATATTTTGTTCCTATGGTTTATTGGAATTCCACGAAATTTTATTTGACGCAGTTCGGACCGGAATCGGAGCTGATATGATCCAAACTCGGATTTCGAGAAATTGTCAAAGGGGATAGTACACGGGATATTGTTAAAAATCAAGTCGGACCATTTTGTGGATATTTTTATATATTTTGTTCCTATGGGTTATTGAAATTCAACCAAATTTTATTTGATGGAGTTCGGACTTGAATCGAAGCTGATATGATCGAAACTCGGTTTTCGGATAATCCTCAAAAGGGTTAGTACACGGGATATTGTTAAAAATCGAGTCGGACCATTTTGTGGATATTTTTACATATTTTGTTCCTATGGGTTATTGGTATTCCACGAAATTTTATTTGACGCAGTTCGGACCGGAATCGGAGCTGATATGATCGAAAATCAGATTTCTAAAAATTGTCAAAGGGGATAGTACACGAGATATTGTTAAAAATCGAGTCGGACCATTTTGTGGATATTTTTACATATTTTGTTTCTATGGGTTATTAGAATTCCACGAAATTTTATTTGACGAAGTTCGGACCGGAATCGGAGCTCATATGATCCAAACTCGGATTTCGAGAAATTGTCAAAGGGGATAGTACACGGTATATTGTTAAAAATCAAGTCGGACCATTTTGTGGATATTTTTATATATTTTGTTCCTATGGGTTATTGAAATTTAACCAAATTTTATTTGATGCAGTTCGGACTTGAATCGAAGCTGATATGATCGAAACTCGGTTTTCGGATAATCCTCAAAAGGGTTAGTACACGGGATATTGTTAAAAATCGAGTCGGACCATTTTGTGGATATTTTTACATATTTTGTTCCTATGGGTTATTGAAATTCCACGAAATTTTATTTGACGCAGTTCGGACCGGAATCGGAGCTGATATGATCGAAACTCGGATTTCGAAAAATTGTCAAAGGGGATAGTACACGGGATATTGTTAAAAATCAAGTCGGACCATTTTGTGGATATTTTTATATATTTTGTTCCTATGGGTTATTGAAATTCAACCAAATTTTATTTGATGCAGTTCAGACTTGAATCGAAGCTGATATGATCGAAACTCGGTTTTCGGATAATCCTCAAAGGGGTTAGTACACGGGATATTGTTAAAAATTGAGTCGGACCACTTTGTGGATATTTTTACATATTTGGTTCCTATGGGTTGTTGGAATTCAATGAAATTTTATTTGACGCAGTTTGGACCGGAATCGGAGCTGATATGATCGAAACTCGGATTTCGAAAAATTGTCAAAGGGATAGTACACGGGATATTGTTAAAAATCGAGTCGGACCATTTTGTGGATATTTTTACATATTTTGTTCCTATGGGTTATTGGAATTCCACGAAATTTTATTTGACGCAGTTCGGACCGGAATCAGAGCTGATATGATCGAAACTCGGATTTCGAAAAATTGTCAAAGGGGATAGTACAAGGGATATTGTTAAAAATCAAGTCGGACCATTTTGTGGATATTTTTATATATTTTGTTCCTATGGGTTATTGAAATTCAACCAAATTTTATTTGATGCAGTTCGGACTTGAATCGAAGCTGATATGATCGAAACTCGGTTTTCGGATAATCTTCAAAAGGGTTAGTACACGGGATATTGATAAAAATCGAGTCGGACCATTTTGTGGATATTTTTACATATTTTGTTCGTATGGGTTATTAGAATTCCACGAAATTTTATTTGACGCAGTTCGGACCGGAATCGGAGCTGATATGATCGAAAATCAGATTTCTAAAAATTGTCAAAGGGGATAGTACACGGGATATTGTTAAAAATCGAGTCAGACCATTTTGTGGATATTTTTACATATTTTGTTGCTATGGGTTATTAGAATTCCACGAAATTTTATTTGACGCAGTTCGGACCGGAATCGGAGCGGATATGATCGAAACTCGGATTTCAAAAAATTGTCAAAGGGGATAGTACACGGGATATTGTTAAAAATCAAGTCGGACCTTTTTGTGGATTTTTTTATATATTTTGTTCCTATGGGTTATTGAAATTCAACCAAATTTTATTTGATGCAGTTCAGACTTGAATCGAAGCTGATATGATCGAAACTCGGTTTTCGGATAATCCTCAAAGTGGTTAGTACACGGGATATTGTTAAAAATCGAGTCGGACCATTTTGTGGATATTTTTACATATTTTGTTCCTATGGGTTATTGGAATTCCACGAAATTTTATTTGACGCAGTTCGGACCGGAATCAGAGCTGATATGATCGAAACTCGGATTTCGAAAAATTGTCAAAGGGGATAGTACACGGGATATTGTTAAAAATCGAGTCGGACCATTTTGTGGATATTTTTACATATTTTGTTCCTATGGGTTATTGAAATTCAACCAAATTTTATTTGATGCAGTTCGGACTTGAATCGAAGCTGATATGATCGAAACTCGGTTTTCGGATAATCCTCAAAAGGGTTAGTACACGGGATATTGTTAAAAATCGAGTCGGACCATTTTGTGGATATTTTTACATATTTTGTTCCTATGGGTTATTGGAATTCCACGAAATTTTATTTGACGCAGTTCGGACCGGAATCGGAGGTGATATGATCGAAAATCAGATTTCTAAAAATTGTCAAAGGGGATAGTACACGGGATATTGTTAAAAATCGAGTCGGACTATTTTGTGGATATTTTTACATATTTTGTTGCTATGGGTTATTAGAATTCCACGAAATTTTATTTGACGCAGTTCGGACCGGAATCGGAGCTGATATGATAGAGACTCGGATTTCAAAAAATTGTCAAAGGGGATAGTACACGGGATATTGTTAAAAATCAAGTCGGACCTTTTTGTGGATTTTTTTATATATTTTGTTCCTATGGGTTATTGAAATTCAACCAAATTTTATTTGATGCAGTTCAGACTTGAATCGAAGCTGATATGATCGAAACTCGGTTTTCGGATAATCCTCAAAGTGGTTAGTACACGGGATATTGTTAAAAATCGTGTCGGACCATTTTGTGGATATTTTTACATATTTTGTTCCTATGGGTTATTGGAATTCCACGAAATTTTATTTGACGCAGTTCGGACCGGAATCAGAGCTGATATGATCGAAACTCGGATTTCGAAAAATTGTCAAAGGGGATAGTACACGGGATATTGTTAAAAATCGAGTCGGACCATTTTGTGGATATTTTTACATATTTTGTTCCTATGGGTTATTGAAATTCAACCAAATTTTATTTGATGCAGTTCGGACTTGAATCGAAGCTGATATGATCGAAACTCGGTTTTCGGATAATCCTCAAAAGGGTTAGTACACGGGATATTGTTAAAAATCGATTCGGACCATTTTGTGGATATTTTTACATATTTTGTTCCTATGGGTTATTGGAATTCCACGAAATTTTATTTGACGCAGTTCGGACCGGAATCGGAGCTGATATGATCGAAAATCAGATTTCTAAAAATTGTCAAAGGGGATAGTACACGGGATATTGTTAAAAATCGAGTCGGACTATTTTGTGGATATTTTTACATATTTTGTTGCTATGGGTTATTAGAATTCCACGAAATTTTATTTGACGCAGTTCGGACCGGAATCGGAGCTGATATGATAGAAACTCGGATTTCAAAAAATTGTCAAAGGGGATAGTACACGGGATATTGTTAAAAATCAAGTCGGACCTTTTTGTGGATTTTTTTATATATTTTGTTCCTATGGGTTATTGAAATTCAACCAAATTTTATTTGATGCAGTTCAGACTTGAATCGAAGCTGATATGATCGAAACTCGGTTTTCGGATGATCCTCAAAGTGGTTAGTACACGGGATATTGTTAAAAATCGAGTCGGACCATTTTGTGGATATTTTTACATATTTTGTTCCTATGGGTTATTGGAATTCCACGAAATTTTATTTGACGCAGTTCGGACCGGAATCAGAGTTGATATGATCGAAACTCAGATTTCGAAAAATTGTCAAAGGGGATAGTACACGGGATATTTTAAAAATCGAGTCGGACCATTTTGTGGATATTTTTACATATTTTGTTCCTATGGGTTATTAGAATTCCACGAAATTTTATTTGATGCAGTTCGGACTTGAATCGAAGCTGATATGATCGAAACTCGGTTTTCGGATAATCCTCAAAAGGGTTAGTACACGGGATATTGTTAAAAATCGAGTCGGACCATTTTGTGGATATTTTTACATATTTTGTTCCTATGGGTTATTGGAATTCCACGAAATTTTATTTGACGCAGTTCGGACCGGAATCGGAGCTGATATGATCGAAAATCAGATTTCTAAAAATTGTCAAAGGGGATAGTACACGGGATATTGTTAAAAATCGAGTCGGACTATTTTGTGGATATTTTTACATATTTTGTTGCTATGGGTTATTAGAATTCCACGAAATTTTATTTGACGCAGTTCGGACCGGAATCGGAGCTGATATGATAGAAACTCGGATTTCAAAAAATTGTCAAAGGGGATAGTACACGGGATATTGTTAAAAATCAAGTCGGACCTTTTTGTGGATTTTTTTATATATTTTGTTCCTATGGGTTATTGAAATTCAACCAAATTTTATTTGATGCAGTTCAGACTTGAATCGAAGCTGATATGATCGAAACTCGGTTTTCGGATGATCCTCAAAGTGGTTAGTACACGGGATATTGTTAAAAATCGAGTCGGACCATTTTGTGGATATTTTTACATATTTTGTTCCTATGGGTTATTGGAATTCCACGAAATTTTATTTGACGCAGTTCGGACCGGAATCAGAGCTGATATGATCGAAACTCAGATTTCGAAAAATTGTCAAAGGGGATAGTACACGGGATATTGTTAAAAATCGAGTCGGACCATTTTGTGGATATTTTTACATATTTTGTTCCTATGGGTTATTAGAATTCCACGAAATTTTATTTGATGCAGTTCGGACTTGAATCGAAGCTGATATGATCGAAACTCGGTTTTCGGATAATCCTCAAAAGGGTTAGTACACGGGATATTGTTAAAAATCGAGTCGGACCATTTTGTGGATATTTTTACATATTTTGTTCCTATGGGTTATTGGAATTCCACGAAATTTTATTTGACGCAGTTCGGACCGGAATCGGAGCTGATATGATCGAAAATCAGATTTCTAAAAATTGTCAAAGGGGATAGTACACGGGATATTGTTAAAAATCGAGTCGGACTATTTTGTGGATATTTTTACATATTTTGTTGCTATGGGTTATTAGAATTCCACGAAATTTTATTTGACGCAGTTCGGACCGGAATCGGAGCTGATATGATAGAAACTCGGATTTCAAAAAATTGTCAAAGGGGATAGTACACGGGATATTGTTAAAAATCAAGTCGGACCTTTTTGTGGATTTTTTTATATATTTTGTTCCTATGGGTTATTGAAATTCAACCAAATTTTATTTGATGCAGTTCAGACTTGAATCGAGGCTGATATGATCGAAACTCGGTTTTCGGATAATCCTCAAAGTGGTTAGTACACGGGATATTGTTAAAAATCGAGTCGGACCATTTTGTGGATATTTTTACATATTTTGTTCCTATGGGTTATTGGAATTCCACGAAATTTTATTTGACGCAGTTCGGACCGGAATCAGAGCTGATATGATCGAAACTCGGATTTCGAAAAATTGTCAAAGGGGATAGTACACGGGATATTGTTAAAAATCGAGTCGGACCATTTTGTGGATATTTTTACATATTTTGTTCCTATGGGTTATTGAAATTCAACCAAATTTTATTTGATGCAGTTCGGACTTGAATCGAAGCTGATATGATCGAAACTCGGTTTTCGGATAATCCTCAAAAGGGTTAGTACACGGGATATTGTTAAAAATCGAGTCGGACCATTTTGTGGATATTTTTACATATTTTGTTCCTATGGGTTATTGGAATTCCACGAAATTTTATTTGACGCAGTTCGGACCGGAATCGGAGCTGATATGATCGAAAATCAGATTTCTAAAAATTGTCAAAGGGGATAGTACACGGGATATTGTTAAAAATCGAGTCGGACTATTTTGTGGATATTTTTACATATTTTGTTGCTATGGGTTATTAGAATTCCACGAAATTTTATTTGACGCAGTTCGGACCGGAATCGGAGCTGATATGATAGAAACTCGGATTTCAAAAAATTGTCAAAGGGGATAGTACACGGGATATTGTTAAAAATCAAGTCGGACCTTTTTGTGGATTTTTTTATATATTTTGTTCCTATGGGTTATTGAAATTCAACCAAATTTTATTTGATGCAGTTCAGACTTGAATCGAAGCTGATATGATCGAACTCGGTTTTCGGATGATCCTCAAAGTGGTTAGTACACGGGATATTGTTAAAAATCGAGTCGGACCATTTTGTGGATATTTTTACATATTTTGTTCCTATGGGTTATTGGAATTCCACGAAATTTTATTTGACGCAGTTCGGACCGGAATCAGAGCTGATATGATCGAAACTCAGATTTCGAAAAATTGTCAAAGGGGATAGTACACGGGATATTGTTAAAAATCGAGTCGGACCATTTTGTGGATATTTTTACATATTTTGTTCCTATGGGTTATTGAAATTCAACCAAATTTTATTTGATGCAGTTCGGACTTGAATCGAAGCTGATATGATCGAAACTCGGTTTTCGGATAATCCTCAAAAGGGTTAGTACACGGGATATTGTTAAAAATCGAGTCGGACCATTTTGTGGATATTTTTACATATTTTGTTCCTATGGGTTATTGGAATTCCACGAAATTTTATTTGACGCAGTTCGGACCGGAATCGGAGCTGATATGATCGAAAATCAGATTTCTAAAAATTGTCAAAGGGGATAGTACACGGGATATTGTTAAAAATCGAGTCGGACTATTTTGTGGATATTTTTACATATTTTGTTGCTATGGGTTATTAGAATTCCACGAAATTTTATTTGACGCAGTTCGGACCGGAATCGGAGCTGATATGATAGAAACTCGGATTTCAAAAAATTGTCAAAGGGGATAGTACACGGGATATTGTTAAAAATCAAGTCGGACCTTTTTGTGGATTTTTTTATATATTTTGTTCCTATGGGTTATTGAAATTCAACCAAATTTTATTTGATGCAGTTCAGACTTGAATCGAAGCTGATATGATCGAAACTCGGTTTTTGGATAATCCTCAAAGTGGTTAGTACACGGGATATTGTTAAAAATCGAGTCGGACCATTTTGTGGATATTTTTACATATTTTGTTCCTATGGGTTATTGGAATTCCACGAAATTTTATTTGACGCAGTTCGGACCGGAATTAGAGCTGATATGATCGAAACTCGGATTTCGAAAAATTGTCAAAGGTGATAGTACACGGGATATTGTTAAAAATCGAGTCGGACCATTTTGTGGATATTTTTACATATTTTGTTCCTATGGGTTATTGAAATTCAACCAAATTTTATTTGATGCAGTTCGGACTTGAATCAAAGCTGATATGATCGAAACTCGGTTTTCGGATAATCCTCAAAAGGGTTAGTACACGGGATATTGTTAAAAATCGAGTCGGACCATTTTGTGGATATTTTTACATATTTTGTTCCTATGGGTTATTGGAATTCCACGAAATTTTATTTGACGCAGTTCGGACCGGAATCGGAGCTGATATGATCGAAAATCAGATTTCTAAAAATTGTCAAAGGGGATAGTACACGGGATATTGTTAAAAATCGAGTCGGACTATTTTGTGGATATTTTTACATATTTTGTTGCTATGGGTTATTAGAATTCCACGAAATTTTATTTGACGCAGTTCGGACCGGAATCGGAGCTGATATGATAGAAACTCGGATTTCAAAAAATTGTCAAAGGGGATAGTACACGGGATATTGTTAAAAATCAAGTCGGACCTTTTTGTGGATTTTTTTATATATTTTGTTCCTATGGGTTATTGAAATTCAACCAAATTTTATTTGATGCAGTTCAGACTTGAATCGAGGCTGATATGATCGAAACTCGGTTTTCGGATAATCCTCAAAGTGGTTAGTACACGGGATATTGTTAAAAATCGAGTCGGACCATTTTGTGGATATTTTTACATATTTTGTTCCTATGGGTTATTGGAATTCCACGAAATTTTATTTGACGCAGTTCGGACCGGAATCAGAGCTGATATGATCGAAACTCGGATTTCGAAAAATTGTCAAAGGGGATAGTACACGGGATATTGTTAAAAATCGAGTCGGACCATTTTGTGGATATTTTTACATATTTTGTTCCTATGGGTTATTGAAATTCAACCAAATTTTATTTGATGCAGTTCGGACTTGAATCGAAGCTGATATGATCGAAACTCGGTTTTCGGATAATCCTCAAAAGGGTTAGTACACGGGATATTGTTAAAAATCGAGTCGGACCATTTTGTGGATATTTTTACATATTTTGTTCCTATGGGTTATTGGAATTCCACGAAATTTTATTTGACGCAGTTCGGACCGGAATCGGAGCTGATATGATCGAAAATCAGATTTCTAAAAATTGTCAAAGGGGATAGTACACGGGATATTGTTAAAAATCGAGTCGGACTATTTTGTGGATATTTTTACATATTTTGTTGCTATGGGTTATTAGAATTCCACGAAATTTTATTTGACGCAGTTCGGACCGGAATCGGAGCTGATATGATAGAAACTCGGATTTCAAAAAATTGTCAAAGGGGATAGTACACGGGATATTGTTAAAAATCAAGTCGGACCTTTTTGTGGATTTTTTTATATATTTTGTTCCTATGGGTTATTGAAATTCAACCAAATTTTATTTGATGCAGTTCAGACTTGAATCGAAGCTGATATGATCGAACTCGGTTTTCGGATGATCCTCAAAGTGGTTAGTACACGGGATATTGTTAAAAATCGAGTCGGACCATTTTGTGGATATTTTTACATATTTTGTTCCTATGGGTTATTGGAATTCCACGAAATTTTATTTGACGCAGTTCGGACCGGAATCAGAGCTGATATGATCGAAACTCAGATTTCGAAAAATTGTCAAAGGGGATAGTACACGGGATATTGTTAAAAATCGAGTCGGACCATTTTGTGGATATTTTTACATATTTTGTTCCTATGGGTTATTGAAATTCAACCAAATTTTATTTGATGCAGTTCGGACTTGAATCGAAGCTGATATGATCGAAACTCGGTTTTCGGATAATCCTCAAAAGGGTTAGTACACGGGATATTGTTAAAAATCGAGTCGGACCATTTTGTGGATATTTTTACATATTTTGTTCCTATGGGTTATTGGAATTCCACGAAATTTTATTTGACGCAGTTCGGACCGGAATCGGAGCTGATATGATCGAAAATCAGATTTCTAAAAATTGTCAAAGGGGATAGTACACGGGATATTGTTAAAAATCGAGTCGGACTATTTTGTGGATATTTTTACATATTTTGTTGCTATGGGTTATTAGAATTCCACGAAATTTTATTTGACGCAGTTCGGACCGGAATCGGAGCTGATATGATAGAAACTCGGATTTCAAAAAATTGTCAAAGGGGATAGTACACGGGATATTGTTAAAAATCAAGTCGGACCTTTTTGTGGATTTTTTTATATATTTTGTTCCTATGGGTTATTGAAATTCAACCAAATTTTATTTGATGCAGTTCAGACTTGAATCGAAGCTGATATGATCGAAACTCGGTTTTTGGATAATCCTCAAAGTGGTTAGTACACGGGATATTGTTAAAAATCGAGTCGGACCATTTTGTGGATATTTTTACATATTTTGTTCCTATGGGTTATTGGAATTCCACGAAATTTTATTTGACGCAGTTCGGACCGGAATTAGAGCTGATATGATCGAAACTCGGATTTCGAAAAATTGTCAAAGGTGATAGTACACGGGATATTGTTAAAAATCGAGTCGGACCATTTTGTGGATATTTTTACATATTTTGTTCCTATGGGTTATTGAAATTCAACCAAATTTTATTTGATGCAGTTCGGACTTGAATCAAAGCTGATATGATCGAAACTCGGTTTTCGGATAATCCTCAAAAGGGTTAGTACACGGGATATTGTTAAAAATCGAGTCGGACCATTTTGTGGATATTTTTACATATTTTGTTCCTATGGGTTATTGGAATTCCACGAAATTTTATTTGACGCAGTTCGGACCGGAATCGGAGCTGATATGATCGAAAATCAGATTTCTAAAAATTGTCAAAGGGGATAGTACACGGGATATTGTTAAAAATCGAGTCGGACTATTTTGTGGATATTTTTACATATTTTGTTGCTATGGGTTATTAGAATTCCACGAAATTTTCTTTGACGCAGTTCGGACCGGAATCGGAGCTGATATGATAGAAACTCGGATTTCAAAAAATTGTCAAAGGGGATAGTACACGGGATATTGTTAAAAATCAAGTCGGACCTTTTTGTGGATTTTTTTATATATTTTGTTCCAATGGGTTATTGAAATTCAACCAAATTTTATTTGATGCAGTTCAGACTTGAATCGAAGCTGATATGATCGAAACTCGGTTTTCGGATGATCCTCAAAGTGGTTAGTACACGGGATATTGTTAAAAATCGAGTCGGACCATTTTGTGGATATTTTTACATATTTTGTTCCTATGGGTTATTGGAATTCCACGAAATTTTATTTGACGCAGTTCGGACCGGAATCAGAGCTGATATGATCGAAACTCGGATTTCGAAAAATTGTCAAAGGGGATAGTACACGGGATATTGTTAAAAATCAAGTCGGACCATTTTGTGGATATTTTTACATATTTTGTTCCTATGGGTTATTGAAATTCAACCAAATTTTATTTGATGCAGTTCGGACTTGAATCGAAGCTGATATGATCGAAACTCGTTTTTCGGATAATCCTCAAAAGGGTTAGTACACGGGATATTGTTAAAAATCGAGTCGGACCATTTTGTGGATATTTTTACATATTTTGTTCCTATGGGTTATTGGAATTCCACGAAATTTTATTTGACGCAGTTCGGACCGGAATCGGAGCTGATATGATCGAAAATCAGATTTCTAAAAATTGTCAAAGGGGATAGTACACGGGATATTGTTAAAAATCGAGTCGGACGATTTTGTGGATATTTTTACATATTTTGTTGCTATGGGTTATTAGAATTCCACGAAATTTTATTTGACGCAGTTCGGACCGGAATCGGAGCTGATATGATAGAAACTCGGATTTCAAAAAATTGTCAAAGGGGATAGTACACGGGATATTGTTAAAAATCAAGTCGGACCTTTTTGTGGATTTTTTTATATATTTTGTTCCAATGGGTTATTGAAATTCAACCAAATTTTATTTGATGCAGTTCAGACTTGAATCGAAGCTGATATGATCGAAACTCGGTTTTCGGATGATCCTCAAAGTGGTTAGTACACGGGATATTGTTAAAAATCGAGTCGGACCATTTTGTGGATATTTTTACATATTTTGTTCCTATGGGTTATTGGAATTCCACGAAATTTTATTTGACGCAGTTCGGACCGGAATCAGAGCTGATATGATCGAAACTCGGATTTCGAAAAATTGTCAAAGGGGATAGTACACGGGATATTGTTAAAAATCGAGTCGGACCATTTTGTGGATATTTTTACATATTTTGTTCCTATGGGTTATTGAAATTCAACCAAATTTTATTTGATGCAGTTCGGACTTGAATCGAAGCTGATATGATCGAAACTCGTTTTTCGGATAATCCTCAAAAGGGTTAGTACACGGGATATTGTTAAAAATCGAGTCGGACCATTTTGTGGATATTTTTACATATTTTGTTCCTATGGGTTATTGGAATTCCACGAAATTTTATTTGACGCAGTTCGGACCGGAATCGGAGCGGATATGATCGAAAATCAGATTTCTAAAAATTGTCAAAGGGGATAGTACACGGGATATTGTTAAAAATCGAGTCGGACTATTTTGTGGATATTTTTACATATTTTGTTGCTATGGGTTATTAGAATTCCACGAAATTTTATTTGACGCAGTTCGGACCGGAATCGGAGCTGATATGATAGAAACTCGGATTTCAAAAAATTGTCAAAGGGGATAGTACACGGGATATTGTTAAAAATCAAGTCGGACCTTTTTGTGGATTTTTTTATATATTTTGTTCCTATGGGTTATTGAAATTCAACCAAATTTTATTTGATGCAGTTCAGACTTGAATCGAAGCTGATATGATCGAAACTCGGTTTTCGGATAATCCTCAAAGTGGTTAGTACACGGGATATTGTTAAAAATCGAGTCGGACCATTTTGTGGATATTTTTACATATTTTGTTCCTATGGGTTATTGGAATTCCACGAAATTTTATTTGACGCAGTTCGGACCGGAATCAGAGCTGATATGATCGAAACTCGGATTTCGAAATATTGTCAAAGGGGATAGTACACGGGATATTGTTAAAAATCGAGTCGGACCATTTTGTGGATATTTTTACATATTTTGTTCCTATGGGTTATTGGAATTCCACGAAATTTTATTTGACGCAGTTCGGACTGGAATCAGAGCTGATATGATCGAAACTCGGATTTCGAAAAATTGTCAAAGGGGATAGTACACGGGATATTGTTAAAAATCAAGTCGGACCATTTTGTGGATATTTTTATATATTTTGTTCCTATGGGTTATTGAAATTCAACCAAATTTTATTTGATGCAGTTCGGACTTGAATCGAAGCTGATATGATCGAAACTCGGTTTTCGGATAATCCTCAAAAGGGTTAGTACACGGGATATTGTTAAAAATCGAGTCGGACCATTTTGTGGATATTTTTACATATTTTGTTCCTATGGGTTATTGGAATTCCACGAAATTTTATTTGACGCAGTTCGGACCGGAATCGGAGCTGATATGATCGAAAATCAGATTTCTAAAAATTGTCAAAGGGGATAGTACACGGGATATTGTTAAAAATCGAGTCGGACCATTTTGTGGATATTTTTACATATTTTGTTCCTATGGGTTATTGAAATTCAACCAAATTTTATTTGATGCAGTTCGGACTTGAATCGAAGCTGATATGATCGAAACTCGGTTTTCGGATAATCCTCAAAAGGGTTAGTACACTGGATATTGTTAAAAATCGAGTCGGACCATTTTGTGGATATTTTTACATATTTTGTTCCTATGGGTTATTGGAATTCCACGAAATTTTATTTGACGCAGTTCGGACCGGAATCGGAGCTGATATGATCGAAAATCAGATTTCTAAAAATTGTCAAAGGGGATAGTACACGGGATATTGTTAAAAATCGAGTCGGACTATTTTGTGGATATTTTTACATATTTTGTTGCTATGGGTTATTAGAATTCCACGAAATTTTATTTGACGCAGTTCGGACCGGAATCGGAGCTGATATGATAGAAACTCGGATTTCAAAAAATTGTCAAAGGGGATAGTACACGGGATATTGTTAAAAATCAAGTCGGACCTTTTTGTGGATTTTTTTATATATTTTGTTCCTATGGGTTATTGAAATTCAACCAAATTTTATTTGATGCAGTTCAGACTTGAATCGAAGCTGATATGATCGAAACTCGGTTTTCGGATAATCCTCAAAGTGGTTAGTACACGGGATATTGTTAAAAATCGAGTCGGACCATTTTGTGGATATTTTTACATATTTTGTTCCTATGGGTTATTGGAATTCCACGAAATTTTATTTGACGCAGTTCGGACCGGAATCAGAGCTGATATGATCGAAACTCGGATTTCGAAAAATTGTCAAAGGGGATAGTACACGGGATATTGTTAAAAATCGAGTCGGACCATTTTGTGGATATTTTTACATATTTTGTTCCTATGGGTTATTGAAATTCAACCAAATTTTATTTGATGCAGTTCGGACTTGAATCGAAGCTGATATGATCGAAACTCGGTTTTCGGATAATCCTCAAAAGGGTTAGTACACGGGATATTGTTAAAAATCGAGTCGGACCATTTTGTGGATATTTTTACATATTTTGTTCCTATGGGTTATTGGAATTCCACGAAATTTTATTTGACGCAGTTCGGACCGGAATCGGAGCTGATATGATCGAAAATCAGATTTCTAAAAATTGTCAAAGGGGATAGTACACGGGATATTGTTAAAAATCGAGTCGGACTATTTTGTGGATATTTTTACATATTTTGTTGCTATGGGTTATTAGAATTCCACGAAATTTTATTTGACGCAGTTCGGACCGGAATCGGAGCTGATATGATAGAAACTCGGATTTCAAAAAATTGTCAAAGGGGATAGTACACGGGATATTGTTAAAAATCAAGTCGGACCTTTTTGTGGATTTTTTTATATATTTTGTTCCTATGGGTTATTGAAATTCAACCAAATTTTATTTGATGCAGTTCAGACTTGAATCGAAGCTGATATGATCGAAACTCGGTTTTCGGATAATCCTCAAAGTGGTTAGTACACGGGATATTGTTAAAAATCGAGTCGGACCATTTTGTGGATATTTTTACATATTTTGTTCCTATGGGTTATTGGAATTCCACGAAATTTTATTTGACGCAGTTCGGACCGGAATCAGAGCTGATATGATCGAAACTCGGATTTCGAAAAATTGTCAAAGGGGATAGTACACGGGATATTGTTAAAAATCGAGTCGGACCATTTTGTGGATATTTTTACATATTTTGTTCCTATGGGTTATTGAAATTCAACCAAATTTTATTTGATGCAGTTCGGACTTGAATCGAAGCTGATATGATCGAAACTCGGTTTTCGGATAATCCTCAAAAGGGTTAGTACACGGGATATTGTTAAAAATCGAGTCGGACCATTTTGTGGATATTTTTACATATTTTGTTCCTATGGGTTATTGGAATTCCACGAAATTTTATTTGACGCAGTTCGGACCGGAATCGGAGCTGATATGATCGAAACTCGGATTTCGAAATATTGTCAAAGGGGATAGTACACGGGATATTGTTAAAAATCGAGTCGGACTATTTTGTGGATATTTTTACATATTTTGTTGCTATGGGTTATTAGAATTCCACGAAATTTTATTTGACGCAGTTCGGACCGGAATCGGAGCTGATATGATCGAAACTCGGATTTCGAAAAATTGTCAAAGGGGATAGTACACGGGATATTGTTAAAAATCAAGTCGGACCATTTTGTGGATATTTTTATATATTTTGTTCCTATGGGTTATTGAAATTCAACCAAATTTTATTTGATGCAGTTCGGACTTGAATCGAAGCTGATATGATCGAAACTCGGTTTTCGGATAATCCTCAAAAGGGTTAGTACACGGGATATTGTTAAAAATCGAGTCGGACCATTTTGTGGATATTTTTACATATTTTGTTCCTATGGGTTATTGGAATTCCACGAAATTTTATTTGACGCAGTTCGGACCGGAATCGGAGCTGATATGATCGAAAATCAGATTTCTAAAAATTGTCAAAGGGGATAGTACACGGGATATTGTTAAAAATCGAGTCGGACCATTTTGTGGATATTTTTACATATTTTGTTCCTATGGGTTATTGAAATTCAACCAAATTTTATTTGATGCATTTCGGACTTGAATCGAAGCTGATATGATCGAAACTCGGTTTTCGGATAATCCTCAAAAGGGTTAGTACACTGGATATTGTTAAAAATCGAGTCGGACCATTTTGTGGATATTTTTACATATTTTGTTCCTATGGGTTATTGGAATTCCACGAAATTTTATTTGACGCAGTTCGGACCGGAATCGGAGCTGATATGATCGAAAATCAGATTTCTAAAAATTGTCAAAGGGGATAGTACACGGGATATTGTTAAAAATCGAGTCGGACTATTTTGTGGATATTTTTACATATTTTGTTGCTATGGGTTATTAGAATTCCACGAAATTTTATTTGACGCAGTTCGGACCGGAATCGGAGCTGATATGATAGAAACTCGGATTTCAAAAAATTGTCAAAGGGGATAGTACACGGGATATTGTTAAAAATCAAGTCGGACCTTTTTGTGGATTTTTTTATATATTTTGTTCCTATGGGTTATTGAAATTCAACCAAATTTTATTTGATGCAGTTCAGACTTGAATCGAAGCTGATATGATCGAAACTCGGTTTTCGGATAATCCTCAAAGTGGTTAGTACACGGGATATTGTTAAAAATCGAGTCGGACCATTTTGTGGATATTTTTACATATTTTGTTCCTATGGGTTATTGGAATTCCACGAAATTTTATTTGACGCAGTTCGGACCGGAATCAGAGCTGATATGATCGAAACTCGGATTTCGAAAAATTGTCAAAGGGGATAGTACACGGGATATTGTTAAAAATCGAGTCGGACCATTTTGTGGATATTTTTACATATTTTGTTCCTATGGGTTATTGAAATTCAACCAAATTTTATTTGATGCAGTTCGGACTTGAATCGAAGCTGATATGATCGAAACTCGGTTTTCGGATAATCCTCAAAAGGGTTAGTACACGGGATATTGTTAAAAATCGAGTCGGACCATTTTGTGGATATTTTTACATATTTTGTTCCTATGGGTTATTGGAATTCCACGAAATTTTATTTGACGCAGTTCGGACCGGAATCGGAGCTGATATGATCGAAAATCAGATTTCTAAAAATTGTCAAAGGGGATAGTACACGGGATATTGTTAAAAATCGAGTCGGACTATTTTGTGGATATTTTTACATATTTTGTTGCTATGGGTTATTAGAATTCCACGAAATTTTATTTGACGCAGTTCGGACCGGAATCGGAGCTGATATGATAGAAACTCGGATTTCAAAAAATTGTCAAAGGGGATAGTACACGGGATATTGTTAAAAATCAAGTCGGACCTTTTTGTGGATTTTTTTATATATTTTGTTCCTATGGGTTATTGAAATTCAACCAAATTTTATTTGATGCAGTTCAGACTTGAATCGAAGCTGATATGATCGAAACTCGGTTTTCGGATAATCCTCAAAGTGGTTAGTACACGGGATATTGTTAAAAATCGAGTCGGACCATTTTGTGGATATTTTTACATATTTTGTTCCTATGGGTTATTGGAATTCCACGAAATTTTATTTGACGCAGTTCGGACCGGAATCAGAGCTGATATGATCGAAACTCGGATTTCGAAAAATTGTCAAAGGGGATAGTACACGGGATATTGTTAAAAATCGAGTCGGACCATTTTGTGGATATTTTTACATATTTTGTTCCTATGGGTTATTGAAATTCAACCAAATTTTATTTGATGCAGTTCGGACTTGAATCGAAGCTGATATGATCGAAACTCGGTTTTCGGATAATCCTCAAAAGGGTTAGTACACGGGATATTGTTAAAAATCGAGTCGGACCATTTTGTGGATATTTTTACATATTTTGTTCCTATGGGTTATTGGAATTCCACGAAATTTTATTTGACGCAGTTCGGACCGGAATCGGAGCTGATATGATCGAAAATCAGATTTCTAAAAATTGTCAAAGGGGATAGTACACGGGATATTGTTAAAAATCGAGTCGGACTATTTTGTGGATATTTTTACATATTTTGTTGCTATGGGTTATTAGAATTCCACGAAATTTTATTTGACGCAGTTCGGACCGGAATCGGAGCTGATATGATAGAAACTCGGATTTCAAAAAATTGTCAAAGGGGATAGTACACGGGATATTGTTAAAAATCAAGTCGGACCTTTTTGTGGATTTTTTTATATATTTTGTTCCTATGGGTTATTGAAATTCAACCAAATTTTATTTGATGCAGTTCAGACTTGAATCGAAGCTGATATGATCGAAACTCGGTTTTCGGATGATCCTCAAAGTGGTTAGTACACGGGATATTGTTAAAAATCGAGTCGGACCATTTTGTGGATATTTTTACATATTTTGTTCCTATGGGTTATTGGAATTCCACGAAATTTTATTTGACGCAGTTCGGACCGGAATCAGAGCTGATATGATCGAAACTCAGATTTCGAAAAATTGTCAAAGGGGATAGTACACGGGATATTGTTAAAAATCGAGTCGGACCATTTTGTGGATATTTTTACATATTTTGTTCCTATGGGTTATTAGAATTCCACGAAATTTTATTTGATGCAGTTCGGACTTGAATCGAAGCTGATATGATCGAAACTCGGTTTTCGGATAATCCTCAAAAGGGTTAGTACACGGGATATTGTTAAAAATCGAGTCGGACCATTTTGTGGATATTTTTACATATTTTGTTCCTATGGGTTATTGGAATTCCATGAAATTTTATTTGACGCAGTTCGGACCGGAATCGGAGCTGATATGATCGAAAATCAGATTTCTAAAAATTGTCAAAGGGGATAGTACACGGGATATTGTTAAAAATCGAGTCGGACTATTTTGTGGATATTTTTACATATTTTGTTGCTATGGGTTATTAGAATTCCACGAAATTTTATTTGACGCAGTTCGGACCGGAATCGGAGCTGATATGATAGAAACTCGGATTTCAAAAAATTGTCAAAGGGGATAGTACACGGGATATTGTTAAAAATCAAGTCGGACCTTTTTGTGGATTTTTTTATATATTTTGTTCCTATGGGTTATTGAAATTCAACCAAATTTTATTTGATGCAGTTCAGACTTGAATCGAAGCTGATATGATCGAAACTCGGTTTTCGGATAATCCTCAAAGTGGTTAGTACACGGGATATTGTTAAAAATCGAGTCGGACCATTTTGTGGATATTTTTACATATTTTGTTCCTATGGGTTATTGGAATTCCACGAAATTTTATTTGACGCAGTTCGGACCGGAATCAGAGCTGATATGATCGAAACTCGGATTTCGAAAAATTGTCAAAGGGGATAGTACACGGGATATTGTTAAAAATCGAGTCGGACCATTTTGTGGATATTTTTACATATTTTGTTCCTATGGGTTATTGAAATTCAACCAAATTTTATTTGATGCAGTTCGGACTTGAATCGAAGCTGATATGATCGAAACTCGGTTTTCGGATAATCCTCAAAAGGGTTAGTACACGGGATATTGTTAAAAATCGAGTCGGACCATTTTGTGGATATTTTTACATATTTTGTTCCTATGGGTTATTGGAATTCCACGAAATTTTATTTGACGCAGTTCGGACCGGAATCGGAGCTGATATGATCGAAAATCAGATTTCTAAAAATTGTCAAAGGGGATAGTACACGGGATATTGTTAAAAATCGAGTCGGACTATTTTGTGGATATTTTTACATATTTTGTTGCTCTGGGTTATTAGAATTCCACGAAATTTTATTTGACGCAGTTCGGACCGGAATCGGAGCTGATATGATAGAAACTCGGATTTCAAAAAATTGTCAAAGGGGATAGTACACGGGATATTGTTAAAAATCAAGTCGGACCTTTTTGTGGATTTTTTTATATATTTTGTTCCTATGGGTTATTGAAATTCAACCAAATTTTATTTGATGCAGTTCAGACTTGAATCGAAGCTGATATGATCGAAACTCGGTTTTTGGATAATCCTCAAAGTGGTTAGTACACGGGATATTGTTAAAAATCGAGTCGGACCATTTTGTGGATATTTTTACATATTTTGTTCCTATGGGTTATTGGAATTCCACGAAATTTTATTTGACGCAGTTCGGACCGGAATCAGAGCTGATATGATCGAAACTCGGATTTCGAAAAATTGTCAAAGGGGATAGTACACGGGATATTGTTAAAAATCGAGTCGGACCATTTTGTGGATATTTTTACATATTTTGTTCCTATGGGTTATTGAAATTCAACCAAATTTTATTTGATGCAGTTCGGACTTGAATCGAAGCTGATATGATCGAAACTCGGTTTTCGGATAATCCTCAAAAGGGTTAGTACACGGGATATTGTTAAAAATCGAGTCGGACCATTTTGTGGATATTTTTACATATTTTGTTCCTATGGGTTATTGGAATTCCACGAAATTTTATTTGACGCAGTTCGGACCGGAATCGGAGCTGATATGATCGAAAATCAGATTTCTAAAAATTGTCAAAGGGGATAGTACACGGGATATTGTTAAAAATCGAGTCGGACTATTTTGTGGATATTTTTACATATTTTGTTGCTATGGGTTATTAGAATTCCACGAAATTTTATTTGACGCAGTTCGGACCGGAATCGGAGCTGATATGATAGAAACTCGGATTTCAAAAAATTGTCAAAGGGGATAGTACACGGGATATTGTTAAAAATCAAGTCGGACCTTTTTGTGGATTTTTTTATATATTTTGTTCCAATGGGTTATTGAAATTCAACCAAATTTTATTTGATGCAGTTCAGACTTGAATCGAAGCTGATATGATCGAAACTCGGTTTTCGGATGATCCTCAAAGTGGTTAGTACACGGGATATTGTTAAAAATCGAGTCGGACCATTTTGTGGATATTTTTACATATTTTGTTCCTATGGGTTATTGGAATTCCACGAAATTTTATTTGACGCAGTTCGGACCGGAATCAGAGCTGATATGATCGAAACTCGGATTTCGAAAAATTGTCAAAGGGGATAGTACAGGGGATATTGTTAAAAATTGAGTCGGACCATTTTGTGGATATTTTTACATATTTTGTTCCTATGGGTTATTGAAATTCAACCAAATTTTATTTGATGCAGTTCGGACTTGAATCGAAGCTGATATGATCGAAACTCGTTTTTCGGATAATCCTCAAAAGGTTTAGTACACGGGATATTGTTAAAAATCGAGTCGGACCATTTTGTGGATATTTTTACATATTTTGTTCCTATGGGTTATTGGAATTCCACGAAATTTTATTTGACGCAGTTCGGACCGGAATCGGAGCTGATATGATCGAAAATCAGATTTCTAAAAATTGTCAAAGGGGATAGTACACGGGATATTGTTAAAAATCGAGTCGGACTATTTTGTGGATATTTTTACATATTTTGTTGCTCTGGG
Source organism: Saposhnikovia divaricata (assembly GCA_036435485.1). Classification (NCBI taxonomy): domain Eukaryota; kingdom Viridiplantae; phylum Streptophyta; class Magnoliopsida; order Apiales; family Apiaceae; genus Saposhnikovia; species Saposhnikovia divaricata. Next base: position 207,061,301 of record CM071601.1, on the reverse strand, counting down.
TTATTAGAATTCCACGAAATTTTATTTGACGCAGTTCGGACCGGAATCGGAGCTGATATGATAGAAACTCGGATTTCAAAAAATTGTCAAAGGGGATAGTACACGGGATATTGTTAAAAATCAAGTCGGACCTTTTTGTGGATTTTTTTATATATTTTGTTCCTATGGGTTATTGAAATTCAACCAAATTTTATTTGATGCAGTTCAGACTTGAATCGAAGCTGATATGATCGAAACTCGGTTTTTGGATAATCCTCAAAGTGGTTAGTACACGGGATATTGTTAAAAATCGAGTCGGACCATTTTGTGGATATTTTTACATATTTTGTTCCTATGGGTTATTGGAATTCCACGAAATTTTATTTGACGCAGTTCGGACCGGAATCAGAGCTGATATGATCGAAACTCGGATTTCGAAAAATTGTCAAAGGGGATAGTACACGGGATATTGTTAAAAATCGAGTCGGACCATTTTGTGGATATTTTTACATATTTTGTTCCTATGGGTTATTGAAATTCAACCAAATTTTATTTGATGCAGTTCGGACTTGAATCGAAGCTGATATGATCGAAACTCGGTTTTCGGATAATCCTCAAAAGGGTTAGTACACGGGATATTGTTAAAAATCGAGTCGGACCATTTTGTGGATATTTTTACATATTTTGTTCCTATGGGTTATTGGAATTCCACGAAATTTTATTTGACGCAGTTCGGACCGGAATCGGAGCTGATATGATCGAAAATCAGATTTCTAAAAATTGTCAAAGGGGATAGTACACGGGATATTGTTAAAAATCGAGTCGGACTATTTTGTGGATATTTTTACATATTTTGTTGCTATGGGTTATTAGAATTCCACGAAATTTTATTTGACGCAGTTCGGACCGGAATCGGAGCTGATATGATAGAAACTCGGATTTCAAAAAATTGTCAAAGGGGATAGTACACGGGATATTGTTAAAAATCAAGTCGGACCTTTTTGTGGATTTTTTTATATATTTTGTTCCAATGGGTTATTGAAATTCAACCAAATTTTATTTGATGCAGTTCAGACTTGAATCGAAGCTGATATGATCGAAACTCGGTTTTCGGATGATCCTCAAAGTGGTTAGTACACGGGATATTGTTAAAAATCGAGTCAGACCATTTTGTGGATATTTTTACATATTTTGTTCCTATGGGTTATTGGAATTCCACGAAATTTTATTTGACGCAGTTCGGACCGGAATCAGAGCTGATATGATCGAAACTCGGATTTCGAAAAATTGTCAAAGGGGATAGTACAGGGGATATTGTTAAAAATCGAGTCGGACCATTTTGTGGATATTTTTACATATTTTGTTCCTATGGGTTATTGAAATTCAACCAAATTTTATTTGATGCAGTTCGGACTTGAATCGAAGCTGATATGATCGAAACTCGTTTTTCGGATAATCCTCAAAAGGTTTAGTACACGGGATATTGTTAAAAATCGAGTCGGACCATTTTGTGGATATTTTTACATATTTTGTTCCTATGGGTTATTGGAATTCCACGAAATTTTATTTGACGCAGTTCGGACCGGAATCGGAGCTGATATGATCGAAAATCAGATTTCTAAAAATTGTCAAAGGGGATAGTACACGGGATATTGTTAAAAATCGAGTCGGACTATTTTGTGGATATTTTTACATATTTTGTTGCTCTGGGTTATTAGAATTCCACGAAATTTTATTTGACGCAGTTCGGACCGGAATCGGAGCTGATATGATAGAAACTCGGATTTCAAAAAATTGTCAAAGGGGATAGTACACGGGATATTGTTAAAAATCAAGTCGGACCTTTTTGTGGATTTTTTTATATATTTTGTTCCTATGGGTTATTGAAATTCAACCAAATTTTATTTGATGCAGTTCAGACTTGAATCGAAGCTGATATGATCGAAACTCGGTTTTTGGATAATCCTCAAAGTGGTTAGTACACGGGATATTGTTAAAAATCGAGTCGGACCATTTTGTGGATATTTTTACATATTTTGTTCCTATGGGTTATTGGAATTCCACGAAATTTTATTTGACGCAGTTCGGACCGGAATCAGAGCTGATATGATCGAAACTCGGATTTCGAAAAATTGTCAAAGGGGATAGTACACGGGATATTGTTAAAAATCGAGTCGGACCATTTTGTGGATATTTTTACATATTTTGTTCCTATGGGTTATTGAAATTCAACCAAATTTTATTTGATGCAGTTCGGACTTGAATCGAAGCTGATATGATCGAAACTCGGTTTTCGGATAATCCTCAAAAGGGTTAGTACACGGGATATTGTTAAAAATCGAGTCGGACCATTTTGTGGATATTTTTACATATTTTGTTCCTATGGGTTATTGGAATTCCACGAAATTTTATTTGACGCAGTTCGGACCGGAATCGGAGCTGATATGATCGAAAATCAGATTTCTAAAAATTGTCAAAGGGGATAGTACACGGGATATTGTTAAAAATCGAGTCGGACTATTTTGTGGATATTTTTACATATTTTGTTGCTATGGGTTATTAGAATTCCACGAAATTTTATTTGACGCAGTTCGGACCGGAATCGGAGCTGATATGATAGAAACTCGGATTTCAAAAAATTGTCAAAGGGGATAGTACACGGGATATTGTTAAAAATCAAGTCGGACCTTTTTGTGGATTTTTTTATATATTTTGTTCCAATGGGTTATTGAAATTCAACCAAATTTTATTTGATGCAGTTCAGACTTGAATCGAAGCTGATATGATCGAAACTCGGTTTTCGGATGATCCTCAAAGTGGTTAGTACACGGGATATTGTTAAAAATCGAGTCGGACCATTTTGTGGATATTTTTACATATTTTGTTCCTATGGGTTATTGGAATTCCACGAAATTTTATTTGACGCAGTTCGGACCGGAATCAGAGCTGATATGATCGAAACTCGGATTTCGAAAAATTGTCAAAGGGGATAGTACAGGGGATATTGTTAAAAATCGAGTCGGACCATTTTGTGGATATTTTTACATATTTTGTTCCTATGGGTTATTGAAATTCAACCAAATTTTATTTGATGCAGTTCGGACTTGAATCGAAGCTGATATGATCGAAACTCGTTTTTCGGATAATCCTCAAAAGGGTTAGTACACGGGATATTGTTAAAAATCGAGTCGGACCATTTTGTGGATATTTTTACATATTTTGTTCCTATGGGTTATTGGAATTCCACGAAATTTTATTTGACGCAGTTCGGACCGGAATCGGAGCTGATATGATCGAAAATCAGATTTCTAAAAATTGTCAAAGGGGATAGTACACGGGATATTGTTAAAAATCGAGTCGGACTATTTTGTGGATATTTTTACATATTTTGTTGCTATGGGTTATTAGAATTCCACGAAATTTTATTTGACGCAGTTCGGACCGGAATCGGAGCTGATATGATAGAAACTCGGATTTCAAAAAATTGTCAAAGGGGATAGTACACGGGATATTGTTAAAAATCAAGTCGGACCTTTTTGTGGATTTTTTTATATATTTTGTTCCAATGGGTTATTGAAATTCAACCAAATTTTATTTGATGCAGTTCACACTTGAATCGAAGCTGATATGATCGAAACTCGGTTTTCGGATGATCCTCAAAGTGGTTAGTACACGGGATATTGTTAAAAATCGAGTCGGACTATTTTGTGGATATTTTTACATATTTTGTTCCTATGGGTTATTGGAATTCCACGAAATTTTATTTGACGCAGTTCGGACCGGAATCAGAGCTGATATGATCGAAACTCGGATTTCGAAAAATTGTCAAAGGGGATAGTACACGGGATATTGTTAAAAATCGAGTCGGACCATTTTGTGGATATTTTTACATATTTTGTTCCTATGGGTTATTGAAATTCAACCAAATTTTATTTGATGCAGTTCGGACTTGAATCGAAGCTGATATGATCGAAACTCGTTTTTCGGATAATCCTCAAAAGGGTTAGTACACGGGATATTGTTAAAAATCGAGTCGGACCATTTTGTGGATATTTTTACATATTTTGTTCCTATGGGTTATTGGAATTCCACGAAATTTTATTTGACGCAGTTCGGACCGGAATCGGAGCTGATATGATCGAAAATCAGATTTCTAAAAATTGTCAAAGGGGATAGTACACGGGATATTGTTAAAAATCGAGTCGGACTATTTTGTGGATATTTTTACATATTTTGTTGCTATGGGTTATTAGAATTCCACGAAATTTTATTTGACGCAGTTCGGACCGGAATCGGAGCTGATATGATAGAAACTCGGATTTCAAAAAATTGTCAAAGGGGATAGTACACGGGATATTGTTAAAAATCAAGTCGGACCTTTTTGTGGATTTTTTTATATATTTTGTTCCTATGGGTTATTGAAATTCAACCAAATTTTATTTGATGCAGTTCAGACTTGAATCGAAGCTGATATGATCGAAACTCGGTTTTCGGATAATCCTCAAAGTGGTTAGTACACGGGATATTGTTAAAAATCGAGTCGGACCATTTTGTGGATATTTTTACATATTTTGTTCCTATGGGTTATTGGAATTCCACGAAATTTTATTTGACGCAGTTCGGACCGGAATCAGAGCTGATATGATCGAAACTCGGATTTCGAAATATTGTCAAAGGGGATAGTACACGGGATATTGTTAAAAATCGAGTCGGACCATTTTGTGGATATTTTTACATATTTTGTTCCTATGGGTTATTGGAATTCCACGAAATTTTATTTGGCGCAGTTCGGACTGGAATCAGAGCTGATATGATCGAAACTCGGATTTCGAAAAATTGTCAAAGGGGATAGTACACGGGATATTGTTAAAAATCAAGTCGGACCATTTTGTGGATATTTTTATATATTTTGTTCCTATGGGTTATTGAAATTCAACCAAATTTTATTTGATGCAGTTCGGACTTGAATCGAAGCTGATATGATCGAAACTCGGTTTTCGGATAATCCTCAAAAGGGTTAGTACACGGGATATTGTTAAAAATCGAGTCGGACCATTTTGTGGATATTTTTACATATTTTGTTTCTATGGGTTATTGGAATTCCACGAAATTTTATTTGACGCAGTTCGGACCGGAATCGGAGCTGATATGATCGAAAATCAGATTTCTAAAAATTGTCAAAGGGGATAGTACACGGGATATTGTTAAAAATCGAGTCGGACCATTTTGTGGATATTTTTACATATTTTGTTCCTATGGGTTATTGAAATTCAACCAAATTTTATTTGATGCAGTTCGGACTTGAATCGAAGCTGATATGATCGAAACTCGGTTTTCGGATAATCCTCAAAAGGGTTAGTACACGGGATATTGTTAAAAATCGAGTCGGACCATTTTGTGGATATTTTTACATATTTTGTTCCTATGGGTTATTGGAATTCCACGAAATTTTATTTGACGCAGTTCGGACCGGAATCGGAGCTGATATGATCGAAAATCAGATTTCTAAAAATTGTCAAAGGGGATAGTACACGGGATATTGTTAAAAATCGAGTCGGACCATTTTGTGGATATTTTTACATATTTTGTTGCTATGGGTTATTAGAATTCCACGAAATTTTATTTGACGCAGTTCGGACCGGAATCGGAGCTGATATGATCGAAACTCGGATTTCAAAAAATTGTCAAAGGGGATAGTACACGGGATATTGTTAAAAATCAAGTCGGACCTTTTTGTGGATTTTTTTATATATTTTGTTCCTATGGGTTATTGAAATTCAACCAAATTTTATTTGATGCAGTTCAGACTTGAATCGAAGCTGATATGATCGAAACTCGGTTTTCGGATGATCCTCAAAGTGGTTAGTACACGGGATATTGTTAAAAATCGAGTCGGACCATTTTGTGGATATTTTTACATATTTTGTTCCTATGGGTTATTGGAATTCCACGAAATTTTATTTGACGCAGTTCGGACCGGAATCAGAGCTGATATGATCGAAACTCAGATTTCGAAAAATTGTCAAAGGGGATAGTACACGGGATATTGTTAAAAATCGAGTCGGACCATTTTGTGGATATTTTTAAATATTTTGTTCCTATGGGTTATTGAAATTCAACCAAATTTTATTTGATGCAGTTCGGACTTGAATCGAAGCTGATATGATCGAAACTCGGTTTTCGGATAATCCTCAAAAGGGTTAGTACACGGGATATTGTTAAAAATCGAGTCGGACCATTTTGTGGATATTTTTACATATTTTGTTCCTATGGGTTATTGGAATTCCACGAAATTTTATTTGACGCAGTTCGGACCGGAATTGGAGCTGATATGATCGAAAATCAGATTTCTAAAAATTGTCAAAGGGGATAGTACACGGGATATTGTTAAAAATCGAGTCGGACTATTTTGTGGATATTTTTACATATTTTGTTGCTATGGGTTATTAGAATTCCACGAAATTTTATTTGACGCAGTTCGGACCGGAATCGGAGCTGATATGATAGAAACTCGGATTTCAAAAAATTGTCAAAGGGGATAGTACACGGGATATTGTTAAAAATCAAGTCGGACCTTTTTGTGGATTTTTTTTATATATTTTGTTCCTATGGGTTATTGAAATTCAACCAAATTTTATTTGATGCAGTTCAGACTTGAATCGAAGCTGATATGATCGAAACTCGGTTTTTGGATAATCCTCAAAGTGGTTAGTACACGGGATATTGTTAAAAATCGAGTCGGACCATTTTGTGGATATTTTTACATATTTTGTTCCTATGGGTTATTGGAATTCCACGAAATTTTATTTGACGCAGTTCGGACCGGAATCAGAGCTGATATGATCGAAACTCGGATTTCGAAAAATTGTCAAAGGGGATAGTACACGGGATATTGTTAAAAATCGAGTCGGACCATTTTGTGGATATTTTTACATATTTTGTTCCTATGGGTTATTGAAATTCAACCAAATTTTATTTGATGCAGTTCGGACTTGAATCGAAGCTGATATGATCGAAACTCGGTTTTCGGATAATCCTCAAAAGGGTTAGTACACGGGATATTGTTAAAAATCGAGTCGGACCATTTTGTGGATATTTTTACATATTTTGTTCCTATGGGTTATTGGAATTCCACGAAATTTTATTTGACGCAGTTCGGACCGGAATCGGAGCTGATATGATCGAAAATCAGATTTCTAAAAATTGTCAAAGGGGATAGTACACGGGATATTGTTAAAAATCGAGTCGGACTATTTTGTGGATATTTTTACATATTTTGTTGCTATGGGTTATTAGAATTCCACGAAATTTTATTTGACGCAGTTCGGACCGGAATCGGAGCTGATATGATAGAAACTCGGATTTCAAAAAATTGTCAAAGGGGATAGTACACGGGATATTGTTAAAAATCAAGTCGGACCTTTTTGTGGATTTTTTTATATATTTTGTTCCTATGGGTTATTGAAATTCAACCAAATTTTATTTGATGCAGTTCAGACTTGAATCGAAGCTGATATGATCGAAACTCGGTTTTCGGATGATCCTCAAAGTGGTTAGTACACGGGATATTGTTAAATATCGAGTCGGACCATTTTGTGGATATTTTTACATATTTTGTTCCTATGGGTTATTGGAATTCCACGAAATTTTATTTGACGCAGTTCGGACCGGAATCAGAGCTGATATGATCGAAACTCGGATTTCGAAAAATTGTCAAAGGGGATAGTACACGGGATATTGTTAAAAATTGAGTCGGACCATTTTGTGGATATTTTTACATATTTTGTTCCTATGGGTTATTGAAATTCAACCAAATTTTATTTGATGCAGTTCGGACTTGAATCGAAGCTGATATGATCGAAACTCGTTTTTCGGATAATCCTCAAAAGGGTTAGTACACGGGATATTGTTAAAAATCGAGTCGGACCATTTTGTGGATATTTTCACATATTTTGTTCCTATGGGTTATTGGAATTCCACGAAATTTTATTTGACGCAGTTCGGACCGGAATCGGAGCTGATATGATCGAAAATCATATTTCTAAAAATTGTCAAAGGGGATAGTACACGGGATATTGTTAAAAATCGAGTCGGACTATTTTGTGGATATTTTTACATATTTTGTTGCTATGGGTTATTAGAATTCCACGAAATTTTATTTGACGCAGTTCGGACCGGAATCGGAGCTGATATGATAGAAACTCGGATTTCAAAAAATTGTCAAAGGGGATAGTACACGGGATATTGTTAAAAATCAAGTCGGACCTTTTTGTGGATTTTTTTATATATTTTGTTCCTATGGGTTATTGAAATTCAACCAAATTTTATTTGATGCAGTTCAGACTTGAATCGAAGCTGATATGATCGAAACTCGGTTTTCGGATAATCCTCAAAGTGGTTAGTACACGGGATATTGTTAAAAATCGATTCGGACCATTTTGTGGATATTTTTACATATTTTGTTCCTATGGGTTATTGGAATTCCACGAAATTTTATTTGACGCAGTTCGGACCGGAATCAGAGCTGATATGATCGAAACTCGGATTTCGAAATATTGTCAAAGGGGATAGTACACGGGATATTGTTAAAAATCGAGTCGGACCATTTTGTGGATATTTTTACATATTTTGTTCCTATGGGTTATTGGAATTCCACGAAATTTTATTTGACGCAGTTCGGACTGGAATCAGAGCTGATATGATCGAAACTCGGATTTCGAAAAATTGTCAAAGGGGATAGTACACGGGATATTGTTAAAAATCAAGTCGGACCATTTTGTGGATATTTTTATATATTTTGTTCCTATGGGTTATTGAAATTCAACCAAATTTTATTTGATGCAGTTCGGACTTGAATCGAAGCTGATATGATCGAAACTCGGTTTTCGGATAATCCTCAAAAGGGTTAGTACACGGGATATTGTTAAAAATCGAGTCGGACCATTTTGTGGATATTTTTACATATTTTGTTCCTATGGGTTATTGGAATTCCACGAAATTTTATTTGACGCAGTTCGGACCGGAATCGGAGCTCATATGATCGAAAATCAGATTTCTAAAAATTGTCAAAGGGGATAGTACACGGGATATTGTTAAAAATCGAGTCGGACCATTTTGTGGATATTTTTACATATTTTGTTCCTATGGGTTATTGAAATTCAACCAAATTTTATTTGATGCAGTTCGGACTTGAATCGAAGCTGATATGATCGAAACTCGGTTTTCGGATAATCCTCAAAAAGGTTAGTACACGGGATATTGTTAAAAATAGAGTCGGACCATTTTGTGGATATTTTTACATATTTTGTTCCTATGGGTTATTGGAATTCCACGAAATTTTATTTGACGCAGTTCGGACCGGAATCGGAGCTGATATGATCGAAAATCAGATTTCTAAAAATTGTCAAAGGGGATAGTACACGGGATATTGTTAAAAATCGAGTCGGACCATTTTGTGGATATTTTTACATATTTTGTTGCTATGGGTTATTAGAATTCCACGAAATTTTATTTGACGCAGTTCGGACCGGAATCGGAGCTGATATGATCGAAACTCGGATTTCAAAAAATTGTCAAAGGGGATAGTACACGGGATATTGTTAAAAATCAAGTCGGACCTTTTTGTGGATTTTTTTATATATTTTGTTCCTATGGGTTATTGAAATTCAACCAAATTTTATTTGATGCAGTTCAGACTTGAATCGAAGCTGATATGATCGAAACTCGGTTTTCGGATAATCCTCAAAGTGGTTAGTACACGGGATATTGTTAAAAATCGAGTCGGACCATTTTGTGGATATTTTTACATATTTTGTTCCTATGGGTTATTGGAATTCCACGAAATTTTATTTGACGCAGTTCGGACCGGAATCAGAGCTGATATGATCGAAACTCGGATTTCGAAATATTGTCAAAGGGGATAGTACACGGGATATTGTTAAAAATCGAGTCGGACCATTTTGTGGATATTTTTACATATTTTGTTCCTATGGGTTATTGGAATTCCACGAAATTTTATTTGACGCAGTTCGGACTGGAATCAGAGCTGATATGATCGAAACTCGGATTTCGAAAAATTGTCAAAGGGGATAGTACACGGGATATTGTTAAAAATCAAGTCGGACCATTTTGTGGATATTTTTATATATTTTGTTCCTATGGGTTATTGAAATTCAACCAAATTTTATTTGATGCAGTTCGGACTTGAATCGAAGCTGATATGATCGAAACTCGGTTTTCGGATAATCCTCAAAAGGGTTAGTACACGGGATATTGTTAAAAATCGAGTCGGACCATTTTGTGGATATTTTTAAATATTTTGTTCCTATGGGTTATTGGAATTCCACGAAATTTTATTTGACGCAGTTCGGACCGGAATCGGAGCTGATATGATCGAAACTCGGATTTCGAAAAATTGTCAAAGGGGATAGTACACGGGATATTGTTAAAAATTGAGTCGGACCATTTTGTGGATATTTTTACATATTTTGTTCCTATGGGTTATTGAAATTCAACCAAATTTTATTTGATGCAGTTCGGACTTGAATCGAAGCTGATATGATCGAAACTCGTTTTTCGGATAATCCTCAAAAGGGTTAGTACACGGGATATTGTTAAAAATCGAGTCGGACCATTTTGTGGATATTTTTACATATTTTGTTCCTATGGGTTATTGGAATTCCACGAAATTTTATTTGACGCAGTTCGGACCGGAATCGGAGCTGATATGATCGAAAATCATATTTCTAAAAATTGTCAAAGGGGATAGTACACGGGATATTGTTAAAAATCGAGTCGGACTATTTTGTGGATATTTTTACATATTTTGTTGCTATGGGTTATTAGAATTCCACGAAATTTTATTTGACGCAGTTCGGACCGGAATCGGAGCTGATATGATAGAAACTCGGATTTCAAAAAATTGTCAAAGGGGATAGTACACGGGATATTGGTAAAAATCAAGTCGGACCTTTTTGTGGATTTTTTTATATATTTTGTTCCTATGGGTTATTGAAATTCAACCAAATTTTATTTGATGAAGTTCAGACTTGAATCGAAGCTGATATGATCGAAACTCGGTTTTCGGATAATCCTCAAAGTGGTTAGTACACGGGATATTGTTAAAAATCGAGTCGGACCATTTTGTGGATATTTTTACATATTTTGTTCCTATGGGTTATTGGAATTCCACGAAATTTTATTTGACGCAGTTCGGACCGGAATCAGAGCTGATATGATCGAAACTCGGATTTCGAAATATTGTCAAAGGGGATAGTACACGGGATATTGTTAAAAATCGAGTCGGACCATTTTGTGGATATTTTTACATATTTTGTTCCTATGGGTTATTGGAATTCCACGAAATTTTATTTGACGCAGTTCGGACTGGAATCAGAGCTGATATGATCGAAACTCGGATTTCGAAAAATTGTCAAAGGGGATAGTACACGGGATATTGTTAAAAATCAAGTCGGACCATTTTGTGGATATTTTTATATATTTTGTTCCTATGGGTTATTGAAATTCAACCAAATTTTATTTGATGCAGTTCGGACTTGAATCGAAGCTGATATGATCGAAACTCGGTTTTCGGATAATCCTCAAAAGGGTTAGTACACGGGATATTGTTAAAAATCGAGTCGGACCATTTTGTGGATATTTTTACATATTTTGTTCCTATGGGTTATTGGAATTCCACGAAATTTTATTTGACGCAGTTCGGACCGGAATCGGAGCTCATATGATCGAAAATCAGATTTCTAAAAATTGTCAAAGGGGATAGTACACGGGATATTGTTAAAAATCGAGTCGGACCATTTTGTGGATATTTTTACATATTTTGTTCCTATGGGTTATTGAAATTCAACCAAATTTTATTTGATGCAGTTCGGACTTGAATCGAAGCTGATATGATCGAAACTCGGTTTTCGGATAATCCTCAAAAGGGTTAGTACACGGGATATTGTTAAAAATAGAGTCGGACCATTTTGTGGATATTTTTACATATTTTGTTCCTATGGGTTATTGGAATTCCACGAAATTTTATTTGACGCAGTTCGGACCGGAATCGGAGCTGATATGATCGAAAATCAGATTTCTAAAAATTGTCAAAGGGGATAGTACACGGGATATTGTTAAAAATCGATTCGGACCATTTTGTGGATATTTTTACATATTTTGTTGCTATGGGTTATTAGAATTCCACGAAATTTTATTTGACGCAGTTCGGACCGGAATCGGAGCTGATATGATCGAAACTCGGATTTCAAAAAATTGTCAAAGGGGATAGTACACGGGATATTGTTAAAAATCAAGTCGGACCTTTTTGTGGATTTTTTTATATATTTTGTTCCTATGGGTTATTGAAATTCAACCAAATTTTATTTGATGCAGTTCAGACTTGAATCGAAGCTGATATGATCGAAACTCGGTTTTCGGATAATCCTCAAAGTGGTTAGTACACGGGATATTGTTAAAAATCGAGTCGGACCATTTTGTGGATATTTTTACATATTTTGTTCCTATGGGTTATTGGAATTCCACGAAATTTTATTTGACGCAGTTTGGACCGGAATCGGAGCTGATATGATCGAAACTCGGATTTCGAAAAATTGTCAAAGGGGATAGTACACGGGATATTGTTAAAAATCGAGTCGGACCATTTTGTTGATATTTTTACATATTTTGTTCCTATGGGTTATTGGAATTCCACGAAATTTTATTTGACGCAGTTCGGACCGGAATCAGAGCTGATATGATCGAAACTCGGATTTCGAAAAATTGTCAAAGGGGATAGTACACGGGATATTGTTAAAAATCAAGTCGGACCATTTTGTGGATATTTTTATATATTTTGTTCCTATGGGTTATTGAAATTCAACCAAATTTTATTTGATGCAGTTCGGACTTGAATCGAAGCTGATATGATCGAAACTCGGTTTTCGGATAATCCTCAAAAGGGTTAGTACACGGGATATTGTTAAAAATCGAGTCGGACCATTTTGTGGATATTTTTAAATATTTTGTTCCTATGGGTTATTGGAATTCCACGAAATTTTATTTGACGCAGTTCGGACCGGAATCGGAGCTGATATGATCGAAAATCAGATTTCTAAAAATTGTCAAAGGGGATAGTACACGGGATATTGTTAAAAATCGAGTCAGACCATTTTGTGGATATTTTTACATATTTTGTTGCTATGGGTTATTAGAATTCCACGAAATTTTATTTGACGCAGTTCGGACCGGAATCGGAGCTGATATGATCGAAACTCGGATTTCAAAAAATTGTCAAAGGGGATAGTACACGGGATATTGTTAAAAATCAAGTCGGACCTTTTTGGAGATTTTTTTATATATTTTGTTCCTATGGGTTATTGAAATTCAACCAAATTTTATTTGATGCAGTTCAGACTTGAATCGAAGCTGATATGATCGAAACTCGGTTTTCGGATAATCCTCAAAGTGGTTAGTACACGGGATATTGTTAAAAATCGAGTCGGACCATTTTGTGGATATTTTTACATATTTTGTTCCTATGGGTTATTGGAATTCCACGAAATTTTATTTGACGCAGTTCGGACCGGAATCAGAGCTGATATGATCGAAACTCGGATTTCGAAAAATTGTCAAAGGGGATAGTACACGGGATATTGTTAAAAATCGAGTCGGACCATTTTGTGGATATTTTTACATATTTTGTTCCTATGGGTTATTGAAATTCAACCAAATTTTATTTGATGCAGTTCGGACTTGAATCGAAGCTGATATGATCGAAACTCGGTTTTCGGATAATCCTCAAAGTGGTTAGTACACGGGATATTGTTAAAAATCGAGTCGGACCATTTTGTGGATATTTTTACATATTTTGTTCCTATGGGTTATTGGAATTCCACGAAATTTTATTTGACGCAGTTCGGACCGGAATCAGAGCTGATATGATCGAAACTCGGATTTCGAAATATTGTCAAAGGGGATAGTACACGGGATATTGTTAAAAATCGAGTCGGACCATTTTGTGGATATTTTTACATATTTTGTTCCTATGGGTTATTGGAATTCCACGAAATTTTATTTGACGCAGTTCGGACTGGAATCAGAGCTGATATGATCGAAACTCGGATTTCGAAAAATTGTCAAAGGGGATAGTACACGGGATATTGTTAAAAATCAAGTCGGACCATTTTGTGGATATTTTTATATATTTTGTTCCTATGGGTTATTGAAATTCAACCAAATTTTATTTGATGCAGTTCGGACTTGAATCGAAGCTGATATGATCGAAACTCGGTTTTCGGATAATCCTCAAAAGGGTTAGTACACGGGATATTGTTAAAAATCGAGTCGGACCATTTTGTGGATATTTTTACATATTTTGTTCCTATGGGTTATTGGAATTCCACGAAATTTTATTTGACGCAGTTCGGACCGGAATCGGAGCTCATATGATCGAAAATCAGATTTCTAAAAATTGTCAAAGGGGATAGTACACGGGATATTGTTAAAAATCGAGTCGGACCATTTTGTGGATATTTTTACATATTTTGTTCCTATGGGTTATTGAAATTCAACCAAATTTTATTTGATGCAGTTCGGACTTGAATCGAAGCTGATATGATCGAAACTCGGTTTTCGGATAATCCTCAAAAGGGTTAGTACACGGGATATTGTTAAAAATAGAGTCGGACCATTTTGTGGATATTTTTACATATTTTGTTCCTATGGGTTATTGGAATTCCACGAAATTTTATTTGACGCAGTTCGGACCGGAATCGGAGCTGATATGATCGAAAATCAGATTTCTAAAAATTGTCAAAGGGGATAGTACACGGGATATTGTTAAAAATCGATTCGGACCATTTTGTGGATATTTTTACATATTTTGTTGCTATGGGTTATTAGAATTCCACGAAATTTTATTTGACGCAGTTCGGACCGGAATCGGAGCTGATATGATCGAAACTCGGATTTCAAAAAATTGTCAAAGGGGATAGTACACGGGATATTGTTAAAAATCAAGTCGGACCTTTTTGTGGATTTTTTTATATATTTTGTTCCTATGGGTTATTGAAATTCAACCAAATTTTATTTGATGCAGTTCAGACTTGAATCGAAGCTGATATGATCGAAACTCGGTTTTCGGATAATCCTCAAAGTGGTTAGTACACGGGATATTGTTAAAAATCGAGTCGGACCATTTTGTGGATATTTTTACATATTTTGTTCCTATGGGTTATTGGAATTCCACGAAATTTTATTTGACGCAGTTTGGACCGGAATCGGAGCTGATATGATCGAAACTCGGATTTCGAAAAATTGTCAAAGGGGATAGTACACGGGATATTGTTAAAAATCGAGTCGGACCATTTTGTTGATATTTTTACATATTTTGTTCCTATGGGTTATTGGAATTCCACGAAATTTTATTTGACGCAGTTCGGACCGGAATCAGAGCTGATATGATCGAAACTTGGATTTCGAAAAATTGTCAAAGGGGATAGTACACGGGATATTGTTAAAAATCAAGTCGGACCATTTTGTGGATATTTTTATATATTTTGTTCCTATGGGTTATTGAAATTCAACCAAATTTTATTTGATGCAGTTCGGACTTGAATCGAAGCTGATATGATCGAAACTCGGTTTTCGGATAATCCTCAAAAGGGTTAGTACACGGGATATTGTTAAAAATCGAGTCGGACCATTTTGTGGATATTTTTAAATATTTTGTTCCTATGGGTTATTGGAATTCCACGAAATTTTATTTGACGCAGTTCGGACCGGAATCGGAGCTGATATGATCGAAAATCAGATTTCTAAAAATTGTCAAAGGGGATAGTACACGGGATATTGTTAAAAATCGAGTCAGACCATTTTGTGGATATTTTTACATATTTTGTTGCTATGGGTTATTAGAATTCCACGAAATTTTATTTGACGCAGTTCGGACCGGAATCGGAGCTGATATGATCGAAACTCGGATTTCAAAAAATTGTCAAAGGGGATAGTACACGGGATATTGTTAAAAATCAAGTCGGACCTTTTTGGAGATTTTTTTATATATTTTGTTCCTATGGGTTATTGAAATTCAACCAAATTTTATTTGATGCAGTTCAGACTTGAATCGAAGCTGATATGATCGAAACTCGGTTTTCGGATAATCCTCAAAGTGGTTAGTACACGGGATATTGTTAAAAATCGAGTCGGACCATTTTGTGGATATTTTTACATATTTTGTTCCTATGGGTTATTGGAATTCCACGAAATTTTATTTGACGCAGTTCGGACCGGAATCAGAGCTGATATGATCGAAACTCGGATTTCGAAAAATTGTCAAAGGGGATAGTACACGGGATATTGTTAAAAATCGAGTCGGACCATTTTGTGGATATTTTTACATATTTTGTTCCTATGGGTTATTGAAATTCAACCAAATTTTATTTGATGCAGTTCGGACTTGAATCGAAGCTGATATGATCGAAACTCGGTTTTCGGATAATCCTCAAAAGGGTTAGTACACGGGATATTGTTAAAAATCGAGTCGGACCATTTTGTGGATATTTTTACATATTTTGTTCCTATGGGTTATTGGAATTCCACGAAATTTTATTTGACGCAGTTCGGACCGGAATCGGAGCTGATATGATCGAAAATCAGATTTCTAAAAATTGTCAAAGGGGATAGTACACGGGATATTGTTAAAAATCGAGTCGGACCATTTTGTGGATATTTTTACATATTTTGTTGCTATGGGTTATTAGAATTCCACGAAATTTTATTTGACGCAGTTCGGACCGGAATCGGAGCTGATATGATCGAAACTCGGATTTCAAAAAATTGTCAAAGGGGATAGTACACGGGTTATTGTTAAAAATCAAGTCGGACCTTTTTGTGGATTTTTTTATATATTTTGTTCCTATGGGTTATTGAAATTCAACTAAATTTTATTTGATGCAGTTCAGACTTGAATCGAAGCTGATATGATCGAAACTCGGTTTTCGGATAATCCTCAAAGTGGTTAGTACACGGGATATTGTTAAAAATCGAGTCGGACCATTTTGTGGATATTTTTACATATTTTGTTCCTATGGGTTATTGGAATTCCACGAAATTTTATTTGACGCAGTTCGGACCGGAATCAGAGCTGATATGATCGAAACTCGGATTTCGAAATATTGTCAAAGGGGATAGTACACGGGATATTGTTAAAAATCGAGTCGGACCATTTTGTGGATATTTTTACATATTTTGTTCCTATGGGTTATTGGAATTCCACGAAATTTTATTTGACGCAGTTCGGACTGGAATCAGAGCTGATATGATCGAAACTCGGATTTCGAAAAATTGTCAAAGGGGATAGTACACGGGATATTGTTAAAAATCAAGTCGGACCATTTTGTGGATATTTTTATATATTTTGTTCCTATGGGTTATTGAAATTCAACCAAATTTTATTTGATGCAGTTCGGACTTGAATCGAAGCTGATATGATCGAAACTCGGTTTTCGGATAATCCTCAAAAGGGTTAGTACACGGGATATTGTTAAAAATCGAGTCGGACCATTTTGTGGATATTTTTACATATTTTGTTCCTATGGGTTATTGGAATTCCACGAAATTTTATTTGACGCAGTTCGGACCGGAATCGGAGCTCATATGATCGAAAATCAGATTTCTAAAAATTGTCAAAGGGGATAGTACACGGGATATTGTTAAAAATCGAGTCGGACCATTTTGTGGATATTTTTACATATTTTGTTCCTATGGGTTATTGAAATTCAACCAAATTTTATTTGATGCAGTTCGGACTTGAATCGAAGCTGATATGATCGAAACTCGGTTTTCGGATAATCCTCAAAAGGGTTAGTACACGGGATATTGTTAAAAATAGAGTCGGACCATTTTGTGGATATTTTTACATATTTTGTTCCTATGGGTTATTGGAATTCCACGAAATTTTATTTGACGCAGTTCGGACCGGAATCGGAGCTGATATGATCGAAAATCAGATTTCTAAAAATTGTCAAAGGGGATAGTACACGGGATATTGTTAAAAATCGATTCGGACCATTTTGTGGATATTTTTACATATTTTGTTGCTATGGGTTATTAGAATTCCACGAAATTTTATTTGACGCAGTTCGGACCGGAATCGGAGTTGATATGATCGAAACTCGGATTTCAAAAAATTGTCAAAGGGGATAGTACACGGGATATTGTTAAAAATCAAGTCGGACCTTTTTGTGGATTTTTTTATATATTTTGTTCCTATGGGTTATTGAAATTCAACCAAATTTTATTTGATGCAGTTCAGACTTGAATCGAAGCTGATATGATCGAAACTCGGTTTTCGGATAATCCTCAAAGTGGTTAGTACACGGGATATTGTTAAAAATCGAGTCGGACCATTTTGTGGATATTTTTACATATTTTGTTCCTATGGGTTATTGGAATTCCACGAAATTTTATTTGACGCAGTTTGGACCGGAATCGGAGCTGATATGATCGAAACTCGGATTTCGAAAAATTGTCAAAGGGGATAGTACACGGGATATTGTTAAAAATCGAGTCGGACCATTTTGTGGATATTTTTACATATTTTGTTCCTATGGGTTATTGGAATTCCACGAAATTTTATTTGACGCAGTTCGGACCGGAATCAGAGCTGATATGATCGAAACTCGGATTTCGAAAAATTGTCAAAGGGGATAGTACACGGCATATTGTTAAAAATCAAGTCGGACCATTTTGTGGATATTTTTATATATTTTGTTCCTATGGGTTATTGAAATTCAACCAAATTTTATTTGATGCAGTTCGGACTTGAATCGAAGCTGATATGATCGAAACTCGGTTTTCGGATAATCCTCAAAAGGGTTAGTACACGGGATATTGTTAAAAATCGAGTCGGACCATTTTGTGGATATTTTTAAATATTTTGTTCCTATGGGTTATTGGAATTCCACGAAATTTTATTTGACGCAGTTCGGACCGGAATCGGAGCTGATATGATCGAAAATCAGATTTCTAAAAATTGTCAAAGGGGATAGTACACGGGATATTGTTAAAAATCGAGTCAGACCATTTTGTGGATATTTTTACATATTTTGTTGCTATGGGTTATTAGAATTCCACGAAATTTTATTTGACGCAGTTCGGACCGGAATCGGAGCTAATATGATCGAAACTCGGATTTCAAAAAATTGTCAAAGGGGATAGTACACGGGATATTGTTAAAAATCAAGTCGGACCTTTTTGGAGATTTTTTTATATATTTTGTTCCTATGGGTTATTGAAATTCAACCAAATTTTATTTGATGCAGTTCAGACTTGAATCGAAGCTGATATGATCGAAACTCGGTTTTCGGATAATCCTCAAAGTGGTTAGTACACGGGATATTGTTAAAAATCGAGTCGGACCATTTTGTGGATATTTTTACATATTTTGTTCCTATGGGTTATTGGAATTCCACGAAATTTTATTTGACGCAGTTCGGACCGGAATCAGAGCTGATATGATCGAAACTCGGATTTCGAAAAATTGTCAAAGGGGATAGTACACGGGATATTGTTAAAAATCGAGTCGGACCATTTTGTGGATATTTTTACATATTTTGTTCCTATGGGTTATTGAAATTCAACCAAATTTTATTTGATGCAGTTCGGACTTGAATCGAAGCTGATATGATCGAAACTCGGTTTTCGGATAATCCTCAAAAGGGTTAGTACACGGGATATTGTTAAAAATCGAGTCGGACCATTTTGTGGATATTTTTACATATTTTGTTCCTATGGGTTATTGGAATTCCACGAAATTTTATTTGACGCAGTTCGGACCGGAATCGGAGCTGATATGATCGAAAATCAGATTTCTAAAAATTGTCAAAGGGGATAGTACACGGGATATTGTTAAAAATCGAGTCGGACCATTTTGTGGATATTTTTACATATTTTGTTGCTATGGGTTATTAGAATTCCACGAAATTTTATTTGACGCAGTTCGGACCGGAATCGGAGCTGATATGATCGAAACTCGGATTTCAAAAAATTGTCAAAGGGGATAGTACACGGGTTATTGTTAAAAATCAAGTCGGACCTTTTTGTGGATTTTTTTATATATTTTGTTCCTATGGGTTATTGAAATTCAACTAAATTTTATTTGATGCAGTTCAGACTTGAATCGAAGCTGATATGATCGAAACTCGGTTTTCGGATAATCCTCAAAGTGGTTAGTACACGGGATATTGTTAAAAATCGAGTCGGACCATTTTGTGGATATTTTTACATATTTAGTTCCTATGGGTTATTGGAATTTCACGAAATTTTATTTGACGCAGTTCGGACCGGAATCAGAGCTGATATGATCGAAACTCGGATTTCGAAAAATTGTCAAAGGGGATAGTACACGGGATATTGTTAAAAATCGAGTCGGACCATTTTGTGGATATTTTTACATATTTTGTTCCTATGGGTTATTGGAATTCCACGAAATTTTATTTGACGCAGTTCGGACCGGAATCAGAGCTGATATGATCGAAACTCGGATTTCGAAAAATTGTCAAAGGGGATAGTACACGGGATATTGTTAAAAATCAAGTCGGACCATTTTGTGGATATTTTTATATATTTTGTTCCTATGGGTTATTGAAATTCAACCAAATTTTATTTGATGCAGTTTGGACTTGAATCGAAGCTGATATGATCGAAACTCGGTTTTCGGATAATCCTCAAAAGGGTTAGTACACGGGATATTGTTAAAAATCGAGTCGGACCATTTTGTGGATATTTTTACATATTTTGTTCCTATGGGTTATTGGAATTCCACGAAATTTTATTTGACGCAGTTCGGACCGGAATCGGAGCTGATATGATCGAAAATCAGATTTCTAAAAATTGTCAAAGGGGATAGTACACGGGATATTGTTAAAAATCGAGTCGGACCATTTTGTGGATATTTTTACATATTTTGTTCCTATGGGTTATTGAAATTCAACCAAATTTTATTTGATGCAGTTCGGACTTGAATCGAAGCTGATATGATCGAAACTCGGTTTTCGGATAATCCTCAAAAGGGTTAGTACACGGGATATTGTTAAAAATCGAGTCGGACCATTTTGTGGATATTTTTACATATTTTGTTCCTATGGGTTATTGGAATTCCACGAAATTTTATTTGACGCAGTTCGGACCGGAATCGGAGCTGATATGATCGAAAATCAGATTTCTAAAAATTGTCAAAGGGGATAGTACACGGGATATTGTTAAAAATCGAGTCGGACCATTTTGTGGATATTTTTACATATTTTGTTGCTATGGGTTATTAGAATTCCACGAAATTTTATTTGACGCAGTTCGGACCGGAATCGGAGCTGATATGATCGAAACTCGGATTTCAAAAAATTGTCAAAGGGGATAGTACACGGGATATTGTTAAAAATCAAGTCGGACCTTTTTGTGGATTTTTTTATATATTTTGTTCCTATGGGTTATTGAAATTCAACCAAATTTTATTTGATGCAGTTCAGACTTGAATCGAAGCTGATATGATCGAAACTCGGTTTTCGGATAATCCTCAAAGTGGTTAGTACACGGGATATTGTTAAAAATCGAGTCGGACCATTTTGTGGATATTTTTTCATATTTTGTTCCTATGGGTTATTGGAATTCCACGAAATTTTATTTGACGCAGTTTGGACCGGAATCGGAGCTGATATGATCGAAACTCGGATTTCGAAAAATTGTCAAAGGGGATAGTACACGGGATATTGTTAAAAATCGAGTCGGACCATTTTGTGGATATTTTTACATATTTTGTTCCTATGGGTTATTGGAATTCCACGAAATTTTATTTGACGCAGTTCGGACCGGAATCAGAGCTGATATGATCGAAACTCGGATTTCGAAAAATTGTCAAAGGGGATAGTACACGGGATATTGTTAAAAATCAAGTCGGACCATTTTGTGGATATTTTTATATATTTTGTTCCTATGGGTTATTGAAATTCAACCAAATTTTATTTGATGCAGTTCGGACTTGAATCGAAGCTGATATGATCGAAACTCGATTTTCGGATAATCCTCAAAAGGGTTAGTACACGGGATATTGTTAAAAATCGAGTCGGACCATTTTGTGGATATTTTTACATATTTTGTTCCTATGGGTTATTGGAATTCCACGAAATTTTATTTGACGCAGTTCGGACCGGAATCGGAGCTGATATGATCGAAAATCAGATTTCTAAAAATTGTCAAAGGGGATAGTACACGGGATATTGTTAAAAATCGAGTCGGACCATTTTGTGGATATTTTTACATATTTTGTTGCTATGGGTTATTAGAATTCCACGAAATTTTATTTGACGCAGTTCGGACCGGAATCGGAGCTGATATGGTCGAAACTCGGATTTCAAAAAATTGTCAAAGGGGATAGTACACGGGATATTGTTAAAAATCAAGTCGGACCTTTTTGGGGATTTTTTATATATTTTGTTCCTATGGGTTATTGAAATTCAACCAAATTTTATTTGATGCAGTTCAGACTTGAATCGAAGCTCATATGATCGAAACTCGGTTTTCGGATAATCCTCAAAGTGGTTAGTACACGGGATATTGTTAAAAATCGAGTCGGACCATTTTGTGGATATTTTTACATATTTTGTTCCTATGGGTTATTGGAATTCCACGAAATTTTATTTGACGCAGTTCGGACCGGAATCAGAGCTGATATGATCGAAACTCGGATTTCGAAAAATTGTCAAAGGGGATAGTACACGGGATATTGTTAAAAATCGAGTCGGACCATTTTGTGGATATTTTTACATATTTTGTTCCTATGGGTTATTGAAATTCAACCAAATTTTATTTGATGCAGTTCGGACTTGAATCGAAGCTGATATGATCGAAACTCGGTTTTCGGATAATCCTCAAAAGGGTTAGTACACGGGATATTGTTAAAAATCGAGTCGGACCATTTTGTGGATATTTTTACATATTTTGTTCCTATGGGTTATTGGAATTCCACGAAATTTTATTTGACGCAGTTCGGACCGGAATCGGAGCTGATATGATCGAAAATCAGATTTCTAAAAATTGTCAAAGGGGATAGTACACGGGATATTGTTAAAAATCGAGTCGGACCATTTTGTGGATATTTTTACATATTTTGTTGCTATGGGTTATTAGAATTCCACGAAATTTTATTTGACGCAGTTCGGACCGGAATCGGAGCTGATATGATCGAAACTCGGATTTCAAAAAATTGTCAAAGGGGATAGTACACGGGATATTGTTAAAAATCAAGTCGGACCTTTTTGGGGATTTTTTTATATATTTTGTTCCTATGGGTTATTGAAATTCAACCAAATTTTATTTCATGCAGTTCGGACTTGAATCGAAGCTGATATGATCGAAACTCGGTTTTCGGATAATCCTCAAAAGGGTTAGTACACGGGATATTGTTAAAAATCGAGTCGGACCATTTTGTGGATATTTTTACATATTTTGTTCCTATGGGTTATTGGAATTCCACGAAATTTTATTTGACGCAGTTCGGACCGGAATCGGAGCTGATATGATCGAAAATCAGATTTCTAAAAATTGTCAAAGGGGATAGTACACGGGATATTGTTAAAAATCGAGTCGGACCATTTTGTGGATATTTTTACATATTTTGTTGCTATGGGTTATTAGAATTCCACGAAATTTTATTTGACGCAGTTCGGACCGGAATCGGAGCTGATATGATCGAAACTCGGATTTCAAAAAATTGTCAAAGGGGATAGTACACGGGATATTGTTAAAAATCAAGTCGGACCTTTTTGGGGATTTTTTTATATATTTTGTTCCTATGGGTTATTGAAATTCAACCAAATTTTATTTGATGCAGTTCAGACTTGAATCGAAGCTGATATGATCGAAACTCGGTTTTCGGATAATCCTCAAAGTGGTTAGTACACGGGATATTGTTAAAAATCAAGTCGGACCATTTTGTGGATATTTTTACATATTTTGTTCCTATGGGTTATTGAAATTCAACCAAATTTTATTTGATGCAGTTCGGACTTGAATCGAAGCTGATATGATCGAAACTCGGTTTTCGGATAATCCTCAAAAGGGTTAGTACACGGGATATTGTTAAAAATCGAGTCGGACCATTTTGTGGATATTTTTACATATTTTGTTCCTATGGGTTATTGGAATTCCACGAAATTTTATTTGACGCAGTTCGGACCGGAATCGGAGCTGATATGATCGAAAATCAGATTTCTAAAAATTGTCAAAGGGGATAGTACACGGGATATTGTTAAAAATCGAGTCGGACCATTTTGTGGATATTTTTACATATTTTGTTGCTATGGGTTATTAGAATTCCACGAAATTTTATTTGACGCAGTTCGGACCGGAATCGGAGCTGATATGATCGAAACTCGGATTTCAAAAAATTGTCAAAGGGGATAGTACACGGGATATTGTTAAAAATCAAGTCGGACCTTTTTGTGGATTTTTTTTATATATTTTGTTCCTATGGGTTATTGAAATTCAACCAAATTTTATTTGATGCAGTTCAGACTTGAATCGAAGCTGATATGATCGAAACTCGGTTTTCGGATAATCCTCAAAGTGGTTAGTACACGGGATATTGTTAAAAATCGAGTCGGACCATTTTGTGGATATTTTTACATATTTTGTTCCTATGGGTTATTGGAATTCCACGAAATTTTATTTGACGCAGTTCGGACCGGAATCGGAGCTGATATGATCGAAAATCAGATTTCTAAAAATTGTCAAAGGGGATAGTACACGGGATATTGTTAAAAATCGAGTCGGACCATTTTGTGGATATTTTTACATATTTTGTTGCTATGGGTTATTAGAATTCCACGAAATTTTATTTGACGCAGTTCGGACCGGAATCGGAGCTGATATGATCGAAACTCGGATTTCAAAAAATTGTCAAAGGGGATAGTACACGGGATATTGTTAAAAATCAAGTCGGACCTTTTTGGGGATTTTTTTATATATTTTGTTCCTATGGGTTATTGAAATTCAACCAAATTTTATTTGATGCAGTTCAGACTTGAATCGAAGCTGATATGATCGAAACTCGGTTTTCGGATAATCCTCAAAGTGGTTAGTACACGGGATATTGTTAAAAATCAAGTCGGACCATTTTGTGGATATTTTTACATATTTTGTTCCTATGGGTTATTGAAATTCAACCAAATTTTATTTGATGCAGTTCGGACTTGAATCGAAGCTGATATGATCGAAACTCGGTTTTCGGATAATCCTCAAAAGGGTTAGTACACGGGATATTGTTAAAAATCGAGTCGGACCATTTTGTGGATATTTTTACATATTTTGTTCCTATGGGTTATTGGAATTCCACGAAATTTTATTTGACGCAGTTCGGACCGGAATCGGAGCTGATATGATCGAAAATCAGATTTCTAAAAATTGTCAAAGGGGATAGTACACGGGATATTGTTAAAAATCGAGTCGGACCATTTTGTGGATATTTTTACATATTTTGTTGCTATGGGTTATTAGAATTCCACGAAATTTTATTTGACGCAGTTCGGACCGGAATCGGAGCTGATATGATCGAAACTCGGATTTCAAAAAATTGTCAAAGGGGATAGTACACGGGATATTGTTAAAAATCAAGTCGGACCTTTTTGTGGATTTTTTTTATATATTTTGTTCCTATGGGTTATTGAAATTCAACCAAATTTTATTTGATGCAGTTCAGACTTGAATCGAAGCTGATATGATCGAAACTCGGTTTTCGGATAATCCTCAAAGTGGTTAGTACACGGGATATTGTTAAAAATCGAGTCGGACCATTTTGTGGATATTTTTACATATTTTGTTCCTATGGGTTATTGGAATTCCACGAAATTTTATTTGACGCAGTTCGGACCGGAATCGGAGCTGATATGATCGAAAATCAGATTTCTAAAAATTGTCAAAGGGGATAGTACACGGGATATTGTTAAAAATCGAGTCGGACCATTTTGTGGATATTTTTACATATTTTGTTGCTATGGGTTATTAGAATTCCACGAAATTTTATTTGACGCAGTTCGGACCGGAATCGGAGCTGATATGATCGAAACTCGGATTTCAAAAAATTGTCAAAGGGGATAGTACACGGGATATTGTTAAAAATCAAGTCGGACCTTTTTGGGGATTTTTTTATATATTTTGTTCCTATGGGTTATTGAAATTCAACCAAATTTTATTTCATGCAGTTCGGACTTGAATCGAAGCTGATATGATCGAAACTCGGTTTTCGGATAATCCTCAAAAGGGTTAGTACACGGGATATTGTTAAAAATCGAGTCGGACCATTTTGTGGATATTTTTACATATTTTGTTCCTATGGGTTATTAGAATTCCACGAAATTTTATTTGACGCAGTTCGGACCGGAATCGGAGCTGATATGATCGAAAATCAGATTTCTAAAAATTGTCAAAGGGGATAGTACACGGGATATTGTTAAAAATCGAGTCGGACCATTTTGTGGATATTTTTACATATTTTGTTGCTATGGGTTATTAGAATTCCACGAAATTTTATTTGACGCAGTTCGGACCGGAATCGGAGCTGATATGATCGAAACTCGGATTTCAAAAAATTGTCAAAGGGGATAGTACACGGGATATTGTTAAAAATCAAGTCGGACCTTTTTGGGGATTTTTTTATATATTTTGTTCCTATGGGTTATTGAAATTCAACCAAATTTTATTTGATGCAGTTCAGACTTGAATCGAAGCTGATATGATCGAAACTCGGTTTTCGGATAATCCTCAAAGTGGTTAGTACACGGGATATTGTTAAAAATCAAGTCGGACCATTTTGTGGATATTTTTACATATTTTGTTCCTATGGGTTATTGAAATTCAACCAAATTTTATTTGATGCAGTTCGGACTTGAATCGAAGCTGATATGATCGAAACTCGGTTTTCGGATAATCCTCAAAAGGGTTAGTACACGGGATATTGTTAAAAATCGAGTCGGACCATTTTGTGGATATTTTTACATATTTTGTTCCTATGGGTTATTGGAATTCCACGAAATTTTATTTGACGCAGTTCGGACCGGAATCGGAGCTGATATGATCGAAAATCAGATTTCTAAAAATTGTCAAAGGGGATAGTACACGGGATATTGTTAAAAATCGAGTCGGACCATTTTGTGGATATTTTTACATATTTTGTTGCTATGGGTTATTAGAATTCCACGAAATTTTATTTGACGCAGTTCGGACCGGAATCGGAGCTGATATGATCGAAACTCGGATTTCAAAAAATTGTCAAAGGGGATAGTACACGGGATATTGTTAAAAATCAAGTCGGACCTTTTTGTGGATTTTTTTTATATATTTTGTTCCTATGGGTTATTGAAATTCAACCAAATTTTATTTGATGCAGTTCAGACTTGAATCGAAGCTGATATGATCGAAACTCGGTTTTCGGATAATCCTCAAAGTGGTTAGTACACGGGATATTGTTAAAAATCGAGTCGGACCATTTTGTGGATATTTTTACATATTTTGTTCCTATGGGTTATTGGAATTCCACGAAATTTTATTTGACGCAGTTCGGACCGGAATCAGAGCTGATATGATCGAAACTCGGATTTCGAAAAATTGTCAAAGGGGATAGTACACGGGATATTGTTAAAAATCGAGTCGGACCATTTTGTGGATATTTTTACATATTTTGTTCCTATGGGTTATTGAAATTCAACCAAATTTTATTTGATACAGTTCGGACTTGAATCGAAGCTGATATGATCGAAACTCGGTTTTCGGATAATCCTCAAAAGGGTTAGTACACGGGATATTGTTAAAAATCGAGTCAGACCATTTTGTGGATATTTTTACATATTTTGTTCCTATGGGTTATTGGAATTCCATGAAATTTTATTTGACGCAGTTCGGACCGGAATCGGAGCTGATATGATCGAAAATCAGATTTCTAAAAATTGTCAAAGGGGATAGTACACGGGATATTGTTAAAAATCGAGTCGGACCATTTTGTGGATATTTTTACATATTTTGTTGCTATGGGTTATTAGAATTCCACGAAATTTTATTTGACGCAGTTCGGACCGGAATCGGAGCTGATATTATCGAAACTCGGATTTCAAAAAATTGTCAAAGGGGATAGTACACGGGATATTGTTAAAAATCAAGTCGGACCTTTTTGTGGATTTTTTTATATATTTTGTTCCTATGGGTTATTGAAATTCAACTAAATTTTATTTGATGCAGTTCAGACTTGAATCGAAGCTGATATGATCGAAACTCGGTTTTCGGATAATCCTCAAAGTGGTTAGTACACGGGATATTGTTAAAAATCGAGTCGGACCATTTTGTGGATATTTTTACATATTTTGTTCCTATGGGTTATTGGAATTCCACGAAATTTTATTTGACGCAGTTCGGACCGGAATCGGAGCTGATATGATCGAAAATCAGATTTCTAAAAATTGTCAAAGGGGATAGTACACGGGATATTGTTAAAAATCGAGTCGGACCATTTTGTGGATATTTTTACATATTTTGTTGCTATGGGTTATTAGAATTCCACGAAATTTTATTTGACGCAGTTCGGACCGGAATCGGAGCTGATATGATCGAAACTCGGATTTCAAAAAATTGTCAAAGGGGATAGTACACGGGATATTGTTAAAAATCAAGTCGGACCTTTTTGGGGATTTTTTTATATATTTTGTTCCTATGGGTTATTGAAATTCAACCAAATTTTATTTGATGCAGTTCAGACTTGAATCGAAGCTGATATGATCGAAACTCGGTTTTCGGATAATCCTCAAAGTGGTTAGTACACGGGATATTGTTAAAAATCGAGTCGGACCATTTTGTGGATATTTTTACATATTTTGTTCCTATGGGTTATTGAAATTCAACCAAATTTTATTTGATGCAGTTCGGACTTGAATCGAAGCTGATATGATCGAAACTCGGTTTTCGGATAATCCTCAAAAGGGTTAGTACACGGGATATTGTTAAAAATCGAGTCGGACCATTTTGTGGATATTTTTACATATTTTGTTCCTATGGGTTATTGGAATTCCACGAAATTTTATTTGACGCAGTTCGGACCGGAATCGGAGCTGATATGATCGAAAATCAGATTTCTAAAAATTGTCAAAGGGGATAGTACACGGGATATTGTTAAAAATCGAGTCGGACCATTTTGTGGATATTTTTACATATTTTGTTGCTATGGGTTATTAGAATTCCACGAAATTTTATTTGACGCAGTTCGGACCGGAATCGGAGCTGATATGATCGAAACTCGGATTTCAAAAAATTGTCAAAGGGGATAGTACACGGGATATTGTTAAAAATCAAGTCGGACCTTTTTGTGGATTTTTTTATATATTTTGTTCCTATGGGTTATTGAAATTCAACCAAATTTTATTTGATGCAGTTCAGACTTGAATCGAAGCTGATATGATCGAAACTCGGTTTTCGGATAATCCTCAAAGTGGTTAGTACACGGGATATTGTTAAAAATCGAGTCGGACCATTTTGTGGATATTTTTACATATTTTGTTCCTATGGGTTATTGGAATTCCACGAAATTTTATTTGACGCAGTTCGGACCGGAATCAGAGCTGATATGATCGAAACTCGGATTTCGAAAAATTGTCAAAGGGGATAGTACACGGGATATTGTTAAAAATCGAGTCGGACCATTTTGTGGATATTTTTACATATTTTGTTCCTATGGGTTATTGAAATTCAACCAAATTTTATTTGATACAGTTCGGACTTGAATCGAAGCTGATATGATCGAAACTCGGTTTTCGGATAATCCTCAAAAGGGTTAGTACACGGGATATTGTTAAAAATCGAGTCAGACCATTTTGTGGATATTTTTACATATTTTGTTCCTATGGGTTATTGGAATTCCATGAAATTTTATTTGACGCAGTTCGGACCGGAATCGGAGCTGATATGATCGAAAATCAGATTTCTAAAAATTGTCAAAGGGGATAGTACACGGGATATTGTTAAAAATCGAGTCGGACCATTTTGTGGATATTTTTACATATTTTGTTGCTATGGGTTATTAGAATTCCACGAAATTTTATTTGACGCAGTTCGGACCGGAATCGGAGCTGATATGATCGAAACTCGGATTTCAAAAAATTGTCAAAGGGGATAGTACACGGGATATTGTTAAAAATCGAGTCGGACCATTTGGTGGATATTTTTACATATTTTGTTCCTATGGGTTATTGGAATTCCACGAAATTTTATTTGACGCAGTTCGGACCGGAATCGGAGCTGATATGATCCAAACTCGGATTTCGAGAAATTATCAAAGGGGATAGTACGCGGGATATTGTTAAAAATCAAGTCGGACCATTTTGTGGATATTTTTATATATTTTGTTCCTATGGGTTATTGAAATTCAACCAAATTTTATTTGATGCAGTTCAGACTTGAATCGAAGCTAATATGATCGAAACTCGGTTTCGCATAATCCTCAAAGGGGTTAGTACACGGGATATTGTTAAAAATCGAGTCGGACCATTTTGTGGATATTTTTACATATTTTGTTCCTATGGGTTATTGGAATTCCACGAAATTTTATTTGACGCAGTTCGGACCGGAATCGGAGCTGATATGATCGAAACTCGGATTTCGAAAAATTGTCAAAGGGGATAGTACACGGGATATTGTTAAAAATCGAGTCGGACCATTTTGTGGATATTTTTACATATTTTGTTGCTATGGGTTATTAGAATTCCACGAAATTTTATTTGACGCAGTTCGGACCGGAATCGGAGCTGATATGATCGAAACTCGGATTTCAAAAAATTGTCAAAGGGGATAGTACACGGGATATTGTTAAAAATCAAGTCGGACCTTTTTGTGGATTTTTTTATATATTTTGTTCCTATGGGTTTTTGAAATTCAACTAAATTTTATTTGATGCAGTTCAGACTTGAATCGAAGCTGATATGATCGAAACTCGGTTTTCGGATAATCCTCAAAGTGGTTAGTACACGGGATATTGTTAAAAATCGAGTCGGACCATTTTGTGGATATTTTTACATATTTTGTTCCTATGGGTTATTGGAATTCCACGAAATTTTATTTGACGCAGTTCGGACCGGAATTAGAGCTGATATGATCGAAACTCGGATTTCGAAAAATTGTCAAAGGGGATAGTACACGGGATATTGTTAAAAATCGAGTCGGACCATTTTGTGGATATTTTTACATATTTTGTTCCTATGGGTTATTGGAATTCCACGAAATTTTATTTGACGCAGTTCGGACCGGAATCGGAGCTGATATGATCGAAACTCGGATTTCGAAAAATTGTCAAAGGGGATAGTACACAGGATATTGTTAAAAATCAAGTCGGACCATTTTGTGGATATTTTTATATATTTTGTTCCTATGGGTTATTGAAATTCAACCAAATTTTATTTGATGCAGTTCAGACTTGAATCGAAGCTGATATGATCGAAACTCGGTTTTCGGATAATCCTCAAAGGGGTTAGTACACGGGATATTGTTAAAAATTGAGTCTGACCACTTTGTGGATATTTTTACATATTTGGTTCCTATGGGTTATTGGAATTCAATGAAATTTTATTTGACGCAGTTTGGACCGGAATCGGAGCTGATATGATCGAAACTCGGATTTCGAAAAATTGTCAAAGGGGATAGTACACGGGATATTGTTAAAAATCGAGTCGGACCATTTTGTGGATATTTTTACATATTTTGTTCCTATGGGTTATTGGAATTCCACGAAATTTTATTTGACGCAGTTCGGACCGGAATCGGAGCTGATATGATCCAAACTCGGATTTCGAGAAATTGTCAAAGGGGATAGTACACGGGATATTGTTAAAAATCAAGTCGGACCATTTTGTGGATATTTTTATATATTTTGTTCCTATGGGTTATTGAAATTCAACCAAATTTTATTTGATGCAGTTCAGACTTGAATCGAAGCTAATATGATCGAAACTCGGTTTCGGATAATCCTCAAAGGGGTTAGTACACGGGATATTGTTAAAAATCGAGTCGGACCATTTTGTGGATATTTTTACATATTTTGTTCCTATGGGTTATTGGAATTCCACGAAATTTTATTTGACGCAGTTCGGACCGGAATCGGAGCTGATATGATCGAAACTCGGATTTCGAAAAATTGTCAAAGGGGATAGTACACGGGATATTGTTAAAAATCGAGTCGGACCATTTTGTGGATATTTTTACATATTTTGTTGCTATGGGTTATTAGAATTCCACGAAATTTTATTTGACGCAGTTCGGACCGGAATCGGAGCTGATATGATCGAAACTCGGATTTCAAAAAATTGTCAAAGGGGATAGTACACGGGATATTGTTAAAAATCAAGTCGGACCTTTTTGTGGATTTTTTTATATATTTTGTTCCTATGGGTTATTGAAATTCAACTAAATTTTATTTGATGCAGTTCAGACTTGAATCGAAGCTGATATGATCGAAACTCGGTTTTCGGATAATCCTCAAAGTGGTTAGTACACGGGATATTGTTAAAAATCGAGTCGGACCATTTTGTGGATATTTTTACATATTTTGTTCCTATGGGTTATTGGAATTCCACGAAATTTTATTTGACGCAGTTCGGACCGGAATTAGAGCTGATATGATCGAAACTCGGATTTCGAAAAATTGTCAAAGGGGATAGTACACGGGATATTGTTAAAAATCGAGTCGGACCATTTTGTGGATATTTTTACATATTTTGTTCCTATGGGTTATTGGAATTCCACGAAATTTTATTTGACGCAGTTCGGACCGGAATCGGAGCTGATATGATCGAAACTCGGATTTCGAAAAATTGTCAAAGGAGATAGTACACAGGATATTGTTAAAAATCAAGTCGGACCATTTTGTGGATATTTTTATATATTTTGTTCCTATGGGTTATTGAAATTCAACCAAATTTTATTTGATGCAGTTCAGACTTGAATCGAAGCTGATATGATCGAAACTCGGTTTTCGGATAATCCTCAAAGGGGTTAGTACACGGGATATTGTTAAAAATTGAGTCTGACCACTTTGTGGATATTTTTACATATTTGGTTCCTATGGGTTATTGGAATTCAATGAAATTTTATTTGACGCAGTTTGGACCGGAATCGGAGCTGATATGATCGAAACTCGGATTTCGAAAAATTGTCAAAGGGGA
This sequence comes from Saposhnikovia divaricata, assembly GCA_036435485.1. Lineage (NCBI taxonomy): Eukaryota > Viridiplantae > Streptophyta > Magnoliopsida > Apiales > Apiaceae > Saposhnikovia > Saposhnikovia divaricata. Next base: position 207,028,080 of record CM071601.1, on the reverse strand, counting down.
TAGTACACGGGATATTGTTAAAAATCGAGTCGGACCATTTTGTGGATATTTTTACATATTTTGTTCCTATGGGTTATTGGAATTCCATGAAATTTTATTTGACGCAGTTCGGACCGGAATCGGAGCTGATATGATCCAAACTCGGATTTCGAGAAATTGTCAAAGGGGATAGTACACGGGATATTGTTAAAAATCAAGTCGGACCATTTTGTGGATATTTTTATATATTTTGTTCCTATGGGTTATTGAAATTCAACCAAATTTTATTTGATGCAGTTCAGACTTGAATCGAAGCTAATATGATCGAAACTCGGTTTCGGATAATCCTCAAAGGGGTTAGTACACGGGATATTGTTAAAAATCGAGTCGGACCATTTTGTGGATATTTTTACATATTTTGTTCCTATGGGTTATTGGAATTCCACGAAATTTTATTTGACGCAGTTCGGACCGGAATCGGAGCTGATATGATCGAAACTCGGATTTCGAAAAATTGTCAAAGGGGATAGTACACGGGATATTGTTAAAAATCGAGTCGGACCATTTTGTGGATATTTTTACATATTTTGTTGCTATGGGTTATTAGAATTCCACGAAATTTTATTTGACGCAGTTCGGACCGGAATCGGAGCTGATATGATCGAAACTCGGATTTCAAAAAATTGTCAAAGGGGATAGTACACGGGATATTGTTAAAAATCAAGTCGGACCTTTTTGTGGATTTTTTTATATATTTTGTTCCTATGGGTTATTGAAATTCAACTAAATTTTATTTGATGCAGTTCAGACTTGAATCGAAGCTGATATGATCGAAACTCGGTTTTCGGATAATCCTCAAAGTGGTTAGTACACGGGATATTGTTAAAAATCGAGTCGGACCATTTTGTGGATATTTTTACATATTTTGTTCCTATGGGTTATTGGAATTCCACGAAATTTTATTTGACGCAGTTCGGACCGGAATTAGAGCTGATATGATCGAAACTCGGATTTCGAAAAATTGTCGAAGGGGATAGTACACGGGATATTGTTAAAAATCGAGTCGGACCATTTTGTGGATATTTTTACATATTTTGTTCCTATGGGTTATTGGAATTCCACGAAATTTTATTTGACGCAGTTCGGACCGGAATCGGAGCTGATATGATCGAAACTCGGATTTCGAAAAATTGTCAAAGGGGATAGTACACAGGATATTGTTAAAAATCAAGTCGGACCATTTTGTGGATATTTTTATATATTTTGTTCCTATGGGTTATTGAAATTCAACCAAATTTTATTTAATGCAGTTCAGACTTGAATCGAAGCTGATATGATCGAAACTCGGTTTTCGGATAATCCTCAAAGGGGCTAGTACACGGGATATTGTTAAAAATTGAGTCTGACCACTTTGTGGATATTTTTACATATTTGGTTCCTATGGGTTATTGGAATTCAATGAAATTTTATTTGACGCAGTTTGGACCGGAATCGGAGCTGATATGATCGAAACTCGGATTTCGAAAAATTGTCAAAGGGGATAGTACACGGGATATTGTTAAAAATCGAGTCGGACCATTTTGTGGATATTTTTACATATTTTGTTCCTATGGGTTATTGGAATTCCACGAAATTTTATTTGACGCAGTTCGGACCGGAATCGGAGCTGATATGATCCAAACTCGGATTTCGAGAAATTGTCAAAGGGGATAGTACACGGGATATTGTTAAAAATCAAGTCGGACCATTTTGTGGATATTTTTATATATTTTGTTCCTATGGGTTATTGAAATTCAACCAAATTTTATTTGATGCAGTTCGGACTTGAATCGAAGCTGATATGATCGAAACTCGGTTTTCGGATAATCCTCAAAAGGGTTAGTACACGGGATATTGTTAAAAATCGAGTCGGACCATTTTGTGGATATTTTTACATATTTTGTTCCTATGGGTTATTGGAATTCCACGAAATTTTATTTGACGCAGTTCGGATCGGAATCGGAGCTGATATGATCGAAAATCAGATTTCTAAAAATTGTCAAAGGGGATAGTACACGGGATATTGTTAAAAATCGAGTCGGACCATTTTGTGGATATTTTTACATATTTTGTTGCTATGGGTTATTAGAATTCCACGAAATTTTATTTGACGCAGTTCGGACCGGAATCGGAGCTGATATGATCCAAACTCGGATTTCAAAAAATTGTCAAAGGGGATAGTACACGGGATATTGTTAAAAATCAAGTCGGACCATTTTGTGGATTTTTTTATATATTTTGTTCCTATGGGTTATTGGAATTCCACGAAATTTTATTTGACGCGGTTCGGACCGGAATCGGAGCTGATATGATCGAAACTCGGATTTCGAGAAATTGTCAAAGGGGATAGTACACGGGATATTGTTAAAAATCGAGTCGGACCATTTTGTGGATATTTTTACATATTTTGTTCCTATGGGTTATTGGAATTCCACGAAATTTTATTTGACGCAGTTCGGACCGGAATCGGAGCTGATATGATCGAAACTCGGATTTCGAGAAATTGTCAAAGGGGATAGTACACGGGATATTGTTAAAAATTAAGTCGGACCATTTTGTGGATATTTTTATATATTTTGTTCCTACGGGTTATTGAAATTCAACCAAATTTTATTTGATGCAGTTCGGACTTGAATCGAAGCTGATATGATCGAAACTCGGTTTTCGGATAATCCTCAAAGGGGTTAAGTACACGGGATATTGTTAAAAATCGAGTCGAACCATTTTGTGGATATTTTTACATTTTTTGTTCCTATGGGTTATTGGAATTCCACGAAATTTTATTTTACGTAGTTCGGACCGGAATCGGAGCTGATATGATCGAAACTCGGATTTCGAGAAATTGTCAAAAGGGATAGTACACGGGATATTGTTAAAAATCAAGTCGGACCATTTTGTGGATATTTTTATATATTTTGTTCCTATGGGTTATTGAAATTCAACCAAATTTTATTTGATGCAGTTCGGACTTGAATCGAAGCTGATATGATCGAAACTCGGTTTTCGGATAATCGTCAAAGGGGTCAGTACACGGGATATTGTTAAAAATCGAGTCGGACCATTTTGTGGATATTTTTACATATTTTATTCCTATGGGTTATTGGAATTCCACGAAATTTTATTTGACGCAGTTCGTACCGGAATCGGAGCTGATATGATCGAAACTCGGATTTCAAAAAATTGTCAAAGGGGATAGTACACAGGATATTGTTAAAAATCAAGTCGGACCTTTTTGTGGAATTTTTTATATATTTTGTTCCTATGGGTTATTGAAATTCAACCAAATTTTATTTGATGCAGTTCAGACTTGAATCGAAGCTGATATGATCGAAACTCGGTTTTCGGATAATCCTCAAAGTGGTTAGTACACGGGATATTGTTAAAAATCGAGTCGGACCATTTTGTGGATATTTTTACATATTTTGTTCCTATGGGTTATTGGAATTCCACGAAATTTTATTTGACGCAGTTCGGACCGGAATCAGAGCTGATATGATCGAAACTCGGATTTCGAAAAATTGTCAAATGGGATAGTACACGGGATATTGTTAAAAATCGAGTCGGACCATTTTGTGGATATTTTTACATATTTTGTTCCTATGGGTTATTGGAATTCCACGAAATTTTATTTGATGCAGTTCGGACCGGAATCGGAGCTGATATGATCGAAACTCGGATTTCGAAAAATTGTCAAAGGGGATAGTACACGGGATATTGTTAAAAATCAAGTCGGACCATTTTGTGGATATTTTTATATATTTTGTTCCTATGGGTTATTGAAATTCAACCAAATTTTATTTGATGCAGTTCAGACTTGAATCGAAGCTGATATGATCGAAACTCGGTTTTCGGATAATCCTCAAAGGGGTTAGTACACGGGATATTGTTAAAAATTGAGTCGGACCGCTTTGTGGATATTTTTACATATTTGGTTCCTATGGGTTATTGGAATTCAATGAAATTTTATTTGACGCAGTTTGGACCGGAATCGGAGCTGATACGATCGAAACTCGGATTTCGAAAAATTGTCAAAGGGGATAGTACACGGGATATTGTTAAAAATCGAGTCGGACCATTTTGTGGATATTTTTACATATTTTGTTCCTATGGGTTATTGGAATTCCACGAAATTTTATTTGACGCAGATCGGACCGGAATCGGAGCAGATATGATCCAAACTCGGATTTCGAGAAATTGTCAAAGGGGATAGTACACGGGATATTGTTAAAAATTAAGTCGGACCATTTTGTGGATATTTTTATATATTTTGTTCCTACGGGTTATTGAAATTCAATCAAATTTTATTTGATGCAGTTCGGACTTGAATCGAAGCTGATATGATCGAAACTCGGTTTTCGGATAATCCTCAAAGGGTTTAAGTACACGGGATATTGTTAAAAATCGAGTCGAACCATTTTGTGGATATTTTTACATATTTTGTTCCTATGGGTTATTGGAATTCCACGAAATTTTATTTTACGCAGTTCGGACCGGAATCGGAGCTGATATGATCGAAACTCAGATTTCGAAAAATTGTCAAAGGGGATAGTACACGGGATATTGTTAAAAATCGAGTCTGACCATTTTGTGGATATTTTTACATATTTTGTTCCTATGGGCTATTGGAATTCCACGAAATTATATTTGACGCAGTTCGGACCGGAATCGGAGCTGATATGATCGAAACTCGGATTTCGAAAAATTGTCAAAGGGGATAGTACACGGGATATTGTTAAAAATCAAGTCGGACCATTTTGTGGATATTTTTATATATTTTGTTACTATGGGTTATTGGAATTCCACGAAATTTTATTTGACGCAGTTCGGACCGGAATCGGAGCTGATATGATCGAAACTCGGTTTTCGGATAATCCTAAAAGGGGTTAGTGCACGGGATATTGTTAAAAATTGAGTCGGACCATTTTGTGGATATTTTTTACATATTTTGTTCCTACGGGTTATTGAAATTCAACCAAATTTTATTTGATGCAGTTCGGACTTGAATCGAAGCTGATATGATCGAAACTCGGTTTTCGGATAATCCTCAAAGGGGTTAAGTACACGGGATATTGTTAAAAATCGAGTCGAACCATTTTGTGGATATTTTTACATATTTTGTTCCTATGGGTTATTGGAATTCCACGAAATTTTATTTTACGCAGTTCGGACCGGAATCGGAGCTGATATGATCGAAACTCAGATTTCGAAAAATTGTCAAAGGGGATAGTACACGGGATATTGTTAAAAATCGAGTCTGACCATTTTGTGGATATTTTTACATATTTTGTTCCTATGGGCTATTGGAATTCCACGAAATTATATTTGACGCAGTTCGGACCGGAATCGGAGCTGATATGATCGAAACTCGGATTTCGAAAAATTGTCAAAGGGGATAGTACACGGGATATTGTTAAAAATCAAGTCGGACCATTTTGTGGATATTTTTATATATTTTGTTACTATGGGTTATTGGAATTCCACGAAATTTTATTTGACGCAGTTCGGACCGGAATCGGAGCTGATATGATCGAAACTCGGTTTTCGGATAATCCTCAAAGGGGTTAGTGCACGGGATATTGTTAAAAATTGAGTCGGACCATTTTGTGGATATTTTTACATATTTTGTTCCTATGGGTTATTGGAATTCAACAAAATTTTATTTGATGCAGTTCGGACTTGAATCGAAGCTGATATGATCGAAACTCGGTTTTCGGATAATCGTCAAAGGGGTCAGTACACGGGATATTGTTAAAAATCGAGTCGGACCATTTTGTGGATATTTTTACATATTTTATTCCTATGGGTTATTGGAATTCCACGAAATTTTATTTGACGCAGTTCGTACCGGAATCGGAGCTGATATGATCGAAACTCGGATTTCAAAAAATTGTCAAAGGGGATAGTACACAGGATATTGTTAAAAATCAAGTCGGACCTTTTTGTGGAATTTTTTATATATTTTGTTCCTATGGGTTATTGAAATTCAACCAAATTTTATTTGATGCAGTTCAGACTTGAATCGAAGCTGATATGATCGAAACTCGGTTTTCGGATAATCCTCAAAGTGGTTAGTACACGGGATATTGTTAAAAATCGAGTCAGACCATTTTGTGGATATTTTTACATATTTTGTTCCTATGGGTTATTGGAATTCCACGAAATTTTATTTGACGCAGTTCGGACCGGAATCAGAGCTGATATGATCGAAACTCGGATTTCGAAAAATTGTCAAATGGGATAGTACACGGGATATTGTTAAAAATCGAGTCGGACCATTTTGTGGATATTTTTACATATTTTGTTCCTATGGGTTATTGGAATTCCACGAAATTTTATTTGACGCAGTTCGGACCGGAATCGGAGCTGATATGATCGAAACTCGGATTTCGAAAAATTGTCAAAGGGGATAGTACACGGGATATTGTTAAAAATCAAGTCGGACCATTTTGTGGATATTTTTATATATTTTGTTCCTATGGGTTATTGAAATTCAACCAAATTTTATTTGATGCAGTTCAGACTTGAATCGAAGCTGATATGATCGAAACTCGGTTTTCGGATAATCCTCAAAGGGGTTAGTACACGGGATATTGTTAAAAATTGAGTCGGACCGCTTTGTGGATATTTTTACATATTTGGTTCCTATGGGTTATTGGAATTCAATGAAATTTTATTTGACGCAGTTTGGACCGGAATCGGAGCTGATACGATCGAAACTCGGATTTCGAAAAATTGTCAAAGGGGATAGTACACGGGATATTGTTAAAAATCGAGTCGGACCATTTTGTGGATATTTTTACATATTTTGTTCCTATGGGTTATTGGAATTCCACGAAATTTTATTTGACGCAGATCGGACCGGAATCGGAGCAGATATGATCCAAACTCGGATTTCGAGAAATTGTCAAAGGGGATAGTACACGGGATATTGTTAAAAATTAAGTCGGACCATTTTGTGGATATTTTTATATATTTTGTTCCTACGGGTTATTGAAATTCAATCAAATTTTATTTGATGCAGTTCGGACTTGAATCGAAGCTGATATGATCGAAACTCGGTTTTCGGATAATCCTCAAAGGGTTTAAGTACACGGGATATTGTTAAAAATCGAGTCGAACCATTTTGTGGATATTTTTACATATTTTGTTCCTATGGGTTATTGGAATTCCACGAAATTTTATTTTACGCAGTTCGGACCGGAATCGGAGCTGATATGATCGAAACTCAGATTTCGAAAAATTGTCAAAGGGGATAGTACACGGGATATTGTTAAAAATCGAGTCTGACCATTTTGTGGATATTTTTACATATTTTGTTCCTATGGGCTATTGGAATTCCACGAAATTATATTTGACGCAGTTCGGACCGGAATCGGAGCTGATATGATCGAAACTCGGATTTCGAAAAATTGTCAAAGGGGATAGTACACGGGATATTGTTAAAAATCAAGTCGGACCATTTTGTGGATATTTTTATATATTTTGTTACTATGGGTTATTGGAATTCCACGAAATTTTATTTGACGCAGTTCGGACCGGAATCGGAGCTGATATGATCGAAACTCGGTTTTCGGATAATCCTAAAAGGGGTTAGTGCACGGGATATTGTTAAAAATTGAGTCGGACCATTTTGTGGATATTTTTTACATATTTTGTTCCTACGGGTTATTGAAATTCAACCAAATTTTATTTGATGCAGTTCGGACTTGAATCGAAGCTGATATGATCGAAACTCGGTTTTCGGATAATCCTCAAAGGGGTTAAGTACACGGGATATTGTTAAAAATCGAGTCGAACCATTTTGTGGATATTTTTACATATTTTGTTCCTATGGGTTATTGGAATTCCACGAAATTTTATTTTACGCAGTTCGGACCGGAATCGGAGCTGATATGATCGAAACTCAGATTTCGAAAAATTGTCAAAGGGGATAGTACACGGGATATTGTTAAAAATCGAGTCTGACCATTTTGTGGATATTTTTACATATTTTGTTCCTATGGGCTATTGGAATTCCACGAAATTATATTTGACGCAGTTCGGACCGGAATCGGAGCTGATATGATCGAAACTCGGATTTCGAAAAATTGTCAAAGGGGATAGTACACGGGATATTGTTAAAAATCAAGTCGGACCATTTTGTGGATATTTTTATATATTTTGTTACTATGGGTTATTGGAATTCCACGAAATTTTATTTGACGCAGTTCGGACCGGAATCGGAGCTGATATGATCGAAACTCGGTTTTCGGATAATCCTCAAAGGGGTTAGTGCACGGGATATTGTTAAAAATTGAGTCGGACCATTTTGTGGATATTTTTACATATTTTGTTCCTATGGGTTATTGGAATTCAACAAAATTTTATTTAACGCAGTTCGGATCAGAATCGGAGCTGATATGATCGAAACTCGGTTTTCGGAAAATTCTCAAAGGGGTTAGTACACGTGATATTGTTAAAAATAAAGTTGGACCATTATGTGGATATTTTTACATATTTTGTTCCTATGGGTTATTGGAATTCAATGAAATTTTATTTGGTGCTGTTCGGACCTGAATCGGGGCTGAAATGACTGAAACTCGGTTTTCGGATAATCCTGAAAGGGGTTAGTACACGGGATATTGTTAAAAATCGAGTCGAACCATTTTATTGATATTTTTACATATTTTGTTCTTATGGGTTATTGGAATTCAATGAAATTTTATTTGACGAAATTTGGACATGAATCGGAGCTGATATGATCGAAACTCGGTTTTCGGATAATCTTAAATAGGTGTTTGCACACGGGATATTGTTAAAAATCGAGTCGAACCATTTTATGGATATTTTTACATATTTTGTTTCTATGGGTTATTGGAATTCCACGAAATTTTATTTGACGCAGTTCGGACCGGAATCGGAGCTGATATGATCGAAACTCAATTTTCGAAACCATGAACCCTAAACTCTAAACCATAAATCCTAAACCTTAAAGCCCTAAACCCTAAACCCTAAACCCTAAACCCTTAAACCCTAAAACCCTAAACCTTAAAACCTAAACCCTAAACCAGCATTCAACTAAATTTTATTTGACGCAGTTTAGACTTGAATCGAAGCTAATATAATCCTCAAAGGGGTTAGTACACGGGATATTGTTAAAAATTGAGTCGGACCACTTTGTTGATATTTTTACATATTTGGTTCCTACGGGTTATTGGAATTCAATGAAATTTTATTTGACGTAGTTTGGACCGGAATCGGAGCTGATATGATCGAAACTCGGATTTCGAAAAATTGTCAAAGGGGATAGTACACGGGATATTGTTAAAAATCAAGTCGGACCATTTTGTGGATATTTTTATATATTTTGTTCCTATGGGTTATTGAAATTCAACCAAATTTTATTTGATGCAGTTCGGACTTGAATCGAAGCTGATATGATCGAAACTCGGTTTTCGGATAATCCTCAAAGGGGTTAGTACACGGGATATTGTTAAAAATTGAGTCGGACCATTTTGTGGATATTTTTACATATCTTGTTCCTATGGGTTATTGGAATTCCACGAAATTTTATTTGACGCAGTTCAGAGCGGAATCGGAGCTGATATGATCGAAACTCGGATTTCGAAAAATAGTCAAAGGGGATAGTACACGGGATATTGTTAAAAATCAAGTCGGACCATTTTGTGGATATTTTTATATATTTTGTTCCTATGGGTTATTGAAATTCAACCAAATTTTATTTGATGCAGTTCGGACTTGAATCGAAGCTGATATGATCGAAACTCGGTTTTCGGATAATCCTCAAAGGGGTTAGTACACGGGATAATGTTAAAAATCGAGTCGGACCATTTTGTGGATATTTTTACATGTTTTGTTCCTATGGGTTATTGGAATTCCACGAAATTTTATTTGACGCAGTTCGGACCAGAATCGGAGCTGATATGATCGAAATTAGTACACGGGATATTGTTAAAAATCAAGTCGGACCATTTTGTGGATATTTTTACATATTTTGTTCCTATGGGTTATTGGAATTCATTGAAATTTTATTTGGTGCCGTTCGGACCTGAATCGGGGCTGAAATGACCGAAACTCGGTTTTCGGATAATCCTCAAAGGGGTTAGTACACGGGATATTGTTAAAAATCGAGTCGAACCATTTTATGGATATTTTTACATATTTTGTTTTTATGGATTATTCAAATTCAATGAAATTTTATTTGACCCAATTCGGACCCGAATATCCATGTGTTTCAATGCTACCTTGAGGCTTGATCAGATAACTGAATCTTCTTCCAGTGTAAAACATCAAAACTATAGATTGACTTGTTGATTTTTCTTCTGACATATATCATCTTTTGAGATTCCTGTGACAGTTGATATTATTTACTTATTACAACCTAGTTTAATTGGATTAGGATCCTCGAACTACAAATAGGCTGAGTGATCATATACCTTTCAGTCTCCCCCTATTTGTTTGTTAGACAATAACAAGCAAATACCTAGAGGATTCTTCAACTAATCCCAATTAAACAAGTAAAAGAAAAACACTTTAAATGCTAAGTAAATAATGGAAAAGTTCTGGTTCATATAAAAATTATCCAGATTCAAACAGAAAAGATAAATACAAGATAGATGATCCTCTAGACTGATCATATAAGACAATTATCCTATCTTGTTCTATCAAAGCTCTAAAGATATCACTTCCAGAGCTGATCTTCATTTATCACTTTCTTCCTCGTTGATTTCTCCTTCTTCTTGTTCATCCAGATCAGGTAGATTCTTGATCAATTCAGAGTCAACAAGTAACTCTCTTCTGGATGATACATCTGTAGGATAAACAAGTGGTATTCCAAGTTTATTTCTCAACTCACCTTGATACTGCTTGTACTTCTTCATGTTGGTCTGAGAATAGGATCTTATATGGTCTGCAGCTTTAATTTTTTCTTGAGTTGCAAAACCATGATTTCGAAGAGCATATTCAACATACACCAAATGTCTGGCAAGATGTGTATATAATTCATTTGTCTGAAGATTAACAGTGTGAATAACTTCTCCCTTAAGAATTTTAACTTGTGGAGGGTTATCTATTATTTCAGGACCAACTCTTTCAGCAAATTCTTGAAATTTTTCATAAATACTACTTAGCTCAGAAGATGTTCTGACTTTTGGTCTCAGCACCCAAAGCTCTGACAGAGATCTATCATAGAAGAACTGAAGAGATACTTTATGAGATCCAAGCTTATGACTTTCAACAAAGATTAGTAGCTCACCATTCTTCGGATCAGTTGCAGTAGTTATTCTTACAATTTATGTCTTCAAAGCTTTTAGATACATGTCATGTACAGGGTTCTTTTTTTTAAAGCTTTCAAAAATAGCAATCACCCGACGATCATCATAGTTAGAAATTTGTGGTGAGTCTATTACTTTTGAGCACGTTCCCATTTATCACCACTTTTGTACTTGATGTACATCTTCCTTGCTTCCATCTTTTGAGCATGTTGCTTTTGTAGTGCTTCATGTTCAGCCTTTTGAAGCCTTTCATTATGAGCTATCTGTTCTAGTGTCTTCTTGAGTCTTTCTTCTCTCATAGACAGATTAGCATCATTCTGTTCAAGTTCTTTATTAGCTTCAAAATTCATTCTTTGTGTTTCAACAGAATCAGGAACTACTGGCTCTTCATCATCCCAAAAACTGAGATCCGGTTCATCAAATTCTTCACCATCATCAGGAAACTGCAAGTCAGTAAAAAGATCAAGGTTATCAGGTTAACCTGTATAGTAATAAACTTCTACAGTATCATCATCCTGAGATGCTATCTTCTTCTTCACCTCACTCCTATCTTCATTTTTTTCTTTACTCACACTTCCTCCCCCTCTAGATTTCTCCCCCTTAGTTGAGGAATCCTCTACAGTTTTATGGCTTGTACCAGCTCCAGGGCCACCTTCTTCACTACTTTCAAAGAATTTCTTCTCTTCTGCTGTAAGTGAGTGAGTTCTGCTAATGATATTATATAAGTGTCTCAACCCCTTTGCTTGATGATCATTTTGCCTTTCAATTTGACTGACACGATGTTCAGTGGATAAGTGATTCTCATTTATGTTATTCTGAAGATCTTCAATCTGATTCGACATAGAAGTTATAATGAGATCTTGAGCCACTGTGACATCTCCAGAGTCTACAATTGCTTGTTGTTGAGAGAGTTTGAGTGCATTGATCTTGTTAGTGAAGATAGTTCTCATGTTATCAATGTCAAACCTTAGGTTTTTATTATCCTCTTCAGGTTGATCAAGACTTTCTTTCATTTGATCAAGTTGTGCCATGAGAGATATAGTGTTTGTGTCATTGTGTGCGCTCACCTCAATAGCTCTATGAGTATCACTCACCTCACGTGCTAGTGTTTCACTCAGATTTGAGGTAATCCTTACATCACTCTTCTCATATTCCTGAGCTGCATCCATTGTACCTGCATCAGAAATCACCCTAGCCTCCTCTTGGAAGGTTAGTGGTGGTGCAATGGGAGTTCGCTGTTGACTCGTAAACATGCAAGTATACGCGATCACAAATAGCAAGTGATAAGTAAAGTTCGTTCCGCAGAGACTAGGTGTAAATGCCAATTTAATACCTATGCAACAGTGTATGGTTATTTCTTAATGCTTGAACAATTAACAATTGGTTTTCACTCAAACTATTTTAACTATCCACTAGAGAATAAATTAACAATTAAAAGATCTAATATATGAGAAAACATGGAGTTCCAATTTCATTGAATATTTCACTAAAGGTTGACACATAGAATCGATTCAGGTGATAAACACGATAATTAATCAGATAACACGACAATAATACGAGCTACCTTTCAGTACACTTGTATCAAACCACTTAATATCCACAAAAGATAGAAATTAAGAGGACACCAAATTATATTCAAATTATATATGTCTATACAATCTGGAAACACAATTGGTTTAAGCACAGGTTATCTTTATAATTACATGGGGCAATATGCATTGGTTAAATCATACCACTAATCATGAATAATTAAATTAAATCATGAACCCATGCTAATATGGCGATATCTCAATCCTAGAATCCACTTTCGCATTCATCAAGGATTAATAAATTAGATGCTAGCTACACATCCATCAATTAATTCAACCATATCAGATTATCGCAAATAAATCACCCAATAATCAATTACATGTCAAACACAATAATTACGTATTCCAATCCATTGGAACCCCATGATAATGAATTAGTTCATAATAAAACTAATCACCATCATGGGTTCTAAATTAAACATGATTCTAAATAAAACAATTAAATAATGAAAGAGAAAAACAATTAAAAGTAGAAGAGAAATGAAATAGAAAATTTGTCCCCAATGTAGAAGAGAAAATACAGAAATTGGCCTCCTTGCTTATGGCTTGAAGAACCCTAGAATTTTCTCCCCCAAAATAAAAATGTTGATCGTCGATAGCATAAAACCTAATGATCCTCATGTTTTTAAGTTTCAGATAATACATATCAAGTTTTGCTGCTAGCCCATATAAAAATATTGGGCCCAAAATGTTTGACCCGGAAGATAAATAAAATATCCAGAAAAATCGCCAAGGCACTGTACTCGCAACACACGAATTCCAGTGGTTGAACTGCGCCCCTGCGCATGATATTGCGCTCCTGCACATGACAGAGATCAGAAACGCGCCCTTGCGCTATGAAAGGCGCTCCTGCGCGATGTACCTCCTGTGTGGCTACTACGAAATGAAGGCCTGCGCTGTTGCGCTCCCAAATGGCGCTCCTACGCGGCTAAGTTCCTGGACTACATTTGTTACCACGTTCGCGCACCTGCGCTAGCAAATCGTGCCGTAGCGCCTTAGACACACTGTGATGTTGCTGAAAAATGAACGCCAAGAGCTGCTGCTTTTCTTCTACGCGCAACTGCGCTTCCTGGACCCTGGAAGATCAATACTGAACACCTGCGCATGTTATGTCCTGGACTAACCGAAATTTGAGCTGTTGCTCTGTAAAATCGTGCTCTTGCACCTCAACCCTCCTGGCTTCACTACCCACTACTATCACACTTAGAAAATCTCCATGTTAGGTCCAATCTGTTTGTAGAAGGGGGGGTTGAATACAAACAGTACTGTTTTATCGAAATTTGTCCGGATAATTTAATTTATATTTTGACAAATTTGAGCGGAATTAAATGAAACAAAATTCAAGTTGAATATAAAATTATATTAACTTGAGGGGTTTGTTACAAATACAGTACAGAATTTATATCTAGTTAATAAAAACAAATTAGAAAATTCAACATGAATTTTTCTAGATTTGTTAATAAAAATCAAGATATAGATTAGGAGTAAAAACTCGCTAATAGTACAAGAGTATCAAGGAAATCAATTCTATCGGATCAGATATTAAAAATAAGATGAACTTGATTTTCTAAATAATTTTCTGCTTCTTGTGCTGTGTTCTTGATGAGAGAGAAGAGAGAATTCAGTTCTTGAAATGTAATATTTTCTGTGTTCTTTTTCTTGCTGCTTGCTTCTGTCGAGATGTCTTGATATATATAAATCTCTGCATCTTTATCTTCAATTATAACTATCAAGACAATCTTCAATACAATTTCTTCTTCCAAGACAACCAGTTTTGTACTGCCAAGACAATAGGCAATACAATCGTCAAGACAATCAGGTTCTTCCAAGACAATCGTCAAGACAATCAAATTCAGATATCTTTGTCTTGCTTTATCAAATTTATCATTCTGTCTGAAGCTTTTTCTTTTTGATCATTATCAAGACAATCAAATTGAATTGCCAAGACAATCGTCAAGACAATCAAATTAGATTTTTATTCTACTTTTTAAAAGCTATTCAGACATTATCATTATCAAGACAATCGGCAAGACAATCAGGAATTGTCTTGCTTTATTGATTTCTTCACCAATACAATCGGCAAGACAATCTCCTATTGTCTTGCTGTTCTGAATTTAACCTTCAAGACAATCGGCAAGACAATCAGGGATTGTCTTGCTAGTTCATTTTTCAGAATTAATTAAAATTGATTAATAAATAATCATTTTAATTTATTCTTACTTAAATAATTAATCTGATTTAATTAATCTAATAATTAATTTAATTAAAGAATTAATTCAAGATGAATTAATTAATTAATTAAATTGACTACTTGATTTAAATTAATTAAACAAGAATAATTATATATCCTTGGATTGTCTTAATTCTTTTCTGAATCACTGAAAGTAATAAAAGAATACCACTGAATATTTTGTTGACGTTCCATGTACTGTCTGGTTCATGAACGACTAACCTCAATGACTGTCCTTTAATTTTCACATTAATAATGTGATTCATTTTTCTTCTCATCTCTTTCTCCTTCTTGTACTTCACTGT
Organism: Saposhnikovia divaricata; assembly: GCA_036435485.1. Classification (NCBI taxonomy): domain Eukaryota; kingdom Viridiplantae; phylum Streptophyta; class Magnoliopsida; order Apiales; family Apiaceae; genus Saposhnikovia; species Saposhnikovia divaricata. The sequence goes on along the minus strand of CM071601.1, from coordinate 207,012,665 downwards.
ATACTGTCTGAACCTGTCACTCTAGAAATCTCTGTCTTTGAAATAAATCCACTTCTTTGATGCTATACTGAGGCTTGATCAGCAATCTGAACTTCTTCCAGTGTAAAACATCAAAACTATAGATTGACTTTAGGGTTTTTCTTCTGACAGATAGTACCTCCTGAGATTCCTGTGACAGTTAAAGTTATTTACTTATTACAAACTAAGCTTAAGTTGAGTTGAGTCCTCGAACTACAAATAGGCTATGTCATATGCCTTTCAATCTCCCCCTATTTGTTTGTTAGACGATAACAAGCAAATTCCTAGAGGATTACTCAACTAACTCAACTTAACTTAGTAAAAGATAAAACTTTAAACACAAAGTAAATAAACGAAAAGTTCTGGTTTATATTTAACATTTTCCAGATTCAAACATAAAAGATAAATACAAGATAGATGATCCTCTAGACTGATCATATAATACATTTTTCTATCTTGACCTATCTAAGCTCTAAAGATATTACATGTAGAGCTGATCTTCACTTTGAAGTTTCTTCATCCCTTATCTCTCCAGGTTCAACTTCATCTTCTTGCTCTAGGAATCTTCTGATATTCTCTGTGTCAAATCGTTCTTGATCATCCAAGGTTTTGATCAAATCCTTGTCAAGTACACGTTCATAATATGACATAAGACCTTTAGGTTTCTTAGGCAAGATTCCAAGGTTACCCCAAAGCCGATTCCGAAGAATGTAATATTTCTTTTCAAATCCAGTTAAAGCATATGATCGAATAATGTCAGCAACAAAGATACTTTCTTTATCTTCGAATCCTGTAGTCCTCAGCATATGTTCTAACCATACCAGATGAGATGCAGTGTATAACTTCATTGACTTAGAATCAAGGAAACAAGAGTGTAGTGTATTACCCTTGAGAAACTTAACATGATGTGGAGTTTGAATAACTTGTGGACTATTCCTTTGAGCAAACTCCAAAAGTCTTTCATGAAGTAAAATATTCAGTTCAGAAAACCTTTTTACCTTTGTAGACATAATCCACAGTTCCATCAAGCTTCTCTGTTGAAAGATTTGAAGTGACACATAGAGAGAACCCATTGTACGAGAGTCAATCTGAATTATCAATTGATCTGCACATCTATCAAATCCAGCAACTATCCTTGAAATTTCCAGCATCAGTGCATCCATATATTGCAAGTAATCTGGATTGGTCTCTTGAAACTGTTGAAGTAGTTGGAGTAAACGTTCATCATCATTAGCAGTGTTCTGAATAGAATCAAAAATCTCTCTTGCTCTATCCCACTTTGGACCAATCTTCAACTGAATATCTCTTTTCCTTTCCTGTACACTGATTGCATGTAGCTTTTGTTTCTCTGCATCTTCAGCTTGCTTCAGCTTCAATCTTTCATTCACTACCTGTCTGGTCTTCTCAAGCTTAGCTTGTCTCATCAGACGATCAGCTTTCTCCTCTTGCAGTTCCTTCTCAAACACAGGATCATCTTGCCAGTTTGAAACTATTCCTGAGATCAAAATCAAACTCAAATGCATCCTGATCATGAGCAGCTTGAGCAGCTTTTTCTTTTCCCTTGGTAGACTTCTCCTTATGCCTCCCTTGTCCTCCTGACTTACTACCTCCTGCTTCTCCAGACTTACCTGCTCCATCTCCAGACTTCTCCCCCTTAGTTGAGGAATCCTCTACAGACTTCCGTTGACTGTCAAGCTCCCTATTTGCATCATTATCCCCCTCATTATCATCATCATAGTCTTCAAAGTATGCTCTTTGTTCTGGTGTGATATTATGAGTAGGTTTAACAATTTTGTATAGATGATCAAGTCCTTCAAACATGTAATCATACTTTTATTCAAGATTTGCAAAGGTTGTAGCATATGATTGAGCAGATTCATGCATTTCCACTTGAAGTTCATCCACCCTATTAGAGAGTCTGTCAATAGCATTTAGAATGTCTGTTCTTTCTGTAGATGCCTGGGAGTTAGATTGTATCAATGTATTGATTGCTGGAGTGAATGTAGTCTTTATATTGTGGACATCGTCACGAATGATCATGAGCTGATTGTTGACAGAGGTGGAAGAAGAAGACCGTTCATCTACTTGTGCTTTCAAAACTTGTTTTTCAGCCTCAGTTTCCATCAATTTCTTTTGCAGTTCTTTGATTTGAGCCATTAGAGACAAAGTGTTTGTGTCAGTGTGTGCGCTCACCTGATGTTCACTTAAGGATATGTCACTCTCCTTTCGTGCATGTGTTTCACTCATATTTAAGGTGGTCCTCACATCACTCAACACTAGCTCCTTTCCTTGAGCTGTACCTGCATAAGAAATCACCCTAGCCTCTTCTGGAGAGGTCAGTGGTGGTGCAATGGGAGTTCGCAATTCCCAATCCTCAGTCATCTCTATCAATTCATTTGGATTTGATAACTGAATTTCTTCAGTGATAGGATGACCAAGTTGCCTTTCACTTTCACCAGATAAATCTGCGAGTGAAGAATCCCTTGAGGGAGCCAGGAATGTTCCTCCTGGGAGGGGAGATGATGACTCTATTATACTTGGCAGAGAGTCAAGATTTCCCTCTGAAGCCTGTGAAGGCTCTTCTACCGTAACAATGGTAGGCACAGTAACAATCCTATCGTGCACTCCTTGCTCAGTGTCCTTAGCAACATCAGATTCTAAGTTAATGTTTTCCCCCATTGTGAGTAATAGAGGTGTGCTTGACTCTGTACAAGGTGCCACGGCCCTTTGGCGAATTTCAATAATTGCATCCTGTTGAGAGGATGAAATTAGTAACAGTTCATCGGCCATTTCAATGTCCAAGTCCTGTTGGGAGGAAATGGATGGGCTAACAGATGCCTCAAGTAGTAGGTTTCTTCTCTTCTTTGGTGGAGGCAGAGCTGTGGGATCACTCACATCATCACTTCTTCTATCAGCTCTTTTTGTCATCAACTTGCTTCTGGCTTTAGGTTTAGAGATTTGGTTAGACACAGTGGTCCTATCTTAATTGGGGCTTCAATCGAAATGGCAGTTCGGATAATTGAATCGTCATTCAAAAATCGTATCCAAGGCCTAAATCGATCGTAGGGACAATCGTTCGGATTAAAATAGCCAACCAAATTATGTTTCATTATCTCAAAATTATCAGCCATTTTTAAATACAAAAACACACTTTAATTTTAAGAAAATTAAAACAATTCGAAAATTTTCAGAATTAATAATTAATTAAAATTAATTAAAAATTCGAATTAATTCAAAGTTGTCAGAAAAATCCCAAAAATTTATATGTTGTTCTCTTGATCACTGGGAATCTCAATCTATTTTTAGATTTCTCAGAAAAATTTTAGAACTCCCAAAACAGTCAAAACCCGATTCTAATTTTTGAAAAATTTGATTTTCAAAAACTTAACCAAACTTGAAAGTAATCGGTTCAAATGAAAGATAATTGAACGATCTACTTGAATCAGGTCTTGTTTTTCAGTTTGGTTGAGGAAATTTTGACAGCAATTCGTTTCAAGAGTCGTGTGTATTGTATGTATATATTGAGAGAACTCTGTGTAAAGACACGAGAGTATTGATTGTATTGACTGATGTTTGAGATCTGTGTTTCTGTTTTTTTTTTAAGTACAAATCTATACTACAAGACAATCGGGTTGATTGTCTTGCCGATTGTCTTGGTAGTATAAATACTATCAAGACAATCGTTTACAATTCTGAATAAAATAAAATGAAAACGAAAATATTTTTTAATTTTATTAAAACACACATTAACACTACAAGACAATCGGTTTGATTGTCTTGCCGATTGTCTTGTTAGTATAAATACTATCAAGACAATCAATTATTTAACAGAATAATCAACAAATTAACACACACATTTTTTTAATTTTGAAAATAAAGAAAAACACTCCAAGACAATCATTTGTTTTGAGTAAAATAAAATGAAAACAAAATAAAAATCTGAAAAATATTTTATTAACAACAAAATAACCTTCCAAGACAATCTGTAGATTGTCTTGGCGATTGTCTTGATATGATAATCACAATCATAACAATTAATTAAACTGCTAATTAAAATGCTAATAAAATACAAATAATGTGCAAAATTAATCCAATTAAAATACACTCTAATATTATTAAAAATACTAAAAAATAAATATTTTACAGAAACATGGATTAATCTTTTTACGAGAACAAATAACAAAAGGACAAACATTACAAAACATTTAATAAAATAATTATTAAAATAGAAATAAATATCTACAAATATTCTAAACATATAGAAATATGGAGTATTAAATAATATGAATAAACAAAGTGAAAAATAACTAAACAAGCAAGAAAATTAGTTGGTAAAATAATTATACAAGTGATTTCAAACAACAAATATTCACAGAATAATCACTTGCAAAATTATTAAAGATCAAATTTCAGATATTAACAGTATTAATTACTAGGACTGTTTAACATACCCAATTCACTAACAATTCTAGTGAATGAGGATTCATTAAGCGACTTAGTAAAAATATCTACAGTTTGATCTCCAGAGCCTACAAATAGTAGTTCCACTGTACCATTCATTACATGCTCTCTTATAAAATGATACCTTATGTCAATGTGCTTTGTCCTTGAGTGCTGCACAGGATTGCTGGCGATTGCTATGGCACTTGTATTATCACATAAAATAGGGATATTTTCCAATACAATGCCATAGTCCATTAATTGATTCCTAATCCATAAGATCTGAGCACAACAGCTTCCAGCAGCTATATATTCAGCTTCGGCTGTAGAGTTGGAAACTGTTTGCTGTTTCTTACTGAACCAAGATACCAGTCTTCCACCTAGGTATTGGCAACTCCCAGATGTACTTTTCCTGTCTATAACACTTCCTGCATAGTCAGAATCTGTATATCCAATTAAAGTAAAACCAGATTCATTAGGGTACCAGATGCCTAAATTAGGCGTACCCTTTAGATATCTTAAGATTCTTTTGACAGCAGTGAGATGTATTTCTTTAGGGTTCGCTTGAAACCTTGCACACAAGCATGTGGCAAACATTATATCTGGTCTACTAGCAGTTAGGTAAAGCAAAGAGCCAATCATACCTCTATAGCCTGTGATATCTACCTTGGCAGAACTTTCACATAAACCAATTTTGACAGCTATAGTTGATGGTGTCTTTGCTGATGAGCACTCCTCCATGTGATATTTCTTGAGGAGTTCCTTGATGTACTTAGATTGACAAATAAATATTCCATCTTGTCTCTGACTTATTTGTAATCCAAGAAAGAATTTCAGTTCTCCCATCATGCTCATTTCAAACCTACCCTGCATTAACTTAGAAAACTTCTTGCATAGAAGCTCATTAGTAGACCCAAATATAATATCGTCCACATAGACTTGGACTAGTATTATATCATTCTTATGTCTTTTAGTGAAGAGAGTTTTGTCTATGACACCTCTTATAAAACCATTTTCTATTAGAAATTCAGAAAGAGTGTCATACCATTTTCTTGGAGCTTGCTTAAGACCATAGATAGCTTTGTAAAGAAAGTAAACATAGTCCAGATGATCTTGATCTTCAAAACCAGGAGGCTGTTCTACATACACTTCTTCATCTAGCTTACCATTCAGAAAGGCACTCTTGACATCCATTTGATAAACTTTGAATCTTGAATAGGATGCATATGCCAAGAATATTCTGATGGCCTCAAGTCTTGCCACTGGAGCATAGGTCTCGTCATAATCAATGCCTTCAGCTTGAGAATAACCTTTAGCTACCAGTCTTGCTTTGTTTCTTATCACAGTGCCATCTTCATCTAGTTTGTTTCTGAATACCCATCTTGTGTCCACCACTTTTCTATCTTTAGGTCTGGGCACCAGCTTCCATACTTCTAGTTGCTTAAATTGATTGAGTTCATCTTGCATAGCAATCACCCAATCAGGATCAGATAGAGCTTCTTCTACTTTCTTAGGTTCCATGACAGACAGGAACCCAGAATAGTTACATTGATTCTGATAAGCTCTTCTTGTTTTCACACCAACATCTGGATCACCAAGAATCAGCTCAAAAGGATGAGCTCTATTCCAAACAGTTTGTCTGGGAAGAATTGATCTTGACGATTCGCCTTGTTCTTCAGTATGATGTTGAGTATGACTTGTTGACCCTTCATTATCTCCCCCTGAGTTGTTGCCAGTTTGACTTGTTGATGGTTCAAGAGTATTAGTGGTGTCTTGAAAGTTATCATTGTTTTCACTAGCATCACCTTGATCATTACCACCAACATTTGGATTATTATTATCAGCAACAACTTCAGGTTGATTGTCATCATCTGAATCTGAATCTGACATGTCATCAAACTTAAGCTTTTCAGATGGATCTTCATTTTGGATACTTGGGAGTTTTGTGTCATCAAATGTAACATTGACACTTTCCATAGTTTTCTGTTGATCAATAAGATACACCTTGTAGGCTCTTCTAGTATAACCAATAAATATTGCTTCATGTGCTTTTTCTTCAAATTTACCACCTTGATCTTCTCCTTCTTTCAACACAAAGCATTTTGTCCCAAATACATAGAAGTACTTGAGAGTTGGTTTCTTGTCATGAAGAGCTTCATATGGTGTCTTCATTAAGTCTTTATTGATAAGTGTACGATTCTGAGTATAGCATGCAGTGTTGACAGCTTCAGCCCAAAAGCTCAATGGAAGCCTGATTCACTTAGCATAGAACGTGCAGCTTCAATCAAGGTTCTATTCTTTCTTTCAACTACCCCATTTTGCTGAGGAGTTCTGGGAGCCGAGTACTGTCTAGTTATACCCTTTTCAGTGCAAAAGTCATTCAGAACTGCATTCTTGAATTCAGTTCCGTTGTCTGACCTTATTGCTCTGACTGGACGATTAGAATCCAGCTCAATTAACTTAATGTGATCAACTACCAGTTGTGGAGTTTCATCTTTTGAGTTCAGAAATAGTACCCATGTGAATTTTGAGAAATCATCAACGATCACAAGAGCATATCTTTTTCTTGACATAGACATCACACTAACTGGACCAAACAAATCCATATGGAGAAGTTGTAATGGTTCAGTTATTGATGATATGTTAGTGCTCCTGTGAGTTGCCCTTTTTAACTTCCCTTTTTGACAAGCATCACATAGACCTTCTTGAGTAAATTCAATCGACGGTAAACCTCTCACCAACTCTCTTTTCACTAGAGAATTCATTGTTTTGAAGTTTAGGTGAGAAAGTTTCTTGTGCCATAACCAACTTTCATCAGTAGATGCCTTTGAATAAAAACATCTAATTTCTTCTGTGCTTCCAGAGTTCATATTGGCTATGTACAAGTTTCCTTTTCTTACTCCAGTCAACTGCGGCCTTTCATTTCTCTTGTGTGATATTAGACAATTATTCTTGTTGAAATGCACTTCATAACCTCTGTCACAGAATTGACTAATACTGAGCAAATTGTGCTCAAGGCCGTTCACAAAAGAGACATCTTCAACGATAACATTTCCAGCTTCTAATCTGCCATATCCATCAGTTTTACCTTTGCTGTTATCTCCAAAGGTAACGACTGGGCCAGCCTTCTCCACCACATTTGTCAGCAGGGCTTTATCTCCGGTCATATGCCTTGAACATCCACTGTCCAGAATCCACATGACTCGTTCAACCTGTTTCACACCCTGCAATGACAAATTGGTTAGACTTTCTTCGGAACCCAAATTTGATTGGGTCCGGAGTACTTAAAGAATTGACCTTTATCAGGCAAAGCAACACTTTTTATTTTAACAACATTTTCTTTAGGTATAGGACATTTAACCCTGTAAACAGCTTTAACTTGTTTTGGTTTCAGCTTGGGTAACCATGTCTTCACCATATCCTGAGAAGGACTTGGAGTCCTAATCTTAGAATTAGGTGATGTTACAGTCCTGGATCTTACATGTTTATTTCTGCTCATTTGCTGTCTAGGAGCATTCTTATCAACACATGCATGATTACCGTTAAAGTAAGCAGACATTATATTAAAAGCACAAGACATGCAATTAACAGCATCACATTTCTTATGAGCAGTATCAATAACAGGAATAGCATGCATGGTAGATTTGTTGTTGCATTTATTCATGTTGTTACTTCTGTTACTAGTTTTCAATGAACTAGTAGACTCACCAACTCTTTCTGCTTTTACAAACACAGTCTTTCTATCTTTATCATTTTTAACAACTTGATTACTTTCTAAGACTACGCCATTAGCTACATCCTCAATGCGCATCTCTTCCTTAATGATTAAAGATGTTGTATCCAAAGGTTCTGCTATGGATTTCTTAAAGAGTGGGTTACTAACACTCTTAAGCACTAATGGTATACCCCTATCTACAGCACTGACACGATTAGGGGTATTAATGCTTTTTCGTCCAATAGCTTCATTATAATCAAACCCAATTCCTACGGTTTGATTAATTGCTTGTTGGTTAAACAACTCTTTAGCCACTTTACAAGAATTAGAAGTAGCACTAACCCTTATTTCTAGTTCAGCTATTGTTTCACGTTGTTGAACCACTATCTCTGCTAGAGACCTCTCAAGTTCTTTTAGCATTCTTATTTCTGATTTTTGTATAACATGGCAATTTTGTACATCATGTAATTCTGATAATTGATTACTAAGATCTGTATTTAACAAATTTAGCCTTTCAATCTCTCTATTAGCATTACCTAGTGTATCAGTAAGTTGATAAATATATTGACTTTCAGTACATGATACCTCAGATGATGTACCACTGGAGTTATCAGATTTTGCCATCAGGGCAAGATTGCCATACTCTTCATCTTCAGAGTCTGTATCATCCCAACTCTTTCCAGCAGCCACATAGGCTCTTCCTGTCTTCTTCTTCTCAGATCCAAAGTCTTTTCTTTGGTTTTGTTTTGGCTTCTGACATTCAGTAGCGAAATGTCCAAGTTCATTACAGTTGAAGCATCTAATTTTACTTCTTTCAACTGTTCCAGTTTTGTAACCTCCTCTGTTACTTGAGGATGAAGAACCTCCTCTCTGGAACCTGTTATAGTTAGATTTGTACCTGAACTTGGGATTCTTCCTGAATCTGAAGTTACTGAATTTCCTTACCAACAAAGCCATGGACTCATCTTCCAACTGATCTAGTTCTTCTAATGAATAGAAGTCACCTTCATCTGGAGTAGCATTCGTTTGACCAACTTCAACTTCGAGCTTGCCACTGTCAACACTACAGGGTTGAATAACCTTATCTTCCACTTCCTGTTTGTTCTCAACAATAAGAGCTGTAGAAGAATTAGCAATTCTTCCTTTTCCATAAATCTCCTTTTGTTGAGATTGTTCCAGTTCATAGGTTTTTAAAACACCAAAGAGTCTTTCTACAGTAATTTCACTTAGATTCCTCGACTCTCTGATAGCTGTAATTGTTCGCACAAAATACACGCAAGCGCACGTGGACAACAAGTAATATAAAAGCAAGTAAGATTCGTTCCCGCAGAAATTGTATAACTTGGTTTATGCGTCTAAGCAACAATGTTTGATTATCGTTCAATGCTAAGACAAAAGACAAATTGGGTTTTGATTTTATATTATGCTAATCAAATTTACTAATTACTAAAAGAGAATGATTTAATTTATGAATAGAAACATAAGGTCCTAACTTCATTAAATACGTCCATTAGAGATCATGCCTTTACTCGATTTGTATGGTGGTTACGATAACTAATCGGACAACACGGAATAAGTATACGCTACCTTTCAGTACACGCACACCAATCAACACAATATCCACAAAAGATAGAAATCATGCAGGCACCAATTAGGTCTAGACTCTATATGTCTATAGAATTTGAAAACCTAAAGGTTGAAGAGCAAGTTATCCATAAGGATTACATAAGATAGTATGAGATGGTTAAAATCACACCACTAATCATGAAATCAATCACGAACATATGCTAGCATGGTAAGTTCTAAATCTAGAGATCCACTGTCGCTTCACTAAAGATTAACGAGATAGATGTTCGCGACGCATCTATTTAATTAAATCACAACCATGCAAGGATATCGCAAATCACCACATGTATATCAATTAGGCATTCACTACTAATTTCTGCAAATAAATTCGTTAGGACCCCATGACGGTGATTAGTTCATAGTTGGACCGTTCATCATCATGGGGTTCGATGAAAATATGCTAATAAACATGACTAGAATGAAGAAAAGAATAATATTAATTAATAAGGGTTTAGGAACAAATCCGAAGAATGCCAAGTTACAAAAGATAGGTTGATCTTGATCCGTTGCTTGTCACGAACAATTGATCATTCACTCCTTAATGTTAACAAATTAAAACCCTCCTCTTTCGATTACAATGATAACCAGAGTTTTTATAGGCCCTAAAAACCAGATCATACAAGGAAACAACTCAGAATTGCATTAACATTCGAAAAGGGCAAAACTGTAAAATTTTCCAGAATTCAGGCTGAGCGGCCGCCTAGAATCTTGAGCTGCCGCCTGGACAATTCCCCCTGAGCGGCCGCCTGGAATCTTGAGCGCCCGCCCGGACAACTTCCTGGAATTTCTGATTTTCATGGTAATTGTCGTTCCTTGCTTCGTTTTCCCTCGCTCTTCTGGAAACCTTCTTAAACAAACACCTTGGGCCTATATCCAACATAACATCTTCAATTACCGACTCCGATCCTGAGATAAAAAATCCTGCACATTTCCACTAAAAACTAATCAAAACACGACATACTTGAGGCCAAAACTACCAATTCAAGCCGACATAAGACGTTCTAAGTAGATATAAAATCCACTTATCACACCCCCAAACTTGAACCGATGCTTGCCCTCAAGCATAAACAATATACAAACTAACTAGTACCACTTCCGTAGGTGATCACGGTTGCATTTGGCATATGCAACAAGCCCTTTAAACCCCTAGGCAGCCCTAGTGGACGAGTAAGGTCTCGTGAGGGCCTATAGTGAATGTACCCACAAAATCCAACTGACACAAACGACTCAACAATGCAATGCATGAATGCAACTAATATGAAAATGCAAGGACCCCCTTTAGACTAACCAAAACCAACCAACAGGCAAACATCTCAAGAAGTGCAATACGTCCAAACAGAGCTCGACTAAATCCCCGTATATTAACTCTACATGATCAGAAACGTGCGTGTGTGCTATGCTCATCAGTTATACTCCCAGACAAGATAAAAAAATCATACTAATACTTTGTCAAGACAATCGCAGGTTTATAAACAGAATAGGCGCTAAACACTTCATAACTTCGAAACACCTCCACCTTCATCTGAGCTAGACAAGAATTCATGCTTTTATTTCTAACTATGACTCATAATATACAGACATGCTTATTTAACCGTGCAATGGATGAGACCCCAAAAGGCTTATACAATAATACCCATGTAGCGAGCGTTAGGTCAGTGGATCCCAGACTATAAAAGCCTTAGGTCACTAGGCACAAGTCCCCTCGTACTTAATAGCTCGAGTATTAAAGAGCTCACCCTGGTTAATTTTGCATTTAAAATAACTTTTTTTTTTTTTTTCTTTCCCCTTTTTTTTTTCTTTTTTTTTTATTTTTTTTTATGCCATCTGGAGTGAGAATTCTCATCTCCAACCCTAGACTACTCATAGCAAGTATGAGCGGCTTCGCCTTTGACACCTAACATTTATTAACACTAAATACAATGAAGCATGAAATCCTTGTGTTCCCCCAAACTTAGACTTTGGTGTTCTAGGCCATCAAGGGAATAAAGAAAATTCTAGACATAAACAATTGATTAATCTCAAAACAAGCGAACCAGCATAACTTCAACCTAGTCCAAGAGCAACCTAATGAGACTTTTGTAAAATTTTAATTTCTGAAGCATGCAAGTCAATTTCATAGAGACTATAAATCATCCCTCTATTCATCAATACCACACTCAAATTAACATCGACCTATCAATCAGAATCAGCTCGTCCTAAGGGATCATGAAAATGCATGTAATGCAACTAAGTGGACTCACATACAATATACGACACATGCAACAGAATGCTCTTATATGACAGATATTATGCATGCTACTACTTCTACACATACAAATATGATGCAATATGACATTCTATATGAAAACAGACAACATTACTAACCTTGAAATCTCCCCCCAAACTTAAAATCTGCCATGCCCTCATGGAAGAAAATAAAGGGTTAGCAACATACCTACAACTCTGCTGAATCATCATCATCCCCCTCCTCATCAGAATCAGGGGGTGGGTAGACAGTGCGAGCACCATAAACAGGCCACTGAGCGGAAATACATGCTGAGATCAAAGCAGAAGTCATATCCTCCGCATATTGACGGTTGCTCTCATGCATAGCGTCAATGCGCCTATTCAAGCGACGGAACTGAGCTTCCATAAATCCAACTGACAACGCATCACCATGAGACGAACTAGCGCGAGCTCGCGGAACCCTAGGAACCTGCGGCACTCATGGTGGCATACCGCCTCGCTCAGCCGCAGTAATAATGTAGCCTAACCCACGGCCATGGGGAACGCCGCCTGGCCATTCCACCATCCGCTCAATAAGGGCGTCATCAATAGCCCCCAACGGCATCAACACCGGCTCGTCCTCATCCCACCTCACACCAACTGCCCGACATAACTCAGTAACTAGAGAAGGATGAGGAATCGACATTGTGGCCCCCGAACGCAAAAACCTGATAATATTTTGATGAATGATGTGACCCAAATCAATGTAATGTCCATTAATAATAGCCCAGAGCAAAATGGCCCTCTCAACTATCACATCATGAGAATGAGATGATGGTGAGATAGACGCACATACAAACAGATTCCAAGCCCTAGCATAGCGGTTCAAAGCCGAAGATGGAAACGAACGAGGCTCATTAGTCCCGGCCCTAGTCTTCCAAACGGTGCCCGGAACACACAACTGCTCCACCATATCCTGAAGATCCACATCGGCCTTGGTCTTATGCGTCCAATCCTCAACCCGTCTTCCTCTATTCGGTTGCAGCAAGACTTGACGAATCGCACCTGGAGTATAATCAACAGTCAACCCCCGAACCACTGAGTACCCATTAGTCTCCCCCTTAGCATTAGCGTAAAATTCTCGAACTATGCTCAACGGGGCTGCTGTAGGAGATTCACAAAACGGTGCCCAGCCCAACTCCTCTACCAAAGCACGCAACTCCCCTGCCTGAAACGGCAAGAATCCCCTCTCTCTAATCACCGTCCTTGTCATTAACCTATTATATTCACTTTGAGCCTCCGGTGATATAAACTTCTCAACCTCCCCCAAACTTGAATCTGAACCCGAGGAGGGGTGATTACTACTGCTCCCCGCACTCCTCTCAACAACCCTTTGACGCTTTGGTGCCATGATCAATTAACAAAATAACTCTTTATTTCACAATCACCAATGAAGATAACAAATCCACAACTAACCCCCAATTGGCAAATTCACAATTCGTATGTAATGAAATTAATCAATAATGAGAAAAGAAAGTTACCCACACGAATCCGAGAGGGGAATTGCTTTAAAAACTTCCCCAATTTGAGTGAAAACCCTTGTTGCTAGGGTTAGGGTTAAGCAAGATGAGTTTAGATAGGGTGGAGTGTATGTATATATATGGAAGATAAATGGAGAGATATGAGATGGGATTGCAATCTAGGGGTGAATTAGGGTTAGGGAAGATATATGAGGGCAATAGGGAGTAGGGAATGAACCTAGACCTAAATTATGAGGTTGGGAGAGGTTTTAAAACACAAAAACGTGGGGAAAAAAAAACTGACCAGGGGGTTGCTCGATCGGCCGCCCAGAAGCTTGAGCGCCCGCCTAGAACTGACAGTAGGAACCTTGAGCGGTCGCCCAGCCTGGCGCGCGCCCGCCCAGCCTGCGCACTGATTTTCTTTTTTTTTCTTTTTTTTTTTTTGGTTTGAAGAAAAGAATAATACTACAACGTATCCTCGCGTGGGTTGCCTCCCACGAAGCGCTCTTTTACCGTCACTAGCTTGACTTGATTTGCGGACGTTACGTTTCCGTCAAAACGACGGATTCCGTTTCACGGTTCAATGGATCCCCGATATGATAATGTTTCAAACGCTGTCCATTCACCTTAAACGCCAACTCAGGTAATGTCTCAAAAATTTCAACCGCTCCATGCGGGAATACGGTTTTCACAGTGATCGGCCCCGACCACCTTGACTTGAGCTTCCCCGGAAAGAGTTTGAGACGGGAATTGTACAGCAAGACTAGTTGACCAGGAACAAAAGTCTTCTGAATCAACCTTTTGTCGTGCCACCTCTTAACTTTCTCCTTATAAATCTTGTGGTTCTCGTAGGCCTGCGAGCGGAACTCTTCTAACTCATTCAACTGTAGTAACCGTTTATCACCAGCAGCTTTAGTATCAAGATTCAACTTCTTTATTGCCCAAGGTGCTTTATGCTCTAGCTCCACCGGCAAACGACATGCCTTGCCAAACACCAGCTGATACGGTGACATTCCCAACGGTGTTTTATAAGCCGTTCTGTAAGCCCAAACAGCTTCGTCTAACTTCATCGACCAGTCTTTCCTTGACGGATTCACGACCTTCTCTAGAATCCTCTTGATTTCACGGTTAGATACCTCCGCTTGACCGTTTGTCTGAGGATGATAAGCAGTTGCAACACGATGTGTTACCTTGTACTTAGCCAACAATGCAGTGAACTGACGATTGCAGAAATGAGTTCCCTCATCACTAATAATAGCTCGCGGAGTTCCAAAACGGGTAAAGATTTGCTTATGAAGAAAATTCAACACAACCTTAGCATCGTTGGTTGGTAAGGCTTTCACCTCAACCCATTTCGAGACATAGTCTACAGCTAGAAGGATGTACTGATTATTACCTGAAGACACAAATGGACCCATGAAGTCGATACCCCACACATCAAAGATTTCTACCTCGAGAAGCATGTTAAGAGGCATCTCATTCCTCCGAGAGATATTCCCCACTCTTTGACACCGATCACACCTCAAAACGAACTGGTGAGCATCCTTAAACATTGTAGGCCAATAGAACCCTGCTTGAAGAACACGAGCTGCTGTTTTCTCCCCTCCATAGTGACCCCCATACACAGTGGAGTGACACTCTGTCAATACATCTTCTGTTTCACCATATGGAATACAACGTCTGATAATCTGATCAACGCCTTGTTTAAACAAATACGGCTCATCCCAATGATACCCTTTCACATCATGTAAGAACTTCTTCTTCTAAGCATATGACAAGTCCGGAGGAATAATACCACTAACAAGATAATTTACAAAATCTGCAAACCATGGCTCCTCTTCTTGTATCCTGAAAAGTTGTTCATCGGGAAAAATTCGTTAATCACAGATTCAGACTGTACATTCTTACCGTGCTCCTCTAACCTCGAAAGATGATCCGCCACCTGGTTCTCAGTTCCTTTTCTGTCTTTAATCTCCACATCAAATTCTTGAAGCAATAGAATCCATCGGATCAATCTCGGCTTTGAATCCTTCTTTGACATTAAATACCGGATGGCTGCATGATCTGTGTATACAATTACCTTCGTGCCAAGCAGATAGGCTCGAAACTTCTCAAAAGCGTAGACCACCGCCAAAAGTTCCTTTTCTGTCGTGGTGTAATTCAATTGAGCGTCATTGAGGGTTTTACTGGCATAATAAACCACAAGAAACATTTTCTCCTTCCGTTGCCCAAGAACAGCACCAACGGCAAAGTCACTCGCATCACACATTAGTTCAAAAGGCTGGCTCCAGTCAGGTGCAGTGATCACAGGTGCAGTAATCAACTTTGTCTTCAATAGTTCAAAAGCAGCTAGACAGGCTTCGTCCATTTTGAAAGGAACATCCTTTTCTAACAGATTGCACAGAGGTTTAGAAATTTTCGAGAAATCTTTGATAAAGCGACGATAGAAACCAGCATGTCCCAAAAAACTGCGAATCCCCCTCACAGAGATAGGTGGAGGTAGATTTTCAATAGTAGAAATTTTTGCTCTATCCACCTCAAGTCCTTTATTAGAAACCTTGTGCCCCAGGATGATTCCTTCCTGCACCATAAAATGACATTTTTCCCAATTCAACACCAGATTAGTCTCTACACATCTTTTCAATACCAGACTCAGATTGTACAAACAAGCTTCATATGAAGATCCAAATACTGAAAAGTCATCCATAAAGACTTCGACATTAATACCAATCATGTCGGAAAATATAGCCATCATACATCTCTGAAACGTGGTTGGGGCACCACAAAGTCCGAAGGAGACTCGTCTGAATGCAAAGGTGCCGAACGGACATGTGAAGGTAGTCTTCTCTTGATCTTCAGGTGCGATGCAAATTTGATTGTAACCAGAATACCCATCAAGGAGGCAATAGTACTCATGACCAGCCAACCTGTCTAACATCTGATCGATGAATGGCAGAGGGAAGTGATCCTTGCGAGTAGCCTTATTCAGCTTGCGATAATCCATACAGACTCTCCACCCAGTGACGGTGCGCGTTGGAATCAGCTCATTTTTCTCATTGGTAACCACGGTCATCCCCCCTTTCTTAGGTACACATTGAATTGGGCTCACCCAAGAACTGTCTGAAATCGGGTAGATAATACCCGCATCAAGCCACTTCAGAATTTCTTTCTTCACCACCTCCTTCATTATCGGATTAAGACGACGCTGATGTTCCACCGTTGGCTTATATCCTTCCTCTAGCAGAATTTTATGCATGCAATAAGAAGGACTGATTCCCTTTATATCTGCTATGGTCCAGCCAATGGCGGCTTTGAACTCCCTCAAAATCCTTAAGAGCTTTTCCTCTTCGCTTCCTGACAAGTTAGAGGCAATAATAACAGGTAAAGAAGATGCTTCACCTAAAAATGCATACCTCAAGTGGTCCGGCAGTGGCTTAAGTTCAAGTGTCGGAGCTTCCTCAATAGATGGTTTGAGACGAGCTTGTGATTTTTTTAACTCTTCTAGCCCAAGAGACTCGATAGGCAACTTAAAGCTTTTCCTCCACGGAGTTGCCTTCAACAATTGAAGCTGCTCTTTTCCTTCTTCGTCTTCATTAGTAGACTCACCTGTCAAAACTCTTTCCAACGGATCAGACATCAACAACTGACCGACTTCCGTCTTTACTGAAGATTCTACCCAATCCATCTGAAAGCATTCTTCCTCGTCTGAGGGCAGTTTCATTGCCTTAAACACATTGAAGGTGATAATCTGATCTTGAACCCTCATTGTAAGCTCTCCCTTTTGTACATCAATCAAAGTACGGCCGGTCGCTAGAAAAGGCCTTCCCAAGATTATGGGAATCTTCTTGTCTTCTTCAAAATCAAGAATCACAAAATCGGCCGGAAAGATAAGCTTATCAACCTTGACCAAGACATCTTCAACTACACCCCTCGGGTATGTAATAGAACGATCAGCCAACTGTAAAGACATATTGGTAGGTCTCGGTTCCGGCAAACCCAGTTGTAAGAAAACCGACAAGGGCATAAGATTAATGCTGGCACCCAAATCACATAAACATCTGTCGAAAGACAGATTTCCGATGGTGCATGGAATAGTGAAACTCCCTGGATCTTTTAGCTTTGGTGGCAATTTCTGTTGCAGAACGGCACTACACTCTTCTGTCAGTGCTACAGTGTCCAACTCCTCGAGTTTGAGCTTCCTAGAGAGAATTCCCTTCATAAACCTCGCATAGCTGGGCATTTGTTCCAGTGCTTCCGCAAAAGGAATGTTGATTTGAAGTTTCTTAAACACCTCGAGAAACCTGGCAAACTGCCTATCATTTTTTTGCTTCTTCAATCTGCCTGGATATGGAGGTGGTGGAAAGATTTTCGTATTCTCCGTAGACTTCTTTGCAAGAACTGTCTCGTCCAGATTTTTCGGCTGCACAACCTCACTAACCAACTGCTCAACTGCTTTATCCGATTGCTTTTGTACCTCTTCTTCTTCTTCAACAACTGGCTTCGAATTGCTTGTCACCTTACCGGATCTCAAGGTGACAGCTTTCACATGCTCTTTACCATCTCTCTTTCCTGGGTTAGCCTCAGTGTCACTAGGAAGAGTTCATGCCGGTCTGTTTAGCAGGGCACTAGCAAGTTGACCGAGCTGATTTTCCATTATCTTCAGAGATGCCCCTTGACTCTTCACTGCCATCCGCAATTCTTCCAGTTCATCTTTTTCATTAGGATATTGACCACTATTCCCCTGAGATTGCTGTTGGAAACCTGGTGGCTGAAATTGTTGCTTAGGCTGATACTGCTGATACTGCTGCTGAAATCCTTGATTGAATGGTCTAGAGGCAGGATGTTGCCCTTGATTTTGCTGATAATGTTGTTGTTGTTGAACACCGCCCTGATTGTTACTCCAGCTAAAGTTTGGATGATTGTGGTTATTCGGATGATAAGTAGCTGGCACTGGCTGCTGTGGCCTCTGATAATTACTCACGAACTGTGCTGATTCAGAAGAAATCGCACATTGAGTTGTATCATGTGCGCCCGCACACAACTCACATACACTAGCAACCTGCTGTAAGCCGTAATTAGACAACGAATCCACCTTCATAGCCAAGGCTTGCAATTGAGCTGTAATAGCTGTCGCTGCATCCACTTCCAGAACACCAGCTACCTTACCTTGAGACAACCTCTGAGTAGGATTTTGATATTCGTTGGCAGCCATCATCTCAATAAGTTCATAAGCCTCATCATAGCTCTTTGCCCATAGAGCTCCACCAGATGCTGCGTCTAACAAGGGTCTCGACTGAGCACCCAACCCATTATAAAAGCAATTTATCACCATCCAGTCTGGCATCCCATGGTGTGGGCACTTCCTGAGCATCTCCTTATACCTTTCCCATGCCTCGCATAGAGATTCTCCAGATTGTTGCGAAAACTGAGTAATGGCATTCCTGATAGCTGCTGTTTTAGCCATAGGGAAGAATTTCGTGAGAAATTTCTGAGCAAGGTCTTCCCATGTTATAATCGATCCAGCTGGTAGAGAATGTAACCAGCTCTTAGCTTTATCCCTCAGAGAGAATGGGAAAAGCCTTAGCTTCACAGCATCTTCTGACACACCATTTGTTTTGAAGGTATCACAGATTTCAATAAAACTTCGAATGTGCATGTTTGGATCTTCAGTAGGAGCACCTCCAAACTGCACTGAGTTCTGTACCATCTGAATCGTGCCTGGTTTGATCTCAAAAGTATTAGCTGCGATCGCCGGCCTGACAATGCTAGATGCAATGTCATTGATCTTAGGCTGAGAGAAGTCTTTCAATGGCTTTGGCTCTGCCATCTCTAAAGTTTCAAGTTCTTCTTCTGTTCGGTCCTCTTCTCGATCTTTGTTTTCCAGCTTTTCTTGGCGAGTTTTCGAACGCGTTCGCATACACGCTCAAGTACCTGAATTTCAAAGAATCAACAAGGAAACAATTAGTAACCAATCCGAGTCAGTGAACTTTAACGACCACTGATGTCAAACACATAAACTATAACAACTCCCCCGGCAGCGGCGCCAAAAACTTGTTCGCACAAAATACACGCAAGCGCACGTGGACAACAAGTAATATAAAAGCAAGTAAGATTCGTTCCCGCAGAAATTGTATAACTTGGTTTATGCGTCTAAGCAACAATGTTTGATTATCGTTCAATGCTAAGACAAAAGACAAATTGGGTTTTGATTTTATATTATGCTAATCAAATTTACTAATTACTAAAAGAGAATGATTTAATTTATGAATAGAAACATAAGGTCCTAACTTCATTAAATACGTCCATTAGAGATCATGCCTTTACTCGATTTGTATGGTGGTTACGATAACTAATCGGACAACACGGAATAAGTATACGCTACCTTTCAGTACACGCACACCAATCTACACAATATCCACAAAAGATAGAAATCATGCAGGCACCAATTAGGTCTAGACTCTATATGTCTATAGAATTTGAAAACCTAAAGGTTGAAGAGCAAGTTATCCATAAGGATTACATAAGATAGTATGAGATGGTTAAAATCACACCACTAATCATGAAATCAATCACGAACATATGCTAGCATGGTAAGTTCTAAATCTAGAGATCCACTGTCGCTTCACTAAAGATTAACGAGATAGATGTTCGCGACGCATCTATTTAATTAAATCACAACCATGCAAGGATATCGCAAATCACCACATGTATATCAATTAGGCATTCACTACTAATTTCTGCAAATAAATTCGTTAGGACCCCATGACGGTGATTAGTTCATAGTTGGACCGTTCATCATCATGGGGTTCGATGAAAATATGCTAATAAACATGACTAGAATGAAGAAAAGAATAATATTAATTAATAAGGGTTTAGGAACAAATCCGAAGAATGCCAAGTTACAAAAAATAGGTTGATCTTGATCCGTTGCTTGTCACGAACAATTGATCATTCACTCCTTAATGTTAACAAATTAAAACCCTCCTCTTTCGATTACAATGATAACCAGAGTTTTTATAGGCCCTAAAAACCAGATCATACAAGGAAACAACTCAGAATTGCATTAACATTCGAAAAGGGCAAAACTGTAAAATTTTCCAGAATTCAGGCTGAGCGGCCGCCTAGAATCTTGAGCTGCCGCCTGGACAATTCCCCCTGAGCGGCCGCCTGGAATCTTGAGCGCCCGCCCGGACAACTTCCTGGAATTTCTGATTTTCATGGTAATTGTCGTTCCTTGCTTCGTTTTCCCTCGCTCTTCTGGAAACCTTCTTAAACAAACACCTTGGGCCTATATCCAACATAACATCTTCAATTACCGACTCCGATCCTGAGATAAAAAATCCTGCACATTTCCACTAAAAACTAATCAAAACACGACATACTTGAGGCCAAAACTACCAATTCAAGCCGACATAAGACGTTCTAAGTAGATATAAAATCCACTTATCAGTAATTCTATGTTCTAGATGAACAGGCATTGACAATAGAAATTTTCTGTTGATCTCTTTCTGAGTGTAGTACTTGCCATGCATCTGTAAATTGTTGACAAGTTTGTTATATCTTTCAAACACATCTTGAATACTTTCATTGTATGCTGATCGAAAGTGTTCATACTCAGATGTCAGAATTTCCAGTCGATTCTCCCTAACTTCCTCTGTTCCTTCATTCACAGTTTCAATGGTTTCCCACATGTGCTTTGCTGTCTTGCAGTTAATCACATGACTGTACATCACAGAGTCTAGAGAATCTATTAAAATCAGTCTTAAATTAATGTCAAGTCCAGCTTCCTCTCTTTCAGCAAGAGTGAATTCAGAAGAATCTTTTTGTACAAGCTTTGCAGGGGTAACAACTTTTCCATCAGTAACAACTTCAGGAGTTAATCCAAAAGGTATTATTGGTCCTTCTGATAAGACTTTCATGTATTTAGGATTTGCAACCTCGAGGAACATTAACATTTTATTCTTCCACATATCATAACTGTTTTTGTCATATATGGGAATTTTCACAGTTCCGACTTTAGAAGACATGATGAATTTTTTAAGAGAGTTAAAAAATTCGGGGATGATTTTTAATCGAGTAAAATGGAATCTTTGGTTTGTGTATCAACCAACCTGGCTCTGATACCAATTGTTAGGTCCAATCTGTTTGTAGAAGGGGGGGGTTGAATACAAACAGTACTGTTTTATCGAAATTTGTCCGGATAATTTAATTTATATTTTGACAAATTTGAGCGGAATTAAATGAAACAAAATTCAAGTTGAATATAAAATTATATTAACTTGAGGGGTTTGTTACAAATACAGTACAGAATTTATATCTAGTTAATAAAAACAAATTAGAAAATTCAACATGAATTTTTCTAGATTTGTTAATAAAAATCAAGATATAGATTAGGAGTAAAAACTCGCTAATAGTACAAGAGTATCAAGGAAATCAATTCTATCGGATCAGATATTAAAAATAAGATGAACTTGATTTTCTAAATAATTTTCTGCTTCTTGTGCTGTGTTCTTGATGAGAGAGAAGAGAGAATTCAGTTCTTGAAATGTAATATTTTCTGTGTTCTTTTTCTTGCTGCTTGCTTCTGTCGAGATGTCTTGATATATATAAATCTCTGCATCTTTATCTTCAATTATAACTATCAAGACAATCTTCAATACAATTTCTTCTTCCAAGACAACCAGTTTTGTACTGCCAAGACAATAGGCAATACAATCGTCAAGACAATCAGGTTCTTCCAAGACAATCGTCAAGACAATCAAATTCAGATATCTTTGTCTTGCTTTATCAAATTTATCATTCTGTCTGAAGCTTTTTCTTTTTGATCATTATCAAGACAATCAAATTGAACTGCCAAGACAATCGTCAAGACAATCAAATTAGATTTTTATTCTACTTTTTAAAAGCTATTCAGACATTATCATTATCAAGACAATCGGCAAGACAATCAGGAATTGTCTTGCTTTATTGATTTCTTCACCAATACAATCGGCAAGACAATCTCCTATTGTCTTGCTGTTCTGAATTTAACCTTCAAGACAATCGGCAAGACAATCAGGGATTGTCTTGCTAGTTCATTTTTCAGAATTAATTAAAATTGATTAATAAATAATCATTTTAATTTATTCTTACTTAAATAATTAATCTGATTTAATTAATCTAATAATTAATTTAATTAAAGAATTAATTCAAGATGAATTAATTAATTAATTAAATTGACTACTTGATTTAAATTAATTAAACAAGAATAATTATATATCCTTGGATTGTCTTAATTCTTTTCTGAATCACTGAAAGTAATAAAAGAATACCACTGAATATTTTGTTGACGTTCCATGTACTGTCTGGTTCATGAACGACTAACCTCAATGACTGTCCTTTAATTTTCACATTAATAATGTGATTCATTTTTCTTCTCATCTCTTTCTCCTTCTTGTACTTCACTGTATACTGTCTGAACCTGTCACTCTAGAAATCTCTGTCTTTGAAATAAATCCACTTCTTTGATGCTATACTGAGGCTTGATCAGCAATCTGAACTTCTTCCAGTGTAAAACATCAAAACTATAGATTGACTTTAGGGTTTTTCTTCTGACAGATAGTACCTCCTGAGATTCCTGTGACAGTTAAAGTTATTTACTTATTACAAACTAAGCTTAAGTTGAGTTGAGTCCTCGAACTACAAATAGGCTATGTCATATGCCTTTCACTCCACATCACCAAAATCAACCCTGAGAACTCGAAACTTTACTTCTTAATTTTTGGTTTCAAGTCCAATTCTCCTCCATAATTTGCTATCTTTACTCAATTAATTCACCACCACCATAAACACCAATTTAATTCATTTTAGCACCAAAATGCCTCCAACATGCAACCTACAAAATTACATAAAAACGTATCAAAAATCCACGAAACTCGAGAACTCGCAAACGATTAAAGTCCAAACGGAAGGTAAATAGTGGATATAAAATCCACTTATCAAACCCCCAAACTTAAACCGTTGCTTGTCCTCGAGCAATGCAAATTCAACCCTAAAATGAATGAATGCAAATAAACATTAAATGTTATGATAATGCAAACGTGTCCTAATGCAATGATTCCACACAAATTACCGTAACCAACTCAACACGCAAACGCCTCAAGGAATGCAACAACGTCAAACAGAGCTCGACTAAGTCCCCGTATACTAACAATACATTCCCGGAAACATGGTGTGTGCAATTCTCACTAGATATACTCTCGAAACTAGATCAAAGGCATAACCAATCCTTCGCCAAGACAATCACATGTTTATAAATAGAATGAACTCTAGACACTCCATGACTCAGAGACACCGCCATCATCATTTAAGGTAGACAAGGACTCATGCTCCACTTCACAAAACACCACATAACACAAAACAGACATGCTTATTGACCGTGCAATGGGTGAGACCCCTAAAGGCTTATACAATAACACCCTTGTAGCGAGCGTTAGGTTAGTGGATCCCAGACCGGAAAAGTCTTAGGTCACTAGGCATAAAATCCCCTAGAACTTACTTGCTCGAGTACTAAAGAGCCCACCCTAGCCAATTCACATACACACACTCTCACAATCACTCATTTTTTAAACTCTCTTTTTTTTTCTATTTTTTTTCTTTGACTCTTTTTTTCCTTGCCCTTTTTTTTTCTTTTTCTTTTTTTTTTTTCACGCATGGGTGCACTATCTCACCCCCTAAACTACTCATATTAAATATGAACCGGCTACTAGCCATTTGACGCCTAGCCATTATTACACTACGACACGACACTTAGCATGAAATCCCTGTTTTCCCCCAAACTTATACTTAAGTGCTCCTACGCCATCAAGGGAATAACGAAAATTCTAGATATAAATAATTGATTAAATCCCAACAACCAAACCAGGTATGACTCGATCTAGCTCAATAGTGAATAGTGAGACCGTGAAAAGATTGTGTTCCCGACACACGCAAGTCAATTTCATAGGTACTTAAATCAACCCTCTATTCATTATCATCACACTCAAATTAACGTCAACCTATCAAGCCAGAAATAGACACTCATATGGAATCATGTGATATGCATGAGCAAGTGATATTACAATCCTAAAAGAAAAAACTTTCTATATGGCATGGCATCCTAAATGCAACTAAATGACATGGCAAACTAAATGCAAAATTACTAATATGAACTAGAATGAATATGCAACTATATGCAATGCAATGACTCTTAATACCCTAAAATCACCCCCAAACTTATTAAATTCAATGTCCGCATTGAAGGTAAATTAAAGGGTACAAGAGATGCTCCCCTAGTCGTCGGCATCTCCACCCTCCTCGGGTGGTGTGTCTGGTGGTGGATAAACATGGTGCGCTCCGAAGGTGGGCCATGTGACCTGAAACCCCTGCTGCCGGTACACTCCATCCAATGACTGAGTCAAGTCCGTAGCAAATCTGTGCATCATATCATGTGTAGTATCATAGCGCCTCAACATGCACCTGTACTGAGCATCACTAAAAACCACAGTACCCTAACTCGTCTGGCCCGACTGTGCCCGAGAAGGTCCCGCTCTGTCTGTCTGTCGCCGTACTCTCGCCACCGGTGGCGGACTACCACCTCCCTCAGCATCAACAACATACCCAAGGCCCCTAGGATGAGGAGTGCCGCCCGGCCACTCCGCCAACCTCTTAATAGCATGGTGATCAAGAGCACCCATCGGCCTATGCAAAGTCTCATCATTACTCCAGGTAACACCCACATGAACACACAACTCAGCAATAAGAACCGCATGTGGGATTCCGGCCGTAGTGCTGCCACCCAAGAATTTCAAGATATTCTTATGGACTAGGTACCCGAGATCAATATACTGCCGGTCAAAATACCCCACAAAATGATATCCCGATCGACCGTAACATCAGTGACATGTTGAGTCGGCATTATACGGGCACACATAAATAAGAACCAAGCTCGAGCATACCTAGTCAATGCCGCTGCAGGAAATTTACGCTTCTCATTAGTACCGGCCTTGCACTTCCAAACCGTGCCCGGTATACACATCCCCGCTATAATGGCGTCTAAGTCCACATCATCCCGAGTCTTCAGTACCCAATCTTCAGCACCTCTGGGCTTCTTCGGCTGAGACAGAATGCGACGTATATACCTCGGCGTATAAGCCACTCCTTGGCCCCTCACCCAAGTGGTCCCATTTTTATCTTGCTTGGCATTGGCATAGAACTCCCTTACTATGCTCAATAGGACAAAAAAGCCATGCGTGTCGCACAAAAAGCCGACCACCCATGCTCCGTAACCATAGCCCCCAATTCGCCATCCTCGGTTGAAGGAATGAAACCCCCTTTCTTTAACAACACCTTTTGTCAACAAATTCTCAAACTCGTCTTGAGCCGCCCTAGACACAAATTTGTCAACATCATAATCCACCGGCACCTCCTCCTCTGAACTACTACTACTACTCACAACCCTTACCCTTTTTGGAGCCATCAACACTCTTTTAACAACAATTCAACACTTCCAACAAACCCACAAACACCAACAACACCCAAAATAATTCTCCACACACAATATCCCAATTCCAACAATTCAATTCAATCTAATAAATAAGATAGGGGAGAATTTTACCCATGAATTGAAGATGAGAACCTTGCAAGCACTCCCCCAAACTTGAATGAGAAATCCCTTGAAGCTTTAATGGAGGTTGAATGATTTGGAATAAAGAGGGGATTTGTGTGTATAGGTGTATGTATAGGTGGGTGTATAGGGATTAGAAGTTAGGTTATAAGATGAAATGGGTGAATTTGAAATTGATAAGATTTTAGGGATTAGGGATTGGAGATGGGAATGAAAGAAAATGAAAATGGGGGGGGGTGGGTTTTATGTTTTGTTCGAATAAGAGAGGAGGAGCAGTAGGTTAATTTGTGTTATATTCGAATAATACCAACTGGGCAGTGGTTTGGGAGTGCAACAGCGCAGGTACACGCGCTGGAGCGCGTGGGAGGCACTGGCAGATTTTTTTTTGTTTTTTCTAATTTTTTTTAAATCAAATCAAAACACAGATATAAGAACCCCAAATTTTTGGTAGAATTAAAACTTTTTATATTGATGAAAGAAGGAACAGTGATTCCGACTACGAGGTATTAACAGTTCTAATGAATGAATGTTGAATGGATATAGATTCAATGATTACATGTCAGGAAGAATGCAATGGGTTGACAACTTAGATTAGAATAATCTGTCTCTTAGGGAGATAAGATATAGGAATTCCAAATAAGAGAGCTATCCTCATGTCATCCAGATCGGTATCTGTTATTAGTCCAGTGGTTCCGTAAAAAGGGGTTAAGGAACGCCCGAAAGAGAACAAGGACATTTTTGTAAACATAAGGAATAAAAAGAGAATAAGCCATGAATAGTGTTTTTGGTGGAAATAAGAATATTATTAGACGACGCTATATAGAAGTATTCAGAACGGATTTCTGAGTTCGTATTCATGATCCAGGGGCGAGATAAGTGTATGTAAACGATATCGGAATTCAGAAATTCCAAATTCTATTTTGGTGTAATATTTGACCCGATAGTGAATTATATATTATTATATTCAAGAAAGGAGATATTAAATTTGAGGATTTAATATTTTAGAATTTTATTATATTTGATTTGGGGATTTAGAACGAAAACCACTAAGACAGTGAAACGAACATTCTAGAAGCCGCTGAAAATTTACAACGAGATTAAGCGATTAATCGAAAAAAATTATGGATTTTGGATTGAGTTTATGAAAAGATTAAATATCCTACACGATCATGAAGAGAATTATATCAGTCGGATGGAATGATTTAATCAAAGATTAAATCAAAACAATTTAGGATTTAAGTGGGTAAATCACTTAAATCAATTCAAAGACATAACAAATATCAACCAAGCTTGTTGAACACACCTTGCACAAGAACCAAGGGGGGAGCACAGCCACTTTATGAGATATTATCCAAGAGAAATCACTTTATGCTAGATGAGTGCAAGAGAAGCCAAGCCAAACACCATTCTCTCCATTTTCTCTCAACTGCCCAGCAAGAACCACCTTGAAAGAAAAATTCATATCTCAATATCCAGAGCTTTAAAAATCACCAAACTTTAACCACGGCTCCCTCATATCATGGAGAACATTCGCTCAAAATTTCATGGCCATCTAATGAGTATAGCCTAGTGAAATCACCTCCCCAAGTTGAAGAAACAAACTGTCCAGATTCATGACAGTTTCTGTGGGGATTTTCAAATGGCCATATCTCGTTCGTTTCTCAATGGAATTTCGTGTTCTTTATATGGTTGGAAAGCTGTGAAGATGCTATACAACTATCCTTTAGAAGCCTCGTTCAGAAAAGGTCGGTAACGGCCTCGTTTTTCATGTTCTTCCAACTGAGTTATAGCAGATCCGAAAATTCTAAGAATGTTCTTGATGTTTGTTGTTAGATTAAGCTTGGTTAAGGTTATACAAGGATTAATCAAGGCTTAGTAAGGTCTCTACATCCTCCATGGAAGGTATAACCCTCATAAACCCTAGATTATACTTTGAGTTTTGTGATTGTTCTTAGTGATCTTAGATGCGATTTGATTATAATGATGATATAAGCATGATTTGTAGTAGATTTAATTGATTTAAGAGATAGGATGTATATGGTGGTGAGATCAGTGGTATTATGGACTGGTTATGATGTATGAATGTCCGGTGTGGCTTGGTTGATGTTTGGTCGTGATTTAAAAATTTGGAAACGTTCGATTCATAGCCGTCGTAATGCCCGAATTTCGTTAACCTTAAGAAACCAAGCATCACAGTTGATAAAACTCACTGCCTAGCTTCGTAAACTGCCATGATAAGATAGATCATGTTACAAGCTTCGTTTTGATATAAAATTCGTATGAAATGGACTTACGGTTTAGGAGATATGATTAAATTACTAAAAGTGGTTCGGAACCGTAAGTGCGAGTTCGTAACTGAAATTGGATTCCTTTAATACTACGAAATCAGTGGCGAATCTTGATAATTAAATATTAGAGGTAAAAAGGAAGGTGTGAGAGAAAACCACATGTCGAATGGATCATTTTCCGATTTTATAAAAATGTTCGAATCAAGGTTAAACGCGAACGAACCCCTAGAAGCATACTTGGTTATGACTTTGGTAAATGACTTAGAAAACGGGCGATAAATCTCGAGGTATAATCTTGATTCGTAAACGACCAACCTTAGAATTTATACGACTTAAGTATATACAAAGTGTAAGTATGACGACGTTTCTTAGTAGCGAACGAATGACGGGTCATAGCGAGAATAAAGAGAATTTCACTAAAAGGTGCTTAGCGAGATAACTCGAAAACGTGTTTCGACTTAAATAAGTTATACTTAGCCTTTTAAAAAGTGTTAAGTGATTGACCTCGGTTATTGTGACTATTTATAGATCACCGGATTGACACGAGACACCCTACCCCTTCAGGATTGCCAGGCAAGTTTCCAATACATTGGAACTGTTGTTGTGATAATATATATGATTGTTGTTATACATATGCCATAGCATGCATGTTTATTTTCAAAGTATATTGGAATACTTGTTCCCTGAATTGATATTGGCTTATAGACTATATATGAAATATCAGTTATAAGCCGGATTGTTTGGTTAAGACCCTTAGCGAAGGGCGTATGATATTCATAATTCAAATATAGACCGAGAGTCGATATTTTGTAATATATAAATAGTCGTGGAAACCGGAGGGATTCCAGCGACAAATTTATTATTTCGAGTAACGTTATTTAAGAATTACCTCAGTGAAGGAATATTTAATGAATATTATTTTAATATTCATTTAGAATGTCATTTATTTAATGAATATTATTTTGAACATTCATTGGAGTTATTTAGCTAATGAATATTATTTTGAATATTCATTAGAGTTATTTGGTTGACGAATATCATTCTCAACTATTCATTTGGGTTAATTATTTAATGAATATTATGTGGAATACTCATTTGATCTTTAATTATTTAATGAATATTAGTTGGAATATTCATTTGATCTTTATTTATTTAGTGAATATTACTTTCGAATATTCATTTAAGGTTTTATTTACTTAATGAATATCCTTTTAAAATACTCATTGGAAGTTCTATTTACTCAAGGAATATTATTTCGAATATTCCTTTAAAGCTTTGATTACTAAATGAATATTATTTGAATATTCATTTAGAATAGGCTTAATGACCTTTTAACCCTCAAAGTTTCCACCAAAATACCCATCAGCCCTTACTGTTTCAAAACGTTCCTTTTGACCCTCCAAGTATCCGTAAAGGTCCAATTAGCCCTTATACCGGATAGGAAATGGTGAGTTTGGGTGACTTTTGGTTCGTTTTAATCGGTTTCTAGCCGGAATTTTGCTGTATTGTTGTTGTGTCGATTAAAACGAACCAACAATCACCCAATCTCACCATTTCCTATACCGGTATAAGGGCTAATTGGACCTTTACGGATACTTAGAGGGTCAAAAGGAACGTTTTGAAACAGTGAGGGCTGATGGGTATTTTGGTGGAAACTTTAAGGGCTAAAAGGCCGTTAAGCCTTTAGAATATAATTTTTTAAATGAATATTATTTTGATATTCATTTGGAATATTATTTGTTTAAGGAATATTATTTGAATATTCATTTGGAATGTTATTTGTTAAATGAATATTATTTTCAACTATTCATTTAAGGTTTGATTAGTTAGTAAATATAATTTTAAATATTTGTTTAAGCTTATTTACTTATCGAATATTATTTTGAATATCCATTTAAGAAGAGACTTATTTAGCAAATATTCCTATATACTCATTCAAGGATTACTTACGAGCAATAGTAGGATTTAGTAATACTCCTAAATTATTATTGATTTTAATAAATATTCTTGGAATATTTATTTAAACTCTTCTAATTTTTTTTATAATGACTTATATTATTTAAAGATTATATTTCACCTTCGAATATTATGTAAAATATATCGGAGTCTTTTATGACTATTTTATCAAGGGGAGGTTCCCAAAACTCTATCTTCATTTAAATCTGTCTTATAAGAAGATTTAAATACTCGCTCAAACTTCAAAATACATATATAAGGGGACCTCACTTGAGAGATGTTATTTATTGGACTGCCCGGTCCTATACTTGCTAAACTATCTTGTCACTCACATCTTGATTCTTTCAAACATCGATATGAATCTGTTTGGTTACCTCCTCAACGCTCGAGGGGTAATAATTGATGGAACAAGTTTTTATCCATTAACAAGCATCAGCTTGAGAAATATTGGTGAATTTTCCTTTCCAACTAGATACGACTACTTTGTGGAGTCCTATCAACAAGTATTATACTTGGGGAAAGGGGGAGGAACTTTACGTTTCAAAGTTATGGATGTGAAATGAACTAGGAGATGCGTAAGTGACCTAGTGGCGCCGGTCCAGCAAATGGCCCAACCGTTGGCCGAGGGGGGTTCCAGAGGGCGGTAGACAAGTAAATCCGTCGGTGCTTCCTTCTACATGTAGAGAACAAGAGGTGGGGAGCATAACATGCGACTGATCATCGTGTAAATGCTATGTCTCCTGGCGCGTCAAACTCCAGTATTAGTTCATCTTTCAATGTTGGAAAATTTCCTGCAACATTATCATTGTTGGCAGGTTTGAATAGTGTTTGAACTGGAATTGCAATATTCTTCCGCAAGTTCCTCTATTATGAAAATTTGATAATATCTTGCTTATCTTTGACATAGTAGATATTTCTTCAGAACAAATATATTTTGAGTTACTTGTAACTTCATCTCATACCATATATTGGTACTACGTCCGTTAATGCATGACATATGGTTTCTAAGATATTTTGGACTGTTATATATTATCACTGTTCAATTATATTTTTGGTGGGCTATTGCTAACCCTTGATTTATTTATTTATATCACAACAACAGCTAGATCAGATGGCCGCGCAAGGCGTACTTAGCATAGACAGGTGTCAGCCGTCAGAGGATTAACCGCTGAGGTCATAGCAACCATTGCCGAAGATGCAGCTTCCGGTAGGCTAGCTGTTAGCATTTGAACATCAAATGTATTTATTATATGGCATATACCAATGGATGGCAAAGAGTATGTAATGGTAAAATTTTAATTCTTTGGGTTGTAAGAACTCAAACTTATGATTAATAATATTGAGGGTTACTCTGATTTCATCTCTGGGACTATAACGGGTGTGTTTTTTGTTGTTGTTTTGGGTCACAAGGTTGTAATTTAAATTATGTTGGTTTTATGGATGGATATTTAGACCGTAACGACCAGATCCCTGACCCTGGATCTGGGGGTGTTACAGAAATGGTATCAGAGCGAGCGTTATAAATCCCAGAGATGACGTGACGTTAAAACAATAAATTCATTAAGATAATAAGAACTCTTGCCAAGTTCATAGTCTGACTACATAATGTAGTACAGACATATAAAACCCGTATGAGAACTATTAAGTATCATGATAGTAACTTAGCTCGTTTTCGTACCAACTAGTAAGGCGACAGACCTTGAGGCGTACGAGCAGTAGCGCGATGATGCTTGATTATATGCTGACGATCGAATGGCTGATTCGATAGAGTACCCTACCAAGGACCTGAAAGACGTTCCAACAGAGGAGGAGAATCCTGTTAAAGACAGGGAAGTTTACCCTCGAGGATATGAGAGCTGCAGCCAGAGAGACAGTAAGAGTTAAGATTGTAGTGCTCAGAGAAGTGAGCATAAAGAATTGAGATATTATTAAAGAGACATATTGGATTCATAACCGGATTGCCAGATGAATGCCAGCAAATAAGACGAATTGGAAGGATCACCTGAGGTCTTATATGGAGGTAAATAAAGATCCTTAGAGACCTTCAGACTAATGAGGAAAGAGTTAGAGTGGTATATGATTATCAAAGACATGGATAAAGGATGGGGAGCGGAGTCTCCAAGAGCAGTTAAGATAAAGGCGATAAGTGCCATATCATTTGATAAATGGGTTAAGTGTGAATATTGTCAAAAATAATTTGCCATGAGAAGGCAGATTTCATAGGTTAAAAGTTATGAAACCAAATTGAGATTGATGAGGTGGTTTTCTTTAGTGAGATGTCCATTTTATGAATGGATCAACTTAGAAAGTAAAGACATTGACAAGTGATGGCCTGAGTGGATAAAGTTACATATGGAAGTAGTAAGTAAGACAATGATCTCAGAACCTACAAGAGGACAAGACCTGTGAGTCAATGATAGAACCTGTAACAAGACTATCGTCAGAGGCCAAGAATAGGGTTATTTTAACTCAATGGAAAGATGAACCAGAAACATTAGATGCATGTGATTCAAAGGAATATTAATTCTTTCTTTTCCTTGAATGGATCATGGTAGTTACCTTAAGTTATTTCGACACTGAATCGTGAATGGATCAAGTAAGACGCTCAGTGGCTAAGATGTAATTGAGAATGTGTTATAGATGAAATCTAAAGGAGCAAGTGTTTACCAAGTTCTCGAAGTATGAGATCTGGCATAGTTTTAATGGAATATTAAAAATGACGTTCAGTTATTAGGATATACGATCAATATTAAGCAGTGTTGGTTAACCTTGCCAAGTTAAACAGTTTCAAATGGAGAAAGGTCAACCACACCAACAAGAGTGGGAAGTTTCACAAGATTCACAAGGTATTACCCAAGATCTGTTCAAAACTTTACAAAGATTGCAGTCCCGTAACCCGACTTATTTGTAAGATTAAAAAGTCTAAATAGACAGGAGAAATGTGAGAAAATCTTCCTGGAGCTAAAAGATAAAACCGGTGACGACCCGACATGGATGTTGCCTAATGATTGTGTGATATATTGTGATGCACCCCATACAGGTTTAGGTGGCATCAACTACTAGGACGATTATGTATCGGGAAGATGTGGCATGTTTCAGTTGAAACTTTGAATTCCCTCCTATGGAATATATATTAGGTTTCTTTCCAGTGGTTAAATTTCCAACTTTATGTCAATCATTTCGTTATTATAACTGTGTATGGTTAAGACCGCTTGGTTGTTCCTAGAAATATTCTTCGGGTATGGAAATGGACCTTCTTAGTATTACAAGTGGGTGGATAGATTGACTATAATTTCCATAATTTTGGGAAGGAATTCGACACATTTTTGGCAAACTTTGTCTTTCTGATTATCAGAAGACGCCACTGAAAAGAGTGAGAACTAGAGAGAACCTTGTGATTGGGTAAGGTAGCTGCCGTATGGATTGAGGGACAGACCTCGATTATTACGATTGATTATAGAGATAAAAATTATGAAGTTGAGATTGGCGGAAAAAGGGAAGTGTAATTAAGGAACAAGCCCGACTAAGAAATTTCGGGAATGACTTAAATGAAAAGGCTGTTATGCCAGAAGTGTTAAGCTTTCGTGGTTCATGGAATTTATAAGAGTAGTTGAAAAGATATATAAAGGACAGGTGACCGGAGACGGTACCGAGAAGTCGATTGAGACTTATATGGAATAAGGTTTTGAAAAGATCAAAAGGTATCGAAGAAGAAGGCACTATGTCGGAAATTGCTAGAAAAGTAATGCTATTCGACAATCCCTAAACGCACATATTTTAGCATGGCCAGTTGGGGCCAAGTCACTAAAGATTATCAAGTGACTGAACCAGCAAGGTAAGGACAAAGCGGGGTGCTTCTAACCAAGTGCCAACCGTGAGGACTTTTGATGTAAAACAAATTGAGATACATGATGATGGATTTTATAAATAACCTGGATGTATTAGGACTAAGAATGGTGACCAATAAATGTTATAAAGATTGTAAGAGATAGTGCAGTGTGAGGCATAAATGATATTTGAAGCTTAGTGCCTCAAGAAGAGCAATAGATAATAAGAGATTCACGTTGAACACGACCAATATCTTCCAGAACATCCTTGCTACCATTACCAAGTTCTCTAAGGACGAGCACTTAGACATATGTTGTCTTTTGGAAGATCATATAGACTGACATTCGTTTGAAAGAAAAGTTTAGCATTAAACTACCTATAGCTTATTAGATGAGAATGATTGAAAAGAAAACCTTATTAAGGATATATGATTTAATTGCCAATTTCAGGATGTAGTTATTCCTTGAAAATAGAATCGGGGATAGAATATCCGTAAATTAAGATGAACCCTGGGAATGCACAAAGGATGGCATTACCCCTAATAAAGACCGTGTGAAATTCAGATGATATAAGTTGAATTGACCAAGGTAACAATAACCTGTAAGGATTTGTGAAAGGAGTCTCGAAAAGTGCATAGACAGAATTTTTATAGAATTGATTGATGATGTTTGATATACCCTGTACCCAGAAGATACAGGAGGAATGATGAGGATGACCTAAGAAACCTTATAAGGGAAGAGGTAATGTTCTGAACTTCAAAAGGGAAGTTTGGTAAGGAATGTATGACATAGTAACAACAAGGCCAGATGAAGCATGTGTGAAACCATGAGAAAGTATGGATTGAACCAATAAGGTGGAGATTATCCTAAAATAAGAAAGGACTAAGATAAGAAATATCCTAGGTATGATTGGGAGTAACTGTAGTAAAGTTCACACATAAAAGTGGAAGCAATGACTTATGGAAAAAGATTGGAATATGTTTTCTCTCATTCAGCAGAGTTCAAGGGAGAATGCTTTCACCCTAAGTTGGAATAGGCCCAGAAAACATTGATTGCAAGAAATAATTATTATCAAGAAAGGCCAATAAGGTGGTCGACACTTTAAGCATAAAGGAGCGCTATAGATGCTCATACCAAAGGAACAGAATGATAATGTAAAGGACCTTGAAGGTCATAATGTGGTAGAGGAAGTTACATTCCCTCTGATGATTCTGCGATGATCAATTATAAGGATAGTTTAAGTAAAGATTCGATTCCTGATGTTGTCGGTAGCACATTACCGATATTAGGAGGTTCTGCGATAGGTCAGACCAAATACCCCAAGAGACTCGCTTTCCTTTTAGGAAGAGAGAGGGGAGATTGGGTAATGAGGGATGATTGAATACAGGAGGTAGATCGACTTTCTATAAAGGGAATAAAAGGAAGAATTGGACCAACAAGGGGTTGATAGTAGATAACCAGAAACAAAGACGATACCGATATTGTTAAGCTAAATGGCATATTGATGAATGACAACAAGTTTATGTTGGTGTATTTCTGTGCAAACAAGATAGAGAATAATAGGTTGGAGAGTCGTAATGCTGAAAAGAACCCCTGTGAAAAGAATCAACGAGACTGGGAAAGTGATTATGTAAACAGTTAAGCTTCCAGTCTTCTACTGAAGACATATGATTAATAATCTTACCAATCTGTCATACCTGTGATGCTTGAAGCTCTTCTGCAATTTTATCTACTTCATGTGAAAATTACATCTAGTTTAGGAAGTATTCCTTATGGGTAAGGAATAGTGGTTATTTTGCCTTCCTGAGGGATGGTGATTTGGCAATTATGAAACCCGTAGGATTAGATACTAAAGCACTATGTAAATGAACACGATGGTGATTCAACCATGGACTACATTAACGTAGTGGTGATTCTTCTAAGAAATTAGATGATAACAACTGTGGAAATGTCGGAATGAAAGACAGATAGATTGTATTGAATCCAAGTTAAAGAAATCGTCCAGGTTTATTTCGGATGGTTTAATTTTGGGAACGACATGATGCTTGAAATAAATGATAATGCCATGATAGTTTATATAGTGATTATAGTATAAATGGAAACCAAGTGACTGGTAGAAATGAATATAGAATTGAGAATCAATAAAGAAGTAGATATGCGGACTCCTGAGAAACCCCAGAAATGAGGTTAGAAAAGTATGAGATTGACATTGGAGATATCGGTCATAATGGAAAGCGGAAATTTAAAGCATAAATGACATAAAGATTAACTCATGTTAAGTTTGGAAAAGTCGAGGAAATTTGGAATAGATGGATTGAGTAATAAAGAGACTCATGGAACGAGAAAGTGAAATCTAGATGGTTGAACCAAGGAAAGTTTGACCCCAAACGTGTTACGCATATTGAGTAAAGGTGAAGAGTGTTCCACTAATAGGATGACTGTGGAGTTAAATAACAGAAGTGAATGAGAATCAGATGATAAGATGGATGTGATTGGTAAAGAAAAGATAGGGAGATAATTATGAAATATGAAGCAAGGGGTTCTATGAATGAATTGATGAATGGGTTTTTCCAGCAAACTCTCGGGATGACAACCTGATGGTGCTAGTATTATGAATATGAAAGAGCCAGTGGCATGGAATGCCAGTAACAATAATATCAAGCGATAAATCCAAGATTTAATCTGAGAGGTTGAAGGATTTTCCAGAAGTAAGTGATGCTAAGATCGAATAAGAGAATAGGCCCATTGAATGATGGGCAGAGCAGCGAGGACATGTTGACATGTGAGATTACGCTAAAATAGTATTTAATGCGAATACGATTACTTTCTTCTCCAATAAACCTCTATAGTTCAGAGGTCAAATTCTAAATATGATATTTAAAATTTTCTATAATTCTTTGAAATTCATTTATTTTCTTTCCTTTTCTCTTATTTATCTTGTTCTACATTGAGAAGAACAACCCTTTAAGGAGGGGAGGTACTGCTACGTGACTACCTGTCTATGTGATAGGAGTCTAAGTGGAGTACCATAACTTGTCTAAATTGCTTGTCAAGTACTAAAGGCTGGCCACCTTCTGTACTAACTATGCAATAGGACAAATGTTCATTGATCACAGTTTGTAAACATAAGGAATAAAAAGAGAATAAGCCATGAATAGTATTTTTGGTGGAAATAAGAATATTATTAGACGACGCTATATAGAAGTATTCAGAACGGATTTCTGAGTTCGTATTCATGATCCAGGGGCGAGATAAGTGTATGTAAACGATATCGGAATTCAGAAATTCCAAATTCTATTTTGGTGTAATATTTGACCAGATAGTGAATTATATATTATTATATTCAAGAAAGGAGATATTAAATTTGAGGATTTAATATTTTAGAATTTTATTATATTTGATTTGAGGATTTAGAACGAAAACCACTAAGACAGTGAAACGAACATTCTAGAAGCCGCTGAAAATTTACAACGAGATTAAGCGATTAATCGAAAAAAATTATGGATTTTGGATTGAGTTTATGAAAAGATTAAATATCCTACACGATCATGAAGAGAATTATATCAGTCGGATGGAATGATTTAATCAAAGATTAAATCAAAACAATTTAGGATTTAAGTGGGTAAATCACTTAAATCAATTCAAAGACATAACAAATATCAACCAAGCTTCTTGAACACACCTTGCACAAGAACCAAGGAGGGAGCACAGCCACTTTATGAGATATTATCCAAGAGAAATCACTTTATGCTAGATGAGTGCAAGAGAAGCCAGGCCAAACACCATTCTCTCCATTTTCTCTCAACTGCCCAGCAAGAACCACCTTGAAAGCAAAATTCATATCTCAATATCTAGAGCTTTAAAAATCACCAAACTTTAACCACGGCTCCCTCATATCATGGAGAACATTCGCTCAAAATTTCATGGCCATCTAATGAGTATAGCCTAGTGAAATCACCTCCCCAAGTTGAAGAAAAAAACTGTCCAGATTCATGACAGTTTCTGTGGCGATTTTCAAATGGCCATATCTCGTTCGTTTCTCAATGGAATTACGTGTTCTTTATATGGTTGGAAAGCTGTGAAGATTCTCTACAACTATCCTTTAGAAGCCTCGTTCAGAAAAGGTAGGTAAGGGCCTCGTTTTTCATGTTCTTCCAACTGAGTTATAGCAGATCCGAAAATTCTAAGAATGTTCTTGATGTTTGTTGTTAGATTAAGCTTGGTTAAGGTTATACAAGGATTAATCAAGGCTTAGTAAGGTCTCTACATCCTCCATGGAAGGTATAACCCTCATAAACCCTAGATTATACTTTGAGTTTTGTGATTGTTCTTAGTGATCTTAGATGCGATTTGATTATAATGATGATATAAGCATGATTTGTAGTAGATTTAATTGATTTAAGAGATAGGATGTATATGGTGGTGAGATCAGTGGTATTATGGACTGGTTATGATGTATGAATGCCCGGTGTGGCTTGGTTGATGTTTGGTCGTGATTTAAAAATTTTGAAACGTTCGATTCATAGCCGTCGTAATGCCCGAATTTCGTTAACCTTAAGAAACCAAGCATCACAGTTGATAAACTCACTGCCTAGCTTCGTAAACTGCCGTGATAAGATAGATCATGTTACAAGCTTCGTTTTGATATAAAATTCGTATGAAATGGACTTACGGTTTAGGAGATATGATTAAATTACTAAAAGTGGTTCGGAACCGTAAGTGCGAGTTCGTAACTGAAATTGGATTCCTTTAATACTACGAAATCAGTGGCGAATCTTGATAATTAAATATTAGAGGTAAAAAGGAAGGTGTGAGAGAAAACCACATGTCGAATGGATCATTTTCCGATTTTATAAAAATGTTCGAATCAAGGTTAAACGCGAACGAACCCCTAGAAGCATACTTGGTTATGACTTTGGTAAATGACTTAGAAAACGGGCGATAAATCTCGAGGTATAATCTTGATTCGTAAACGACCAACCTTAGAATTTATACGACTTAAGTATATACAAAGTGTAAGTATGACGACGTGTCTTACTAGCGAACGAATGACGGGTCATAGCGAGAATAAAGAGAATTTCACTAAAGGGTGCTTAGCGAGATAACTCGAAAACGTGTTTCGACTTAAATAAGTTATACTTAGCCTTTTAAAAAGTGTTAAGTGATTGACCTCGATTATTGTGACTATTTATAGATCACCGGATTGACACGAGACACCCTACCCCTTCAGGATTGCCAGGCAAGTTTCCAATACCTTGGAACTGTTGTTGTGATAATATATATGATTGTTGTTATACATATGCCATAGCATGCATGTTTATTTTCAAAGTATATTGGAATACTTGTTCCCTGAATTGATATTGGCTTATAGACTATATATGAAATATCAGTTATAAGCCGGATTGTTTGGTTAAGACCCTTAGCGAAGGGCGTATGATATTCATAATTCAAATATAGGCCGGGAGTCGATATTTTGTAATATATAAATAGTCGTGGAAACCGGAGGGATTCCAGCGACAAATTTATTATTTCGAGTAACGTTATTTAAGAATTACCTCAGTGAAGGAATATTTAATGAATATTATTTTAATATTCATTTAGAATGTCATTTATTTAATGAATATTATTTTGAACATTCATTGGAGTTATTTAGCTAATGAATATTATTTTGAATATTCATTAGAGTTATTTGGTTGACGAATATCATTCTCAACTATTCATTTGGGTTAATTATTTAATGAATATTATGTGGAATACTCATTTGATCTTTAATTATTTAATGAATATTAGTTGGAATATTCATTTGATCTTTATTTATTTAGTGAATATTACTTTCGAATATTCATTTAAGGTTTTATTTACTTAATGAATATCCTTTTAAAATACTCATTGGAAGTTCTATTTACTCAAGGAATATTATTTCGAATATTCCTTTAAAGCTTTGATTACTAAATGAATATTATTTGAATATTCATTTAGAATATTATTTGTTAAATGAATATTATTTTGATATTCATTTGGAATATTATTTGTTAAAGGAATATTATTTGAATATTCATTTGGAATGTTATTTGTTAAATGAATATTATTTTCAACTATTCATTTAAGGTTTGATTAGTTAGTAAATATTATTTTCAATATTTGTTTAAGCTTATTTACTTATCGAATATTATTTTGAATATCCATTTAAGAAGAGACTTATTTAGCAAATATTCCTATATACTCATTCAAGGATTACTTACGAGCAATAGTAGGATTTAGTAATACTCCTAAATTATTATTGATTTTAATAAATATTCTTGGAATATTTATTTAAACTCTTCTAATTTTTTTTATAATGACTTTTATTATTTAAAGATTATATTTCACCTTCGAATATTATGTAAAATATATCGGAGTCTTTTATGACTATTTTATCAAGGGGAGGTTCCCAAAACTCTATCTTCATTTAAATCTGTCTTATAAGAAGATTTAAATACTCGCTCAAACTTCAAAATACATATATAAGGGGACCTCACTTGAGAGATGTTATTTATTGGACTGCCCGGTCCTATACTTGCTAAACTATCTTGTCACT
Organism: Saposhnikovia divaricata; assembly: GCA_036435485.1. NCBI lineage: Eukaryota > Viridiplantae > Streptophyta > Magnoliopsida > Apiales > Apiaceae > Saposhnikovia > Saposhnikovia divaricata. The sequence goes on along the minus strand of CM071601.1, from coordinate 206,971,850 downwards.
CACATCTTGATTCTTTCAAACATCGATATGAATCTGTTTGGATACCTCCTCAACGCTCGAGGGGTAATAATTGATGGAACAAGTTTTTATCCATTAACAAGCATCAGCTTGAGAAATATTGGTGAATTTTCCTTTCCAACTAGATACGACTACTTTGTGGAGTCCTATCAACAAGTATTATACTTGGGGAAAGGGGGAGGAACTTTACGTTTCAAAGTTATGGATGTGAAATGAACTAGGAGATGCGTAAGTGACCCAGTGGCGCCGGTCCAGCAAATGGCCCAACCGTTGGCCGAGGGGGGTTCCAGAGGGCGGTAGACAAGTAAATCCGTCGGTGCTTCCTTCTACATGTAGAGAACAAGAGGTGGGGAGCATAACATGCGACTGATCATCGTGTAAATGCTATGTCTCCTGGCGCGTCAAACTCCAGTATTAGTTCATCTTTCAATGTTGGAAAATTTCCTGCAACATTATCATTGTTGGCAGGTTTGAATAGTGTTTGAACTGGAATTGCAATATTCTTCCGCAAGTTCCTCTATTATGAAAATTTGATAATATCTTGCTTATCTTTGACATAGTAGATATTTCTTCAGAACAAATATATTTTGAGTTACCTTGTAACTTCATCTCATACCATATATTGGTACTACGTCCGTTAATGCATGGCATATGGTTTCTAAGATATTTTGGACTGTTATATATTATCACTGTTCAATTATATTTTTGGTGGGCTATTGCTCACCCTTGCTTTATTTATTTATATCACAACAACAGCTAGATCAGATGGTCGCGCAAGGCGTACTTAGCATAGACAGGTGTCAGCCGTCAGAGGATTAACCGCTGAGGTCATAGCTACCATTGCCGAAGATGCAGCTTCCGGTAGGCTAGCTGTTAGCATTTGAACATCAAATGTATTTATTATATGGCATATACCAATGGATGGCAAAGAGTATGTAATGGGAAAATTTTAATTCTTTGGGTTGTAAGAACTCAAACTTATGATTAATAATATTGAGGGTTACTCTGATTTCATCTCTGGGACTATAACGGGTGTGTTTTATGTTGTTGTTTTGGGTCACAAGGTTGTAATTTAAATTATGTTGGTTTTATGGCTTCACTACCCACTACTATCACACTTAGAAAATCTCCACATCACCAAAATCAACCCTGAGAACTCGAAACTTTACTTCTTAATATTTGGTTTCAAGTCCAATTCTCCTCCATAATTTGCTATCTTTACTCAATTAATTCACCACCACCATAAACACCAATTTAATTCATTTTAGCACCAAAATGCCTCCAACATGCAACCTACAAATTTACATAAAAATGTATCAAAAATCCACGAAACTCGAGAACTCGCAAACGATTAAAGTCCAAACGTAAGGTAAATAGTGGATATAAAATCCACTTATCATTCGCAAATCCCTATCAACCTGTGAGGGTTCTTCTGCCGTAACAATGGCAGGCACTGTAACTTGATCTCCTTGTATGACAATGTTTTCAGCTTCATTTAAGAAAATGTCTTCCCCCATTGTGAGTAATTAGGGTGTGCTTGAAGAAATGAAGGGATTTATAGTTGCCTCAGATATAGTTTTACTTTTCTTATGTAAAGGCAGAGCTGTGGTTTCACTCAAGACATCACTACTCGGATTAGATCTTTTGATTGACAATTTCTTTCTGTGATAGTATTTGGAGAATGTAGAATTGGTGTTTGGTGCATTGACCTGGGTTAAAGGTTTTGGTGCTACAGCCCCTTGGTCATTTCTCACAAATAACTGACTATCAGAAAGATATTGAGATTGCGAAGTAGTTCAGTCAAATACCTGATCATTAACAGTCGCATCATCTTCATTCTGAGTGGGTTGATCCACTGGAAGTTGAGGTTCAGGAGCAATTAAGGGTTCAGGATCAGGTTGAGGTTCTGGTCCTGGTTGATGTTCAGGAGCTTGTTCTGCTTCATGTTCTGGAGCTTGTTCAAGTGCAAGTATCCCAGCAACTGGTTGAGGCATAACATTTGGCAAATTTATGAACGTAGACATATATGGTGTTATGACCACTGGAACATGCAACAGAGCCTTAGAAGTATCCAACCTAGTTTAGAACTTCTTGTTTGGTTTACCAGACCATTGAACTCGATCATTTGGAAAAGGGGCAGGCTGATCCTTAGGCATAAGATGATTAAATATTAATGTCAAAAATCGAGGGTAATGACACTTAACCATTTTACCTTTCCCAAAGTTCTTTCTAACCTTCTTCACACGATTTAACAATATAGGCCAGATCAAGCTACCAAAGTTGATCATTCTGTTATGAGCAATTGAGAAACCAGTTGACTGTAACATACCTGTGATGACGGTATTATTACTCTTGGTAGAATTGGCAAAAACCTTTGCGATGATCTCGAAGAAAATGTTCCACTCTTGAACAAGGTTGCTTTTGAGTGGACGTTTAAGATACAGTTGACCTTGATAGTTCAGATGTGTAAAGAATTGGGTCAACTCATCAGTTGATGGCGTTTCAGTAAACTGTTCAATAGGAAGTTTCAGAGCAGCATTGAAGACAGATTCATCCACTGTATATGTCTTATCATTAAAGTTGAAAGAAAACGATCTTCCATCTGAGACAGCTGTAGTACACATTAGTTTAAGTGGACCAAATTTCATGGGAATATTTGCAGTTATAGCATGGCTACAGATATTTTGTTCGTTCAGAAAAGTTATCCAAGGCTTGAACCGATCCATCGAGCAATCCTCAGGATTAAAATATCCAATAAAATTGTGATTAACAATCTCAAAATTATTATAAGCACCAGCCATTCCAAATCAAATATTAAATTTATGGAATCTGCAAAATTCAACAATTAAACTAATTAATTCATAAAATTCGAATTAATAAATAATTAAATATTCGAAAAATTGAATTCTTCACCAAAAATTCTGAAAATTTGAGGCAATGATCTTGATACCAGTACAAACACAAGTATATTTTTAGTTTTTGAAAAATCACAACCATTCCTCTTGAATTTTAGATCGAAAATCCGAAGTTTCAAACACAAAATCACAAAAACTCGACTAAATCTCACATTTAAACCGTAGTTTTGAAGATAATCGACTGGGTAATCGATTAATGTTCTTAGAATCGTGATTTGAGAGGAAAATCGGGCAGAAATTCGACAGTTATATGTGTGTATATATGTATGTATCGATTGTAGTACTCGGTGATATAACACGCGAGTTGGAGAATAAAAACTGATATGACTTAGAGATATAACTATCGGCTTAAATACAAAATCAATTCTAATATGACTATCGGTTGATAGTCATACCGATAGTTATATTACGTGTAAACGTAATATAACTGAACTAATTGAGTAGTCATATTGCAAACAAACTGATAATATAACTATCAAATAACTCAGAATATGACAATCGGTGGGATTGTTATACTGATAGTTATATTTAGACTAACAACACTAATATAACTAATAATAACTACAGTTATATTGAGAGAAAGCAGTAATATGACTATCTAATTAATTAGTTATATCTAGAGAAAATTAATAATATGACTACTCATAGACAGTTATATCTAGATTTATATTAACAATAAAACTAACTGTTTATTATAAAACTAATTAAATAACAACAAAAATCGAATATAACAATTAGATGGATTGTTATACCGATTGTTATATTTAAAAAAACAGTTAATATAACTATCCTAACATTCTAATATTAACAGGATATTTACAGTTAGAAAATTCTAACAATAAAGCAACTTAATTATTAATTAATAAACTATAAATTAAAATAACACACTAATTTACTCTAATATTAGCATACATAATAAAAAATTATTAAAACGATCATAGGTAGTCCTTTTTACGGAATCAAACATTAATAACAAAAGGACAAACACTACAAATCAAATAAAAATAAAATACTAAATATTTACATAATTATTTATGGTGAATTAATAAATCTATAAATTTTCTAATAAAATAATTTTGATATAGAAAATTATTCAAAAAGAAAATACAATTTATTAAACATAAAAAATAATGAAACTGATTTTTAAAATAATGACATTTTCAAGAAAAATAGATTTCTCATAAATTACTGCTTGTAAAATTCGAGAAAAATATTTTTAATGAAAATGAATTACTCTAAAATTACAAGAAGTAATAAGAAATATATAAAGAAGATAATGACAATAATTTAAGAAGAAACAAGCAAGCGTATAAGTTGATAAAATAATTATACAAGTGATTTCAATAACAAATATTAACACATCAATCATTTATAAATTATTAAAGATCAAATCTCAGATATTAACTAGTTTAATTACTAGGACTATTTAACATAACCAATTCACCAACAAGTCTGGTAAATGTGGATTCGTCAAGAGACTTATGTTCTTCCGTAGATACAAAAAGTAACTCCACGGTACCATTCATGACATGCTCTCGAATAAAATGATACCTTATGTCAATGTGCTTTGTTCTCGTATGTTGCACAGGATTGTTGGAGATTGCATGGCACTTGTATTATCACACAAAATAGGAATATTGTTTAATACAAAGCCATAGTCTCTAAGTTGATTCCTAATCCATAAGATCTTAGCACAGCAGCTTCAAGCAACGATGTATTCAGCTTCGGCTGTTGAGTTGGAAACTGTCTGTTGTTTCTTACTGTACCAGGAAACAAGTCTTCCACCTAGGAATTGACAACTCCTAGATGTGCTTTTTCTATCTACAACACTTCCTGCATAATCTGAATCTGTATATCCAACAAGGTTAAAACCAGAATCTTTAGGGTACCAGATGCCTAAGTTAGGCGTACCCTTAAGATATCTCAGGATTCGTTTAACAGCAATGAGATGAACATCTCTGGGATCCGATTGGAAACTTGCACACAAGCACGTAGCATGCATAATATCAGGTCTACTTGCAGTAAGATAAAGTAATGAGCCTATCATACCTCTGTAGCTTGTGATATCTACCTTGGCAGAATTTTCACATGCTTCAAATTTGATCGCGGTGGATGATGGTGTTCTTGCTGAAGATGAGTCCTCAATTTGATATTTCTTGAGAAGCTCTTTGACATACTTGGATTGACAGATAAATATTCCATCTGTCCTTTGACTTACTTGCAATCCAAGAAAGAACTTCAGCTCACCCATCATGCTCATTTCAAACTTACCCTGCATTAACTTAGCAAATTTCTTGCAAAGAAGATCATTAGTAGACCCAAATATTATATCGTCCACATAGATTTGGACTAATATTGTATCATTCTTATGTTTCTTTGTGAAGAGAGTTGTTTGCACTAATCAAGCAAGCGTACGTGGTCACAAGTAATATATAAGGTTAAGTCCAAATTCGTTCCCACAGGGATCAAGTTATGGTTCTTTTCAGTAAATGCACCTATTCAACAATGTATGATCTTAATTCACTGTTAAGACAAGTAATTAATTGAGATTTTAATTAACTAAATTTAATTAATATGCAATTTAAGAATTAACTAGCTAATGAGATCTAAAATCAAATTACTTATATGAATAAAAACATGGGATCCTAACTTCATTATCTACTTCACTTAGAGTCGCAGCCTTTAATCAATACATGTGATGGTTTTGATATCTGATCGGACAACATGAAACAAGTACACGCTACCAGTCAGTATATGTATACCAAACTACCCATACATCCACAAAAGAGATAGAAGATGAATAGACACCAATTATGCTTAGACCCTATATGTCTATAGAATTTGAAAACATAACGGTTGAAGAACAAGTTATCCATAAAGATCACACAGGGCAATATAAGTATTCTCATCTCATACTACGAATCATGTTGATAAACAATCATGAACCTATGCTAGCATGGCAAGTTCTAAATCTCAAGATCCACTTTCACTTCACAAGAGATTAACAAATTAGATGTTCGCGACGCATCTAAATACATGAAACACAACCATACAAGGATATCAAGAATTCACCACACATAAATTTTTAAGGCATACAAACTACTAAGCTACATAGATAACTCCGTTAGAATCCCATGACAACGATTAGTTCATAATTGAACCGTTCGTCACCATGGGATTAGATGAAAACATGATATAAAACAAGATATGAATAAAAGAAGTAATTATATTAATAAACAAAGTGTTAAGAAAACAAATCTAGAATCCAGAATAACACAAAAGATGAAGTAGATCTAGATCCGTTGCTTGTCACGAGCGTTGAATCCTTCTCTCCTTTTCTCCCTTGCAGATCTAAGCTATGATACAAAAATAATAACTAATAATATGTCTCTCCCTATTACAATTGTATGATGTGTTTAAATAGGCTCTAAAAGTCTTCCCCAGCAAGAAAATACAAAAACAGAATTATAATAGAATTTCTGCAAGATAAGTTTCCTAAATTGATTCTATTTTTAAGGAAAATTCGTGGCTGACTTTTCTTCAGATCTTCTGGGACGTTCCCAACGTAATTGGACCTCTGGACTACCTTAGAATGATAGATAATCTCGTTATCTTCGCATGGACTGCTTACGGGTCTCAAACGGACTTCTAGAACTCAAGATATGGCCACAACAGTGTAGACTGCGCAACCCTTCTCAGAAATTCGAATTTTAATCAATTAATTCCCCAAAAATTATAGAAGCATCCACCTTAGTCAACATTCTCGTAATTCTGCACAACTAAGCAAAACACATCAAAACCACCGCAAACTTGAGTCTAAAACAATCAATTTAAGCTGATATGGAACGCTCCAAGTGGATATAAAATCCACTTATCAAGAGTTTTGTCTATGACACCTCTAGTAAATTCATTTTCAAGTAAAAATTCAGAGAAAGTGTCATACCATTTCCTTGGTGCTTGCTTAAGACCATAAATAACCTTGAAGAGAAAGTAGACATAACCCAATAGATCTAGATCTTCAAAACCAGGTGGTTGTTCTATATATACCTCTTCATCCAACTTACCATTCAGAAAGGCACTCTTGACATCCATTTGATAAACATGAAAGTTAGAAAAGGCTGCGAATGCCAAGAATATCCTAATGGCCTCAAGTCTAGCCACTGGAGCATAGGTCTCATCAGAGTCAATGCCTTCAGATTGTGAATAACCTTTTGCTACCAATCTTGCTTTATTTCTTGTTACTGTGCCATCTTCATCAAGTTTGTTTCTGAAAACCCACCTAGTACCAACCACTGTTCTATTTGTGGGTCTGGGTACCAGCTTCTATACTTCTTGTTGTTTAAATTGATTGAGTTCATCTTGCATAGCAATCACCCAATCAGGATCTGAAAGAGCTTCTTCAGTTTTCTTAGGTTCCATTTCAGATAGAAACCTTGAATAATTACATTGATTTTGCAAAGCTCTTCTAGTCTTTACGCCAACATCTGGGTCACCAACAACTAGCTCAAAAGGATGAGCTCTATTCCAAACAGTCTGTCTGGGAAGATTTAGTCTTGATGATTCGCCTTGTTCTTCATTGTGATGTTGAGTATGACTAGTAGATCCTTCATTAACTCCCCCTGAGTTATTGCCAGGATGATTAGATGAGTGTTTAGAAGTATGAGTGGTGTTTTCAATATTATCATTATTTTCGCCACCATTATTATGATTGAACTCATCATTGACATTGTTGTCATTACCATCAGCAAAAACATCAGGTGGACTATCACCATCTGAATCTAAATATGTCATATCTTCAAAAGATAGCTTTTCAGATGAATCTTCAGTTTGGATACTAGGGAGTTTAGTGTCATCAAATGTTACATTGACACTTTCCATCATTGTTAGAAATGATTGATGAAAACAGTGGTTAGGAGCTACAGCGACAAATCAGAGTTTAGTTGGAAGCAGTCAGAGTTTAGTTAAACACTGACTATGGAAGCTCGACAGAGTTTAGTTAAACTCTGTTTGGAAGCAGCGCGTACGAAGTCAACAGAAGATATTAGAGATCAATTGAAGATTGATATGGAAGCGAGATCTTTGGAGATTGGATAGCTATCAAAGAGATCGAGTTGACTTAGGAGACGTGCGACAATCTGTAATTGATATCATTGTATAGCTGATTATTAGGAATATCAATTAGAGATTGTATCGAAGCTGTATGTTTTATAAATACAGTTAGGTTAACCCTAGAAGGGTATCGTGCATCGAACTATCTTTATTGTAACCTAGCAGCTCTTTGTGATAGTTTACATCACGAAGAGGGTTTTTAATACCAGAAGATTTAAAGTGCATAATCATCTTAATTGTTATTCTCTCATCTAATATTGATTATTAGTGTGTATTCGGCCTAACAAGTGGTATCAAAGCCAATCTGTTACTTTATTACAGTTTAAGATCCAAACACAACAATAATCATGTCAGCAATTCCTCCACCAACATCTACTAGTTCTGAAAAGGCTCCTACTATTGTGAGTCGTTATGAACCAATCAGGGTTCCTATTCTCAGGCCATCAGAGTATGCCATGTGGAAGGTCAAGATGACTATGTTTCTGGAGGCTACAGATCTAGAATATCTTGACAGGATTAATGAAGCCCCTCACAATCCTACAAAGCTATCTGCTGCAACTGCTGGTGAAGAAGCTAAAATAGTTCCAAAGGAAAAGAAGGACATGACTCTTGAAGATCTATCATCAATTGCTAAGGATGCAAAGGTTAGGCATTTACTGCATAGTGCTTTAGACAATGTTATGTCTAACAAAGTGATTAACTGCACTACTGCAAAAGAGATCTGGGATGCTCTTGAAGTCAGATGTCAAGGAACTGCTGCTATTAAGAAGAATAGGAGAAACATACTCACACAAGAGTATGAGCATTTTGAGGCTAAACCTGAAGAGACCATGACAGAAACATTTGATAGATTCTGTAAACTGCTCAATGATCTGTCATTGGTCAACAAAGAGTATGATCTAGAAGACTCAAATCTCATGTTTCTTCTTTCTCTACCTGAAAAGTGGGATGTGAAAACAACCACTATTAGAGACAACTATGAACTTGCTGAAACAGAGATTGATGAAATCTATGGGTTGCTCAAAACTCATGAATTGGAAATGGAGCAGAGAAACAGGAGATCAAGCAGAAAGGCAAAGTCTGTTGCTCTTAAGGTTGAAGAGAAGCCTCAGAAGAAAGAGGCATCAAGAAGGAAAATGAAGGGAAAAGCTTTGGTCATACACTCAGAAAGTGAATCATCAAACTCTGACTGTGATTCAAACTCTTCTGAATCATCTGACTTTGAGGATGATGAAGAAGAAATGAGAAAAATGGCTGTGTTGATGGTGAAGACCTTCAAGATAATGGGTTTCAAGAATTTCAAGAAAGGGAAAAGGTTTTCTAGAGATTCAAATGAAGACAGAAAAAGTTTCAGGAGGTCTAAAAGAAAAGAGACCAAGTCTGGGAAGAAGGATAAGTCTGAAATTCAATGCTACAAGTGCAAGGAGATGGGTCATTATGCTCCTGAGTGCAAGAAGGGTAAAACTGGAAAAGTACTCATCACAAAAGGCAGAGATTGGGCAGACACTTCAGATTCTGATGAAGAAATTAACTATGCTCTCATGGCTACTACTGAATCAGAAACTTCTGAAAATCAGGTACCTCTAACTACCTATGCTTATAATATTGATGACATTTCTCAATTAAGAATTTATCTTAAGTCATTGCATATAAGTTATAGGGATCAGACTTTAGAGAATGAGAGGATTAAATCTGAGAATTCTGAACTCAAAGAGAGAAATAAAATTGTTGAAGAAAAGCTAAAAAATATGCAACAAGTTCAGAAAGAGAGAGAGATGATGTTGTTTCTATATAACAGGATTTGCTTCAGAAATATAAACAACTAGAATCTGAGTTGGAGGAAGCAAATAAGAAAATTAGGACTTGGACTAATTCTGGAAAGGACACTCAACAGATTTTTCAAACAGACACTATTGGTCTAGGTTATAATGAGGGAGATGAACTAAGATTTCAAAGTCAAGTTAAAATCAGACCTCATTTTGTACATGGAGTCAGTAAATTTTTGTCTGATAATGAAAAAGAAACTATTAAGGTCAAATCAATAAAAACTTGTGCTAAACAGGTTAATATTGGTTTGATGACAGATAAACAACTCAAACATAAACTGAAGGAGTTAAAATCTGTTAATAAACAGGGAGTGTCAAATAAGAACAGAAATGGAAAAGTAGGCATCACTTCAGGAAATAAACCAATGCTTGCTAGTTATGCTCCAAGAAAGACATGTCATAACTGTGGTAGTACTAAGCATCTTGCAAATTTCTGCAAGAAAAACAAAAATATAAATTCTTTACCTTCCAAGTCTGAGGTAAAGAAGGATTTTGCTAGAACTAAGCCACAGACTTTATGCACACACTGTGAAAGCACTTGGCATTCCATTTATACTTGCAGAGAGTATCATGCTATCTATCATAATTACTATGAACTGAAACCCAATCTGAAATGGGTTAAAGTTAATACTGCAAGTGTAAACTCTGATACTGTTAGCTCAAACTCTGATAATGTTAATTTCGCTGCTAAAGCTAACAAAGTTAAGAATGTCAAAGGATCCAAGCAAGTCTGGATCCTTAAATCTAACTCTCAGTAATTGCTTGTGATTGCAGGGCAATGGGGAGGCAATCCTAGTCGTGGACAGTGGATGCTCAGGACACATGACTGGAAATAAAGCCCTGCTATCAGACTATGAGGAGAAGGCTGGCCAAAAAGTTTCCTATGGTGATGGCAATGTAGGAAGAACATTGGGATATGGCAATATTAATCTTGGAAATGTCATCATCAACAATGTAGCTCATGTCCCAGGACTCAAGCATGACTTGCTATCTGTGAGTCAAATCTGTGACAAGGGATATCATGTAGATTTTCAACCTGAATATTGTGAAGTTATCAGCAAATCTACAGGAAAGGTTGTTCTAGTTGGTCATAGGCAAAACAACATTTATGAAATCAAGCTCTTAATAGACTCTGTTGGAAAAGCTGTTTGCCTGTCTACAAGAATGTCTAGTGAAGAGAGTTAGAAGTGGCACAAGAAACTCTCACATTTGAACTTGAACAACATCAATGAATTGATTAGAAAGGATCTTGTAAGAGGACTCCCAAAGGCTCTGTTAAATGTTGATGGCCTATGTGATTCATGTCAAAAGGCCAAGCAAAGGAAGTCATCTTTCAAGAGCAAGACAAAATTTTCAATCACTGATCCTTATCATCTTCTGCATGTTGATCTCTTTGGTCCAGTAAATGTTATGTCTATAGCAAGGAAGAAATATGCTTTAGTCATTGTTGATGAATACACTAGATTCACTTGGGTGTATTTTCTAGCAAAGAAGGATGAAACTACATTAACTCTGATGGAGCATGTGAAGCTTCTGGACAAAGGATCAAGTAACAAAGTCAGAATCATCAGAAGTGATAATGGAACTGAGTTCAGGAATGCAACAATGGAAGAATTCTGCAAGAACAATGGAGTGAAGCAAGAATTTTCAGCACCTGGTACACCACAACAAAATGGTGTAGTTGAAAGGAAAAATAGAACCTTGATAGAAGCTGCCAGAACTATGCTTGATGAAGCAAAATTGCCAACTTATTTCTGGGCAGAAGCTGTTCAAACTGCTTGTTTTACTCAAAATGCTACACTGATCAATAAGCATGGAAAGACACCATATGAGATGGTGAAGAAAAAGAAGCCTAACCTGAAATACTTTCATATTTTCGGGTGCAAATGCTTTGTTTTAAAGACTCATCCTGAACAGTTGACCAAGTTTGAGCTAAAGGCAGATGATGGAATTTTTGTTGCCTATCCACTGTCAACAAAGGCATTCAGAGTTTACAATCTAAGAACAAGAGTGATCATGGAATCTATACATGTGTCTTTTGATGACAAGAAAATAACTGGACTTGAAGACTTAGATGAATATGATCAACTGAACTTTGAAAATGAAGATTTAAACTCTGTTGAAGTAAACTCTGATGAAACTATTCTGACAGACTCTGTTGAAACAGACTCTGAACCTCTACTGGTAAACACTGGAGAAACTTCTCAGCCAGAACAAAGGGAAGAACCAGTTGAGGGGGAGCATGATCAAGATGAAGACTCAAACATTCATACTGAGTCAACTGAAAAATCTGGATCAAACTCTGATGATTCAAACTCTGAAAATTCAAACTCTGACTCTGGGTAGTCAAGTTCAGGGGGAGTCTCAGAAAATGAAGAAAGCCCACAACAAAATCAGGAGAGCATGGATCAAGGGGGAGGATCACATGCTGACAGAAGTCATTTGCCTTCTGCTAGGAAATGGACTAAATCACATACACATGATTTGATAATTGGTGATCCAGATGCAAAAGTGAGAACAAGAAGTGCCACTGCAAGTGAATGTTTGTTTCATGCATTCTTGTCTAAGAATGAACCAAAGAAAGTGGAAGAAGCTCTTCAAGATGCTGACTGGATAACAGCAATGCAGGAAGAGTTGAATGAATTTGAAAGGAATGAAGTTTGGACCCTTGTACCAAGGCCAAAGAACAGATCTATTGTTGGTACTAAATGGGTTTTCAGAAACAAGACTGACAGTGAAGGTGTTATCACAAGGAACAAGGCTAGACTGGTAGCAAAAGGCTATTCACAGCAGGAAGGAATAGACTATGATGAAACATTTGCTCCAGTTGCAAGATTAGAGGCAATCAGATTTTTTCTAGCATATGCCTCTCCCAAGAAATTCAAAGTGTTTCAGATGGATGTGAAAAGTTCTTTTCTGAATGGGAAGCTTGAAGAAGAAGTGTTTGTTGAACAACCACCAGGATTTGTGGACCCAAAATATCCAGACCATGTCTACAGGCTGGATAAAGCACTCTTTGGACTTAAGCAAGCACCAAGGGCATGGTATAAAACTCTGGCTCAATTTCTCTTAGAAAGTGGATTCAACAGAGGTACTATTGACAAAACTCTGTTTTATTTCAAATCTGGGAGTGACTTGCTTTTAGTTCAGATATATGTTGATGACATTATCTTTGGGTCTACTAATGATAAACTCTGTAAGAAGTTTGCCAAGCTCATGCAGTCCAGATATCAAATAAGCATGATGGGAGAGCTTTGTTATTTTCTAGGCCTACAGGTGAGACAAACAGATGATGGTATCTTCATTAATCAAGCAAAATATACCAGAAATTTTCTCAAGAAATTTGGTATGCTTGACTGTTCATCTGCATCAACTCCCATGGCAACAGCAACTAAATTGGACAAAGACACAGGAGTTTCAGTGGATATGACAAACTATAGGGGCATGATAGGATCTCTTCTTTACTTGACAGCTAGTAGGCCTGACATCATGTATGCAACCTGTCTTTGTGCAAGATTTCAGGCAGATCCTAGAGAGCCACACCTGACAGCTGTGAAAAGAATCTTCAAGTATCTCAAGGGCACCATATCATTAGGTCTGTGGTACCCCAGAGAATCAGATTTCAAGCTACTTGGGTATTCTGATGCAGACTTTGCAGGCTGCAAGATAGACAGAAAGAGCACTAGTGGAAGTTGTCAATTTCTTGGTGACAGACTTGTCTCTTGGTACAGCAAGAAACAGAAATCAATTTCTACATCTACAGCTGAAGCAGAGTATATTGCAGCTGGTAGCTGTTGTGCACAGATCTTGTGGATGAAGAATCAATTGCTGGATTATGGATTGAGGTACAGTAAGATTCCTATTTACTATGATAATCAAAGTGCTATTGCTATGACAGGTAATCCAGTACAGCATTCAATGACCAAGCACATCAGCATAAGGTACCATTTCATCAGAGAACATGTGGAAGAAAGGAATATTGAACTACATTTTGTGTCTACAGAACAACAGCTTGTAGATATCTTCACCAAACCATTGAGTGAAGCTACATTTACAAGACTGGTCAATGAACTAGGAATGGTCTCTGGTTTTGACTAGGAATGTTGGTTAGATTCAAACTTTACTTATGTAATGTGTTGCTCATATTTCCTTGATTTGTTAAGTGCTAAGTGATCTCTGTTGATTAAACTCTGTTATGCATACTCTGTTAACATGTTTTTCTTTAAACACTGTCAAACTCTATTAAATTCTGTCAGCATGCCTGTATGTCATACACTGTTAATAAGTCTGATAAACTCTGTGAATTCTGAGTTGATTATTGTCTGAATGGAAATACCAATGAAGAAATATGTATGAAGCATGATTCTCAGTAATTAATCATGAATCTTTCTGAGTTATTGTGATCTAATCTTAGATTGTGCAGAAAGTTAACACAGCATGATACTGGTTCATATTTATAGCATCTCTTAGTTTATTTTGTCCTAAACTCTGAGTCTATAAATACTGTGTGCATTGCCTCTCATGAATAACTACTGATGTTGATGAACTCTAAACTCTGTTAGTTATACTCTGGTAGATTAAAATGCTTACTGCAATACCCCCAAAGAAAATGTATATAGGTTGCTATACTCCTTTGAGATTATGTTGGTGACTAGGATGACCCAGGAACCTATTGGTATATAATATGGGCTAAAATTCTCTGATTTTTGGTGACTAGTCAAAGACTAGTATGACCCAGGAACTTATCAAAATGATAAGGGCTAAAATTTTTGAATTTTTGGTGACTGGCTCCAACCTCTAATTACTGGAATGAATAGAATAATATATATATATATATATATATACATACATACATATTAGCAATAGAGGGGGTATAAAATAAATTAAATGTTACTGTATATAGATTGATTACTACAGAGTTTAGCTTTCATCATACAGTCAGTGTTTACTATGAGAGTTTGTGCATCCAGTGTTTATTGATTTACTTTATGGATTTTATGAAAAATTAGATGCTCTAAAAATTGATTTGGTAAACTCTGCTACGCACACACATATTTTCACAACTGTGCAATTTTTGAAAGGGTTTCGGTGATAAAGTTGGAGAATTGACAAACGCTGTTGATTTGTGGTTAGTACTCTAAGGTAAATTTTCATTTGGATAATTTGAAAATTTTGGAGTAAATAGTGCTTTTGACAACTGTTAATAAGTGTATTGTGTTAGAGTGTCTTGGAAATAGGAAAGAGAATACAGCGGTGATAATTGCTATTTTTTCTGCGCGTGATTAACTGATCCACTGCATGTATGACACGTGTCCCACTCACTCATTATTGTGTCCCACTCACACATTAATCTAGGAACTGTTGAGTGTTTGAATACACAAACGATTGAGTTTTAATTTTTAATTACAACTCTAATTACTTTTGTGTGCAACATTTCATTTTTACTTTCACCCACTCACTTTTACATCTCACAGTTCTCTCAGTTTTCACTTGCACATTTTCGCAAACACTTTTCCTACATACACTTTTCATTGTGATTTCTTGCCCGTTTCTTGATTTAATGGCTTCTAAATCATTCACTGTTTTTGGTCTACGTTTTGTCCCTAACAATTATGCAGCCCCACTCAATAATGAACGTGTTCCAGAAGCGTTTCATCTTATGCAGAATTTCTTAAGAGACTCAGAGATTGGACAAGCTCTGGTTGAACCTAGTACTCTCTCTGCATCTCAAATTGCCATTTTTTGGCAAAACTCAGTCTATGTGGATGGAGGAGAGAATGGGACTCCAAACATCATCTTCTCTCATGATGAACAAGAGTTTGTGATTACTCCACAAACTGTCAGAGAAACGATGGGTTTTGATATACACACCTCTTATGCTTATGTTGGTGAACCTCAATTGAGACAAATGCTATAGGAGATAGGCTACATGGATTCTCTTGAAAGGCTTGGCAGTGTAAAGAGGCCTAATCTCAGGAAGGAATGGAATTTTTTTCTTCGACTCCATCACAAGAACATTCCAGAAGAAGGTCACTAACTGGGATGCTATTCCAATGGACAGTCTACAAATCGGGTATTCTCTACTTTATGGTAGTAATTTTGATTTTGGTAGATATGTTCTAATGAATCTAGGTGATAAACTGTCAGAGTCTACTACAGTTTATTTTGCTCGATTTTGTCAAATGCTATTCACTGCTTGTGTATCTGGTTTAGAGATTGTTGAAGCTGATGTGATTCACCCTTTTAGAGTCAACAAGAGAATATTCTCTGATATGACTAATAAAGATGCTGGAAAAGAAAACCTACCTGTCTTTGTTCTGCCACTTGCTTTGCAGAATTTTCTCAACCAACCTCAACCAGAACCACCACAACCAGACCCTGAACCACTAAACACTGATCATACTCAAACCTTAAACACTGAACCATCTACATCACCTACCCACACTGTACCTACTCAACAACCTGCAACCTCAAACCAAACCACTATCCCTGAACCACACCCAACATCCACTCACAACACTCCATCACCAATCACAAACACTGCTCCAACCTAAAATCCTCAATCTCCAATCATAAAACAATCTTCACACACTCAACAACTAAACACTGAACCATCACAATCTCAACCACAACCACAGCCTAAAGCAAAAAGAGGCAGAGTAAAGCAATCAGCAGCAACTACTGAAAGACATGCAAGAGCTAAGACAATAGAGAAACACACTAAAGCGAAACAGACATCTCCTGGAGCTGTTTATGCTAGAAGAAAGATTCAAAGAGCAAAAAGACCTAAATCACCATCTGTGGTGGCAGAATCTAGTAAAGAGGATTCAGATGAAGTGCCTCTAGCTAAGAGGAGAAAACTAGTAATCTCTGATTCTGATGGTGAAAATGTTGAAGCTCCAGAGGTGGTTTCACAGAAAACACCTACTGTTGAGGCTGAAAAAGATATACCTGCAGAGGTTGATATGCCTGCAGAGGTTGAAATGCCTGCAGAGGATAAAATGCCTGCAGAAGGGGATAATAGAAATGGCTTTTCTCCAAAGGATGATACTCTTGATTCATTCATGCCATTCTCTGATCCTATCTCACCTATTTTTGCTCAATCTGAAGCAACTGGTGCAGCTGATCAACCTACAGTTGTCATTTCTGAAACTGTAGCATCACATACAGAGTTAATCTCAGATGCTCACTAGACTGTTGAAGGAGGTGATGAGGTTGATCAAGCAACCAAGGCTACTTCTCAGCCTATGTCTGTTAAAGACACAAATGCAAACTCTGTTGCTGAGCCTGAGCAACATGAAGAAAATCTTGACAAGGCTGCAGAAGAAATTGCAGAAACTGTGGCTGACAATGCTCAGCACAGTGTTTCACTTGAAGATGAACATGCTAAAGCTGCAAGTGTTGAACTTGAAGGTGAAAGCAGTGCAAACTCTGATTCTTTTCTGAGTGCACCAGTGCAAACAGACAATAAACATACCTCTTTCGATCAACCTTGTAAGTCTCATGAAATTTAAAAAGCACAACTTGCAAAATTTGTTGCTGACTGGTACAAAGAGGATTGCATTTTTCCAAGAGGGAGAGCAACTAATTTTGTTAAGCAAACTGCCAACACTATCTCCAATCCAGAGATTCTTTCTTGCTTAAAAGCAACTGTAGTTCAAGTCAAGACTCTGGATGGTAGATTTGATGAAACTAAGAAGGCAATCACTGACTTGAGGACTGAGATCCAAACTAGAGAAATGAACATGGAAAGAGAGTCTAAACTCATGACTACAAAATTTTCTAAAGCTCAAGACAATCTCTTTGCCAGGCTGGGTAAAGTTGAAGAGAATCAGTCTGCCTTGTCTGTTAAAATTGATTCTATTGCTACCTCTTTGGAGTTGATCACATCTATACTCATTCCTGATGATGTCAAAAAGGGGGAGAGAGTTGCAAAGTCAAAATGCAAGCAATTTCAAACTCTGACTCAGAAGGATAATGCTGGAGATGGAGGAGCAAATAATAGAGGCAAGGCTGTAGAAACTCAAACTCTGAAAACTAGCAGCACGTCTCTTAAATCACAGTCTGCTGGGTTAAACACTGATACTCGAGGTTCTTCAAAGACTAAGAGTTTGGCACTATCCTCTGATCCTCAGACTGATGAGGAATTGGCTGCTAAGTTATTCTTAGAAGAAAATGAAGAGGGAGTTACAATTGCAGATGTTCAAGCTCAAGAGAAGATATTTCTAGCAGAACATAAGAAAGCTATGAAATCTGGCAATTCTAAGAAGAATGTGAAAGCTGCAAAGCCTGTTCTTAAAGGCATTCAAATCAAAGAAAAAGTTGGTACTGAACAAAGGATGCAAGTATCCAGAAAACCAATAGATGCAGACTTTAAGCAAAAGCTGAAAGGCATTGCTGGAGAAAATACAACCTCTGTTTCTACACAAGTTGTAAAGAAGAATGAAAACACAAACTCTGTTGCTACACAAGTTGTGACCACACCTTTACAATCTTCTCAGTTGAAATCAACTTTTAGAAAGGGAACTCTTCATGATCCAAATCAAGCACTTAAAGGTTCTATGGATTTCACTGATGGAAGAGCATTTTTTGGGAAAATTGAAAACAACAAGGGTGGTATAGGATCACACAGGGATAAAAGGTAGAATGCTAGTCCTAGAGATCCATCTTCACTGACTGTTCCAGGTCAAGGTGTTGTCACTCAAGAGAGTTTAGACAGACTGGAATCAGTACAGTTGGTCTATCAGAAGAGCCTAAAGAAAGATTTTCTATTATACTTCATGGCAGATGGAACAGTTTTTAAAATTGGGGAGAATGATATTGGTTTGAAATATTGGGAAGAACTAGAACATGTTCTGTATCTTTTCAAGGTAACAAATCAAAGGACTCAATCTGTTGCCAATGTGCTTAGACAGAAGATGCTTCAGAATCTGGCAAGAAGAGGCATGAAGTATAACAGTAAATATGTTCCTAAGTACAGAGACTGGAATGGAAAGCTGATAGAGATGGAAAAGGGAACTACAAAGCTAAAGACTGATCTTGGAATCACTGTTCTTGATTTTAATGTGAAGTCTGAAGAGGTGAAGTATATCAGATTGGGAAATGAAATGAGAAGAAACAAAATCTACGATCTCAGAGCTGCTATCTATCAGACTGATGAGAATGATCCTCAGTTGAAAGAGATCAAGGAAGCTATGGAGAATGAACTTGAAAATGCTGAAAGAAGATTGCTTATAGACTATCTCAGAGCTACACCAGATCTTGAAGAGATTAGAGGTTAAAGTCTGTAAGAGTTTTCTTATTTCTGTAGATTTTTGTTAAGTAGAAGCTTAAACTCTGTTTGTATATTAATCACTGTAATTTTGTATTTGTTTTGACATCATCATTTACTGTAAACTTGTACATTCTTGCTAATGAACAAGTTGGGGGAGATTGTTAGAAATGATTGATGAAAACAGTGGTTAGGAGCTACAGCGACAAATCAGAGTTTAGCTGGAAGCAGTCAGAGTTTAGTTAAACACTGACTATGGAAGCTCGACAGAGTTTAGTTAAACTCTGTCTGGAAGCAGCGCGTACGAAGTCAACAGAAGATATTAGAGATCAATTGAAGATTGATATGGAAGCGAGATCTTTGGACATTAGATAGCTATCAAAGAGATCGAGTTGACTTAGGAGACGTGTGACAATCTGTAATTGATATCATTGTATAGCTGATTATTAGGAATATCAATTAGAGATTGTATCAAAGCTGTATGTTTTATAAATACAGTTAGGTTAACCCTAGAAGGGTATCGTGCATCGAACTATCTTTATTGTAACCTAGCAGTTCTTTGTGATAGTTTACATCACGAAGAGGGTTTTTAATACCAGAAGATTTAAAGTGCATAATCATCTTAATTGTTATTCTCTCATCTAATATTGATTATTAGTGTGTATTCGGCCTAACAATCATCTTCTGATGTTCAATCAAATACACCTTATAAGCTCTTCTTTCATAACCAACAAAAATTGCTTCATGTGCTTTGGCTTCAAATTTTCCACCTTGATTGTCTCCTTCTTTAAGTACAAAGCATTTTGCTCCTAATACATGAAAGTATTTGAGTGTTGGTTTCTTCTCATTCATGGATTCATAGGGTGTTTTCATCAAGTCTTTGTTGATAAGAGTTCGATTCTGAGTATAGCAAACAGTGTTGACAGCTTCAGCCCAAAAATACAATGGAATCCTTGATTCACTTAACATAGTACGTGCAGCTTCAATCAAGGTTCTATTCTTTCTTTCAACTACCCCATTTTGTTGAGTAGTTCTTAGAGCTGAGTATTGTCTGGTTATACCTTTTTCAGTACAAAAGTCATTCAGAACTGCATTCTTGAATTCAGTTCCATTGTCTGACCTTATAGCCCTCATTGGATACTTGGAATCCAACTCAATTAACTTGATGTGATCAATCACCAGTTGTGGAGTCTCATCTTTAGAATTCAGGAACAATGTGGCGCCCCCAGATCCGGGGTCGGAGATCTAGGCGTTCACGGTCCATTTTCCATTAATAACATACCTGTTCTTGCACATAATAAATATAAAACAGCCATCGACCCCACAATAAACTCACACCGCACACACACACAGGTTAGAGCCTCAGAAACGTCACAACATTGATTAAGCAAAAATAAAAGTATCAGTGTTATTACAGACCGAATTAAAGAGTATTTATGCTACCAGCAACACTTCGATATGAAGCGAAGTTGGCGGCTTGAAAGTTTGTTACGATACACAGCCTTGCACAGGTCATACTGATAAATAAAACGAACTAACAAAAGCTACCAACCAATCCGGCTAATGGGGCCTACCGGTGGAATCTCAACTGCTGGCTCGGGTCTAGTCACCTGCTTTCGAGCAGTCTGTCTGGTTCTTGCCATTTCGCTTAGCTGTTGTGTTTATAAATTTGAAAACAAGCAAGAGTGAGCAACTATAGCTCAGCAAGAAATATATGTATAAGGTAAGCCATTTCATATGATTGGCAGTTATTAAACTTGTTTGTATCAATCAGATATAAAATCACTTGTCATTGTTGATAAATTCCGAAGGTGCAACAATATGTGCCCTTGTTTTCAAAATAAACTTGCAGTTCTAGATACTGCATTGAGTCAACATCTTTCTCATCAAAATAGAACATTATCAGCAACTTGGCACAAAAGCCTAAGAAGCAGTGTCAAAGCATTTTTTCAAAATGGAGGAATGGGACTTAAAGAAAACATAAAACCTGACAAGGATTGACGATGATCAGTCGCCACATCCAAGTCCAATAATCCGCGGGTCTTCTCTACCGGTAGAAGGATAGAAACTACATCCGTAACTATCCCCGGGTGAAAACTACATCCGTAATCACCCTCGATGAAAACTACATCCGTAATCATCCTTCGGCAACACCTGGGCCGGAATAATAATTGATGGACCGCCTGGCTCACGGCCGCTTACACATCCCGGGAATCGTTCGTCAACGGTTCCCACACCTGCCAGAGTCCCTTTTTCTTTTTCTTTTAAAAACTTGATTTTGATTGAAAATAGAGTAATTGAGGTCCGATATCAGTCGACCGATGATTCTTGAAATCATACAAGCAGAACCTGACCGGGGGTTTTCAAAAATGTTTTGAGTTCGAAAGAGTTCGAGTTTGAAAGTATTAAATGTATCTTGGATTGACTTCGTCTTTAAAATAATGAACGATAATTAATAAATAATATTTCAAGATTTAATATTAATAATTAATAAAATAATTATTCGATAAAATAAACTTTTAATCCAAGATAGGGTTTCGAGTATTTACGAAGATATGAACATAATTACTTGAGTATACGATACTCCCCGAATGACCCTTCGGGTTTTCGCAATCTAGATACGATATAATAATATACCGCTCCCCGGTCAATAGTATATACGGACCGCTACGACCTCTATTGCTAGAGTCGTTGTCCGAAGAAAACATTTCAATCTAAGTTCAAGGGGTACAAACATATATGTACTTATACAATCTCAATTGCATCAATACTTCGATAAACATAGCATTTGATATGGTTGAAAACTACAAACACAACAGTGAAAGTCCTTGTATATGTATAAATTTTGAGAAGTAAACTTGCCTTGGTTTGGTTGGGGTGGTCGAGCGTGCGGAGTGGAACGATCTATACATAAGCAATAACCGCTCGTTAGTACCTTAACAATATCTCTATAATTACGGGGTTTTAGGGGATACAAAATTAACTTAATGACTTCGTCTTATGACACTCTAGCCCCACTATAGGTTCATGTCATCACTCGATTACGCTCGTCACTTATTCAACTTAATTTAGTTACCACATTCGAATCATAACCATTACCCCTAGAATTATGCTCCACTAACGACTTTTTCCCTTGCGCGAAATTTACTCTAGCATTTTTATAAAATTCAAAAATTCATATTTTAATCCAATTCTTTTTGGGTAGTCTTCACCACTGCATTCCCTAACTTCTCAAATTTTTCCATGATCCCACATATATTTTTAGGGGTTTAAACAAGCTTCACAAGGGGGTCACTTAGTGCAGTCCGGAATCCAGAAACACAATTTACTTCTCCGGCCATAACTTAAAATCTATACATCACCTAGTCATGAACCTTACATTTCCAGAAACTACATTCAAATATATTTCCAAAAATATATGGTAGGACCTCAGGGGACAAGATTTGGGGGTTCAAAACCATGTTACAAGACAGGTCAATGTTTCTGGAAAAACTCAGCAAGCATGTATCACTTAGATCAACCAATTTTCTCAATTCCACAACACAACCAATACCTAATTCACTTAGTTCATGCTTTAGAACATTCATGGAGATACATATACTATCCACAATCATAAAAATCACAATCACAACATCAAAACTCAAGATCCATGTCATCCATTACGTATACAACCAAGATTAACACTATAACACATGGATCTATCACCAAACATCATAAACACTACATGGCCAAAAGGGTTTATGATTTTTATACCTTCTTGAGCACCTAGGAGCCTTGGGTAAGCCTTACAAAACTCAAGAACGCCTTGAACGATCTCCTACAACCCGTATAATCCAAGATCTAAAAGAAAAACTAAACATGGTTACTATTCATAATATCTTTAACAATTTTTATCTTGAAATATAATGGATGAAAGGGCTTGAAACTCTTAATATACCTTGCTTGGATGATGGAGAGGGCCTAGTATTTATGCCTTGATTTATGAGTGATGAGAAATGGAGGAGGAAGAATTTTTTTCTTCCTTTTCTATGCTTGGCCGAGAGCTTCTCTTCCAAGGGGGGAGAGAAGTGTTTTTGTATTTTTGATTTTTTTTTTGTTGGGTGAATAATTGATAAAGTGATGGTTGGGTGATACATAATGTTGTATGTATAAGCAAGGTACTAGCATGGTATGGCCTCTTGTACTTCTTGTCTCCTCCTTGGAAAAAGCAATGTAACTAGTTACTATTCCTCTTCCATTTGGTTTAACTAGGTTGCTTCCTCCTAACTACTTGGTTGCATGGGACTTGCATGCAATACTACTTATTGTATCATTATTCTTCCACCAATGCTTGACATTTAATCTTTAATTCGTATCGTATCTTAATTAATCTCTCGTAATAATATTTTGTCGCGTAGAGATTTCCCCTATAATTCCTTAAGTACTTAATTGTGTAAATTCCTCGAATGACCATAATTCCTTGTCATAATCCTTAATAAATCTTTTAATACTCTAATCATTCTCAAATCCCAAGTTTTATAAATCTTACTAACAATAAGACTCTTGCCCTCAACAATCTTCTCTTTTACCTTACATAGAGAATGTAACAACATAATCTCTCAGACAATCAATTCCATTAAACAACAGGGATGACTAGAAAGGTTCCAAATTGACAATGCCACATGATATTAAATAAAAGAAAATTTTACCAAAAATTAGGGTTCTTACAGCCTCCCCTCCTTAAAAGGATTCCGTCCCGGAATCAGGTTGAAAACAGTTGGGGGTGCTTTTCACGCATCGCGCTCTCTAGTTCCCATGTTGATTCTTCGACATTCTGATTCCTCCACAAGACTCTCACTAGTTTGACAACCTTGTTCCTCAGCACCTGTTCTTTTCTATCCACGATTTCTACGGGTTGCTCCACATATGTTAAGTCTGGTTGCAGATCCACTTGATCATGTTCTATCACGTGTCGGAAGTCGGTATGGTAGGGTCGTAGCTTGGACACATGGAACACATTATGTACTTGCTGCAAGCTCGGGGGTAAATCCAATTCATAGACTAACTTTCCAACTCGTTTCAAGATCTCAAAAGGTCCAATAAATCTTGGGCTTAGTTTCCCTTTCTTACCAAATCTCATCAATCCTTTCCACGGTGATACTTTCAACATTACAAAGTCTCCTACCTCATATTCTTTGTCCTTGCGGGTCTGGTCCGCATACTTCTTCTATCTGTCTTGGGCCGCTACCAGCCGTCCTCTTATGAGTTCGATAGTTTCTCTTGTCTGTTGGATCAGTTCAGGCCCTAAAATCTTCCGCTCTCCAACTTCTTCCCAACACAAGGGAGACCGACATCTTCATCCGTACAAAGCTTCATATGGGGGCATGCCTATACTCGCATGGTAACTGTTATTGTAGGAAAATTCGATCAGCGGCAAGTGGTCATCCCAACTTCCCTTGAAATCTATGGCACATACTCTCAAGATGTCCTCGATGGTCTGGATGGTTCTCTCACTCTGTCCGTCTGTTTGGGGATGGTAGGCAGTACTCATGTTTAACTTGGTCACCACACAATCCTGAAAACTTCTCCAGAACCTGGAGTTGAATCTTGGGTCTCTATCTGATACAATGCTCACAGGAACCCCATGCCTAACCACAATCTCCTCTAAGTAAATATCTGCCAGCTTGTCGACAGTATATCTCTCGTTGATTGGAAGAAAATGTGCTGACTTGGTCAATCTATCGATAATTACCCAGATGGCATCATGGTTAGTCTTGGTCCTTGGTAATCCGACCACAAAGTCCATCGCAATCTGCTCCCACTTCCACTCGGGTATCTCCAAGGGTTGCAACAATCCATTTGGCCTCTAGTGTTCGGCCTTTACTCTTTGACATGTCAAGCATTTACTTACCCACTCAGCCACGTCGTTCTTCATATTTGGTCACCAATAGTATTCTCTCAGATCTCTATACATCTTAGTGCCTCCAGGGTGAATTGAGTACCTCGAACTATGAGCCTCTTGCAAAATCTCGTCTTTTAATTCTTGAACGTTCGGGATCCATATCCTAGATGCATACCTCATAATTCCATTCCCGTCCTTTTCACACTTAACTTCCTCGCCAGTCAAAATTTTCTCCATCGAATTCTTTTCTTCTTCTATCTTCTTTTCCTGGCATAACTTAATCTTTTCCAATAGCGGTGGTTGGACTCTTATTTCCATTAGACTCTCTTGTCCAATTCCTGGTAACCTCACTTCAATCTCCAGTTTCTCAAGGTCCTTGATCAACTCGTCCACTGACGTTATCATCTTGAGTTTCTCCTTTCGGCTAAGTGCATCGGCCACCACGTTGGCCTTCCCTAGGTGATAATGAATCTCACAATCATAATCTTTAATTAGATCTAGCCATCTCCTCTGATTCATGTTTAACTCTTTCTGAGTGAATATGTACTTTAGGCTCTTGTGATCCGTGTAGATTTCACACTTTTCTCCGTAAAGATAATGTCTCCAGATCTTCAAAGCGAAAACTATCGCTGCTAACTCCAAATCATGGGTGGGGTATCTTATCTCGTACTCCTTAAGTTGTCTGGATGCATACGCGATCACTTTACCGTGCTGCATAAGCACACACCCTAAACCTTTATAGGATGCGTCGCTATAAATCACAAAATCTCCCTTATCATCGGGTAAGGCTAGTACTGGTGCTTTCACCAACCTCTTTTTCAACTCTTGGAAGCTCTCTTCGCATTTTTCAGTCCACACAAACTTCTCGGTCTTGCGAGTTAGTCGGGTCAAAGGGGCTGCTATCTTTGCAAAGTCTTGGACAAATCTCTTATAGTAGCCAGCCAACCCTATAAAACTTCTCACCTCTGTCGGAGTGGTTGGTCTCTCCCAATTTGATACAGCCTCTATTTTGGCTGGGTCCACTAGAATGCCTTGTTCGCTGATCACATGACCTAAAAACTGAACTTCCTTCAACCAAAATTCACACTTCGAGAACTTAGCGTACAACTTTTCTTCTCTCAATGCTCCCAATACAATCCTCAAGTGCTCTGCATGTTCCTCCTTCGTCTTGGAATAAATCAAGATGTCATCGATGAAGACTATAACACACTTGTCCAAGTATTTCTTGAAGACTCGATTCATCAAGTCCATGAAAGCTGCAGGGGCATTCGTTAACCCAAATGACATCACTAGGAACTCATAGTGTCCGTACCGGGTGCGAGAGGCCGTCTTTGGTATATCTTCTGGCTTAATCTTTAACTGGTGATACCCGGTCCTCAAATCAATTTTAGAAAAATAAACTGCGTCTTTCAATTGATCAAACAGGTCATCTATCCTGGGCAAGGGATACTTATTCTTTATAGTCACCTTGTTCAGCTCTCTGTAGTCTATACATAACCTCATACTACCATCCTTCTTTTTCACGAATAACACCGGGGCTCCCCACGGTGACACACTAGGTCTTATCATCCCTTTATCCAACAACTCTTGTAACTGAGTGGCTAGCTCTTTCATCTCCACTGGGGCTAGCCGATATGGGGCTTTCGAAATTGGGGTTGTACCCGGAACTAGGTCTATGGCGAACTCGATGTCTCTATCAGGTGGTAGTCCTGGAAGATCATCCGGAAATACGTCCGCGAACTCGTTAACGACAGGGATTTCCTGTAGGTTTGGTGCCTACTTCTTGGTATCCTTCACATAGGCTAAATAGGCATCGCATCCTTTACGTAACAGCTTCTTAGCTTGAATCATAGTCAGGAACTTTTGGTTTTGCCGTTTCCCACTAAACATTACTTCCTCGTCCCCTGGCAGTCTCAAACTTACTTTCTTCTTTACACAATCAATCTAGGCTCCGTGGGTTGTTAACCAATCCATACCTACTATTACGTCAAACTCTCCTAGTTTAAAAGGTATTAAGTCTACCCGAAAGTGTCGCCCTTCTATTTCTAGGTCGCAACCTGGACATACTTGGTTAACGGGAATAATTTCATGATTAGCTATCTCTATTTGCAGTCTGTCTTTCAATGGTTCAGTCTTAAGACCTAACTGACATACAAAATCTAGAGATATGAAAGACTTGGTAGCTCCCGAATCAAATAAAACATTTGCCTTAACTGAGTTGAGTAGTAGAGTACCTGCAATCACATCCGTGTTCCTCACGGCATCCTACACCGTCATGTTAAAAGTTCTTGCAGTAGGGGCCTTGTTAGAAGCAGTTCCACTCACTCTCGATGCAGCTGGCCCAGAGGACATACATTCCCTCATTTGGTGCCCTGGTTTCCCACACTTGAAGCAATTACCTCCGACACTGGTGTTGTTACTAGTTCCTCGACAGGCGTTAGCATAATGTCCTGTCAGCCCACACTTGAAGCACTTCACCTCCTGTAGGTTACACACGCCCGCATGTTTCCTTCCACATTTATTGCATTTTGGGGTGGTTGCTGAACTGGGGGACGGTCCAAGTTCTGCCTAAGTAACTCCATGAACTGTTCCATAGGGCCTCCCCTAGGATGTTCTGCCTCTCGGGTGTCATCACCAGCTTCTTCTTCTTCATACTCAGAGTCATCAAACAAGTTATGATCGTTGCCCTCACTCTCACTCAGGTTGACATTCTCCCCTTCACGGTTCTGGTGGCCTCCAGTCCCATGGTGGCTACCCTGGCCCTCAGAACTGATCGGGTGAGCTCGAGTGTTCATTCTTCTGGGTGGCATGATTCTGATAATAAAACAAGAAATGGGTTAGGGTTTTCCAATTACCTTACAGCGTTTGCACGGGTCAGGAACGTATCGTTCCTCCTCATAAGGGTGGAAGTGCAAAAGTTTTAATAGTCCGATGCTGGAGATAAAATGTCGAAACATTTTTGGAAAAAAATCTCTATGGGATGCCAAAACACTTGCAAGAGTTTTCAAAATTTCGAAACCTCAAAAAAAAAAATTTAAAATTATTTTAAAAATTGTAGGAACATTTTTGGAAATTGTAGAGAACAATTTGAAATCGCATATCGTAAATTTGAAACAGCATGGTTGTATTTGTGGCTTGTAGCAATTGTATAATCACAGTTGTATATCAAAACAGTAAAGCATGGCATCGGAAAGTAAAGCAGTTGAGACAATATCAAGGAAACTGAAACTAAATAAGTACGGTACAAGGGTCATCACAAAGTTTGGATGTTAGAGCCAAATACATAGTTCCGAAGTCAAAGTCTAGCAAAAGTGGAACAAATACAAGTACATCATCCGAATAGTCAGGGCTACACAAAAGTAGGGCTACATCCGTACATACTACCCGAAGTCACATCTACATATCTGTAGGCCAGTCTACTCATCCACTGGTCAGAAAGGATACCACTGCACAAGTCAACTATCCCGCAAAATCGACACACTAATGTCATCTAAACCTAGGGGACTGAGCTATCAGTAACACATCACGGGGCCGCACCGCGGCGGAGCAAGGTCCTCACTCGGGCAAATGCACGACGCACAACGCGCCTAGCATCCCTAGCCTGGATCACTCTGCCCCCGCGGATCCCTAATCCAAGAATCCTCTCGCGACTCCTCCTCTCAATCCTATGGAGTCGAGCCCTAGTCCTCCTAGCAACAGCGGTCCTCATCTCAGCCTGGATCCTCAAGCGCGCCTCGCGCTCCTCCACTAGCGCCCGCCTCGCCTCGTTAAGTCGGGCCTCTGCAGATAGTAAGTCTCGGGTCAGGAACTGTACCACGTAAGCGTGCTCAGTACTCGACACTGGGGGTAGGTCCATCGGTGGAGGTGGTATGACAGGAACAGGGGCAGGTGCAGCAGCAGTAGCAGGAGCAGTGGCAGGGGTAGGGTCAAGCTCCTCCTCGCCAGAAGTATCATCCTCGGAGTCACCGTCCGATGAAACAGGGCTCGATGACTGCGGAGAAGGTGGGGGTAACACAACACGACCCTCACCGGATCTCACACTCTCCTCATCAGTAGCTACAAGAGATAGGGTAACAGGCTCTGGCTCAGGCTCAGGCTCAAAGGGCTCCTCAACGGGATCCTCATCATCAGTATCTCCTATCAGCGTAATCCAGGGGCTGAGCTCAGAGTCAGCACCCATATCCTCCTCAGGATCCTCGGTATCTCGCATCAGTGCCTCATCATGCTCTCTCTCGAAAGCCTCGGGGTCTGGTATCTCCTCCATCTACACAAGGGAAATAAGGTGGGTCACTAACCATAAAGAAAGGTTTAGGAGTAGTTCCCTCACGGGCCTTAAAGTCAGGGCTATATCCGATAACCCGACTTCAAACTCGATGAGAGTTTTAAGTATTATTAGGGTTGTTATTATTATTGTTATTATTATTAGGGTTGCTTTCTTAAATTACTATCGTTTCTGAGAACTGTAACCTCGCTCTGATACCATTTCTGTGGCGCCCCCAGATTCGGGGTCGGAGATCTAGGCGCTCACGGTCCATTTTCCATTAATAACATACCTGTTCTTGCACATAATATATATAAAACAGCCATCGACCCCACAATAAACTCACACCGCACACACACAGGTTAGAGCCTCAGAAACGTCACAACATTGATTAAGCAAAAATAAAAGTATCAGAGTTATTACAGACCGAATTAAATAGTATTTATGCTACCAGCAACACTTCGATATGAAGCGAAGTTGGCGGCTTGAAAGTTTGTTACGATACACTGCCTTGCACAGGTCATCCTGAAAAATAAAATGAACTAACAAAAGCTGCCAACCAATCCGGCTAATGGGGCCTACCGGTGGAATTTCAACTGCTGGCTCGGGTCTAGTCACCTGCTTTTGAGCAGTCTGTCTGGTTCTTGCCATTTCGCTTAGCTGTTGTGTTTGTAAATTTGAAAACAAGCAAGAGTGAGCAACTATAGCTCAGCAAGAAATATATGTATAAGGTAAGCAATATAACATTTCATATGATTGGCAGTTATTAAACTTGTTTGTATCAATCAGATATAAAATCACTTGTCATTGTTGATAAATTCCGAAGGTGCAACAATATGTGCCCTTGTTTTCAAAATAAACTTGCAGTTCTAGATACTGCATTGAGTCAACATCTTTCTCATCAAAATAGAACACTATCAGCAACTTGGCACAAAAGCCTAAGAAGCAGTGTCAAAGCATTTTTCCAAAATGGAGGAATGAGACTTAAAGAAAACATAAAACCTGACAAGGATTGACGATGATCAGTCGCCACATCCAAGTCCAATAATCCGCGGGTCTTCTCTACCGGTAGAAGGATAGAAACTACATCCGTAACTATCCCTCGGGTGAAAACTACATCCGTAATTGAGGTTCCCACACCTGCCAGAATCCCTTTTTCTTTTTCTTTTAAAAACTTGATTTTGATTGAAAACAGAGTAATTGAGGTCCGATATCAGTCGACCGATGATTCTTGAAATCATACAAGAAGTAGAACCTGACCGGGGGTTTTTAAAAATGTTTTGAGTTCGAAAGAGTTCGAGTTTGAAAGTATTAAATGTATCTTGGATTGACTTCATCTTTAAAATAATGAACGATAATTAATAAATAATATTTCAAGATTTAATATTAATAATTAATAAAATAATTATTCGATAAAATAAACTTTTAATCCAAGATAGGGTTTCGAGTATTTACGAAGATATGAACATAATTACTTGAGTATACGATACTCCCCGAATGACCCTTCGGGTTTTCGCAATCTAGATACGATATAATAATATACCGCTCCCCGGTCAATAGTATATACGGACCGCTACGACCTCTATTGCTAGAGTCGTTGTCCGAAGAAAATATTTCAATCTAAGTTCAAGGGGTACAAACATATATGTACTTATACAATCTCAATTGCATCAATACTTCGATAAACATAGCATTTGATATGGTTGAAAACTACAAACACAACAGTGAAAGTCCTTGTATATGTATAAGTTTTGAAAAGTAAACTTGCCTTGGTTTGGTTTGGGTGGTCGAGCGTGCGGAGTGGAACGATCTATACATAAGCAATAAAAGCTCGTTAGTACCTTAACAATATCTCTTTAATTACGGGGTTTTAGGGGATACGAAATTAACTTAATGACTTCGTCTTATGACACTCTAGCCCCACTATAGGTTCATGTCATCACTCGATTACGCTCGTCACTTATTCAACTTAATTTAGTTACCACATTCGAATCATAACCATTACCCCTAGAATTATGCTCCACTAACGACTTTTTCCCTTGCGTGAAATATACTCTAGCATTTTTATAAAATTCAAAAATTCATATTTTAATCCAATTCTTTTTGGGTAGTCTTCACCACTGCATTCCCTAACTTGTCAAAGTTTTCCATGATCCCACATAAATTTTTAGGGGTTTAAACAAGGTTCACAAGGGGGTCACTTAGTGCAGTCCGGAATCCAGAAACACAATTTACTTCTCCGGCCATAACTTAAAATCTATACATCACCTAGTCATGAACCTTACATTTCCAGAAACTAAATTCAAATATCTTTCCAACAATATATGGTAGGACCTCAGGGGACAAGATTTGGGGGTTCAAAACCATGTTACAAGACAGGTCAATGTTTCTGGAAAAACTCAGCAAGCATGTATCACTTAGATCAACCAATTTTCTCAATTCCACAACACAACCAATACCTAATTCACTTAGTTCATGCTTTAGAACATTCATAGAGATACATATACTATCCACAATCATTAAAATCACAATCACAACATCAAAACTCAAGATCCATGTCATCCATTACTTATACAACCAAGATTAACACTATAACACATGGATCTATCACCAAACATCATAAACACTACATGGCCAAAAGGGTTTATGATTTTTATACCTTCTTGAGCACCTAGGAGCCTTGGGTAAGCCTTACAAAACTCAAGAACACCTTGAATGATCTCCTACAACCCTTATAATCCAAGATCTAAAAGAAAAACTAAACATGGTTACTATTCACAATATCTTTAACAATTTATATCTTGAAATATAATGGATGAAAGGGCTTGAAACTCTTAATATACCTTGCTTGGATGATGGAGAGGGACTAGTATTTATGCCTTGATTTATGAGTGATGAGAAATGGAGGAGGAAGAATTTGTTTCTTCCTTTTCTATGCTTGGCCGAGAGCTTCTCTTCCAAGGGGGGAGAGAAGTGTTTTTGTGTTTTTGATTTTTTTTGTTGTTGGGTGAATAATTGATAAAGTGATGGTTGGGTGATACATAATGTTGTATGTATAAGAAAGGTACTAGCATGGTATGGCCTCTTGTACTTCTTGTCTCCTCCTTGGAAAAAGCAATGTAACTAGTTACTATTCCTCTTCCATTTGGTTTAACTAGGTTGCTTCCTCCTAACTACTTGGTTGCATGGGACTTGAATGCAATACTACTCCTTGTATCATTATTCTTCCACCAATGCTTGACATTTAATCTTTAATTCGTATAGTATCTTAATTAATCTCTCGTAATAATATTTTGTCGCGTAGAGATTTCCCCTATAATTCCTTAAGTACTTAATTGTGTAAATTCCTCGAATGACCATAATTCCTCGTCATAATCCTTAATAAATCTTTTAATACTCTAATAATTCTCAAATCCCAAGTTTTATAAATCTTACTAACAATAAGACTCTTGCCCTCAACAATCTTCTCTTTTACCTTACATAGAGAATGTAACAACATAATCTCTCAGACAATCAATTCCATTAAACAACAGGGATGACTAGAAAGGTTCCAAATTGACAATGCCACATGATATTAAATAAAAGAAAATTTTACCAAAAATTAGGGTTCTTACAGCCTCCCCTCCTTAAAAGGATTCCGTCCCGGAATCAGGTTGAAAACAGTTGGGGGTGCTTTTCACGCATCGCGCTCTCTAGTTCCCATGTTGATTCTTCGACATTCTGATTCCTCCACAAGACTCTCACTAGTTTGACAACCTTGTTCCTCAGCACCTGTTCTTTTCTATCCATGATTTCTACGGGTTGCTCCACATATGTTAAGTCTGGTTGCAGATCCACTTGATCATGTTCTATCACGTGTCGGAAGTCGGTATGGTAGGGTCGTAGCATGGACACTTGGAACACATTATGTACTTGCTGCAAGCTCGGGGGTAAAGCCAATTCATAGGCTAACTTTCCAACTCGTTTCAAGATCTCAAAAGGTCCAATAAATCTTCTTGTGTGAATTCCATAGGGGGTAAACCTCTCACCATTTCCTTCTTAACCAAATAATTCATTGTTTTGAAATTCAGGTGAGAAACTTTCTTGTGCCATAGCCAGCTTTCATCTGTGGATGCTTTAGAATAGAAACAATTGATTTCTTCAGTGCTTCTAGTGTTCATATTGGCTACATACAAGTTTCCTTTTCTGACTCCCGTCAGAGATGGTTGTTCACTTCTTTTGTGTGAAATCAGACAATTATTTTTGTTAAAGTAGACTTCAAATCCCTTGTCACAGAATTGACTGATGCTGAGCAAATTATGCTCAAGTCCTTTTATAAAGGACACTTCTTCAATGATAACATTTCCAGCTTCAAGTCTGCCATATTCATCAGTTCTACCTTTGTTGTTATCTCCAAAGGTAACTACTGGGCCGGCCTTCTCCACCACATTTGTCAGCAGGGTTCTTTCTCCAGTCATATGCCTTGAACATCCACTGTCCAAGATCCAGGTTACACGATCAACCTGTACAACACCCTGCAATGACAAATGGATTAAACCTTCTTCGGAACCCAAATTTTATTGGGTCCTGCGAATTTAAAGTATTGGCCTTTATCAGGCAAAACAACATTTTATTTTTCCACATTGCATAATTGTCCTTGTTAAACATGGGAATCTTAACAATGCCTTTTGATGACATGATGAATTTTTAAATGAGTTAAAAATTCGAGATAGATTTTTGACGGAATAAAATTAGGATCTTGATTTGTGTATCAATCAATAGGCTCTGATACCAATTGTTAGGTCCGATAAGATTGTAGAAGGGGGGGTTGAATACAATCTATATCATTTTCTCGAAATTTGTTCTTTAATTAAAATTTATCTTAAACAAATTTGTGCGGAATAATATAACACAGATTTCAAGTTGAATATAACAATATATTAACTTGATGGGTGTTACAAAATCAGTCCAAATGATTATCAAGTAATTAATAACTAATTAGAAAATTCGACATGAACTTTTCTAATTTAGTTAATAAAAATCAAGATATCAAGTTATGAACTAGGAAACTTAATTCGCTAGTAGTACAAGAATCACAAGTAAACAAGTTCCAATGGATAGTATATTACAACTGAGATGAACTTGAATTTACAGAAATTAATTTGTAATTGCTCTTGAGCTTGAGAGAGAGAGAGAGATAGGCTGCTGTGTATGTATTTGATGTTATGTTCGACTGCTTCTGCTTCTTTTACAATCTGCTGCCTTTTATAACACAGCCATAGTCATATTGCTTTGTTTCAACTGATATAACAATCAGTTAACAATAATATGACATTCGGTATGACTATCCACTGCAAGTAATATGACAGTCTCTTTAAATATAACTTTCGGTATGACTATCCTTAATACTTGATATGACGGTCTGTTGAACTAGATATGACTATCCATTCCAATATAACATTCGGTATTACAATGTCTTTGAATGAGATATGACTGTCCAATCCAATATAACATTCGATATTACTATCTCTTTGAATGAGATATGACTGTCCAATCCAATATAACATTCGGTATTATTATCTCTTTGAATTGTATATGACAATCGGTATAACTATCCTTTGATAGTTATATTATCATATTTTTCAGCTTATAATTAATCAACTGATTTATAAAAATCATTTAAATAACTATTTCTTTTTCAAATTAATTCTGATTTAATTAATCTAATAATTACTTTAACAAATATATTAATTCTGATAGAATTAATTTATTTATTTAAATTAATTATTTGATTTAATTAATTAAAGTAGAATTAATACAAATCCTTTAATAGTCAATACTTCACTGTGAACCACGTAATTATAATAAGGAACATACACTGGATCGATGTTGACGCTCGATGTACTGTCTGGTTCATGAACGACTAACTCCAATCTCTGTTCTTCATCTTGACTTTAAACTGTGGTCTTTTTCTATTCTTCACTCTCTTCAATCATTCTGTACTGATATTGTTTCTTATCACTTATAGAAATCTCTGTCCTCTAAATGAATCCATGTGTTTCAATGCTACCTCGAGGCTTGATCAGATAAATGAATCTTCTTCCAGTGTAAAACATCAAAACTATAGATTGACTTGTTGATTTTTCTTCTGACAGATATCATCTTTTGAGATTCCTGTGACAGTTGATATTATTTACTTATTACAATCTAGTTTAATTGGATTAGGATCCTCGAACTACAAATAGGCTGAGTCATATGCCTTTCAGAACCAAAAAAACTCGACATGGGACCCTCGTACAGTTCAAGTTCTTTTGGACTTGGTCCAAATTAAGAGACCCATGTTTGTGTTTTTAATGGAAACTATGATTGATCAAAACTGAGTGGAAAGTGTTAGGGCTAAGATGCAGTACGAAGGCCTTTTTACGGTGTCTGGGCCGGGACATGGCGGGGGATTGGCTCTTTTTTGGAAACATAATAATAGTGTAAACATTAAAACGTATTCTCATAATCATATTGATGCTGAGGTCAGTTTAGATGGCTCACCTACTTGGAGACTTACTTGCTTTTATGGACATCCGGAACGATCAAAAAGAAGAGAATCATGGGCTTTACTTCGTCGTTTATCATCTCAGTCTGATTTGCCTTGGGTAGTTATGAGTGATTTTAATGATATGTTGAGGGCCATTGAGAAAAAAAGGGGTAATGTTCAACCAAATTGGCTATTAGAAAGATTTAAAGAAACCATGTTCGACTGTGGATTGTATGATTTACCAATGGAAGGATATCCCTACACATGGAAAAGGGGAAGAGGTACTGAGAATTGGATGCAGGAGAAGCTTGATAGGGCTTTTGTTAATGAGACATGGAGGGAAAGGTTCCCAGTTCATAAGGTTAAAAATCTGGTAGCCCCAACGTCTGATCACTCGGCTATTTCACTACAGCTGAGTATATGGAGGCCAATTCAAAGTGGGTATCGATTTCGGTTTG
Organism: Saposhnikovia divaricata; assembly: GCA_036435485.1. Lineage (NCBI taxonomy): Eukaryota > Viridiplantae > Streptophyta > Magnoliopsida > Apiales > Apiaceae > Saposhnikovia > Saposhnikovia divaricata. The sequence continues at coordinate 206,935,603 of CM071601.1, read as the reverse complement.
AAAACTCATGGCTTAGGGAGGAAAATTGTAGTCAGATAGTATCCTCCAGTTGGGAGCGAAATAGAGCAAAAATGATTACGGACAGGATTCAATGTTGTGCAGAAGAGCTGAAAAAATGGGGTGACAGAATGAGAAAAGAGTTTGCAGGTAAATTAGCTCGGTGTAGAGAAAGAATGAATAAGTTTCGAGGATTGTCAGGTAGTTTCTCAATTCAGTGCTATAAGGAGACCATGACTGAATACTCGAAATTATTAGAGCAACAGGAAGATTTTTGGAGGCAGAGGGCGAAACAACATTGGCTTCAAGGGGCAGATAGCAATTCAAATTTTTTCCATAGATATGCTACGGCAAGAAAGAAAAAGAATCATATTAGCCAGCTAAAAGATGAGGAAGATATCTGGAGAAATTAAGAGAATGGTTTGGGTGATCTAATAGTTTCGTTCTATCAAGATCTTTTTCAGTCACATCCTACGGAGATGGATGAGGTGATGGATTGTATCGGTGAAAGAATAAGTTCAGAACAAAATGACCAGTTAATTCAGGAGTTCACGCCACAAGAGGTAAAGGATGCGATCTTCTCAATGCACTCGGATAAAAGTCCAGGACCTGACGGGATGAATCCAGCTTTTTATCAGCGTTTTTGGAATATAATTGGAGATGATGTAGTCAAGGCCTGTCAGAATATCTTGTCAACAGGTATAATTCCTCCAAATCTGAATGATACCTTAGTAGTTCTTATTCCAAAAATTAACAATCCAGAGAAGGTTGGAGACTTAAGACCAATATCACTGTGTAATGTTTTGATGAAAATTGTGACAAAGTTGCTAGCGAATAGGCTTAAGGTGGTGCTTCCATGTATCATTTCGGAGTCCCAAAGTGCGTTTATTCCAGGAAGAATGATTACGGATAATGTTATAGCAGCCTATGAAATCAACCACTGGATGCATATAAGGAAAAAAGGAAAGATTGGTTATTCTGATTTGAAGATCGATATGAGTAAGGCGTATGACAGAGTAGAATGGATCTTTATTCGGAGAGTTCTGCAGAAAATGGGATTCACGCATAAATGGTTAAATTGGATTGATATGTGTATGCAAACAGTCAGGTACAATTTTTTGGTCTCAGGTCATGAATTGGGGCCAGTCATTCCTCAAAGGGGACTTAGACAAGGTGACCCTATATCACCTTATCTGTTTCTTCTTTGTGCAGAGGGTTTGTCAGCATTGCTTCAAAGGAGACAATGTTCAAGGTTTAATCCATGGGTGTAAAATTGCAGTGAGGGCTCCAATTATTAATCATTTATTCTTTGCGGATGACTCATATCTATTTTTTAGAGCAACTACGGAGGAGGCTCAATGCATCAAGGATTGCTTAGCAATATATGACAAAGCTTCTGGACAGCAAGTTAATTTCAATGAGTCTTGTATTCATTTTAGTAGGAACACTCAGGAGGCTGTAGCTGGTGCTATTAGTCAGATGCTTCAGGTGAACATTGCTGTTGACACTGCTTTCTATCTAGGCCTTCCAAATTTTGTTTCAAGAAACAAAAAAGAAGTGTTTGGGTACGTTAAAGACAAGGTTTGGAACAGGGTACAAAGTTGGAAGGGACGAGTGGTTTCCCGGGCAGGTAAGGAGATTCTTTTAAAGTCGGTAATTCAGGCTATACCTTCTTATGGAATGAGTGTGTTTCTTCTTCCAAAGAGTTTGTGTGATGAGTTAGAGAAACTAATGAATAAATTCTGGTGGGTCTCAAATGTTGAAAATAGAGGGGGAATCAGGTGGATGTCTTGGGAGAGGCTATGTGAGCCGAAAAAGTTTGGAGGTATGGGGTTTAGAAGAATTCATGATTTCAATCTATCCATGCTAGGGAAACAGGCCTGGAGACTGTTAGCAGAGCCAAATTTGATGATAGCAAAATTAATGCAAGTAAGATATTATCCTTCCAAATCTTTTCAAGAGGCTGGTATTGGATCCAATCCGAGCTATGTTTGGCGAAGTATAAGTGCAGCTAGGAGTCTTATTAGTGAGGGGAGCATTGTAAAGATTGGTACTGGAAATACTATAAATATCTGGAATGATCCATGGATTCCGGATGTGAATAATCCTAGGGTTGTTACGGAAGCTCCTCAGGAACTGACTACAGCGAAAGTTAGTAGCTTATTTCAGACAGGAAGTAGAGAATTGGATGTTGAAGTTGTCAGAAGTATCTTTATTGAAGAGGACTCCAGAAGAATTCTACAGATTCCACTTTCTTATGTAGGAAATGAGGATTCTTGGCTTTGGGTGGAGGATGAGAAAGGAGGGTACACAGTTAAAAGTGGATATAGACTTCTGAGTAAAAAGAACTCGAGAGTGGAGAATGTTTTACCAGGTATGAATTGGTTAAAATTATGGTCTTTGTCAATCCCTCCTAAAGTTAAAAATTTTATTTGGCGTGTGTTTCGAAACTGCATCCCGACCTTGGTGAATCTTCGAAACAAATGTGTTGATGTGGATACAGTCTGTCCAGTGTGTCGTTTAAATGAGGAATCTCTGAAGCACCTCATTTTTGAATGTCCATTCTCTGAAAGATGTTGGGAACTAGCTGGTTTATTTGGGAGATTTTCCCATGATCAGAATGTGGCTGTTAGTTTGAAGGCCTTGCTTGAGGATCTGTCCTTGTCTGATCTTGAAGTATTCTGCTCAATTGCTTGGAAATTATGGGATCACAGGAACATGGTAGTTTGGAATCGTAAAATGCAATCTCCTACGCTTATAATTAACGGGGCAAGTAGCTTTTTATTTATGTGGCAGCAGGCTAAGGCAGTTTGTGGGAAGCCTTTTAAAATAAATAGGCGTGAAGGAGTTATGGTTTGGCAGAAACCAGTTGAAGGATGGATTACATGTAATGTAGATGCTGCAGTTTTTTCAGAATAGAAGATGAGCTCATTTGGTTGCTTGTTACGTGATGAAAAGGGAGTGGTATATGGAGGCAAATTTATGGTCAACACAGACCCCAAGCTAGCAGAAGCTTTAGCATTCAGGGAGGCTTTATCATGGTTGAAAAGAAAACAGGTACAGAAGGTGTTCATTGAGCTAGATTCACTTGGAGTAGTTCAAGCTTTCAATAATATGCAAAAGAATTCTTCTTATTTCGGTGATATTATTTCTGATTGTGTATGTTTGGTAAAGGACTTAGGGTCCTATGAGTTGTATTTTATTAGACGATCAGCGAATTTAGTAGCTCATGTAATAACTAGAGAGGCTAAATCAAGGACTGATCGTGAGGAATGGAGTATTGTTCCTCCGTTTCTGATCGATGTAATCGTTTATGAAAATCAATAATACTGGTTGAAGTGTTTTGATGTCAAAAAAAAATTTGATTTGAAGGGGTAGGATATAGAGTTACATAGCCTCCGCGTGTATAAACAGACACAGATTAATAAGAAATTGAAGAAACCTAAACGGAGGGTGAAGAGCAAAGAGGGGAAGAAAAGACGATGGTGATTCCGCGTTCCGCTCGTTCCGCGCGTTCCGCACGTTCCTGCAGGGGTTGGGTTGGTAGTTGTTCGTCAGCTGACAACAAATCCTATCCGACCGGGTATTGGGATGATGATATTCGCCGGTAATTTTATAATTTCATCCAGTATGTACCTATAAGTATAGATATATATATATATATATATATATATATATATATATATAATAGATCTGGTTTTGAAAACCCCCCCCTCCGTAATTCATAATAATAATTGTGGTTGGTTTTATGCCCTCCTCATCCCTCCCTCTTAACTCCCCCTTTTTGGTTTTGTTAGCCATGCAGAAAAAATCCAGTTTAAATTCAAGCCTCGGACAGTGACAGGCAAGCAACTTGAAGATCATCGCAATATGATTTTGGGATACGCAACTCAAGCACTCAACTGTTTTAACCAAACTTCAGTCAGTCTCTCTCTCTCTCTCTCTATATATATATATATATATACACACACACACACAAATAGTGCATATGTAAGAATTGAAAGATTAGATTTTTTTTTATCCCATCTGGGATTTTTTTTACTTTTAGAATGAGAATGATGACAAAAATTTTATATTTCTGTAGATAATGATTTTTTCAAAAAATATATGTGGATAGACAAATGGTGTGCATATGAATTTGTAAAGAAACTTGTAAGATTGGAATTATTCGATTTTAATCACATCTTATTATTTTGTTGAGCGTGAGACTGATACTAATTTGTTGTGAATTTAATTAAAGGTGATCTAATTGAAGCTTGATCTGTTAGAGATATTTCATTTATGTATATGATATATTTTAAGGAGTGGTTCTGGTTGAAAGTTTTTACATTGTTATGTTTATGTCAAGGGGAAGGGGAAGGGAAAGAGGGACCTGCTCTGTTGGGTTTAGGTTAGGACTAAGTTGAGATTCGAAAGTAATTAAAAGGGTGGATAGAGTTTAGCAATAGGCACTAGGAAAAATTCTGTTGAAATTGGGGAATAGTTGAATGAGATAACAGAGAGCAAAAATGTTATGGTCATATATGTAAGATACCAAGTTGCTAGATTAATAAAGCTTATGGTAGACCAAGGGCATTATAATCTTACACACACAAACACACTCTCACTCTCTCTCTTAATATCAATCACCTTTTTTCACTAATCTTTTATTCTCTTCTGTTTCCGTTGGCTTAAATTTCTTAGCCGCAAAAGTATAAACTGCTCAAGGTTGTTCATTTTGAATGCGGGTCCATGCGCAAGTACGCGCTTTACCATATGAACTTCTCGGCTAAGCCTACTGATGTTGCTGCTGCTCCAGAGGAGATGTTTTTCACCGAGATCACTGTTTCTTCCCCTACCGGCCCTTCTGTCAAGCTCTGCATATCCTTAGGGCCAGTAAATTCTATTTCAGGTTTACATGTGCTCATGTCATTTTATCCCATGTCCTCGTACTACTGTTACCTGCATTTCTTTTTTGCTCGACTTATTCATCCGTTTGTTTGTCCAATCGCTCTTCATGATTACGGCCTACTTGTTTTTAGCAACTCCTGTATATGTATATTCGTCTTGCAGGAGAGAAATTAAATGGTTGCCGTTTTTGTGGCTACCTGAACAATGGAGAAGTTTGGCATCCTAAAGGTGGAGGATTCGTACGTGGTGGTGATAGCAATTACAAAACAGTTCAAGACATATGTGACGTCAACCAGAACAATGCAATTCCTGATTGCGAAAAGCACTTACCCGTGTAAGTGGTAGTTTGTCAGGACCTCTTTGTTTTATGTATAAATATTTATAGGTTTTTGGTATTTTATGGTTTATATGATGATAATCAACAGCAACAAGAAGTAAATGATAGAATTATAGATAGATTCAGAGAGAAATAGAGGTAGAGAAGAGAGACAGAGTAGAGAGATATAGAAAAGAGAGAGAGTTTGGAGAAGAAGAAAGTAGAGAGATAGAAGAGGGAGGTGGAATTTAGAGAGAGAAAGAGGTTGGTGGCAAAGCCATTTTCATATATCAGATAATGGCATATTTTACTCCAACTGTCCTCCATATGTACGAATAGTAAATGAAAGGCAGAGTGTGTAAACTTGTAACACTATAACTAATGTAACTCAAACTAAAGGAAAAGATACTTAACCAGAAGACAATCAAGAACAAGAAGTCACAAGAAATCAACACTAAATGAAGACAAGGTAATTGATACAATTCAACATGTTAACTATGATCAAGCCAAGAAGAAATCATTGAGAGAAGTTCAAGTCAAAGTTGTTCATGCCTCAGTGATTTGAAAAGCCAAGAATCGAGATCATAACTATCAGTATCAATAAGACCAATTGATTTCAAGTGAACAAGAAGGAAAGCAATTATTGGAAAGCCACAATACTAATTGGGTATGGTAATTTATTCAAGAAGCAAAAACCCTATCAAGACTAGTCACTTATGAACCAGACCGTTGCATCAAGTGTCAGGACATTGATAGCAAGTTTATGTCAGTAATAAAGATCCATATTCAAGAGCTTAGTGAAGAACAAAGAAGACATGAAGATATCACAAGTTCAAGATGTGCATTGAAGTTTCAAGTTGAAGACCAGAATATTTTCTAAGTACTAAATATTCTAGATGACCAAGTAGAAGTTTCTAAGTAGAAGTTCTACTTAGAAATTCGAGATGGCTAAGTAGAAATTCTCAAGTAGAAGTTCTACTTAGAGTGCAGCTTCAACATGACACATGGCATCTTCTGATTGGCAGATTTCCAAGCTTTCAAGATAAGGCAAGATTTATGTGGACATCATTGGGCCACGTATATCTTAGTCTTTGAAGTCTACAGGACATAGATTACATGTAGTATAAATAGAAGTACTTGTGTAATGTTTTCAGTTAGTGAGCAATTCTTGAGAAAAACACAAGAGAAAAAGAGAGAGAGCATTCACAGAGCTTAGTATCATTCACTTCTCTCTGAACTTCTGTTATACTTTGTAATGAATGTTGTAGCAACCATTTCAAGTTATATATAAGACATATATTCCTTGAATCTGTGTGTTCATTTATTGCATCGTATTTATTGCTTCTCATATTCGAAAAGTTGTATTCACCCCCCCCCCTCTACAACACTTTTGGACCTAACAATTGGTATCAGAGCTATATGTTTAACATACAAAACATAGATCCTTGTGTTGAGTAGAAGAATCGTGAGTTTTCATTTTCTAGATCTACTTTTCATTTTCTTGAAAAGTGTGCTTTAAATCGTTTGTATTGAAAAACTCATCTGAAAAATTATTTAAATACTCCAGGTGTGATTATTTAGCTTGGATGTATTTTAATTAATTTTTGTGAATTAATCTGGGTACTTTCATATTTGGTGTTCTTGAGTGTTCATCATCTGTTCTTATCAAAGAAGACAACCCAACAACTTTTTGATCTCCTTTTCAAACAGATAAATAGTAAAAGAATAAAAAGGTGTTTTTGGACTTTGTGATTTGCATTATTCACGGCCGAAAGTGAAACAAGACATATTCATTACCTAGCACGTGGGTTAGGTGGGTTAGGTGAGTAAAGCATTCAAAGTCAAAAGGTGTTAAAGAGATAATATTGTTTATTCAATATTAAAGTAATCTGCAGAAAAATTATTCTAAGGACAAAAGTTCTACATAGAATTTCTACTTGAGAATTTCTACATAGAATTTCGACTTGGACAATTTCTACTTGGTGAATTTCGACTTGAGCAAAATTTCTACTTAGAGAAATTTCGACTTAGGCAAAAGTTCTACATAGCCTAGTCTTGGGTACTTAGAAACTTTTAGTGACCAGAATTGAGATGGCTCCTAAAAATGCATTCAAGATCCCAATGTTCAACCGAGATCACTATGAAGAATGGGTTTTCAGAATGAGACTATATTTAGAGACTGTTAACCCTGAATATCTGGAAGTCCTTGACAAGGGTAAATTTGTTCCAATGGTAGTTATTCCTGCACATACGGAAGGAGGAGTGGTTATACCACCTCGGTCTGAGCCTAAAAAGGCCTCGGAGTTTTCGGATGCTGACAAGGAACAAATAGCTTGTGATACTGCCGTACGACAAACCTTGATGGAATCTCTTGATCATGAAATGTTTAATATAGTCAAAGGTCTGACTACAGCGAAGAAGATTTGGGACAAGATAGAAGTTGTCATGGAAGGATCTGCAGAGGTCAGAAGCAACAAGACACTCATACTCAAGATGGAGTATGACACCTTTAGAATAAAGAAAGGAGAAGGCATAACAGATGTCTACCTACGATTCAGTCAGTTGGTATTGGATTTGAATCTGAGAGGTGTAACTCTCCCCATGGTTGAGACTAATACGAGATATCTGAGGAACCAGCCAAAAAGCATTGAACATAGGGTCTACGCAATAAGAGAAACCAGAGATTTGCATACAACTTCTCTGGAAGAATATTATGGAATATTAAAGACCTATGAGCTGGAAACACTTCAAGATCAAGCATGGGACAATGATTCAAAGGGAAAAGAAAGTGCATCAGGATTAGTTGCTGATGAGGAAGAGTCTAAGAAGGCAATGGTTGCAGCAAAGCCTAAATCATCACTTGCACCACATCAAGTTGATAATGATGACGAGTGCGCATCTGACAGTGATGATGACTACTACACCCAAGAAGAGCTGGACAACATGGACGATAGTGTCGTGGCATACATGGCAAGGAAGTTCAGCAACATGAGATTTAGAAAGAGCAACCGACCACAAAGAAATTCTTCATCTTTCTATCGGGCTGCTAAGGGTGGTGGTAGTTCGTCAGGCTACCAAGGTAAAGGCAAGAATACCAGTTACAAATCTCCATTGGATTTCAAAATGAAGTTCAAATGCTATAATTGTGGTGAAGCTGGACACTTTGCCTCGGACTGCAAAAAGCCTAAACAGACTTATCCAAAAGAGACATATGAAGCCCTCAAAAGCAAGTATGAAGCACTGGTGAAGGAAAGACATGGAAAACGAGCTTTATTGGTGACAGAAGGAAGAGCTTGGGATGATTCAGATGAGGAAGATGTTACTCATGTAGCAAACTTTGCCCTCATGGCTGAGACATCAGAGGAACCAGAGGTACCAGTTCTGACTCTTAAAGTAGAAATGTCTATTGATGATTATAAGGAACAGAACGGGGCTCTTAGTGAAGAGATCTATATGTTGTGCAAAAGCCTAGACTGTTCTCAAAAGGAACAGAAAACACTTGTTGCCAAATGCAGAATGCTTGAGGCAAAAGTGGAAGAGCTAGAGGCTGCTTGCACTGTAGATACTTCCCTAAGAGACTTTATTAAATCTCTAGAACACAAGCTCGTCCTTAAGGAAGAAGTAGAAGCATGTCTTAGGAACAATCTAGCTGAGTTAGAAACTAAATGCGAAGCTTACAAACTAGCTGCTAGTAAAGTGTATGTAGATAATGACACATTTAAGAGGATAACTGGAGTAGGTGTAGGACTTGATTATTCTGATCTTCCTAAGAAAGAAGGAAAGAGACCTATTGACCCTAGTTCCAGTGACCTTAAAAAGGAAACACCTAGCATTCTTAAATCAGCTGTCAAACCTATGTACAAACACCTTGTTCCTAGAATAGAAGAAGAAGAGACTGAATTGATAGCTAGATATGAGATTGAGATGGAAGATCGCCAGAAAGCACAACCTATAACTCCTATCAAACATGTTAAAATCAATTTTCCTAGAGATGAATCTAGACTAGGATTAGGAGCTAAGGCTGTTAAACAACAAGGAAAGAAAGAAAAAGGCATAAAAGAGGTTAAGGCTGAACGAATAAAGAAAGCATGTTATCACTGTAAATCTACTGAACATCTTTCTTATGCATGTAAAGCTAACATAACTGTTCCTGCTGCACATGCCATGCCTACCACACATACAATGAATAATCTGCATCAGAATCATGCACAGTGTGGTCAACCTAATTGTATGCCATGCACTTTTAACATCATGCAAACTTTTGTGCATTTAATGAATGCATCTAGCCAGTCATGCTCAAATACTGTTGCTAGTTCAAACATCAAGAAAAAGTATGGGAGAGCCAAGACTGTCAGTCCTCCTAGAGTTAGGAGTGACAAACCTTCTCCTAGGACTGACAAATCTGTCAAGTCTGAGAAAGGAAAGGAGATAGTCGAAAGCTCTAGTAATGTGAAGAAAAGTGCATCTCCTGTTGTTAAATCTGTTGATTCTCGATCTTATCGAAAAGCCGGGCCCAATCAAAGTTGGGTTCCGAAGAATGTCTAACCAATCTGTCATTGCAGGGCGTTAAGCAGAATCGAAATAAAGTTATATGGGTGCTAGACAGTGTAGCATCGAGGCATATGACTGGAAACAAGTCCCTGCTTACAGAGTTGGTTATGAAGGCTGGCCCTTATGTTACCTTTGGAGATGACAGCATAGGTGTGACAAAGGGATATGGCAAACTGAAAACTGGCAATGTCATCATAGAAGATATTTCCTATGTTGAGGGACTGAAGCACAATCTGTTGAGTATAAGTCAATTCTGTGACAAAGGTTACGAAATTGTCTTCAACAAGAAAGGTGTATCAATCACTCACATCAAGGAAGGCTCACTGGCTTTGAGAGGAGTTCGAAAGGCAGATCTTTTTGTTGCAGACATGGATTCAGCAAATCAGAATGAGATCACCTGTTTCTACAGCAAAGCCTCGGATGATGAAAGCTGGTTATGGCACAAAAAGCTATCTCACTTAAACTTCAAAACGATGAATGCTCTCGCGAGGCGAGAATTGGTGAGAGATCTACCTCAAATGGAGTTCGCTCCGAAAGGACTCTGTGAAGCTTGTGAAATGGGAAAGTCGAAGCGAGCATCGCATAAAAGCAAAGAAATTTCTAGTATTACTGAGCCTCTACAACTTCTTCATATGGATTTGTTTGGCCCAGTGAATGTCCTATCTTTGTCTAGGAAAAGATATGCATTGGTAATCGTGGATGACTTCTCCAAGTATACATGGGTATTGTTCGCAATGACGAAAGACGAACATTTCTGAGCCCGATACACATTCTTATTCTCTTTCACCCCTGTTAACGGAAGTCAGAAAGCCAGCACGTGTATATGTAGAAGATGATGAGGAGAGTGAACCCGAAGAGCAGCAACTTATTCGAAAGAAAGTCAAACTTTTCCACGCTGCTACTTCACAACCACAGTCAAACCCTAGTGTGTCACACGTAACCACTCCACCTCACGAGAGTGGTTCTCCCCTTAAACAATCTGCACATAGGGATTTTGATGACAGTTATGTACCTTTTGAAGATCCTGTTGCTTCACAAGGACATGAAGTTTTAAAAACTTCAACCGTACCTTCACCGGTACGTACTGATGCTGCAAAGACGATCGGTTCTAATGTCGTACAAGAACACTTTGCAGCCGCTCAGCCTGAGATTCCAACTCAGGACAGAACAGACATAGATCCCATGACTGCCAATTATTTTGCTTATCAAATTTCTACAGGTACTGCTTCATATTTCGGATCAATAATTGAAGACATACACGAGCGTGAGACAGGGAGTGTGTGTGAGAGGTTAGGGAGAGAGGGACCTTCATCTTTAAGGCCCAAAACCGAGCGCCAAATACCAACAGAACGAGTATTAGAGCGAGGTCACCTAAACCAAACACCGTCCCTTAACATTGAAAATCTTGATACGCGTATGACTTCTATGGAAAATCAGATGAGATAGTTCGGACAGACGATGGGGCAGTTCGGGATGAACATTGGAAACAACCAAAGGGCTCTAGACGACTACGCAGCAAGAATGGCAAGTCAAGCTACAGCTTTTGATGATTTGACAAATAAGGTCAATGACTTGGGCCATGCTGGTGGTGTCTTGGGAAGCACTCTCAATGAGAGGATGGGGGCATTGGAGTCTACAATGCATACAATGGCTGTGGAAATCGGCAGAATGATGTTCGCAGTCAGGAGTTTTGTGCCCCCGGAGTGTTTCGAGTCGCAACAACCTCCCCCCGATGCTGGTGCAGGTGGTGCTACTGGAGCGGGAGCCTCTGGTTCTGGTTTTGGAGGTTCTTATGCAGCTGGTGGATCTGATTACCAAGGTGGAGCTCAGGATAACTCACCTAAGGGCGAGAGTGAAATGGAGACGAGACAGCAGGCAGTTCACATCGAAGAAATTGAAGAACCCGCTGATCTTGTCAAGGAACCAGAAGTTGAGCCGTCTGTTGATGAAGAGGCTCTGAGGATGAGAAAGGGTAAGGCAATAATGGTTGATGAACCATTCGTTGACCTGAGTCATCAGGAAACAGTACAGGAGGTACTTGACTCAGATTCTGATATGGAAGACGTACCGTTGGCACATGCTATAAAAAGATCTTTGAAGGAACAAGGTGGAGGTGCTGGGATGTCTTCCGGAATGCCTGAAGAAATTCCTGTTGATGAGGAAACCCTTAAAGCTCAATAGTTAGCCTTGGAACAAGCTCAGTTCCATAAAATGAAGATGATGCAAGAACATGCTGCGTTCCTAGAAAAGAAGCTGGAGCTCAAAGGGAAGCAGTATGATCATGAGCTTGCAAGGCTAGCTGATCCTCAAGTTGATCTGGACAAACGAAGGATAGGGCAGAAGTGGGATGAAGCAAGGAAGATAATGATGGGACCCTGTGCGAAAGGAGTTCATAACAAGGATGCAGATGATCTGTTCTACAACTTGAATTTGCAGAATCCAATGACTGGGGACTATATAAATGCTTTGAAGAGATTAATTTCTAAAGTCAGGGTTGGTTACAATGCAAATCTTAAGGAGTGGAAGGTTATTTTGTCTTTGGTAGAAGAAGTCCCAACATCTTTCCTATATGTGGATGACCAATTCATAACGAGAAGATCTGCGTCAGAGTTGTTCTTGCTAGCGACAAAAATTCAATACTCTCATTCTGAGGAGCTAAGCATTCTGTATAGAGATCAGTTAATGCAGCTAGCAGAGGACAAGGGTCCAGAATTCTCAGCATATCCAAATTTTGTCCGGATGGTAGTTGACGGAAAGATGAAGAGGGTTAGCATGGAGGAAAATGATCTAATGGAGCTTTCAGTGGAATCTCTCAAAGCTGTCTGTAGACAAATGATGAGTAAGGGATTCACTTCTGAGCTTAAAGATAAATCCGTGAAGATCATTGAAAGAGTCATATTCAAGAAGAGCAATGAGGTGTGGAAGTGTGATGTCATTGCTCCAAACCCTCTTGATGACGTGAAGATTGAGCCGGAGCTGATAGAGAAGAAATGGAATATTCTTCAAGCCATGAAGAATGTAGATGAAGCTTTGACTCTTCCTTCTGGAGCACTGGAACAAGGAGAGATAAGGGAGGCAATTGGTGTTCCAGGAAGTGATAGTGTATACTGGATACATGCTTATGTTGAAGATACAGCTGATGCCTTAGTATTCATAGATGTAGACCAGAATCAAACAATCTTGCATATGAGTAGACAATGGCTGCTACGGACTCAAGATGCTGCATTTCTGGAGAGAGTATTATATGTATTTAAATGGGGCGAAGTGGAAGATAAGTTTGTGCAAGAAAAGCAGAGACTCATGAGTTACCTGTCTGAGATAGTGGTGGAAAAGAAGCGAATGGAGCGAGATGCGGCCAGTGTCCACAATACTGACCGTGTCAAGGGCTACCCCAAGATGATCTATTGTCAGTTTAAATCTGATAAATCTCACTGGAAACCTCAGCTCATAATGAAGAACTTTGAGGATATTCCAAAGATCAGGACTACTCAGGAGGTGGACAAACTCAGAAGGCTTTTCAAACATCCTTATCCAGAGCCCAAGAATCCTCTAGAAATGGAAGCTGTAAGTCTGTTGAATGCTAGGTGGAAGCAGCTTAAAGATCCAGTGTACAAGAAAGAACAGCAGCAGAAGGAGAAGCGCAAAAGGCAGAAAGAAGAGAAAGACCAAGCTGCTGAAGCTAGAAAGAGGAAACGGAATTAGGGTTAAAGGTCAGAATGGTGTGAACTTGAAGTTGGAAAAACTTCATGTCTTTCGGTTGCTTTAACTCACTTGAGGAAAATTCACCTTAGAGTGAATCCAATAAGGTGATATAAGTTTGACTAAAAGGCATGAAATAATCCAGGTGATAGGAATCACTCAAATGATCTTTAATTCAAAGTTCGAATTCTGTTTCTAGTTTAAGTTCTTTGTATTGTTTTCATGTAAATTTCAATTGTAAATTATTCAAGACTGTAATGTTAATTATCTTTTCTCGTCTCACTGTTTAGTTGAGTTATCCTTTATTAATTTGAATGTCATTGTTAGACAATCAAATTGGGGGAGATTGAAAGGCAGAGTGTGTAAACTTGTAACACTATAACTAATGTAACTCAAACTAAAGGAAAAGATACTTAACCAGAAGACAATCAAGAACAAGAAGTCACAAGAAATCAACACTAAATGAAGACAAGGTAATTGATACAATTCAACATGTTAACTATGATCAAGCCAAGAAGAAATCATTGAGAGAAGTTCAAGTCAAAGTTGTTCATGCCTCAGTGATTTGAAAAGCCAAGAATCGAGATCATAACTATCAGTATCAATAAGACCAATTGATTTCAAGTGAACAAGAAGGAAAGCAATTATTGGAAAGCCACAATACTAATTGGGTATGGTAATTTATTCAAGAAGCAAAAACCCTATCAAGACTAGTCACTTATGAACCAGACCGTTGCATCAAGTGTCAGGACATTGATAGCAAGTTTATGTCAGTAATAAAGATCCATATTCAAGAGCTTAGTGAAGAACAAAGAAGACATGAAGATATCACAAGTTCAAGATGTGCATTGAAGTTTCAAGTTGAAGACCAGAATATTTTCTAAGTACTAAATATTCTAGATGACCAAGTAGAAGTTTCTAAGTAGAAGTTCTACTTAGAAATTCGAGATGGCTAAGTAGAAATTCTCAAGTAGAAGTTCTACTTAGAGTGCAGCTTCAACATGACACATGGCATCTTCTGATTGGCAGATTTCCAAGCTTTCAAGATAAGGCAAGATTTATGTGGACATCATTGGGCCACGTATATCTTAGTCTTTGAAGTCTACAGGACATAGATTACATGTAGTATAAATAGAAGTACTTGTGTAATGTTTTCAGTTAGTGAGCAATTCTTAAGAAAAACACAAGAGAAAAAGAGAGAGTGCATTCACAGAGCTTAGTATCATTCACTTCTCTCTGAACTTCTGTTATACTTTGTAATGAATGTTGTAGCAACCATTTCAAGTTATATATAAGACATATATTCCTTGAATCTGTGTGCTCATTTATTGCATCGTATTTATTGCTTCTCATATTCGAAAAGTTGTATTCACCCCCCTCTACAACACATTTGGACCTAACAGTAAAGTTCTTTTTGTTGGATCAAATACCTGCGTTTCTTGAACTTTCAAAAAGCATGTGGACATATTTTCGTCCTAATGCAATGCAATCCCCAGACGCCTGGCAGGACTTTTTATTCTTTAAAAAGTAGAAGGGGAAAAAATCAGCCCCTAAAATCTCACAATTTTTAACAAATACAAGAAAAAAGTTATATCACTTTTACCTGAGTAATTGGCCTAAGGCCCCAAACAGAACAACTAGTTATTAGTTACATAGACACAGAGAGAGGGCAAAAAGAAAAGAGGGGTTAAATCGACCTGGTTCTTTATTCAAAGAGGGAATTCATGACCAGTAGTGTTTCTTCTTCTCGATAATTCTTCTATTGAATTTCACTAAGATATATATACATAATAGAACTGGAGTTTGGATTCTGAAATACTTGCATAATTTATTTTTATATTTTGTACTGTCATCTTGGTTGGTTTATCTGCTCCTTATTTACACTGGGGTTACCTGCTGCTGTTAGTTTCTGGGTTCTATTTGTTTGACATTGATATATACTTTATTGTTTTTGCCGAGGTTTGCTGCTTGCACATTTTACAAACTTTTGTCTTAATTTGCTCAAACCTTCTAGTGGTTTTGGTTTTAATATCTGAATTTGCAGGCTTGAACAAGTTTCCCAGTCCGGTGAACCCGAAAAGGAATACATGTCGGAACAAGTTGATGATGCAAGCCTGTATGCAGCCGAAGCCTTGAAGTTCTACAACCAACAACATGTAAGTTTTCTTTTGAATGTTACTTTTTGCTTTTCTTTAAATTTCAAGAATCACTATTTCTGTTGGATTCGCTTGATCTTACCTTGTTGTTCTGTTTGTGTTGACCTAAAATTTATAGCATATAAACTATGAACTGGTGGACCCGGGTTTTGGTACACGTGTGATCCTGCCAACATGCTCACTTTTCCATGTCAATTTCAAAGCTAAGGACACTGATCCTAGTGCTCCAGAGGAGTTGTTTTTCGCCGAGCTGACAAGTACCAATGGGGTTTGATCGATTAAACATTTGTCCCCACCAGATGTAAAGTCAGGTTTATTTTTTACATGTAAAAGTGGTCATGTGATTAAATTTATCTCTTAGTGCTATTTGGTGCCTTTATTTATTTTTCCTTTATTACTGATTTGTTTGTTTGTCCATTAGTGATTTTCGGTAACTCAATGAATTTGTCTTGCAGGAGATGAAACGGGAGATAAAACGAACGGCTGCTATTATTGCCACGAGTTTAACAAAGTTCGACATCCTAGACTTGGAGGATTCGTACGTGGCGGTGATTCATTATACACTTTTGAAAAAGAGTTCTATCTCTAAGAAGAGACACAACTCACTTGAACTTGTTAGCAGCTTGCTTAGTTTCAGCACGTAAATTCTTATGATATTATATTTAATAACCTTACGACGACTCTTAACTGTTGCTATGGGTCCGAAGTAGAACAGTTGATGTGAGTTTGCTTGTTTGTGTACCTTATATAGTGTTTGGTTTGTATTTGATGTGATGCCTATCCTGAAGTTTGTTATTCCGAAGTTTGTTATATGTGATGCCTATCCTGAAGTTTGTTATTCTGAAGTGCTCATTAATTGGCGGAGTGTTTGCACTAAAACACGCAAGCGTACGCGGTCACAAGTAATATAGAATAAAATTGAGTTCGTTCCCACAGAGATCTGGATATGGTTTTAATTCAGTTATTGTACCTATACAACAATGTATGGTTATTACTCACTACTAAGACAAATAACAAATTAGGTTTAATTAACTAAATTAACTAAGAAGTAAATTAACAACTAAGAGTTAACTAACAAGAATTGAAATTGAATTACGTCTACAAGAGTAACATGGGATCCTAACTTCATTAAATACTTCGCTTAGATCTGATGCCTTTAATCACTATATGCAATGGTTATGATATCTGATCGGATAACACGAAACAAGTACACGCTACTTCTCAATATACGAATACCAAACTAAACATACATCCACAAAAGAGATAGAAGATGAATAGACACCAATTATGCTTAGACCCTATATGTCTATATAATTTGAAAACATAACGGTTGAAGAGCAAGTTATCCATAAAGATCACACAAGGCAATATAAGTATTTTCATCTCATACAACTAATCATGTTGATAAACAATCATGAACCTATGCTAGCATGGCAAGTTCTAAATCTCAAGATCCACTTTCACTTCACAAGAGATTAACAAATTAGATGTTCGCGACGCATCTATCAATTAAGCATAACCATACAAGGATATCAGATATACATCCCACACAGATCTTTAAAGCATCAAAATACTAAGCTCCATAAATAAATCCGTTAGAATCCCATGACAACGATTAGTTCATAATCGAACCTCTCGTCATCATGGGATCTGATGAAACCATGATAAAAACAAAGTATAAAAAGATACAAATAAAACTAAGTAATTGATATGTAATGGTGTGTGTTTTTTTCCTGTCCCCCAAGATGTGTATTTATAGCCCCAATTTGCCTCTCCATCAAGCAATTGCCGTTTTAGAGTTGGAATAGGAGTATGGCAATTTCCTTTCTTGAATGAGAATAGAATTGCAAATTTCATGTGTAGATCTAATTTTGGAATGTTCTAGCCGCCCAGAGCAATTACCATACTTATTAGAAGTAGGAATTCTGGCAATTTCCTGTTTAGAATTGAATTCTGGCAATTTCTGTTGATTCTGTTTTGAAGGAAAATTCTCTTCAATAATTCTGGACTCCGGACCACCTTAGAATGATAGAAAATTCCGTTATCTTCGCGTGGGCAGTTGAATCGTCCAAAACGGACTTGTAGAACTCAAGATATGGCCAAAACAAAATCAGAAATTCTGGCTGATTTTTCACCCGCTGACTGCTACTGTTCATACGCGTCCGTTACTGTTCATGCGCATCCGTTACTGTTCATTTCGCTGATTTTGCTGATTTTGCTCTAGTTTCTTCGTTTTAACTCCGATTTTCATTCCGTTTCTTCCGACTCTCTCGCAATTTGATGTACTGTTATTCTTTAAGCTCAAAACCCACCATTTAAGCATGGAAAACATCATCCCACATCCGACTCTTATTCCTGCACAAATTCACTAAAAACACATCAAAAACACCACATACTTGAGTTCAAGTCATCAATTCAAGCCGATACGAAGCATTCCAAGTGGATATAACATCCACTTATCACACCCCCAAACTTAAACTGATGCTTGTCCTCAAGCATAACAATTATAACTATATACAACTAACTAGTACCACTTCCGTAGGTGATCACGGTTGCATTTGGCATATGCAACAAGCCCTTTAAACCCCTAGACAGCCCTAGTAGACGAGTAAGGTCTCGTGAGGGCCTATAGTGAATGTACCCACAAAATCCATTTATCTAATGCAACTAATATGAAAATGCAATTAATCTAGTACTAATATCCTACCATACCTTCAAATCCTCTCATGCCATATCAACTTAAGAATCAAAGTAAATACACAATGTCTTGGTGTCGGAAGTGCAAGTATTCACATAGTCTACTCAATGAACATGCATAAGTTCTCACAAGTCCATGTGTAGGAATAAGTTAGTAAACATGCTAAGCCTACAAGAGTACATCTTTGAGACAAAACTCGGGATCTCATACGCAAAAACAAGCAAACACTCACAATCCACTCACAAAAGAATATTCACTCAAGAACAAGGGTAAGTGTGTCACTCAATTCCAACAAAATCATAAGCATGCTTGACATTTGGTATCAATCTAACTCTTAACACAACATACATCAATGACGATAATCAAAAGGTCTTTATTTGGGTTGTAACGGGGCTAGGGACAAGGTATGTCAAATAAGCCAAAACAGGTGAAGTGTCAAAAGCTAGTATGAACTTATAATAGATCATACACAACCACCTATTTTCCCCCCATATAATTTTACTATTCTTCTTCCAACAAAACACTCGACTAGCCGACTAAAGTAGGATCACAATAACACAAATATGCTCTCATAATATAATTTTTTTTCTCTTCTTTTTTTCTTTTTTTTCCTTTTTTTTTTCTTTTTTTTCCGAGAGCTAAAGCAATAATAATATAGACAATAACAATGATCCCACGATTTTATTACACATGCCGACTATCAAGCAACAACCAAACCCAAATTTCAATATTTCCCCCAAAATTATGACCAACAATAAACCCCTCCTTGCACACCTTATTACTCCCTTAAGCACCCTACTAGCCTTTGACAATGTGGGTTCAAATTAATGTAAGGCCAATACAAGAAAAAGGTCTAGGCAAGTAATGTGGTATGTCACCGAAAAAATAGGATTAAGCTCAACGGGTTAACTAATTGATCATGTAAACATGGTGTGGTAATATGGGAAAGTATGCGGTTAATCCTAAATGCCTTTATCATTTTAATCGTCAAATAATGTCATGCGTTTCAAGAAAGATCTCAAACAACTGCTAGCAATGCAAACAATCCGTAGACACTCAAGCAAACGAATAAATTGCAACAAATATGCAATAAGGCTCAAAAGCTCACTTGGTAGGAAAACATACTCAATCCCAAGCAAAAACCTCTCTAATGCCCCTACTTGTATTCAAAGCATGCAAACTAAATCAACTTGCACATATTCATGTCCTTCTAATTACTTACAACATTCAATAAGTCTACTAGCTTCAACTTACTAGTGTATGTGTGTGCACAAGAACAAAGCATATCACTTCTCAATCAAAAAGCGTCAACAACACAAAATTCCTATCAAGCATGGGTGCAAATGCAAACTATTATGAACTCACTTGATATACGAATATAAAAACAGAATGTCCTATATGAAACAAACGTAGATATCACGAACATAAATGCATAATTTACTAATACTAATATGCAAAGCATGAAATCCTACATGAACACAATGACTAACAATCACATATATATACACTACTTATCCTTCAAACCACCCCCAAACTTAAAATATTCAATGTCCTCATTGAATGGAAGTAAATACGAGGGAAAGTAGAAAACATACCAGTATACAACAATGCTTGGGTTGTCTCCCAAGAAGCGCTTCTTTAACGTCAATAGCTTGACGTTACTTCCAAGCCTCCATTAAGGATGATAATAGTTTTCTTGGTCCTCTCTTCGTGAGACTTCATCGTCATCACGGCGGCACACTTTCTGCTCCTTCTCCTCGCTTGGCCTATTCGTATAACAACTATGTCCAATTCCAATGCCTTCATCTGTTGACCCAAAATCTGTCAATTTGTAGAATAACACACACTCGCGGGCTTCGCTTGAATATAATGGAGGAGGGTAAATGTAAGTTGCTGAAGCCTTTGGTTCCTCAAAGAGAACTTCCTCCATTGGCTCTAAGCTCCATCTTTAAACTCTGAGTCAAGTAGAAGACCTGCATCTTTCCCATGTTCTTCAGCCTCTTGGTACACACATACCAATTTTTGAAATTTGTGCAGCTCAACAGTGTCTATCCCAAATAGTGCCCTTTCCAAATCATCCACCATCCTAACATGATCAAATTCCTTACATGGCTTGTGAACACTCACCTCACTTTGGAATTTGTCTTCCTCAAGAAAAGACTCAATTGTACTATCCTCAAGATTTGACCATGAAATAACCTCATCAATCAGCACCTTAGAATCCCAGAGATCAGCCAAACCGAGCGACTCACACTCTTCCTCCTCATCACTATCCACCACAGGTTCTGACAAAACAGAATTTGCTTCTTTTTCTATAGGATCCTGATCATGAATTCCTTCTTCATCCTCAATTGCTGAATTCTGATCGTTTTTGACTTTTCCAGATCTGAGCGTTATGACATTAACCTGCTTCATGCCATCTTATTTTCCTGGATTCACCTCTATGTCACTATGAAGAACTCCCTGCGGTCCGTTGAGAAAGGCACTTGCAATTTGCCCAATCTGATTCTCCAATGTCTTGAGAGATACCGCCTGACTTTCAATCATCAACCTCAATTCATCCAATTCAGATTTTTCATTCGAAGATTGACCATCATCCCCATGAAACTGTTGCTGCTGAAAATCTTGATTGTTGCTCCAACCGAAATTAGGATGATAGGTGGCTGGAGTTGGTTGCGAAGGTTGCTGGAAGTTGCTCACAAACTGTGCCGATTCAGAAGATATGGCACATTGACTCGTCTCATGCGCGCCCTCACATAGCTCACAAACACTAGCAACTTGAGACACCCCATGCTTTGACATAAAATCCAATTTCTTATTAAGTGCCTCTAGCTGAGCTGCTAGAGCTGTGACTGTATCAACTTCCAGAATTCCTGCTAATTTGCCTTGTGATAATCTCTGAGTTGGATTCTGGTATTCATTCGCAACCATCATCTCAATTAGCTCATAAGCTTCCGCATAGCTCTTAACCCATAAAGCTCCACCTGATGCTGCATCTAGCATGGGTCTTGACTGTGCACCCAAACCATTATAAAAGCAGTTAATCACCATCCACTCAGGCATCCCATGATGTGGACACTTCCTTAGCATCTCCTTATATCGCTCCCAAGCCTCGCACAAAGATTCTTCAGACTGTTGTGAAAATTGAGTAATAGCGTTCCTGATTGCTACGGTCTTTTCCATGGGGAAAAATTTAGTGAGAAATTTCAGAGCAAGATCCTCCCAAGTAGTAATAGAACCGGCTGGTAGAGAGTGCAACCAGCCCTTTGCTATCCCTCAAAGAGAATGGGAAAAGTCTTAATTTGATAGCATCTTCCGACACCCCGCAATAAATTATTAGTTTACTTACCTATTTGCAAGTTTTTTGAGTTCAGTTACCCAACTGCAAGTTGGGCACGAGTTCAGTTATGAAATAGCCAATTAACCCCAGCTTAATGTATCTAACTTCGTTAAATTTGGTAAAACTCGTTACTTCCCATGAAATTTATCGTCTCTTTCGATTAGGTTTATTCTCATATTTTAAACATCAATTAAAATACTTTTTTTCTGAATCGTAGACTTTATATACTTACGGAGCTAGAAAAGTTGTTATTTTTGGGCTTGGTCTAAGTAGTTGTACCCCAGCAATGATTTCGACATATGGTGCGAATGCATCAGGGTGCGTCGATAAGATTAATGTTGCACCCGCAATTGCATTATTCAACGAAAGGCTTAAGCCACTGGTTGATGACTTGAATAAGAATTTAACTGATTCAAAGCACATCTATGTTAACACTACTAATATTGCTCTAGGAAATCCTACTTCAGCTGGTAAGTTACAATGTGCCTGCAATAATTTCGTTGCAGAAATTGTACCCTTATTTCAAATTTAATTTCTTCTTTTGTATTTGCGTATTTCAGGATTTACGGAATTAAACTCCTCATGTTGCACAGCCTCTGTATATTTTGGGAAGGGACAGTGTGAACCAAACCAACCTCCATGTAGCGACCGCGGTAAATTTATTTTCTGGGATGAATTTCATCCAACGGAGAAGGCTAATATGGGGACTGCCTCAAGATCCTACATGGCTGCTTCTACGTTGGACTCCTACCCAATGGATATCCGTAGCTTGGCATTGTTAAATTTATAAGCCCAGCAATGATCCAAGCCGTTGAAACTAACAAATGTGGTGGGCTAGATAAAAAGTAAAATTATGCCACCTGTAATATACTAATTTACTGATTTACTCCCTTTATATAATTTTAAGTGTCATTTCTTGATCATGTATATTTATTAAGGGTCCTACTCTACTACAAACTAAAATTAATTACAAACTACAAACTAAACACTAATTCAATATTTCATGCTAATCTAATGATCAAACTAGGGGGTACCCCAATACAAAAAGTGTTTAAAATAATTGGCTCCATTCAGCAAAAAAAAAAATCAATGTTCACGTGATGACGTGGTAGTGGATTTCACTGGTTAACGGTGCTTCGCATCTTCTTGTACGGCGCTTCGCGCATTCTAAAGTTGTAAGGAATGACAATCAATGGTAAAGGCAATAGACGATTGACGGGTGTGTCGAGGGCCTGCGGCCCTCATGACTACCTAACTCATCCGTTTTCTGTCTTAAATGCTTCGCATTTCCACGGCAAGTTTTTTTTTTGTGGATAGAGCCAATTATTTTAAACATTTTTTATGAAGGTACCCTTGGCGGGAACGTTAGAATAAATGAAATATAATTAATCTAGTGTTAGTTTGTAGTTTGTATTTAAGGATTGGTTTGTATTTAAGCAAAAGCCTATTTATTAATTAAGAATAGTATATATTAATTTTTTTTATCATTATTATATGCAGAGCACTCAACTTCTGATGAAGCAGATGAGAAACAACTATGTCATATCAATGATGGGAAGCAGAGAAGAATGATATCTAACAGAGAGTCTGCATGTCGATCACGTATGCGCAAGCAGAAGCAGCTGGATGAACTTTGGTCTCAGGTAGTATGGCTCAAAAATGAGAACCAACATCTCATTGACAAACTAAACAAGTTTTCTGAGCAACATGACAAGGCAATTCAGGAGAATGCCCAACTCAAGAACGAGACATCTCAGCTTCGTCAAATGCCTGATGATATGCAGCTTAATATATAGTTCCCAGGGCCGTTCCATAATAAACGGATGCCTAAGGTGAAATTAAAAAAAAATGGGCCCTCATTTTTTTCCTTCCCGAAAATAAACATACTAATAAAAATTATGATTCAAGTAAATTTTAAATATAAACCATACAAATTAAAAATCAAAGTACTAACAATAGTTTCAATACCAACATGCCATACACAAGTGATGAATCATGAAAAACAACCTCGTCGAGCACTTCTTGATGCAAAATCATTGATTATGGCATCACCATTAATATTCTCCAACATATCTCTCTCGATGCATATAATTGCGAGACCGTTTAATCTTTCTTGTGACATCTACTAACTCATTTGCTCGTTTTTTTTTTCTCTTTTCATTTCCAGATTGATGTTTTTTAGATAGCATTGTACTCCACAATAATATAACAACTATTTAAGGCAAAGGAAGAATAACACCTTGAATAATATTATTCAAAATCCAAACTCCAAAGCACCCAAAATTCTGAAATCCCAAGTATGATTGCTTAAGTCTTGAATTACCCATGTTAAATGAAAATAGAAAGCAAATTAAGACAAAAAAAGCCTAAAATTGAACAAGATTACAAAAACTAAACCTCTAATAATTGTATATACAATATATGATTGTACTAGAATAGATTATGCATCATATATAATTTATTAATATACATATTACATATATGATATATATATATATATATATATATATATAGTCCTACGACTCTACTACAAACTAAAATTAACTACAAACTAAACACTAATTCAATATTTCATGCTAATCTAATGATCAAACTAGGGTACCCCAATACAAAAAGTGTTTAAAATAATTGGCTCCATTCAGCAAAAAAAAAAATCACTGTTCAGGTGATGACGTGGCAGTGAATTTCACTGCTTAAAGGTGCTTCGAACCTTCTTGTACGGCGCTTCGCGCCTTTATCATTCTAAAGTTGTAAGAAATGGCAATCAATGGTAAAGGCAATAGACGATTGACGGGTGTGTCGAGGGCCTGCGGCCCTCATGACTACCTAACTCATCCGTTTACTGTCTTAAATGCTTCGCATTTCCACGACAATTTTTTTTTTTGGTGGATAGGGCTAATTATTTCAAGCATTTTTTATGAAGGTACCCTTGGCGGGAACCTTAGAATAAATGAAATATAATTAATCTAGTGTTAGTTTGTAGTTTGTATTTAAGGATTGGTTTGTATTTGAGCAAAAGCCTATATATATATATATATATATATATATATAATAGTATTATTGTAACAACCAGGTTTTTTTTACATAATTTTTATAAAAATATTGATAAGATATGAAAAGATTACTAATGTGAACTGGCATGCATGCTAACTTGTTTGTAGAATTTATGTGCCGTATTTTTATTATTTTTTTTGTAGCAAAATATTAGTATTATATTAGTAGGTGAAACTGATATGTATTGATTGTGAGAATATGATTAGAATTTCATTATGGGTTTTTATTAGTATATTAATTATTGAAAGCGTTACAATATTCTTTAATATACGCACAGCTACATTTTTTAGATTCCCTCATCAAACAACAAAATATCAAGACTCTCTTGGTAATTGTGAGTAGGTAAAATTGCTATGTAGCAAGTCATGTACAGTATCTTTTAAGTGATCTAGTTTGTATATTTTTCTAAATGGGTGTTTTGTTTTTTTAGATATTGATATACTAGGCAAGTAGTTAAATTATGTTATCCTTGTCTCTTTGTCAATCATGTGAAAATTGTGAAAGATTTCTATGTGTGCAATAACATGTTTATTTGTCTAAAAATGTCCATTTATAACTAGCAAGTATTGTATCTTGTAAATTATTGTGTTGTCTGGTTATTCATTGTGATTGGAAGGAGATACTTGTATACATATTTAAGATATTTTAGTTGATTTAATTTTAATTGATCATTTTTTTAGATGGAATATCATGTTTGAGTAAAGAAAGTTGCACAGTTTGATATATCATTTGCACAATTGCATGTATGTATATTTTTATTTTGTTTCCAAAAGAAGGTCGTGGCTATCAATTTTTTTTTCACTGCCAGGATGATGGAAAGGTGTTTATACTTTTATTTTAATATTATTTCTCAAGTGTTACAAGTGCACCTTACTCAAATTGACATTCATTTTATGGTCCCGTTAATTAGTAAATAAAGTTGATACACTTCTATGACATGAAATATTTTGAATTATTTGCATCTTGCCTATCATTTTAGTTAGTACTTAGCTTAGCTAGAAGCAAATTATTATGTGCCGTATATTTAAAGTTTTTCTATGTTAACTGTTTTCGGTGATAGTAGCAATTCTTTAATTTTTGGGACTCTTAAAAGTTCTTTTATCATGCTTATACTTAGTTTTGTTTGTGTATCCATTTATATATATTAGGTTGTGATCTGAGTGGATAATTTCAATGTTGAGGTAAGTTTTCTATCCGAACTTTCTGGTTATTTCGAATTTATATTTAAATGTTTTAAGTTCTGAAATTATATTTTATGTTTCCGCTCTATTTATATATATGAAAATTTGGGTCAAGTGCAATTATTTTGGAAGAATATGATTTAAGATTTTATAAGAATATACGAGCTTTGAAACCCCAGTTGAGTCTATGATCTGAACCCCTTAGTATCTGCGCATAGTTCCGGAACTAAATTCTGATACCTCATTAGGGCGCAATTAGGTGCAATTTTCTGATACCTTATTGAGGGACGCAATACTAAATTCTGGACCGCATCACCGGTTTATAGTGACTTCTGAACTTCTGGACGGTGTCACCGGTTTGTAGTGACCTTAGTTAGACCGGTGGTTAAAAGTTATCGTTTCGTAAGTTGTGATTTCTGAAAATTATTATCATTTTATATTGTATTTTATTTATTGGATTTGACCCGCTGGTTTGTTTGGTTAGTTTGCTTGCTGGGCTTTTTAGCTCACTCATTTAATATTTCAGGTTTTGTTCGGTTCGTTGGATTTACAAGGAGCTTGTTAATTGGATTTTTATGTAGATCGTGTCACATATTTTGGGTAGCTGCGCTTCTGTTTTATATAACTTAACTTGTAATAGAATTGTAATAGTGTTTTTTTTTTAGAATTTTCGAGATTAAATTTTTGTATTTTACTTTTGGCTCGATCTAACATTCCGAAAAAGTGCGGGATGTTACAATTATAGTAATAGGGATGGGGCGTTCTTACCTGTAAATTAATCTGTAAAGGCATAAAGCAGCAGACAACAGTGGTGGAATGGTGATCCTCGTGGTCTCGTGTATCTCTTGTTCTAATGTTTTTTTTGACAAGTAAAACTGAGGTAACTAAAAGTAATACTAAATTTGGGCCCCCAAACAAGATGGGCCCAGGGCAGTTGACCTGTTTGCCCTATGCCTAGACCGGCCCTGATAGTTCCTACCATATATTAAGATACAGTATCTTTGAAAAGGAGCTAAAGAAAACCATATATGATAACATGACATTCAACCCTAGAAAACCATATATGATAACATGACATTCGGCCCCAAGTATGATAACATGACATTCAGCCCCAGGAAATATTAAATACAAATTAAGAACATAGCAGAAAATGCTTACTGCCTAGAAGTCCGGATCCCAATCAGTAGAGCTAAAATCACATGCCTTAGATGCAACATCCTCGGAAGCTTTTCCAGATTCACCTATAAAAAAGTTGAACAGAAAGAACAAGTTTAAATTAATACACTACAGTCTACAAGTACAACATATTAATAATTAAAGAATACAAAATGTAAATGTACCATCCTTAACATCCGGGAGCCAATCTTTGACACACATTAAAGTTTCAACCGAGTCATCATTTAGAAAGGAACGAGTATCAGTGATAATTCTACGACACTTACTAAAAGAACTCTCGGATGCAACGGAAGAAGTTGGTATAGCCAATATAATACAAACACATAAAAGTATTAAAATTATGATGATTGGATATTTCCAGATTGTTAGTTCTATCATAAATACACACATCTTAAGTCTGGTTAAATTCGTAAAAGTGGTTCGAAACCGTAAACGAAAGTTCGTAAGTGAAATTGAACCTCGGTAAAATGTGTAAGTTAGTGACGAATCATGGTAATTAAATATTAGAGGTCATGAGGAAGATGTGAAAGAAAACCACATGTCAATCGGATTGTTTTTCGATTTTATAAAAATGTTCGAGTCGAGGTTAAATACGAACGAACCCCTAAAACGAATATTACTTGGTTTAACATTGGAAAACCACTTAGAAAACGGATGATAAAACTCGAGATAAAATCTTGGTTCGTAAACGATCGACCGTAGAACTTATATGATGACTTAAGTATATACCAAGTTTAAGAGTAATGATGAGCCGTAATAACGAACAAATGTCGGGTCAAAATGAGGTTAATAAGAGTACACAAAAAGGGTGCATAACGAGATAATTCGAAAACGTGTTTTAACCTAAGTTAAGTTTATACTTAGCTTTTTAAACAACGTTAAGTGATTAATCTCGAATATTCTGATTATTTATAGATCACCGAGCTGACCCAGGACACACTACCTCCACCCGACTACCAGGCAAGTTTCCAATACTTTGAACTGTTGTTGTGATAATATATATGACTGCTGTTATACATATGTCATTGCATGCATGCCTGTTCTCAATTCATATTGTTATACTTGTTCCTTGATTATTGTTGGCTTATAAGCTAGATAGATAACGTATCAGTTATAAGCCGGATGTTGTTAAGTCCCTTAGAGAAGGGCATATATATCGTATTCGTTGAATATATACCGGGAGTCAGTACTTTTTGATATATCGTAATTACTTTCGAGGGAAATATTTAAGTAAATAATTTCCATTATTTGGTTGACGAATATTATTTTGAATATTCGTCCGAGATTATTTAATTAACGATCATTACTTCAAATATTTATTTGAACGTTATCTATTCAATGAATATTATTTTTCAATATTCATTCAAAGTCGACTCATTTATCGAATATTATTTCGAATATTCCTTTAAAGCTTGGATTACTAAATGAATATTATTTTGATATTCATTTAGAATATTATTCATTAAATGAATATTACTTTTTGAATATTCATTTTAGTTCCTATTTACTTAATGAATATTATTTTAAATATTCATCTGATGTTCTATTTATTTATCGAATATTATTTTTAATATTTCTTTCAAGTCTTATTAATTAAATGAATATTATTTTGAATATTCATTTAAATATTTAATTATTCAATAAATATTTTCTCCTTATTCATTCGAGAATTATTCTGAGAAATACTTCGATTTAAATATTCGTTCATAGTTATAAGTCTTCTTTAACTATTTTTTATTCAATAAATATTATCTGAATATTTATCCAATACTCTGAAATGACTTCAAATATTATCTTCGACCTTCGATTATTATAAAATTTCTTCGGAGTTGGATTATTATTGATATTATATCAAGAAAGGTTCTCAAAATTTCATTTTCCTTCGAATCTATCTTCCAAATAATAAGGGAACCTTACTTGAGAATTGTTATTTATCTTGTTGACTTCCCGGTCATAAATCTTTCGAAAAGTATTCTTTTCACTCGCAACTTGAATTGCTATCTACTGCATCTGTGTACCCTCTCATCATTCGAGGGGTAAGATTATTGGAACAAGATGGTATCCTCTAACAAGCAGCAGCTTGGGAGATATGATGTTTAATTTCCTTTCCAACTAGATACAACTACTTTGTGGAGTCATATCAACAAGTATTATACTTGGGGAAAGGGGGACGAAATGTACGTTCAGAGTCATGAACTTCTTTTCGAACTTAGAGTCGTGTAAGAGGCCGAGTAGCGCCGGTCCATCCCATTGGCCCAACCGTTGGTCGGGGAGATCTAACAGGGCGGTAGACAAGTAAATCCGTCAGCTCTTCCTTCTATCGGTAGTAAATCTAAATTGAGCTGTACAATCTTCGACTGATCATCGTAAGGATTGGAACAACGGGCGCGGTGAATACTCCAGCATTAGTTCATCATTCGAATTCATTTATCTTCTGCAACATCATCATTGTTGGCAGTATTGGAAAAGTATTCAAAATTGGAATTGTAATATTTTCTGCAAGTTCCTCTTTCAGATCAATGATGATATTTTGCTTATCTTTTGCGTAGCAAGTATGTCCATGGAATATATATTTTTGAGTTACCTTGTAACTTCATCTTTCATATTATACTGGCATTATGTTCGTTAAATGCATGGCATATGGTTTCAAAATACTTTTGAACTGTTATATATATTGTTGTTCAATTATATTATTGTTGGTGGTTATTGCTCACCCTTGCTTTATCTATTATATCACAACAACAGCTAGATCTGTTGGTCGCATAAGGCGCAATTGGTGCAAGCAAGTGATAGCATTCTGTGGATCAGCCACTGAGATCATAGCTGCCACTGCTGAGTAAGAAGCTATTGGTAGGCTAGATGTTAGCTTTCGAGTAGCTAATGTATGTATTTATTTGGCATTTGTAAATGGATGGCAAAGAGAATGTTTTAGTTAATAAAAATTATTTGGGTTGTAAGAACTCAAACTTGTGATTAATAAAATTGATGGTTACTCTGATTTCATCTCTGGGACTATAACGAGTGAGTTGTTGTTGTTTTGGGTCACAAGGTTGTAATTTCATTTATATTGGTTTTGAGGGTGGATATTGAGGTCGTCACGACTAGATCCCTGACCTCGGATCTGGGAGTGTTACACATGATGATCATACTTCAGCTTCAGATCAGAAAGATGAAGATGTTTGTAATACTACTCATGTATTATTGCTTGAATATCATGCTACACAGGCAACTTCTTCTACACGGCTTGAAGATAAGGTTATTTCTGCATCTGAGTCTGAAGATACAACAAGCACTTCCGACATTGAAGTCAATTCTGAAATTCTAAAGGATATTCAGAAATCTCAAATTGCTATTCAATCAAGACTTCAAACACTTGAAGATAACCAAGTCACTATTATGGAAAATCAAGCAGTTCTGATGAATCTCATTTGTTCTGTTACTGAATCTCTTGGAATCCATATTGCTGATGTCAAAAAGGGGGAGATAAAAACAATTCAGAGGCAACAGACTGAGGGAGATAAACAGACTAAAGGAGATAAAAGAAGGACTGAGGGTGACCGAGGTGAATCTCATCAGGGAAGTGGTAAAGGAAAAGAAACATCAAATAGTTGAATTCTTTCTTCTAAGTACTAGATATATGTCTACATCTAAAGAAGGAGGTACTTAACTTCATGATTTTT
Source organism: Saposhnikovia divaricata (assembly GCA_036435485.1). NCBI lineage: Eukaryota > Viridiplantae > Streptophyta > Magnoliopsida > Apiales > Apiaceae > Saposhnikovia > Saposhnikovia divaricata. The sequence goes on along the minus strand of CM071601.1, from coordinate 206,904,865 downwards.
AAATTCATAAATTCTATTCTGGTTGAATTGTTATATGTTTTGACATCTACAACTTAGATTTATGCTTCAGATTCTAAAGCATAAATAGGGGGAGATTGTTAGGAATAATTCGTAAGTTGTGATGTTAAGAATAGAATTTACTTATACTTCTTGTATATCCTGATCTTATAAAGGATTTAGCACTTTGTATAGGATATATGTGTTACACAGTAATCTGTAGAGTTAAGTCAGGAACAGAGCATCAAGGACTACATTTCAGGAACTGAGAGCAGATCCTGATACAACAAGTCAAATACAGATCAAATATTGATGGAATGGTCAGATCCTAATGCAATGTGAAATCCTGATATCAGTCGTGTTACTGATGATGTCATTGTGGATGCTACAGAAACTGGCAAGTGCTATAAAACAGGATCGTTGTTTGGGTCTTCAAGAAATATCTTTTAAAAAATCGAAACCTTAAACCCTGACTAAACCCTCTTTAGGGGTTCCAGTCAAACTACTAGTTCACCGTTGAATTACCCAATCAAATAAATTTTTTTTCTGAAATTTTGGGAATAACATTAAAAATGATGGATCTTGATACCCGTACGGTTGGGTCTTCGAGAAATATTTTTTTAAAAATCGAATCCTTAAACCATGACGAAACCCTATTTAGGGGTTCCGGCCAAACTACTAGTTGACCGTTGAATTACCCAATCAAATAAATTTTTTTCCTGAAATTTTGGGAATAACGTTAAAAATGATGGATCTTGATGCCCGTACGGTTGGGTGTTCGAGAAATATTTTTTTAAAATGGAATCCTTAAACTCCGACGAAACCCTGTTTAGGGGTTCCGGTCAAACTCTAGTTGACCGTTGAATTACCCAATCAAATAATTGGTTTTTCTGAAATTATGGGAATAACATTAAAAATGATGGATCTTGATACCCGTAAGGTTGGGTCTTCGAGAAATATTTTCTTAAAAAATCGAATCCTTAGGGGTTCCGGTCAAACTACTAGTTGATCGTTGAATTAGCCAATCAAATAAATTTTCTTTTCTGAAATTTTGGGAATAACATTAAAAATGATGGATCTTGATGCCCGTATGGTTGGGTGTTCGAGAAATATTTTTTTTAAAATGGAATCCTTAAACCCAGACGAAACCCTGTTTAGGGGTTCAGGTCAAACTAGTAGTTGACCGTTGAATTACAAAATCAAATAAAATTTTTTTTCTAAAATTTTGGGAATAACATTAAAATTGGTGGATCTTGATACCTGTACGGTTGGGTCTTCGAGAAATATTTTCTTAAAAAATTGAATCCTTAAACCCCGAAGAAACCCTGTTTAGGGGTTCGGGTCAAACTACTAGTTGACCGTTGAATTATCCAATCAAATATTTTTTCTGAAATTTTGGGAATAACATTAAAAATGATGGATCTTGATGATCTTTTAAAAAATCGAAATCTTAAATCCTGACCAAACCCTATTTAGGGGTTCCAGTCAAACTACTAGTTGACCGTTGAATTACCCAATCAAATATATATGAGTTAAGTTCTATGGAGACCGGAGACCATATATCAATCAAAACATTGCAAAAATTTATTCATTGAAAATCATGTTCTATGACAATCACTACTTCATTTATTTCATTGAAAATCTTGAAAATCATATATGTTTTACATAAAAATGTCACTAAAAATCTTGAAAATCATTTATGTTCTAAAAACAAAATTTTGCAGAACGTACTATTCTCCAAAACATGTTCTGCTTGCAAATCGTATATGATTTTTAAAATTTGGAATGAAAGAATAATGTTCATTGAACATTCTTTGCAAATATATATGTTTTGCAATGTTTTGAGTGCATAATGGTCTCCACGGTCTTCACTCAAATGTTGGTCTCCATAGAACTTATATATATATATATATATATATATATATATATATATATATATTTATGAATGTTGTTACAAAATTTATGGTAACAATATAAACTTAGAGTTAGAGTAAAGTGCACTTTGTGTACTCGCATTTTATTCAGAACATCACTTGCATTACTGTAGTTCAAAATCGATCACTTGAAATACCAACATTTTTTTTTATTACACTTTGTTGCATTCCGTCAACTTGGATTAACTCCGTTGGTAAAATACATGAGTAAAGTGCATTTTGTGTACCTATATTTTAGACGATACACTTGAAATATCATTGTTTAAAAGATTTCACTTACGATATTGAATTTGTTTTTATGTTATAATTTATTGTTGTCTAATGATTTGATTCATTGAAATCATAGACTACGGGTATGGTGCCAAAGAATGGATCGGCTGACTTGCATTCTCTCTTCACAATCTCACCTATTATTTCAATATCCTCGAAACAAACATTTCGACTTCCTTCATCTAACCGATGTCCACAAATATGTTGTGTGTCATTGTGTATGTATAAATGTATGTACAGTTATAAATTGGTGAAAAACTTAATTTGTCCTTATAATTTTAAATATTGGTTAATTGTGTTAAAAAAAATTGATGGCAGTACATATACTATAACAAAAAATTCAGTATCGTAAGTGAAGTCTTTTAATTATTAATATTTCAAGTTATGTCTCGTCCACAATGCAGGTACACAAAATTACTCATGCACTTTACTAACGGAGTTAATTCAAATTGAGACACAACGGCTTTAAATAACAACTTCAACGGATGAAACAAACTGTAACGAGAAGTGAAGTTTAATACTCTCTCTGTCCCTATTTAGTTATCATGTTTGACTTTTGGATGGTTAAATTGACCAATGTTTGACAATAGATTATAAACTATCCTTTAATTATTTTTAAAAAACTGAAAATCACATATTAAAATAGTCTAAATACATTTCACAATGATATAATTTTTTATTATATAATATATGTAAATCTTAGTCAAAATTTGTTTAATTTGACCACCTAAAAATCAAACAAAACAACTAATTAGGACGAAAAGTGTAGTAATTAATATAGAAACCGGTATTTTTCTATTAGCACCTTTACTCTTCACTATGGTCACTTCCTTACTTGCAAAAACTTGAAGGGATGTTCTCTCTGGTACCATCATCCTATTGACTTTTGCCATTGATACCACTATCATTTCGACTCCTACTTGTGGTTCTCTTATACTTGGTTTTTGGTCTATGGTACTCTTTCGTTAGTAAAACGTTAAAAAAACATTAAAAAGTATCAAAATGGCCATTATAACAAATTTCAACTTAATTTTTCCGCTAATATTTCCTAATTCAACTATATACTTTCACATAATATCCAAAAAAAATTACTTTTGACAAACATCTATGCAAAATTAACAAAAAATTATGCATAATGATGAGGAAGCAATTATTGTCCTGAGTTAATTTGGTTTTTCTTGATTTTTATAATTTCAAATCCAAAAGAAACATGTAAAGGATCTGTAAAAATCGTGATATAATTTAATGATGTTTTAATATGCATTTAAGTGATGGATTGACCTTCCAAAATCTACAAACAATTAAGTACTTAGAAACTTTAATTCGGTGATGATTTCTTTGACACTTTAGTTGAGAATTATTTATGTTAACAAAGTAACTTAAAATAGTGTTCATTACATTTTAAAATCTTATGAAAAATGAACTTCATAAAATATTTGGATATATATATATATATATATATATATATATTTTTTACTTTTTCCGTGATACTCCTATATTATCAATTTTTGTCGCTAGTACTATTATCTTTTTTATTCTTATTTTTTGTATCCTTGTACATTTAACGTTTACCTAACATTTTGCTAACAAAAGGATACAATAGATCGAAAATGTGAAGTTCAAGGATACCACATATTGAAGTAAAAAAATGATGGTACCAACAGCAAAAGTCAATATTACAATGGTGCCATTGAGTATCCCAAATATGAAACATATAAGAACAATCTAGAATAAATACATGTTTCCTATTCGGACCTTGATCACATGACAGGCAAAATAATTACTTTAAAATAGTAAAATTAAAAACGAAATTCCTATTCAGACCTCAATCATGACTAACTTCTAACTTCAAAAGTAGGCCAAAGCACACAAGCTAGAAAGAATATGTTTGTCTGTTCGCGCGTGTGTTACTTGTGTTGGTGCGGTTTCTCTTTTCCCCTCTTTGGTTGGAAGGGGAAAAATGTCAAATAGAATGTAGATCAGAAGATGGTGTCAACCCTAAGTTTTCTTCTTTGCGGAGTTTTTTCTGTCATCTGTTTCTCTAGGTCCATAAAAGTGGCACCCCGATTAGCAAATAATCGCTTGAGATTAATCACTGAGAGCTCATTAAAGCTAGAAACTGCTAGGTCCGCCTGCACCAGATCATACCTGCATGTTTCAACTTAAACAACACTTTAGAGACCTAGCAGAGATTCCATAGTTGCTTACACTTCCGATTTCTAAGCAACACAACTTCCTCATGCAACTATGGAGGAATAGTTTTGTACTAAATGTACAATTTCATGACACACTATTGAAACCAATACATAACAGTGATACACCTAAAACATACGCTGGATGAGCACCAATTAATGCTGTGGCCTTCATCGTGCAGTTGTGAGCAGCAGTAATGCCTCTAGGATCATCTTCAAACACGACACACATGGATGGCTTTCGATCCAACTGCCAAAGTTTAAGTTTTTAAAGTACGTCAGCATTTCATTGGCTAAAGCTATGTTAATCATAATACCACAACTGCAAAACAAGATGGGTATATTGGAGGTCCCAACATTTGTAAATTCTGGAGAACCATTACATGTAAAGCTATTATTAATGTGCGCTAGCAAAAAAACTGATCAATTTATGGCAGCAACTGAAAGTACTCATACATCTTCAATCACAGGGCCTTAGTTTAGCCATACAAGTGTTAAAACAAAGCATTGAAACTCTACTCCCAACTTTAGTTAATTAATTTATGCAGTATTCTACTCTCAACGTGTGCGCGCGCACTCCCTCCAAATTGCACACATCTATGCTATGATTGTTTTTGGTCGTTGGTAAATGTAACTTTCATTTGTTCTTGATATCAATATGGATTAAGAATTTTAGTGAGCTTTCAAACCCTAACCATGTAATGTTCATGAATCATGCATTTCTTGTGTTTTTCCCTAACAATCTAGCATGTCTTCATGACAAGACAAGAGAACATTTGGCTAAGGCAACCTACATATTTAAATATGTAGAGATTAATTAGCAGCAATAAAATAATTGTGTAACTACTGCACTACACATAATTCAATAGCTTCTTCCATCTAATATTAATATCAGGAATGTAACGAACAGCGGGGAATTCAGGAATTTTTAATTACTTAAATGTACTTTGTTACTTGCAGATTAATTATTGTTATCGGCTACGCCAAGCACGTATATGCTTGGTAGAATTAATTCTTGATTAAGCTAGTATGTTGATGGACTACTTTTCTTAATGAAAATATAATATAGTTATAAGTTCTCCTTTTTACTTGGCTTTTTATATAGCTTTTAAATGACAGCTCTCAACGACAAAACTTTGATATATGTCATTTCTAGTGTCTCATCAATGCTAGCTACATATTAGGTGTGAGGCAGCCATATAAACCCATTTATTATATTGCTTTCAAAGGACAAGCTTTCAATGATAAAAATTTGATATATATAATTTCTCGACTCTCATTAGTGCTAGCTACATATTAGGTGTTTAGCAGCCATATGAACCTATTAATTACAAAGCTCAATCATTCTGATGCAAGATTAGGGCATTGTCCCTCATTACTTCCCACAGATTCAAATGCAAGCAAGTTATTCACCTCCATCTCTTGTCCTATCTAATACTTTGACAAAATCCCTCCCACCTAATACCTTTTGGCACTACTCAATCTCTTTTGAATCTTCGCTCGTTAAGTACCATAAAAACTTTCCACAACTTGTATTGTAGCAAGCACATCGACATGCATATAAGACTTTGCACATCATACCAACACTTCTGTCTGAAACTTGCATCTTATGTTAGAAAATTACAACATATTTATCCGCAGGTATCTTACTCAGTGTATGACTTCGGGACTATTAAGTATGTCTTACCATACAAATAGTATTTAAATATTTTTAATAAAGTTCAATTGCAGAAATTTATTAACACATGCACCCAGTCCACCACTTCAGTTCGAACCCTCGACCACTTATTACCAAGAGGGGAGGATTATCTACTAGGCTAAGCAGTGCAAATATCCAAGATGCTTAATTGAGATAGTTAATCTAAGTTTTGACTTGTATTTTTTAAGTCACAGGATATCCATATATAAGTAGTAAAACCATTTATTTTGGCAAGTAATAATCACATGTCTTTGCATTCCGAAATATCAAGTTGTTCAATGCAAAAACAAGGTCTCCAAATGCTCACTGACTTTCTAAAAATGTACACGACATTCTAGTCAACTCATTTGTTGGTCAAAGAACAAGTTTTTCCTCTACAATTCCTTTACCATCTGCTCTAGCAAAGACACGGTGGCGAGTGGATGTAGGGTTGGATGAGCTGGCAAGGCTGACTAAAGATCAAAAAAAACACAAAAAGACTTCATTTCTTTTCATCACTTCAGGCATTCAGGGACCAAAAAAAACCAAATTTATCACAAAACCCGTTCTTTCAATAGTGGTCATTTTTTGCTGAATTAGTGGAGGAAACAAAGTCAATTGGGGAGAAAACATAGACTCTCGGACCCTTATAAAACAGGAGCAAGGCCAAATGAGGTTGAGAAGGAAAAAAATGGATGGGAGGGAGGGCGTCAAAGTAGGAGTCAAGCACAAACCACGAATGAAATGTCTGAACAGCGGAGATTTTATGGCTGGAGGAAAATGCATTGTAGAATCCGTAAGGTGGCCAAACACAAGAGGCCAAATCATAGTTTGGGTCTCAGAGATTCATGGTGAATCCATGCAATCATCCAGCAACCCATTATGTAAGAACAGGTTTGAAACCATCACATAGCAGGAGTATGCCAACATGGAAGAGTATCTTTATTCTAACCACTTGAATAATTCAACGGCTATGAGAAAATTGTTAAGATTTCCGCCATCAAACAAAGAGACTTCAAGCATATAAGTTGCTTCATTCACATTATCGCTCTTAACTGCTCTTCTAGAGGGCATTGAACTTTGTACCGATATTGTGAGCTTGGCCTGGATGAATTTTGTTTCAATGTAGTTATTACGAAATGCACTCTGGCCCCCCAAAGTGCTGACAAGTGTAAAGCACAAGGCGTAAAGGCGATCCAAGGGGATAGCGAATCGCGTATTAGGCATCTATTATATATATATAATACACCAAAAGGGGTTTCATTGAGCAAATTGAATCATAAAAACCCTTATTAATATCTATACAATATATTTATTTTATCTAATTAATATTCTAACTATTATCAATAAAATATTTATTCAATCTAATTAATACTCTCATTAATATCTATAAATATTTATTTTATCAATCTCTCACACTAAAATCTATTAATAGTTACATTAATACTAACTCACACTAATAGCTCAGCTGGTAAGAGCAAGTGGAAGCTATACAGGCGGTCCAAGGTTCGACTCCCTCGGGAGACGCTTGGCACGCTTGCCCAAACTAGTTGAGTCCGGATTTACCCGGTTATGGGTAGGGACAGTCCATAACCCGAGGTTTGAAATCCCGCAGTAATGTGGGGTAGTTCCTCGTAAAAAAAAATCTATTAGGAATATCTAACTTATAATTATATAAGAATATATTTTAATAGATCATATTAGTTTTATCAATGTTTCTCCATTATTATTTATTAATCACTATAATTATTTGGAATCCATTGTAATTATATTTTCATAAGAATATGTGAATATATATACATATGGTTATACACACTATGAAATACTATTATATAAAAAATACGGAAAAACAATATTATAGCACTTCATTTTTTAATTAAAAAATGGATAGTTAAGATTATAATCACAAAATATAACCATCATTAAGTTTAACATATCAAATATAAAAATTGAATCTCATAAACGCTTAAAATTAAAATTATTGTAAAATTTAACATAAAATCCAAACATTTTTGTAATATAATCATATAATGTTTATGTTAATTTCATGTTAAATTCAATATTTGTACATGAAATAGCTTAATTATTAGAGATCTTAAAATCTAAATGGAATCTTATGCAAGATTTTATCGTATCTTGTTTTATATATATATATATATATATATATATATATATATATATATATACATATACTAGCATTTTACCCGTGCTACGCACCGAAAGCACAATTTTTAAATTTCAAAATAGTTACAAAAATATATAGTGTATCAAACAATTAATTTTTTTTGTTATATTTTGTTTTGAGAGTAACGAACTCGATATGCATCTCAAGTAACTTTACTAAAATTATGTGTAATTATATGGACGCGTGTTAAAAGATTTTGAAAAATTACGTATATAGAAAAAAGATTAATATCAAAACACATTCATTTGATATATGATAAAATTTACTTGAGATACATATCAATTTTCTTAATCCTTTTTATTTTTTCCCCAAGTAATTTAATTAAGGACATTTTATGCTATTTTTGCAGAAAGTTCGGTTAAATATAATCATGTTTTGAGGATCAGGCGTAGAGAACAACAAAAACATAATTATTAACAAAAAAATAAATCAAATACATATTTTTCATTCTATAAATGCAAATAAAATAGGAAATGAGCAATTTTTGGGAGTAATTCCAGAGGTCCCAAAAAATTTCCAAAAAAAATCCCAAAAAGTGAGTTACCAAATTTTGATTGGTTTTTTCAAAAAAAATATATTTTGATTGGTTAGCGTTCTACTCGTACTACACACCGAATGATAAAATTTATTAATTAATTAATATAAACACATTATTTTAATCATTATTTATAAAAAAATAATTTCGTTAAAATTTTAAGTATAAAATTATTGTCAATTTATACCAATTGCATTAACATCAATATTATCAAACAATTATCATAACATTTACATCCCTGCTCAAACATTCTAAGCCCCTTTTTATTGTTTTTTCTTAATTTTATTTTTCATTTAATTTCTCTAATTTTTGAGAATCTTTCAACTAAGTTCATAAGTTTTTTATCCATATATTAAGTTTTATTATTTTGAAAATTTGGTTATTTAAATGTGCAGTACAATGGGATTCTATAATTTTTATTATAATAATATTCAAAATATTTGCATGGGTCGCGATTAATTTTTCGAATAGATATTAAAAATTTATAAACATTTATTTCTAACGACCGTTATAAATCATTAGATTGTCACCAAAAAAAAAGGTTACATGTTTCAGTGATATGAGAAATGATCACTACTGTGCAAGATCCATTAAATGAACGTAATTATGATAAAGAAAAACTTTCATCTAATCTAGTTTCCTATGTGTTTGTTCCATATCATTTTTACAAATTTTATGTTCTTTTATTAGTGAATTGATTTACTATAAAAATATAAACATTATCAATTAACCAAACAAATCCAATATATCTCGTTCTTTGAGTAAGATGTGACTCTTCGAGTTTATGGTGATTGTCATCAGCTTGTTTTTAATGACAACTTAAAATGTGTATTCAATTTGAAAGTTTGTATGTTTAATTTTTTATTCTTTTCTATCAGAATATGGTATATTAAATAGAGAAAACTGGGTTTGAGGTTGTCCTCAGGGATCTCTCCTGAGGTTATAATACAAAGAACCTATAAAGTAAGTGGCCCCGGAACATTTTTGTAAATATCAATTTTTTCTCAGTAATTTACCTAAATACCCTTAAATTTGTATTAAAAATCTTTTAACCTCAGGTAGAAACCTAAGGTCATCCTCAGGCACGTGAATCTCTACTAAATATTTGTTTTCTTTTACCCATAAATAAGGAAAATTAATTCGATCTGATGGTACCCGATCCGAACCCCAAAATTTTGGATATACCGAACCCGAATTTTTGGTTTTAGATTTGGATATGAATTTTAAACCCGAAATAGTTTCGATTTGCATTTGGATTTAAGTTGTACCGAACTGATATCCTATCCGAAATCTGAAACCCGATCCACTATCGAAACCCGATACATAAATAATATAATATATAATTTGAAATTATTTTATGTAATATTTATAAGACATATTATTTTATTTATTTTATCAAATGTTTCATTAGAAATAGTCAATACTAATTTAGTAATTAAAACTTCTATTTCTCAATCTCAAATTTTATTGATATATTTAAGATGTAATTTTCTTAATTTCCATAAAATTTTCATTTCTATGTAAAAAAAGAATTATTTTTTTAAGATATTTTAAATATTACTTAATATGTTAATTCATATCATATGTTATATTTGACTACTTAAGTTAATCATTTTAATATTTTAATTCTTGTATAAATATAATTAATATAGTTTACGTGTAGCAATTATTTTAATTTTGACTACATTATTACTAATTTTGGATACCCAGAACAACAAATCTAATTCGAAATCCGACGAATTTGGTTTTGGATATTGAGTTTTGGATTTGGATTTATTTTTAAAACCCAAAAATATTTGGATGTGGGTTTGGATTTTACAGAATTCGGATCAAACCCAACCCGATGTCATCCAAACGCGTAAAATAAGACATCTGAAAATGAGTATCACCTATCTTTTTTCTATTTGACTAACATGTTAAAATAGAAAATTGTACATGAAACTAAAATCAGATGTGTAATATATAAACACGTAATCACATTATTATATATGTGTCCTTGTAATTTTATTATCGGGTTAAAAAAACATGAAATTCATTTTCATTTAACAGTGAGTATATTTTTCTGACATATATTAAAAGAAAGAGCTTACGTAGATTTGGAAAATCGTTTGTATTGTGCACATTTATGCGATGTGTCTTTGGGGTCTTGCATGAAAATGACATGAAATTATTTTGTGTACCCAAAATTTGAACACAAAATGCTACTAAACTATGCCATTTTTTTTTAACATGAAACGAAAATAATACGCGAAAAACAAAATATGACAATTACATGTAATGTTATTCTCTGTCCAAGTTATCTAAGTATGTTACTATATAATTGAAAACAACATTGAAATGCTATAAAATAAAACTTATGAAGCCCTTTTTTTGTATTTTAATTTTGTTTATTGTTAATAAATATCTCTGTTTGATTAGAATCTATCTACCAAGTTAGTAAAATTTTTACCTATATTTAAGGTTTTGTTGATATTTAAAATAAATATCATTAAGCAACCAAGCAAATTCGATATGTATGCTCTTCGATTAGGATATGAGAATTGAATACTATTACTTGAATTCAAGAATACAAAATTAAAATGGGCACCTTTTATTAGAAACAATATATAATTATATATGTATCGACCTATCTAGTTATCAATAATATTGTTTTTTAAATGATTGCTATAGCCGTTTCTCTCTCTCCCACTCTCCTAAAAAATACTAAACTAAAGTAAGTTTAGGGGTTGACATATGTGTTTTGGCTGATGATAAGCCCAATTTTATTGTTTTACTTGATTTTGCTTTGTTTTCAATAAATCTCTTTTTATTGAGAGTCTAGTACCACGTTGGTGGGTTTTATCTACTGATATATTGGATTTTGTACTTTCTCTTTGTGAATGATAACTCCGTTATGTCCTTGATTTTATTTTATTTTTCAATAAATGTATCTCTTTATTGAGAGTCTAGTATCTCGTTACTGGATTTTATCTATATGGATATACTGGGTTTTGCTCTTTCTCCTTTGAGATTTATTTTAATATGTGTTTGTCCAATCTTTATTATTTTTGCAGATGTATGATAGTTTACTGATAAATTATTTACCTATAAAAAATAGTAATTTAGATGAAAATTTGAATGATTATTTGTGTAGATGCCATGTGCCCTTTTGTTGATAAATTAATTATCTATAAAAAAAAATAGTGATTTGTTGCTATTTTTGCGCTAAGTTAACCAATTTGCCATGAAAATAATTTCAAAACACATAAAATTAACAATAAAACTAACTATAAAGTTTGGAATTGTACAAATATAGACCATTGTATACATTAACATTAACATTATTAAGCAAGAAAATTCAAAAGAGGTAAAAAGTTGGGATGATAATCTTTGTGAAGATAGCCTACGCTCGCGTTGGCACTCTATTGCCGTGTACACAAATTACAATGGCATCAAATTGAATCACCAACTTTCTTCGTATAAAAATACATGTAAAAATAAGATTTGTAATTCTTGTCCATACATAAGCTGATCATCAGTAGATTAAATTAATTAAGGTATAAAATCGTATCAATGCATGATAATAATAAAAGTGTTGATATCATGCAGATCTTTTTTAGTCCCTTTGTAACAAAGCCCGACAATTCTCGATTATATAATATAATATAAAGCTATAATATTTATAATTTTAATTTCGATTTTGATTTCAATATATAAAAGTAGATACCTTATTTATAAAAATTAGAGATAAATTCGATTTTTTTTCAATATAAATTCGAAAACCTGGGGGTTTTCCTTTATATAATAGATAAAATATATTTGTATAGTCCAAATTGATTTTAATTTAAAATATTAATTTATTATATATATTTGTTGACATTAAAAAAATATGTAATATATGGATATGTTAAATCAAGTCATTACTATATTAAATTAGAATTGTTAGCTAACCATGGTTAGTATAATAGGATGAGAATGTTAAATAATGAAAATTTAGAATATAATATGATTGGTTTAAAATTTAGGAATGACCTCTGATTGGTGCTAAAATAATTCCTCTTTTCTGATTGGTTAACTGCATACTATGGTAGATTAATAAAATTAAAAAATGATGAAATATGTAAGTGAATAAAATGTCAAAATTGAATTGATAATACAGTAAAAATAGCCCACGCTCTCCACTGGATATAAGCTATGACAAAGAAAACAGTAATCCAACCGGAATTTAAATATGCCAATCAAGTTCTAGTTCTATAAGTATTCGTAATAAAAGTTTTCTTTTATTTTAACCTTGAAAATATGTAATATATTAATATATTAAATCAAGTAATTATTTTATTTAAATTAGAATTATTAACTAATCATGGTTAGTATAATAGGATAAGAATGCTAAATAAGAAAAAAATTTAATATAATATAATTGGTATAAAAAGTTAAGAAATAAAAATCATTATTGTATTTAAATTAGAAGTTTTAACTAACCAGAATTAATGAGGTAGGGCGAAAATGTAAATAAAGAAAACTCATAATATAACATGGTCTAAAATTTAGGAATTAGTTATGATTGTTCCTAAAATAATTCAGAATTTTTTGACTGTTTAAGTGCACATTGATAGACTAAGATATTATAATAAAGGATGAATACTTAATAAAATTAAAAAATAATGAAATATGTAAGTAAATAAAATATCAAAATGAATTGATAATACAGTAAAAGTAGTCCGCGCTCTCCACCAGATATAAGCTATTACAAAGAAAAAGTAATCCAACCGGAATTTAAATATGCCTATCATTCTTTTAAGTATTTGTAAGTATTCATAATAAAAGTGTCCTTTTATTTTAACCTTAAAAAATATGTAATATACTAATATGTTTAATCAAGTTATTATTCTATTTTACTTAGCAAAAAAAAAGTTATTATTCTATTTAAATTAAAATTGTTAACGATTAGTATAATAGGATAAGAATGATAAATAAGGAAAACTTTTAATATAATATAATTGGTTCATAATTTTCTGATTGACTAAATGCATCTAATTGCATACTTGGATAGATTAAAAAATATGTAATATATTAATATGTTAAATCAAGTAATTATTCTATTTAAATTAGAATTGTTAACTAATCATGGTTAGTATAATAGGATAAGAATAGTAAATAAGGAAAACTTTTAATAAAATTATGAATCGTAGATCGTAGTATCTGGTAATTAGAATAAAATTTATATTTCAATTCTAATTACTTTTAATTATCATTCTATTCTAGAATTGGGTTTGACCTTGGTTAAAAGATAGCAAGTTAAATTATATAAGGAAATAGATTTGTTTTAACTTGAGTGGTCCATAATTTAGAAGTGGCTTATGATTGGTTCTAAAATAATTCATAGTTTTGTGATTGGTTAACTGGGTATATGGTTAATTAACTGGAAAGTGTAGTAGACTCAGGTATTATAATAAATGATATATATATATATAAAGGCTTTTGCACAAATACAAACCAATCCTTAAATACAAACTACAAACTAACACTAAATTAATTATATTTCATTTATTCTAAGGTTCCCGCCAAGGGTACCTTCACAAAAAATGCTTAAAATAATTGGCTCTATCCACCAAAAAAAAAAACTTGTCGTGGAAATGCGAAGCATTTAAGACAGTAAACGGATGAGTTAGGTAGTCATGAGGGCCGCAGGCCCTCGACACACCCGTCAATCGTCTATTGCCTTTACCATTGATTGTCATTCCTTACAACTTTAGAATGATAAAGGCGCGAAGCGCCGTACAAGAAGGTGCGAAGCACCGTTAACCAGTGAAATCCACTGCCACGTCATCACGTGAACAGTGATTATTTTTTTTTTGCTGAATGGAGCCAATTATTTTATACACTTTTTGTATTAGGGTACCCCTAGTTTGATCATTAGATTAGCATGAAATATTGAATTAGTGTTTAGTTTGTAGTTTGTAGTTAATTTTAGTTTGTAGTAGAGTAGGACCCTATATATAAATAGGCTTTTGCTCAAATACAAACCACTCTTAAAATGAGAACTACAAACCAACACAAAATATATTATATTTCATTTATTCTAAGGGCCCCGTCAGGGGCACCTTCACAAAAAAAATCTTATAATTCAACCCTCTATCCATTCATCAAAAAAAAAATGTTGCCATGTCATCATTTTTAAAAAAAAAATTTAATTTTTTTTTCGATGAATGGATAGAGGGTAGAATTATAAGACTTTTTCGTATTGGGGTACCCCTAGTTTGGTCATTAGATTAGCTTAAATGTTAGATTGGAATTTGATTTTCAGGTTTGTATTCTAAGGAGGTTTGTATTGGAATAGCCCCTATATATATATATATATATATATATATATATATATATATAGGGTCACGTTCTATGGAGAACCAATTAAACGGAGAACCTGAGAACTCTAATAAGTTCAGTAGCAGAACCTTAGAATTCATGTGTTTAACTTCAAAATTCAGATGCATAACTTTTAAGTTCAGCAACCAAATGTTTGTTGAAAAAAGTAAGTTCAGTCGTAGAACTTTGTAGAAAAAACATGTTCGGTTGTAGAACTTTTAATTTCATGTACATAACTTTGAAATTTAGCAAGACGCTATATTTTTAGTACGAAATAAAATAGATTTGCAGTAGAACGTCTCAATGGTAAGTAAGTTCGGTTGTAGAATTTTGTAGATTTGCAGTAGAACGTCTCAATGGTAAGTAAGTTCGGTTGTAGAATTTTGTAGAAGAAACAAGTTCGGTTTTAGAAATTTTATTTCATGTGCATAACTTTGAAATTCAATAGCATAACACTATATTTTTATTACGAAATAAAATAGGTTCTGCAGTAAGATCTAATGATTCTCCGATTCTCTTTTAGATAATGGTTCTCATTTGAATCAAACCCTACCTATACCTATACCTATACCTATACGTACATATACATATATGTACCTAAACATACCTATACCTATACGTACATATACATATATGTACCTAAACATACATATGCATATACATATACATATACATACACATACACATACACATAGACATTAATACATATACATATACATATAATGTCTATGTCTATGTCTATGTCTATGTATATGTATATGTATATGTATATGTATACCTATACCTATACCTATACCTATACCTATACATACAGATACATATACATATACATATACATATACATATACATATAATGTCTATGTCTATGCCTATGCCTATGTCTATGTCTATGTCTATGTATATGTCTATGTCTATGTCTATGTATATGTATATGTATATGTATATGTATATGTATATGTATATGTATATGTATGTATACACGTTTATGATATCTTTGTTAATGATTTACATTTTTGGGGGAAAAAAATATTTACTCGCTAACATGAATTTAAAATCGCAAGACACGTAGATGACGTTAGTGCTACGAAAATTTTACAAAAAATAGAGGTTATCATTGTATGGTTAAAATAGAATACTTAAACGAATTACAATTTTCAATTATCTATAATAAAATTTTAATTTTTTTCAAATTTCTAATTAATACTCCCTTTGTCCCTCTCATTTCTTTACATAAAAAACTGCGTGTTTGGCACGCATTTTAAGGTGCATTTTAAGGATAGTTCTATAATTTATTTTTGATATTTTCTTTTTTTGTATAAAAATAGAATTGTTCTATTTTTATACAAAAAAATAAAATATTAAAAATAAGTTATAGAACTATCCTTAAAATGCACCTTAAAATGCGTGCCGGAAACTGATCCGCAAACGTAAAGAATTCGGAGGGACGGAGGGAGTAGCATGTAATAGTATTGTTGGAATTATAATATGAACAATGACATTAAATTATACGTTTATGAGAAAATTTTTAGTGGATACAAACCAAAACCATATTATGTCATATTTTATAAGACAATAACTTATATTGTAATTATTCATGTATTTAGTTAACAAGTAATTCCTTATATCATATTTTAAATATTAAATTTATAATACAAATAAGTTTGAATTCACATGAAAATAACTAAACAAAAGCTCAATAAACTGAAAAATGATTAACATCTAAACACAAATTTTTACTACCATTTACTATAGTATAACTCAAACCTTCATCATACATCTAATTAGTTCGGCAAACATTAACAATCTATTAACATCTAGAACGTGCCCGTGCATTGCACGGGCTTAAAAGCTAGCTTAGCTATATATAGGCAAATAAATAATAAGTAATGTAGATATTTTTTGATTGTTGTATATTATATTTACACTAATGTGTACGTTACTTTATATGATTGTATCAAACAGATTTTAGTAACTTTTTTTTGTTTTTGTTTGAGACTGTTACGAATATAATGACTCAATGGTACAAGTTAATGAATTTTACCACTCAAAGACAAAAAATAGTTGAACACCTAATTCACCTAATGTACGCGCGGGAACCGTCTAACTCATGGTAACACCTAATTCGCCTATAATCAAGGCAGGGTGGATGCGTAATTTTTTTTTACCACCTTTCCGCCTAGGCGATAACTAGGGATGCCTCTACAACTATGGTGTAAAGTATAAATTTCAAGTACCCAAAGAGCGAATTTACTCGTGTACGCCCAAAGGTAAAGTTTTGGATTTGAGACTAAAGCTTTGTGGATGATTTAGTATCGAGTCTTTAAACATCTTTCACGTGTAGACAAGTTTTGCTTCATCAATTTGCTAGTCTATTCTGGTTACCATACCTTCACCGCAGCAGATAGGAATCTGTGGGCCATGGACTCCATGCCATCTTCCTCGGTCACAATAGCCTACAACACCAACAAGAGTTCAATTTAGTGCATAATCCTCTGCATGTAGAGGCCCTAGAGGCTGGGCCAATACTCAAAATTAGGGAATTCTAGCTAACCAATTGCTTTATAAAATCACATACAACTTAAAAGCATATGAAATACGTGTAATGAGATAGACAATTGCACCAAATGTATTTTAAAGCAAGCATAAAAGAATACACCAAAAACGGCTCGAGCAATTTCAAGATACTAGCTATATGACCTCGTAAGTTACAAGTTAAGGAATTTATTACAAAACTGTGTTCCAACAGTCTCCCAGTGGTTCCTTTATAAAGTTAGCAACCGACTTTCACTACCTATTTTCAAGGAACTTGGGGCAACTCCAACAATTTCTTTAATTTTCTCTAAACATAAAATAATTAATCAACTCTTTAACTATTTAAGAGCTAAAACTACACGGTTTCTCCAACAATCTTCCTTAAAATAAGTCACAATTTATTGTTTATTACTTAATTACACACACACACACACACATAATCAACATCATGTATAATGAGTACATTGGATAGAGGGAAAATTAAAGAAGAAAAGATTTAAGAGGAAAATTTTCCTCATTGTTAAAGAAACAAATAGAGCCTCTAAATTTATGAAGAGTGGCAAGGAGCTTGTTGGAAGCCATTTTAGTTTCAAACTCTTTAAAAATTAACTTTACGAGCCTATTAAAGAGTTTAATGGTGATGCTCTTAGAACCACTCCTTATTTCAATTTTTTAATTTATTAATAAAATATTAATTTTCCTCCTTCTCTCAACTAGAACCTCCTGGTTGGAGTTTAAATATAATATTACAATAATAATAAGGAGCAAATATAAGGAGTGGTGTTGGAGTTGATATACAATGTAAAGTCCTAATTAAGGAACATACTAAGAGGTTCTTGGAGTTTCTACGTTTAATGTTGGTAACTTTGTCATACATATTGATATTGTGACTACGTTTTTCATCTTCAATGAAAAATAATACCAAAACAAGAAAGCCTAGAGGGACAAAAAAATATCCAAAAACCACAAAGGGTATGTATGAATTTCAAGTCACAACAAGCTATTTAAAATTTACCCGTCCCTTACCGCATTCAATAAGCCATTTTAAACTACAAATGGTAACCACTAGATAATCACCAATACTACAGTTGGTAATATTTTCATGTAAAAGTATAATAATTTATAATCTACACATGCATTTCATACGATGTATGTAGAACTGCATATGGATGTACTGATGATCATAAATTATTTTGTATATGCTTATGAGTTAACTGCATCAACCAATAAATATAATGGAGTTTGAAGGAGAAACTGAAATCCATAGACCTGGAAATACTTGTATAGTCCCATCCGTATGAGCACTTTAACCAAATTTGTCCGATCAAGACTTGAAACAACAGCACAAGGGATTCGAGCTGTTGATACGGCAGTTAACCATTCCTTTAGCCCTTCCATGGGTTCTGAAAGCTGAAGAAAAAAACAATGTATAGTTATGAAAATTGTGTGACACACATAGCAGCCGAATAATCCTGATCAAGGGCTGACATTAAGAAGATTGGCATGATACAACTGTGAAAGTCTAAGCTTCAGTCTATCCAACTCAATTCCTGGATTCTCCCATTGCAATACCTACGAATTATTTGAGACTTTTAGGAAACTTGGGCATCACAAAATAGGTTAAAATCGTTTAACAGATTAGATGAAGCATCAACCAAAGAATTGTTAGTATTTCTTGAATTGATGTTTAATAAAGAGCAGGGATGAGAACTAGTAACTACCAGTTATTACCTCATTACCTCAAAATGCAAAAGAACGAACTAAATGTTAATTGTTCAAGTCATAAACTAAAGGACCCACATTTAGCAAAATTTAATACAGAACCAAGTTCCATATACTTGAATTCCGCAACACAAAACCATATGCTTAAATTCTTCCTTTTGCACAGGTATTTCTTCCCTCACACTTCTGTTCTTCAGAGACTTTTGGAGATATATGCTTATTTAATATTATATATATACTAAAAGGAAACAATCATGTAACTCAAAGTAGATCAACAATCTCTAACAACATTGGCTATCGATCTACATTTTAACTAGTCACCTAACACTTTGTGGAATACATCAAATATATCAAGTGAGTCACTCATTGCAAAAATGATTTGATTTAGTCATTATTTTTAAAATTTGTATCAAGAAAATCATCTGAGAATGACTAAAATGTAGGAAGCAGGGACAATTGGGTAACCTGCTGTATCCCGTGTCGGATTCTTCGACACGCGTGTCCCGTATCAGACACACGGATTCTCCCATAATCCTACTTTCAAATTTTTTTCCACCAATTATAATCAAAATTTGTGTTAACTAACTACTTTCACAAAATTAAGTATCAATGCCAATAAGCATATGCAAAAGTATTGATGATCATGTTCATTTGTGCATAGATGAAAACATTAAACTTATATTTTTGTGTTTTGGATAAAAAAAAAATTCGTATTTCATTCGGTTTGCATTGAGTTTTTGGTTCTGTCAATTGTTTCCAATATATGTAACATGAAAAATATATGAATATTTATACTTATATATGACGTGTTCCCTCGCACCCGTATCCCCATATTTTTAAATTTGCCGAATGCGCGTGTCCCTGTACTACGCACCCGCACTCCCGCACCCGTGTCCTTGCTTCCTGTAAAATGATACTAATATTTATCTTTTAAATGATTAAGATGATACAAATTTTTCTAATTAGTGACTAAATTGAGTCATTTTTGCATGACTTGATATATTTAGATGAAACTGGTGATAATCTTGATATTTATCCCACCATTGTAAAGTGACTTGATAAATAATTGCTACCTTGTGGAATACATGATCAGCACTGCCATAGAGCAAGTTTCTTTGCAAACTTCGATCTTTTGGAATATCCCTTCCTGCATTATAGAACACCCGTGATTTTTCTAGACGATAAACTTATACGAATAGCCCTCTATCAAATTGTATACTTCAATAAAGATCTGCAACTAAACTTATGACATCAGTTAATTTTCTGGATAGATATAGATGTGATGCATCAGGTTTATTTAGATTGTTCAGTAGATATATTGAACACTTGGTCTGAAAAGTTTCATCTTAAACCTTCTTAATTAGCCAGAAACATCACTAATTTAGAATAGTAAGATGTAGTGATGGTCTTTGACAAATAGCTTTACATCGTGCTAGCTTCCTCTAGAAGAGAAGATCTATTCCACCTCACCCTTGACAATGACATGGATTGTGACTAGATAAATACAAAAAGATTAAAATCCGCAGATGGAGCTGCGGGCATTTTACATTTAGAAAGCTAACTGCAACAAGCATGAGACGTGATTTTTCAGACTAATGAGTAAAACAACATCAAGCATAAATAAGCATGAACATAAATCTGTTTGCACCCTTGCTATTCCCCTGTTTACAGTGTCTATATCTGATGCAAAACAATATTTAGGGTACTAGAATCATTAATTAATAGTTTTGTTACAAATTACGTGTATTACAAGTTAGTTTCCTTTCAAATTTTTACATGCCCAGTTGCCCACAGAGGCCAATGCTCTTGTTAGAATGTTGTATCAATGTATCATCCCTATAACATGCCAACAGAACATGCTACTTAGCTTTCCTTAAGGTGTATCACTTCTATTTGTATGTACAAGGCAAAAGCAATAAAACACATGTTAAACAACTCAGCACTATTTTCTCTTTCTGATCCGTTACCACTTATTTAGTGTTGTAAAAAATACTCCCTTTAACTAATTGAACATCAAGTTTGATTTGGCATGCCAATTTAAAAAATTATATATTCAAAATTAGTTTTTTAATTCAACAATTTACTAATATTACCTTCTAGAATTCTCAGACAGTGCCCCCTTTTATGGTGTGCAGCGAAACTAGGGTTTGGCCAGTTGGGATGATTTCCAGCAAAATTCTTTTGCAGGAGAAACAAACTCAACTATTACTAAACCCTTAAACAGAGCACATTTCCTTATTTACAATAATACTAATCCACTTTCGTAATCCAAATCAAATTCTTCTAAGAGTTCTTAGAGACAATTACTACATAGTTCCTCTGTTTCTATTTAGATGTCCAAAGAATTCAGTCGAATTAACCAAATTTTAAAATTAATGTATTAGTATTTCTTCTAAATATACAATGACATAATCATATCGATATGAAACTTGAATCAATAATTAGAAAAATTGCAACCAAAGTTAGTTAATTTAATTAAATCTTTTTGCAAGGGAACATAATTGCATCTTAAAAAAATCGTAATAAATCATATACTTATTGTACATTCCAATAGCTTAGATATGTCTTATTGAGCAGGAAAATTCAAACAAGACACTTTTTAGGGACAGGGACTACTAAAAGGGTATTCCCTAAACAAAAGTCAAGCAATAAATTCTTCATAACTCGGCTTCCAATAAGTTATATACCCTCGATTTACAACACCTAAATGGCGACTCGGAATTTCGCTCTCTTGAAGGCATATCAACTGAAATCTGAACATCAGTGAAATCTGTATTGTTACATTCAAGCCAAATCAACTTGAAAATAACTAGTAAGGTATTTGACCAAATTTAATTTATTCTTTTATTCCTTCATAACAACAAATCCTATTTAGAATAGTGCTTGGCGCGATAGTCAAGTGTTTACTTTTTATTCGCTACATCAATGCTTGGAACAGGATCTTTGAGGACACTGTCAGATTTCAGCTTTTAGGCAAATCACTAGTGATGACTATTAGGAAGACATAGTAGGAGAGATAACTAATATCATGTTCTGTATGATGATGTCACACAGAAAGCTACAATTATGAAGAAGCATATATAATGCACAGGAGATGCAAAGTACATTACTTTCTACAAACAACATAATATGTGACAGCTGTTTGCTATGTATTCAACACTCAAACCAGTAAATAAGATAGTAAAATAAAGAAATTAGGCACTGAAATAGATAGATTAAGGTAAGAACAGATAGATTGTAGTAGCTTGTATAGCACTTAACCATGACGACCCCCAACATTCGAGCTGAGACAACCACAACAAAGAATATTCCCCACCCTTCTCTCCTCCTATCTCATTTTATATAATATTCTATATACTTCAAAAATGACCTAAAAGCGCCCATCAATCCACTGTTAGAACCCCTTTAGTCAGTCTGGTCTTTTGTACCATTTCTCCTGGTACATGTGAACCTAATAGGTTGTGGCCTTTTATTGTTAGCACTGTTATTCTATCAGAGCCACCAAACAATTCAATGTTGACATCTGACCACTTCATCACTTTGCAGATCAAACATTAAATTACTGTGATGAGTGATGGTATTTGTACAGTTGTACCACAAACAGTCTATCAATCATGGCTCTGCTTAGTACTTAGGCCATCAGCATAAATTTGCATATTTAACAACACTTTCAGACTCCAAATTTGTGCACATCTAGTAAAAAGGGTAATTACATGAGATTAAAGATACAGACCCTCTTCTGATGCCAGTTGTTTCCATGTTTTCAGCTTCACAGAACTTGTGTCCGCCTGTGGAATAGTAAACACACACACAAATGACATGGTCAAGAACACAGATCATCCTAAGTAACGATAAAGAAGTAATTTAAGGCATAAATTCTCTGAAAATTATGTAGTACACATAAACCTGGGAGGGACCAACGGTTAGTTTATATTAGTGGTGTATGTGTATTTCTGAGTTCACATAAACCTGGGAGGGTTAGTGGTGTATGTGTATTTCTGAGTTCACATAAACCTGGGAGGGACCAACGGTTAGTTGGTAGCCGAAAATAGCTAGCAGCCAGGCACGTGTACTGTACTAAAAATTAAACAATCATTGGAAACTTAATCAACATAACATAGAGGTTGATGCTCATTTAGGAGATATTCTACCTTAGCCTAAGTCAGTACGGAAAAAGATAATGCAAACATTTTAGTGGACAGATATTTCAAACAAGGGGAGGTCTGCAGAACACTTATGTGAGTGTTCAAATTACTGATATAGAAAGTTGCATAAAAGTTATTTCAAAATAATTAAGCAGCAGTCCCCTTGGTAAAATTATATACAATTCAGTGATGCTTGTTACTGGTATGTTATAACAAATATAGCTTTAAGATCCTGGCACAAATAACACTGCACATGCTAATAGCACTACATGATCAAGATAAGCAAGCTCACAAAGATCTCCTGGTGACTAGAGATATATCAGACTGTGTCCCATGAGTAAATTGTAGAACATCTTCTTTCTACTAATCTTATCAAAAGTGTAATATAAGTATTTCATTTGTAAGAAATATTTGTTGTGAAATCTTAATTGTATTTTCGTAAAGTAGTTTAGGTTCCTTACAAATCATGGTGGCAGCACACTGTTTTGATTATATAGAAAATAGATTTGATTACTGAGAATTATCTATCTGTATGAGAATCTATTATAATAATATAGGGCTAAAAAAAAAAGGACGAAAACAAAACTTACCAGTACGTTCTCCCAAGAGAAGATAAGACCGTATGCTTCATCAGGCTTCATAGCATATCGAATTCGTTGAAGAAGGCTAGTTTGTAGTCTATCATTGAGAAAATCCTTGATGATGATTGACAATACAGTAGAATTAGAGCCAATACTTTTGGCAGAAACAGAAACAAAATACACCAAATAATATATACTAGCAGATTACCACATCAACTTTGAGGGGGCCATCTGGTCTGAAAGTCTCAAAACCTTGGCCATATTCAGCTCCAATCACCTAGGGTGGGGGGGGGGGGGGGGGGGCTCCATAAATGATGAGAATAAACTCGATAAATAAATACTTATTGATTTCCAGTAGAACATACGCAGTACCTCTTCTTGAAACAACTTGTTTGAATATCGCCTATTACTATTTTCCTCTGATCCACATCCCTTCCGTATAAACAGACTGGGATTCTGGGACTCAAACCGCTTAACTCTCTGAAATTTTCAAAATATAAATATCTCATTATTTAAATTGGATATATAAATAACAAGATAGATGTACAGAGACGAACCAACAATTTGAGGTTAGATGGAAAACTAGCAGGAGGACAAGGCGACGTCACCGGGAGTAACGAAGAATAACTACAAGCGCATTCCATTATCGTTTCAGAGACAAACAAAGGTATGGCCTCAAAAACAACAATTTTCACATTTCCGATTTCTTTTATTTAGCATTACAAAACGAGGAAATGATCAAAATATCTAAAAAAAAAAATTGTTCAAAGTATTCACTTTAAAAATTAATCAAAATACTCATTTCTCTAAAAAAAAAAATTATTTCTCATTCAATGAATATTCATTTTTAAAAAATTAATCAAATATTCATTTTGGTTAGAAATTATAATTCCCACTCAACGAAATCGATAATGAAATATGTTTTGTCATTTAGGAGTGGTGTGTCATTCTAATAATCCATTAATATCTTGGATATTTATTTAGGATCATATTTACAAAATATATATATATATATTGGATATATTTACTGAAAATTAGATATTTATTGAAAATTTTTTTGTAAAAATGGTTAAATATATAAACAAAAAGAAATGACAGATAATTTTTATTATAAATACAAAAAAAAATGTAATTTTAGAATTTAACCTAAATGATTACAAATATATCATTCCAATCGTCAATTTCCCCTTATACACAATTAGAGGACATTTTTCTCATTAAAAATTTTACAAATACACGTTTTTGTAATTCTAGAATTTGACCTAAATGGTTACAAATATGTCATTTAAATAGGCAATTTCCACTTATACGTATTTAGAGGACATTTTTACTATTTTAAATATTACATGTATATTTTATGCAAAACTCAATTCAAAAGTAAACTAAAGAAATATGTTATAAATCCTTATTATAACTACAATTAATTTATAAATCCTTATTAAAATAATTATGTCTGTAAGAACCCTTTCGGATATAATTAAAACTTTTTATTATGTACTGAGGTAATGGTGAATAGTGATTACGACTATGATGTAACGATTGAGATAATGAATGAAAGGAATAGATTTGGATTCAAATGTTTAGGTGCCATGAAGAATACTATTGGTTGACACTTTAGATAAGAATTATCTATCTCCTAGGGAATTGAGATTTGATAATTCTAAAGGAAAAGATTATTCTTATGTCATCCAAATCGATAAATGTTATTGGTCCAGTGGGTTCGTAAAAAGGTTGAGGAACGATCGAAAGAGATCAGGGACAATTGTACAACCCTAAGAGGATGAGTAAAGAAAAATGGATGAATAGTGATTTTGGGTAGACATAGGAATATTATTAGACGACGCGATATATAAGTATCCGGAACGAAATTCTGAGTTCGTATTAGTGATCCAGGGGGGAAAAGAGTGTATGTAAAAGCTGTCGGATTCTGAAAAATAGCCCTTTTATTTTCCCCGAGAATTCCCTGGACACTGAAAGACTTAAAGAATTATTGAAGGGATTTAAGGAATATAAGTTCAAGAATTATTAAAGAGAATTGAAAATGATGGTATAATTATTATTACGATTTTCGGTAAAACCCTAACTAGAAACGATTGAGTTATTCCTCCGAACAATCACCGAAATTGAGCGATAACCGGGCAAAGAAACAATTAAACGATCAAGAGGCAAGTGGATACAGTATCCAAGGAAGGAACCAAGTTAGTTGCATGATTTCAACCATCCATAAGAAACTAACCAAGTGGTTAGACAAGATTACATCACATTCACCACAAAAACCCTAACACATGGCCTTGGATGAGATCACTAGAGTGATGCAAGCACTTTAATAAAGCAAGTGGATAGATATTATCTCAATAATACACCTTTATTCATTCTTATCAAGAAAGCCAAGCAAAGCAAGGCAAGGCAACCAACTTTTCCTTCTTTTTTCTCCCATTTCCAGCAGTTCAGATTTTCCAGGGCAGGGGTCTTTGCGATTTTTTTTTCACCCAGTTATACTCATCTAAAAATCATGAAAAAAATCACAGAGCTCCTACACATCAAGAGGTGTTGTGGATTTAATTTCATAATTTTTTAAGGTCGTTTGAATGGTTAAATAAATTCGGGAAAATCGGTCTGTTTTGCCTTAAAGAACAGCCACTTCGAATTTTCTCTTTAAATGGAGTTTTAAGATTTCAAAACCCAAGCTCTTGTTCTTGCAAAAATCCAAGGTAATTCCTATGACTCCTATATTTCATAACTAAGATCTCCTAGAAGTTTGAGACCAAACAAACATCTTTAGCATAGCTAATTAATTCACCAAAGTTTAGGGTGAATAGTAACTTTCAAGAGACTAACTTGTGTTCTTGGTTTTAATTTGATGGGTTAAGCATTTTAAGGTTATATAAGGATGATTCTAGGCTTGTTTATCACTACCCACTCATCAAGGAAGGTACATCTCTCAAGAACCTTAGATCTTACTTTGAATCTTATGAATGTTCTTGGT
The DNA here is from genome assembly GCA_036435485.1 of Saposhnikovia divaricata. Lineage (NCBI taxonomy): Eukaryota > Viridiplantae > Streptophyta > Magnoliopsida > Apiales > Apiaceae > Saposhnikovia > Saposhnikovia divaricata. The sequence continues at coordinate 206,877,766 of CM071601.1, read as the reverse complement.
GATTTTAGCTTAGTTATGATTACGGTGTTAATAAAAGCATGTGAGCATGATTATGTAGTGGTTTACTTAATCTAAGTGATATGATGAATATGATGGTTTAATGAGATGTTCTTGGACATTATTAAGATGTATGGTATGCCCGGTGTGGCTTGGTTTGATTGTGAAAAATTTGGAAATGTTCGAGTTATAGCCGTCGTAATGCCCTAATTTCGTTAACCCATAGAAAACCGTGCATCACAGTAGCTTGAACTCACTGTCCAGGGTTGTATTTTGCCATGATAAGATAGATAATGTTCCAAGCTTCGTTTTGATATAAAGAACGTGTGAAACGGACTTACGGTTTAGGAGTTATGGCCGATATACTAAAAGTAGTTCGAAACCGTAAACGAGAATTCGTAACTGAAATTGAACCCTCGTAAAATACGTAAGTCAGTGGCGAATCTTGGTAATTAAATACTAGAGGTAAAAAGGAAGGTGTGAGAGAAAACCTCATGTGAAACGGATTGTTCCGATTTTATAAAAATGTTTGAATCAAAGTTAAACGCGAACAAACCCCTAAAAACCCGCTTGGTTATAACTTTGGTAAAACAATTAGAAAACGAACGATAAAACTCGAGGTATAATCTCGGTTCGTAATCGATCGAATTTAGAACTTATACGACTTAAGTATATACCGAGTGTGGGTATGATGACATGTCGTAATAACGAACAAATGTCGGATCATCTCAGTAATAAAAAGAGTTACACTAAAAGGTGTATAACGAGATAATTAGAAAACGTGCTTCGATTTTAGTGAAGTTATACCTAGACTTTTAAAACGTGTTAAGTGGTTAATCTCGAATGTTCTGATTGTTTTTAGATCATCGAGCAGACGACCCAAGACATGCTATCTCCACCCACACCCGGTTACCAGGCAAGTGTTCAAAACTTTGAAACTGTTGTTGTGATAATATATATATATGTGTGTGTGTGATTACCATCTTACATATGCCATAGCATGCATGCCTATTGTCAAATTAGTTTATGATATCTGTTCCCTGAATTACTATTGGCTTATAGACTAGATACGAATTATCAGTTATAAGCCGGATTGTTTTGGTAAGACCCTTAGCGAAGGGCATATGATATTCATTCTTAAATATAGACCGGGTCGGTATTTTGAGATATAGATAGTCGTGGAAACCCGGAGGGATTCCAACGGTAGATTACTATTTATCTGAGGAATGTTATTCAAGTATTATCTCAGTCGAGAGATATTAAATGAATGTTAGTTTCGAATATTCATTTAGAGTTGATTATTTAATGAATATTATTTTGATATTCATTAGAATGTTATTTATTAAATGAATATTACTTTCGAATATTCATTTAAGGTTTATGTACTTAAGGAATATTATTTTAAAATATTTATTGGAAGTTCTGATTACTTAAGGGATATTATTTCGAATATTCCTTTAAAGTTTTGATTACTAAATGAATATTATTTGGATATTCATCTAGAAGATTATTTATTAAATGAATATTATTTTCAAATATTCATTTAAAGTTTGACTCATTTATAGAATATTATTTTAAACATTTATTGGAGTTTAATTATTAATGAATATTATTTTGAATATTCATTTAAGGAGTGATTTATTTAGTCAATAATTCTATATATTCATTCGAGGATTACTTACGAGCAATATTATGATTTAATAATATTCCGTAATTATTATTGAGTTAATAAATATTCTTGGAATATTTATTTAATTCTTTTAAATTCTTTTTAAAATTATTTATATTATTTGAAGATTATCTTTCACCTCCAAATATTATGTAAAATATTTCGGAGTCCTACGATTAATATTATATTAAGAAAGGTCCTCAAGATTCCATTCTTCACTCGAATCTATCTCTTAAATTATAAGGGAACCTTACTTGAGAAAAGTTATTTATCTTGTTGACTTCCCGATCATAATTTATCATTTTCACTCGCAACTTGGTTGCTATGGACTTATTAAGTCTGTGTGTACCTTCTCATCATTCGAGGGGTAAGATTGTTGGAACAAGTTGATATCCATTAACAAGCAAAAGCTTGGGAAATGTTGGTGAATTTTTCTTTCAAACTAGATACGACTACTTTGTGGAGTCTTATCAACAAGTATTTCACTTGGGGAAGGGAGGACAAACTCTACATTTCAATGCTGTGGATTTATTCAAACTAGGAGTCGTGTGTAAGAGGCCGAGTCGCGCGTCCATCACAAGGCCTAACCATTGGTCAGGGAGTTACTATTAAAGGCAATCGACAAGTGGAGCCGTCGGTTCTTCCTTCTACCGGTAGTAAACTATATTGGGTTGTACCATCCCCGACTGATCATCAGGGAGTGGGACAGCTGGCGCGTGATAACTCCAGTATTGGTTCATCTCCCAAATTGGGAATTCCCTGCAACACGTATCGAATAGACTTCTTTCAGGTTGACGGTGTCTTCCGCAACACGTATCGAAGAGACTTCTTTCAGGTTGTAGGACTTCGAAAAATGTTAATAACTGGAATTGCAATATTTTCCTTGCAAGTTCCTATCTATATGATAAATGATAATATCTTGCTTATTTTCGACATAGCAGATATTCCCACATATATTTACATTTTGAGTTACCTTGTAACTTCATCGTTCATATTATACTGGCATCATTTCCGTAAATGCATGGCATATGGTTTAAAAGATACTTTTGAACTGTTATATATTATCGTTCAGTTAAATATTATTGCTGGTGGGCTATTGCTCACCCTTGCTTTATTATTATATCACAACAACGGCTAGACCAGATGACTCGCACAAGGCGCACTAGACGCGGGCGAGGACGATGAGACTACCAGAGCTGAAGAAGAAGCTATTGGTAGGATAGATTCATTCTTTCAGTACCAAGTATATAGTCTAGTATGACTTATGCAAATGGATGGCAAAGAGTATGTATTCATATTGTAACTCTTTTGGGTTTTAAGAACCCATAATGTGTTTAATAAAATTTGGTTGTTACTCTGATTTCATCTCTGGGACTATAACGGGTGTGTTTTATATTGTTGTGTTGGGTCATAAAGATGTAATTTATTTTATGTTGAGGTAAGTTCAAGTGTTGTGGACAGAATTGGAGACCGTAACGACCGGATCCCGGTCCCCGGATCTGAGGGTTTTACAATGTCATAATTCGTGTGATACATATATATATATATATATATATATATTTAAAATATTTAATTATTTTTCACTCTTTTAAATCTTGTTTCAATTTTAGTTTAATTCATATGTTAGTCATACTATTAGTTTTCATACTTTAATTGGTATATATAATTTATATTGGTTATAAATTATAATTGTATATTTGTAGGATAATAATAGATTATATTATAAATTTAACATATTTTTATTATAAGTAATATATTATCATTGTAAAAAATTTTAACTAAATATTAATAAATTTAAATTATATGATTAAATAAAATTACTAGTTCATCAATTCATAATTCGATCCATTTCAATATTATTTATTACTAAAATAAATATTGTAATATATGGCTTATCTATATTATAAAGCATGAGTTCAACACAAGGATGCTTTAATATATACTGACGATCGGCTTGTGGATTCGATACAGTACCCTACTGAGAACCTGGAGGAGGTTCCAGCTAGAGATGCACAAAAAAACTGTCAGGCCGGGCTTTAACCGGGCCCTAAAAAGCCCGGGCTTTTTCCTTGTAAAATCGGGCCAAGCTTTTCTGAAAACCGGGCCGGGCTATTAGGAAAATATCAGGCCCGTTTTCAGCCCGCTGGCCGGGCCGGGCTTTATCCGGGCCCGAATTCAATTTTTTTTTTCTATTTAAATTAAATTTTCATTAAATGACTAGAAATGATTTAAAAATATTTCTCGACGATCCAACCGTACGGATGTCAAGATATATCTAATCAAATGATATTCCCAAATTTTCAAAAAATAAAAAATTAATTTGGTTGAAGATCTTAATAGAACACTACTATATTGTCTAGTACTCGTAACTAGTGCTTCATCCCAGATTATTGTTTCTATATTTTTAAAAATATTTCTCGACGATCCAACAATACGGATGTCAAGATATATCTAATTAAATGATATTCCCAAATTTTCAAAAAATAAAAAATTAATTTGGTCGAATATCTTAATAGAACACTACTATATTATCTAGTACTCGTAACTAGTGCTTCATCCCAGATTATTGTTTCTATATTTTTAAAAATATTTCTTGACGATCCAATCGTACGGATGTCAAGATATATGTAATTAAATGATATTCCCAAATTTTCAAAAAATAAAAAATTAATTTGGTTGAAGATCTTAATAGAACACTACAATATTGTCTAGTACTTGTAACTAGTGCTTCATCCCAGATTATTGTTTCTATATTTTTAAAAATATTTCTCGACGATCCAACCGTACGGATGTCAAGATATATCTAATTAAATGATATTCCCAAATTTTCAAAAAATAAAAAATTAATTTGGTTGAAGATCTTAAAAGAACCCTACTATATTGTCTAGTACTCGTAACTAGTGCTTCATCCCATATTATTGTTTCTATATTTTTAAAAATATTTCTCGACGATCCAACCGTACGGATGTCAAGATATATCTAATTAAATGATATTCCCAAATTTTCAAAAAATAAAAAATTAATTTGGTTGAAGATTTTAATAGAACACTACTATATTGTCAAGTACTCGTAACTAGTGCTTCATCCCACATTATTGTTTCAATATTTTTAAAAATATTTCTCGACGATCCAACCGTACGGATGTCAAGATATATCTAATTAAATGATATTCCCAAATTTTCAAAAAATAAAAAATTAATTTGGTTGAAGATCTTAATAGAACACTACTATATTGTCTAGTACTCGTAACTAGTGCTTCATCCCAGATTATTGTTTCTATATTTTTAAAAATATTTCTCGACGATCCAACCGTACGGATGTCAAGATATATCTAATTAAATGATATTCCCAAATTTTCAAAAAAATAAAAAATTAATTTGGTTGAAGATCTTAATAGAACCATACTATATTGTCTAGTACTCGTAACTAGTGCTTCATCCCAGATTATTGTTTCTATATTTTTAAAAATATTTCTCGACGATCCAACCGTACGGATGTCAAAATATATCTAATTAAATGATATTCCCAAATTTTCAAAAATAAAAAATTAATTTGGTTGAAGATCTTAATAGAACACTACTGTATTGTCTAGTACTCGTAACTAGTGCTTCATCCCAGATTATTGTTTCTATATTTTTAAAAATATTTCTCGACGATTCAACCGTACGGATGTCAAGATATATCTAATTAAATGATATTCCCAAATTTTTAAAAAATAAAAAATTAATTTGGTTGAAGATCTTAATAGAACACTACTATATTATCTAGTACTCGTAACTAGTGCTTTATCCCAGATTATTGTTTCTATATTTTTAAAAATATTTCTCGACGATCCAATCGTACAGATGTCAAGATATATCTAATTAAATGATATTCCCAAATTTTCAAAAAATAAAAAATTAATTTGGTTGAAGATCTTAATAGAACACTACAATATTGTCTAGTACTTGTAACTAGTGCTTCATCCCAGATTATTGTTTCTATATTTTTAAAAATATTTCTCGACGATCCAACAGTACGGATGTCAAGATATATCTAATTAAATGATATTCCCAAATTTTCAAAAAATAAAAAATTAATTTGGTTGAAGATCTTAAAAGAACCCTACTATATTGTCTAGTACTCGTAACTAGTGCTTCATCCCAAATTATTGTTTCTATATTTTTAAAAATATTTCTCGACGATCCAACCGTACGGATGTCAAGATATATCTAATTATATGATATTCCCAAATTTTCAAAAAAATAAAAAATTAATTTGGTTGAAGATCTTTATAGAACACTACTATATTGTCTAGTACTCGTAACTAGTGCTTCATCCCAGATTATTGTTTCTATATTTTTAAAAATATTTCTCGACGATCCAACCGTACGGATGTCAAGATATATCTAATTAAATGATATTCCCAAATTTTCAAAAAATAAAAAATTAATTTGGTTGAAGATCTTAATAGAACACTACTATATTCTATAGTACTCGTAACTTGTGCTTCATCCCAGATTATTGTTTCTATATTTTTAAAAATATTTCTCGACGATCCAATCGTACGGATGTCAAGATATATCTATCTAAATGATATTCCCAAATTTTCAAAAAATAAAATATTAATTTGGTTGAAGATCTTAATAGAACACTACAATATTGTCTAGTACTTGTAACTAGTGCTTCATCCCATATTATTGTTTCTATATTTTTAAAAATATTTCTTAAAGACTCGTTCGCTAGACACATCGGGAAGAGATTGCAAAAGTGGAGATTCAAAGGAAGATTCGTTAGGTGAAGCAGAGAAAGGTGTACTAGATAATGGTTGCCCACGAGAAGATTCGATTGAATCAAGAGATGAGTGATCAAGGCTAGGTTTTGGTTCAACATTTGACTCTTCTTCTTCATCGTGGGACTCGACACCTACTCGATTATCAACTTGATTTTCCGACCTAAGAGAAATGATAGCATTAACAGTTTCATTAGGTCTTTGGCTGAGGGGAAATTTAGGGTTGACCTCGGGTTGACTCGGGAACTTGTTCTTCTCTCGCTCATACATGGCGTTGGCTAATTGACTCACTTGAACCTCTAGCTTAGATATGGCTTGAGTACTAGCATTCAAAATTTGCCTATCTTGAGTCATGGTTTGCATGAAGGTTTGTTGAGATTGAGCCAAATTAGTCGTTGATTTCAAAAGCACATCAAGACTCTTTTCCAAGGAATTAATTCTCTTATCTGACTCATGAAAGCCGGGAGGGTGGGTAGGAGCTTGAGTTGGATAAGGAATGTGATTTTGAGGCGCATTTGGAAAATGACCTTGATTTGGATAGTTCGGCTTTTGAAAAGAAGGAGGTTGAAAGGAAGGTGGCGGAGATTGGTAGTTTTGGCCTTGGTTCCACGAGAAATTCGGGTGATTCTTCCACCCGGGATTGTATGTTGGTGCAAAAGTATCATTCCTAGAGTTTGGTTGAAACACCGCATTGATTTGTTGAAAATCTTGGAAACTTTGCATCCCTTGATTCGGGTACGTAGACATGTGTGAGGGACCACTATGCGTTTCTAAGGCTTCGAGTCGTCTAGTAAGGGTGGCTAACTTGGCATCGGTTGCGATGTTACTTCCAATTGAATGCAAACCCCTAGAAGATGAACTAGACGATTCGGTAGACTTATTTGGTTCCCTAGTGGACTCCCACAACATAGTCTTCTCGGCTAACTCTTCAAAAAATTTCCACCCTTCGTCCTCGTCCTTATCCATGAATTTCCCTTGGCACATAGATTCCAACAATGCAGTTGTTGAACCATCTAAGGCCTCGTACACAATCTTACAGAGCCTCCATTTTTCGATTCCGTGGTGGGGACATTGAGATAAAAGATTTTTAAAGCGGTCAAAACACGTCCAAAATGGTTCGTTGTGTTTTTTACGAAATTGATTAATCTCATTAGTGAGTTTCGTAGTTTTATGGCTTGGAAAGAATTTTTTTAGAAAGATGACTACGAAACCCTCCCACGTGGAAATTGAATTAACGGGAAGACTATACAACCATTTCTTAGCGTTTTCTTTCAAAGCGAAGTTGATAAGTCTAAGCCTAATGGAGTCCTCGGAAAGTTGTTGGAGTTTTTGCAATGCGCAAACCTCCTCGAATTCATGAAGGAAAAGATACGGATCCTCACCCTCACTCCCGGTAAATTTAGGTAACAAGCTAATAAAGTGGGGTTTAATCTCAAAATTATTACCAGTAACCGGTGGAAGAGTGATACACGAGGGTTGAGCGGAGCGGGTGGGATAGCAACGGTCCTTAAGAGACAAGGCCATGGTCACTACGGGGTCAAGAATTTCTACGGGTTCGGATTCTGAAGAGGATGAACACTCAATTGGCCTCACTAGCCTAGCCGAATTATCTCTAACCCAAGTAGTGCGCATGAACAGGAAGTAAATACCTAACAAATAAGTGCAAAAAAAATTAAACACACAAAAGCCGGAGTGAAAAATTTAAAGGAAAATTCTAGACCTAGAGTACTTTAAAATAACTAGACCTTGCTCCTAATTTTAAGGACCACCAAAAACTCGGTAAATCAGAATTTATTCGGACCGATTTGGCCAGGTAGGTGCAAGCATTGCCAAGAGGCTAAACACCAGCCCAGACACCAAATCCTAATTGGCCAGGTAAGCTTTCGCTTGCCTAGACACCAAAAAATCGGAATAATTAATGATTACGTCGTTTCTTAGGTACCTTCCTAGTTGAGCGCGAAATTCCTAGGGGCAAACGTCTAATTAATGCAACAAACAACGATATATATACAAAACTATAAACAATTATGGATGCTTACACTACGTGTTTTAACTAAAAGAAAGAAGAAATTTAACGTACCTTTGGGTCCTCCAGCAATCACCACAATTTATAAGGTACGAAAAATTAAAAACACGAAAATAATATTCTAGATGATGTGCCCTAAGTGATTAAATGCATGATGCAACAATTATGTATTTACTAGCTAAACTTTTTTTGTGATTTTTGTGATTTTTTTGTGATTTTCTAAAAATAAAAAGGATGAAAAGAGAAAAATACGGGTTACCGAAGCACGCTTCCAGAAATTCCAATTTTTCCACGCTCCGAGAGAAGAGTCCCGAAATTTCACACTTTCCTGAAATAAAAAAAACGAAATAAAAAAAATTAAAGCAAAAACTAATCCAAAAAATTAAATATTAAGGCGTGAAAAATAATTAGTTCCCCGACAGCGGCGCCAAAAACTTGATGTGCTAAAATAAATACAATTTTAAAATCGCAAGCGCACGTTTCAATCGTTGAAATATTTTAGGTATCGATCCACGGAGACTAACATTTTCGCAATCCTTAATTTTTAATTTAATCGGATTAGAACAATTTTTGATTTTTAGAGAAGATTTAATTTATCTAACTAATAAATAATGTAAAAAGACATTACACGATTATTTTTAAAACTAAATAAATAAATTGAGAGACAAGCTAAACAAACTTAACAAAACAAATGCAAAATAAACACTAGATAAGGACAATAAAATTCACGAAGCAATTGAACAGAAACAGGGACCAGGAAATCAAATTAAGAACTTAATAAAAGGCTTAGAATTAGTTCAAGTTACTGGGCCAAACATTGACTTTAGAATGCAACACAAATTGAATAATGGGCCATAGAATGAGAGTGGGCTAGAAAACACAAATGGGCCAGAACCACAAGCAAGCTAATTAGAAACAGAAACACATTTCATTAACAAAAATAGTAACAATGAATGTAACGTGAAAATAATATTAATACTATGTTAATCTATATTAATGAAAGGTGTAATTAACACTAATTAATGCTACAATGCAAATGACTTGAACAAAGCAGGTGTTATGCCATAATTTTGGCATGTCTAATAATCTCCCAAATTTCTAATATCTATTAATTATTAATTCAGATTAATAATTATAACTTAACTCCTAAGTTTTATCCTCTCTCTGAAACGATGAAAGAATCAATCTCAATCAATCAATAACGGAAAATATCTCCAAACGATATTCTTCAAATCAGGAAGATATCACAACGATAAGATTAAATCAGATAAAATCAGTAATCACCCAGATTAACGAAGTTTATCCCTAAAGTCTCTAAGGGATAGACACAAATCAATTTCACAGAACTGCGTAGGCTTGATCCTATATAAACATATAGGTACGCAGGCATCTTGGCATGATGGAATCCGATACACGAGACAAATCGAGACACCTGCCAAGTCCAGCCCCTCTATTTTTTCATAAACCCTAATCCCTAAAAACAGTCACATATTCATCAATTTGCTCTATTATTCCAGCATCCCTCCAATTTCGTGTTACGAAATTCCTCCAACAACAGCAGGCGATCAAATGTCCCAGTAAATCTAAAAAAAACGAACAACAAAACCAATATTGCTAGGCATAAACTACATGTAACTCATAACATCAGACTAAGAGCAAAACTCAGACTAAAGACACATTAAACTACAGCAATAATTCAAACTCAGCAAGGTAGAAAAGAACAGAACAAAAAGAAAAGGCGGTTTTGACAAGAAAGCAAAATGAAGAAGGTTGTGCGAAAAAGAGAAAAGGGGAAGAGAAAAAAAAGGAAAAAAAGAAACAGGGGAGATGATAGAGGACTAAGTACTGGGCTTTGAATTAATAAATGCAGAAAAAAATATGAACCGAAAATTTAAATGTGTACAAGAGCTATAAAGGAAATTTACAATTACAATTTAAAAGTGTACTAATATTTAGGGATTCTAATACTAAGGGGTTCTATCCTAAAATGGGTTGTGTTTTTACAAGAGAAAATTGAGGTATTTATAGGAAAAATAATGTAGGATTTTGGTTGGTGTGGATTAAACCCCACCATTCATTTTGTTTGGTGTGGTTCAATCCTAGCCACCCATTTCTTAAAAATTCAGTTTTGCACCAAACCCCCTTCTCTTTCCTTTTCTTCTATTTTGGTCCTTCTTCTTCTTCTCTTTCTCTTCTTTGACCTTTATTTATTTATTTTGCAACTTTTGATGCATGATAGCTATTGAATCGTTCGATTTCTCGGGTTCTCGAGTGGACTCCCTAATCGATTCCCACAACATAGTCTTTTCCGAGAACTCTTCAAAAAATACCCATCCCTCATCCTCGTCTTTCTCCATGAATTTTCCTTGGCACATAGATTCCAACAACGCGGTTGTTGAACTATCTAGGGCCTCGTAAACAAGCTTACAGAGTCTCCATTTTTCGATTCCGTGGTGGGGACATTGAAATAGAAGATTTTTAAAACGGTCAAAACACGTCCAAAATGGTTCGTTATGTTTTTGACGAAATTGATTAATTTCATTTGTGAGTTTCGTAGTCTTATGGCTTGGAAAGAATTTTTTTAGAAAGATGACTACGAAACCCTCCCACGTGGAAATCGAATTGACGGGTATACTATACAACCATTTTTTAGCATTATCTTTTAAAGTGAAGTTGATTAGTCTAAGCCGTATGGCGTCCTCGGAAAGTTGTTGGAGTTTTTGTAAAGCGCAAACCTCCTCGAATTCATGTAGAAAAAGATAAGGATCCTCACCGTCACTCCCGCGAAAAATAGGTAACATGCTAATTTGATGACCTTTGATTTCGAAATTATTAGCATTTACGGGAGGTAGGGTGATGCAAGAAGGTTGGGACGATAGGGTGGGATAACAACGGTCTTTTAACGAAACTGCCATGGTCACTACGGGGTCAAGAATTTCTACAGACTCGGATTCAGAAGATGACGCAATCTCGATTAATCTCACTAGCCTAGCAGAATTATCCCTAATCCAATCAGTTCGCATAAACCACGAAAGTAACACGTAGCAAATAAGTGCGATAAAATAAACAAACCAAAAGATCTAGACCTATGATTTCTTAATAAACTAGACCTTGCTCATAACTTTAAGGACCACCAAAAACTCTGTAAATCAGAATTTATTCTGACCGATTTGGCCAGGTAGGTGCAAGCATTGCTAAGAGGCTAAACACCAGCATAGACACCAAAAAGTTGGAATAATAAAAGATTACTTCGTTTCTTAGGTACCTTCATAATTGAGCGCGAAATTCCTAGGGGCAAACGTCTAATTAATTTTATTAAAGGCTAGGGTATACAAAATGAGGGATTAATTATTTTCGGGCCAAGGAAAGAGTGATGAAATCCCTTCCCTTATCTTGTAAATGGTTTTGCCCTTAAGATTTATTTATGAATGAATGCAACAAACAACGATATAAATACAAAAACTAGACCTTGCTCCTAATTTTAAGGACCACCAAAAACTCGGTAAATCAGAATTTATTCGGACCGATTTGGCCAGGTAGGTGCAAGCATTGCCAAGAGGCTAAACACCAGCACAGACACCAAATCCTAATTGGCCAGGTAAGCTTTCGCTTGCCTAGACACCAAAAAATCGGAATAATTAATGATTACGTCGTTTCTTAGGTACCTTCCTAGTTGAGCGCGAAATTCCTAGGGGCAAACGTCTAATTAATGCAACAAACAACGATATAAATACAAAACTATAAACAATTATGGATGCTTACACTACATGTTTTAACCAAAAGAAAGAAGAAATTTAACGTACCTTTGGGTCCTCCAGCAATCACCACAATTTATAAAGTACGAAAAATTAAAAACAAGAAAATAAAATCTAGATGATGTGCCCTAAGTGATTAAATGCATGATGCAACAATTATGTATTTACTGGATAATTTTATTTATTTTTTGGATTTCTTCAATTTCAAATTTTTTTTTTTGTGATTTTTGATTTTTTTTTATTTTCTAAAAATAAAAAGGTAAAAAGAGTGAGATACGGGTTACCGAAGCACGCTTCCAAAAATTCCAAATTATTCCAAGCTCTGTGAAAAGATTCCCGAAATTTCAAACTTTCCTAAAAAAAACAAAATAAAAAAAATAAGGCAAGAAATAAAACTAATCCGAAAAATTAAAAATTAAGGCATGAAAAATAATTAATTCCCCTGCAGCGGCGTCAAAAACTTGATGTGTTAAAAATTAACAATTAAAATCGCAAGCGCACGATCATCGTTTTAATATTTAAGATTCGATCTACATGGACTAATATTTATTTCGTGATCCATAATAATTAATTGAATCGGATTAGAACAAGTGGTTTTGAAAATTTGAATTTATGCTAACTGAATAAAATGAACCTATTTTTAAACGATAAAAATGTTGTTTACAAGAACTACAAAGAAAATTTACAACTATTGATTTACGAGAGTACTGATCCTGAAAATGGGTGTTCTAAAACTAAGGGATTCTATATCCAAGGGGTTGTCTTTTTTACCAGAGAATTTATGAGGCTATTTATAGGAAAAAAATTTAGGATTTTGGTTGGTGTGGATTAATCCCCACCATTCATTTTGTTTGGTGTGGTTCAATCCTAGCCATTCATTTTTCTAAAATTGGTTTTGCACCACACCCCCTTCTCTTTCCTTTTCTTCTATTTTGGTCATTCTTCTTCTTCTTTTTCTCTTCCTTGACATTTATTTCTTTATTTTGCCATTTCTTCATTTTTCTTGAATTTCTTGAAATGCAACAAAATAATTTATTAAAATACGAATTCAAACAATAAATAGGTAATAAAAATATGCAAAAATATTCACTTATCATGTATTAATAAGCTTACCAAACTTAAAAGATTTATTCAAATTTTCATTAATAATATTACCATAAATATTAAGAGGATATAGTAATAGTATATAAAATAATGAATTTGGATCTTCCTAGAGGGTCAAAATCAAAACAAAATCTTGTCCAAACCTTTGGATACCAAACGGCTATCCACTAATATATAGATATATAGATTTGTGTTTTGTAATTTGTTTTTGAAAACTATATTATGTATTTCTTTTTTCTTTTTTTGAATAATTAGGCTTATATGCCTTACAAAGTGAGTATACATATATTTTTTTCTTGTAAATGATTTTTCTAAAATTTATATTTCAAAGTTTAGGCAAACAAATGTTTTGGTATTTCATAATTATTTTTTATTTTTTTATTTTAATAAATTACATATGATATATTTGAAACATGTATGTACTATATTCGTGCAATAATTTTTTTTATCTTTTTGATTATGTAATTTATTGATTATCTTAAAATTTTAATACATTTTGTTAAAGTGTTTTTATAGATTTTAAAGCTATTTTTTATTTTTTTTGGAAATATGTGTGGTATTAAACTTTTTTATTTGTTTGAATATTGATTACTTTTTTCATGTTAATTTTCTATTTTTGTTATGTGTGGTGTTTATTACGTGTTTTTGTTCAGAATAATCTTAAGAATTTTTATGTTGTATTATATTTAGTTAATAATATAAAATTTATTTTTTTGGGTGTTTGGATTGTTTTTAATTTAAAGTATGTTTTTTTATTTATTTGTGTTTTTTTAATGTAAATTTTTTCTTTGCAAAGTAAGAATATGTTTATTTGTTGATTTGTACTCACATTTTTCTAACTTAAATTTAAAAACATATTTATTGTCAAACCTAAAAATAAAATTTTTAATGATTTTTGTTGAAATAATGTTTTTCATAAAACACTTTTATTTGGTAAACGATTTTTTTGTAAATTATATTTAAGGGTTAGCCAGACATATATAAATTTTAATATTTCATATTTTTTGGGGTGTTTTCATTTGTACTATTTTTTAAAAAAAGTTTAATTGTACTATCTTTTTATATCTTTTTGTTGATTTATATTTGTTTTAAGTGCATTATATTAAAGTTTTTTGTTGATTTTAGTTTCTAAATTTAGATATTTTTTTTGAATTAGCGTTTATTTTGCAGATTATATTTTGATGAATTTTGATGTCATTTCAAATTATGACATGTTTTTTAATTATTTTTTTAATATGTGATTTTACCATATATTTTATTGAATACTTTTTTTTGTTTTGTAATTAAATATATGTTCTTATTTTATTTTTAAATTATTTTTTGAATTGAAGAATGAATTTGTGATTTATTTTTTAATTATGATTTTTTGCTATTTTATCCTTGTTTGATAATTTTAGAAACATATTTGTTGTCAAATCTAAAAATAGAATCTAAAATCACTTTTATTAAAATAATGTGTTTCTTAAAGCACTATTATTTGGTAAAGAATTTTTTGGTAAATTATATTTTAAGATTTAGGCTAACATCTATTTTAATATTTCATATTTTTTGAGGTGTTTTTTTCTACTTTATTAGAAAATATATACTCCCTCCGTTTCAAAATAAGTTTCCTATTTCCTTCTGACACGTTTGGCAACACACATTTTTAATTGTTAATATCTTGAATTTCGTATTAGTATTAAATATAAAAACTTCACTGTATTAAAGTACTCATAAATACGAATCCAACAAGATCACTCATGACTATATTTTGTCTTATAGATTAGACGTAAATTAGTAATTTGTCTAGTGTCATGAACAATCCCGACATCTGGAATGGGAAACATATATCGAAACGGAGGGAATAATATACTTTAAACATGTGGTAAATTATTGGTATAAATATTCTTTATATATGATTATGTAGTTTAAGTGCCCAATCCATGAACCGAGAGGTCATGGGTTCGACTCCTGCCGGGGGTCAAAAAAAACCGGAAACAGCCTCTCTACCCTTGGGTAGAGGCATGGCTGCGTACAACCTACCCCCCTCAGACCCTGCTCATGCGGGATATACTGAGTACGTTGAGTTGAGTTGTAGTAGTTTAACATACCACATAATGACCAAACCTTACGCGCCAAGTATATATAGAATATAATTTTATACTCCCTCTCATCAAACTCTTCTCACTTTCCTTTTCGGGACATTCAAAATATTCTTCCTCTTTCTATTTTAGGCCATAAAATAACTATATTCTATACCCACTACTCCACCCACTACTACTTAAAATAATATAAAATACCCATTATTCCACCCACTAACCCTTAAAAACAATATTCAATACCCACTATTCCATCCACTACTCTTTAAAAACCATTTTTTCTTAAAACCCGTGTTTTTCCCCAAATGAGAAGAGTTTTGCGAGACGGAGGGAGTAATATTTTTTTAATTCCATTCAAATCCGGCCATCAATCTGAACCAGGAACATAGGTCTATATAGGAATCATATCGTCTGGTCTTATGCAGTAGATATTTAACGTAAGTGTGTTTTAACGCCATAAAAACAACCTTGTTACATGTATCAAAATAATTAACACGATTACATAACATGCACAAATTAAATGAAAGAAAAAATAATTAACACTACTACATAACAAGCACAACTTAAATGGAACAGTATTTGAATTACTATTATTAACTAGTAGTTGCATTTAAAGGGAGCATATATATATACGGAATAAAATTATATATAGCGAAGCTAAGGGCCGAGGAAGAAAGGAAGAGTAGATTATAATGAGAAGAGTCTAGTGAAAAAGTTGCCACCGGACTTGGACTTGTCATCCAAGCAGGCTGTATGAACATATCTTCCAAAATTGTCCACCTGCCTTGCTTCTCCCCTCGTATCTTTTTTGCAAATCTTACAAGTTTTGTCGACCCAACCATCCTCCACGTATTCCCCGTCAACTGCAGATACACAAACAGTATATATATCATTAATTAATAACTAAGGTTCCGTTCAAAATAATGGGATTACATTCCGGTTAAAGGGTAGGCAACGTACGTACCATCAACGTAGGATTTGAAAAAATCTTTGTATGTTCCTCCAATTTTCCTTCTAAGAGCACCGTACTGTATGCATGGCAAGAAATTGGAAGATACAAACATTACAGTACTGTTTTACCAGTTACCACTTACCAGTAATTCTCTAAAACTTGTTTACGAGTAAGGATCGAGTACTAATAATATCATATACTATATATTATACAACATAAACTAGGATAAAAGCAGCAGCAATGAAATATCGGTACCTGCTCCCGGGTCATTTTAGATCCAGATTTAGTAGCTTTTCTAGCATCGTCAAGTAGCTGAGCATCTTCTTCTGATCGAACCTGGGCAAAATCCAAAGCTTCTGTTACGCTCTCGAACAGATTCTGTTTCCTCTTGGTCTCATTTGTTTGATCAGCTTCTTCCTCATTCTTCTTGGCCGAGACAGCCATTATTGTTGCCGCTGATCTCCTCCTGTGCCTATTATAATTATAACAACATGCTTCTTTTAACCCACTCTGACGACCAACTACCAAGAAGCTGTTGTTATGGTTTTGTAAAGGCGTGGAAGCCACGAGTACACCACCACCACCTCTAACCAATATTACTCCCATTATTCACCAATTTATTTGCGAGACTAACTAACCCTTCAAATTGTTTTTCTTTAAGGAAAGCTTGGAAACCAGAGCTTCACTAAACACCAAACATTAAGCAAATAATATCCCTTTCTTTCTTCTAATGGAATTTAATTGATAAGAGGACTGAATCAATCTTTCAACAAAAAAATATTGAAATTTTCAACTACACTTATTTTATATATATATATATATATATATATATATATATATATATATATATATATATATATATATATATATATATATATATATAGGGGCTACTCCAATACAAACCTCCTTAAAATACAAACCTACAAACCAAGCATAATCTAATATTTCAAGCTAATATAATGACCAAACTAGGGGTACCCCAATACAAAAAATGCTTAAAATAATTGGCTCTATCCAACAAAAAAAATAAAAAAAAATAAAAAAATTCACTGTTCACGTGATGACGTGGCAATGGATTTCACTAGTTAACGGTGCTTCGCACCTTCTTGTACGGCGCTTCGCGCCTTTATCATTCTAAAGTTGTAAGGAATGGCAATCAATGGTAAAGGCAATAGACGATTGACGGGTGTGTCGAGAGCCTTCGGCCCTCATGACTACCTAACTCATCCGTTTACTGTCTTAAATGCTTCGCATTTCCACGGCAAGTTTTTATTTTATTTTTTATTTTTTTATGGATAGAGCCAATTATTTTAAGCATTTTTTGTGAAGGTACCCTTGGCGGGAACCTTAGAATAAATGAAATATAATTAACTTAGTGTTGGTTTGTAGGTTTGTATTTTAAAAGTGGTTTGTATTTGAGCACTTGCCTATATATATATATATATATATATATATATATATATATATAAAATAATATATTAAGTGATATATACTAATTAGTTGGCGACTTAATTGGACCACTAGCCATGTGATTGGTTAAAACTGCAGTGGATATTGCAATTGAATGAATGCCACGCCTTCTGTGTGGTAAATGCATACTGAACGTGGCCATTTAGCTGACGACTAATACAAATAAGCGAAGGAGTATTTTTGCGGGTTTAATTTAGAGAATAAATAACAGCAAGTACGTAGGAGAGCTGTCTGTCAATAGTGGCATTTGCTTTGCTACCCTCTGTACATCCATAAGTGGTACTAGTAAATCCATTGTTAAGTTTCTTACAGTAAATAGGTCAAACGATCATACCATACTGGGGCTCAAAATTTTTAATTCATTTCACGCATTCAAAAGTTTAATAGTAAAATTTAATTTAATTATATCTTTTAGTACAAATTAAAATTAATTTAAAATTATTTTTTAAAATAAGTCTTTGAATTTAAAATATATATTATATATCATAATTTATCAAATTAATTTTATTATGAAATTTGTTAGAAAATATATAATTTAATTTTTAAAATAAAAATAAAAATCCTCGATTTCTTGCAAGATCCCCATTCCCCGTCACGGAAAACAAAATATTTTCCTTGGATTCAGAAAATAGAAAGAATTCGGGGATTGCACTCCCGATCCCAGAATCACCCCACGCGCATCCGTATTTACTTTGTCAACATACTACCATACCAGTAAGCCTTGCACATTTTCTAATGGTTTCTAACGGTTACCACCGGGTGGGTGGAGAAATATTATATATATATATTTATATGCAAGGGTTAAAAAGAGCAGCAGATCATGGGTTCAAATAGTTCGATCATTACACTTCACTACACTGCACAAATTCTCTTTATCTATTTCTTTTTTTTCTTGGATAGAAATAAAAGCACCATTTGCTAAAACGCTTGATGCTGTTTGGTTCCTTAGAAGCTAAACAACATACACCATCCCAACCTCGAGTAAAGAAGCCGGAGGAACCTTGAGAACTACATCTGGCCCTCGACAGTTCCTTCTCAGAAAGTTGTACCCGTAATTAATTGCCAACTTCTTAAACAGAGATGACCCTTGTTTAGCTTTTACATGCGAGTGCCCTAGCATGAATGCAATCCCTGCTTGTTGAGCTGCAAACAAATCTTCTACCTCTTCACGCAACTGTACATCCACGTCGGAGAACCGTGCATCAGATTCAGATTCATTCTCAACGGCAAACCTCACCCTCCTCTCAGCTGCACCAACTGCTTCCAGCTCAGTTATATCTGTCACACTCTCAACTGTTGGGAACCCAATAGATACACTTTTTGGTTGCACATTTTCATCAACCTCAAAAGCAGGGGTACCAGAGAAAGCTACAGTCCCAATCACTGTCAGTCTAGATGACATATCTGAAGGAGATCCACCATCCTCATTACATATATCAGTTCTTCTATTAACACGACACCATTCATATCGTATAAAATCAGCCAACTTATTAACAAGTTCAGATTCAAAAGAATCAACATCCTGATGAACATCTCGGTACCCGTACCGAATGATGCACCTGTAGGAACGATGAGCTTCAGGACCTACACGGCCTACAAGATAACGTTCTTCTGGAGGCACAAAAGGAACAGGCACCGATTTTATACACACAAATACAAGGACACGGTGAAAGGCAGGGAGGTTGGTGACAAAACGTGAAAAATTTGCAGGAATTCCAGAGGTTAAATCAGTAAAAACAAGGCCAATGCCAGGTACACGAGAAATACCTAGGCTTGGACCCAAAGCTAATAGCCATTCCAAGGAAACCTTATTGTGTAGATCATATTCGTATTTCTTGATAGTGGCATAATGCCAAACAAACATGATTGTCACAAGGAAGAGGGCAAGGAGGATCGGGAGCCAAGCACCTTCTAGGAACTTGATTAGGGAAGCAGAAAAGTAGAGCAATTCAATGGAGCCAAAAAAGAGTAAAAACAAAAGAGCTATCATGGGAGGTTTCTGCCAACACAATATGATGACCAAAGATGTTAGGCATGTGGTCACTAGCATTACTGCCATCACTGCTAATCCTGCAACCGGTAAATACAAAGATTATGGATAATTAAAAATGGTAAAGCGTTGCCTTCAATTGTATCAACTAGTAGAAAACTCAGATTCTTAGCGTTGATAATTTACATTACAAGAAGCGCTGAATGGGTACAAATTTTTTTGGTAGTTGTTCCAGAAGGCAATTAACAAAAATGCTCAATTTATTTAGGATCCTTTTACTATCCAAGTAATAGTCCAAAAAGAACTTTGAAGGTTTTGATGCTACGCAACATTAGAGTGAAGACTTCTGCACGATCCAAACATTTTTTGACTCGATTATGATTAATTGTAAGTTTCATAAATGGAAAATTAACTTGAAATATACCTGATGCATTTCCCATGTGTTTTGTGTCTCTAAAGCCAATCGTTACAGCAATGCAGAGAATCATGAGTATCCAGTTGATCTCAGGGATATAGATCTGGCCGTGTATCTTGTCAGAGGTGTGTACAACCTTAACTCTAGGAAAACAACCAAGTGATTGACTCTGGTTGATGATAGAAAATGTTCCACTGATGATTGCTTGACTTCCGGCAACAGAAGCAAGGATGGCTAGTATCAGCACAGGCCACCTCACAGTTTCTGTATGGATAATTGCAGTGCAAATAAAATATTATGTTTGGTATTCTAATCAGTTGATTATAACCAAATTTATAGAAGAGTATCATGGTGTTAAAAAATGCTGTGTGTTCAAATTACAACAGAATAACCCGAGGGATACAGAAGAAAAATATACCAACATCTATCCTACATTAGTTATCAATTTTCACCTACTTAATAGGAATAAATAAAACATAATTATCTACAACCAATAAAATTGATTCATCATAGTGCATATAAATCTATGGGCAGATCCAATTTTGGTTTTATAGCCTTGGTCAATATGGTGGTTTTTCTGTTCACATTAACACCCATAATAATTTATTGCAAGCACCTCCAACAGATCCAAGCTCAAGAGGGAAACACATAAAAAATTGCCTAAACAAATGCACGGACATTGGAAACGGGACAAAAGAGGTATACTTGAGAGAGCTTTTGTTATATTACACGGTTTGTCCTTGAGACTCTTTGTGTATCTTTCAAATTAGAACTTCTGTTTTTTTAAATAAATAAAAGAACCAATTGTCAAATCTGCTACCCAATTAGCTTTTGAACATTTCGAAAAAGCAACAAAAAGTGAGAATCTGGCCAGCTGACTTTCTCATTGCACGCTATGTAAACACACAATAAATGTGTTTACATTCAACATCATCCATCACAATTACTAACAGATGGTACCTGGAACAGAGACATAATAACTGATCTGGTAGCTACTGACGTGGTTTTTCGATAAGTAAGCTGCTTGGCCCATATACGCCAGTATTAATGCAGGATAAACCATCAAGGTAAAAGCAATCTGCAAAAGAATATACTTTATGACCTGAATATGCCCTAAATTCACAAATTACATGATTAAAAGGAAAACAAATTCCTCTTGGAGGCAACAGTTCTATAATATTGACAGCTAATAGCACATTTCCGTTAATCTCTTTGATAATCATATCCAAACGAGCCCCAATACCAGCAGACAAATAACTTTTTAATAAATTATCAAAAACAGTTGGTGCTTGAATTACCTGAATTGCAGCATATGAGAAGTGGCCAAGATCAGCAAACATTGCTTCTGAGCCTGCAGATAGAGGTCAGAACTTGTTTAGGCAACCCACACGTCCCCACAAAACTACATTCCAGGACAAACTCTAGGAATCAAGCAAGAAATGACAGGTATCAGTATTGACAACTGACAAGCAAAGAATATTAATTAGCCAACTCGACTTTAAAGACTACAAGTGCTTAGCCATGAGAATATAGTACTTCCTCGAGGGTCGATGCTAAGTATTGTTGATTTACTCCCCCTGCTCAAGTGATTTCGACCCAGTCCATTTTTTAGTAGACTTGTCACAAGATTTATCAATTTATTAGGTGTTTCTTAATTAATATTAGGAGAATAATGGAGGATTAGTATCTTTTAAGTTTTATCCTAGTTTCCATCTAGGTTTCCCATTGTTTCAACAGATCCAAGGTATCATCTTTCTTCCTTTGTTTAGTTGTGTTTTCTAGTCTTTGCATGTATTCTTTCTTCCTTTGTTTAGTTGTGTTTTCTAGTCTTTGCATGTATATAGGTATCTTTTAACAGCTTTTTACTTTAAGTATAAGTGAGTAGTATACTTTCGAGGGCAGAGAACCGAAGCAAGATTTGCACAATGATAAGAGCTTGATTTAAATTGATCAATGAGTAACTTCAGTTGATTAGGTTGTAGAAGTTTAATTTATCTTAAATCTTAATAGTATTATAAATAAATTATATATGAACAAGAGATTAAGAGATATACGGAGAGAGAAGCAAAATGAGCGTGAGTTTTATTACCGTCAATAATAGTTAATTTTTCTGAACAATTGATTTCAGATTATGTTAAAATTATGCTTTGATTTTTAAATTTGAATTATTTTAATAATTAGTTAATGTTGACCAAATCTTTAAGATGATTGGTTTAGTATTAATTTAAATTTTTTGAATTAGAGTAGTTTTCCGGTTAGGATTTGGCTTTATATAAAGCACCCTATAAACCTAAAAAACAATGGTATCAAGAGCTCTCTCTTCTTCACGACCTGCGAAACATCAAACCCAAACACCATAACCAAAAATCATAATCAAAACTATATCCAAAACCATAACCCAATATCATAACCAAAAACTATATCCAAAAACCTTAACCCGCATCGTAACCCATTATTAATAAATCTTGTTCACATTCAAATCATGGAAAAACCGAGTCCAATATTTTTTATTTTTTTTAAAAAAATTTGGTATACTTGAGCAATACGTATCGGGACATATATGGAAGCACATAAAGAATAGAAAATAAAGAAGTTCAAGACAAAAGCATGTTTATCTGCAGAGGTTTCAAAAAACATTTTCACAAGTATCATGTCTCTCAAGTCACCAAAAGAGATTTGGGAGTATTTCAATATAAAGGAGATAAAAACAATTAATGGATTCAAAGATCTTAATTTGATTAGGGAATTTGAACTTAAAAAAATGAAAGATTATGATCAAAGAATAATTTCATAGGCTTATTGGTATCGGCAATAAGGTACGACTTTTTGGATCTAAATTTTTGGAATCAAGGATTGTACAAAAAAATCTTGTTACCGTACCTGGAAGTTATGAAGTAATCACTACTTTGGGAAATACTAAAGATTTGTAAATATATTTTTGGTGGAACTACTTTGGGAAATACGCCTAGGATTACTCTTACTTATTCCGGACCTTATATGTCTAGAATTTTGTCAAACACTAACATACATAACCAAAATTAAAACACTTGCCACCATTAACAGTTAGACCTGTTAGAAAATGTGGGTTTTAGACCCACATTATCGAGTCATTTTGAACTCAAATTTGAGTGTGCCTTGTGTGCGCGTTTGCAACAAGTTGTGCTAGGAGAGTTCTCCTCCGCGAGAGCTTTCTAATGCATGTTCAAACACTCAAAACGACTAAGGGATGGATGAGTTATGATTATCCAAAGTTGCTCCCTTAGAAGTGGAAATTAACAAACCTTTGGGCTTTTCGCGTGTGCGACTTGCGGATAAGAGTGCAGCAAAATATTGGGCCGACTGAACCCGAACTAGTTTTGCTAATTATTATTTCCACTGGGCTTCGGCTTAAAAATAAATCAATCAAAAATATGTTTTGATTGATTTGGTTAAATCAAAATTTATTTTGATTGATTTGGTTAAATCAAAATCTGCTTGATTGATTTGGTTAAATCAGAGATTTGATTTAATTATACATATTGTATAGTGCACAAGTTTTATCCTTATCTTTTCGTTACAGTCTTATCTTAATTAACGCGTTTAATTAAGTTAGGCAGTTGTGTACCGAACAAGTCTTGTCTATCCTATAAATACCCCCTTTAGGGTCTAGGATTATTCATTCGAAAACACACCTCCTCTTCTTATACACAGTCTCTTCCCTTCCTTTGGTGATATTCTTGCTCGTTTCAAGCTCGATGAGAGTGACGCTTTTATAGCTTCGCTGCAATCCGTTTTATCCTGGGAGGCGTTTTGTTCGCACACACGGTGAGGGCAAATACGCTTTAAGGAGACAGTCACGCACTGGACTCGGGTTTTTCGTTCTTGTCTCCTTTTTTGTTTGTTTTAATTATACACGTTACTGTTACTCACACACGCACAATTATCATATTGTTTGTATTTATCGCAGATTGTCCAACAAGACCTTGTAACAAGACCGAAAATTTATCTTCAACTGCCAACTAACCTAAAATATCCGCCACCACAGTTGTCGCCATCAGTCGTTGTCTACCACCAGCTTCTATCTAATCTATAATAGTGTAAAAGTATAATATAGTTAAAAGTTGTATTGAGAGAGATGAGTTGTTGAGTATAAAAGCTTTTGGCGATAAAATATTTTGAAGTACGGTTTGTTGATACAGCTGTAAGCTAATGTATAAATAGATATGGTTCACTCGGAATTTTTTTTTTTTTAAAAATTAGGTTTAAAATATTAGTTTATAATTAAGTGTCAAATTTTGTGATATATAATTTTTGCCCCCCAAAAATATGTACATACCTAAATAAGATACTAGCTCCGTCCTTGGATGGTTGTATTGTTGAGAGATATGAATTGAATATATCAAGTAATTTTGTTTCTTATCATCTCCCTTATAATTTCAGTTCTTTTACTTTCCAATCAGTAATATACACATTTATCTGGTGAGAATAAAGATGAATTAATTTCAAATTAACCAAATTGTCCGAGGGATGCCAGAGACCCTACATTCATTCTAAATATCATCATACTTCCTGATTTTCTTGCATAAAACAATGTCATCATGGGAAACCCTGAAGCAATTGACTTTGAGACCTCTTCTGCTACGAAACGACGTCAAATATAATGGATCTACTCTCAATATTGCATCCATCTAGTTATAATTATCAGATATTACATGAAAAGAGGCATATTATGATCTAAAACGATCATTAGTAGAAAAATTATTAGAGTTATCAGAACACATGAATGCTAGATTTAAAATGCAGTAACTTGTGAAGACAAGCACCACTTTCGAGTTAAAATCATCAGCTATTGAAGTCGTAAAAAATGTTTGAACTGAACCACAAATGTAGCATGATGATTTTGTTTGCTAACAAGAAATTTAGGATGAAGTGGAGATGGTGGATCATATTGATTTTTCACTAAGGTGTTTGCTAATTCTAAAACTAACGTGTGTGTTCTTTAAGCATAGTGACTAACAATTGCAGTTGCGAATTTGCGATATTGCTCCTCTCTCGTGGTATCAGATCCTCTAACTTATTCAAAACTTGTGGATTAGTTTTTTTTTCAATGGCGAGGAAAATGATGCGGAGCATGAAATTAAGTTATTAATTGTTAATTATTCTATAATAATTGTAAATAATTTTGGTGTTTAATTATACTAATATTAGGTAGTATTTTTATTTAATTTATTATGGTAGTAGATATCTATTAGTTCATAAATATCAGTTAAATTGAGATTTCTCCCTTTTAGGATTTTACTTGTTCGCTAAAGTTATAGAATATTTATTTATGACTGCAATCTTTATTATTAATCTGAGTAGTATGAATCAAATATGAGGATTTATTGTGTTTCCTGCCGATTTTCTAACCCTGTCCTACATGAGTGCTTATTACTTTAACTCACCTCGAATCTTTCTGGTCAAAACAAATTTATGTTGTGCTAAAGCAATATGTGTAGGGAAGGGGTTTACTGATTTGGGCAGGAGAATATGGCAACCAGGATGCCTTACCTTTTTCCAACGTCAAGACGTCGTGTCTCATTGGTGATGCCAAGATGATGCCATTATAACGTTACTCGAGACTCTGACCGATATTTTTACTATAGCATAAGTTTAAATCCTCATTAAGCCTATTTTATCTTGAGTTTTTGTTTATTACTTATATTTAAGTAAGCTGATAAGCGGAAAGATTTTTATTGTTTGACCTAAGAACAAGTTTACAACCTAATGTAAGTGAGCTTACTTGAACCAAGCCCAACTAGGATGCAACAATGCCATATTTGTTTCTATGGAGGAAACAATTTCAATTGATATGGTAATACAAAAAAAAAAAAAAAAAATCCTTGTATAGCCACACATGAAGGCTAATAAGAAAATATGCACCATTAAGTAAAATAACTAAATTTTTTTATTGAAATTATGACATGCGTGAAGAGAGCATGTTCAAAACGTAATTCACACATATGACGCACTAAGTCTTCAAACTCTTCGATACACTACATAATTCTTATGAATTATCATCAATGTAGAAAAACAATTATCTAAAACGGCTGCGTTTTTTAACACAAACACATATAAAATACAACGTGAAATAAACATGCTTCTTGACACTTTGTACCTGTTATGCACAATAATATTCCACCAAGAGACATCCATCCTCCCCTTTTTGTCTTTTTCAAGAACTTGAGCATGTAGTAAGGAGAAAGTGCCTTGTAGATATGCCGGTTCCAGTGGAATATATTGTACAAGCCAAGACCACTAAGGCATAGTAGCCAAACCAAGATAATTGGTGCAAAAAAGAAACCTACACGATGTGTGCCATAGTGTTGTAGTGCAAAAAGGCAAACCAATATAAAACAAGTAATTGGAATAACCGCATCTGCAAATAGGAGACAAACTGTCAAATATATATGGAAGAAATAAGAGAAATGTCATAATCCATTTTATCAAAAGTAAATATATATGTTGGGATTTTTAATAATGAATTGTTTCTTGAAAAGTGTACATAGTATTGAAAGATACAGATTACAAGGCATAATTTAATAATTTATCCATGGCAACACACATTAAAACCACTTGATATTAAGAACTTGTCAGCAAAATAAAAAAAAAACTTGAATTTAAGAACTTATCAATTGTGTTACATACTGAGAACATTCCATGGCAGATTTCTCTCAAATATGTGGCAATAAGCTCGAAGGCAATAGCAGGAAAAAAAAAAGGTAAAGTTTATAAAATTAAACTTTTCTTGCCAACAATGGTATTGAGTACTCATAACCCGACTCTTAAGTAGCATGGGTGAATAGCCAGTGCATAGCTTATCTACCTTATGCTTATCCAATCAACATGATGTTCAAAAATTACTGGTGCTAGCAAGGTTTTCAGAAGCTAAGCAGATGAAAAACCTGCTAACTAGAGCCACTGACAGGTATATGCCACTAGAGCAATGGTGTCTTTGTATATTCTTCAAGATCATCAAATCTATAATGTAGAATCAATTAAGATATCATGTTGGTACTAAATATTCACGGGGTTCAAGTGCTTTTGTGAAATTCACGCACTTGGTAAACTTGATAAGTGGATCCGATTGCAGGAAGTACCCTACCATTTCCTTTGGTGCACAATGTTCTCAATAGATTCAGACTGGCAAAAAGATTTAGTTGTTATATGTAAACCTCTTATCCAGAGGTAAGACACAACTTACACCCCAGTTTGCTTGGCTTCTTTCACAAGAATTCCTACCAAATAAGGGAGAGTTCTCAATTCTCATATTAAAAAAAAAAAAAAAAAAGAGGTTTCTAACCACACAAAGCATGTGCCATCTGTGTAACTGGAGCTGCGCAAAAATGTAGCCTAGTGGACACCCCTCTTCTTTATTTACTAACAGGTCGAGGGTTTAAGCCTCAGTGAAGGCATGGATGTGTGCTTATTTCAACTTTCTGATCGACCATGACTGAATCTACAGAGGAAAGAAAATCCTTCTGTTTTAAAATTATTACATAGTTTGCCAGTAGTCCTGGAGTGTTTATATTCCTATTCAACAACTTCACTGCAAACTGAAAAGGAAAGACAATTTCACACCACAATTTGATTAAAACTATATGATCTTCAGTCTTCACACCCCAGGCCAAAAAGATTAATGTTCATAACTTGATTACTTTGGGTAACTACAAATACGGACTATTTGAGAGGCAGTATGCCCAAAGGTATATCACCAACCTTTCTAGTTTAGAATGGCAAGAAAAGAGTACAGTACATTATAATACATTACTTAGGAACACATTGATTCGATGCAAAGGTACAATTTAGCAAATTTTTGGTTATAATATTATTTGAGACAGCTAATCCATAAGATCAGAATGGGCAGCTTGAGGAACAAATAAAACATAATCAAGATTAGTATATAACTTAATTCAGAAAAACTTACACTGATGGTGTTCCATTGATAACTCTAGCCCAGAAACTGCAGAGAAAACTGAAGGCAAAATTGTTTTGCATGTAAGCAAATTAAATAATGACAGAAATGATAACCAGGCACACAGTTAAGGAAACAAAGAACTTGCCTGATATGGTTGGAGTAAGAAGTCCATCCCCAATTACCATACAAGTACCTAGTAGAACCAAGATAAGCAAAGCAGTGTGCAAGGACTTGTGCCTCTCAAGAAACACTCTTACTCTCAAGCTACTTTGCCTCTCAGTAGGTTGCTCCATAACATAAGTTGATAATGCTTGATCAGCAAGTTGGCGGTTGGGAAGAAGGCCAACGTTGGCATGTCTGCATATTAAGGAATATAGTGCAAAAGTGCCACCTGGAGAAAGTGGTGTTGATATTATGCAAACACGAAACTTATTGTTAATATGAGTATGCATATACTACAACTACTACTTACCCTCCCCATTGTCATCGGCTCTTAGGACAACAAAGACATACTTGAATAGGGGAACTAGCGTTAGAGTCCAAAAGACAAAGGAAAGGACACCAAAGATCTCTTCATTAGTGTCGGAGTGATGAATATCATCAGCAAAGGTGCTCTTGTAAACATAAAGAGGGGAAATGCTGAGATCCCCATAAACTACACCAAGACTTTGATAGGCTAATAGCAGGGTGGTCTTCCAAGAATCCTTCTGAATATATATCACATTAATAAAATTATGTTCAGTTCAGGGGGGTTAGGCGCAAAACTACATAAATGTGTGTTTGTGTGTGCGCGCTCCCTCATACTGAACTACCAAGAACAGCTCCAACATAATTTTCTACTGTAAGTATGATAAACTATAAGTATGAAGGAAAACAAGAGAAGCAGATAAGTGAAATAATGAAGAGAAAAACAAACCCTTGAGGACCTCCAAGATTTGGCATTTTCAAGATCCATAGTCCTTCCCACATATCACAAAACTTGAGATATATCAATCCGTATAGCAGGAAAAGATAAACTAAATAGACCCACCAAATTTCAGTAGCAGAAGCCTACCTTAGCTAGTAGGTAAGAAAACAGAAACAGAGAGGGAGAGAGAGAGAGGAAAAAAAAAAAAAAAAGAGAACATATTTACAGTCAAGATGTTGATATAAACAGTTTTACATGTAATTTAATTGATTGAATAACTAACGGTTAGAATCAAAAGGTTTCTATTACTCCTATGCTAACCGAGTAACCGTTAATTATTAAGATCATCTCCAATAGAGGTTGTCAAGAGGTTGCCAAGTCCTATATGGCACGGTACCTTTGGTTGCCCACCTATTGGAGTGTCAATATTGTCAAGAAGTTGCCCACCAAAGTTGCCAAAAGTTGGCAACTTCCCTATTTAGTTAAAATACATACAACTTCTCAAAAATGTATTTAACTTTATCCTTTTTCATATCTCCCATATTTTAAATGTATTTATAAGACAATACAAAATTAATGTATGGGACCACATTGGCAACTTTTAAAGTTGCCATCTATAGGAGTAGATTTGTAGCAAAAGTTGCCAACAATGAGATGGAGGAGAGAAGAAATAAAAAAGTAATTTATATGATGATGTGGTAGAAGTTGGCAACCATTATTGGAGATGCCCTAAAAAAAATGAAAGTGCTCGATAGTATACTTCATACAACTTTAGTAAAGTAGGGAAAGTAACCTTTTACCTCTTTGGTAATTAAGTAGTACAATATTTTTTTACTAAATCTCGCATATTTTTAAATTTAAAAAAAATGTTTTTAGTATATTATTGTATTTTCAGTTATGATTCTTCACTTTAAATATATTTTGAAAGTTAGTATAATTATGTTATTTATTTTTAATGTAATACTTTCACATTTTCTTTTTGGACTGTACTTTTACATTTTTTTTAATTTAAAATTTAAAGTCTCATATTTACGAGAAATCAAATTCTGATCTTCTCACATTTAATAATAATTAAAAAATTAAAATAAGTTGTAATTGTTAGAAATTGTACCCTAATATAGCCAAATTTGATCTTCTCTCATTTAATAATAATAATTTTAAAAAATAAGTTTATAATTGTTAGATATTTTACCCTAATATAGCCGGAGACCATAACATGTTTAGTTTTCTATCACCCTAATTAATATAAGACATACTATACTAGTACTACAATATAATGTATTGAAAATTAAAATTGTGGAATGTTCGAAACCTCAACTTGGAGAGTTAATAAAAACAATTTCATTGCACCGTATAAAATTAATTAATGTATTTTGTACTGAAAAGTGAAAAGTAAAACACCATGTCCAGTCTAAGATGTTAAATTTTTCCGAACGATACGGCAATACGTAAGCAGCAGCTGGGCAGCCTAATCCTGACGATTAAAAAGGAGAGAAACAGGGAGAAAGCAATAATACATGCCTGCTCTATTTCCATTTTTATTTGTAAAAAAAGTTAGGCAGGCAGAAGCACATGCTTTTGCTTTATGGAGAACATGACATAGTCCCCCCATTCTATTTACTCTCCTCCGACATGGACCACCCAACATTTTAGATAAATAGATACATGTCCAATTTCATGTATCTTTGCTTCACGTCTCTAACAATGTTCTACCACCCAACAAACGGAACCACAATTTTCGCGTCTCTTTTCTTTTAACCGTAAACCCGAATCATTATTTACAACAATCAACATCAAAATCATTAAATAATATATATATATATATATATATATATAGAGGCTAGCGTTCAAATAGAAACCAACCTTAGAATAGAAACTAAAAACCTACACTAAATAAATTATATTTCATTTATTTTAATGGCCCCGCTAGGGGCACCTTCACAAAAAACGTTTAAAATTCTTGGCTCTATTCAACAAAAATATAAAAAAATAAAAAAAATTTAAAAAAAAGTTACTGTTCATGTGCCACGTCATCACGTGAACAGTAACTTTTTTTAAATTTTTTTTATTTTTTTATATTTTTGTTGAATAGAGACAATAATTTTAAACGTTTTTTGTGTTGGAGTACCCCTAATTTGATTATTAGATTAGCTTGAAATATTTAATTTAGATTTAGTTTCTAGTTTCTATTCTAAGTTAGTTTCTATTAGAACAAGACCCTATATATATATATATATATATATAGTCATACTCTACTACAAACTAAAATTAACTACAAACTACAAACTACAAACTAAACACTAATTCAATATTTCATGCTAATCTAATGATCAAACTAGGGGTACCCCAATACAAAAAGTGTTTAAAATAATTGGCTCCATTCAACAAAAAATAAAAAAAAATAAAAAAATAAAAAAAAATTCACTGTTCACGTGATGATGTGGCAGTGGATTTCACTGGTTAACGGTGCTTCGCACCTTCTTGTACGGCGCTTCGCGCCTTTATCATTCTAAAGTTGTAAGGAATTGCAATCAATAGTAAAGGCAATAGACGATTGACGGGTGTGTCGAGGGCCTGCGGCCCCCATGACTACCTAACTCATCCGTTTACTGTCTTAAATGCTTCGCATTTCCACGGCAAGTTTTTTTTTTTTGGTGGATAGAGCCAATTATTTTAAGCATTTTTTGTGAAGGTACCCTTAGCGGGAACCTTAGAATAAATGAAATATAATTAATCTAGTGTTAGTTTGTAGTTTGTATCTAAGGATTTGTTTGTATTTGAGCAAAAGCCTATATATATAATAGAAAAAAAAATTGCAAGGTACAAACTATAAATGGCTGACTGATACTCATTTAGAATTTTCGTATACACTGCTTATAATTGAAATTTAAATTAAAATTAAAATTAGCAAGTACGCACAAGAAACATGAACTAGCAACAATGACGCCCTCAGCATCCTCTTATTGAGTACCATATATCTTAACAGAACAGCTAGACTCCCTCCAACAGCTCCTTAAAGATGCTGTTTCTATTAAGTTGAAGGGCACTCTTTCTCATAAACTGCACCCGCATATTTCCAGTTCATGACTTTCCATATGTTCTTCAGGTAATCTGGTTTAACATTTTTGTACTGCAGTGTACAACAAGAGATATATATATCAATCACTGATGTAGCAGGGAAAAAAGGGTCAAAACTAAAAATCCAATTAAAAATAAATAAATTAATGATCAGCCTAGCTAACATGCAAAGAAGTATTGACAAGTTTCAAGAGACCAACACATTTAAAGAAGGTTAAAGTTTTCAATTCTAAACTCTACACTCTTGATTATCTACAAATGGATCAAAATCTGTACAAGACGGAGATCAATTGACAACTCATGCAAACCAGCACTCCTTCGATGTGTATCACATTCACAAATCATAATAGATATATAACGGATATGGATTAGACATTGGGTGATAAATGATGTACAATAACTACAAAGCCAAATTTAAGAGTACCTCGGAACTCAAGGGGGTCACTACAACAATTTTGAAAGATTGTTTACTGATAAAAGTATGCGAGAAGAGCACAACAAGACCTGACATCAGCCTTACGAGAAGTGTCAGAAGAGATGGTCAAAATACAAAAAATAAAGAAAACAATATACACTACATTGGCTCCACACGAGAAAGATTTCAACACTGCTTAATCTCCTCAAAATAAGTATATCATACTACGTTAAACCATTTTCCAAGTATTAGTAGCAAGACAAACAACAAAAAGGGCAAATGGACAATAAACTTACCTCGTACAGAAGACAATAAAATTAGACCAGAAAAATAAATGTTGCCACAAATTCCTTTGGTATTAATTACATAGATGATATCTTATTCATTCATATATCAAGGTATTTGCAGATTAACCATGTGCATGCAAGTGAGAAGAAATCACAGAGAATTAGCCACAAAATAATCAGCCCCTACAATTTCTCAACTTTGGAGAAAGAACTATACTGATTGCACTCAATGAAAGTAATATACATTTATGCCCGACTATTTATCTGTTTACTAAATATGCATGCGGGGATTCAATATATACACAAAAAAGGAAACCCTCGGGTAATGTCTACTTTCTCAATTCTACAACTGTGAAATATGGTCCGATGTTAAATATTTTAGGATTAGTAGTCATGTATAAATTATCTGATACCAAATTTGTTAGAAATGAATAATACATCGTTTAGACGAATATATCCCTAATTATAATGCTAAAATATTAATTATACCACTACACTTTTTTTTTTTTGCATAACGTAAATGATCTGTGTAGCAGCAACAAGCAGCTTCATAGACTCATAAAAAAATTGCAGGAAAAGTCAAGAGCTTCTGACGATCTAATACCTGCAAGTAATACGCATGTTCCCGTACATCAATACCAAGCAGAGGGGTCAAATTAGCTCCAATGCTAACCAGCGGGTCCTGTATTACAATATCACAAGTTCGATAAAAAAAAAAACTTGACGAACCAAAAGTAACATAATATGCGATATTTTTAAAATTGTCACTTTCAGTATAGGGTGCGGCTCACTGAAGTGAGTCGTGTCTCCCTCGACTATTAGGGTCCATGAAGCTTTTGCACCTTTGCTCATCAAACTAGATTCTATAAAGCGTTTAAACCTCGATTCAATAAAGTAGGCTCCATGACACCTTCATACCTCACTGCGCCTTTGTAACTCTTATAATATCTCTCGTAACCACTATTTCCTTTCACATCACATTTCTTTTATCTTTTCCTAATCATTATGTATTCTTAACTTCTTTTTCTAGATATTGGGATGCAATATTTTTCTTTCCTTGAGGTCAATGACTAGTGATGATGGAGCACAACTTTTCAAATATTGATTTATAATATAAAAACAAGATAAGATAAGCTTGGGTGTATGAATGGCAGAACACCCACTTAGAGGTGGCCAGCCGTGCGTGCCGTGTGGGGCGTGCCGGGCTGGCCACGTGCCGTGCTGAGTAATGTTGGGCACGGGCACGCACGCATGTTTGGGACGTGCCGTGCCGTGCCGTGCCGGTTTTACAAGTTTTCAGCCCGTCAACGGCACGCGGGCTTGTGCGGGTTGGCGGTTTTTTTTTTTTTTTTTAGGAAAATTCGAAGGTTACTGAAAAATTGTACAAAAAATTTGAAATTTTTTTTGTTATCATAATTATCGTTCATTATTCATTCAGCTCATCATGGACATTCTCTAATCTGGATTCATGACCAACACAAACAAAAAATAATAAAAATTCTCTTCTTATAGGTACGAATTTTATAGTATTTAAGTTTCTTGCTCTTCAGGCTAGGTTATTGTGTTTTTTAATTAACCAAACTAAACATGCCTATTGTGGAATGGGTGTAACACACTAGGCGTGCCTTTGGCGGGCCGGTTCCGCGTGCCGGGCCGTGCCAACTTTTTTTTTTTTTCATTTCTGTAGTGTAAGCAATTGTTTTGTTTTTTACATTTTTGTTTTGTTTTATTTTATTATTCCTGCATAGTACACACTATTTAAAAGATTTAAATGTTGATTTTGTTACAATTAAAATGTAATTGTTTTTAATTTTTATCGAAAACATGAATGGTTTTTTATAATTTTACTAAATAAAGTTATATCCTATAAGATTATATGTAATTTTAATGTTATTAGTTTTGTAATTCCAATCAAATTACATTTTACATTCTGTATATCTGACTTAAGTGTTGTACAAATGCTAAGTTGACGTGCCGAATTAGCGGGCCTTGCCGTGTTGTGCTTTTTATTTAAAAACGGTTCCCCACGTGCCGTGCCGTGCCGGTTACGGTTCACAGATCTTGGGCTCGCACACGGCACGTCAATTAGAGCGGACCGAACGGGCTGCGTGCTATTTATTCCCGTGGCGTGTTGAACGTGTTTTTTTACGAATAATTCACAGGCGTGCCGGGCTGAACCGCCCGTTTGGCCGGCTCTACACCCACTATCTCAAGGGCACTATGGATTTCAACCCATGAAAAAGACCCAATACTATCTATACTATCTATACTATACTATACTATAATAAGCAAAACGGGGTATAATTTGTAGTTTGGTTACCCCCTATTTTGGTTCCTCATTTTTTGTTATACCCCATTCACAACCGTTAGATCTTCAACTCAAATAGATCATGACCGTTACATACAACAATACTAAAAGTTGGAGGTCTAAGGTTCGAATCACGCTAACAACATTTTAATATAAAATTAATACTAGATTATGTTATATAGAAAAGTTGAAGGTTCAATTCCCACCAACAGCATATTAATTCAGATTTAATACTAAAAATTATTTATATACAAAGGTCTAAAATTAATTTGAATTCTCCCAACATATTAAAGGTAATGTTTATAATATTATATATACTAAACTATTAGTAAATTAAAAAAAAAAAAAAGTAACTCGTGCTTTGCACGGGCTATAAGCTAGTATCAATAATATTCCAACAATCAAGTTCATAATAATATGTGGGGTATACACGGTATAAAAACCCTAAAACATAACATAATGGGCCAAGGCCCGTAATGAATTAGGATTATTATAATAAACTACTTTTTTAATAATCTACTAATCCCACATATGTTTACTAATCCCACATATAAACATATAGATAAGACTTAATTGTAGCAAGATGCCTAAACTTTTTTTTTTTTGCACGAAAATGGCCATATATAATAATAAGCACCCGCATGGCTGGCCTATAATTTTTTTAACACACGACTGCATTCCATTAAGTTTGGCTAACAGACATGGGTAAAATTGGAAATTTAATATTTAATAGCTATTTTAATACAAAATGAGTTGTACACATAATCCCAAATATATATAACCAGAACCAGAACTCCAAGAACAAAATTTGAACACCTAATATATTCATTCCTATGTAATGACTACAGATGGTAAAGCTGTAGTGTATACTATGTGAAAGTGAGATATACTAGAGATTTGTTAACTAAATACAGCTGAAATTTCTCATTTTGTTTTTGCTAAGTTACATTCTTTTCTTTTTGTTTCTGAAAGGCAAATTTCTTATCTCTCGTCTGTTTCAACTCCATTCAGGTTCTTCTTACTTCATCACATATGTATGATAAAGCCAAGTATTCATTATCTATGGCATAAAGTTCCCTTCTGTTGAGGTCGATCTACCTGCAATGATGACCCAAAAGGATAAATCTGTGGCTGGCCTGGAAAAGGTATCGAGGGTCTTTTCAAGAAAATTAAGGTTAACTATGTCAAATGTAATGGCAAGTTCTTCTCCCCTTCTGATATCTTTGTAGACACCAGTGAAGGTGGAAATACTGTAGTAAAAGGAAAGCATATAATTATTGCTAAAGGATCTGATGTTAAAAGTCTACCTGGGGTCACAATTGATGAAGAAAGGATTGTGTCATCAACGGGAGCTTGATCATTGCCAGAAAAACAAAACTATTGCACGAGATTTTTTTTCTCTTGATCTTTCCCTATCATTTCACAATTTATTGAACCAGTAATGAATTTCTAACACATGACTAAGAAATTCACATCCATAGCACATGAAATTTTTCTTTTCTCTTGATCTTTTCCAAATTTTATAGTTAATTTTATAGTTAATTATAAATTTTATAAATTATTTACCTCTTCATTACATCAGGATTACACAATACTTTCCTTCATTGTTTATGGTAGTAGACAAGTATATTTGATTATTGCATATGATACCTGATTTCCAGTGGTTTCTACGACAAGCCTTTTCAGTTCTTTGTCCAAACCAAGCCACTGTTGTGGCACAAAAATAACAAGAAAACGAACATACATTTTAGTATAAATTAACCAGAAAATGGCATGTCAAATACCAAGTTAGGGATTATTAAACATACCACCCATCCAGAACCCTGTAAAGCAGTCCCTTGTACATTCATCTTTTGAACTAATGCCTCCAAAGAACCAAATTGAGTGTCAATGGCAGCCCCAAAGGACCCCTTGGGAGGCTCACCTCCTCCTTCCTGGGAAGAAGGTTGTATTACTTGTTATGTGCCAAGTCCAATAATTAGTCCCAAGGATGGAAAAGGGAAAAACATACCTTAACCGGAGCTAAATTCTTCCAGAAAATTGAGTGATTGATATAACCTGCTTCAGAAAGAATGATTTAGAATGAACAGACATATATACTATTACCATACTAGTATATGAGAGAGAGAGAGAGAGAGAGAGAGAGAGAGAGAGAGAGAGAGAGAGAGAGAGAGAGAGAGAGAGAGAGAGAAAGAGAGAGGGAGAGAGAGAGAACCTCCGCCATTAAATTTGAGGGCATTATGAAGTTTGGCAATAGTATTAGAATCAGATATGGAGATGGCAGCATCGAGCTGGTCTAGGGCTTTGTTGTAGTTGGTAATGTAAGTCTGGTGATGCTTCTGGTGATGCAGCTTCATTATCTCGCCACTTATCGCCGGTTCCAGATCACCATAGTCGTATGCTAGCTCCGGTAGACTAAACGTCGTCGTCCGCAATCCCCGCTGAAAACTACAGCTACCTACGCTCCTTTTTTTCATAACAATAACAACTAGGGCTCGTAAAACACCCATTTCTAATCCTTCCCTGCCCTGCCTGATGATCTTGAATTTAGGGGTGTAATTTAAACCCATCCTCCACTCGAGCTCGACTCAAAAAAGTGAGCTGCAGTTCGAACACGTTTTCTGGCTCCATTAAAAACTTGAGTCAACCCAGTTTTTTTAGCTTGACTCGAGTTCGACTCAATAAACTCGAACTCGACTTGGCTTGAACTCGAACTTGATTAATTTTCTTTTAATTATTTTAAAAATAGTCATGTGTTTACTATTTTATGTGTCATCACTCAACTATTTATGAAAATTATTTGTAAAACTTAATTTGATATTTTCTTTCATATATTATGTACAATATTATATTATTAGTATAGTTAGTGAAATTTTTGAATTAAATTTGTTCTAATATGAAAATATGAAATATTTAATTATACATTTTTATAAATTTATAGTTAGTGAAAGATTTTTTTACATGCACGATTTTTAAAATTCAATTAATATTATTCATTCTTATTAAAGTATCAATATATATATATATATATATATATATATATATATATTTGATATCACGATTATTTTATACTACTTCGATTGATCTTTTGATCGATCCTTAGTTGTCAGCAATCAAAAGCGATTTTTGAATTTTACTTCCATATATTTTGTCTTTGTACAATTATAAACTATAACAACAAGATAGTAACATCATAGACATGTTGTATGCATTATTTCTATTAAATTATAAATATAATTTATAAAATTACTAATGACTCTCGGTGTAAGGTGCCTATTTGCCGATTTTGAAAAAATATAACACATATGAGCTCACAATCACAAAATGTTTCACAATTTATTATTCTTATTATCATTGTTTACTAGTTAAGATGTTTAGATAGTTAGATGCATAATATATAATAAAGATAAAATTTATCCGTAAATATATATGAATATATAGAATAAACTAAAAGTTTACTTAATTGATTGGAAAAGTTGATTATCGAAATCATAAAATATAAAATTCAAAAGTTTATTGGCATTTAAAATTGGGGGGAAAAATTTAGGTTAAAATTGAAAAGAAAATAATGTAAACAAATAGTTTGCATGGAACTTAAGTTAAAACTCGAAAACTCGATAATAACCCGATAAACACGAAAACTCGGTAAAAACTCGAAATACTAGAAAACTCGATAAGTTCGAAAACTTGATAAAAGTTCGGAAACTCGTTTAAAAACTCATTAAGCTCGAAAGCTCAGTTAAAAACTCGATAAGCTCGAAAGCTCGATAACAGCTCGAACTCGACTCGTATAGTAAACTAGTCGAGTTCGAACAGAAATTTCAGGCTCGATAAATTTTAGGCTCGACTCGACTCGATTTAAAAAAGCTTGAAGTCAAGAAAAAAAAGCTCGAACCCAACTCGACTCGACTCGAATTACACCCCTAATCTTGATACACGAGTTATATCATAATATTAATTTAACGCGATGCTAAACGAAATAAATTTTTACTTAAACCAATAATGAGACATCTATACGAGTAGTCTGGTTAGTATCCTTTTTTACTTTATAATAGTATTTTATAATGATTATTGTTGTAATTTAGAAAAAAAAATTTGGATTAAAATAATTTTACAGGATAAAATGTAAAAAACAAAAAATTAAAATTCATAACAAACAATTATATAATTTAGAATAAATAGAAACAAACACAAAAACATATTGAAAACTTTTTTTAACATTAAATGAAATAAAAAAAACATGTGATGTTTGGAAATAACACAGAAATCAACAAATTATGATGTACAAAACAAACACTAAACATTTTCCAAGTATATCATATAGAATTTAAGAAAATAATAAAAAAAGCATCCCCAAAAAATGTTAAACTAAACTTTAGAATATAATTTACAAAACAAACAAATATCACATAAAAGTCCTTTAAAAAATATTATTTAAATAAATATAATAAAAAGATTACATTTATGTTTTACGTGTAAAATCAAGTTATAAAAAGTAATAGATTCGGTACTAAAGTTGTAAATAAATTAAAAAAAGCAAATTAAAATACAAAGACAAAAAATTTAAAACTATCTAAATATAAAAAAGATGTTAAGTTACATAATAAAAAAGATTTAAAAAAATGTGAATATGTAATGTCTCAGGTATATTCTGTCTAATAAATACTGTAAAACATAAATATTTATTTATCAATTCTTCAATAAAAATGTTTCTCAAATTTATATTAAAAAACAAACACAAATAAAAAAAATGCAACTCTATTGAAAAAAAAAATTCATTTCATTATATTATTATTTTTCAAAAAATATTGACGCAATACTATAATTGTAAAAAGATTTACGAACTGATGTTCCGAAAACATGACAATTAAATATCGCAAGCGCACGATCTCGTTTTAGTATTTTAAGATTCGATCCACAGGAAATAATTTTTATTTCGTGATCCTTAACTTTTAATTTAATCGAATTAGAACAATTGGGAATTTGGATTTTTACTAATTATTTCATAAAAGAAAATTAAAATTATTTTTAAAGGAAAATTAATTTAATCTATTCTATTTCTAAACTAAAAACTGAATTTTGCATTTTTTACTATTTAAATATAAATTTGACTTTTATTTAAAAGAAAATTAATCTATTTTTCTATTTCTAAATTAATTAAAAAGTGAAGAAGAATAAATCAATCTAAAAATTCTAAAATCGAATTAAAATTGAGTTTTGAAAATGTTCAATTTTATACTAAATTATAAAATTTTGATTTTGAAAATTTTAAATTAACTAATTATTTAAAAGGGAAATCTTAATCTATTTTAAATTGGAAAATCAAATTTATTCTAATTCTACAATAACTAATTAAAAATGAAAGAGCAAAAACTAAACCACATAACTTGGCAA
This sequence comes from Saposhnikovia divaricata, assembly GCA_036435485.1. NCBI lineage: Eukaryota > Viridiplantae > Streptophyta > Magnoliopsida > Apiales > Apiaceae > Saposhnikovia > Saposhnikovia divaricata. The sequence continues at coordinate 206,837,214 of CM071601.1, read as the reverse complement.
CAATCTAAACAGTACAACTCATTTTATCAAAATTTGCAAGTCAACTTCACTACTCTACATTCAAGCAACGCAAATGGAACTCAGCAAAATCACGAATACAAAACAACTCGGTCCATGCTTGCGTTTACAAACACGAAACCCGGAAAAACGCAACAACAACAAACACAATTCAATACTCTCAACCAACATTCAATACACTAGTAAAAACAGCAACACAAGCAACAAAGGACTTCTGATATGGGCTGAAAATAAGCCCTAAAGACACATTTAATGTGGCATTAATTAAGCCTAGAATGGTCCAAACGTGGGGCCCACCAGATGGGCCCAAACCCTAATTATAATATTAATTTCGTAATTAATATTAGGGGTAATAAAACAGCTCAACAAATCAGAGTCAAACAAGAATGTGCCTCTTGCCTGACTTAGCCTCCAAGATACATATCTCAACATGGAAACTGATTCTTGAAAGGAATGACTGAATGAGTACAGAACCTTCCTTGAGGAGGTGGCTTACCCACAAAGTCTCTTATTCCTACCATAATTCTAAGGCTTCTCAACCTATATAAGGACCTGCTCCTTCACCCTCAGAACTACGTTGGCTTGATTCTCAATACGAGATACGTAGGCACTCTGTGAGGACCGATTAAGTCTCGAACGCAGAAACAGCCATTAAAGCTCGAAGCTCAACCACCCTAGCATTAATTACAAATCGTAACCTAGTTTTTATTCCACAACATTTGGCGCCGTCTGTGGGACGAAAACATCAACCATGGTTCAAACACGAAGAACAACATCGATTGAGGCCATACCCCTTAGCTCTGCTCCACCTGCCATCTCTGATCCGCTCATCACCGCTGAAGAAGGACAATTACCCCCACCAACAGGGACGGTCATTCAACCTCTAACCTCTCAACCCTCAGGGACGATTCCCCATGTTGAGGGAACTTTACCCGTGACTATCCCTTAAAGCCAAGAAACTAACCTTCTTCAGATGGTGGTTTCTCTTCTTGATAGCGCTGGTCGTACGCTGCCTCAGGGGGTACAGATCCACACCACGGATCTCCCTTTGAATACCAACCCGATGTATGGGCTGCCTAACTATCCCCCTCAACACAGGGAACCTGGACCGAGCGGTCATGCCTTACAGATCCGAGATCGAGAGTACGATGATTACTCTGATCCATATACTGATGATTCAACGTCTGAGGATGACAACGATGATCGTGATGAAGCCCCGAGGAGGCGACGTGCTAGTAAAGAACCTCGAAGGAGGTCCCAAAGAATCCATGATGGACCTCCACAAACGGCTGAGGAAAGGATTAAGGCTCATGAAGCTGAGATCCAAAGGTTGAAGGATGATATTGCTAGAGAGCAAGCAAGGCGAAGTCTGATTCAACCTCCTCCAGTTACAGGGAGGATTCCCATTATAAATCTGGAGAGGCCCTCAAGGAGACAACGAAGGGCCGAAGCCCCAACTGAAAAATCGACAAGGGTGGAGACCCCCAAAAGTAACCCTAGGGATCTAATGCCCCTTGGGGATCCTGATGATCCTACACCTCCATTCACTGAAGAGGTAATGAATGCTCGCATCTCAAGAAAGTTCAAGATGCCGACGATTAAGGCCTATGATGGAACGGGCGATCCCGCAAACCATGTTAGGACATTCTCAAATGCACTGCTGTTGCAGCCTACGAGCGACGCCTTAAAGTGTAGGGCGTTCCCTCAAACCCTGTCTGGCATGGCTCAAAGGTGGTATAGCCGCTTACCTGCAAACTCAATTGGCTCATTCAAAGAGCTGAGTGTCGCCTTTGTCAGCCAGTTCATTAGTGGGAGTGTGCAGGGGAAGAACGAGAATCAGAGGGATTACCTCAAGCGGTTCACCAAGGAGACGCTGAATATCACTGATCTGGAAAATAAGGTGGCCATGGTAGCCCTGGAACACGGAACCACTGATCTCTTCTTTAAAAGGTCTTTAGCAAAACATCCTCCTGAAAATATGGCCGAGCTCCAACGGAGGGCCGACAAATATATCAAGGCTGAGGACAGCATGAAGAAGGAAACCACAGGAGGCAATGGCAAGGGTTCTAATGATTCGAAGAAACGAAAGCAAGAGCAAGAGTACGATGCTAGGGACAAGTATCCCCGGACTAGCAAGGATTCCGAGTCACCACCAAAGAAGGGTTTGGGACCGAGGTTTTCTGATTATGCAAGGCTGAACGCTCTTAGGAGTCAGATCTTGCTAGATATTGAGAAGGATAAAGACTTCCGATGGCCGAAGCCACTTAGGGGTGATCCCACGAAAAGAAACAAGGATCAATACTGTAGGTACCACCGTGATGTGGGTCATGATACAGATGATTGTAGACAGTTGAAAGATGAGATTGAGTTCTTGATCCGAAAAGGAAAGCTAAGCAGGTTCACGAAGAATGATGATCGTGGAACCCAAAGAAGGGACTATGACAGGAGAGACAATGACAGAAGAGATAACGATCGTGATCGTGATCGTAACCCACAGCCCCGAGGGCCAATTGTTAATATGATTTGGGGAGGCCCGACAGCGGCCGGCACGACTCGAAACTCTCGAAAAGCGTATGCCAGAGAAGTAATGCACATCGTGGGAGAAGCCCCAAAACGTGCTAGGACTGAAATAGTTATTGGGTTTGATGATTCAGATCTCGAAGGGGTAAAGTTCCCCCATGACGACCCGTTGATCATAACTCCTGTGATTGGAAACTCGGAGGTGAAACGAGTCTTGATAGACAATGGAGCTTCTGTTGATATCTTGTTTCATGATGCGTTTGTGAAAATGGGGTACACCGATTCTCAGTTGACCCCCACCAACATGCCAATCTACGGATTTAATGGAGTTGAGTCCAAGGTTGAAGGGACTATTCAGTTACCCATGACAATTGGACAGGAACCTAGAGAGGCTACTCAGATGCTGAATTTCCTTGTGATCAAGGCATCCTCGACTTATAACGCAATCCTAGGAAGGACCGGACTTCATGCATTCAAGGCTGTGGCCTCCACATATCATATGAAGATTAAGTTTCCAACCAGGAATGGTGTTGGAGAACAAAAGGGTGATCAGAAGATGGCAAGAAGTTGTTACGTATCCACGTTAAGGGCTGATGGAATCGGGGGGCAGGTACTTCCGATCGAAGACATGGATGTCCGTGGTGATGATGAACACCGAGGAAAGCCAGCAGAGGACTTAATACCTATTCCTCTAGAGCTAGGTGACCCTGAGAAGGTGACTTATATAAGAGCCTCTTTGAAGGAACCTCTGAAGGGCAAGTTGATAGCATTCTTGCAAGAAAATCGCGATGTGTTTGCTTGGACAGCAGCTGATATGCCAGGGATTGATCCCCAACTCATAACTCACAGATTGAATGTCGATCCTAATCGGAAGATAATACAGCAGAAGAAGAGGAACTTTGCACCTGAAAGGCAAGAGGCCATAAAGCAAGAAGTGGAAAAGCTCTTAGAAGCTGGGTTTATTGAAGAGATTCAGTTTCCAGAATGGTTGGCTAACCCTGTGATGGTCAAGAAAGCCAACGGTAAGTGGAGGATGTGTATAGACTTCACCGACTTGAATGACGCATGCCCTAAGGATTGCTTCCCTTTACCAAGGATAGACATGTTAATAGATGCCACAGCTGGACATGAGATGCTGAGCTTCATGGATGGTTTCAGCGGCTACAATCAGATTAAGATGCACAAGGATGACGTCCCTAAGGTATCTTTCATAACTGACTTCGGTGTTTTCTGCTATCTTGTTATGGCTTTCGGTCTAAAAAATGCAGGAGCTACTTACCAACGACTGGTGAATAAGATATTCGCCCATCTGATTGGAAAAACCATGGAGGTCTATGTTGATGACATGCTAGTCAAGAGCCTGTTCAAGGCAGACCACATTAAGCACCTCAGAGAGGCATTCGAAGTGCTGAGGCACCACAAAATGATGTTGAATCCAGCCAAGTGTGCCTTTGGCGTTGGATCAGGCAAATTTTTGGGTCTGATGGTTTCAAAGAGAGGCATAGAGGCCAACCCTGACAAGATCAAGGCGATCTTAGACATGGAGCCACCACGCTCTATAAGAGATGTGCAGAAGTTGACAGGCCGGGTAGCGGCTTTAGGAAGATTCATCTCCAAGTCTGGTGACAAATGCTTGCCTTTCTTTCAAGCATTGAAGAAGGTGAAAAATTTTGAGTAGACCCCTGAGAGCCAAGAGGCCTTTGAACAACTGAAGAAGTACATGGTTGAAGCCCCGTTGCTGGCCAAACCTAGTCCCGGGGAGACTCTTTATCTATACCTGGCGGTATCTGAGCAAGCGTTGAGCGCCGTTCTCATTCGAGAAGAGAAGAAGGTCCAGAAACCTATCTATTATGTGAGCAAGGTGTTGCACGGGGCTGAGCTGAATTACTCTCCCATTGAGAAGTTCGCCTTGGCATTGATAACAGCCTCGAGGAAGTTACGCCCGTACTTCCAGGCACATAAGATTGAAGTCCTGACGGACCAACAGTTGAGAAACATTTTGCATAGCCCGAAGGCTAGTGGAAGGCTAATCAAGTGGGCGATTGAACTTGGAGAATTTGACATCACGTATAAGCCTCGAACAGCCATTAAGGCTCAGGCATTGGCTGACTTCGTGGTTGAATGCACCATTAGCAACCAAGAAGTCGGGGGGCAGGAGATGATAACAACCCCTGAGAAGCAAGATAAAGATGAAGAATTTGAACCTGATCAGAAGGAATATTGGGTGCTCTATTTTGATGGAGCATCAAAAACAAAATCTAGTGGCGCAGGCTTAGTATTGCAAAGCCCTGATGGGTTCACAGTTGAATATGCTTTGAAGTTGGATTTCCAGACAACCAACAATGAAGCTGAGTATGAGGCCTTGATAGCTGGTTTAAGCTTGGCCAGAATCATGAGAGTCAAGAATCTCAAAGTTTGTGGAGATTCAAGATTAGTAGTCTCTCAAGTAAATGGTGAATTTGAGGCCAAGGATGAAACTATGGCAAAGTATCTGCGAGTTGTGAAAGCTGTCATGACTCAGTTTGACGAGTGTTATGTAGAACACATCCCGAGAGAAGAGAACGTTAAGGCTGATGCCTTATCTAAGTTCGCTTCTTCCGAGATAGAAAACTATGCAGGGAGTGTTTACTTCCAGGTCTTGAAGGCCCCGACTATCGACTCGAAATTAGTGGCACCAATTGATGTGGGAAGCTCTTGGATAGATCCTATCAAGGCACACCTTGAGACCGGGTGGCTCCCAGACAATGCCTTGGAGGCACGAAAACTTTCAGTAAGAGCATTGAGATACACTTTGATTGAGGGCATTCTGTACAAGAGGTCGTTCGTCATCCCATACTTGAAGTGTCTAAGGCCTCAAGAGGCAAGGGAAGCATTGGAGGAAGTTCATGAAGGGATCTGTGGGCAACACTTGGGGGGCAGAGCCCTAGCTCACAAGATAATTCGTTTAGGGTTCTATTGGCCGGAGATGTTGGCTGATGCACAAAACTATGTCAAGAGATGTGAGAGATGCCAGAAACATGCTCCAATTGTCAGGCAGCCGCCTGAGATGTTAACGTCAGTCAGTTCCCCCATTCCATTTGCAATGTGGGGGATGGACATTCTTGGTCCTTTCCCTATGGCATCAGCACAGAGGAAGTTTTTGATTGTCGCCATTGACTACTTCACCAAGTGGATTGAGGCTAAGCCTTTAACCAAAATAACCACCAAGCAAGTTTCCCAGTTCTTTTGGGAGAACATAATCTGCAGATATGGCATCCCATGAATCCTTGTGACGGATAATGGGACACAGTTCAATAATGAAGAATTTAAGAAGTACTGTGAGGAGAATGCTATTGAGCTTCGTTTTACCTCAGTAGCACATCCGCAAGCAAATGGACAGGCTGAGGTGGCCAACCGGATCATCCTTGATGGACTTAAGAAAAGGGTTGAACGCTCAAGGAGCACTTGGGTGGACGAGTTACTGCCTATACTCTGGGCTTATCGCACTACTTGCAAGGTGACCACATGAGCAACCCCGTTTCTGCTAGCTTATGGAGCTGAGGCAGTTGTGCCACTGGAGATCATGCATGCATCACCTCGAGTTGAGGCATTTGAACCTGAGACAAATGAAGAAGGTATGAGGCTCGCCCTAGATCTGATTGATGAAGTCAGGGACGAGGCAAACGCCAGAAATGCGGAGCATCAAAAGAAAGCATCCTTCTATTACAACCACAGGGTTAAGGAGAGGTTCTTTCAGCAAGGTGACTTGGTTCTGAGGAAGATCGAGGCTTCTGGAGTTGGCCAGAAAGGAAAACTAGCCCCAAACTGGGAAGGGCCGTATCGAGTTAGGAAGACGTTGGGACGAGGATCATATAAGTTGGAGACCTTGGACGGGGTTGAGGTGCCCCGTACTTGGCATGCCTTGAACCTCAAGATTTATTATGTCTAAGCTGCCTTTGCAAGGATGTAGTTTTTTATTTATCTAGTAGGAGAAGTAGAAATAAGGTTCGATGAAACCATCCCAGGGTTTGATGCCCCGAGTAGGACAATAATGAGCTGTGTAAGGGTTGAACCCTTTTTGAGTTATTAATGCAAACTTGTTTTCCATTTTATGATTCTATTTTTTGTTTATGTACCAAGCACCTGTTGAGTGTGAGTCTAGGAAGACCAAGTACCGAAAATAAATGAACATACGAATAAAATAAACAAGTGCATAAATAAAGACCCCGAAGGGCCAACAGTTAGGGTTACATCATTTAAGCCAAATAAAAGTTTAATCACGAAGGACCGTGATTGAAAGACTAGAAATAAAAGCCACATACGGCTAAGCTAGGCCATGCAAGGCCCGAAGCGATCCCAGCTACTCATCCGAGGACTCCTCCTCGCCGTTCTCCTCTTCATCAGTCTCTTCCTCGCTACTCTCCTCCTCGTCACTCTCTTCCTCAGAGCTTTCCTCAGCATGGCCCTTACCCGGTTCGGCTGCCGCCACTGGTGGAGCTGTCACTTCCATCGCCTCAACCTCTTCCTCCTCGGAAGATGAGCCATCTTCAACTACCCTGTTTGAGGGGACTGCTTGGCGAACTACTCTTCCCTTCTGCACGGTCATAGGCCGTTTCCCTCGAGGATCCGAGGAAACTGAGTCATCCATAGTTGCTCGGACACCCCTCGAACCGGAGCCGGAACGACGATGACTTCCCCTAGAGCCGGAGCCCGAAGCCTGAGCTACTGGGTTGGCCCCTGCGCCCGAAGCAACTTGACAGTAAGGAATTAGAAAGTCCCTCGGGAAAACCACAGTAGGGTGCCTCTTACTCACAGCATTGATGGCTCGATCCCAGCCAACAGACATGATACCCGGGCGTACTTCATCGTCATGCTTATCTATAAGCTGAAAGAAATCCTCAGACTCCTGGTAAGCTTTCACCACTAGCTTGCAGTCTGCTGCCCTTTTGTTATACAAGGAGTCATACTGTCTCTGGAGAGAATGAGCATCAGTTTCAGCCCGGATGGTCCTGGACTCCAAGTCTTGGCATTTCTCATCAAAAGTTGTTTTCTCCTTCTTCAAGGCCACATTTTCATCTCGGTATGTACGACCTAGCCGAGTGCTAGCCTGGAACTGGGTATTTGCCTGGAACAAAGAATCAATGAGACAATTATAATCACAAGTTACGTGAAAACACTACGTCTAGGATGAAAGGTTGGAAACCTGATATAGGGCTTGAGCTCCGAGTTTCTCCGCTTCATCAAATTTGTCCCCGGCAGTTACTGTCAAAAGGTCGGGGGGAGTGATGCTGAACTTGGACCAATCCAAGGCTGACTCTGGGCATCCCAAGACAGAATCTTGCTCACAAATCCCCCAACCAGGGATGAAGGGGGTCTTGACTCTCCCGTCAGCATTCCGCGATCTCTTTGAAGAGCATCCCGACAGGAACTGAGGGATCTTCGGCCCAGGTTGAACGCAAGCTGCCTCGGCTTTCTTGATCATCCTTCTAGTAACTTTCGGCTGGTTCTCGGGCCGACTGTCTATCTCCTCAGCAACTGAAATGACAACAGAAAAGATATCGGAATAAGAACAAACAGAGTTCATAATATGTAGATAAAAAATTACCCTCAGCAGAAAGTAAGCTAAGGCCAGCTTCTACAAGTCTCTTCTCGGTTAAGAAAACTTTGTAGTGAGTACGGCCGTCGTCAGTAAGTAATCTATCACGATCAAGAAGCTCCTTCTCGTCAAGATCACATACAAAGTGCGTAGCATCATGCACTTCCCCAAACTTAGACATAAAGAATTGGCCCCAGTCGCCACCACGCCATACCAGAATCACGAACTCTCTGTCCCAGTAGTGATGGGAATCTGGGAATGAAAAGGCATTCACAATATGTGGAACATTGGTTCTATGCTGAATAATAACCCATCCCTTCTGAATCTCAGAAGAATTCTTGGTGGCGAATATACTTCGGAACATTGTAGTAGTTGGTTCGATACCTAGATCCCGGCATCTCAGCATGAAGATGATGATCGTCCGCCATGCATTGGGATATAATTGGCAGGGGTGAACCTGAAGCTCTGCTAGGAGCCTTATGATGAACTGATCTACCGGGAATCTCAGGCCTGCTTCAAGGGCGCCCTTGTAGACACATAGCCTCTCTGGGTGCCAATTACAGGTTCTATCAGCTAAGCCAGGAAGGCGAACCTTGATCGCGTCCGGGAAGCCATATAACTCCTTAATCTTTTCGACATCTTCCTTATCGAACTTGCACGGACTATGATACGCAGCTAATTCAGAGTTGTTGGGAAATGCATCCCTCATGGTACTCAACAAGTCAATTAAAGAATCAAATCGATGATCAATATATTTAGGGAGATTCAGTCGAAGATTACCTCGCAATGTTTTGGCCAAAGTTCTCTTGGCCATCGCCTCGGACATAGAGAATGACGAAGCTGGAGCGCGGTCGCCATCTGCCATCTTGGGCTCGAACTTGAAGCTAGAACTTGAGAGTTTTAGAGCTTGAGAGCTTTAGAGAGAATTTTAGAGGTAAGAAGAAGTGAAGTGAATGAAAATGAAGGCTCCTCCCACTCTTTTATAGAAGATGGATGACCTCCTATATCAGGTTGAAACACAGCCTGGTTCGTGTTTGCAGGTCATCTATCGTTCATATACAAAAAAATGGAGTTCATATGCTATAACCGGCAATAATTATACCGGTATGTATGATTCCGGGAAAGAAAAGAAGGATTTACGTGAAGATATAGTAATAAGCTGTGCCAAGGCACTCATCTAAGCTTAAGGAGCTAATTACGTTTAAGGAAGATAAAACAATATCAATTAGTCTTTGCTAATAAAGAGACTGATTATGCTCTGAAAGGAGGTATACAACATCCAAATGTCAAGGACGTGATTCAAGAACGAGACTCCAGGCATTGCGAAAAGCTCCGAGAGGCACTACAAAGCAACCATGGAGCACCTGTCAGGCAACCAGGATCTCCTGGCAGCCGACCAGGTGCCATGAAGAAGCTCTGGCCGACCAGGATCTCCTGGCAGCCGACCAGGTGCCACGGAGAGGGTCTGGCCGACCAGGATCACCTGGCAGCCGACCTCCTGGCACCTCCCGTCAGTTGGTCGGATCGTTTGATGGTTCTGTCGAAGGTTTCTTACTTTCTGAAACGAACATCGACCTCCAACTAGACATCGTTCAAGCATCGATTAGCACCGTGTAGTGCCGTCAAATGCCATTCAACGTCGTTTAACATAGATTGAAACGTCGTTTAAACACTTCCAGGCAACTTGGAGCACCTGGCAAGCGAACAAGGAGCACCTGGCAGGCAACCAGGATCTCCTGGCAGCCGACCAGGTGCCACAGAGAGGGTCTGGCCGACCAGGATCTCCTGGCAGCCGACCAGGATCTCCTGGCAGCCGACCAGGATCTCCTGGCAGCCGACCAGGAGCCACGGAGAGGCTCCAGCTGACTTCCCGGTACCCATCTTGGCACCCCCCATCGTTTGATTGGATCGTTTGATGGTTCTGTTGAAGGTTTCTCACTTTCCGTGACAAACATCGACCTTCGAATTAGCACCATATAGTGCCGTTTTATGCCATTTAACGTCGTTTACACAAACATTGAAACGTCGTTTAAGCATCGTGTGACATCATTAAAGTCAACCTGGATCTCCCGTCAATCTGCCGGCGATCAAGAAGCACCTGGAACAGCCATTAAAGCTCGAAGCTCAACCACCCTAGCATTAATTACAAATCGTAACCTAGTTTTTATTCCACAACAACTTCAAGAAAAATCAACTCGAAAATAATTCCAAAAAATGCATCAACAGTCGACAAAAAAATTCGAATAATTAGGAATTCAAGCAGCAAAACCCATATCAAACAGCGTTAATTCGACTAACTCGATACAACATAACCGAATAGAGCACAACATTAAACCAACGAGGCTAGAACATGTAAACTCGAACATTGCAACTCGGCTTGGTAACTCAGCAATCGAACAACAACAATTTTAATAAACGAACAGAAAACAGCGAACTAACGCGTAAACTCGACTCAAACACACGCAAAACCCAAGATTCTGAACTTCACATTTCGAACTCTACAAAAACACCGAAATAGCTCGAATTCAACTCAGTGATTCACAGAACACATTAACAAATCGATATATTAAAAATCACTAAACCAAAAATTAAAATCGTTAACTTCAACTAATCATCTACGAACCTAGTGAACAAAACTACAACCTCGGGCACCAGTCGACGCAGCAAAACAAAGAACCGAGCAGCAAACAACAAATCAAACAGAGAAGAAGGGGGAAGGAGAGGGTGAAGGGGACTGGGTCTTATGGTGCGTTCGAAGAAGAAGCAGGGGAGTGGCGTTCATAGAAAACAAGGAGAGTGGATCGCATAATAAAACGAACGAGAAGAGGGTTGGTGTTGTGTTACAACAAACGGCGAGAAAGGGACTCGGGAGAGGTTTGGATTACAGCGAGAAAGGAGAGAAGAAGGATGGTGTCGTGTTTATGCGCAAGAGATTAAGGAGATGGGAGAGAGATAGGTTCGGTTTGGTGGGATGGTTCGAAAAGGACGAAAGAAACAGGGGAATTGTAAGCTTTAATTCGAAGAAGAATGAATGGGGAAGTGGGTTTGGTAAGTTGAGAATGAAGAGATAAAGTGAAAACCAAGCAGGGGGGGCGTTTTGTTTCGAATAAAACAAGCGAGGTCTCGAACTAATGTTTCGAAATAACATAAAGTAATACGAATTAAAACTAAATAAACGAGACAAAAAATAAATACTGAAAATAAAACTAATCTTTTTGTTGTTTTATTTATTTTTATTTCTTTACACTAACACATAAAATATAAAAATTAGAATTACAATTAAAAATTATGAAACCCACAATAAAGTTGAGATTTAAAGGGGCGTAACTAATATTAAAACGGAAATTAAAACTACGAAACAAATTCTTAGATCGATACTTTCAATCCCATGTGGTTAGCATCGCTACTTTATCCACACAAGAATTTACGAAAATAACGAAATAAAGAATAAGGAAAGTAATGCAAGAATTTAAAAGAAGACTTGAAATTTGCATAAAAATAAGAGTGTTTACAAGAAGAAAAATATTACAACTAAAATTTTGGGAGATGAACTACTACTAATATAATTCTAGGATATTCTAAGATATGGTATTGGTGTGTTTACAAGTGAAGAATTGAAGCCTATTTATAGGAAAATTTTAGGGTTTTAGGTAGGTGTGGGTGAATCTTGGCCCTTGATTTAGTTTAGTGTTGGCTAAATCTTGGCCATCCATTTTGTTTGGTAAAAATATACACCATTTTGTCATTTATTTCTTTATTTTGTCATTTCTTCATTTTTCTCGAATTTTCCTGAAATGCAACAAAATAATTTATTAAAATACGAGTTCAAGCAATAAATAGGTAATGAAAATATGCAAAAATATGCACTTATCACGAACCAAAAAAAGAAACATAATATAAAATTAAAATATTATACCATAACAAAAATTCAAAAATTAAAAATTGCAAAATTGTAAAATTTCATCTACAATTAAATCAAAACTAAATTTGTACAATTCAAACCAATGAAATACATATCAACAAATTCACCAATTATTATCATAAGTAAATGAATTTTAATAATTATTTAATGTAAAAAATACAATTTAAAATAGCATTAAAAAAATTGCAAAAAATCCGAATCGCTTAGAAGTGGATTCGAACAAGTGACAGCTTCTAACTAATGCTATTTTTAATTTAACAAAGAGGAAAAACAGAAACAAAATAAAACATGAAAAAATAACACAAAAAGCAAAAACATGATAAAACAGGTTGAAAAAATTATTATTACCTAAAATTAATATAAAGATATTTTAGATTAAAAAGTAAAATATAATGTAAAAAAACCTTAGCACATGAAGAGTTTCAAGAAAATCTAATTTTTTAAAAAAATCATAAAAAATAACTTTTAGATTTTAAAACAATCATGTTTTTAAAATTTATACTAAGAAAAGTCAAGACAAATCAATAAATTAACATTTTATTATTTTTCAAAGATTCTAGATTCGGTACTAAAGTTGTAAATAAATTAAAAAAATTGAAAATCCAAAATAAAATAATTTATAGAGAATCTAAATATAATAATCACAAAAATCCTATAATAATTTAATAATTTAAAAGTTACAAAAATATTAAATTTCATCAATAATAAAATTTAAAGTAAATTAATAAATAAGAAAACTAATAAAATATTTACCATGAACTTAATTAATTATTATTATAAAGTAACATATTTTTCGTGATAATTTTAGTATATATATAAGTACAAAATACATGCATAAAATTAATTTATTATCATTAAAAAAATTCAAAATGTTATAAAAACTACTTTTGACAAAAAAAAACATAAAAAAATACATTATAAAATATTAATAGAGCACTCGTGGTGAAAATATTTTGATACAACGATGAAATGTTTACACAGCCCATATCTATATATTCTTAAAGCATGAACATGAAAGATTCCAAAAATGACATATTTTACCCCTTATCTTTTAACTATCATTTAGCTTCCTAATTATTTGCAAGGTCATTCTAGACAATTGACTTATTTTCTGATCCAATGGATAAAACCCATTTACCCATTAACAATCATCCAATATAAAATATACTTAGGTAGTACATGACCCATTTTAAAATGGATATGACCCATTGGATCTAAAACAAATTATATGCAAATATACTATTATGGAAAGCAATAAATGAGACAATTTTCCTCCATGATTTTAGCAAAGTTTCAAAAATATGGTAACTGAATATATGTAATTTATTCAACCATGAAAACCAATGGATATGACCCATTGGATCTAAAAATGCAATATACTATTATGGAAAACAATAAATTTAGGAATAAAACAAATTTTCCTAAATTTAGGAAAGCAATAAATGACACAATTTTCCTCCATGATTTTAGCAAACTTTCAACCATATTCATCCATGTAAAGCAATAACTGACACAATTTTCATCCATCAGAACTTTTTCCAATATACCATCCGTAGATGTTTTTTTTGGCCCATCTTCCTTCTTTTACACCTCAAACTCTGCATTCAATATATTGAGTATTATATAAATCAAGAAACAATATTCTGCATTCAATATATTGAGTATTATATAAATCAAGAAACAATATCCATATTAGAGCTCGGATTAATTTGATGAATATTATATAAACAACTTCTCTTACCTCTCTCTCAAGAATTGCGGTACACATAAAATATCTTTAATCTCTCTCATCCTCTCTCTCAAGAATGGCGGTACACATAAAATATCATTAATCTCTCTCATCTTTTTTCTCCTTCTTAGTCATTTTTCTTTCTTTCGGTCTTCATGGTCTTTTTTTTAATGTATTCATATATGTGTGTATGTGTATACTATATTTGTTGTTTACTAATATTTGTTTGTTTGAATTTACAGAATATGAAACGAGAATGATTTTACAATGAATTTGTGATTGAGACAATTTACAAGATACAAATTCAACGGTGAATATGATTAATTGGGTATGTATCTTGATTCTAAAACCTATAACTCGATTCAATATCGTCTTCTCTGATTGTTAGCAAGGTTTTCTTTTCGATTTTTTCTCTTTTTCCATGCATTTTATTAATGTTTTAATCAATATCGTCTTCTTTGATTATTTTCTCTTTGAGTGTCAATGGCAAACAGTTCTAACAGGTCTGCATAAAAGGTGTTTGATTAAAGTTCTGTATGATTTAAAGTGTATTTTGTTTGTTATTTTGATGTTCTTTGACATGCTTTGTTTTGCTTTTTTGCAGCCATGACAAGAGAAATCAAAAAAATGTCTTCATTCTGTTTTGTGTATTTTGTTTGGGGTTCTGAATTCATCCGGAGCTGCAAAAGGTATTTAATCTAGAGTCAATTTCAGTGTGTATATAATTCGTTGTGCTTATCTTTATTTCGTCAAATGTCCAATTTTTGTGTATGATATACGTTTATTTATCTTTAAAATGTTTGTTGCAGGCTTTAAATTTATCCACTTTTTCCTACAAATGGACGGATTGAGTTAGTATTGTAACTGAAAAATATATGTAATTTATTATGTTAAGGAAAGCAATAACTGACACAATTTTCCTCCATCAGATTTTCTTCCAATATATCATTTGTAGATGATCTTTTTTCCATCTACAATATTCTACACCTCAAAGTCTGCATTGTAATGGATAAAACAGGCACGCAAACATTTTTTGTTTATATGTTGGTTCCGTTATATTTTAAATCTAGACATTTGCTTAATTGTGAAACATTTGCTTAAATCTAGGCTTTTCCTGATACCTTTTTTCTGGGACATCTTATTAATTGCTATACATCTCCAATCAATATACTGTATGTTCCTTTCACAAATTTGAATCTTTTGGTCATTTTCTGGTCATCTCCGGAACTGCATTACAGAAATTAAGGATTTGAAGCATTGACTAGTTTTCTCTTTGGTTTTTTCTTGAACTTGCTTCTTGGCATCAAGCCATTGTTATCTTCAAGATTGAGATGTTAACTTATTGTAATATGTTTCCTAAGACATGATAATCAAATCTATTTTTGTGTTAAGTTTCACAAAGTTTATATGTTCATTACGTTATATTTTGAATCTAGACATTTGTTTAATTGTGAAACATGTCATAAGAGGATTCTGCTTGGTCCTATTTCTCCTACTTCAGAATGAAACTGTAAGCGAAACATTCGTACTTGGATTCTTTTGATTTTCCATTGATTATCCATATTATGATCCTTTTTCAATAATCTGTGATTATGTCAACACAAACTTTCTATTTATTTCATAATAAATTTTGAAATTCAAATTACTTATTTAATACACAATCTTTTCATTTAATACACAATCTTTCTTGATTTTCTCTTATAAGTTTCCTCTCATATATTTTTTAAATATTTTTGAATTCCTAATTACTCTTTTGTGGAAATTACGACTCATTCAAAATTTTTCTCAATATTCTGTATGTAATGTTGTAATATCTCAAATTTTTGTTTTACTTTACAAAATATGTATTTTATTTTATAGTGCAGTGATTAAATAATATTGAATTTATTATATCTATATCTTAATTATAGTTACGTACATAGCTAGAGATCTAAAAAAAAAAATTGTTAAGATGGAATTTCAGTTAGAATAGATGAATACTATCCATACCTGATTTGCATTATCAGTTCATCTACATGATTGACTTTAAATTGTTTAGTTAAGTCTATAAGTATATCTCTGCATATCTAAAACAAAGCAAACGGAGGATTAGAAAAAAAAAAAAAGAGGTACGTTCTAAAGCTCCCCTAACTACATTTTCTCTATGTGCAAAATCTACATGCTCGTTGTAGTTCTTCTTTTGTTAAAAAAATCAGCATGCATGTGAATTATTTTACTACTAATTTTGATAGAGCTTGGTCAGGTTTATTTAAAATTCATTAATTTTTGGTATATGTGTGCGTTTAGTGTTGGCAAACATGACATTGATTATTTGGTGTGTTAATTTTATATACTTAATTAGTAAATGTTTATGTTGTATTTTGGTAACCTGTGTGATTAATATATGATAATTAAGAGGACCTTATTTAAGAAAATGATCTGGCTAGTTAAGTTTTGTTTTGACATATAGTTTACCTTGCTTTTACACATGTCCGTTTACATGATTCTGATTCATGACTTGTTTTGTTTACTTTAATTTTTTTTTTTTTTTTTTTGTTATATTAAATAAATGTATTCATGTACCTTTAATTAATTTAAAGAAAACCAAATCATGTGTATATAGTTTAGCTCGGTCATATTTATTCACGTTTATTCTGTATATTCATTTATGTGACAGTACCACACCTATGTTAAGTATGGTCAGGGGCTAATACTGTACAAGTCCACCTCGATTATATTCATTTTGTTAATTAGTATATATTTATAAACTATAAGGATTTGCATTTTTGAGCTCACTGATGTGTCGACTAATATGGTTTTTGTTATGATTAAATATTTGTATAGGATTCATTGGCATAGTTTAATTGAGTCATTATCGCGGTTAAGGTAAGTTAACTTTTCGTGCTCTTCGTTATATTTTTAAAATGTTTTTATATTTAAAATGTTTTATATTTATAATATTTTTGTTATGAAAATTTGGATCAAGTATGAATTTTTAGATATAAGAATTCCCAGCAAGCTATGACTTATGAACCCGTTAGTAATTGCGTATAGTTCCGGAACTAGCCTTTGATACCTTACTAGGGCGTGCTTTTTATGATGCCTTCGGGAGTGCACACTTTATGATACCTTAGTAAGGGGCGCATTATTGACACCTATGAACCTATGATACTGTGTCACCAGGTATTTGTGACCTTAGCGAACTGTGGAATTTATTATACGTTTTTGAGTTTTGATTTTGAAATTGTGAACTACGAATTATGAAATTGTGAACTTTGATTTATGGAAAATTATGAAATATTTTTGTAAAACCTACTTGATCCACTGGTTAGTTCGATTAGTTATCTTGCTGGGCTGTGTAGCTCATTATTTGTAAATTTTCAGGTACTAGCTGCGAGTATGGCATTTGGATTGGATTAGAGTCGAACCAGTGTCACTTAATAATGTTCTAGTTTCTAACTGTTTTACTTGAGGAGCTGCGTTTGTATGGATTTTGGTTTTACATTGGATTATTTTATGTAGTACCATTTCTGGATTTTAGAATATTTTTACGATATTTTGGAATTTTGTTTTGTAAGTTTATTAAATTTAAATTTTGTTCGATAATTTGATTGAATGATGACAGTCCGAAAAGTCGGGTTGTTACAGTTGGTATCAGAGCAGACTTCTCTTCGGAATGTATTAGGTATGGGACTAGTACATTTCCTAGGGAGCGTTTTGCGATCCTGTAGACTTCCGCTTAGGATTGACCCGTGGGGTAGGGAATTAAATTTCGGGCTGATGTTCTCGCTTATGTGAATTTTGACATGTGTGATTTTTTGTGTGTTATTTGATTTTGTGTGCTATGTGATCGTTATTTGTGCATCTAAAAGTCTTATTTTATTTTTGAAGGGAAGTAAGGAAACATGAGCACTCGAGGCCGAGGCAGAGGCAACGGAAGTTACAACCACCACAACAACAATGGCAACAACACTAATGATGGGGGTAATATGTTTAACCAGCTAGCGCAAACCATAGCTACACTAGTTGGGAACCAGCAACCGGTTCAACGAAGCATTGTATCGGAGTTCAAGCGGTTAAACCCTCCTACTTTTGATGGTGCAACGGATCCAGCTGTTGTAGAAAAATGGACACAAGAGATGGAAAAGGCATTTGAGCTGATGGGAAGCAATGATGCACAGAAAGTGACTTTAGCTGTGTACCAGCTGCAGGGCAGTGCTTATGACTGGTGGCTGATGGAGCAGAGAAGAAACGAGGTAAATCCTGAACCCGTTACATGGGAAAGATTCAAGGCTGCATTGACTGACAAGTATTTCCCAAGAACTGTGCGCGTCCAAAAAGAGAGAGATTTTATCAGGCTTGAGCAAGGAGACAGAACAGTGATAGAGTATGAAGCGGAGTTTGCGAAGCTCTCTAAGTACGCTCCTACTCTAGTTGCAGACGAAGTTAGTCGTGCTAGAAGATTAGAAGAGGGACTTAGGGCTGACATTAGGCATGCGGTTGCTAATTTTGAGCTAGGTACGTACGAGCAAGTGCTTAATAAGGCTCTTGTGGTTGAAAGGGGTTTGGTAGATGCAAAGAAGAAGAAAGAGGAAGATGGTAAGAAGAGGAATGAACCTGCAAGTGGATTCAGTGATAATGGGCCAGCAAAGAAGTTTGGCAATCGAGGGTTTAGTGGAAATGCGAATAAAGGAACTCAAGGGAACAAACTACAGTGTTCTAGGTGCGGTCGAAATCATTTAGATAAAGACTGCCGATGGAACACGGGCGCTTGCTTTAGCTGCGGTGAGATGGGACATAGGGTTGCGGAATGTCCGAAACGCGATCTGGCCAAAGACAAAAATGATTCAAATAAAGGAACATTGGCAACTCTTCTTGGACCTACCTACGGACGAGTGTATCAGCACCAACCGAAGCAAGATTAAGGTATGATTTTACTTGCTAAGTCAGTTTAATTGAAAAGAATGTGTTATTTATGTACTTGTTGCATTTACATGTATTTTTATGTTATATGAAATTTGGGGACAAATTTTTTTAAGGAGGGTAAAATGTAATATCTCGAATTTTTGTTTTACTTTACAAAATATGTATTTTATTTTATAGTGCAGTGATTAAATAATATTGAATTTATTATATCTATATCTTAATTATAGTTACGTACATAGCTAGAGATCTAAAAAAAAAAAATTGTTAAGATGGAATTTCAGTTAGAATAGATGAATACTATCCATACCTGATTTGCATTATCAGTTCATCTACATGATTGACTTTAAATTGTTTAGTTAAGTCTATAAGTATATCTCTGCATATCTAAAACAAAGCAAACGGAGGATTAGAAAAAAAAAAAAAAGAGGTACGTTCTAAAGCTCCCCTAACTACATTTTCTCTATGTGCAAAATCTACATGCTCGTTGTAGTTCTTCTTTTGTTAAAAAAATCAGCATGCATGTGAATTATTTTACTACTAATTTTGATAGAGCTTGGTCAGGTTTATTTAAAATTCATTAATTTTTGGTATATGTGTGCGTTTAGTGTTGGCAAACATGACATTGATTATTTGGTGTGTTAATTTTATATACTTAATTAGTAAATGTTTATGTTGTATTTTGGTAACCTGTGTGATTAATATATGATAATTAAGAGGACCTTATTTAAGAAAATGATCTGGCTAGTTAAGTTTTGTTTTGACATATAGTTTACCTTGCTTTTACACATGTCCGTTTACATGATTCTGATTCATGACTTGTTTTGTTTACTTTAATTTTTATTTTTTTATTTTTTTGTTTTTGTTATATTAAATAAATGTATTCATGTACCTTTAATTAATTTAAAGAAAACCAAATCATGTGTATATAGTTTAGCTCGGTCATATTTATTCACGTTTATTCTGTATATTCATTTATGTGACAGTACCACACCTATGTTAAGTATGGTCAGGGGCTAATACTGTACAAGTCCACCTCGATTATATTCATTTTGTTAATTAGTATATATTTATAAACTATAAGGATTTGCATTTTTGAGCTCACTGATGTGTCGACTAATATGGTTTTTGTTATGATTAAATATTTGTATAGGATTCATTGGCATAGTTTAATTGAGTCATTATCGCGGTTAAGGTAAGTTAACTTTTCGTGCTCTTCGTTATATTTTTAAAATGTTTTTATATTTAAAATGTTTTATATTTATAATATTTTTGTTATGAAAATTTGGATCAAGTATGAATTTTTAGATATAAGAATTCCCAGCAAGCTATGACTTATGAACCCGTTAGTAATTGCGTATAGTTCCGGAACTAGCCTTTGATACCTTACTAGGGCGTGCTTTTTATGATGCCTTCGGGAGTGCACACTTTATGATACCTTAGTAAGGGCGCATTATTGACACCTATGAACCTATGATACTGTGTCACCAGGTATTTGTGACCTTAGCGAACTGTGGAATTTATTATACGTTTTTGAGTTTTGATTTTGAAATTGTGAACTACGAATTATGAAATTGTGAACTTTGATTTATGGAAAATTATGAAATATTTTTGTAAAACCTACTTGATCCACTGGTTAGTTCGATTAGTTATCTTGCTGGGCTGTGTAGCTCATTATTTGTAAATTTTCAGGTACTAGCTGCGAGTATGGCATTTGGATTGGATTAGAGTCGAACCAGTGTCACTTAATAATGTTCTAGTTTCTAACTGTTTTACTTGAGGAGCTGCGTTTGTATGGATTTTGGTTTTACATTGGATTATTTTATGTAGTACCATTTCTGGATTTTAGAATATTTTTACGATATTTTGGAATTTTGTTTTGTAAGTTTATTAAATTTAAATTTTGTTCGATAATTTGATTGAATGATGACAGTCCGAAAAGTCGGGTTGTTACAGTTGGTATCAGAGCAGACTTCTCTTCGGAATGTATTAGGTATGGGACTAGTACATTTCCTAGGGAGCGTTTTGCGATCCTGTAGACTTCCGCTTAGGATTGACCCGTGGGGTAGGGAATTAAATTTCGGGCTGATGTTCTCGCTTATGTGAATTTTGACATGTGTGATTTTTTGTGTGTTATTTGATTTTGTGTGCTATGTGATCGTTATTTGTGCATCTAAAAGTCTTATTTTATTTTTGAAGGGAAGTAAGGAAACATGAGCACTCGAGGCCGAGGCAGAGGCAACGGAAGTTACAACCACCACAACAACAATGGCAACAACACTAATGATGGGGGTAATATGTTTAACCAGCTAGCGCAAACCATAGCTACACTAGTTGGGAACCAGCAACCGGTTCAACGAAGCATTGTATCGGAGTTCAAGCGGTTAAACCCTCCTACTTTTGATGGTGCAACGGATCCAGCTGTTGTAGAAAAATGGACACAAGAGATGGAAAAGGCATTTGAGCTGATGGGAAGCAATGATGCACAGAAAGTGACTTTAGCTGTGTACCAGCTGCAGGGCAGTGCTTATGACTGGTGGCTGATGGAGCAGAGAAGAAACGAGGTAAATCCTGAACCCGTTACATGGGAAAGATTCAAGGCTGCATTGACTGACAAGTATTTCCCAAGAACTGTGCGCGTCCAAAAAGAGAGAGATTTTATCAGGCTTGAGCAAGGAGACAGAACAGTGATAGAGTATGAAGCGGAGTTTGCGAAGCTCTCTAAGTACGCTCCTACTCTAGTTGCAGACGAAGTTAGTCGTGCTAGAAGATTAGAAGAGGGACTTAGGGCTGACATTAGGCATGCGGTTGCTAATTTTGAGCTAGGTACGTACGAGCAAGTGCTTAATAAGGCTCTTGTGGTTGAAAGGGGTTTGGTAGATGCAAAGAAGAAGAAAGAGGAAGATGGTAAGAAGAGGAATGAACCTGCAAGTGGATTCAGTGATAATGGGCCAGCAAAGAAGTTTGGCAATCGAGGGTTTAGTGGAAATGCGAATAAAGGAACTCAAGGGAACAAACTACAGTGTTCTAGGTGCGGTCGAAATCATTTAGATAAAGACTGCCGATGGAACACGGGCGCTTGCTTTAGCTGCGGTGAGATGGGACATAGGGTTGCGGAATGTCCGAAACGCGATCTGGCCAAAGACAAAAATGATTCAAATAAAGGAACATTGGCAACTCTTCTTGGACCTACCTACGGACGAGTGTATCAGCACCAACCGAAGCAAGATTAAGGTATGATTTTACTTGCTAAGTCAGTTTAATTGAAAAGAATGTGTTATTTATGTACTTGTTGCATTTACATGTATTTTTATGTTATATGAAATTTGGGGACAAATTTTTTTAAGGAGGGTAAAATGTAATATCTCGAATTTTTGTTTTACTTTACAAAATATGTATTTTATTTTATAGTGCAGTGATTAAATAATATTGAATTTATTATATCTATATCTTAATTATAGTTACGTACATAGCTAGAGATCTAAAAAAAAAAAATTGTTAAGATGGAATTTCAGTTAGAATAGATGAATACTATCCATACCTGATTTGCATTATCAGTTCATCTACATGATTGACTTTAAATTGTTTAGTTAAGTCTATAAGTATATCTCTGCATATCTAAAACAAAGCAAACGGAGGATTAGAAAAAAAAAAAAAAGAGGTACGTTCTAAAGCTCCCCTAACTACATTTTCTCTATGTGCAAAATCTACATGCTCGTTGTAGTTCTTCTTTTGTTAAAAAAATCAGCATGCATGTGAATTATTTTACTACTAATTTTGATAGAGCTTGGTCAGGTTTATTTAAAATTCATTAATTTTTGGTATATGTGTGCGTTTAGTGTTGGCAAACATGACATTGATTATTTGGTGTGTTAATTTTATATACTTAATTAGTAAATGTTTATGTTGTATTTTGGTAACCTGTGTGATTAATATATGATAATTAAGAGGACCTTATTTAAGAAAATGATCTGGCTAGTTAAGTTTTGTTTTGACATATAGTTTACCTTGCTTTTACACATGTCCGTTTACATGATTCTGATTCATGACTTGTTTTGTTTACTTTAATTTTTATTTTTTTATTTTTTTGTTTTTGTTATATTAAATAAATGTATTCATGTACCTTTAATTAATTTAAAGAAAACCAAATCATGTGTATATAGTTTAGCTCGGTCATATTTATTCACGTTTATTCTGTATATTCATTTATGTGACAGTACCACACCTATGTTAAGTATGGTCAGGGGCTAATACTGTACAAGTCCACCTCGATTATATTCATTTTGTTAATTAGTATATATTTATAAACTATAAGGATTTGCATTTTTGAGCTCACTGATGTGTCGACTAATATGGTTTTTGTTATGATTAAATATTTGTATAGGATTCATTGGCATAGTTTAATTGAGTCATTATCGCGGTTAAGGTAAGTTAACTTTTCGTGCTCTTCGTTATATTTTTAAAATGTTTTTATATTTAAAATGTTTTATATTTATAATATTTTTGTTATGAAAATTTGGATCAAGTATGAATTTTTAGATATAAGAATTCCCAGCAAGCTATGACTTATGAACCCGTTAGTAATTGCGTATAGTTCCGGAACTAGCCTTTGATACCTTACTAGGGCGTGCTTTTTATGATGCCTTCGGGAGTGCACACTTTATGATACCTTAGTAAGGGGCGCATTATTGACACCTATGAACCTACGATACTGTGTCACCAGGTATTTGTGACCTTAGCGAACTGTGGAATTTATTATACGTTTTTGAGTTTTGATTTTGAAATTGTGAACTACGAATTATGAAATTGTGAACTTTGATTTATGGAAAATTATGAAATATTTTTGTAAAACCTACTTGATCCACTGGTTAGTTCGATTAGTTATCTTGCTGGGCTGTGTAGCTCATTATTTGTAAATTTTCAGGTACTAGCTGCGAGTATGGCATTTGGATTGGATTAGAGTCGAACCAGTGTCACTTAATAATGTTCTAGTTTCTAACTGTTTTACTTGAGGAGCTGCGTTTGTATGGATTTTGGTTTTACATTGGATTATTTTATGTAGTACCATTTCTGGATTTTAGAATATTTTTACGATATTTTGGAATTTTGTTTTGTAAGTTTATTAAATTTAAATTTTGTTCGATAATTTGACTGAATGATGACAGTCCGAAAAGTCGGGTTGTTACAAATGTATTCCATTGTAATTCACAATATTCCGGAATATTCATATTATGATCCAGTTCCAATCATCTAAAATCAAGTCAACTTGATATTTTCATTTAATTCAAGATAAGAATTTGAAATTCAAAGTACTTATTTAATACACAATCTTCCCAATTAATTCAAAATCTTGCTTGATTTTCTCTTATCATATTATGATCCATTTTCAATTATCTATAATCAAGTCAACACAATCTTTTCATTTAATACATAATAAGAATATGAAATTCAAATTCAAATTACTTATTTAATACACAATCTTCCCAATTTATTCAAAATCTTGCTTGATTTTCTCTTATCATATTATGATCCATTTTCAATTATCTATAATCAAGTCTACAAAATCTTTTCATTTAATACGTAATAAGAATTTGAAATTCAAATTATTTATTTAATACACGATCTTCCCAATTAATTCAAAATCTTGCTTGATTTTCTTATTTAAGGAAACTATAACTCATTCATATAGTATCAATTAGCATTAATTATTCATATTGTTCATATATCCATTTTTCTTTTTCTTTTCCCCAAAAATTTCCTTTTTGATGGGTTCAAAATCTTAAATTTAAACATATTTTTTGGATCAATTAAAGAATTTGAAATTCAAATTACTTATTTAATACACAGTCTTCCCAATTAATTCAAAATCTTGCTTGATTTTCTCTTATCATATTATGATCCATTTTCAATTATCTATAATCAAGTCTACAAATTCTTTTCATTTAATACGTAATAAGAATTTGAAATTCAAATTACTTATTTAATACACAATCTTCCCAATTAATTCGAAATCTCGCTTGATTTTCTCATTTATGGAAACTATAACTCATTCATATAGTATCAATTAGCATTAATTATTTATATATCCATTTTTTTTCAAAATTTCTTTTATGACGGGTTCGTAATCTTAAATTGGATCAATTAAATTTGTTGGCCCAGTTGTCAATACGTTTAACAAAATTAGTGCTATATATATCATTGAAACTCCATCCATCTGCTATTACTTTTTTTTATGCTATTTTCTTCTTTCTTACTTTGTTGTGTCTATCCGTTTTTTGTCTCTACCTTTTTTATTGATCTTTTTTTCTATTCAATTCATATTACAGTTATAATTATATGTTATATATGCCTTCCTACGCATGCGTAGGGGCATGGCTACGTACTATCTTACCCCCCCTCAGACCCCGTGTTACACGGGATATACTGAGTATGTTGCCTTGCCTTGCCTAGATTATCATAGGCGGCCTTGACCCAGTGCAGGCTGTGCAAACGCACTGGGCCCACTGGGATCAAGGGGCCCAAAAATTTTATAGCCCAGTAAATATGTATAGGTATATATGTAGTTTTGTAATATATTTTTCCAAAACCCAAAAATTAGGCCCATCTTCTTTTTATTTGATTTGAGTAAAAGGCCCATGTGAGCAAGTTGTTGTGTTTACATTAAATTTATTGCTGATTCCCTTTATGTTTTGTTCTGTTCGTGGTGTTCTTCTACTGGCTGCTACAATTAGGTTATAAAGCATATTTAATTAATTACCAGGTTTTTCCCACTCCCTACTATCTTCATTAAATGTATTTAAACATGTAATCATAATTAATAGTTTTTTTTATATAATTGTATATTGTATGATTGCATCTCTAAACTCTACATATTATATATTAATATTGTGTGTGTATATATATAACAATTCATAGTTAGTAAATTCTTGATTACAAATTTTAATTTCCATATACGTAAGTTTGTAAATCTTACATGGGTATTAATGGTGTTTGTAAAGTCTTAATGGTGTTTCTTGATTACATGACTATACCTATTACCGTGGCATCTGCTAAGAGATTTTTTTCAAAACTTAAGTTGATTAAATCTTATTTGCGGACAGCCATGACTCAAGATAGGTTGAATGGATTAGCACTTTTGAGTATTGAAAAGCATATGCTCAAATGTAACAGCCCGACTTTTCGGACTATTAATTCTAAATCGAAACTAAAAGGAAATACAATTTTATTAATCAAAAGTCTATTACAAAGGTAATTATTACAAAAGCGCAGCAGACATCTATCAAAAGGTCAATCTAGCCCAATTCTATGGTCTTCGAACTCCGACGCTAGCAAACTCGATCGTACACCGAACCTGAAAATTGTAAGTAATGAGCTATACAGCCCAGCAAGTAACCAATCGATCCACTAGTAAGTCCAAGTAAAACGTATACATATAGTGATAGTATAATATTCAATACAATACAATAACGATATACGAAACAATCACTTACGATGCACTTATTCTTATTTGATATAATTCGATAGTACATAACAACAATAACTTGAAACCCACAATTCATACCACGACCACTACAACCCGGTGATAACGGTCCTAAATTTTAGAAAACTGTCACTACAATCCGGTGACTCGGTCCTTATTCTTATTTTCGCAAACCATGGCATAAATCAGAGTCTCAAGACTATTGCTTGCACATAACACATAGATACAATAATACATATAATCTCAAAATATAATCACTTAGCCTAAGTTTTAATAACAAATACGTACACATAACACATATATTTGAAAACACTAGAAAGATCAATCAGAAACTTACCTCTACGCGGAAACTCAAGAATCAAATCATGTACCACTCCTGACCAGAACTGTATTTAGCCTTTTTTGACCCTCTAAACGACATTTTCTTGAAAAACTCAAAGAATGAAAATTGTAGAGCACGAAAAGACCTTTCCGAAAAGTCCAGAATCAACGAATTCTGACTTACGATGAATTTATTACGAATTTTACAAGACTACTGAATTGTGTAAAGAATAGACCAACGAATTTTGATAATAAAGATGAAGAAGGAGAATATGATGTATTTATAATGTCTCACAACCCTAATTCCAGACCTACTAGTAATCCGTATTCAAATCTGATCCATATTTTAAGCCCACTCTTCTAATCCAATTTTAAATCCTATTTAATATATAATTTTAATCCTTTTTAATTCTATTATCTTTTATTATTATTATTATAAAAATTACGGGATATTACATACTACTCTCCTTAAAAAGAATTTGGTCCCCAAATTCACAACAATCCTAAACTCCAAAAAGTTCGTGATATATCTTCCTATAGTCTAGTCCTAAGGATCGCATCCTAGAGAATGTACTAGTCTCATACCTAATACACTCCGAAAGATAACCTGCTCTGATACCAACTGTAACAGGCCGACTTTTCGGACTATTAATTCTAAATCGAAACTAAAAGGAAATACAATTTTATTAATCAAAAGTCTATTACAAAGGTAATTATTACAAAAGCGCAGCAAACATCTATCAAAAAGTCAATCTAGCCCAATTCTATGGTCTTCGAACTCCGACGATAGCAAACTCGATCGTACACCGAACCTGAAAATTGTAAGTAATGAGCTATACAGCCCAGCAAGTAACCAATCGAACTGTAACATCCCGACTTTTCGGACTATTAATTCTAAATCGAAACTAAAAGGAAATACAATTTTATTAATCAAAAGTCTATTACAAAGGTAATTATTACAAAAGCGCAGCAAACATCTATCAAAAAGTCAATCTAGCCCAATTCTATGGTCTTCGAACTCCGACGCTAGCAAACTCGATCGTACACCGAACCTGAAAATTGTAAGTAATGAGCTATATAGCCCAGCAAGTAACCAATCGATCCACTAGTAAGTCCAAGTAAAACGTATACATATAGTGATAGTATAATATTCAATACAATACAATAACGATATACGAAACAATCACTTACGATGCACTTATTCTTATTTGATATAATTCGATAGTACATAACAACAATAACTTGAAACCCACAATTCATACCACGACCACTACAACCCGGTGATAACGGTCCTAAATTTTAGAAAACTGTCACTACAATCCGGTGACTCGGTCCTTATTCTTATTTTCGCAAACCATGGCATAAATCAGAGTCTCAAGACTATTGCTTGCACATAACACATAGATACAATAATACATATAATCTCAAAATATAATCACTTAGCCTAAGTTTTAATAACAAATACGTACACATAACACATATATTTGAAAACACTAGAAAGATCAATCAGAAACTTACCTCTACGCGGAAACTCAAGAATCAAATCATGTACCACTCCTGACCAGAACTGTATTTAGCCTTTTTTGACCCTCTAAACGACATTTTCTTGAAAAACTCAAAGAATGAAAGTTGTAGAGCACGAAAAGACCTTTCCGAAAAGTCCAGAATCAACGAATTCTGACTTACGATGAATTTATTACGAATTTTACAAGACTACTGAATTGTGTAAAGAATAGACCAACGAATTTTGATAATAAAGATGAAGAAGGAGAATATGATGTATTTATAATGTCTCACAACCCTAATTCCAGACCTACTAGTAATCCGTATTCAAATCTGATCCATATTTTAAGCCCACTCTTCTAATCCAATTTTAAATCCTATTTAATATATAATTTTAATCCTTTTTAATTCTATTATCTTTTATTATTATTATTATAAAAATTACGGGATATTACATCAAAGATATTGATGTTGATCATATAATTGAAGATTTTGCATTAAAAAATTTTCAAAAAAGTCATTTCATATAAGTAGCTCAAAGGTGTAGCGGCATCAAGGAACATCTTCTTTGTTTACACTTTGTAATTTTTGTAAATTGTTTAGAGATATTAGTTTTTTTTTTTGTAACAAACTTAAATGTATTGGATCTATAAATAAGGCCTGAGGATGAGCCTCCTAGCATGGCACTTGGCTAGGTTCCAAACCCTATATAAAAATTTGATTTTACGTTTATATAGAGGGGTCCAAAATTGTTTTTCACACTGGGCCTAGAAATACTCAGGACCGGCCCTGTAGATTATCACAAATTTTATTTACAATTAATTTGAATTAAATGTGTAGCATATGTATAAATTCATGCAATTACATTTAAACATTGTAGGAATTTTAGCATATGAACATCCTTAATCAAGTTGAAATCCATATGATTTGACTTTTAAGGAAATTTTTCGTTTTTAATTCTGATTTAATAAATATGTACATGCATCAACATCTGTTTAATTGATCATCATCTTGATAGAAAATATTTGAATTGATTTTTTCTTTGATTTTGATCATTTCAAACCTCGACATACTTACCCGGTTTCATAAAATTGGTAATTTATAAATTCCAAAATCAAATTAATTCAATTTTGACTAATAACAGTTAAACTGCCTATTGCACATAAAGTATAGCTCTGTACCACTACATTATTCTTCCTATAAATATTTGAGTCCTTAACATAGAGGTTTATTGCCTCGATCTGATATTTTACTACTTATTTACATCAATTTACGATTAAAATTGAAAAAGTAGGCTTATTTCGATGTAGACGTTATATGATTTTATAAAAGTATTATGCGCATTACTCCAAAATATAGTGAAAGGAATTTAGAGCCTGTTTGGATAAACTTAAATTATTATTTATGACTTAAAGTTGTTTAAAGTGAAAAGTAAAAATTTTAAGTCAATACCTGTTTGGATAATTTTATATTATTAGTGACTTATGAATTTAGACCAAAGATATTTAAATTAATTAAATTTATACCAATCATAATACTTTAAAACTCTTCTCATTTAAATCTTTTAACCAAAGATATTTAAACTAATATTTTTTTTTTAAAAAAAGGACATTTAAACTAATCAAAGATATTTAAACTAACCATGCTACAAGATAAAGTAGGAGTAGTAGTAGTAGTAGTAATAATAATAATAATAATAATAATAATAATAATAATAATAATAATAATAATAATAATAACAATAATAATAATAATAATACTAATAATAATAATCTACCACACCAAAGTTAACATGCAGTTAACCTAACAAAAAATCATGAATAATCTAAGAACTAATCAGTACTCATACCATTTTAGAACAATCAAATTATAATAATCCTTATATAATAAATTATATGAAGATCATTAAATAAAGAATGTATAATTGTTGCACCGTTTAATATATAGATACTTAGGAGTACTCAATTTATATTTTAAAAATTTATTTTTCAATAATTTAATTTATTCATGATATAATTTTCCTTTAAGATAATAACTATTTTCATGGCGACGTCGAATAACGTTATAGTACATAATAATATTAACTTATATTGAGTGAATAATTATCAAAAATGTAAGAATTGTATTTTTACTACACCTTATTGGATGACATTTCAATTAAAACTTAATGAATTAAATAAAACAAATAAAAATTTTATATTTAATAAAATTAATGAAGATGATTGAATGTAGATATTGAATACTCATCGTTTAAAGTTTTATATCGATAAACGAAATGATCGGAATATTTCATTTGTTTTAAAAAAAAATTATAGCTCAATAATTGAAATTAATTATATATAATTCATTTTTAGTCCGACTATAACTTTAAATTTCATATTTCAAAATGCGAGACGGCGCCGTGAGGCGACGTCGAGCAGCTATATAACCACATTGACTTATATTGAGTGAGGAATAACCAAATTGTAAGAATTTCAATTTACTAAACATTCCTGGATCACATTTCATTTAAAACCTAATTAATAAAATCAAACATACAAAAATTATAATACTTAATAAATTTAATGAAATTGATTGAAGATAGATGTCGAAAACTCATTGTTTGGAGTTTAATGTCGATAAAAAAATATTATCGAGTAATTTTTAAGCCTCATATATTTATTGCTCAATAATTAAAATTCTTCGATTATGATGTTAAATTTTCATATTACAAAATGCGAGACGGCGCCGCGAGGCGACGTCGAGTAACGTGATACTATATAACTACATTGACTTATATTGAATGATGAATTATTAAATTGTAAGAACTATATTTTACTGCACCTTCTTGGATCACATTTCATTTAAAACCTAATTAAATCAAACATATTCAAATTTTAATATTTAATAAATTCAATGAAGATAACCGAAGATAGATGTCAAAAACTCAATGTTTGGAGTTTTATGTCGATAAAAGAATATTAAAATATTATTTTTAAAATATAATTTGCAGTATCTGAACATTTTCTATCGCCTTAAAATGTGTGTCATTATTATAGTTGGATGGTGAATATTTTCTGCGTTATCTAGAATTTGATTATTTGAATAAAATTGCTAATTTTATTTTAATTCACTTTTCTGGAATCGTATTTAGTCACTGTTTTTAGTTAATGTCCAATTAATAATAAATAATAAGGTCGTTTATGTATACATTTATGTATATAAATGAATTCATTAACTATCGTCATTGGACTTTTATTAGAAATTATATTTCAATTATTTGTTTTGTTGATTTTTGCAGATCTTTATTATTAATGAATAATTAGTAATGGTTGCAATATTATTTCTTTTATTCAATAACATTATTTCTATCCATCAAATGTTTTGTAATGAACATGTAATTATGATAGTCGACGAATGTCGATGATTAATTGTTTAATTAATAAAGTAAAAAAAAATTAAAAAAAGACCCTTGTGCGTAGCACGGGCTTGAATGCTATATAATATACAATATTCGTATAATTGTCATGTTTTATTTTTTAATCATCAATTAATTAGATAAAAAAAATAATTTCCCGTGTGCGAAGCACGGGCAATATTGCTAGTGTCAATTTATAATGTGCTAACTCATAAAAGAAAACCGTTACAAAAGATAAGTGGGAGATTGAAAGTGTTTGTCCTAAATTGTATGATCAGTTAGGAAGAACTTTCTCGTTGTTGAATGAGGGAGATGTCAAAAGGTTCAAGAGAATATACCTATGCTTTGCTGCACTGAAAAATGGATGGAAAGCAGGTTGTAGACCAATACTTGGATTGGATGGCCAATTCCTCAAAATTGTGTGTGGAGGACAACTATTGAGTGCAGTGGGAAGAGATAGGAATAACTAGGGGTGTTCGCGGGTCGGGTTGGCCGGGTTGATTGCGTTTTTGCAACCCGACACAATTAAATCGGTTTGAAAATTTTTAACCCAATCCGTAAAAAATAATTTCGTAACCCAGCCCTACCCATTGTAAATCGGTTTGGGTTGGGTTGGTTCGGTTTGAATGGGTTAAATAGTTTTATAAAAAAAATTTAAAGCCCGCAAAGTACTGCTCATGTTGAGAATTTAAGTAAAATTAAATTACGTATAACTTACGATTTTATTGTTAGTATTTAATTTAATTAATATTATAATTTAATAATGTAAATTATATCGTAAATCAAATACATACACGCCAAATGTAATCATACGTCTATAAATAAAAGTATGATATATTGTGTAATGCATATTTGCATATAATATATAGATTTATATTAAATTATCAAATAAAATTAATATTTTAGATCGGTTTGGGTTGGGTTGGCCAAAAAAAATATAAAACTCATACCCAACCCATTTAAATCGGTTTGAAATTTTTCTAACCCAATCAAGTATCGAGGTTTTTTTATCGGTTTGAACGGTCGAAAAAAAGGTCGAGTTGGGTCGGTTTGATCGGTTTGGTGAACCCATGAACACCCCTAGTAATAACTGTATGTATCCAGTCTATTTTGTTGTGATGGAAAGTGAAAATACTGACAGCTGGAGGTGGTTCATTGAGTTGATGAAGGATGATTTGAATTTGGAGGATGGTACAAGATTAACCCTCATAAGTGATCAACAAAAGATAAATGCACTCATTTATACACTGCACTATTATGCACTATTACTTTACTATTTATTTTTCTCAAGTTTTGCATTGCAATATAATTTAGGGTCTTGAAAATGATGTTACGGAGGAGTTGCCACCGAACATAGGTTCTGTACTAGACATATATACAACAATTTAAGAAAGAAGCAAGTCATTTCATTTTTTTCCTTAAGGCATAGGTTTTGTACTTTACTTTTTTGTCAAGAGTAATTAATATGTCATTATGTCACATGTCTTGTAAATATCCTTCCAGTGATTAAGAAAGCATTTTGGAATGCTGCATGTTTAACTCATCCAATAACACATAGAAATTTTATGAAGCAAATTGAAAATACCTCAAAGTTGGCAGCTCAGCATTTAAAGAGGATAGGTACAAAAGCCTGGTCTAAACATTTATTTCTACATTGCCAAAAGTTGATAATATTGAAAATAATATGTCAGAGTGTGTTAACTCCTGGATAATAAGTGAAAGGTAATATCTAACCCTCATGGATAATATTTTTTTGGGATAAGTTCAAAACTACCCATGTCAACTATTGGGCTTTTAAAAATATATAGCCCAATTTTTTAAAATTCTAAAATTACCATCCATACTTTTCTTAATTTTAAAAATATGTTTTGCAACCTCATTTGCAACTTCAGGGCGGCGCCAGTCGTGTGAGTTGCAAATGAGGTTGCAACTGAAAACTGAAAGTTGCAAATGAGGTTGCAACTAAAAACTGGAAGTTAAAAATGAGGTTGCAACTGAAAACTGAAAGTTGCAAATGAGATTGCAAAAGTTGCAACTGAAAACTGGAAGTTACAAATGAGGTTACAAATGAAAACTGGAAGTTGCAAATGAGGTTGCAACTGAAAACTGGAAGTTCAAGTTCCAACCAGTTTTTTGAAATCTATTATATATATATATATATATATATATATATATATAAAATAGATTTCAAAAAATTGATCAAAAATGACAACTGAAAACTGGAATTTGCAATCGGAAATTCGTCTGCTCCCCTATATAGCATATAAGGTTGCATAGCAACCTCATATGCAACCTTATATGCAACCGAAAACTGAAACTGGAACCTGAAAACTGGAACTTGCAATCGGAAATTCGTCTGCTCCCCTATATAGCATATAAGGTTGCATATGAGGTTGCGTAGCAACCTCATATGCAACCTTATATGCAACTGAACACTGAAAATTGAAAACTGGAAGTTCAATTTCCAATTTTCAGTTGTCATTTTCGACCAATTTTTTGAAATATATATATATATATATATATATATATATATATATATATATATATATATATATATATATATATATATATATATAGATTCCGAAAAACAGGTCGAAAATGACAACTGAAAACTGGAACTTACAATCAAAAATTCGTCTGCATCGAAGTTGCAACTTTTTCAACTTCCAGTTTTCAGTTGCAATCTCATTTATAACCTCCTTTGCAACTTCCAGTTTTTAGTTGCAACCTCATTTGCAACTTCCAGTTTTCAGTTGCAACTTCATTTGCAACTTTCAGTTTTCAGTTGCAACCTCATTTGCAACTCACACGGCTGGCGCCGCCCTGAAGTTGCAAATGAGGTTGCAAAACGTTTTTTTAGAAAAATAAAAAGTTAAAAACAAAGTTGGTAGTATTTGTTGTAAAAGTAAAAGTTTAGAATTGATTTCCTTAAGTTAATGATAGTAAAAACTGTTGTGCAAAAAATTCACACGACACCCCGAGAAAGCCTCGCCGGAATAACAGGAATTATCCTTGGTTTTCGGATAATTAACAAACCGAACAGCTGTACCAAAACAGGGCAGCTGAACCTAATAATGGTATTTAGTGTTTTTTGGGCTGAGTTAGCAAGTTCACCGGACAATAATGGCAAAAATCCGGCCAAGTATGTCCAGGGATGTATTACTTAGGGTACACGTGCCTTGTGTATTCAGAAAGTAAAAAACCGAACCCCTTGCTAATTGCCTACATATCCTATTTATAGGAATCAAGCCCTAATGTAGTTCTTTTAGGTTAGGAATCCTTTCCTTGCCCATTAAGCCACGAAATTGATAGAATTCCATCCTTCCATCCATGTTAATCTCGAAGTATTTGTGTAGGAATATGCCTTATCCCTTAATCAGCTAGCCCCTTAGTTGAGTCCTGTTCGAAGTAGGACTCTCAAAGCCCAATCCTAAAATAACTCCATATATATCACAAATATATAATAATTATCATATTTAGAAACGTGTATCTCCATGAAATAAACTGTTAAAAGGACTCAATTTACGCCTCCTAAAACCTAGGAGGTAATCCTTATCCATTCGATCCTGCAGAGGTGGAACCTGTGAGTACACCTGAACCTGCACAGCTTCCCTCAAAAGCGAACCTCCACCTCCAGAGCTTCCCCCCAGGGGTACACCTCCCTTTTTCCAGCAACCTTGTTCCTACCTTTTAAACACCCTACCAGGCCTCCAACATCTATGGGCCCAAAGCCAAACCTATTACAAATTTTGGGCACAACAACTACCCCCGGTTCCTTGTAGCTATAAAATACACAAGGAACCTTGCTATCTCTCCTCAGATTCAGCTTCGCTTTTTATGTCCAGCTCCAGCATATCATCTTAACATCCTATATATTTCACAATAACCTTGCCATAATTAAGCTAGTAAAACCTTTCCAAAGATTCCATGATTTCCTTTTAAATTAAAACCTAAGCTACTCCTATTATTAAAGAATTTAGAAAATCAAAACAAATTTTCCAAACACAGGTTCACCTAATTTAAACCCCTTCCGGGGAATACTTCCCTCTCAATAATTCTTTCTAAAAAGATAAATATTTTAACACTTTAAATAAATATCCCAGAATTAATTTTGAAAAAACAACTACTCCAATTAAAATTATACCGGGACTCTCATTTTCTTCTTTGGGAAACCGCGTTATACACTAACACAGCTTCTCACCGTTCCATCTCCCAATGCTATCATAATTCTTACTGATATATTATTTATTTCTACACGCCACAAAACCCTTTTCTTTTTATATATATATCTACACCAGTCCATCCCCATTTTCTTTTTCTTTTATCACAAACACACACTCTCTTCTTCTTCCACCGATTCATCTCCCAAAGAGAAGCTCTACTCCGGCGAACCATCCCGGCGATACTCCCTGACTCCAGCCACTCTAATCCTTCCAACTATCATCAAGGTATGATCCCTTTTGCACCTTTCACTGAATTGATTTTCTACTATTTTCTTGATTGCATACCTCTAATTAGCACCGATTTGAGTTCGTATACGCACTTTTAGACACACACACCTTCATCTCTATCACATGAATCGGCCTGTCATGTTGTTTGTCTTCTAAATCGTTATTAGACCGAGTATCCTCCTTCCATAACCTCGATATTTTCTTGGAACCAAAACCCTAGAATCCAATTCGTACTGATCTTCATTCGAAAACCCATTATTGTTATATGTTTTTGTAAAAATCCATGTGTAATTCTCCTTTTCCAGAAACCAATGATTGTTTGTTGTTATAATGCATGTACCAATCCTTGTTTTTAATTAAACTTGTATGCATCATATACGAATACCCATTTTAAGAAGAGTAGTCAAGATTCCTTGATAGGCGTACCTGTGCCCAGCTAGCTGTTTTAGGTGAACCTAGCCTTTCATTACTCCCCATCGCTTGTATGTGCTTATCCACACACACCTGTTAAAACACCTCGCTTGGGAAACTCACTGGTCACCTACTCATCTTGCTTCACTTTGTGCAGATGTCTGGTAGATCAGATGCAGCTAGCTCCCAGCATTCTACCTCTGAGGAGATGGCCCACTCCCCAGAACTTCCTAACACAGACCAGCTTCCCCTTGACCCAATTTCCAGAATTAACCCATCTTTCACCATAAGTGCCAGGACTCGTTCCAAGGTCAAATTAATAGATCATTCAAAAACTCGTTTTTTAAACACCAACCTTTTCACTCACAATACCAGGGACACTCGACCAGCTATCCTTGTATCCTCATCAAATGAACACATGTCACTAGAATCAACAACGCCAAACCTTCTTCTTACTGTTGATGAAGCTTTCTCCGTAAAAGCTACCCCTTCACATACTACCTCAACAGCTCCTCCTAGAACTGACTCTTTAACAGGCGAATTAGAAAACAATACCTTGGAAAAACCTCCTGCCACCCTATCTTGTGAAAATTTGAGTAGCTCTATGACTGCTCCCTTATTAAAGAAGCTGACACAATCACACCACATAGGCTGTTCTTTAGTGATCCCCTCTCCTAAAGAGAGATGTCACAAATTCGATATGTTTGAACCGGGCCAGCTTCTACCTAAAGCTATTTTGTCAGCCCAATTTTTTAGATTGGGGTTATCTCTGCCTTTACACCCCTTTATCCAAGAGGTTCTTGAATTTTTTGATTTAGCTCCTATCCAACTCACCATCATTTCATATCGCATGGCGATGTGTATGTATATCCTTTACCATACCAGATTCAATAAGACTCTTTCTGCTCGAGAGCTGGGATATTTTTACCAGCTAAAACAAACTGGAAAGGACTCAGGTTTCTTTTATCTATCCGCCTGGAGTGTCCATGAAGTCCAATGTTTTAGAAGTTGTAAGAGAGGGATGAGTGGCTGGCTCAAACAGTTCCTTTACTGTTATGACTGCCCTCAATTAAGAATTGATTTTAATCTTTCTGTGAAAATACCTGCAAAATCCTCTTTAAGAGGTCAAACCCTAGAGCGTGCTGTAGAGGCGCTGAGTTTGTCAGCTGGGCTAGGGAACAGCCTTAGTTTGCTAACTCGTGACAACCTCATGAGTTGTAATTTCATTCCTGGGAGAGGTACCCCTATTCCAACCAGCTGAAATTATTTTCCTTCCTTACACCATGCTCATCAATAATATAGGCATATACTTACGATAGTTTTAAGTATTTTTGATTGATAACTTGCTCACCAGTTTCCATATTGTTTAATCTTTGCAGAAATGGCTTCAGGAATTCCCTCTTTTATCAAGAAAACAACCAAGTATGAAGAGATGTTTACTGATGACGAAGATGACAAGGTCACCCCTATTGCAGCTACTCCTATTTCAAAGATCAAAGTTCCATCTCCTACTTTAGAAAAATCATCCACCTCTTCAAAAAGAAAGTTACCACCTCCTCTCCCTGAACCACCTCGAGCTTCTGCCTCTGCTTCTCGCTCTGCTAAAAAAGCTAAGACATCTCCTTCCTTGGACCCCGGAAATTCTGGTCCTCATATGCAGTATTTCTTTGAGATGGCAGGAAACCAGATTCCTGAGGAGGCCATAACTGCTTGGGACAAAATGTCACTAGCTGAGGGTGCACGAGCTACCCTTCATGCCAATGCCCAGAGTTTGTTTCATTATCTTAAGCATGGTGAGAAGATTGTGGAGACAGCTCGAGGTGACCAAAAACTTGCTGAAGAGGTGAAACAACTTAAACAATCCATCAAAGCCAAGGATGATGAGAAGAAGAAGTATATGGATGCCAATAGGAAGCTCAAGTCTGCTGAAAACAAGTTGATAAAGGAACGTGACCAGCTGGCCAATTCAGTTGCTGGTCTTGATGCAGAGAAAGAGGAGTTGGTTTCTTCCCATGCCAAGCAAATTCATGAGCTAGAGCTAAAAGTAGAAGCTATGAATGTCAAGCTAGCTGAGGAAAGATCCGTTCAAAAGGAGAAGAGAAAGGAAGCCTATGGTATAGGCTATAATGCGGCCATCAATGACTATATTGAATCCACCTACCTCCGGTTCCCTGATTTAGACTGGTCTCAGCTTGGCAAAGATGCTGTGAAAGCTGTGGAGGACATCAAGAAGAAGGAAGCTGCTGCAGCTAAGGTGGACTCCGTTGACCCAGCTGATATGGAGAAAGAGGTGGAGGTTCCCTCGGAAGATCCAGCTGAAGCTAAAACAGACGCCTCTAACACAGCTATCCATGTTCTTCCTGCTCCAAGGGCTGAGGTATCTCCTGACACCCCTACTCCTTAACTCCTTGAAATTAAAAACTTTGCCTACCCCTGCGTGGGTTTAAACTTTTAAATTATTTTGCATGGCCTTGGTGGCTATTAACTTTGAATTTCTATGAGGTCGTGGGCTCCTCGTATTGCCTCACAAGTTGTATTCCATAACTTTTGCTTCCCTTAATTATGCATCTTGTTTTTCCGTACATTACCATGTTGTCCATATGAAGTTGCCATACTGAGTAAAAACATTCCAGTGATAAGGCGCATACCTAAACCAGGATGCAAGCCTTTCACTCGTAACCAAATAGAAATGTCAAACTCATCACGAACGTATGCCAATATAAATGCCTATCTTAATATTTCCTGTTAAGTAATTGTTTCCATTTAGAGTTAAAGAGAACAACCCAGGTGTATTGAATTGTTTAAAACCATACGAGGTGATCCCTGTTTCCGAAATCCACCTAATACGTATATCATGAAGCTTCCCTTAACATGATTTAATACATTTGCTGGTCATATTCATTATCCAGCCAATCCTTTTTCCACGTATGAAGTATCCTGTTTAATTCGTCATAAGACCCTTATGAATGATTATCAAGATATATGTGTAAAATTCCAAAGTAAGGTAGAGCTTCCCATTTGCTCGCACCTTGCCTTTCCGCGTAGAGAGTGATCATATGGCCAATGCCTCGGTTCCCATATGACTTTGTTTTATTTTGTAAAAAGAATCCATAAAACCTTTTCCAAGAAATATGAACACAATGCGCCTCATATGTGAGCTTCGCTTTTTTAACCAGCTGAAGCTTATTGCCAATTTTTATGTAAGTTATTCCATTTCATGTAGCCTGAATTCTGGCTCCTACATGATACATTTTTTTTTCTTTGGCTCTTCATGCGCCCAGATTCCCTGGGATTCGCATGAACCTGACAATATATTTCCAGAGCAGCTTCCATATTGGAACCTCCTCATAGGTGGACCAGTTTTGCGAACCTCTTTCCATGAGGTTCTTCATGTACCATAATCCATTCCAAAATCCATATATATATATATATATATTTTATTCCAATTTTTGTTATACTCCAATTTTTTGACTTCCTACATTCAGGAAATTTTTCGAAGAGGAGGTGGTATAACCTACTACCCCCCAAGTTCTTTAATCATGTTACCAACTATGATGGAGAACTTAAAACCACCTATTTACGCATATGTTTCCATACTCATTCCATAAAGCATATAAGGAACAAAACATAATTCATAAGCAAAACATGTTATATATAAAAGAAAGCAACAAATTTATTGGCCTCATGGAAGCAAAAATTCACGACATTTCCTATCGGTGAGGTGTACATGCACTACCCCCCGAGCATAGCAAGACAAAATCAAATCATCTACTTGTCCTAAAGATGGCAACTATAACTAATAAACTACCTTTATTAATCCTATACCTGAAAGAGGTCTACTTAAAAGCGTTACCTGAAAAAAGCACCTACTGGTAATATTTCCTCAAATGTTCGGCATTCCATGCCCTAGGGATCAGCTTCCCATCCAAATCAGTCAAATGATAAGTACCTTCCCAAAGAACCGTCTTTATAAGGTAAGGTCCTTCCCAATTGGCTCCAAACGTACCATGACCAGGTACCCTCATGTTGGGTAGCATCCTCCTTAAAACCAAATCACCCACCTTCAATGGGCGAGCTCGTACCTTCTTATCAAAATATTTCCGTGTACGCTGCTGGTATACATCCAGCTTCAGCTGTGAATTCATGCGCACCTCTTCAACAAGATCCAGGTATAAGCGATGATTCACCTCATTATCCTCTGGATTATAATTTTCCCTCCTGAATGAGCCGGCTCCTATCTCAACAGGCACCATTGCCTCACACCCATATGCCAAAGTGAATGGAGATTCACCTGTTGTAGTTCTTGGAGTGGTATTATAAGACCATAATACCATTGGAAGCTCCTCCGGCCAGCTTCCCTTTCGCTCCTCCAACTTGGCTTTTAGAGTGTGTTTTATTATCTTGTTCACAGCCTTTGTTTGACCATTGCTTTGGGGGTGACAAACAGCTGAAAACCCCTTTTGAATTCCAAGGTCCTCACACAAGCCTCGCATCTCCTTGCTGTCAAATTGCTTCCCATTGTCTGAGATGAGCTTATAAGGTACTCCATACCTATAAACTATAGCTCGAAACACAAATTCCTTCAATTTTGCAGCAGTTACAGTAGCCAAAGGTTCCCCAATTAGAATTTATACCCCAAACCACAAAAGGCCAAGGACTGGTGAGGGGTTTAAGGGGTACAGCTGGGTTAACACCCAATTTCGTGAACCTCTAACAGCGATCACATGCTCGAGTGTACTTGTGAGCATCTCTTTGCAAATTCGGCCAATAATACCCTTGACGAAGTATTTTGTGTGCCAATGAGGTTCCCCCAGAGTGGTTACCACAAATCCCCTCATGGATCTCCCTCATGATATACTCACATAAAGCTCAGCAGGGCATGCCCAGCAGTTGCATCCACCAGCTGGTCAATACGAGGAAGCGGGAAGCTATCCTTTGGGCATGCTTTATTCAAGTCTGTAAAATCCACACAAGTACGCCGTTTTCCATTGGGCTTTTTCACCAGCACCGGATTTGCCAACCACATGGGGTAAAAAGACTCCCTCACCAGACCAGCTGCCAATAATCTGTCCACCTCCTCTCTCAAAGCGGAAGCTCTTTCACCACCTATAGCCCTTCTTTTCTGCCTTACCGTTTTTGCTTCTAGATCAATATTAAGACGATGACACATTACCTTTGGGTCTATCCCAATCATGTCTGAATGATCCCAAGCAAACACGTCCACATTCTTTCTAAGGAAGCTCACCGGAGCTTCCATCATATTCGGATCCAGCTGTTTTCCAACTTTCAGCTCCTTACTAGAATCGGTGTTATCTACCATAAAAGATACCGTGTCTCCTACAGCACCAGCTTTTTCTCTGGATTCGGGCATCCTAGAATCCAAATCAATTTCCACCAGGTTCCCTTTATCATCCACCTGGGCAGATTCAGGTACCTCTTTCTGCGATTGCTCTAAGATTTCAACCTCATCGAAGTCACTGTCATTGACTTCTTCCACGATGCCTTCAATAAAATCATCATTGTCGTTTCCATTTTTTAGTTGAGGTGCCTCCAGCATAAGCACCTCCCTTCCAGTACCTTCCCCCAAAAACGAAGCTACATCCACGTAAGGGTCTTCATCTGGATGTTGCACAAGGGTCTTCATCTGGATGTTGCACAATCATAATTGTATTGCATGATTCTCTCTCACATACCCCTCCTTTCCTTTGAGAGGACTCTTCAGCCGAAGTATTTGGAAGTCCCAGATAGCGGTAACAGTTGTCAGTTGTTCCGCCATTTACCAACAGCAAGTGTTTTGAAGCTTACTCAGCAGTACGCAAGGCCTTACCGTAACAATTCCGTGAATCTGACTGACATCCTCGTAGGCACCCAATCCCATTAGGAGTTGGAAATTTCATTGAGAGATGGTAAATGGAAGTCACCACACGCATCTTCTTCAGGAAAGGCCTACCCATGATAGCATTATAAGATATGTCTTCGTTCACAACCATAAACTCTGCAACCTGGGTTGCCACATAAGGTTCACTCCCCATCCTGATTGGGAGTTTCACACGTCCCACAATCTGAACTGGACCTCCAATAAATCCATATAAATCGTTGTAAGAAGGAAACATTTCTTTATCCAGGAGACCCATTTTTTGGTAGGTATCGTAAGCTATTATGTTACAGGAGCTTCCATTGTCCACTAAAATTCGATGCACATTCATTCCCCCAATGGAGAACATGACCACCAGAGCATCATTATGTGGGTGATGCACATGCTTTGCATCTTCTTCGGTAAAAGTGATGTCTGCAGCTTCCCCCTTAAACAGCTTTGGGGGCCTTTCAGCCAGATGGAAGACATTAGTAAGGGGAGCTCCTTTAGCCTCCCGAGCAAAATTTTTCATGGAGTTCCTGCTTGTGCCTCCGAAGTATGGACCTCCTATTATGGTGCGAATACTATTCGCCCTTGCTGTACGATCAGGTACCATTTTTTCTGCCTCCTTTCTTTCTTTCTCATCTTTATACTTTTTCGCGTCTTGTGCCACAAACTCTGTAAGGTATCCCTTCCTAATTAAATCCTCAACATGATCCTTCAAGTGACGACAGTCAGCTGTCTCGTGTCCGTTTGCATCATGAAATGCACAGTATTTCCTAGGTCCCTCCTCCCAGGTGGGCCGATGCGGGTCGGCTTCCTGAACACTCCAGCTTTGTCCCCAACCTCAAACACGTGTTCGAGAGGTGCTGCCAATGGGGTATACTCTAAATATTTATTATAATTCTTCAAGGGTGGGGGCTTGTATTCCACAGACCTCCTTGAACCAGTTGCATTCACAGTTAGAGGTGTTGTCCTTTCCTTGCGACCAGCTTCCCTTTCAGTGGAAGCTGAAGCTCCATGATAGGAAGCACGCCTATCCACATTTCTTCTCCTAGGACTATAGGACCTGCTTCTTTTTCTCCCATTCCAACCAGTTGGGTTGTTATCTTTCCTCAATTTAGCCATAGATTCCTCAACTACTTTATGAGCTTCAGCCCGTGCATAAAAATCAGCCAGCGTGACAGGTTCCTCCTTTTGAAGCTCCTTCCAGAAATCACTTCCAGGCCATATCCCAGCTATCAGAAAATTCTTATAGGTTTCATCTGTAGCCTTCCTCACTTTGGGCACCTCTGCGTTAAAACGCTTAAAATACTCTCTGAGAGTTTCCTTCTCCCTTTGCTTGATATTTGCCAAAGTGTTAGCATGAGGTGCAAATGCCATAGTAGCCCGAAATTGAGTCACAAAAAGTTCACTCATTTGCCTCCAGGAGCGAATTGAATTAGATGGCAGCCTCTTGAACTACTGATGAGCATTATCCCTTAGCGTAGCTGCCAACAGCCGGAATTTTGTGCGATCCCTGACTTGGTACACCTCCATCTCAGTACTAAAACGGCTGAGATATTCCACTGGGTCTGTGGTGCCATCAAACTTCAAATCTCCTACCCCCCTGTACCTAGGTGGAAGGGGTGAATCCCGGACCTTTTTAGTGAAAGGTGAAGCTACAGCTAGCCCTGATGTCGACCTCTTCTCAGCTTTAATTTTTTCCAGAGCTTTCCTCAAATCGGTCACCTTATAATTTGCATCCTCTCCGTCTGAGAGGTATTCCTCACTCTCATCTGTGTCTTCATTCGAGTCTCCATTCTGTTTGTGAGCTGAACTGTCTCGGGAGCTGGAGCTGCCTTCACTCCCGATAGCTGATTGGAGCTTAGTGGACCTAGACCTCCTGTCATGAGCCCGCTCTTCCTCTCTAGATTTTTCCTTCCTATAGCTTTTAGAACCCCTTGACTGAGACTTGTCAAGGTTGTCATTTCCATCCACCTTCTCCTTCGTTCCATCCAACACATGCCGTAAATCTTTACTATTGAGCTTCTTCCCGACTCGATCAAATACGCTCACACTCCTAGTTGGGGAGTCCACAGGACCTTCCTTCCGATCCACCTTCTCTCGATCCGTTTCAACATCAGAGAAATTATTTTTTCGAGCCTCTTGTTCAGGCTCTTCTTCACTCCCAAAATCCAAATTTCTTGGTGTCACTTTACGACGTCTAAAACACCTTTCCGAGGACCTATGCTTTCTTTGTCCCTTCTTTTTCCGCGACGATTTCCTTTCCAACTGGTCGATCCTACCATCCACAGCTTGAAGATGGTTAAGGATATCCTTAGCAGTTACTTCACCATCAGGATTGGCCTTATGCCTACCATCCTCGCCGCTCGGCGTTCGAACAGGTTCAGAATTTTCCGACATTGATTCAAGAGAGAAAGCCCCTCCTTCTAGCGCCAAAAATGTTGTGCAAAAAATTCACACGACACCCCGAGAAAGCCTCGCCGGAATAACAGGAATTATCCTTAGTTTTCGGATAATTAACAAACCGAACAGCTGTACCAAAACAAGGCAGCTGAACCTAATAATGGTAATTAGTGTTTTTTGGGCTGAGTTAGCAAGTTCACCGGACAATAATGGCAAAAATCCGGCCAAGTATGTCCAGGGATGTATTACTTAGGGTACACGTGCCTTGTGTATTCAGAAAGTAAAAAACCGAACCCCTTGCTAATTGCCTACATATCCTATTTATAGGAATCAAGCCCTAATGTAGTTCTTTTAGGTTAGGAATCCTTTCCTTGCCCATTAAGCCACGAAATTGATAGAATTCCATCCTTCCATCCATGTTAATCTCGAAGTATTTGTGTAGG
Source organism: Saposhnikovia divaricata (assembly GCA_036435485.1). Taxonomy (NCBI): domain Eukaryota; kingdom Viridiplantae; phylum Streptophyta; class Magnoliopsida; order Apiales; family Apiaceae; genus Saposhnikovia; species Saposhnikovia divaricata. The sequence goes on along the minus strand of CM071601.1, from coordinate 206,792,279 downwards.
AATATTCCTTATCCCTTAATCAGCTAGCCCCTTAGTTGAGTCCTGTTCGAAGTAGGACTCTCAAAGCCCAATCCTAAAATAACTCCATATATATCACAAATATATAATAATTATCATATTTAGAAACGTGTATCTCCATGAAATAAACTGTTAAAAGGACTCAATTTTGAAGGAATTTATGACCGTAGCGGAAGCGTAAATCACATTTACTTGCATAAAAACCTAATTAATCATGTATATAGATTTAAAAATTGTATGAACACAAGAAAAATACCTTGATAGCTTTCCTGGGATTGTTATGAATGTGTCTTTGATTTCCAGCAATCACCCCTCAAGTGTGGAGTGCTCTAATGGTATCCACCAAGATCAAGTATCATATAGTAGATTAAGAACAATTGAGAAAATTAATTAAATGGTTTGGAATGATTTTGATGAACTTCAAAAGCTCTCCATGATCTTCTAAACCTCCTGGGATGTTTTGTGTTGTGTGTTTGTGATGTCCTCCAACTCTTGGAAATGTTTGATATTTAAAGAAATAAAGTATTTACTTTATCTAATTAAATAATCATTTAATAATTAAAACCCTTTTAATTATTAATCCCATTCTGAAAACAATTCTCTCATAAAATTTAATTTCTCAAACTAAATTTTGTAATTAATAATTATTAAGAACTTTTCTTAATTTATTTATAATCTATTAAATCTCATTTAATAAATTATAAATAATTGCTAATTAATTATTTATTCAATAAATAAATAATTCATAGCCATTATTAATTATTCTCATCATCTATAAATATTTAGCCTTTTTATGGTGTGACCCTTTAGGTTCAATATTAAGCCGGTAGTAGAAATAAACAATAATAAACTATTTATTATTACTTATACGAATTACTAATTAATTCGTTAAATATAATTACATAAGTAATTAATATTTATTCTACATCGTGAGTGATACTTTTGAATATATCGCGACTATCCGGATAATATGAATTCATTGCTTAGAATATATAAAACCTATTCAGCAAATGGTTACTGTACAATCAATTCCTTCTATCCGACAATATCCCGATTAAATACAAGGCATGGATCGCGTGTCAAGCCTATTTAATTTAATCATATAATTTCTTATACATTATGTGTAGTTCATTTGAATTAGAAACTCTTTCTAACTTCAATTACTCTGGCCAGAGATTCCAGAACTAACATAGTAAGAACATCATAGGATATTCACTTTCTTTTACTGAAAGGGGTAGATTCTTTATCGATCGTTAACTATCTTCATATACAAATTCCTATACCCGGAATAGAACTAATGAATGTCCCTTGAGGACTTAGAACTAAACCAAAACATAGTTCATTGTATATAAGATTACTTTAACGGTCTCAAGTCTAAGGACACTTGTACCACCATCAACTTATGAACAACTATTAACACGTGAGTAAACTCCATTAGTCGTTCATTAGATCAAGTCACGTTCAGTGAACTTATTCTCCAATAAGCACCTACATACTAGCTATAGTGTCACCACACGAATGTCTATGAGAACAGACATCCTTCCGAGGAAGCAAGCATAGTATGTACCGATCTTTACGGATTGACTAACTCCCAATTAGTTATCCTACGATCGGGAACTATTTAAGTTTAGTGTTATCATCTTCTAGATCTCATTATTATAATCTCATTATAATTCTAGAAGCTTTACTCTAAACTATGGAACTTCTTATTTAAACACTTTAAATAGATAAAGCCCGTAATAAAAACAACAAGTCTTTTATTAATATAAATAAAATCAAATAAGATTACATGAAAGTATTTCCTAACCCATCACACATGATTGGGTTTAGGACAAAATACTATCAAACTCCCACTTGTACTAAAGCCAATCACTCTGGTATATTATACCCATCTTATCTCTATGTCGATCAAAGTGAGCCTGAGACAATGCCTTAGTAAATGGGTCCGCTATGTTGTTATGTGTGTCAATTCTTACGATGTTGACATCCCCTCTTTCTATGATCTATCGAATCAGATGAAAGCGCCGCAACACGTGTTTGGAATTCTTATGGGATCTTGGTTCCTTAGCTTGAGCTATCGCAGCGTTGTTATCACAATACAACACTATAGGATCCTCAATGCTAGGAACTACTCCCAAATCAGAAACAAATTTCCTCATCCAGACAGCTTCCTTTGCAGCTTCACATGCAGCTATATATTCCGCTTCCGCTGTGGAGTCAGCCGTTGTAGGCTGTTTGGAACTCTTCCAACTAATCGCTCCCCCATTTAGAGTAAATACATACCCTGACTGGGATCTGCTACCATCGCCTTCTGATTGAAAACTAGAGTCAGTATAACCCTCAATTTTCAATTCAGATCCACCAAAAATAAGAAAAACATCTTTAGTCCTTCTCAAGTACTTCAATATGTTCTTCACTGCTTTCCAGTGTTCTTCACCTGGGTTAGACTGATATCTGCTCATCACACTAAGTGAATGAGCAACATCAGCTCTAGTACATAACATCGCATACATGATGGATCCTATTGCCGAGGCATAAGGAATCCTACTCATGCACACCCTTTCCTCATATGTCTTTGGAGACATCTTCTCGGAAAGAGTAATCCCATGACTAATAAGAATGAGACCTCTTTTCGAGTTCTCCATGCTAAACCGTTTTAGCACTTTATCGATGTATATACCTTGGGATAGGCCAATCATTCGATTAGATCTATCTCTATAGATCTTCATCCCTAAAATATAGGATGCCTCTCCCAAGTCCTTCATAGTGAAGTTCTTTGATAGCCAGACCTTGACTGATTGTAACATCGGTATATCATTTCCTATTATAAGTATGTCATCCACATACAATATAAGAAATGTTACCGCGCTCCCACTAACCTTCTTGTAAACACATGGTTCATCTAAGTTTTTGATAAAATCAAACTCTTTGATTGTCTCATCAAAACGGATGTTCCATCTTCGAGAAGCTTGCTTCAAACCATATATGGTTCGCAGCAGTCTACATATTAGATTTTCGTTTCCACTGGAAACAAAACCTTCTGGCTGTGTCATATACACTTCCTCTTCAAGTTTCCCATTGAGGAGGGCCGTCTTTACGTCCATTTGCCAGATCTCGTAATCATAGTAGGCTGCTATCGCAAGCAAAATCCTAATGGATTTGAGCAAGGCTACAGGCGAAAAGGTTTCATCAAAGTCAATCCCTTGTCTTTGTTTGAATCCTTTTGCCACAAGCCTGGCCTTATAGGTCTCCACCTGGCCATCTGCTCCTAAATTTCGTTTGTATATCCATTTGCACCCAATGGGTTTAACTCCTTCAGGTGCCTCAACCAAAGTCCACACTTGGTTTATATACATCGAGTCCATTTCGGATTTCATGGCATCCTGCCATTTCTCTGAGTCATTACAACTCACAGCCTCTTCATAAGTCATAAGGTCCTCATCATCAACAAATGAGAAATCATCATCATTTTCAATGACAAGCCCGTAATATCTTTCGATTGGGCGGGACACTCTCTCTGACTTACGTAAAGGTTGTTCTACAGAAGGTTGTTCTTTCTGAACAGGTACTTCTTCTCTAATCGTTGCATTTTGTGGTTCTTGAACTTCATCAAGTTCAATATTTCTCCCACTGTTTCTATCAAGGAGGAACTGTTCCTCTAAGAAGTGTGCGTGTCTAGAAACAAATATCCTTTGATCAGAAGGATCATAGAAATAATATCCATGACCTTCTTTAGGATATCCCACAAAACTGCATTTCACGGATCTAGGTTCCAACTTATCATTTTCAACTTTCTTGACATAAGCTGGACACCCCCAAACCTTAACATGTTTAAGACCTGGTTTCTTCCTACTCCACATCTCATGTGGGGTCGTGAGAACCGATTTAGAAGGCACCTTGTTCAGTAAATACGCTGACGTCTCTAAAGCATAACCCCATAGTGATACTGGAAGATCAGTAAAGCTCATCATGGACCTCACCATATCTAATAGAGTACGATTCCTTCTCTCAGATACTCCATTTAATTGTGGAGTATAGGGAGGGGTCCATTGAGAAACTATACCATTTTCTTTAAGATAACCTAAAAACTCTCCGCTTAAGTACTCACCTCCTCGATCTGATCGAAGAACTTTTATACTACGTGCGGTTTGTTTTTCTACTTCATTTCTATATTCCTTGAACTTTTCAAAAGCTTCGGATTTGTATTTCATAAGATATACATATCCTAACCTGGATCGATCATCCGTAAAAGTAATGAAGTATGAAAATCCTCCTCTATCACTTGTTGACATTGGTCCACATACATCTGTGTGTACCAAGTCTAACAACCCCGCAGCTCTCTCTCCATGTCCAGTAAATGGAGATTTAGTCATTTTACCCATGAGACAAGACTCGCATGTAGGATATGATTCAAAATCAAAATGTTCTAGTAACTTATCCTTATGTAATGTGCGAAGTCTGTTCTCACTAATATGACCTAGTCTGTAGTGCCATAAATAAGTAGGATTTTTATTATCTCTTTTTCTTTTATTATTAGGTTGTTCAATTTGAAACAAATTATGTTCTAAGTCACATGTATACAAACCATTATGTAATGTACCGTATCCATAAGTAATATTATTTCTCTTAATTAAACATTTATTATTCTCAACAATAAATGTAAAACCATCCGAATCAAGTACAGGAATAGAAACAATATTTCTTACAATAGATGGTACATAATAACATTTATTCAACACAATAGTTTTGCCCGTAGGCATATGCAAAGGAAATGATCCTACAGCTGCAGCAGCAACTCTTGCTCCATTGCCAATCAATAGAATCACTTCATCTTCCCCCAGAGGTCTACTTTGCTTTAGTCCCTACAACGAATTGCAAATATGAGACCCACAAGCAGTATCCAATACCCAAGTAGAAATCTGACTTAAAGACATATTTAGTTCAATCATGAACATACCTGTATCAGAAGCGGTAATCTCATTGCCCTTCTTATTCTTTAACTCTGCAAGGTAAACCTTGCAGTTCCTCTTCCAGTGTCCCACCTTGTTACAGTGGAAGCAAACTGCTTTGCTTTTTGGGTCAGCGTTTGGTGGAACATGCTTATTCTCACCCTTTTTCTTATTCTTCGGCTTCCAGTTCCTCTTCCTCTTAGTAGAGGTACTGGCACCGATCATAAGAACAGAACCCCTTTTGGAGGGAAAATTCGCCTCAGTAGTTTTCAGCATGTTGTGGAGCTCAGCTAAGCTGACATCCAGCTTGTTCATGTGAAAGTTCATAACGAACTGCGAGAACGAATCCGGGAGTGACTGCAAGACTAAATCTTGGCATAACTCCCCATCCATGACAAAACCTAACTGCCCTAGATGCTCAATCAGATTGATCATCTTAAGCACATGGTCATTCACAGACGACCCTTCAGCCATTCTACATTGGAATAGCTCTTTCGATATATCATATCGAGCGGTTCTCCCTTGTACATCATAAAGCTCCTGTAGATGTATCAGAATGGTAGGAGCATCCATTTTCTCATGTTGCTTCTGTAACTCAGGTGTCATGGATGCTAGCATGACACATTGAGCAACATTAGCAGCATCTAACCATTCATTATACACTTCTCGTTCATGGAAAAGTGCATCATCAGAAGGAGGTACAGGTAAAGGCGAGTCAAGCACATAATCCTTCTTCTCAGCCCTGAGAACGATTCTCAGGTTTCGAAGCCAATCAGCATAATTGGGACCTGTCAATTTGTTCGCATCAAGTATGCTACGGAGTGATAGAGTAGAAGACATGATCTATAAATCTGAAATTTGTGAACACATAACAACATTAGTAGATATCCAATTTTATTATAACACCTTATGAATCGGGTCTTTATTCATAGGTGGCTCCCACAGTTTTATTAAAATTATACAACCCTCAAATGTATAACTTAAGCATTCTCAATGCATGTGAGAATAGGGATCCTACTTTCCATTATATAACCTCGGCTGTAGCACGAAACGCTATGTAATGTTCCATAGGCAGATAACTATTTATCAATTACATCTCATGTTATTCCCTAATTCCATTTAGCCTTTTGAATCATTGAATCACGGCTGTAGCACGTCTAAATTCAATATTCTAAGTCAAGTGAGACCCAACATCTCGTTAAATTAATAAGATCTCAATAGCCCACGGCTGTAGCACGTAACGACAATTGGATTCTAATTAATTATACGCATCTCAGGTAATAGACAAGTAATTCCTATTTTTGAAAACGAAGCCCTCGGCTGTAGCACGAAACGACAAAGCTCAAAACTAAGAATTACTTTTTACCATGTTGGAAGGCTATGACCGACACAAGCCCGTTGTGACATTGGCCATTTTATTACTTGATATTAAATAACGAGGGATTTTATATTATTTAGGTTACGAAACGTTTTCGTTAAAACCTAAAGTCAAACATGCATTTTATATACGATATATAAAACTATATATATTATCTCATGGCATTTCTATGCACACATATATATAGGCAAACATGTTATATCATGTTAAACATTGTTAAACATCTATATGAAACAATATTAGTATTTTAAAGCATTTTAACACAATTAAAACGGATTTAAAATTAATTTTTAAAATTTATTTGACCACTCCATTAGATCCGTCTCGGAAAAACGAATCCAACGATATATTATACGCCTCAAACAGAGTTACGGATCAACGGGAAAAATCAAAATACGAATCAGGGTCATTTCTGTCATCTACAGACCCTGTAACGCATTACCAGAATGCGTTACAGGCCAAAAATACCATTTTTACACTGTCACGCATTCAACAGATGCGTTACGTAGTGATGACTTCATGCTGACGTCATGCTGACGTCAACAACCCGACCCGACCCGAGATCTGACCCGATATCCGACCCGACCGACCTCGTCTAACCCGACCCGGCGCGTGAGCTGCACGCGCGGCGCGTGAGCCGCCAGCGCGTGTCACCCACGCGCGGTTCCCAGTCTCGCGCACTGAACTCTGTTTTAGTCGACAGAAACAATTTTAAATATATAATATATACTATATCAGTCAGCTAATATTTAATAAAAATTTCAGTCGACCAGTCCATTTTGTTAAGCCCACCAGCCCAATAATACTACCTTTTTGGGCCCCCAACTTTAATAACCCATCTAGATATTTTATAAATAATATATATTCATACAAGCTTGAAACATTCCGAATTTTTTTCTGGGATCTATATACATGCAACCTATGCTCTGATACCATTGAAGGAATTTATGACCATAGCGGAAGCGTAAATCACATTTACTTGCATAAAAACCTAATTAATCATGTATATAGATTTAAAAATTGTATGAACACAAGAAAAATACCTTGATAGCTTTCCTGGGATTGTTATGAATGTGTCTTTGATTTCCAGCAATCACCCCTCAAGTGTGGAGTGCTATAATGGTATCCACCAAGATCAAATATCATATAGTAGATTAAGAACAATTGAGAAAATTAATTAAATGGTTTGGAATGATTTTGATGAACTTCAAAAGCTCTCCATGATCTTCTAAACCTCCTGGGATGTTTTGTGTTGTGTGTTTGTGATGTCCTCCAACTCTTGGAAATGTTTGATATTTAAAGAAATAAAGTCTTTACTTTATCTAATTAAATAATCATTTAATAATTAAAACCCTTTTAATTATTAATCCCATTCTGAAAATAATTCTCTCATAAAATTTAATTTCTCAAACTAAATTTTGTAATTAATAATTATTAAGAACTTTTCTTAATTTATTTATAATCTATTAAATCTCATTTAATAAATTATAAATAATTGCTAATTAATTATTTATTCAATAAATAAATAATTCATAGCCATTATTAATTATTCTCATCATCTATAAATATTTAACCTTTTTATGGTGTGACCCTTTAGGTTCAATATTAAGCCGGTAGTAGAAATAAATAATAATAACCTATTTATTATTACTTATACAAATTACTAATTAATTCGTTAAATATAATTACATAAGTAATTAATATTTATTCTACATCGTGAGTGATACTTTTGAATATATCGCGACTATCCGGATAATATGAATTCATTGCTTAGAATATATAAAACCTATTCAGCAAATGGTTACTGTACAATCAATTCCTTCTATCCGACAATATCCCGATTAAATACAAGGCATGGATCGCGTGTCAAGCCTATTTAATTTAATCATATAATTTCTTATACATTATGTCTAGTTCATTTGAATTAGAAACTCTTTCTAACTTCAATTACTTTGGCCAGAGATTCCAGAACTAACATAGTAAGAACATCATAGGATATTCACTTTCTTTTACTGAAAGGGGTAGATTCTTTATCGATCGTTAACTATCTTCATATACAAATTCCTATACCCGGAATAGAACTAATGAATGTCCCTTGAGGACTTAGAACTAAACCAAAACATAGTTCATTGTATATAAGATTACTTTAACGGTCTCAAGTCTAAGGACACTTGTACCACCATCAACTTATGAACAACTATTAACACGTGAGTAAACTCCATTAGTCGTTCATTAGATCAAGTCACGTTCAGTGAACTTATTCTCCAATAAGCACCTACATACTAGCTATAGTGTCACCACACGAATGTCTATGAGAACAGACATCCTTCCGAGGAAGCAAGCATAGTATGTACCGATCTTTACGGATTGACTAACTCCCAATTAGTTATCCTACGATCGGGACCTATTTAAGTTTAGTGTTATCATCTTCTAGATCTCATTATTATAATCTCATTATAATTCTAGAAGCTTTACTCTAAACTATGGAACTTCTTATTTAAACACTTTAAATAGATAAAGCCCGTAATAAAAACAACAAGTCTTTTATTAATATAAATAAAATCAAATAAGATTACATGAAAGTATTTCCTAACCCATCACACATGATTGGGTTTAGGACAAAATACTATCAAATTTACGCCTCCTAAAACCTAGAAGGTAATCCTTATCCATTCGATCCTGCAGAGGTGGAACCTGTGAGTACACCTGAACCTGCACAACTTCCCTCAAAAGTAAACCTCCACCTCCAGAGCTTCCCCCGAGTGGTACACCTCCCTTTTTTCAGCAACCTTGTTCCTACATTTTAAACACCCTACCAGGCCTCCAACATCTATGGGCCCAAAGCCAAACCCATTACAAATTTTAGGCACAACAAAAACGTAAAAGAAAGTTAAAAACATATATATTTTTGTAAATATCCCTATTTCTCTTTATATTGAATATTCAACTACTATTATTTTATTTCATGTCACTTTATCTTTTTACTCCTGGATATTTATTAGAGTTGAATATTTCTGTTTTAACTCCTGAATATTTATCTTTTTAATACTTTATAGGTTCATGCCACTTTTAGATATGATCTAGGAAATACATTTTCAGTTAATGAGGTTAGAGAGAAAAGAGATGAAATGAAGGATACAAACTTGCAGCTCTGTACTTAAATCAAGAAAATATTAGATGATAGAATTACTCAGTCAAGAAAATGGAAGGCTGTTTGGATGGTGAGAGTAGGTATAAAGTCGAGTACAACACCGGATTTCTAACAGTTGATTTAGATAAAAGGTCTTGTGATTGCAAAATATTTGATCTAACAGGGATACCATGTTCCTATGCATTGGATGCTATTTATGATAGAAGGCATCAACCGTTTGAATACTGTTATAGGGAGAATATTGTATAACAATATTTTGGAGGTTTGCTGGATTATCGGAGCAAAATACAGATATTTTGCTAACAAAAGAAGAACAAAGGATTAGGGTTTGTGTGTATGAATGTGGCTGAGCTTGATAGGTGTTTTTCAGGTAAACTGTTTCTCATCCGTATCAAGGTGCCTACGTACCCTATTTATAGGGATCAAGCCTGACGTAGTTCTTGGGCCACAAGTTACCTAGGCGGGCTAGGGTTTTAAGAGATAAGCCAAAGTCCAAGCCCATGTAGCTAGGGCTGACGTGGCAATGAGTCATCAATCCTATCCATGATCCAGCTGTAAAAGCCTACGACCTCGAACGGATAAGTATGGAATGAAAGATCCATCAGGGCCCTTGCATGCGACCTAGAGAGGCCTGGCCACGCGAAGCGATCCCTTGACGGGAGCCAAACGAAGCGATCCCCGGGTAGCGACCCCGGTAGATGCGACCCCGAGGCTGAGCAGCATGAGAGGCGCATAGGCCTAGTGTGAGAGGATAGACAAGGTGCTCCTGTAGCGAGGTGCAATCACGTAGCGAGCGAGGCACTCCTGTAATGGAGATATTATGTCCAAAGCATGCTGGGCTGATTCCAATTATGGGCTTTAGTGACCCAATCTTCATCTTCTAGGCCCATCATAGATTATGAACCATCAATTTAGGTAATTAAATCAATTCAGCCATTATGCCAGATTTGGGCATAACAACTACCCCCCGAGTCCATATTGCCATTGGAGATGCGATGTGGACTCAAAGAACACGAGTTGTCACTGCGAAGCGAGCCCAAGAACAGATATAACCCTTGAAGTAGTCGCGACCCCAAGAATTTGAAAGGTTTTGACAGCTGTTGTGTCTTGAGATGTGTGTCCTACGGTCGAGATTTCAACACGTGTCCCATGTCTTTCTCTCTCCTGATGACTATATATACTCCTGTCACTATCATTTCCTTTTTTATTCTCACGAACACATTATTGAAGTGCTGTCAGTTTGCTCCCGGATCAAACGCAAAGAATTCTCAGGCCCTTTCACCAGCGACCCCAAGTTTCTTTCGATTTTTTCAATCTTCTTCTTCAAAAAGTAAGTCTTTTTTCTCTTCTTGCATTTAAATTACTGTTCTTCATTATAATTGCACGATTAGATAGCGTAAATTGCATGCGATGCAGACCCAAATAACTGCGATCCAAAAATGTCAATTTTATGATGCGACCCGTCCTCGCTATTGTAGGAGTGCGATCCGTGATTACTTAGATAGAAACATAGGTTAAGAACGTTAGCCTTTCCCTTAGGATTGCGACCCCCCACATTCCCTGTGAACGACACGAGAACACATAGAGCCTTTCTGTCCGCTTGTTTCTTTCCTCCTTCATTTGTTTTCTGTAAGGCCACACACTTAATCATTTCACCCTTTTCAGATGTCTCAAGACGATAGCTCAAGGACACCTTCTCCTATGCCTGATATACAAATCAGCGATGCTGCAGCAGCCAACATCGCAAAAGCTACGAGCACTAGTGAGAGCTCGTTCAAACTATACTTCGACCCTCTATGGTCTAACGAGGAATATACCCGCGAAGTGCCTCTGATTTTGTGGAGAACAAAGCACCCTTCCAGCTCGCGGGATCACTCCCTGGATGTACTCCCAGCCGGGGACGAACCTCACATTATGACTGACATCGAGCATGACATCGCATCTTTGACAAAGAAAGGGGATGAACTCAGCGCTAGGGCAGCGGAAATTCTCTCCAAAGCGCCTCCACAACGAACCATGCCTCCATCACAAACTGTGTCACCCATTCACATAAGTGACTCTCCAACAGATTCATTAGGCGATGCCTATTACGACATCGAGGGAGGTGCTGATAACGAGGCCAACTCTGATGATTCTGACTACGAAGAGCCTTCCTCTGATGACGGCGGCCTCGATGAAGTAGCCAAAGTCGTTAATTTCACTGATTACAATTATGTTCCAGAAGCTTCCCCTGAACCTTACGAACCAACTCCTCAACCTGAGTTAGAAGGAACCATTTATGTTGGTGGTCCTCGTCCTGAAGACATCGAGCCAGGCTCGAAAGTGAAACCCGGCCAACCTCGTGTTTTAGGCTGTAGAGATTTGTCAACGACCCTAGATACAGAATCTTTATCTAAGGCGGTTGACATTTTCAGGCCAGAAGGCAAAATTATTCTTCCCAAATCTGCGATGCGATGCTACCGCTTCGATCATCGAGAGAATGATGGCAGGGTGCCTCGTATGGTTCTGACCTCGGCCATGATGAAGATAGGCGTATCCTCTCCCCTTCACCCTTTTATTAGGGATGTTTGTGAAACGTACCATCTTGCCCCAATCCAAATAAATCCCAATGGCTACAGAGCCATGATTGCTCTTTACATCCTCTACCACAAGCTCGGCTACCCTGAGTTGGATGCGAGGACCATGGGATATTTCTTGCAATTGAAGCGATGCGGGGCATCAGACTTTGGCTACGTTTATTTCTCCATGTGGCCAGAGTTCAACAAGAAAGAACTATACCACAGTGCCCCAAGTAATGCCGGGTCGTGGAAAGGCCCTTATTTTTACGTCCACGACGTGCCCAGAGTCAAGACCTCTTTTAACTATCTTCCAGGTATGGAACTTAACCTTTTAATTTCATCCCCCTTTCATTCAATCCATGAATTAACTCGTCCTTCCTGAGATCGCAGTTGGTCAAGTGCGAACCGTCCTAAAGGGCGAAGAGAAGCAACGTGCCGATGACGTGCTGAAGACCCCACGGGAGGCTCGCAACATTAGGACTCTTCTTTCACTTGAGAACCTAATCGAGTGCGGTTTTCTGAAAGAAGGGGTCGGTCTTCCTTCTAAAACGAGGCCCTCAGGAGCGAGGAAGACCTCCTTAAAGAGAAAGGCTCGCGAGGAGGCCTCGTCCTCTCGAGTTGTTGTTACCACTGACGAGGGTATTCTCCTCGTTATAATATGACCATTATTCTGTCCTCGCTAACTTTAACACTGCATTCATCCTTACTGTTCTCGCATTTGCATAACTTGTATTATTATCATGCTTCTAACATCATTTTACTTCTATTTTTCAGGCATGTCGGGTAAGAGTGGTCGCAGACCTCCTTTTCTCCAGAAGAGCGGGGCCATACCCGTTCCGAAGACTGATCCAGTCCCTCCAAAACCAAAATCTGTTGAACTGCCACCTCCTCCACCCCTATCTCTGAACACTGAGATCGTCCAGCGAGCCCAGGGTACCCCTGAGGACCACATCTCCAAGAAAGCTAGAAAGGATGAATCTCTACTCCCTGCTCCTAAGCATCCAGCCACCGCTACCCCCGTTCATCACCTTTTCGCGAAGCATGGGTATAACCATGCTACCGAAGAGGAGTGCACGAGCTGGGTGGGGGCTGAGCTGATTGATAATGCCGAGTCTCTGTCCAAGTGCTTGTCTGAAGCGTTCATCCGTCAAACTTCTCATCTAAAGGAACTGAAGACCCTTGCCTTCGCTAAAACCAAACTGGAGAAGGAGGTCGCAGTCCTTAGATTCCAGAAGGAAGAGGACAAGAGATCGCTGATGAAGACCCACAGGCTCGCCCTCGAGACAGAAACTGCTTCTCTGCGATCCGAGCTCAAGAAAATCACGGATGAGAGGAATATGTTCAGCAAGTCCCTGAAGGAGGCAGAGGAGCTTGAGGAGACTCTTCGGAGAGAGCATGGGGAGGAGGTCGGCAAGTTGAAGAAGGAGCTCGAGGCTGCCAAGCTCGACCATGATGCTGTTGTGGAGGCCGCCCAAGTTGAATTCATGAAGACCTTCATCCGAAGGGTTCCTGAATTTGACTGGGAGAAGCTCGGGCCTGGAAATGCCGAGTTCGCTGAATCTCTTCGTAAGGAAATAGAAGAAGAGGATGCGAAGGAGGCGGCCAGGCTCGCCAGCGAAGCCACCCAAGCCAACGCAGCTGAAGCCTCCAAGACTTAAACTATTTCTTTGTTTCTGAATATTGAACTGGGGATGCGGACACCCCTTGAATGTCTCGCAATCATGTAATATTGTTTCATTTAACTTTGATAACCTCTAACTGAACTGGGATCGCATGGCGACCCTTTCTTTATGAATATTGCATTTTAACTTTTCCATCCAATATTGCCTCGTTATTTTTGCCCATAACATATTTGCACATTTAGCTTCGCTTCTTTAGTACTTTGACTTCGAGATTATATCTTTATTTCATCTTTGTTGAATTGTCTTGAACAATTTGGTGACCTACATGGGCCACCAAATTGTTGTAGCAGTAACTTCAAATGCGATCCTTGCATCGTTGAGATGGCTTGGACCTTAACATGTTAATGTTAACAAACAGGCAAGTAAAACGTACAATAAAAAGTAATTCATAGATAAATTGAACTTTTATATTGATAAACGGGGCGAAGCCCAAACAAGTTGACAAGCGGGGCGAGGCCCAATAATTGATAAGTGGGGCGAGGCCCAATAAATGATAAGTGGGGCGAGGCCCAATAAATGATAAGTGGGGCGAAGCCCAATGCCATTACATCATAAAGGGAAGGTGTCTATACGACCACTACCCCCCAATATTTTGTATGGATTTATTCATGCGAAATAGATAGAAACTACCAGAAGCGATGCCTTTACTGATAGTATTTGCGCAAATGTTCCGCATTCCAAGCTCGCGGAATGACCTTATCCTTCATGTCTGTGAGGTAATAAGTTCCCTCTGAGAGAGTAGCATAGATTTTGTAAGGCCCTTCCCAATTAGCACCAAAGACACCGTGGCCTGGGACCTTAGTGTTAGGCATGACTCTCCTAAGCACGAGGTCACCTGTTTTTAAAGAACTTGCTTTGACCTTTCCATTGTAGTACCTCGCTGTCCTCTGTTGGTAAGCTGCGAGGCGAAGCTGAGCCTCGCTTCTTGTTTCTTCTATCATGTCTAGGTATAATCTATGGTTCACCTCATTTGCATCGGGATCGTAGTGTTCCCTTCTGAACGACCCGGAGCCTACTTCAACAGGGACCATAGCCTCGCAGCCATATGTTAAGGAAAATGGAGTCTCTCCAGTTGTGGTCCTTGGGGTCGTGTTGTATGACCACAAGACCCTTGGTAATTCTTCAGGCCAATTGCCTTTGCTCTCCTCTAACTTGGCCTTCAAAGTATGTTTGATGATTTTGTTGATGGCCTCAGTTTGACCATTTGTCTGGGGGTGACTCACAGCTGAAAAACTCTTCTTGATCCCCAGGTTCTCATAGAATTCTTTCATGTCCTTGCTATCAAATTGTTTTCCATTATCTGATATGAGCTGATAAGGAATTCCATAGCGACACACTATTGCCCTGTACACAAAGTCCTTGAGTTTCTTTGCAGTAATAGTGGCTCGGCCTCGGCCCACTTGGTGAAATAATCAACGGCCACAACTGCATACTTGACACCTCCCTTGGCCTTAGGTAGCTCCCCAATCAAGTCAATGCCCCACATAGCAAAGGGCCATGGGCTCGTTAGCGAGGTGAGGTGCGAGACCGGAGCATTGCTATAATTAACGATCCTTTGGCAGTTATCACACCTTCTAGCGAACTCGAAAGCATCTCTTTTCAAAGTAGGCCAGTAGTACCCTTGGCGAAGAATCTTTTGGGCTAGGGAACTACCTCCCGAGTGATTGCCACATATTCCTTCATAAACTTCTCTGAGAATGTAATTGCGTTCTTCTCCATCCACACATCTTAGGAGCGGGGTGTTGAACCCTCTTCGATATAGGACCTCGTCATAGATGACATAGCGAGCCGCCTGATATTTGATTTTTCTTGCCTCTTTTTTGTCTTGAGGCAGGGCTCCACTTTTCACATACTCCCATATGGGGGTCATCCAGGTCGACCTTGGGGTCGTTATCTCCATAACAAACTCCTCTGGCACACTGGGTTTTGTCTGAATTTCCAGTGGGATAATTCCAAGTAGGGTGGCCTCGCGACGCGACCCCAACTTTGCTAATGCATCAGCCCCTTGATTCTTTTCTCTTCTAATATGAACCACTTTGATATTGTTGAACTTTTTCATCAACTTCTGTGCACATCGCAAATATAGTTCAATCTGCTCACCTCTAGCTTGCCACCCACTCCAAAGTTGATATGTTACTAGCATGGAATCGCTATAAGCTATGAGATTTTCCACCTTCATTTCAAGTGCCAGTCTGAGGCCAATAATGAGGGCCTCGTATTCTGCTGCATTGTTGGTGGCCTCGAAGGCGAAGTGCACTGCACTTTGTATCTTGCGACCTTCTGGAGTTACTAACTCGATGCCGGCCCCAGCTCCTTCCTTATTAGATGCTCCATCAACATATAGTTCTCACCACGAGGCGGAATTTTCTTTCTTAGCCTCGCTAGATGCGGTCTCCGGGATCGGTATGATAGCCATTTTATCTTCCTCAGATTGAGGAGGGAATTCCAGAATAAAGTCTGCAAGTGCCTGACCTTTAATGGGACCACGCGGCTTGAACTCAATATCAAATTGGCTGAGTTCCACTGTCCATTTCAACAATCTCCCTGAGGATTCTGGCTTATGCATTACCTGCCTCAATGGATAGGCTGTGCGAACCTCAATGCTATGGGCCTGAAAGTAGGGCCTTAATTTCCGCGAGGCCAGCACCAGGGCGTAGGCTAGCTTCTCCATGTTGGTGTAGCGAGTCTCAGCATCTAACATCCTTTTGCTAACATAGTACACAGGATACTGAACTTTCCCCTCCTCGCGAACTAAAACTGCACTGACCGCATGTTCTGACACCGCGAGGTAGACAATGAGCGTCTCCCCGTCCTTGGGCTTGGATAATACTGGTGGCGAGCCAAGTTGCTCCTTAATATTCTGAAAAGCCTCCTCGCATTGAGGGGTCCACTCAAAGTTTTTTCCAACCTTCTTAATTGCCTTGAAGAACTCATGGCATTTATCTGATGATTTAGAGACGAACCGGTTAAGGGCTGCAATCCGTCCCGTTAGGCTCTGAACTTCCTTCACACTTCTTGGGGATCGCATGTCTACCAAGGCCTTTATTTTTGCAGGGTTCGCTTCAATTCCCCTATGATTGACAATGAACCCTAAGAACTTTCCAGACTCTACTCCAAAGACACACTTCTGTGGATTGAGCTTCATTCTGTACTTCCTCAGTATATCAAACATTTCAGCGAGGTGGGCGATGTGATCCCCAGCCTCTTTGGATTTTACCAGCATGTCATCTACATAGACTTCCATTGTCTTCCCAATCTGCTTTTCAAACATCATATTAACGAGCTGTTGATAGGTGGCCCCTGCATTAAGGAGACCGAAGGGCATCCCTATGTAGCAATAGAGACCTCTATCCGTGATAAACGAGGTGTGCTCTTGATCAGGGCCGTACATGGGTATCTGATTGTACCCAGAATAAGCATCCATGAAAGAGAGGAGTGCATGCCCTGCTGTTGCATCCACTAGCTGATCAATCCTTGGCAATGGGAAACTATCCTTTGGGCAATGCTTGTTGAGATCAGTGAAATCCACACAAGTTCTCCATTTTCCGTTTGGCTTCTTCACGAGGACAGGGTTCGCGAGCCAGTCAGGGTAGAATGATTCCCTAACGAGCCCGACCTTGAGTAGTCTGTCCACCTCTTCTTTGAGAGCTTCGGCTCGCTCTCCACTTATTGGTCGCCTTTTCTGTCTAACACCTTTTTTGCTTGGATCCAAGTTGAGCCTATGGCACATCACATTAGGATCGATCCCAATCATGTCTTCATGCGACCAGGCGAACACATCAAGGTTGGCCTTCAGAAAAGTGACCAATCTCTCTCTCAGATCAAGGTTGAGTTGCGACCCTATTTTCAACACCTTTGAAGGATCCTGCACATCAACAAGAATAGGGATCGTGTCTTCAGCTGCCCCCGCTCGCTCCACATGCTCTGGGATGCGAGGATCCAGGTCTAGATCATATTCACGAGCCTGACTAGATTCCGCCTCGCAGGGGTTTACACCTGCGTGCCCAAACTCCTTAACAACAGTTGTTGTCTGAGTGATACCATTTGGCAGTTCTGTCAGTGTAGATGTTTCTTTGCGAACCCATTTCCCCTTTCGGGCTCACACAGCGGCCTGCTCTGGGCTCTCCTCGCTATCACTATCTGTAGCCTCTTCAACAATCCCTTCCTGGAGAACCATTACTGGCTGCGAGGTTTCCATCATTAAAGCACCTGGTACTGGTTCTACCTGAATTCCCAAATTATCAAAATAACCAGCTGGGAGTTCCTCGATTGATATGATGTTGCATTCATTTGAGGGTCGCGAGGCCGATTTGCGAGCCCTATCTTCCTCCTCGCTTTCCATCCTGTCTACCATAGATATGCTACCCTTTTCAGCGGACTTAAGGGCCTTGTTGTAACATTCTCGTGATTCATGCTGTGCCCCCTTGACACATCCTACTCCATTTGGGGTAGGAAACTTCATGGAGAGATGATAGATAGAAGTGACCACCCTCATTTCCTTAAGTATAGGCCTCCCTACAATAGCATTGTACGCTGAAGGTTGATCCACCACCATGAAGTCTGCGATCTGGGTAGTGATGCAGGGCTCGTCTCCTAAGGTCACAGGAAGTCGTATGAGACCCTTGACACTCACCGAGGCTCCAGTAAAACCATACAAGTGTCCCACAGTTGGGATGAGATCTTTATCCACGTAGCCCATCTTTTGGTAGACTTCGTATGTCAGGAGATTCACAGCACTCCCATTATCCACCAGAACTCTATAGACATTCTGCGATCCAATGCGAATTCGAACAACGAGGGCATCAGAATGAGGGTGATGAACCCACTTCGCATCCTCCTCAGTGAACATGATGTTCGTATCTTCCCCCTTAAAGAGCTTTGGGGGTCGCTCTTGCAAGTGATGTACATTGGTGAGAGGTCGCTCCCTGGCCTCGCGAGCATACCTCTCTCTGGCTTTATTGCTGTCTCCCCCGATGTGGGGTCCCCCAATTATCACATGAATACTTCCACCTCGCGCTTCCCTTTCTTTAATGACTGGGTTCTGTTCAGGTGGGGGGGCTTGATTATACCCAAGGCCAGACTTGGGATTATGTTTCTTCACCTCGCGAACAGCCCATTCAGTTAATTTTCCTTCACGAATTAACTGATCCACTTGCTGCTTCAGCTCTCGGCAGGTTGATGTATCATGCCCTGTTTGTTCATGAAAGGCACAATACCTGCTCGTGTTTGCGGTCCCTTTCAGACCCATCGGTGTAGGTTTCCTGAATATCCCCTTGTTTTCATTGACAGCATAAATGTGATCAATTGGGGCGACCAGAGGGATATATTTGTCTCCATCCCTCGCGGGGCGAGATCTCGGTGGGGATCGCCTCAGAGGATCGCGATCTCTCCTTTTTGGGCTGGGGCTTCGACTTCGATCCCGTCCTCGCCTTGGACTCCTGGAGTCCTTTCTTTTTACCCCCCGATTCCTATTCCAACTGCCACTCCTTTCATTATTCTTCTTCAAATCTGCGAGTGACTTCTCAACACGCTTGAAAGGCTCAGCGATCTTGTGCAATTCAGAGAGAGTACTAGGGGTCTGCTCTTGTAACTTCTTCCAAAATTCTGTTCCTTCCCTTACTCCAGCGATGAGGAAATTTTTCACAGCTTCGTCATTTGCACCTCGCACGCGAGGCACCTCAGCATTGAACCTTTTGAAGTAATCATGAAGGGTTTCGCCTTCCTTCTGTTTTATGTTTGCTAAGGTGGACACAGGGGGTGCATAGAGCATCGAGGACTGGAACTGTTTGATAAAAATGTCCACGAGTTGCTCCCAAGAATCGATGACAATCAACGCCCCTAGCTTTGAAAACCACTGCTGAGCACTTCCCCTGAGCGAGGCCGCAAATAGTCTACACCTCGCTAGTAACGAAACCTGATAAACATCCATCTCATTGTTGAATCGAATCACGAACTCCGCTGGATCAGTGTCGCCATTATAGGTCATATCATGTTGATGGCCTCGAAACACTGCAGGACGCGGAGCGGTTCGAATTTCGTGAGTAAAGGGCGATGACGAGCCCATAGTGCTAAAGATCCCTTTCTCACTGTTCATCGCGTCCAGGGCATTCTTCAACTCCTCCAGCTTATAGTCTCCTACCTTAACCTCCTTTTCGGCCTCCTTTTTACCTCCAGTACTTCCATGATGAGACTGGGTCTTTTTCAGGACACTGGATTCCTCCTGGTCATTCCCGCGATCCTTCTTTTTACGATCTTCTTCAAGATATTGAGATCGTGCCTGGTCTCGATGAGATGGGGGTCTGTCATCGCGACGATGGGACCGCTCGCGCTCTCTACGGAGAGAGGGGGGTCTGTCATCGCGACGATATGACCGCTCGCGATCTCGAGGAGACAACTGTCGATGCGTGCCCTGACTTCTGTTCTTAGGTCCTTCATGACGAGGTGCATTAGCCTTTTCCAACTTTAGACGAAGGTCGTGCT
The DNA here is from genome assembly GCA_036435485.1 of Saposhnikovia divaricata. Taxonomy (NCBI): domain Eukaryota; kingdom Viridiplantae; phylum Streptophyta; class Magnoliopsida; order Apiales; family Apiaceae; genus Saposhnikovia; species Saposhnikovia divaricata. Next base: position 206,772,063 of record CM071601.1, on the reverse strand, counting down.
CAGTCAGCTTCTTCCCGAGACGATCAAAAACACTGACCGATCTCCCTTCAGATGAAGCGACCTTGTCATGCGATCCCCCTTTCTGTCCGAGCGAGTCCTCCCCCTCATTCCAGTCAGGGTTGGTTTGATCTGTTAGGACATCATCGAAGTCATCAACAAGTTTCTTGGGGGGGGAGTTTGCTTCCTTCCCCAGGTGCTCTACCGCCTGTCCTTGCATTCCTCTTCGATCCTCTAGAACTATAGCGCCTCTCTACCTTTGCGACCCTTTCATGCACAGCGGTCACCTGCTCGCCGAGGCCTTTTAGGAAAGACATGACCTCGCTGTTCAATGTCACCCTCTGTGCTGGGGGAGTGTGCTCCTCCCTGTTCCCAGTCTGAGAGTTGTCCTTTGAGGCCTCGTCCTCTGGGGGGCCTCTTGTCAGCGGATCGTCCTTGTTCACCTTATGCGACCCCGGGGTCTCACCATCGTTCCTCTTCTTGTGTGATTTAGTCATCGTTCTCCCAATTCAATGACTACCCCTCCTTCTAGCGCCAAATGTTATAGGGAGAATATTGTATAACAATATTTTGGAGGTTTGCTGGATTATCGGAGCAAAATACAGATATTTTGCTAACAAAAGAAGAACAAAGGATTAGGGTTTGTGTGTATGAATGTGGCTGAGCTTGATAGGTGTTTTTCAGGTAAACTGTTTCTCATCCGTATCAAGGTGCCTACGTACCCTATTTATAGGGATCAAGCCTGACGTAGTTCTTGGGCCACAAGTTACCTAGGCGGGCTAGGGTTTTAAGAGATAAGCCAAAGTCCAAGCCCATGTAGCTAGGGCTGACGTGGCAATGAGTCATCAATCCTATCCATGATCCAGCTGTAAAAGCCTACGACCTCGAACGGATAAGTATGGAATGAAAGATCCATCAGGGCCCTTGCATGCGACCTAGAGAGGCCTGGCCACGCGAAGCGATCCCTTGACGGGAGCCAAACGAAGCGATCCCCGGGTAGCGACCCCGGTAGATGCGACCCCGAGGCTGAGCAGCATGAGAGGCGCATAGGCCTAGTGTGAGAGGATAGACAAGGTGCTCCTGTAGCGAGGTGCAATCACGTAGCGAGCGAGGCACTCCTGTAATGGAGATATTATGTCCAAAGCATGCTGGGCTGATTCCAATTATGGGCTTTAGTGACCCAATCTTCATCTTCTAGGCCCATCATAGATTATGAACCATCAATTTAGGTAATTAAATCAATTCAGTCATTATGCCAGATTTGGGCATAACAAATACCATGTGGAAGACTTCTATAAAAGGGAGAAATACCTGGCAAGCTACTCATTTCCTCTATAAGCACTTAAGGGCATGGATCACTACTGATGAAGTGTTACTCCCTCCAGAACTCCCTAAAAAAATGAAAGAGGAACACAATGAAACACAATATAGTTGAAAATGTGCAAAGATGAAGTGACAAGAGGGTGCAACACTACACAGTAAGTGTAGAAAAGCAGGTCACGGAAGCCCAAAATGTCTAGATTTGCAAGGTCAAACACAAGAAAATGAGGGTCAAACTGCAGCTCAAGATCAACAGAGTCAATCTGGTGGGAATGCAGAACAAGGTCAATCTGGTGGGTGGGAATGCAGAACAACAAGGTCATGCTGGTGGAGGACAAGAATGTCATGCTAATGATGGTCAAGAGGGTCAAGCAAGTCATCAGTTTGGTGAAGATGAAGAAATTCACCAAGAAAATGGTGGTCAATTTCAGACATCAGTCAAAACGAGGAACTTAAAGAGAAATAAATTAGGTGTGGGAAGGCTAAAGTTGAAGGTTAGAAGGCCAACAAAGGGTTTGCCATTGAGGAGCCAGTTCCTATAATCCAAGAGCCTCGTGATGTTCCAACTCAAGCATCAGAAACACAGCCACACTTAACTGCTCATACATGCCAATTCAAGTACAAGGTGTTGGGGAAAGTTGGATATGCTGCTGTTTACACTCCAAATGAGGAAAACCCCTGGTTTTTCACCACTCCTCCTTACAAGAGTTTGACACCTACATCTCCTCCACCTTACTCTTCTCCACCTACCTCCTTTTCACCTGCAAGTCCTGAACCACCTATAACTAGAAGAAGTGGAAGACTCGGAAATATCAAATTTAGCAAATTAGGCACCTCTAATTCTACACCCGAAGATTCTAGGAATCTAGATGATTAATGCTACATTTTCTATTATATTTTATGTATGGTATGACTTGGTTTTTTTATGTATTATCAGATCAAACTTGGTTTTGGATCAGATTATGTTTTGTGATGCTTAGACTTGGTTTTTGATGTATGATCAGACTTGGATGGTTTCGTTATGCTAGAATTTGGATGGTTAATATCCTTTTTTTTTTTTTTTTGTCATTGCATAGTATTTAATTTGGTAGTTTTGAACAAATATATTTTCATTCATAAAACCAAAATATTACAAACAATTTGTTAAACAAATTGCCTTGTTATTAAAATTTCAATATCATTACAGCAAACATGACTATAATGACAATACAAAAATAAACACATTGATCTTGCTTTTGTTCCTTCAGTAGCTTGTTCTTCATTTTTTTTTTTTTTCCTGGCCAATTTCTATTCATATTATTTCAATTTATCCTCAAAAACATCATTTGACTTTCCTCTTGTTTCACTGTCCATCCACAAGACGAACACCACATTGTTTTCATCCTACAAAAACACAAAAAATAATAACATTTCACACAATACATGAGATATACAAAGTCTTACCCAAATTAAACTAACATCTTACCTTTGATTTCCCACAACACCAAAAATGTCTTCTTGAATTTTTCGAGGTTTGTGAAGTACGAATTTGTACACTTCTCTTATAGTCGCAAATCATTTCGGAATCAGTAATTGATATAGGGCTTCCTCAAGTATGTGCACGTTGATTTTAAACCCAAGAATAATTTGAATAATACTGTAAAACAATTATAGAAATAGCAATTAAAACTTTGAGAGTACAATCAATCCTATTTTTTGTTATATGTATAATAGGAGTATATAACGAAACAGGTCAACATAAAATAGCTGTTACTGTCCAACATGAACCGAGTGTGCCACGTGTGTTGACACGTCAATTTTCCGTCCATTCAAAAATTGGCAATTTAACCGACTAATATATGCAGTATATATTAAATTAAATATTTTAAATGATACAGTATAATTTTCTAATAGATGAATTAATTGATGGAGTATATTAATTTGAACAATAAGAAAGTCAGTTTGACACAAAACCCCAATCCTTACTTGGATCGGAACCCCAATCGATTCCCATCCGATCCCAACGTCGAACTGTATCTTGGTCAAGCAAGTCAAACAAAAACAACAACTGGGTCTGCTATCCATTAAAGCTCGAAAAATTAATTGGGGCTGAAAAATATCTTTCTGTTAGAATTAGAAATTTAGTGGGCGGCAGCAGAATTCAGTTTTTGGTTGGTGCTCTCTAATCTAAACTCGTCTCTTGCTTCTTCTTCTAGGGAATATGTATGTATTGTATCGCGCTGTTTAGTTTAGTACTAGTATCTATCCATCATGATGATAGTGTAATAATGCGTCTTTCTGATACTAATAATATCATCATCATATGTTTTGTGTAGTTTATGTGGAATTGATGGACAACGGAGGACCACAGACAGCGGCAGATGGAGAAGAAAGGTGTGATGCTGGAACAGCTGCTTCTTCTTCTTCTTCGTTTTCATCAACATACCGATTATTTGGTCGCCAAACCACTATTCACCAGATGATGGGTGGAGGTAGAGGTAATATATTACACCCAATCATTTTGTGCGCCTGAATTTTTTAGTGCTTGAGTTTAGATGTTATCAACACCAAACTACACAAACACGATCATTAAGTATACCAAATACAGTTTCCTTTTTCTATTTTTCTAAGTATATATGTCTGCCCTATTAGAAATTACAGGCTACAGATTATGTAATCACATATTCTCATTCTATTACTTAATAGCTGCTGATGTTATGTTGTGGAAACGTCAATACGTCTCATCGGCAATTCTACTGGTTGCTACTGTGGCTTGGCTACTCTTTGAGCACACTGGTTTATCCTTCTTAACAATTTCTTCAGATGTCTTGCTCATCTTGATTGTGCTCCTCTTTCTTCGTGCTAACTATGCCGAGTTCAGAAATTTGTACGTGCTTAAATCTATTTATCATCTTTTCCATTTACGTATAACTTTTGTTTACTTAACTTGCACATTCTATTTGCTCATTTTGCAGACACCTTCAATCATTACCGGAATTAGTTTTGTCCGAGGAAATGGTCAATAATGTTGCAGCTTCGTTTCGTGCCAAAATCAATTATGTGCTGCTAATGGCACATGAGATCACCCTTGGAAAAGACTTCCGCCTCTTTTTTAAGGTTAGTGATATTATTTACACGGGATTCTTAACTTCAAACTTCTTAATATAGTTATCGCCGAGTTGAGTGATCTAATATAGTTCCCCCTACCATGTTGCTGCGAGCATCATGCACTAAGTACAATATTAATATCCTTACAGCATTGGGTACTACCTTCATATTTATACTTAAACTGGACTAATATGTTTATATGCTATATGGATAGGATCTACACCCACTGTAAACTACACTAGAGTTGTTCTGTATTAAAAAAAAAACAAAGAAAAGAAAACTTGTATAGGACCCTCTACGTATGCATAAGAAAGCAATCACATGGGTTGATCTCTCTACTGTTTTGTGTCTCACATTGCAGGTGGTGGTGGTACTTTGGCTCATGTCCGTAACTGGTAGCTATATTTCTTTCTTCACCCTTGCATATATTGGTAAATTTTACCCAAGTAACCACATCACTTTATATGCTTTTCATATAGTTTTCTTAGTGTTTAGGCTCTTTCATTTTTAAAAATCACAGTCAGCACATTGTGCTCGATCATGGAAAAAAGTGTGTGTGTCTGACGCATGACAAGATTTAAGATGATGGATATAGGATGTAAATACAATAATAACCAATAAACTTTGCTGATTCAACCGCGGAAGAATCACTGCCCCATGGGTTTCCAAACTGCAGAATGGAGAAAAACTATGGATCGCAACCCATAAAGAGACCTAATTCAATATATAATAATATCTCAATAATCAAGTCTAAGATAATATGTCCTGGATTGCATCACTTGTATAAAAAACTAAACTATAATCTTGAACCTAATAGACTAAGGCCCATTAACAATTGGGCTTATTATAAATTACCTATTAAATATTTAATAAACTTTTAAACCCACATAAAACATACTCCCTCCGTTTTTTCCAATTGTTTACATTTTTAAAGGAGTGTCCGGCACGCTTTTTAAGGATAGTTCCATAACTTATTTTTAAAATTTTCTTTTTTTGTATACAAATTTAATGTTTAAATTTTTATACAAAAAAAGAAAATTTTAAATTTTTATTCAAAAAAATAAAATTTAAAAATAAGTTACAAAACTATCCTTAAAATGTGTCTTAAAATACTTGTCAGACACTTCTTGAAAAATGTAAACAATTAGAAGAAACAGGGGGAGTATATGTAAATACACCAATTTTTTTACTAAATATAATCAAACTTTTTACTAATAAAAAAACGCTTCCTTTTAAATGTAATCAAACTCTTTACTAATAAAAAAGTCGCTTAAGAAGTCGTACACAAAAGAGGTCGTGCGCATGTAGATTTGAACTGTCCATTCATATAATGGAACAAAATACCTTTGAGGTTTCATCTTTTTGGATCTTGTGATGGAAGACAAGAAGAAAAAATAAGGATTCATGCGATAAAAGCAATAGAAGGATAGAAATATTGGATTAGGCGTAGAGGAAGAGATGAATTTGCATGGATTGCAACACGTGACAATCATGGAGAGAACAACATCTATTTGCTTAATCAAATGAAATCTTCTGATGATAAAAGATTACCTCTCTTTACATCGAGGAGTAAAACCCAAGTACGTGACCAACAAGTAAAATACTAATAACAAAGAAACTAGTAATAGAGGAAATGAATCTTTTTTAATAATTTGACTATAAACTAACATATTCCTAATAAACTATATATATAATGTAATTATGCTTTATAATAAATTGCAGTTATACTGAATAATAAGATAAAGGAAATGCAATTAATTATTATTTTCTCGTTTGGCATCATTGTGGCTTGACTTGCCACATGACTTCTCGACTTGTGGATCATGCTTAAACTATCTTAGACTCTTAGTTACATGTTGATAAGGAATGGAAGTGAAGAATTTATATATATGTTATTAGTTAAAGTGATATTTATCTATATGTTCAATAAGTGGGGGTGGGTCTAGTAGTTCATGGAATATAGATTATTTATGATTAAGGATGGGCATTTCACCCGCCCCGTCCGATCCGATCCCCATCCCGTTCGGGTCAGGGATTCGGAGAATTTTTCGGGTTCGGGACTAAGGTATTCCCGCCCCGATTCTCATATTTATTAAAAATAATATATATATATATATATATATATGTGTGTGTGTATATATATATATAATTACTATGAATAAACATATATATTTTTTTATAGTGTAAATTTTTAAATGAATTTTTTTCTTTTTAAAATTTTCATATTAGAATATAATAAAATTACACTACTATTAATTTTATCATTTATTTTTTATTTTAAATAAATGTTAATTCAAATTATTGTTTAAAAATGATATTAGATTTAAAATATATATTACATATCATGATATACTCCCTCCGTCCCAAAAAGATTGACACACTTTCCTTTTTGGGACGTCCCAAAACTAATGAACCTACTATACTTACTATTTTTTAACACTACTTTTCACTATTACACCCACTAACTTTATTCCATTTTTATTAAATAAATATTATAAACACTATTACACCCACTACTTTACTCCACTATCTCAAATCTATTATTAAATATTGATAGGTCCCACCACTTAACCCACTTTTTATCTAACTTTACTCATATTTTTATATATTTTCTTAATCTCCATGAAAGTCAAACCAGCTCAGTCTTTTTGGGACGGAGGTAGTATCAAATTAATTTTCTTAAAAAATAGATTATAGAATATATAAAATTTAATTTGGGAAAAAATATAAAATCCCCTATTCCCCGCGGGGATCCCCGTTCGGGACGAGGATCGCCAACAGGAAACGGGAGTAAAAATCAATGTTCGGGGATCGGGGGCGGGGATAGCACTCCTCGGTCCCCAAGTGACCCGGCGCCCATCCGGCCATCCCTATCTATGTCCTAGGAAGCACGAACATGGCAAAAAGGGCGTCGTATGTGTGTCTGACTTTCCATGTGGCGTGTCGACACACAAACAATAGGGGACACGGCTCCGACACGGGGCATGGCGTGTCGACACGCAAACGACAGGGGACACAGCTCCGACACGGGGCGCACATGCGACCTACTCGATCGAGGGACTCAGCCCACCTCAAAAAGGCCCAAAACAATCTGATTTTACATTACTTCCATGTATACATCCATATATATATAACACAACATCTCCTTCTTTCTTATACATATACATCACCAATGTTATATATATGTGTATATGTATATATATATATATATTTTGCTAGGGTTTAGTGTATACATATATCTCTTAGGGTGTTTAAAGTTTATATACAATGAGTGGGTCAATGAGTTCAAGTGCGAATAGTAACACACTGGTGTAGAAATTGGTGGGAATTTTCCATTGTGGAGATATGTAATAGTTATAGAGAATGGGGAAAAGAAGGGTGGGAATGTTAGGTGGCACTGCAACTACTACAATAAGGTTTATATTTCACATTTACAAATCATTTATTTTTATTACTTTTTTTTTTGCCGTGTGTTGTATCCAAGACTCTTTGATAATTACGAATCCCCGTGTCGCCTTATCCGATTCAGTGCTTTCTAGTTTATGATAAGCCCAATTGTTTAAGGACCTTGGTCCATTAGCTTTTATCATTAGGTATTTTATTATCTAATAATGTAATCCCCAAATATCAAACTGAACTTTGATTATTGGAATATACTAAAGTATTGAATTGGGTCTCCTCTTTGTTTATTGGTTGTGATCCATTTTATATATCCCTTCCGCTCTTGGGGAACCCTTTAGGTAGTGGAGTTTCTGCTTTTAATCCACCCTGTTAATCTTTATATTGTTTTTAGTTCATAAACCCATCGTTCTCAAAGATGTCCTGAACCTAATGGAATCTGTGCTCTTTGTTTTAAAGTTCTTGAACGTCAACTGCCTGCCAACCACCACCATCCACATCCTAGTGTAGTCCCTAAAATCCCATATCAAAAGGCGCAAACTCGCTGCCACATCTCAACTGGGCCAGAACCCAATTACCTTAAAACTTAATTGCAATACGAAACACAATCGAACCCTAAATTCCCACCCATACCCATTAATAAACCCCAGAGGCGGGCACTCATCACTTCTCCGATTACAAGCACCCAAACAAGAAGATGCCAAAAACAATTTGTAGATCTAATTCAGAATTTAAAAAAGAAAAAGAAAAAATGTTTGACTTCAAACAAAGGAAAAGAAGTATAAAAGGAGAAAGAAAAAGAGAAGAAGATAGAGAATGCATAGCTCAGGAAGCTGCCAGAATACGTAACCCTTCCACTTGCCATTGCGTATACGTATAGGCTGTATATGCTGATATACGTATATCTGTTATACTCAGCCTATATCTACTTCTTTGTTTTTAATTAACCGACTCCAAATCCTGAACGCCTTTAATCCAGCCCACCCTTTAATCCAGCCCAATATGACATACTAAGCACAACTTTTTTGTTTTAAACACGTCAGTCCAAAACCTTCTTAACATACCCTGTGCTATAACTGAAGTTTAGCCCTCTGTACTAACATATTTTCTTGCAAAAGTTGCAACTAGATTCCTGGAGGGATCTGAAAAATTATTGACCCCTGAAATTTTCATAAATTTTAAAACCAGTACATGAAGTATTCAGAAGTTGCAAACTGATCCCTCAGTACAGAATCTCAGAACTGCACCAAAAAGTTTCAAAAAATTAAGCATCGCATGTGACCTTCCAAATGATCCCTTTACCTCAAAGTAGGGCTCAGTATGCTCTCTATGGATACAGATTATTCATTTCACCACAACCCAGCAGCTTTGCATTATGAACACCCTTAGGAGATCCATCTACTAATGAGTGCTTGTAGAGAATATACTTTTTTGGTGGTTTCTTTTCATATATGAACTTGAGATAGAAGTTCTTCATATCGAATACAAGAAAAAGTGTGTGAGTTTGTAAAATTCGAAAAAGTCAATCTACGAATATATGCTGGATTTGTTTATATATTTAGGCCATCTGGGTTGGTGATGTCTGGAATCTCAGTCTAAAATAATGTAAGCCCGATTTGTATGGATAGGCATCTGGGCTGGTGATGTCCGGAATATGCAGTCTACTTCATGACTTGCAGAATATTATGCTTTAGGTTGTCTTCCAAGAAACCAAGTCTCTAGTGTTTTAGATTGTACTTCAGTTCTCTTTTTATTGTATGCACAAGTTGACTTGCTGAACCTGTTTCAGTTTAATGCCCTGTTGGAAAATTGATTTTATGGCATGTGATTATACGTTTCATCCACCTGACAGATTTTGCCTTAACCTTAGCTGGAGCATCTAGCTTACGTTTCTGCTAACTTGAAATTATGACAGGAACAATAATAGCGATTACAGTTCCTGCTTTATACAACAGATATGAACAAAAAGTTGACAGATATGCTGGTTTCATCCAACAAAAACTTTCCAGGCACTATAAAATTGTTGATGATAGCATGATTAGCAGAATTCCTCAGAGTTTATCCAAGGTTAAAGATTCTTAAATCTGGAATTGAGCAGAAGGCTTGAAGTTATATTGTTTATTATTTCTAAACTAGTAATTGTCAATATCATTGTTTTATTAGTTTCTTAAGCAGCCGTCTTATATGCACTGTCAACTTCTCTTGCTTTTTCGCTATGCTCCTTCACTATATCTATCATGGACTTTTCCTTGGCTTTTACTACATTTGTGTTTTAAATACAATAAAACCTCGTTAAATTAATACTCGATATTACGATAATTTAATATTTTCAATGTAGATTATTGGTCCTAACATAATAGCGACAGTATAAATTTAATCTAGATTAATTAATAATCTCAATAAATTAATAAAATTTTGTCATCCCAACGATATTAATTTATGGAGGTTTTATTGTAGAGAGAAGAAAACTATAGGAGGAAGATTGGTAGTAAGCTAGGTAAGATAACTATGAGCTATGATTGTTAAAGGTATATCTTATCAACCCCTTGTGGTTATTTCCTTGTATAAAATTCAGGCTACCTTGAAATTAAAATTTACATTTTGAAAGTGCTAATTTGGATTGTAATTGTTTTTAAAACCTTTTTGCCGTCCTCATTTTCTGCAATTGTGCGGACTACCGATACAAATTTTACATTTAGGTTCCTGTTTCACGAAAGATGTTTTCTTGATTTACAAGTATTGTTTAGGCTTAGATTCTTTTGTTGAGATTTTCTGTGTGGTCGTTTGGTTTCAAATATACAAAATATTTTTCAGAGAGGAAAGGTTCTTTGAAAAATGTTGCGGAAAGTTTTTTTTTTCTTTTTTGGGAACATGCTGTAATTGCAGAGAAAAATGACTCCCCTATTTCAAATAGGAAAACTCCTTCATTTTCTCGCCATTGTTTTTTTAATCATGATGGTCAAGTAGAGAAAAATGTTTTTAATGAATTTAGAATTGAAATAAAGATATGGTATCATGTTTGAAACAGAGGAAGCCATTGAACAGCAAAATTAAGTGCCGGCAATATTTGAAACGAGGAGTGATAATTGTACAAGTTTGTTTTGGAATTACATTAGAACATTTTCCTAGAGAGGTAATGGTACTAGTTTGTTCTGGGTTGGAAGTTAATTAGAGTATCTTCAAAAAGAGATTTATAATAAGGTTGTCATTTCTTGACAAATGATTGGATGTATTGATTTTTATTTCCTCTATTTTCTACGTGAATTTTGGCAAATATTTACTTAAAATATATTCCAATAAACTTATGTATCCCTATAAATATAATTATTTATATGTAATTTAAATATTTGAGAAAGTGACATGAATGACAACAAGATTAGACCTTTAACTATTAAGTAGTCACATGTTTAGTCAAACGGGAAATAAATATACGTATTCCTTTATCAAATATTTGCTGCCGGTAACTTTTATTTCACAAACACGAACCCGATGTTGTAGGATGATGGCTTTTTAGTTTTACAAATACCAGTTTATAACCCGTGTAAAGTATGAGTTATTTTAATTTTTTTATAATTTATTTATAATATAATATAATATTATAATATTAATAGTTGTTGAAAGGATTTGAACCTTACATCTTTATATATAACAATTTTTAATATTAAATATAAATTAATATTTTATTGATGGAAATCGAACTTTATACCTCTACTTATAACAATTTTTAGTATTATTGTTTTTAACGGTTATCATTTATTTGAGTTGAAGATCTAATTGTTGTGAATGAAAGGAATAACTAAAAGTGAGAAGATAACAAAAAAATAAGAATTAATCAAAATACAAATAATACCCCTTTTATTTATTATAGTATAGAATAGAAAGTATAGAAGAGCCCTGTGTTTGCAGGATGAACTCAACACTTTCATACCCCACTTCATCTAAAGTGATTCGTTGTTTTACACAACTCAAAATTAAAAACACCAACTATCAAAAAAATAAATTAAAAACACAATTATTTAGCAAAAAAATAATTGAAACACAATTTTGCTAAAATGAATTAAGAAAGTAGGATTGGGTAGTTGATGGTTTGGAGTAGTCAAACCAAAACCAGACACTTCGATTTCAATTTAGATTGGTTTGGAAAGGGATTTATTTTGGCAGATTGGCGATTTGACCTGAACATCAATGATCGCTATTACACAAACTTCTCATTAACCTGTAAAATTCAATGAAAGCACTGCAAAATGTATCCGAATAACAGGCAACGTCTTGCTCAGGTAAACATAGAATATTTGATTTATTATATTTTCAGAAAGGTAAACATAGAATATTTGATTTATTATATTTTCAGAAAACATAGTGTCTTTTGTACTTCAGTTAAAGGCTGGCGTTCATTGGCAACCGTTTTCCATTTAACTGTTTGGCATTTTGGTAATCTGCCCGTACCGCGGAAAGTTTCTACGGTACGGTGTATATTTTTCCGTTAAATCAACCATCCAACGGTTACAAAATCGTTTGTTGTGTAAGTTGCCAAAGAACGGACCCCTAACTTAAACCAGTGTTTTGTAAAGATTGATTATCACCCTTTTGATGTTTAAATGTAAGAGGAAGAGCTAACCCAACCTATGACCGTACTATTTTAAATACTGACATCGCACTGGAATCTGTCAAATAAATTCTCAACAAATGTTCTATATGGAGGTCAAGCAGTTGTGGCCCTGCAAAACAAGACTTGCAACAGTGCCTTGAAAAAATTTATAGCCACACATTACACATATTGCCAAATCTACACCATACACTGTTCCGCACTGATAGATTGTGGCCGATGGACTATCAGCCCAGAAACATACACCAAGGTTTAATCATAAGTTTAGATATGGAAGCTTTTGTCCAATGAAAATCTATATACATCATAGTGCGGTGTTGCAACATATTCATATTGAGAACCAGAAGTCCAGTAGCTTGAATGCATTACAAGTTGACGTATTACCTCAATTTAAACTCCATTTTCTGCATTTTTTTATCCAAAAAACATCTAGGCAGATTAATATCATATTGAATGCAAAAGGTGAGCACTAAGTTTGGAGTAATTCATTTGCCTTGCTTAACCAAACATTGTAAACAGATTCCTCAAACAAGACGAAATGCACCTGCACCTCAAAATTTAGCAATAAGTAAGCTATAGTGATGCTTATATTGTATGTGCAAGTATATCTGTAATCACACTCTCAAGGGGATGATGATAGAAACAAGTTTTGTAGACTATACAGATTGCTAGCACATAAGGGAAACTATTATTTCGTGACAAAAATTGTAGAAATTAATTTTTCCACCATGTTGCAGTCCTTCACATTTATTCTCGGCATTAACTAATAAAATAGCAGTTTCCCCCAGCATACTATCCAAGTTCAAACTACTGAACATCATAATATGATGTTTAACAAACAATAGTAGTACCTAATGGTTGCGCATAATGATATATGTGCAGGAAGGGACATGCTAAGGATAACAAATATATTGAAAGAAAACCACAAACATCTTCGGAAGTGAAGTACCTCATTGAGGCCATTTGCGTACTCTTTAACTGTTGATATAGCCAGAGTTGCAGCTTCTCCATAAGGATATCTGATACTCAAGAGAAAATTTAGCATAAAGTAATATGTGAATACAACTTCCTGCATAAAAGGCCCAGATTGAACAACTTATCTTTGACCTTACAGTACCAAAAACTATCAACTAATTGTGGTGACATCTCTTGTCCATATCGTTATCAATATAAGCCAGGTTCTATGTAAAGTGTTTATAGTCAAGAAGTGAAGACTTTACCTGACCAAGGCACTTGGTCTATGTTTCTACACGATGATTACATAAATTTTGTAGCCGAGTAAAGACGTTTCTTCCCCCCCCCCCCCCACATGGATAAAAGTAGATAAACCGGAATTAATTCTAACTCCCACATGATGAAAAAAAGTAAAAGGTCTCGAGAAGCAAATAATCCTATTTGCCCGCTGTACATTGCTAACATCAGGAAATGGAATAATCGAGAATCTCGAGTAACTGGCCAAGCCGCTAAGGTAGCTAAAGTAGTGATGAATCCCGTTAGTAATATAGGTCCTATAGACAGTCCATCTATTCCTAATCATCCAATTGAAAGTGATAACAGAATGCATAAGTCATTAGAAGGAGTTCTAAAATACATATACATATAGTATACCACCTAATGACTCTATTTCCTCTATGAGGAAGAAAGAAAATTACGGAGCCTGCGAATATTGGCCTATGTTTCTACACGATGATTTACTAACTGCTCTAAATCAATGACTTTTGAATGCTACATCTTTCGATGTAATCCCAAGGACTAAATCTGAACATTATTTGATTCATTTTGTGGCATTAATAATAGAGTAAATTATAAAGTGGTGACTGAACTATACATGTTTTAGCATTTTGGTGGCCGAAATTTCAAATTTGTAATATGGTGGCTTGACATTACTTTTATTTTTCAAAAAGGTGGCTAATGACCACTCTTTTGAGAAAAAATATTAGTTTTTTTCTCAAAAATAGCTTGACGTTACTTTATTCTTCAAAAAGATAGTTAAGAGCCACTTTTTCCAAATATAAAAGCAATGTTTGGCCATCATATTGCGAATTTGAAACTCTGGCCACCAAAGTGTTAAATGGGATTAAGTTCGACCACAACTCAGTACTTTACTCTTAATAATACTTAATCCCTAAAAGTAATCCCAAGGACCAAATTAAAAACTCTTTTTTGATTCATTTCATGTAGCATTACTAATACAATAAGAGCAAATTGTTTTAATTGCAAGATAAACTTTTTATAACTGATGATTACTTAATGTCAACTCACCCATAAACACCACAAGATATGGCAGGAAACGCGATATACTTAATGTTGTTGTCTTTAGCAGCACGCAAACTGTTTCTGTACAAAATATGAGGAAATAAATAGTTTGGTATGACAACAAATGTACAATTTTTGTGTGTACTTGAAACCAAACCTGTATGAGCCTCTTAAAGAGGCTGCAGGGTTGCTATCAACATCATATATCGGTCCAACAGTGTGAATAACATGAGAGGCTGGCAACCGAAATCCTCTGCAAAGACCCAATACTATTTGTAAGTTTGTGCAATGATAAACATATATAAATTCTTCAGCCCTTACACTTGCTTTGTCTATTACATGATTTTTAATCTTAAAAATGGCATAGCATCTTCCTAGTTACAAGCCCGTATAAGTGATGACTGATGATATTCCATGCCCTAATCTACTGATAAATTATATATAAGAAAGAGAAAATATTTTCTTAAACCCAGTACAACACTCCTTAAATCAAGTAGCAAGAGTCGGCATCAATCATGAATACATACGGGGTGATCCTTGCTTCTCCAGTTGGGCAGCGGACTCCAGGTCGAACTTCAGGTACAGTATAGCATGCTTCTCGGAGTTCCGGACCAGCAGCTCTATGAATAGCTGAGAAAAGGAAGGACGGGTATTAAAAGAGAAAGTTGAAACTACATGTCACAACAGACAGATCAGTGAAGTCATTACCACCATCAGCACCACCACCACCAAGCATTCGCTCATTGGCAGGATTAACCTACATACAGAGACACGTCAATTTTCTATACTTTTTCCGCATACAATTGTAGTGCACTTTTGACCTTTAGGCCAAATCTGAAGGTATATATAAGCAACCCAAGTTGCTAACTAGTGATTTTTTTCCAGTGTCCATATCAACTAAGTTGCCAGTTAGTGCCAAATCTAAGTGTATATATAAGCAACCCAAGTTGCTAATTTGTGATTTCTTTAACAGGGTCCACATCAAATAGAACCTAAAAATTATAGCAGGCATACTGTCCCTAATCTTTTATTATACTATGCCATTAATCTCTTATAATATTTTACCACTAAGATCTCAAGGATCATGAGTTTGAGAGCAATTGATTAAGGATTGAAGTGTGAGGTTGAGATTTTGATACCGGAACCGAAAATAATTAAATTAGCTGTTAAACTATTTTATATTATTATCTAGATATATTAGTGCAATTCCTGTAATTAAATAATTATATTATCTAATTAGGAATATTGGAATTTAAAATAAACACTAGTATATATTATCAGGTGGCGCAAACCCATTAAAGATTATTTTCTTTTTTTACGTATTCTTCAATTTAAGGATTTCTAATTAGTGATTAATGATTTGACTGATATTCAATCTCTACGGATCTGTATTTGACTACTTCAGCTACTTATCAGTGTCCAGTGGCGGAGCCAGCCTCGTAACCTAGTTGGGGCCAAATTAGGGACACATTTTTTGCTACAAATGATGTGACATTTATGATGTGCGAGGTTTTAATTTGAAATATATTTTAAAAACAACATTTTATTAATAACTTTTAAAATAAATATTCCATACTACTTATGAGGAGGTATGTAGATATTTGCTTCATCATTTATAATGTTGGAAAATGTGGGTTTTTAGTCGCACATTGACGGGTCATTTTGAGCTCCGATCTGAGTGAGCATTGTGTGCGTGTTCGCAATAAGTTGTGCTTGGAATGCGTTCTCCTCCGCGAGAGCTTTCCGATGCATGTTCAAATACTCAAAACGATTAAGGGATGGATGAGTTGGATTATCCAAAATTGCTCCTTTAGAAGTGGAAAATGAAAGTTGTAAACTTGAATCCCACATTAAAATGGATAAGAGCCTTTTATGGTTTTATATAGCAAGACACTTGCGTAGTGTTTAAATGTGTTAGTGTTGTATTGCTCCATCACCTAGGTGTAGAGATGGCAAAAAAAACTGATCCGATGGATACCGATCTGATTGGATTTTACCGAACCCGATTTTTTGGAATTGGATTTAATTTTTAAACTCGAAAGATTTTAAATTTGAATTTTACGTGTACCGAACCCGATCCGAAAACCCAAAATCCGATCCAAACCCGAAAAAACCTGACAAATATTATATATATATATATATATATATATATATATGTGGTATTATATAAATGTATATAATAATATTATTTCAATATTTTAATCTTAATAATTTTATATTTCAAAACATACATACATATTTAAGATACATATCAATCAAATAAACAAAATGATCACCCACATATATATTTATATAAATATATATATATATATATATATTCTTTTATTTTTCTTAAAGTTTTTAAACTTTATTTATAATATTCTATATTTTTTATGCAACTGAAATATTTTTATATTTTAAATTTTAAATATATCTGTAATTTTATTTTTTGCTTAATGTAAGTATTTAAAATTTTCAATTTTGAATTAAAAACCTAATTTAAACACGAATCCGAACCGAAACCCGATAAAGCCCGATGGTTTGGATTTGGATTTTGATTTTCAAGCCCGAACCGATCCGAAAACTTTGGATTTGGATTTGGCCAAAACCCGATCCGATCCGATCCGACCCATTGTCATCCCTACCTACGTGCGTGTAGGGGTGCAAATCATGGGATTTCGAGAAAAAATTCGTGGTTTCGCAAGTCTTCAATCTTTCTGCGTGTGCGTCATGCGGACACGAATGGAGCAGAAAATTGGGTCAATAAATTATTATTTCCACTGGGCTTGGGCTTAAAATATGACTTAAATTAATTTGAATTCAATTTTGAATTAATTACGGATATCTTGATTAATAGCGCACAGTCGTCCGGGTCTATATATACTCATTATAT
This sequence comes from Saposhnikovia divaricata, assembly GCA_036435485.1. Lineage (NCBI taxonomy): Eukaryota > Viridiplantae > Streptophyta > Magnoliopsida > Apiales > Apiaceae > Saposhnikovia > Saposhnikovia divaricata. Next base: position 206,754,526 of record CM071601.1, on the reverse strand, counting down.
AGCGTTATTTATTCAATCGAAACACAATTAACATGTCTCCTCTTCTCAAACACATCTCTATTCTCTTCCTCCAGTGATGGTTCTTGATCGTCTCAAGCTCGCTGAGAGTGACACTTATATGTAGCCTCACTGCAATCCGTTTTATCCTGTGAGGCGATTCGCTCACACATACGATGAGGGCTAATACGCTTTAAGGAGACAGTCACGCACTGGACTCGGGCTTTTCGCTCATGTCTCCTCCCTTAACTATTTCTCTGATTTTGATTGTACACTATATTGTTACTCACACACACTATTATTTTATTGTGTACTTGTTTCGCAGATTATATAACATATAAATCCTTTTCTACTGACACAATATTATAATTTGACAAATCAGCCTATGAACATTGCAAATTATATTATAGAAAATAAAAGGATGATTTAGCAAAATACCACAAGAAATTACACAAAAAGAAAAGAGGTAGATAAAAAATCACTGACCAAAAAGAGATGAAGATTGAAATTATTAACCTATTTGGTTGACTCTGTCAACTATCAATTTGGTATGTAATTATACATTAGAGCACCTCTAAGAGGCTCTTTATTTGAGCTCTTTACGTGGAAAAATAAAATGTGTTGTAAAAATTAGAGCTCCAAGAGAATTTTAGAAGCTCTTTAAAATGAACTCCAACAAGCTCCTAATACTTCAAAATTTTATGAGGCCTCCTACCTCTCTATGTTTAAGACTCTCACTCCTCTCCCTACTCTATTTTTTATCAATATACATCACTTCCTTTTAACTTTCTACCAATATCCCATTTCTCTCTCTAAATATTGCAAGTACATTTAGTAATAAAAAATAACTTAGGAGGTAGGGATATGATGTTGTTGGATATGATAAGTTCGTATCTTAAATGACTAAAAGGCAATTAATTATATTATTTTTAGCAAAAATGTTTAGAGCTTGTTGGAGCTGCTTATAGTTGACTCCTAATTTATTTTTACCAATAAAATATTTATTCCCTCCAAATTTTCCACCACTTAAAGAGTTCAAAATTTTCTAATAGTTGAGTTGAAATATGAATAAAATATACATAGAGAGCAAATATAAAGAGTATTGTTGGAGCTGACACGATAAACAATGTACTAACTTACTAAGAGCTTAATTGTGTATATTATTTTGAAAGTGTGTATTAGGAGACTCTTGGAGATGCTCTTAAAACACAACTCAAAGACATGTATATCAGTAAGTGTAGTATGAGTAGGTTGTAAGAACTAGAAAGTCTAGTGGGGTCCTGTGACCCCACCTGCCACACCGAAATCCGCCACTATCAGCATCACATAACTCCTAGTTAGCAGCTTCTATAATCATTTTCAAAAGTCTTATTCGAGCCCTCTGGAACACTCATCACTTTCAATGTAGAGGTTGAATTTGGTTCGAAGGAGACGAGAATGATACGAAGCATGAAATGTGTAAATTAGTTAATTTAATTTTTTTTTTTTTGAAAAAAAGTGCTAATTTCATTAAGCAATATCATGCAAAAGAGTCTCCAATAACAGACCTAGAGGAGACGTTAAAGTGTTTTAACAACAGACCTGGAGGAGACGTTAAAGTGTTTTAATAATATTATTTTAATATAAGCGTAATGAAAGATGAATATCTGTAAATAATATAATTGGGAATACAGTAGATGTACATTGGCAGAATTAGTTATATAGGATTTTACTTATTCAATTTTGATGGGGAACAAAAGTGAAGAAATTATGTATATATTACTCCCTCCGTTCCACCCATTTCTTTACATGTTTTCAACATTGCTTGGCACGCATTTTAAGGCGCATATAAAGTATAATTCCATAACTTATTTTTAAAATTTTCTTTTTCTGAATAAAAATTTAAACATTAAATTTTTATACAGAAGAAACAAAAATTAAAAATAAATTATGGAACTATACTTTTTAGAAGCCTTAAAATGCGTGCCAGGCCCCCATCCCCCATGTAAAGAATTCGGTGGGACAGAGGTAGTATTAATTAGTATATCTATATTTAGTGTAGAGATAAATAGTATATTCATCGATATATTTTATACGTGGAACTAGTGGTTTACAAAATATAGGTTAGTTATGGACCAATTGTTAATATATATTATTAATTAGCCCAATTGTTTATGGACCTTCGTCCATTAGGTTATTTAATTAGATATTTTATTCTCTGTATATAAGAGTATGTAACTATATATAATGATGTGATCCCCACATACTAATTAGACTTGATAATTAAAATATTTTGAACAATGAATTAGGTCTATTTCATGGATTGCAATACATTTTAATTTCACATTTCCCGATTGGGAAATCTTTAGGGTAGTGGATTTTTTGTGGTTAATCTACCCAAGCGTAACGTTATTCTTTTTCTTAGTTCATTATCGTTCTTTCACATTCTTGTCGTGCTATTCTTGTTTTTAGCTCATAATCATTCTTTCACAATCTTGTCTTACATCAAATGGCATCAAAGCTTAGGTTTCTCCATCGACTTTTTAACTGTTTGGATATCTTTTATTTGGAGGGGGAAAGGTACTGTTCACGGACACTATTCACTGTCAGAAAACACTATTTAATGTCAAAGTACTGTTCATGCCGGAGAACTATTCACGACATTTTAGGAAAAGTAAGGGAAGAACATCTCAGGAAGAAGTTGGAGAAGAAGGAAAGAAAAAAATACATAAGAGTAGGGGCTGCTTTTCTTTGGAAGTTGCTTAGTGTTGAGATAGAAAGGGTAATCCTAATTTTTAAGTTCTTGTTTTGTGCATTAAAACATGTCTAAATGCATAAAGTCTGCAAAATATAATGTTTCGTCGTCACGAGGATGAATGTGATTTCTTACAGTACGAGGTTAATGATTGTTATTCCCAAAAACAAGTTAGTTGAATATTTACGTTGGAGTTAAATTATTAATATGATGAACTTAAAAGGTTGGAAAAAGTTAGAAAGTTGAATTGGCGAAAGAAAGTGGAAGACGTGACGTCTTGTGCATTCGGAGAATGCAAAAATAGTCAAAGGGAGGAAATTGCAATGGAAATTGAGCATATCGAAGACACAAGTACTATCCCAATGAGGAGGTTAAACAATTTGAGGATGCAGAGGTCGTTAGTGAGGATCAAATAGAAGAAACCAAGCTACAACTTGATTGCTTTCATGGGGAATATAAAGTAGGTGGTGATAACTGAGGTTGAACATATCGAGTTATCATTTTAGACTACTTGGCTAAACCTCGTTCACTTGCTTTGTAGTTTTCGGAAGCATCTCAGCCTTTTCTTAAGGAATTGCAAAGTGTTTTTCTTCGTTCCGGTTCGATCTTGCTTGGTCAATTTACAAAATTCATGGTCGAGTTTTCTCTAACGGGAGAACGACCGGAAACAAAAGTGAAGAAATTATATACATTAATAATTACCCTATATATTTCGTTTAGAGATATGTAGTATATTTATCAATATGTTTTATATGTGGGACTGGGACTAGTTAATAAAATATAGGTTAGTTATAATAACCCCTAGTCCATTAGGTTATTTCATTAGTTACTAGCTTATAATCCGAGCAAAGCATGGTTCCTTTTTATGTATTTATTGTTATAAAAAATATTTATAAATATTTTTTGTCTTTTTAATTTTATTCGTAATTATTACTTGATATTTATTAGTACTTGAATAAACTCACTTAAAATTATATATATGCGCGCGCAAAAATTCTAATTCTACCCATAATTTCAAATAACAATTACTTAAACAACGTGGGCAAATTAATTTTAAATCACCAAGATTTCATAGTTCAACCCACCCGAATTCAATTACAAAATACATGTTCAGCGATATAGTAGTAAACATTTTCTAAAACATGATAACATTACTAATAATAATTAGATTGTTTCCCATTGTACATATAATGGGACTTCCATGTCAAAATTTTAGGACTGAAAATACCAAACGCGATTCAAATTCAAGTTGATTTATTGAGATCAAACTTGAAATTGACTCGAAAATAATCTATTCAAATTTAAAAAGTCACCTAAAATGACCAACTGTTAAATGTACATTTCTTTATACTTAGATATTCAATTTTAAGAGATTTTTACCTTGATCACAGCTGATCCACATATAATTTGGGTCCCTTTTAGTAGTGTTGTTGAGGACATCAACATCAGTTTTTTGTTAAAAAAAAAATTGATTGGTAAATTTTAAAATAAATTTTCTAAAAAGTATTTTTAATTCAAAAGTCGTTTTTTTATAAAGCAGATCCCTATATTTTTGGAAAATATGCTTTTCATCCATAAATTTCATTATACACATAAAAAATATTATCATTATTTCCATTGACATTATTTCTTACAATACAATAATTTTGAAATAAAATCAAACAAAACACTAACCTAAATAATATGATTTGATATGTCTCGCATAACCATCTAATTCTAGGCTTTTTATAACATTTTTGATAAGTATTGGGAGAAAATTATGTTCACACGTCTATACTAAACTATAATGGGCAAAATGGGATACAATTTGTAGTTTAGTTCACACCTCATTTTTTGTTATTCTTTTCAATCACAATCGTTAGATCTTTTACATCAAGTTGATGAGAACCATTAGATTTAATATTAAAGTTATTTTATGGTTTCAGGTTCGAATCCCGCAACAACATATATTAATATTAAACAGTTGGGTTAGATCTAATATTAATGTCATTCTATAAAATTTTCATAAAATGATCTCAGGTTCGAATCCTGCAAAAAAACAATATAATTAAACACTTATAATGTTATATTACATTATACTATAATAAGCAAATAACCCATACTTTGCACAGGTTATAAGTTAGTACAGTTAAACCTCGATAAAATAATATCCGATAAAGTAATAACCACGCTTAAGTAATATTTTTGTCCCGTCCCGACTTGGGCCATTCGGATAAAGTAATATTTTCGCTAAATTCATAAAATAATAATTTTAAAAAAAAAATACTTAAGAACCCAATGAAAATATAAAGTAATATTTACTAAATTTTATGTTTATATATATATATATATATATATATATATATATATGTATGTATATTATACAATTTTCATTTCTTTTCTAAATGTGAATTTTATATTCATTTTTATTTAAGTTCCTGCCAAATCAAAATAAATCTCATTCTTAATATTTCATAGAACATGTAAAATACAATATCTTTTACATTTTATCTAACTAAAATTTCTCCTTTTTTAAAAACACTACGAGCAATTTTGTTTAATAAAATAACATAATTATATTATAATTACTATTAACTAATCAATTACCCTTTTCAACCAAAACACGTAACCTTTTCTCTTTTCTCTAACTAAAATCTCTCTTTTTCCAATTATATCATGGACGGTTACCTTTTTCAGTCAAAACACGTTACCTTTTTCTTTTCTCTTACTAAAACCTCTCTTTTTCCAATTATATCATGGGCGTTTCTATTTAATAAAAATAAAATAACAATATTATGATACTAATAATTAATAGTTTATCTTTTCAGCTAAAACGTATCATTTTTTCTATTTTTTCTAATTAAATTCCTTTTTTTCTAGAAATATCACGGGCAACATTGATTTCTCATTTTCTAAAAATACTATGAGCAATTTTATTTAGTAAAACAACGTAATTAAATTATAATTACTATAAACTAATCAATTAACTTTTCATAAATCAAGTCACCTTTTTAATTTTCACGTTACCTTTCTATTTTCTCTTACTAAAATCTCTCTTTTTCCAATTATATCACGGGTGGTTCTATTTAATACAATAAACTAATAATATTATAATATTAATAATTAACTGATTACCTTTTTCAGCTAAAACGTATCATCTTTTCTATATTTTCTAATTTTCATGGTACCTTTCTATTTTATCTAACTAAAATCTCTCTTTTTTCAATTATAATGTGCGGTTCTATTTAACATAATAAAATAATAATATTATAATATTGATAATTACTGATTACCTTTTTCAGCTAAAACGTATCATCTGTGTGTTTGGTTACTGACTCCACAAGATTGTGTATATACATGATGTTCAACTTTTGTCTTCTCATATTTATTTACGTATCACATTTTGTATTTCCACGTATTGCTTATTCACGTAAATACAATATCTTTTATATTTTGTCTAACTAAAATATATCCTTTTCTAGAAATATCACGGATAACATTTATATAATTATTATCAAATCATCCCATACAAAAATTTAAGCCTCCAAAATTTATGTTTTAAAAAAATTAATTTAAATTACTGAAAAAAATTAATTTAATATTAAAAAATCTATACATCGCTACAATAGGAACATTAATAGTTTTGGTACCTGTTTTCACCTAAAATAAATAATAACATAATATAATTAATGGTAATTAGTCAATTGCCTTTTTCACATTTACTTTTAGTTGAAGATACAGTTAAACCCAGATAAAATAATACCCGATAAAGTAATAACCTCGCTTAAGTAATATTTTTGTCCGGTCCCGACTTGGGCCAATAGGATAAAGTAATATTTTCGCTAAATGCATGAGATAATAATTAAAAAAAAATACTTAAGGACCCAATGAAAATATAAAGTAATATTTACTAAATTTTATGTTCATATATATTATACAATTTTCATTTCTTTTCTAAATGTGAATTTTATATTCAGTTTTATTTAAGTTCCCGCCAAATCAAAATAAATGTCATTCTTAATATTTCATAGAACATGTACAATTTTTATCTCTTATATATATTTTTCGTAGTATAGTAAATAATTGTGTGTGGTATTTATTATCGGACTTATGTACTGTAATCACTTGAGATGACAACTATTGACATAACTCTGTTATGATCTACTAAGTGATTTCACGATCACTATATTTTTTATATTATAAGTAAATACAATGTATCTAATATTTGTCCGTGATTAATACTTAACTGATTAAAATGTCTTTATCTGCTTGGTGTAAGTTGACTATCCTAATATAAATATATTTCAATTTACACCAAAAATCTCTACCAACTATAAAATATAATAACAAATTATACATATAAATCTCTTTATAATAATAAAATATTACTTTATCGATAAAGTAATATTTTATTATTATATCGATATAGTAATAAATCCGATATAGTAATTTTTTTCCGGTCCCAAGGGTATTACTTTAAAGAGCTTTAATTGTATTCAATAATTAACATTTAAAATTTGGGCTCATGTTTGCTACAATATTAGACTCTTTTCAATAACTTATATTCCTGGGTAGTTGAAAGTTGCAACCGAAAGAGAAAATCAAGCGCCCATGCCAATAATATGAGCTATCTCATAAAAATATTTTATCGATCACACATGTAAGCATGTAAGCTAAAAGGAATGGAGATGGTGTAAGATAAACATAAAAGTATAAACGAACGTCTCATGAAACAATAGGCAATCCTTGACAATTAAGTATTCAGAACAAAAATATTAAACTTTAACATGCTTTCTCGGATAGTATATTTATAGTTTATAAATATCAATATTAAAAGTACCTTTGAAATTTACAATATAAATATTATATTTATTATTTAGTGGGAGGGAATCAAACCCGTGACCTTTGGTAATAATTTAATATTATCCCTCTTACTCGCATTATTTAATAAGATATAGAGTAAATTGCAAAATGTGACTAAATTTTATCCACTTTTGCACTTTGATGGCTGTAGTTTTAAATTTGCAATTTATTGGCCAAACATTACTTTTACGTTTCAAAAGGGTGGTTAAGGGCCACTTTTCTGAACTATTTTTTCTCAAAAAAGTGGCCCTTAGAGCATCTTCAATCATGTAGAACCTTTAGCTAAAAGTAATTAAAACATACTATAAATAAAAATTATAGAGATTATGTAAAAAAAAATCAACTCCAATGGATTATTTCCCTTGTCTATATTTTTAGCCAGCCAACCTCCTGATGCTGGCTATATTTATCGAACCTCTAGAGACCTGTAAGAAAATTCCACAACATCTCATACCATATTCAAATGATATATTCTATTTATAATAACTTAAAAATAATAATAACATACTATTTTTAAAATATAGTCAATCAATATAGCCAGTAACATCGAAGCACAACGCCTTACAGGTTCAATAAATTTTACATAATCAGTATTTTCTATCATTTTAGCCAATCATTTTAACCAATCTAATTGGAGATGCTCTTAGCCACCCTTTTGAAACGTAAAATGCAAAATCGGATAAAATTCAACCACAAATCTGTAATTTACTCTAGGATATAATATAATATGATTATATTCTCTATATATAATGATAGAACACCCCCCCCCCCCACACCCATATAAATTATGCTTTATTATTGAAATATTTTGAATACTGAATTAGGTCTCTTCCACATGTTGCGATCCATCTTAATTTCTCCCTCGTGAGCGTGGTTGGGAATCCATCTTAATCTCTATCTTCTCTGAACCAAGCTTATCGAATTATCATCATTCTTTTTTTTAGTTCATAATCCTTCATTCACAATCTTGTCCTGCATCAGCTAGGAACTCTATTGCACAGTTGTAAGACATATTTAATATTATGAATTAGTGGATTTTGGATAAAATTAAGGAGTTCTTTATGTGACTCTACCAATTATAATTCCCTGAGAACTTTGGGAAGAAATCTTTTATCTACGTTTCAAACTTCCAATTGAGGTTGATATGACAGTTGACACCCCATAAGGCTAATATTTCACATAATTATATACGCGAAATAATGGGAGAGGGAGAGAGAGAGACAGAGAGGGAGAGAGAGAGAGAGAGAGAGAGAGAGAGAGAGAGAGAGAGAGAGAGAGAGAGAGAGAGAGAGAGAGAGAGAGAGAGAGAGTACAATAGCATCGGAAGAGGCGTCAACAAACCATCGAGTGATGTCACCCTTCTGAATCTTTAAGATGGGAGCACTGTTAGTAGACCAACCCAGCTTGAATTCAGTTGCGCCGGCGACCGCCGCTCTCGAAGCCATAGCTCAGAGGAGTATTAGTATTAATTAGTGCAGACTGTGTTTAGTTTTGTGTTTTTGGTTTTTTAAACTGGTGCCTCCTCGTCCGGTACATGTGTTTCTTGTAAAATGAGAGGGTTTTGGCCAAAAATACCCCAAATGCACCTTATCCCTTTCAAGAATACCCCAAAATGTTGAAGGTGGCCAAAAATATACCGTTATTACGTATTTGAAATAGGGGTAATAGGTTTTATACTAATTACGCATTTGAAAATGGGGTAATAGGTGAACAGCACTTATCTATTACGCATTTGGAGAATGGGTAAATGATATTACGGATTCTTCAAATGGGTAATAAAGAAAAAAAATTTATGCTAATTACCCACTTATCAAATGCGTAACAGGTTTTTTTTTTTTTTGTTAAACATTTGTGAAATGCGTAACATGCACTTTTTTTATTATGCCTTTGTGAAATGCGTAACTCTGAGGTAATTTTGGCCACTTTTTCCAAAAGTGTTATTTTCGTACAAATTTTGAAATTTTAGTGTATTATTGTCATTCTTTCTAAAATGAGAGTTCAGAACTCCAGATTCCAAAAATACGATTCGAAATATATGGAAACCGGATTTAATTTATGTGTTTGCCAAATCTTAATTGTAGCTTTACTTATTCCGAAAAAAAAATTATATTTACATATTTTCTTTTAGATTCGTTATCTTGCAAAAATAAGTTACTTATTTCAGAAAAAAAATACATATTTATGTACTTTTTTTCAGAATAACTAACTTATTTATGAGAAATAAGATTTCCGAAACGGGATCTATATTTGAATTAGAGTCATGTAGGGGAAGTTTTATAAATATTTATATGAAATTTTATATTAAAACAAATTATTATGTTTTTGTAAAAGATAAATATTAAAACGCTTCGGTCATAGAAATTTGGCCCTCACATACCCCTATTTACGGGGAAACATTTACCGCATCTGCTTAAAAATTTTACAAAAGACACGGTATTTCGTGTACCATCTCTGGTACGTGGTACCTTTTACATCCAAACAAGGCATACGATGTACCGTGATAGAGACAGTCACATTGAATCATCTTTCGTATTACGTGTAATACGTTACATGTAACATCGTAATTGTCCTAAATGCCCCATTTTGAAGATGGAGGTCCCTAAATGCCCCTAGACACTGTATTTTGTGTGCAGCAACAGCTTGTCATGACATTTCGTATGCAGCAACAACGTATTGATGTGTTATGTGTAACGTATTACATGTAATGCGTGGCGGATCCAGGGAAGAAATTTACCGGGGGCACCATATAAAATATATATTGATACATGCTAATTTTGTATATATTTTATAGCATGTTATCTCTCATTTATCCTTAATTTTGTGCTTGTTAGCATTGTTAGTAGCATTTTAATTTGAATTTGATGCTAAGATATTTTTTTATGTTTATAGGATAATTTTGGAAGCAAAAGGAGCCCGGTTTCAAATCATCAAGAGACCGTAGATTAAACCTGGACGAGCAATGAGGAAATAGAAATTTTCACAAAAAATTGGAAAGTGATATATTCTTAAAGCAGGAATCCCGGTTGGAATTAATATAATTTTTGTTAAGCGAAAGGAGTCCGGTTCCAGGTCCTCAATTGACCGCAACTTAGGACTTAAGGACTTATTTATATTAATAAATATTTAATTTATTTAGAAAATTATCCCAAGATACAATATAATGCCTACAATTATACCTCAAAAGTCACTCCCATTATCAATTAAAATATAATTATAAAGTATTAAAAACCAAGAATTATAAGTTTCATAGTTCTATTATTAATCTCCCGATTTAATAATTGAACTATGTCTATCAAATCATGAACAAGAATTATGACTCCTCTCCCAATTTGTCGTAATACCTGTGAATACAATTAAAGGTTAGCTACTCCCTTAATTGGGTTAAGCCCTCAATGATAGATTAGCAAAAGTAGAGGATTAGCATCACAATCAAACAATTATATCACCAATGAATACTACCTAATTCTCGGATTATAGAATTAGCTACGCATGCTGGATAAATAAAATAAGCATATATTAAGGGGTAGAATCATAATAAAAAGAGTGTAGAGTGAAGAAAATGCAACTTGAAAATTTTAATTCTTCCGAAATAGTAGCCACTAAAATGAAAGAGCCCTCCAAGTAATTCCCTTAAAATCTTCAACTGAAATAGAATTTTGCCGAAAATTAAACTGTATGAATTAAAACTAAATTTTACAAAGAAAAAGAGAGAGAGATTACAAGAGAGGAATTTGCTCTCTAAGAATTGGTCTCTTTTCAAGCTCAAGAACTACATCTATTTATAGCAAAAATTAGCACACCAATAATAATAAAAAAAATAAAAATAAAAGAAAAAGAAAATAAAAACAAAAGAAAAGAAATCAAATAAAAAAAAAAAGAAAGAAAGCAGCCGAAAGCAGCTGCACCATTAATTCCATTTCTTTTCTTTAATTAAAAATAACAAATCCACTTGCTTTATTGTCAACAAATCGGCCACCTTTGTTGTTTAATATACTGGGTTCCGTAGAAATGCTTTTTATCCCGCACAGCTTATAATCTTTAATTAATAAATAATTAATTAAATCCAGAAATTATAAAAATAAATATCTAATATTATTAGATATTTATAAATATAATTTTCTAAATAAATTCAATATTTATTAATATAAATAAGTCCTTAAGTCCTAAGCTGCGGTCAATTGAGGACCTGGAACCGGACTCCTTTCGCTTAACAAAAATTATATTAATTTCAACCGGGATTCCTGCTTTAAGAATATATCACTTTCCAATTTTTTGTGAAAATTCTTATTTCCTCATTGCTCGTCCATGTTTAATCTACGGTCTCTTGATGATCTGAAACCGGGCTCCTTTTGCTTCCAAAATTATCCTATAAACATAAAAAAATATCTTAGCATCAAATTCAAATTAAAATGCTACTAACAATGCTAACAAGCACAAAATTAAGGATAAATGAGAGATAACATGCTATAAAATATATACAAAATTAGCATGTATCAAATACCCCCCAACTTAACTTTTACTCGTCCTCGAGTAAACCAAACTAACTACTTATTAATACCACTTCCGTAGGTGATCACGGTTGCATTTGGCATATGCAACAAGCCCTTTAAACCCCTAGGCAGCCCTAGTGGACGAGTGAGGTCTCGTGAGGGTCTGTAGTGAATGTACCCACAAAATCCATCTAGCTCATGTAAAAGATCGAATGCCACTACAACACCACATATACAAGTTCTCTCATGCCATGTCAACTTAAGAATCAAAGTGAAGAATGCAATGCCTTGTGTCGAAGTTACAAGTATTCACTTAGTCTACTCAAAGAAGATGCATAAGTTCTCAACAGTCCATGTCAATGTAAGAATAAGTTGGTAATCATGCTAAGCCCACAAGAGTACATCTTTGAGTCAAAACTTGGGATCTCATATGCAAAATACAGGTAATAACTCATCTTTCACTCACAAAAGAATATTCACTCAAGAACAAGGGTAAGTGTATCACTCCATTCCAACAAAATCATAAACATGCTTGACATTTGGTATCAATCTAACTTTAACGCAACACACACCACTGATGATAATCAAAAGGTCTTTATTCGGGTTGTAATGGGGCTAGGGACAAGGTATGTCAAGTAAAGCCAAAACGGGTTAAATGTCAAAAGCTAGTACCCAACAACATAATTCATTCAACTCCACCCTATTATCCCCACACTTGAATCTTTTTATTCTCTTTTAACAAGTAACTTGACTAGTCGAATGAAAAAGGATCATAAAAACATAAGTATGCCCTCATATAAATATTTTTTTTTTTAAGAGAGCTAATTATAAACAAGAACAATGATCCATTGATATTATTACAAACTTCGACTAACAAGTAACAACCAAACCCAATATTTTCCCAAAAGTAATGATCATCAATAAACCCCCCTTTGCACACCTTTTTACTCCCTCAAACACTCTACTAGCCTTTGACAATTTGGGTTCAAGTTAAAGCAAGGCCAATAAAAGAAAAAGGTCTAGGCAAGTAATGTGGTGTGTCACCGAAAAAATATGATTAAGCTCAACGGGGTAACTAATTGATCATGTATAAATGGTGTGGTAATATAGGAAATATGAGGTTATCCCTAAATGCCTTTATCATGTTATCATCAAATAATGTCATGCATTTCAAGAAAGACCTCAAACAAGTGCTAGCAATGCAAACAACATGTGGACACTCAAGCAAACGAATATGAAATGCAAAAGATATGCATATAAGCTCAAAACTCACTTGGTGCGGCAAAGCATAATCAATCCCAGGTAAAAGTCTCTCTAATGCACCTACTTGTACTCAAAGCATGTAAACCAAGTCATCTTGCACATATTCATGTCCTTTTAATCACTTACAACCTTCAAAACGTCTACCAGTTTCAACTTGCTAGTGTATGTGATCTTTTTACAAGGCCATAATTCTTTTTGTGATTTTTAATTTTTTGATTTTTTTTTAGCACCAAATAACCCCAATAAGGTTCTATCTAAATGAACACCCCCCAACTTATCACGTTTCTTGTCCACAAGAAACAACACACAATGGACTAATATGCGAGGAAAAAGAGAGGACTCCCCTGAATCATGGTCGAGGTGGTAATGTGCAACCAAGAACTGCCATTGTGGCATCCATCTTGAAATGAAGATCCTCCTGCATAGTCCAAACAAAAATATTATTCAAATCAACAAAATTCCTTGGGTTGCCTCCCAAATAGCGCTTGTTTAACGTCATTAGCTCGACGCCTCTCGTGATGAACTTAAGCTTGAGGACTGGAGAGAAGCCAATTGACTCCTCTTGGAATGTCATCACCAATCAAATATGGCTTGAGTCTTTGCCCATTCACTTTAAACACATCGGAACCATCTCGAGTGATGTCCACAGCACCATACGGATATACCTTGACAATTTTAAAAGGGCCAGACCATCTTGACTTTAATTTTCCGGGAAAGAGTTTCAGCCTTGAGTTGAACAGTAGAACTTGCTGGTTAACTTCAAACTCTTTCGGTCTAATATGCCTGTCATGCCACTTCTTTGTCTTCTCCTTGTATATTGCCGCATTTTCATAAGACTTAAGTCTCAACTCATCAAGTTCACTTAGTTGCATCAACCTGTTAAGTCCCGCAGCTTGTAATTCCATGTTCAAGAATCTTATCGCCCAAAGTGCCTTATGCTCCACTTCCACGGGTAAATGATTATAATTAGTTTATAATTATATTTTAATTGATCATGGGAGTGACTTTTGAGGTATAATTGTAGGCATTATATATTTGATACATGCTAATTTTGTATATATTTTATAGCATGTTATCTCTCATTTATCCTTAATTTTGTGCTGTTAGCATTGTTAGTAGCATTTTAATTTGAATTTGATGCTAAGATATTTTTTTATGTTTATAGGATAATTTTGGAAGCAAAAGGGTATGTATGTATATATCACCAAAATCATCTAATTGTAGATTTGTGTACATGTATGCATGTATGTATATAATTTTCGAATAGGGTCGAATTAAGGTTCGAATTTGTGGATAATTTTCGAATTAGGGTTCGAATTTGTTGATAATTTTTCGAATTAGGGTTCAAATTTGTGTTTAATTTCGAATTAGGGTTCGAATTTGTGGATAATTTTCGAATTAGGGATCGATTTTGTGTATAATTTTCGAATTAGGGTTCGAATTTGTGGATAATTTTCGATTAGGGTTCGAATTTGTGGATAATTTTCTAATTATTAGGATTAAAATTTATTGGATTAAAGTTTGAATTGTGGATTAAGTTTGGATTTGTGTAGTTTGGATTTTTTTTGTATGCATTAAAGTTTTTTATATGTATTGGATTTTAGATGGAAGATTTTGCGGTCCGGTTGATCCTTCTCTCCTTACCGACCAAAAACCATATAAGTAGTAGAATATGGGTTGGTGATCATCGAGATAAACTTACAATCCGTCAAAGTACCTCGTTGCTTAATCAATGGGAATTAGAGCCTTATCAAATTCATCTTTTACAACATTGAGGTTTCGGAATGTTTACCAACCCAAAAGCCATTATGCAAAATGATGTGGCTTTAATTACGTCATTAGTGGAGCGTTGGAGGTCGGAAACCAACACATTCCACTTTACTTTCGGGGAGATGACGGTGACACTTGAAGATGTGTACATGTTGACGGGGCTTCTGGTTGTTGGAGAGGCGGTAACTTTGAGTGACACAATTAACGTAAAAAATCTTTGGTTACGTGATTGGCCGGATCCGACACTCTCATTTGAGGAAAGGGACAATGCTTTGGAGAGAGGTGGTGTGAAATTAAATTTTTTGAGGGAGAGATATCGCAAATGCCCGAACAAGGAGGATCGGGAGCTTCTAGAAATATATACACGGGGGTATGTGTTTTATTTGTGTGGGGCGATATTGTTCCCCACAAAATCAAACAATGTTTCTCATCCAAGATTAATTTCCTTGTTGATTGATACTTCTAGAATTTTTGGGTATGCTTGGGGTGCAGCAGCATTTTCCTATCTATATAGGAATTTATTCGAGGCAAGTCATAAGGATTGCAAGTCTATTTCTGGATGCATGACAATATTGATGCTTTGGGCACGTGAGAGGTTGCGCCCGGGACAACCTATGCTAGCATCTCAAACCGAGTATATATGGCCTAGGGCTTTGGCATGGGCGGTTGCTCCCGTTGGCCCAGGAAAATCTAAGTACTTCAATGTCCATCACAATATTGATGCATATCGCGGGATGTTCGATAACTTTGATGCACAATGGGTTAAGTGGAGGCCATATGCTCGCTTCTATCGGCCTTTTGATCTTCAATTTCAGTGGGCCCTTATAGCCGGTTTAGCTCATGTGCCCCCTGTGTTTTTTGAAGATGTTGAATATCAACTTCCGGAAAGGGTGGGAAGACAGTTTGGTTTTCCATTAAGCATTCCACCGCCGCCACCGGATGATATGTCAACGTTGAGGGCGAGATCTGAACATTCTTTTGTATATCAACATTATCTCAATTTTGCACGATATATAGTTGTTTGGAATGAATTTGTGAATAATGGTATTGGTATTTTGGGACCACCTTTGAATGCCATATCTCTAGAGGAGTATATGGATTGGTACTATAATGTTACCAAATTAAAGATTTTGCCGCCTTCAAAACAAACCAAGGATCCGAAAATATTCCAACAACCGAAAGACAAGTTCGACAATCCCAAGGCAATGGACTTGGTACGTATTTTTTATAACATGTAGTATGTTATTTGAGATAATTTCGTTGAATATTCTTGTATTTATATTTATACTTTGTCCTTGCTTCATATGTATTGTAGATCATATGTACCGCACGAGATATGAGTAGGCTTTGCTCTTATGATATGCCTGGGATTTTTCACGAGGAAATATTGCCAAACTTCGTGAATAAATTTGATGAATTAGTGCTCGAGACATATGGCCCGACTTATGAAAGGCCCGATTTCAAGAGTTGTTTGCCTAAAAGAAAGGCAAGAGTTGTTAGTCCCGAGAAGGAAAATTATTTTGAGGGGTATGAACGCTATGACCATCCTACTCAATTCGACGTTAATCCTAGTGCACACTTCGACGATGATCCTAATACTCAGGAAAATTTTATTGTTGGTCATAGTGCTCCAATTCTTAATCCTACTCAATTCGACGATGATCCTAGTGCACACTTCGAAGTGGAAGAGGCTCCAAGGGACATGGTTGGTCCTAGTGCTCAATTTGATAAAGGATCCCTTATAAAGCCGATCAAGATAAATAAAGTGGATTGGTTGAATGAAAATTGGTGGGAATGTGGTAAGCCTATTAACCTTCCGCGTAATTGTAGTGCAAAAGCGATTATTTCTTTGAAACCGGAGAATGAAGTGGAGGATACTATAGTCCATTGCTATACTGTATTGCTTGAAAAAAGGGAAAGAACCCTCTTTGGTCATCAAGTTGGTGCCGTCAAATATTACTTCATGTCTCCGTGGTTCTTCCAAGTAATGGGGGCTCATCATTGCAAACCTATGAAGAAGAATCCCGCAAAAAGGAAAGCTAGTGAATGGACGGCCATTGATACGGACTTTAGAGCATATGGCATAAAGGAAGGGGGGAAATGGTAACCAATTTCGACTATATTATCATGCCGGTTGCAACGGACGGTCATTGGATCCTATTCTTGTGGTCAATGACCAATTTTAGAGTATCTTTGTTTAATCCTCTAAGGGACGATACTAAGCACATGAAATTAAAAGAGCTATACAAGACGGAGTTCTACATTGTGGTATATTTTATCTTCCTTTTTTTAATTTCTAGTAGTCCATGTTTGTTTGATACATTATTAAGATAATTCATGTTTGCTTGATAGGAAAAATTGGTCCCTCTCATGTTGAATCGGTTGGATCCTACAAAATTTGAATATGTCGTATTCCCTGATGTTGAAAACGTCTATGAACGACCTAGGCAAACCAATGGTTGGATTGCGGAGTTTTTGTTATGAAGTATATAGATTGTATATTGACTTGCAATACCCAAGCTTGGTGTGGTGTCCAATGGAATGAAGATGTGATTAAAACATTCCGACGGCGTATTGGTTGGGAGCTCCATAAAAACGAAGCTCGGCATTTGTCTTTGTATTCCCACGATTGTAGACTAGCGGGATTGTAGGTTACTAGTTTGTTTTTGGAAATTTTAAAGATTGTAAGTTACTAGTTTGTTTTTGAAATTGTAAGTTACTAGTTTGTTTTTGAAATTGTAAGTTAGAGATTTTTATAGATTGTTGAATTGATTTTGAATTGTGGAAATTTTTATAGATTGTTTTTAGAGATTTTGTTTCAAATGTTGAAATTTTTATAGATTGTTTTTAGAAATTTTTCCAATTCTTCAAAACCCATATATAAGAACTTTCTTTCTCATCCCTTATTAGTGCAAAACCAAACAATATGGATTGGTAGTGGTGGTTCACCCCCGTAATAGGTACAAATGGCATACTATACCTATTTGTGCGGTATGTGGAGTCAAATACTACCACGTCTCCAAAAATTTTATATGCATTTAATGATCTTGGATCAACCCACAACATGGAACGCACCCGATTATCCTCATCAACATCTACTCGATAGAAAAATTCCCCAAAACTATTACATTTTAATTGTTGGAGTAATGTCAAACCTTCTTTGGCATCACTCGAATCAAATACATGATGTCTAATATCACGCAAAACATTCCGAATGTCTTGACTAGTAAATCCAATATTCTCTAAGCTTCTCGTAAGCTCACCCATTACATTCAAAGATTGTTGAGGCCCAATACCCGACTTACTCAAAATTATAATCAATTCTCGCATGATGGGTGTTATGTTTCTTGGCCTTTGCATGAAATGTACCTTACTAGGTGAAACCATCTCATGATTGTGTACCAAATGAACCAATGTTACCTCCCACTTGAAAACAACACCTAGAGGGGGGTGAATAGGTGTTTATGGCTAACAATGCTGATTTATGAACTGTTTTTAAAAATACTACAAACAGCTTGCTGTTTGTGTTTTGGCAGAATGCAAATGGTACGCTGTTTGTAACTAAAATGCAGAAAATTAAAGAACACAAGATCTTTTAGCCAGGTTCGACCCCTAAACCCCTATGGTCTACGTCCTGGTCCCTTACCAACTTGGTAAGAGAATATATTATTGATCAAATATAAACCAATTACAAGATCCAACAATATATCTCCCTTACACCCTTGCTGCTTACAAATGGCTTGCTGTGCTGAAACTAGCTCTCTAAGAAATACTTCCCAAGTATCCTTCTCTAGCCTAGTTCTACCCACCCAAAACCTTAAGCCAACCTTGTATAGCAACAAATCAATTACACCTTGAACAATACAAAGATTTAAATAGATACAACTCAACCTATGAACCCTCTGAATATATATATACGTGTATATAGGGTTTGTGAGGTTTGAAGAATTTAGCAATGAAAGCTTTTGTAGTTGTGAATGTATATCTTGTTTTTGCACTTTTTGTTCTCTACATAAGAACTGAATATTCCAGCTCTTAAATAGATGAATATGAGAATTTTGAAAACAAGAATCAAATATCTCTAACGGCTTGAAATAAATCCGTTGATGGATTTTCTTGAAATAAAAATGAAGGAGCTGTTAGAGAGAGAGAGAGAGCTGCGTGTATGTATGAGAGGAAGAAGAAGAATATTTTTTATAATTGCTCTCATGTGTTTTTCTTAGAGTGGGAGAAATGATGAAGCATTAAAATAAGGAAAAGTGGATCTTACTTTTCTTATTTTAAGACAAGGAATATTTTTGTCTCCCATTCTTTATATGGTATGAGTATAGGCGTGTATATATGAAATTCAGAGGGTCCTACATGTGTCTAAGAATATTTTCTACTTGAACCTCTTTGAAAATCTGAACGGCTTCATTTCTGACAGGTGCAATCAGCACGCTGTTTGTAAATAGCATGTTGTTTGTGAAACTGGCATGCTGTTTGCCTTGCTGTTTGAGTCCGAAGCCGAAATAACATAGCAAGTTCATGTCAGCTTGCTGTTTTGGTTCTGGTGAACTGAACAGATACATGGTCTTATACTTTTGCATTTACATATCATCAACCAAGTTTCCTGAGAACATAGGAATTCTGAACAGTTGAAAATGGCTTGCTGTTTGTACAAATGGCTTGCTGTTTGGGACAAACTGAATATACAATCAGTAAGCTATTATACCCTGCAAAACCAAGTTAGTACAATACAGAAATACATGATGTTTTATATCAAACTACAAGCTATCAGCTTGCTGTTTGTGATCATTAAAACTTTACACAACTAGCATGCTGTTTTATATCTATTAATAAGCCAAATGGGTTACTGTTTGTGATCATCAAAACTTAGGAGTATCAATCTCCCCCTTTTTTATGATTACAACTAATTTAGGAGAATTAGAATAACTCCCCCTAAATCCCTTAGAATAACTCCCCCTAAATCCCTGCATCTCAAAATTAGATATAAAACAATAATCTAACAAGATCAAATAAAAACATCCAATAATACATTTTCATTAAGTATTCTCCTAAAGTTCTCCCCCTTAATCCATCAAAAATTAAAAAACTTAAGATCAACAAATGATATGCAGAATATAATGCAATCAGTATACCAATTGTAACATGCGAATAGAACAAATGGTAAGCTAGAAGCGATGACAAACAGTATGCTATTTGCAGTATGTTACCAGCACAAACAGCTTGCTGTTTGTGGTATTTTACCTGCACAGATAGCTTGCTATTTGTTTGAATGTTACCTGTACAAATGGTAAGCTAACCTGTCCTGCAAACAATCATTCAGCATGCTGTTTTAAATAGAACACATACTAAGTTGCATTCGAATGACTGAAAATCTTTCTTCAGCAAGAGCCTTTGTGAAAATATCAGCAAGTTGAAACTCTGTAGGAACAAAGACCAATTCTATCTTGCCTTTAGCAACATTATCTCTCAAGAAATGGTGTCGAACATCGATATGTTTCGTTCTTGAGTGATTCACCGGATTCTTAGAAATATTAATGGTGCTAGTGTTGTCACAATTTATTGGAACCTTTTCACACTTGATATCAAAGTCCCTTGGTGTTTGAATCATCCATAGAAGTTGAGAACAACAGCTCCCAGCTGCTAGATACTCTCCTTCGGCCGTGGATAACGCTACAGAAGTTTGTTTCTTGCATTGCCATGAAACCAAACTTTGTCCAAGAAATGTACAAACACCAATAGTACTTTTTCTATCAACTTGACAACCTGCATAATCTGCATCACTATACCCAACAAGATCAAAAGTATTTGTGATAGGATAGAACAAACCAAGAGTAATGGTTCCACTTAAATATCGAAAAATTCTTTTAATAGCATTTAAGTGAGACTCCTTAGGATTGGATTGAAACCTTGCACAAACACACACACTATACATAATGTCAGGTCTAGAAGCAGTTAAATATAGTAAGCTTCCAATCATACCTCGATATCTTTTGATATCAACTGCCTTACCATTTTCGTCTGCAAACAGCTTGCTGTTTTGGATCATAGGAGTTGATTTTGGTTTAACATCTTCATAACCAAATCTTTTGAGCAGACTTTTTGTATATTTAGATTGGTGCACAAATATGCCATCTTTAGATTGCTTAATTTGAAGACCCAATAAATAATTGAGCTCACCCATCATGCTCATTTCGAACTCACTATGCATACACTTTGAAAACCACTTGCACATTGATTCATTAGTAGCTCCAAAAATAATATCATCCACATATATTTGAACAATTAAAATGTCTTTACCATTTTGCATAATAAATAATGTGGGATCGATTTTACCTCGAATGAATCCATTTTGGATTAGATACTTACTAAGCCTTTTGTACCAAGCTCTAGGGGCCTGCTTTAAACCATAAAGAGCCTTCTTTAGCTTGAATACATAGTCTGGATATTGTTCATGCTCGAATCCAGGAGGCTGTTTGACATAGACTTCCTCTTCCAGCACGCCATTTAGGAACGCACTCTTTACGTCCATTTGATATAGCTTGATTTTCTTGAAACATGCATAGGCTAGAAGTATTCTTATTGATTCCAAAAGAGCAACAGGAGCATAAGTTTGATCAAAGTCAATGCCTTCTTGTTGGTTATAGCCTTGAGCTACAAGCCTTGCTTTATTTCGAGTAACGGTACCAAATTCATCAACTTTGTTTTTGAACACCCATTTTGTTCCTATAATTGAAGCATCTTTTGGTGGCTTGACAAGTTCCCAAACATCACATCTTTCAAATTGATTTAATTCTTCTTGCATAGCGATGATCCAATTTTCATCTTCTAGTGCTTCATTGATATTTTTGGGTTTTTCTTGAGCTGGGAAGGCAGCATGAGCACAATAGTTTGCCTTTCCTCTTCTTGTTGTGATTCCATCAGTAATATCACCAATAACTAACTCTGGAGGATGATTCTTTACTACTCTTGTTGACCTTGGTAAAGAATGTTGAGCTATTTCTTCATGAGTAGTCTTTCTTATCTTTGCCGGTGGTAACTGATCTTCCCCATCATAGAAAGGTAGTTTCTCAGTAGCCCTTGAACCTCTAGGACCTTCCAAAGTCATTCTTGCCATTTTTGAAATGGCATTTTCAACTTCAGCTTGCTGACTTGAACTTTCAGCTTGCTGTTTTGAACCTTCATCTTGCTGATTTGAGCTTCCAGCTTGCTGATTTGAACTTCCAGCTTGCTGATTTGAACTTCCAGCTTGCTGTTTGTCAGAAATTTGAGGTTGCATACTTTCTCTTTCACATGCAAATTCTTCCTCATCTCTTGGTAGATCATTGTTAGGTTCTTGAAATGTAACATCAATAGATTCTTCAACAATATGTTTATTTATATTATAAACTCTATAAGCCCTACTTGTTAAAGAATAACCAAGAAATATAGCTTCGTAGGATTTTGCATCGAATTTACCATCTTTACCAATTGTCTTGAGCACAAAACACTTAGAGCCAAAAATCTTGAAGTAGCTGATATTTGGCTTCTTGTTTCTCAACAATTGATAAGGAGTTTTATCCAAAATAGGCCTGATTATGATTCGATTCAACAAATAGCATGCTGTATTCACAGCTTCGGCCCAAAAACTCCTAGGCAGCTTGCTTTCTTGCAGTAGAGTCCTTGCTGTTTCTTGAAGTGACCTATTCTTCCTTTCCACCACTCCATTTTGTTGTGGAGTCCTTGGAGCAGAAAATTCATGGGAGATTCCTCTTTCTTCACAATAGGCAATAAAGTTCTCATTGACAAATTCACCTCCTCTATCACTTCTTATACCTACAAGTCTTGTATCATGCTTGTTCTCAAGTAATTTAATCAGTTTTTCAAACTCATTAAAAGCACAATTTTTAGTACGAAGAAAAAATACCCAAGTAAATCTAGAATAATCATCTACAATTACAAAACCATATTGTTTACCTCCAATACTTTTATAAGATTCTGGACCAAATAAGTCCAAGTGCAGAAGCTCTAAAGGTTTAGAAGTAGATACCATTTTCTTTGCTTTGTGTGTACTTCTAATTTGTTTGCCCAATTGGCAAGCTGAACAGACTTCAACCTTAGTATATTTCAGTTTGGGTAGTCCTCTGACCAGATTCTTGCTTGACAATTTATTGATTAGGTCCATATGTGCATGCCCCAATCTTCTATGCCAAATATATGGATCATTCTCTATTGTAGCCAACCAGCATGCTGTTTCCTGCATTTCAAAGTCTAATACATATATATTTCCTTCCCTTCTAGCAACTAGGGGGATTTTGTTAGTACCAATAGTAATAGTGGTTTTATCAATGCCAAACTGAACAAAATGTCCATCATCAAATAATTGAGTGACACTAAGTAAATTATATGAAAGACCTTTGACATATTGAACTTTATCAATCGAAATATTACTATTACCAATAGAACCAATACCAAGGATTCGAAGAGTCTTACTATTACCAATTGTAACTCTTCCACCCTTCTTCATTTTGAGACTTATGAACTGAGATTTGTCTCCACACATATGTCTAGTGCATCCGCTATCCAAAATCCATTGCTTTGACCTTCCTTTAGCCGCAAGACATATCTACAAAACAAACAAACACCAACTCAATGTTTTGGCACCCATATAGGTTTGGTTCCAAATTGGTTAGTAGCAATAGTATATAAAACATTTAAATCAGTTTTCTTGATCCACATTTGGACCACTTTCGGTGAATGGTAAGCTGTTTTCCTTCTGACAGAAGCATTCTGGCATGCTGTTTGTCCCCTGACTGGTCCATTCTGATAAGCTGTTTGTCTCCTGACTGGTCCATTCTGGTAAGCTGTTTTCGCTTTGTGATTGACTTGAGCCACACAATGTTTTTCCAGATGGCCTTTTCCACCACATTTGTTGCATGTTTTCCAAGGCATAGCATAGTTGTATGGTATGCCATTTCTTCCATCGTATTTGAGTGCACCATGCTTCTTGTTGAGGTTTATGCCAACTCATTCTCTTACTAAAGGGACATTTGCCTTCTTCAACATTGTCTTTAAGCTGTCTTCTCCTTGAACAAACGTTTCCATCCCTTTCTCAAGATCCTCGACCTCTTTTTCCAGGAGAGAGATCAGTTCAGCTTGCTGTTTGATAAGAATGGCGTGCTGTTTGTCTGCACATTCAGCTTGCTATTTTCTCTTCTCAGCAGATTTTGAAGACTCGGCTTGGCTAGACTCTTTGAGCTTGAATGATTTAATACTTTTATCTCTATCTTCAATCTCTGACCTTAGATGTCTTAGTTCTTTCATGAGGGCTTCATTCCTTTGTAGAATTACTTTGTTAACTCCTTCAAATTGAACTAGTTTCTCTTTTAGATCAGCAATAAGATCATCATGGTTGATTTCAGGAGCCTTTTCAGCCATTAAATCAGAAATGATTTTCTTCAAATGAGTATTCTTCTTTTCCAACTCATTATTTTTATTTTTCAATTCCATGAACTCAATAATAGATATATTAATTGGTACCTGCATGGTTAGTTCTTCTAACATATTAGGAGAGGTAGGTAAATCAGAATTTAATTGAGTTTACCTCACTAGCATCATCTTCCGAATTTGAAAAATCACTATCCATAGAGTCTTCTTTTATGGATCCTTGTGAGCTTTCTTCATCATTTAGATCTACAAGTGCTAAATTCACCATGTCTTCACTTGAGTCATCACTGGAGTCTGAATCATCATCACTCCAAGTCAGTAAAGCCTTCGATTTTCTCTTGTCTTTGAAAACAGCTTGCTGTTTTGACTTTAGCTTGAAGCAGTCCTTCTTAAAATGGCCTGGCTTACCACATTCGAAACATGTTTGCTCCTTGGCTTTCTTGTTGTAGCTTCCTCTATCTCTTTTCATTCTGTTCTTCTTTTCAATCAACCTCTTGATCTTCTTTGAAATGAGTGCAAGTTCTTCATCTGATTCTTCATTAGATTCAATCAGCTTGCTGTTTGTCGATTCTGGCTTGCTGTTTGTAGAATGAAGAGCCAAATTCTTCATTTTGGCTAGAGGAGTTCGAACACCTTCAACCTGACTATTATTTATCTTATTTTCAAACTGTTCTAGCTCAGCAAATACAGCTAGGTGATCCATGGTGTCAATATTTGAAGATGATTCCAAGGCCGTGACTTTAGCTTCATAAATGAATGGTACGGAACTTAACACTTTCATGTTAATTTCATCTTGTGGAATATCCTTTCCAAGTCTCTTTAAAGAGTTTATAGTGACTTGAAACCTTGCTTGTCCTTCCTTGATTGTTTCACCATCTTTGAGCTTGAAATTTCCAAAATCGTTCATTAGCTTGCTAAGCTTCACCTTTCTCAAAGTGGTCGATCCTTCATGATAAGTTTCCAAGGCATCCCACATTTCCTTTGCCGTTTTTAGAAAGGAGACCTTGTCATATTCAGCTTGATCTAATGCATTCATTATAGAATTTCTAGCTTCTCCATTGTAACCACACTTGATAATCTCATCCATAGTGAGATCATCAACATCTTTCGGTTGGTTTTTATCATCCAAAAACTGGTAGTCTCCTTTATGCACAACTCTTAATACCAGTGGCCTTTTGGACAAGAATGTTTCCATTCTACATTTCCACCAGTTGTAATTTTCTGATCCAGTGAGGAGAGGAGCTCTGTAGTCAGCTTTTGCTTCAAGATAATGTTTAGCCATGATCGATACTTTCATGTTACAGAATTGTTAGTATACCAAGCTCTGATACCAATTGAAAACAACACCTAGAGGGGGGGGTGAATATGTGTTTATGGCTAACAATGCTGATTTATGAACTGTTTTTAAAAATACTACAAACAGCTTGCTGTTTGTGTTTTGGCAGAATGCAAATGGTACGCTGTTTGTAACTAAAATGCAGAAAATTAAAGAACACAAGATCTTTTAGCCAGGTTCGACCCCTAAACCCCTATGGTCTACGTCCTGGTCCCTTACCAACTTGGTAAGAGAATATATTATTGATCAAATATAAACCAATTACAAGATCCAACAATATATCTCCCTTACACCCTTGCTGCTTACAAATGGCTTGCTGTTTGCTGTGCTGAAACTACCTCTCTAAGAAATACTTCCCAAGTATCCTTTTCTAGCCTAGTTCTACCCACCCAAAACCTTAAGCCAACCTTGTACAGCAACAAATCAATTACACCTTGAACAATACAAAGATTTAAATAGATACAACTCAACCTATGAACCCTCTGAATATATATATATACGTGTATATAGGGTTTGTGAGGTTTGAAGAATTTAGCAATGAAAGCTTTTGTAGTTGTGAATGTATATCTTGTTTTTGCACTTTTTGTTCTCTGCATAAGAACTGAATATTCCAGCTCTTAAATAGATGAATATGAGAATTTTGAAAACAAGAATCAAATATCTCTAACGGCTTGAAATAAATCCGTTGATGGATTTTCTTGAAATAAAAATGAAGGAGCTGTTAGAGAGAGAGAGAGAGAGCTGCGTGTATGTATGAGAGGAAGAAGAAGAATATTTTTTTATAATTGCTCTCATGTGTTTTTTTAAGAGTGGGAGAAATGATGAAGCATTAAAATAAGGAAAAATGGATCTTACTTTTCTTATTTTAAGACAAGGAATATTTTTGTCTTCCATTCTTTATATGGTATGAGTATAGGCGTGTATATATGAAATTCAGAGGGTCCTACATGTGTCTAAGAATATTTTCTACTTGAACCTCTTTGAAAATCTGAACGGCTTCATTTCTGACAGGTGCAATCAGCACGCTGTTTGTAAATAGCATGTTGTTTGTGAAGCTGGCATGCTGTTTGCCTTGCTGTTTGAGTCCGAAGCCGAAATAACATAGCAAGTTCATGTTAGCTTGCTGTTTTGGTTCTGTTGAACTGAACAGATACATGGCCTTATACTTTTGCATTTACATATCATCAACCAAGTTTCCTGAGAACATAGGAATTCTGAACAGTTGAAAATGGCTTGCTGTTTGTACAAATGGCTTGCTGTTTGGGACATACTGAATATACAATCAATAAGCTATTATACCCTGCAAAACCAAGTTAGTACAATACAGAAATACATGATGTTTTATATCAAACTACAAGCTATCAGCTTGCTGTTTGTGATCATCAAAACTTTACACAACTAGCATGTTGTTTTATATCTATTAATAAGCCAAATGGCTTACTGTTTGTGATCATCAAAACTTAGGAGTATCAAATACAGGTTACAAAGGGTTGATAAAGAGTGAAGAAAAGAATAGAAAAGGAACCAGATTTTAAAGTCAAAAATAAAGAAAAGCCGTTGGAGTTAGTCGTTCATGAACCAGACCGTGCATCGAGCGTCAGCAGAAATTCAATGGTAATTCTTTATTACATACAGTGGTTCGAGAAAAGAATGGGCTGTCATATGATTAATATTAATTCTCATTTAATTAATATTATTATGTAATTGAGTTAATTAATAAATTAATTCATTCTGAATTAATTTATTTGTTAAATTAATTATCATATTAATTAACTTTGAATTAATGTTTTAATCCAAATTGATTTATATTAATTCTCATTTAATTAATATAATTATATAATTGATTTAATTAATAAATTAATTCATTCTGAATTTATTTATTTATTAAATTAATTATCATGTTAATTAACTTTGAATTAATGTATTAATCTAATTTGATTTAATTATGAATTTAAGTAATTAATCATTAATTTCTAAATGATTAATTGTTTAAGTTACGTAATTAAATTAAATTAAAAAGAATTGTACAGTACGAAAACAAACAAGGTCGACAGTCATGCATGTTGTTATTCAAGGTCGGTACAATATGTTAAGAAAACAATTCAAATGAATTGTTCAAAGCCAAATGCTACTGATTGTTGACAAAGAGACAAACAGACAGGACAACACAGACTAAAACAGTTGCTGTCGGCAAAGTCAATAACGCGCCTAGAAGCGCGTGCCAGCCACGCGCCAGAGACAAGAATTAAAACAGTGTGCGCGTGTTTTTCACACAGCCTTCCTGAGAGTGGTCTTCGTCCTGCACTTCAAATCAGTTTTGTGTACAATTATTTTCTCCGAATTATTTGTTCAGCTGGATTGTCATACCGAAAGTTATATCCAGGCAAAAAGAAAATTTGATTGTCATATCTAGTTCAAACAGACTGTCATATCAAGTATTAAGGATAGTTATACCGAAAGTTATATTGGAAGAGACTGTCATATTACTTGCAGTGGATAGTCATACCGAATGTCATATTATTGTTAACTGATTGTTATATCAGTTAAAACAAAGCAATATGACTATGGCTGTGTTATAAAAGACAGAAGGCAACAGAACAATCTTCACACTTCTTCACTTTCTCTCTTCAACAGACAGCACCGAGAGAAAAGAGAGAGACCAAGAGAGAAAATGTTCTTGAGCTCAAATTAAATCTTGTAAATTATTTCTAGCTTGTATTGTTAAATCTAAACCACTAGAAATTGTTTACTTGTACTATTGGAACTATCTAGCGGATTAAGTTCCCTAGAACTTATCTCTCGAATTGTTTTTTAGCATTCGATCTTTTTATTACAAATATAGAAAAGTTCATGTCGAATTTTCTATAGAATTTGTAATAATTAGTTTGGTCATCAAATCTTGTAATTTGTACCCGTGTATTTAGACACACCCCATCAAGTTAATATGAATTTTATATTCAACTTGAAATATCGGTATTCGTTTATTCCGCATCAATTTGTTCTTGATTTAATATTTTAAGAAAAGAGCAAATTCGATTAAATGACATAGTTTGTATTCAACCCCCCTTCTACAAACTATTTTGGACCTAACGGATACTGCTACAACTTCGTCAATGTCATCGATTGTTTAGAATAAAGTATGGTATGCATATACTTTTCCTAGAGTTAAATTATTATTATTGGAGAGCATGTCGAGGGTCATTGGCCACGATGCGAGGTTTAAACAAGCGCTTACCAGACAAAGAGCCTATTTGTAGTGTTTGTAAATTGGAGGAAGAGACAGAACTACATTGTTTGCGTGATTGTGTTATTACCAGGCTCATATGGGAAGAAGAGGTGGAAAAAGTATATAGAAGCTTTGGTGACTTGGCTATGGCCTGTTTTGAACGCTTGCCCCGGATGAAGCATGGACTTTAATGACAATCTGTTGGAGTGTTTGGTCTCCAAGGAACAAATGATTGTTTAAAGGGGATAGTTGTGATCCTAAATATACTATGGTCTATGTGTATAAATTGATGGCAGAGCTACAATTAGAAGGATTAATTGTAGAAATCAAACTATCGATATATTTTTGAACGTGCTCATATTTTATTGAAAGATAAGTACAAGAGATATATATACACCCGCATACAGGTTTTTAACAGGAAACAAAGATCAGACAAGAATCAATCAAGGATCAATCTACCTATAAAATAGCAACTTCCTATCTTACTAATTCCATGACTAATTCCACGATCCTACAATCAAGCAAACAGACATCTGACCAAATCAAAGACATCTGTCCAAATCAAATCAAATAAAACATTAACGTTTTTAAATTATTGTTTGAGATTAACTCCAACAATCTCCCCCATAATCTCAAACATGTATGATGCATCCGTCCAGCGTATGGCTTTTAAACTGAGCCCGTATGGTTGATTCGACTGAGCCCGTATGGCTAATCCGACTGAGCCCGTATGGCTAATAATCTGAGCCCGTATGGCTAATAATCTTTCTCAGCAATAGTCAGCAGTACTTCTTCTGGCACGCCATGGTATATAGCTGCAAGAGCTATTTGTACCGTCCTCTCATCAACAACAGTCTTTGGGTCTCCTTCGATCGCACCCCAAACGCCTTGCGCCTTCATGAAAACCTTCATTTTCAGGGACCATGTTGTATAGTTACTTTTCGTTATCATTGGATAACTTAAACCCACAGAACCTTCTTTTATCTTAGTCATCTCCATAGTTTTGTTTTTGTGTTTGGGTGATATTTAGGCATACACAACCTGGATGCTTTGATACCAAGTGTAGAAATCAAACTATCGATATACTTATGAACGTGCTCATATTTTATTGAAAGACAAGTACAAGAGATATATATACACCTGCATACATGTGTTTAACAGGAAACAAAGATCAGACAAGAATCAATCAAGGATCAATTTACCTATAAAACAACAACTTCCTATCTTACTAATTCCATGACTTATTCCACGATCCTACAATCAAGCAAACAGACATCTGACCAAATCAAAGACATCTGTCGAAATCAAATCAAATAAAACATTAACTTTTTTAACTTATTGTTTGAGATTAACTCCAACATTAACATTGTTTCCCTCAAAAGCTATTGGAAGAAAACGATGGCAACCTCCAAGGACGGGTTTTATCAAAATGAATGTGGATAGTGGATGTGTCAAAGGTTTAGGAGCTTTTGCAGGGGCTGTGTTTTGTGATGAAGATGGTAACGTGAGGTGACAGCTTCTTGGAAGATCGAAGAGTGTTGCTAGGTATCCAAGTTGTTGTGGAATTTGGTTTTACGAAAGTAGTTGTTAAAAGTGATTGTCTCAACCTTGTCAACACAATTTCTGTTGCAGAAGAAAGAAGAAGGAGTAATTCTCATCTTATTCTTGATGATACAATTCATGATAGCACTTTTTCTAGAATTTGTTTCCTGGAATTTCATTCGTAAAGATAGTAATAAAGTTATCCACGAGGTAGC
The DNA here is from genome assembly GCA_036435485.1 of Saposhnikovia divaricata. NCBI lineage: Eukaryota > Viridiplantae > Streptophyta > Magnoliopsida > Apiales > Apiaceae > Saposhnikovia > Saposhnikovia divaricata. The sequence goes on along the minus strand of CM071601.1, from coordinate 206,723,679 downwards.
TCATCGTCTTAATTGGTTGGAAACTTTCCGTATTGATTCTTCTGTTAATGAAAGTTAGTTGCCCTCTCTTAGAGCATTCCCTAAAAAAAATATTAATACTTAAAATTATTTTTATGATAAAGTTTAACATATTAATATAATAAATTTTTATAGAAATGACATAATTTCATGTAAAAATCTGATAAGAAAAAATATTTTATTGTAAGTCTCAATTATTAAAAAAATTATTAAAAAGTAAATGAGTAATGATTCAAAAAGATTTGAATTAAATTTGATTCCAATCGAATTCAATCTAATAGTAATAAAAAATTTCTTTAATTTTAATACGTCCTGAGTGGTCCAATTTTAATAAAATTCTATCCATTCCGATCCGATTCAAATTATATTTTAAATTTATTATTATCGAAAATTGGTTGGATTCCATTTAAATTCGTATCGAAATCAATTTGTTAAGCACCTCACAATATTATTTTATCTAAATCACCCTTCAGCACGTTCCGCAGCTGACCTCCTCCTTTTGCTTAGCTGAGATACATTAATTTCCTATAGGAAGAGGATTTTGATGGGTGTAATGGGACTGAATGAAGTTTAGAAAAAGATACGAGGAGAAAAAAAGAAATGATCATGAACTTATTTGGTTGGTTTTGATCTACATTTATAATCTCAAAAAAGTAATATGTATTTTATTTATATGAATATTATTTGTCTACATTTTAATAAATTAATAATTTTTAAAATACATGAACATGTAAATCACATCAAAATTATTTTTAAATATAAAAACTAAAAAATAAATTATTTTTTAAAAATTTAAAAATAATTTACATGTAAGTGTATATTTGGTGGTTTTAAGATATAATTATAATTAAAAAATGGGGAAAAAAGTTTGGGAAAGGAAAAAGAAATAAATAGTGGGAATGGATAATGAAAAATAATAAATAAAATTAAAATTTTAAAATTAAAAAGTAATTAGAAAATTTGTAAAACAGATAATTTACTTTTTTTTGTTAGTTACACCATCAAATGATTTTTTTTTTGAAAATCAAATAATATTTTAATAAAAAGTACATCTACAAAAAAAAAATTAGTTTTCATCGAAAATATATTGAAATATATCATATTAACAATTTTTCCGTCAAAACTACCATGGTTGAGTTATTCTTTCACTATGATGCATCTCCACTTTCATCACATACAACCTTTTTGAATGAACAATTTAACGATTAATGGTAATCATGAAAAAAAAATGCTAGATATCCCAAATTGGTATTCAAAATAATTCTCAAATACCAAGTATATAATTGTAATTGGTTATAATAAAATGAACCCTGCATAAAATTTTTCAATCTATCACGTCATCTATTAAGCAATTTTTGGATACCAATTTAGGATACCTAATTAAAAACACATAAATTTAATTCATTAAAATGTGTTTGAATAATCAATATACTCATGATGAGAACTGGAGAACCATTGGATCCTACCTATTTTGTTTTGTAATAAAAATAGGGTTAAATCTCAAAGTGCTCACTAAAGTGTAGGGCTAGTATCAAATTGCTCACTCTAGTTATCGGCATCTCATGTATACCATTATAGTTGTAAGTAATGACAACAACGTTGTGTTCGAAAAATAAAAGTAATTTTTTTTGTTGATTATGCACTTTTTTTTAATGTTACCAAAACCAAATAAAAGTTATCAACAAGAGGTTTTCTGGAAGCAAAGGTCGAAGCAAATTTGGTTGCAGGAGGGTGATCAAAACAGTAAATATTTTCATTCTACAGCAAAAACAAGACGTAAAACAAATCAAATCAAGCAGCTTGCAAATAGTGAAGGACAAAAAGTTGGTTGGGACTCAGGCCTTCAGAAGCTTATTATCAGTTATTTCTCTGAATTGTTTAAAGCATCTGATACGGAGTGGGAGCAGGTAATCAGTTGTATCGATCGAAAAATCACGGATGACATTAATGATGATTTGTTGAAGCCTATAGAAGCCAACGAGGTCAAGAAGGCGCTCTTCCATATGCATCCTGATAAATCACCAGGTCCCGATGGAATGAACCCAGGTTTTTATCAAAAATATTGGAATGTGGTAGGCGGTGATTTTGTTCAGATGGTCAGCCATTTCTTTACAAATGCTAGCTTCGAAGAGCTTCGAAGAGCATTTGACAGACACAAATATAGTTTTAATCCCAAAAAGGAAATGATCAGAATATATGACCGATCTAAGACCTATATCTTTATGTAATGTGGCGTACAAAGTGGCTTCTAAAGTGATTACTAACAGGCTTAAAAGTGTTTTGCAAGATGTGATTTCTGAGACTCAGAGTGCGTTCATTCCGGGAAGATTAATTTTGGATAATATAATGATATCTTCCGAGGTTATGCATTATATGAAACGAAAAACTAAAGATAATTTAGGGTGGATGGCTTTAAGCTCGGACATGAGTAAAGCATATGATAGAGTAGAATGGGGTTTTTTAAAAGCAGTTTTAAGTAAGCTAGGTTTTCATGAGAGATTGATCAAGTTGTTCATGTTATGTGTAACGTCTGTAAGATATAAAATAAGTCAATCAGGCCGCGAGTTTGGCGATTTTGTTCCAGAAAGAGGCATCAGATAGGGAGACCCTCTTTCTTCGTATCTCTTTCTTATGTGTACGGAGGGTTTTACTACTTTGATAAGAGAATTCGAACGAAAGAAAATGATAACGGGCATTCAAGTGGCAAGAAGAGCGCCTCATATATCTCACATGTTTTTTGCAGATGACACATACATATACTGCAAAGCGAATAAAAAAGAAGCTGATTGTGTGCTTGATATGTTAAGCATATTCGAAAGAGCATCAAGACAGAAGATAAACATTGACAAATCATCAGTGTTTTTTAGTAGGAACACGAACGCTGGTACTAAGGATGAGTTGAGTAATTCGCTACAGTTTCATGAAGCGCCAGAAAATAGTCGATATTTGGGGCTTCCAAATACTCTCGGAAGAAATAAAACAACCATGTTTGGATATTTAAAAGAAAGAATGCAAGGGAGAATCCAGGGTTGGGATAAGCAATGGCTGTCAAAAGGTGGGAAGGAGGTATTGATAAAAACAGTTTCTCAGGCCCTGCCAAGCTATGCAATGTCTGTTTTCTTACTTCCTAGTATATTATGTAATGACATGGAATAACTAATGTCCAAATTCTGGTGGCGATCAAGTTCTAAAAAGGATCGTAGTATTCATTGGCTAAGCTGGGATCGCATGTGTGTAAAGAAGAGTAATGGAGGGCTTGGCTTTCGCGATCTTCGCGATTTTAATATTGCATTATTGGGAAAGCAAGGTTGGAGGTTCATGTTGCACCAGAACAACCTAATCAGTAAAGTCTATAAAGTGAAATATTTTCCAAATGATTCATTCTTGAATGCAAAAATTGGGAGGAACCCAAGCTACATATGGAGAAGCATTCTAGAAGCCCAGGTGTTATTGAAGCAATGAGCAGTTCGTAGGATTGGCAATGGCGACAGTACTTGTATTTTAAATGAACCATGGATACCAAGCTCCGATCCTTATGTTCATTCAGTTAACGACGATCTAATAGGGAAAAGGGTGTCTTACTAATCAATGGAATAATGACTTAATAAATGAGAGCATTGATAAGAGGGATGCAAGCTTCATTTTATCCCTCCCTACTCGTACTATGAATGATGACTCCTGGTATTGGAGTAAGGAAAAATTAGGAAATTATTATGTGAAAAGTGCGTATAGCTTGCTTCAAGAGAGTAAGGTAACGAATCATACGAGTGACAACTCCGGCTTTTGGAGAAAGCTATGGAATTTGAAAGTACCACCGAAGGTGAAACATTTTATTTGAAGAGCTGCAACAAATTCCTTACGATCGAAAACACAGCTGAAAAGTAAAAGAGTTGATATAAATGTAGTTTGTCCGGTCTGCAACCTCGTTCCCGAAACAGTCATACACATCCTGGTCGAATGTCAGTTTGCACAGGCTTGTCTCGAGACTACCCACCATCAGAGTACTTTGCAGGGGAATGATAGATACATTACATGGTTGGGAGATGTTTTTGAAAGATACAATGCAGACACGACTGGTAAGATTGTAATGACATGTTGGGCAGTGTGGAAGAATAGAAATGACCTTGTGTGGAGTCAGAAGGGAAGGGATGTAGCAGATGTAGTAAAATCATCAATAATGGTTCTTGATCAATGGAGAAATGCTCAGGATAAATCCTTCGACAAATTTCTTGGTCTAATGACACAAGAAGACGGGGCGGCTGAGCAGTGGACATTACCAAGTGAGGGAAAGATAAAGATAAATACTGATGTAGCTTTGTTTGACACATCCAACTGCCATAGCTTTTCAATGGTAGTTCGTAATCACACGGGAGACTTAATAGAAGCCAGTTTGAAGTGTAAGCAAGGAAATGCAGAGCCAGAATTAGCAGAAGCCATGGGAATCCATGAGGCACTCAGTTTGGTGAAGAAGAACGATTGTAGAAGGGTGGAGCTGGAGTCCGATTGCTTGGTTGTTGTAGAGGCCATTCGCAGCAACACTGTCAAGTTGTCCTATCTTGGCAATATCATTGAGGACCGCATAAGTTTGTTACTACATTTACAAGGCCGAGAAATCTCTCTTAAATTTGTAAAACGATCCGCGAACAAGGTAGCTCACTACTTAGCGAGATACAGTAGTTCCATAGCTGATCGTGTGTGGAGAATGAGCAATGCTCACTCAGAATTTATCCATGTATTGATGCAAGATTTGAATTTCTAATGATGATAATTTTTTTGTGGCAAAAAAAAATTCTAGTATTTTAGATAACAAATTTAGAATTTAAAAAATTTATTTACTATTTATTTTTAATTAAAACAAGGAAAATGACAAAAATTAAAAATAAATATTAAATGATTTTTAAAAAATCGAAATATATTATCAGAAATAGTAGAATTTAACAAATTTTCATTTGGTTGCTATAGCATTTAAGAAAAATATGCATAATTAACAAAAGATTATTTTTAGTTTTCGAACACAACATTGTTGTCATTACTTGCAACTATAATGGTATACATGAGATGCCGATAACTAGAGTGAGCAATTTGATACTAACCCTCTACAGAGCACTTTGAGATTTAACCCAATAAAAATATAGTCCTGCTATTGAATTTCAAAGTTATCCACATGAAATTAAAATTTCTACAATTGAACTTGCTTTTTTTAAAAGTTCTACAACTGAACTTACGTACGATTGAGTTCTACTGCAAATCTATTTTGTTTCGTATTAAAAATATAATGTTTTGCTATTGAATTTCAAAGTTATGCACATGAAATTAAAAGTTCTATAACTGAACTTGCTTTTTCTACAAAATTCTATAAATGAACTTACTTTTTTAACAAACATTCTGCTGCTAAACTTAAAAGCCTGAATTTGAAGTTATGCAAATGAAATTATAATTTCTACAAATGAACTTGCTTCTTCTACAAAGTTCTACAACTGAACTTACTTACCATTGAGTTTTAGTGCAAAATCTATTTTGTTTTGTACTAAAAATATAGTGTTTTGCTACTGAATTTCAAAGTTATGCACATGACATTAAAAGTTCTACGACCGAACTTGTTTTTTCTACAAAGTTCTACGACTGAATTTACTTTTTTCAACAAATATTTTACTGCTGAACTTAAAAGTTATGCATCTGAATTTTGAAGTCAAACACATGAATTTTAACATTCCGCTACTGAACTTATTGGAGTTCTCTGGTTCTCAGTTTAATGTTGTTCTCCATAGAACGTGACCCTGTGTACTAAACAAATGAATTTTTTATTAGATAAATAACCAAAATCCAATAATAACCCCATCAAACGCCAAGATCTAGGGGTGAGCAATGGTCGGGTTGGTCGGGTTGAAAAGACTAAACCACCCAACCCATATTTTACGGTTTTGGAATTTAACAACCCGTTACCGTAACCGTTACCGTTAGTACTAAAAAAAACCGTCCAAATTATAACGGGTTGGTTTGGGCGGGTTGAGTTTTAAACCACTTAAAAAAATTTAAACTTGTAAAAAATTAATCGACACAATTGTACAATGCATCAATGGACTAAATATCATCAAAATATGGTAATTAAGTTACAAAGTCTTACGGACCAGCAAAATAACGTAGTTTAGGTAAAATGATAGTTGAGAAAAATAGGGTTACAAACTTACCGATTTAGCCTTTTTACATATGTGATATTGTAACTAATTGTAAGCACATTTTTTTCTTTTTATATAATTATATATTAATTATTAATTTGAATTATATTTCTTAAATAATAATAAAATTTAATTATTATATATTATTATATATTCGGGTGGAATGAGTTATATTGGTCGGGTTGACAAGGCAAACCGAACCCAACCATTATTTTTCGGTTTTTAAAAAATCAAAACCGTTACCAACCCGAACCGTTACAAAACCGTAAATTCTGGTTTGAGCGGTTTGAATTGGACGGTTTGGACGGGTTTGGAAAATTTTGCTCACCCCACATGAACCGATACAGCAGAAAATGTCACCTCATTGAGTAACTCTTTTTTGTGCAAGTGGGCGGGCGAGGTGAAGTTACTGGTAATGATTTTAAGGGGGTAATAAAATGAGCATTGCCGCTGAAAACAACAACAGTGGAAATTAATTCTGTTTCATGTCCTCAATCTTCGCTCCCTTTGTCTGCTGGGCTGGCCTGGCTGGCGCCTTTACATTACATGTATGTATGTATGTATGTGTAAATACTGATGGGATATATAAATATCTGGGGGAGAGTTAAATGAAAGAAACCCTAACCCCAAGGACTAACAAGTACTAACAACAACTGCCTGCCCCATATTCCATTTCTCTATCAACATCCCTTGACCCCTTCCTCTTCATCCCTCCATCTTTCTTCCTCTTCTACACTGTACAATATTAATAATAAAAAATAATAATAGCTCTGATTCCTATATAATGTAGCTGAGCTCTTAAGGTGTTGCTTTCTTGTTTTATTCACCACCCATTCTTGAGCTCTGATTCCTTTCTTGCACCCATTAATGTGAGTTATAAAGTTTCCCCCTTTCCTCCCTTGTAAAAGTTTTATTATCTCATTTTAAAATCCAACAATATGATATTAATGTTTGTTGTATTCATTATACATTTTGATTTAAACTCATTTGATTTTATTGATTCTTTACTTCACTAGCTCACTTGCTTGCCTTTACTTTTATATATATATATATATAACATATCTCAACTTTATTTCATTGCTAAGCTCCCCTTTTGTTTTGTACTAGCTAAGATCAGATCAACCAATTTTTATTCATTTAATTACCCATTTGCCCCTTTTGATTTCTTCAGCCCTTCTCCTCTTGCGTGGATGCAACTACATAAACAACTACATTTTTTCTTTCTATTCAAGTGGTTGGTTTAAAGATTTCTGTACATTAAGGGTGAGTTCTGTTTTCCTTTTTTATATTATTTATAATAACAATAATGATAATTAGTGTAATTGTTGTTTAAAAGTTTGTAACCATTTGCTAGTGGTGGAGCAAACTAAACTAGGTTACTTTATTAGTGTTAGATCCCAAATGAGGATCGGAGAACTGTCAGAATCAAATGTTCTGCACAAAGTGAAAAACAACATATATCAACATGGATAAAAGTGCACAACATTTGGTTCCCCAGTTTTCTTTTGGACCATAAGTGTCATTGGAGTCGGACGCTACTTTAAATATCCTGCATAATTTTCTACTTGTTTCTAATTGATGTCCTGAACCTAACTGATGAGATAGCTTCATGTAAATTTGCAGTTAACCAGCTAAATGGGGAAGATACAGATTGCTTTTGTGACTCTTATGTTATTTGCTTTTCCAATTATCGCAAAGGCAGAGATATATATAGTAACTGTTGAAGGGGACCCTGTAATAAGTTACAGAGGTGGCATTGATGGTTTTTCAGCCACTGCTGTGGATTCGGATGAGGAGCTTGATGTCACCAGGTAAATGTTGGTCCTTTTCATAATCATTTTTTCTCTAACTAAATAAAGCTACATATGCTTACTCGAAGCTAATAATTCTAATTGCTTTTCAACATCTACTGCCCTATGTCCTGTTTACCTAGTGCCATATTAAATAGATGGTTAAAAAAACTGGGAAAGGTAAAACGGCAGAATTTAGGTATGTTGATCTGTACTGCTGACTAATTTAATCAAGTTTCCACGTCCAACACATTTACATTTAACTTCTAGATATTTTGAATTGGACATTTTACCGGATAAGGCATGTGGTCACGCTTTTATGTGAATCGCCTGCTGGATCACATGCTCTATCACCTATAGAAATCACCGTCTTATCTGTCTAAGGAGATACAGTAACTCTATGCTGAGGAGGCTTGTTGAGATAATATTTGGCATACATCAGTTAGATTAAGTCTTGATAATTATTGGATAAAACTGTGATTACTTTGTTTATTGCTAATTGGTTTCAAGTTGGCTGTTGTGACACGCAACTGCACAAGTCTATAAGAAAACTTAATATGTTACTTGTGTTAACATTTGCATTGCCTGGCCAACAAGAAAATCTGCCGGCTGTCTGTTTTACTGTTAACAAATGTATTAAATGATTAGTCTTTGATGTAACAGTAGTTTGTGATTTTGAGACAGATTTATATAATACTTCATTGGGAAAGTCATGTCCACATCCAGTGAGAATGTCAAGAAGATTTAGATATGTCTTGATTCCTCTATACCCTTATTTTTGTCCTTTTTTTTTTTTTACTTTCAGTGACTTAGTTACTTCCTATCGGCACCACCTTGAGCAGAAACATGACATGCTTTTAGGAACACTGTTTGATCATGGGACGTACAAGAAGCTCTACAGTTATCGACATCTAATCAATGGGTTTTCAGTCCATACTTCTCCTGAACAGGTGACAGCCTGTACTTCTTTATTACTATCTCTTAGAAGAATTACTAGTTTACTACATCATTTCCTAAATAAGAATCAATTCTGACTTTCTGCAGTCTGCGCATACTTTAAGATGTATAAAAAAAATTCTTAAAACATAATTATTTTTTAATGATTCAGTTCTTTTGAAAATGTAGGTTATATATATATATATATATATATATATATATATATATATATATATATATATATATATATAGTGGGTCACGCTCTATGGAGAACCACACTAAACTGAGAACCTGAGAACTCTAATAAGTTCAGTAGCGGAACGTTAGAATTCATTTATTTGACTTCAAAATTCAGATGCATAACTTTAGTTCAGCAACAGAATATTTGTTGAAAAAAATAAGTTCAGTCGTAGAACTTTGTAGAAAAAGCAAGTTCGGTTGTAGAACTTTTAATGTCATGTGCATAACTTTGAAGATTACTTTGAAGATCAGTAGCATAACACTATATTTTTAGTACGAAACAAAATAGATTCTGCACTAAAACTCAATGGTAAGTAAGTGCGGTTGTAGAACTTTGTAGAAGAAGCAAGTTCATTTATAGAAATTATAATTTCATGTGCATAACTTTAAATTCAGGCTTTTAAGTTTAGCATTAAAAAAGTAAGTTCTTGTAGAACTTTGTAGAAAAAGCAAGTTCAGTTGTACGAATTTTTAATTTCATGTGCATAACTTTGAAATTCAGTAGCAGAACACTATATTTTTAATACCAAATAAAATAGATTTGCAGTAGAACTCAATGGTAAGTAAGTTCAGTTGTAGAACTTTGTAGAAGAAGTAAGTTCAATTGTAGAAATTTTAATTTCATGTGGATAACTTTGAAATTCAATAGTAGGACACTATATTTTTATTACGAAACAAAATACGTTCTGCAGTAGGATCCAATGGTTCTCCGGTTCTCATTTAGATAATGGTTCTCATTTGAATCAACCCCTATATATATATATATATATATATATATATAAGAGGGGAGTACTAAATAGTTGCAAAAGTTTACCTAACGACTCATTTTCACTCCTGCATTAGTAGGCAGAAACTCTTAAGCAAGCCCCTGGCGTGAAGTCTGTTCACCGTGATTGGAAGGTCAGGAGACTAACCACACACACTCCTCAATTCTTGGGGCTCCCAACTGGAGTATGGCCTACTGGAGGTGGCTTTGATAGGGCAGGAGAGGACATTGTGATAGGATTTGTGGATTCAGGAATCTTCCCCCAGCATCCAAGCTTTGGTAGCCACAATACCTTTGGCCCTCTTCCAAAGTACAGAGGAAAATGTGAAGTTGATCCAGATACAAAGAGGGATTTCTGTAATGGGAAGATTATTGGAGCCCAACATTTTGCTGAAGCTGCAATAGCAGCTGGTGTATTTAATCCTGCGATTGATTTTGCTTCTCCACTAGATGGAGATGGGCATGGAAGGTTAGTAATTATACCATTAGATAGATTAAGTAACTACAAAGATTGCACTCAATATATTGTCAATTCTCTTAACTGCTGTAAGCCTTTGGGATATTAAATTTTGTTTTGTCCACTGGTTCTCTTTTAACATGTGACTTAATGCATAAAAGTCATACTGCCGCTATTGCTGCTGGAAATAATGGGATTCCCGTGAATATGCATGGCTATGAAGTTGGTAAAGCAAGTGGGATGGCTCCTCGTGCAAGGTTAGTTTTGAACACCTTACCTTATTAGTACATGCTATCTTTCTAAATGTTTAGCATACGAACAGTTAAGAACAACGGATAGTTTCTTTGTCTATTTGCAGGATTGCTGTATACAAGGCACTCTACAGACTTTTCGGTGGATTTGTGTCAGACGTAGTAGCTGCCATTGAGCAGGTGTGCTTATATGCTACCCTGCTGTTGGTTTTATATGTGATACTTAAGTTTGAGTCTATTTGCAAGTTTAACTCTTAAATAGTAATTAGTAAATCACTTTTTTTAGCCTTTGCTTATGTGGCCAACTTTGCTCACTTCATAAGTTGTGAACATTGTTTCTATGTAAAGTATTCTATCCGTTTTATTCTTTTCTTCAAGGCATCATCTTAAACCATTCAACTGTATCAGTTAGACTCTCTGTTCTTATTTTATATTTCATTTATCAATTTGCCTATAGTTCTAGATAAAAGAACAACTTTCTATGATATTTCATCTGATGTTTCTTTTTGGTTCCAAAAGTCACCCTCGTGGTGGTGTTGGTTATTATTTTGTCTGATTTTCTGATTGCATGTCCTTGTCTTTATATGCTGAGATTTTGAAATTTTAAACTGTTCTGGTTTGAAATACTGGTTCTATAAGATTTTATTATGTAGGTTTCATCATTGAGACCTAGCTGGTCACGATTTTGCTATGCTAAGAAGCTGTATTAACTTCATTTTGAAGGCTTCAAATTCTCTTGCGACAAATTCTACATATATTCAGTGGATGAACTAATTACTTCCGGTTCTTATTTATTAGTCCTGGTTGAGGCGAGAGGTTGTAATAAGTGCAGGATTTGCTTATGTAGCATAAAAATAAGTTAACTGGATACCAATTTATTTTTCTTCCACACATGGACAACTGCAAGTAAAATATTGCAGAAAAGAAATGTATTTAATTTTGTACTTGCGGGGCTTTAAATGTTTGTTGATAAGCATGGAAGAGAGGTGCAAAAGAAGTTTGCTGTTTAGAAATCAGAAATTTAGAAGTCAAGTGATTCACCGTATATTCAAAAGTACCATTCTAGTTCTTGTACAGAACTTGTTGAACTTGCACATATAGTAATGACAATGGAAAAAGAGAGGGTAAATTAGACTTTTCCTTCCATGTTTGTTAGTTACATGATTCTATGACAGTGGGTTGCATATTATATTTGTCGCTTATTTACCTTATGCCATTAAACTTATTCTAGTGATTAATATGTAGTTTACATAATTGCTGCTAATACACAGTTTATCTTTTGATAGGCTGTTCATGATGGTGTGGACATTCTTAATCTCTCTGTGGGCCCAAATGGTCCTCCAGCTACCACAAAGACGACATTTTTAAACCCTTTTGATGCTGTACTTCTTTCAGCCGTAAAAGCTGGAGTTTTTGTTGCACAGGCAGCTGGAAATGGGGGTCCTTTTCCTAAAACAGTTTTGTCTTACAGTCCATGGATAGCATCTGTAGCTGCTGCAGTGGATGATCGTACATATAAGAATCATTTGACCCTGGGAAATAAGAAAATACTTCCTGGAATAGGCTTGTCGCGTAAGTTCAATGCATATTTATTATACTTCATCTAATTTGGTAAAGCACATATGTATACTTGACCAGATCTGTACAACAATGTCTTTTTTTTGCGTAATGACATAGTTATATTATACTTATACCTGATATTAGTTTCAGGCGTAGATGTTTAGTTTACATTAAGAGGTGGAAATATTACAAACATTAAAGAGATATGCTTTAAGCATTTCTATCGAAAGAGCATCACGGTGACACTGTGATAGGAACTAAATATACTTGTATAAATTCCTTTTGTGTTTCGAATTTTTGAATCCCTTTGGATTGCTGTTCACAAATGTTGGTTATCTTTAAAAAGGAGCAGTATCTAATAGACACAACACCTTACCTTGTTTTTTCTGATATTTTAGGGTAGAACCGTAGGATATACTATAATTAATACATTTAAAGGAAGAGTACAAGTTGTCAAATAACTAACTTCCTTACCTGTATTTGTTGAAATATTATATGTCAAAGGCCTCAAGTTGGTAGTCCTGATTAATGTACATGTGAAGATAAACACACCAGTGGTAGATTTATTTGCCTCAATTCATTGAGGAAATATCTAGCTCGCAAGTTACTTCTGTTTTTGGTGCTTATATTGTGACAATTTTAATGGACAAGTTCCGCAGTGACTCAGTGTGATAATTGTTTTAAGAGTGCTGTAACTGTTACTTTTTTCTGCTCTGTTTGATTCTTCATTTTTCTAAATCCTTACCAGATTCTGTTCTGCAAGTTTTATCGAACAAGCGACCAACGTTTTTATGCTGAACATGTATCGTGACTTTATGCAGCTGCTACTCATGCCGATAGAACATTCACCTTGGTTGCTGCAAATGATGTACTCTTGGATTCTTCAGCATTCAAGTACAGCCCTTCAGATTGCCAGAGGCCTGAGGTGTTAAACAAGAACTTGGTGGAGGGAAACATTCTTCTTTGCGGTTATTCCTTCAACTTTGTTGTTGGTACTGCATCAATTAAAAAAGTCTCGGAAACCGCCAAGAGTCTTGGTGCAATTGGGTTTGTTCTTGCTGTGGAAAGTTCTTCACCAGGATCAAAATATGATCCAGTTCCTGTCGGTCTTCCGGGGATACTCATCGCAGATGTTAGCAAGTCGATGGTAAATATTGTGATCCTTTTTCTTTCTTGGTTCTATCATACTTAAAGCTGTATTCTGTCAAGGGTGAGACCTAGAGTAAAAGTGTCAAGATCGACTCATTTGGTGGGTCATTTGGAACTGACATTGATCTGCACAACCTGTTCTTTATTAATTGATACCTCGCGGCTTCTCTGATCCTCATAATGAGGGTTTATGTGTAGGTGTGTGTGTGTGTCTTCAGGCAGGATGGCTATATGAGAATTGAACTGGATATATTGAAAAAGTATTTTACTTTTCCCGCTGCTTTTCTGGCTTATCCAGCTATTTTAATATTAAAATTTGTAACTTAAGAAATGCCAACAATGTTATTCGAATTAATTCTAATTTTATGACAGGTACCCTTGATACATATTTAGATATCTGACACTCTGTTATAATTTTCTACCCCATACACTGTTTCTCCACATGTTTTAGAAACTTTATCTCTAAAATTGTTTATTTGGAATATTTAGGAGCTTATAAACTACTACAATATCTCTACATCAAGAGATTGGACTGGACGAGTTAGGAGTTTTAAAGCAGTAGGAAGCATAGGAGATGGTATGAGGCCCGTACTCCACAAATCAGCACCGCAAGTAGCATTGTTCTCAGGTCGTGGACCCAATATTAAAGACTATAGCTTTCAGGAAGCTGATCTTCTCAAACCAGATATTTTAGCTCCTGGTTCTTTGATTTGGGCTGCTTGGTCACCCAATGGCACAGATGAAGCGAATTATATGGGTAAGTAATAATTCTTGCTATTAAGATTAGTTGGTTGTTTCTTCAGTCCTAAAGTTAATCTTTGTGATGGGTCTTTATTTTTACTCTTACCTAAGCTGGAATATTATAATGATGCAGTTACATTCCCTCGTAGGAAATTGCATTAAGAACAACATTTTGATGTCATCCAGTTTCACCAACAGTGATCTTTAGACATATGTAGCTTTAGTGACACTGTATGAATCTTTTAAAAGTCCAATATGGGACGCTCTTTGGGAAACCTGGGGGGGGGGGAGAGATCTTCTGTAGCTAGTTCCAACTATTAGATGTGCATTTAAAACAAATTACTATGCGTCCTTATAATCCATTTCTCCATACCTTGGTTACAAACTGATATCGGTAAAACTGAATACAAAGATACCATCATAATTTAAGACGGTATATGAAAATTGGAGTTAAGCAGGTGATATCATGCATGATTCAAACCAACTCAATGAACTGTTTCCTTGGAGCAGGTGCAGGATTTGCTATGATATCTGGGACTAGCATGGCTGCACCACATATAGCTGGAATTGCTGCTCTGGTAAAGCAGAAACACTATCACTGGAGTCCTGCTGCCATCAAATCAGCATTGATGACGACATCAACTACGCTTGACAGGGCAGGGAGGCCTCTTCAAGCCCAACAATATTCTGGATCTGAGACCGTGTCGCTTGTCCCAGCTACACCTTTTGATTATGGAAGTGGCCATGTAAATCCTAGAGCTGCTTTAGATCCCGGGCTCATATTTGATGCTGGTAATTTACGATTTTCTTAGTTTACTCTTTTTGCATCTATATGATTAGACTACCTGCTAAATAGGAGTTTGACTAATGTGGGTAAAGCCAATGATTATGGTTTTGATCACTTTATTTATTCATCCCGATCTAAGTATATTTTAGATTAGTACATGTTTGCTACACATTAATACTTCCCAGCCATTTGTGAAAATAGTTTTACTTTTGTTCCAAACTCATTTTACATAAATTTTCTAAGCCTACCAGGATGTCCGTGGTAAACAAATGTTGTTCTATGTTTTCTTAACCAATTGACTCCCTTCAATCTCATGTTTTAGAGGCTAGCATATCCCGTGCATTAATACTTGCAATATGTTACGTTATTTAAAACTTGGCTCAAGATGGAATGAATATATATATATGGTCACGCTATATGAAGAACCACACTAAACTGAGAACCTGAGAACTCTAATAAGTTCAGTAGCGGAACGTTAGAATTCAGATGCATAACTTTTAAGTTCAGCAGCAGAATATTTGTTGAAAAAAGTAAGTTCAGTAGTAGAACTTTGTAGAAATAGCAAGTTCAGTTGTAGAACTTTTAATGTCATGTGCATAACTTTGAAGTTCAGTAGCAGAACACTATATTTTTAGTACGAAACAAAATAGATTCTGCACTAAAACTCAATGGTAAGTAAGTTCAGTTGTAGAACTTTGTAGAAGAAGCAAGTTCATTTGTAGAAATTATAATTTCATGTGCATAACTTTAAATTCAGGCTTTTGAGTTTAGCAGCAGAATGTTTGTTAAAAAAGTAAGTTCAGTTGTAGAACTTTGTAGAAGAAGCAAGTTCAATTGTAGAAATTTTAATTTCATGTGCATAACTTTGAAATTCAGTAGCAGAACACTATATTTTTATTACGAAACAAAATAGGTTCTGCAGTAGGATCCAATGGTTCTCCGGTTCTCATTTAGGTAGTGGTTCTCATTTGAATCAAACCCCATTATTGCATCGTAAAGTCGGGAGTGTTTAAGGAAAAAACCCGTTAGAAGCCAATTTTCGTCACAAGGTAGTTTCAAGGTTGAATACGCATTTGGGTGTTTGCTTAAATATCTTGACGAATATGGTGTAAAGTGTGTGGGATGTTAATGTACTAAGTTGAGAGAATTTTCTATAAGGTTCATAGAGTTTGGGATCCCCTCTTAAGGTGTGTAGGTACTTTGGTATCTAGTTTTATACGGAAATGTTACATTTTCCATCGAGGAGTCTGATCAAGTCAATACTCCTCTTTTTTAGAGCAAGTCTCGTCTTTGATAATTCAGATATAATTCGTATAGAATAAGTTAATCGCGCAAGGCCATTTGTCAGCACAAGTCTTCATTTCAATGTTTTACAGTCATAGATCGGTTTCACCCATGGACCCATCATCTATATAGAATTATGTTGATTCATATGTAGGGTGATCAAACGGTCTGTTAGGTTCAAAATCGAATTAAACCGAGGGAAAAATGAAAACTGAGATGTTAGATTTTCGAATAAATTGAAATATGATTATAAACTAAACTGACTAAAAATTCGGTTAGTTTGGTTTTTGAATGAACTGAAATATTGCACAAAATCTGCAGAACATGTAGTAATACTCATTACGTGAAATTCAGTCTGCACTCTCAGTTGTTAAAGCAAACAAGCAGTTAAAGCCTTAAAGGAAGTGCTGAGAATAGCGTCTCAGACAAACGCAAATGCATATAAACACAAATTTGGATACTGAAAATGTAACCTATAAACTTAATAGAATTTGTTACATAACTCAATACTTAATAGTTTGAGAAAGGATAGATGAAGAAACTTGCGAAGAAAAGGAACTTATGACAGCATTGCAACGACTGAAGGTAGGGTTGGCAATTATTGACCTGACTATCCAACCCGAAACCAACCTGAAAAATTAAAATTCGTGTTAGGGTTCAACTCGGCTCGGCTCGATTACACCCCTAGTCTAGGCCATGGATCGATGTACTAGATCCTCCAAAATGGTCCAGACACACGCCTACCACAAAAAACCACCTGGACACATACAAGCCATCCAGGCGTCTAGGCCATGGATCGATGTACTAGATTCTAGGTACCAACCCCAAAACCATAATCATTGGCCTATAAATAACCCAAGAAATTACTGAATTAGATCAGAAAACTGAACCAAAATGGTTTTTATTTCGGATCATACCTAACTGATTCGTCTCATTGCCAAGGCCAATGCCTGGGATCAATCAGCCCACTGGACTTCATTCTATTTGGTTCGTCCCAACTCCTAAGTAACTAGCTAGGATGGATATTTGTGTCCCAAGTCTCTACACAACCTCTCTCTTCTTACTCTTAGCAATCCTTCGAGCAGATGTAAGGTCTGCCTACATCTAGACCCTACTCTGCTTACGAGCGGGATGGATTTGGTATGTTCGGCTTGGTTTGGTTAGTACGGGATTCAGGAGGGCAACAGATGTCATTATTTTGATGTCTCAAAGTGACCGACTGTTTTAACAATTCAAACATCATTAGGCACTAGATTTCTTTTATCCCCTCAGCCAAAGTAGTTTTTGCAATTTAATCAACTTGTATAGTAATCGTGCATAAACATATGAGCTTCTAGATTTATTTTGCATTTATATGTCTCTTAGAGAGCATATATGACGAGACATGATTTAATATAATTGCCGGTGCATTAATCTCAAAGGCTGCCTCTATTTAGGAATTTCGAATATATTATTAGAAATATGTGAGTAATAACTTTTCAGTACTTGCATATCTTACCGCTTGATTATAAATTGGGGATTGCAGGTTCTAAGGTTTCTGTGAATTTGTCAAAGTTGGATCATTCCAATCTGTGTTTTTTGATACTGTTTTGCAGGTTATCAAGATTATCTGGGCTTCTTGTGCACGACACCTGGAATTGATTCTCATGAGATACAAAACTACACAAGCTCGCCATGCAACTACACGCTTGGCCATCCATCTAACCTTAATTCTCCCTCTATCACAATTTCCCATCTTGTTGGAACTCGTACTGTTACACGTACGGTAACAAATGTTGCGGAGGAAGAAACTTATGTAATAACAGCTAGAATGGAGCCAGCCGTGGCTATTGATACTAACCCTTCAGCTATGACTCTCAGACCTGGTGCATCAAGGAAATTCTCGGTCAGTCTCACAGTTAGATCGTTGACCGGTACCTACAGCTTTGGAGAGGTGTTGTTAAAAGGAAGCAGGGGACACAAGGTCAGGATCCCTGTAGTAGCTATGGGTTATGACCGGTAGTTTTGGGGTGGTGATCTCACTTACTATGGGTGTGATATTCTTTGCAATATGTGGGAATAAGGTATGTTATAATAATAAATGTTAAATAATGGAAAAGGTGATATATATAGTGTAAAAATTAGAAGTCATGGGGGGAAGAAGTTATAGTTTAATCCTATTAAGTTTGGAAAAGTGATTTTGTTATATGGTGGACTGCCTTGTATTTTTTCCCCGTAACGGAATTCATAAAATAGGAGCCTATGGAGTTCCATTGTAGCTAGGTACTGGGTTATCTGCGAGGAGTAGTTGACTGCTGGTTTGGTTGTATTGTATGAGCAACAGCTGCTATTGTATTCTTCAAACTTATTCGTAATGTAATACTCCACAATGATTTGTTATATTTTTTCGGTATCAGTAGTTGGTAAGCTTGCTTGTAGCCTTGTTTGTTGTCTGATGTTTAGACCTTATACTCACAGTAAAAGACATTTAATAGTCCTCCTTTAAGATGAAAAAATTCAGGACCTATAAACCAACATAGCATTAGATTTCTTCTTGCGTTTTCATTCCATTAGCCCTGTTGTCCAGTCCACCCCAGCCAAACTGAAATGTTACGATAAGAAATATATACCACCAATAAGTTTTCAACTTTCTGCAGTTTACATATGACGTCTATGGGTTTAGAGAATTTTACAAGCGCGCTTTGGAGGCTGGAGCACATATATCATCTGATCAAGCACGATGAACAAGGTGTGATTACGGGGTAAGCTAGCATGCATTCTACAAGACACAAAAAAGAAGTTATAAAACACAGTGGTTAAGAAATATTGTCAAAAGCCGAAACCTCCACAGCAGCATGAGAAGGTTAATAAGTATTTGTTGGTTGCGGAATACAGTTGGGTTCACACCAAATGAGTCCATTTGTGATTATCATTGTGTTTGTCAAAAGCAGAATAACAAATAGTGTATGTAAAGGCTTTTAAAAAAAGCTGGAAAGGAAAAGGAGGTGATAAAGAGAAGTTAGAGGAGAAGCTTGGAATGGAATACGATATTCATATTTTGTTGGAACTGCCGATGTTAGGGTAGAGCATGGGCCGGTTCGGTCCGGTTTTAGGGTAAAACCGGAACCGGAACCATATATCCCCGGTTTCTAAAATTGAAAACCGTAACCACCGGTTCGGGTTTGGTTTCGGTTTCGGTTTCAAAATCCCGGTTTGTTTTGTAAACGGTTCGTTTCGGTTTTAAAACCGGATGAAAATAAAAATGAGAGCAATATATTAGTTTACACAACACAACTTAAAAAATGTACTGTTTTGGGTTGCATATGAACTGAAGGCCTGCAACTCCAGTCATACCTGTGAGTATATTTATTTTTTACTTGACAATGTCTACTTAGAGTTATAACACGGGGGAATAAAAAGGCGAAGCTTCAGAAAAATGGCATGGCAGTAGATAATAAAAGGATGGATACATTTTTTAGTTCCTAGTTGATACTATTCCAAGTGAGGATTTGAATGGTGAGGTACTTGATGCGGCAATTCCAAGAGGACCCATTCCAATATATATAAGTTCAAGATATGAAGCCCTTGCTTATTAGTACTAAACATCTCCGCGTTGTGTTGCCTCTCAAATTATGTGCATGGATTGGCAGCCTCGTCCTTACAAGACTCCACAACAAATGCAACCTATGTTTACTATGTAACATTGTTCAGATTATGAGCCAGAGAATATTCATCTTTATATGTTATTAAAAATTTATATAAATTATATATATATATATAAATAATCGGTTCGGTTCGGTTTTAACCGGTTCGGTTTTAACCTATAACTGAAACCGGAACCGAAAGTCTCGGTTTTTAAAAATCAAAAACCGCAACCGCCGGTTCGATTTCGGTTTCGGTTTTTACTGGTTTCGGTTCGGTTTCGGTTTCAATTCGGTTTTTTGCTCACCCCTAGCCAATGTGAAGCGAAGAAGAAACGTAGCTGCTGCTTTGCTCATGAGAGCATCTCCAAGGGCATTAGCTATAATGGTCAGTTAAAATAATATAAAATAATGGTTATGTAAAGGTATTGTACTCCAATGGGATTAGCTATAATGATTAGCTATATTATAAAATAATTAGTTTTATTAATAAATATAAAGAAAAGTATATGATATTGATGATGTGTCATGATATAAGTGGATAATGTGGATTTTAGATATTATCTATAATTTATAGACATTAGTCAAATATAGAAGATGTGAAACCCATTATGTAAAAATTTATCTAACAGTGTGCATGGTAACAATGTGCATGGTTGGAGAAGAAAAAAAATAGCTATTAGCTAAAAATACTGTCACGTCACTGTTATAGCTAACATATTATTAGCCTTGCAGATGCTCTAATAAAGCAAGCCTTTTGCCATTTAAAGGCTACTTGGTTTCTTTTTATTCGTTTAGCCTACATATTCGACGCTAATGGCTATCAGCGTCATTTTAACCTCCCTCTATCCGCTTTTTATATGGGTTAATTATCTGATTGGTCACTGAACTCAGTCTAGATTATCAAGTTGGTCACTAAACTCAAAACGATATCAATCAGGTCACTTACTCGACATACATGTACGGTCCGTTAAATAATCTTCATTTTTTTGACGAAAACAGACTGCAGATTGACATAAACGCTTATAAATGCAGATTCACTTAACATTTAAAAAATTCGAGACCATATTTGTGTTACCCGGATTACTCTCTTCAAATATATACAATATTAATAAGTTTTATTTCAGTTTTTGAAGAAGAACATTTCTAGTTCTTGAATTTTCTTTTTCGATTCATATAAATCTAGAGCTCATAATGAAAATCTAAACCTGTTTTATGAGACCCATAGCATCTAGATTAACAAAATTTAATTTCACAAAAATGGTGGAGATTTTTCGGACAAAATTTTGCGGACAGTAATTTCCGTCAAAAAAAATGAACAACTTGATAATCTACGCTGACTTCAGTGACCTGATTGAGACCGTTTTGAGTTCAGTGACCAATTTGATAATCCAGGCTGACTTCAGTGACCAATCAGATAATTAACCCCTTTTTATAATAACCTAAGTTAATAATATTTTGTTTAAAAGTTAATAGCCAAGTGGTTAAGGGTATATCCTCTGTCGATCCAGGTCATGGGTTCGATCCTCGCTCACCCCAAGAATTGTTTAAACAGATACTCATTTGTAAGATTATAAGCACTTTATTGTCAAAAAAAAAGTTAAATCTTAGCATATTTGGGCTGCCTGCATTCTTTTGGCATTTGGTTCCGATCTGTCTTGAGAATCATTTAAGTTGACTATTTTTTTTTTTTTGACGAAATTTAAGTTGACTATTGATTACATAAAGAATGCAAGATGCCTGGACCCGAGGGTTCTTTATTTGTTGGAATTTTCTTTTAATTCTACATTTTGTGTCATTTTTTTTTTTTTTAATGTAGCTTTCTCCTATGGGTTTGGTGTAGCCTGCAGATGCGGAGTCTTTCTTGAGGGGTTTGTGACGTTTGTCCCAGGAAACCTTTCCCTTATTTAGGGGGTTGGATTCCGCATTGTGCATCTATTTTTCTCTTTCGTTTTCTTTTCATCTATGTTTTTCTTTTTCGTTTTCTTTTAATGTGAATTTTTAAATCGTTACCACGTTCTCCAAATAAACTTTTATCTCACATAGTAGTCAATTTTAGAACAATATGTTTATAAAAAATTAAAAATGTATCTTAGATATATTTATTGCATTAGAATTGGCCAGTGTTTGTTTTGCTTATAATAAAAGGTTATATAAAAATGTAATATTTAAACAAATATTTGGGAAGAGAAAAAAATATTTTATACAAGTCCCAAACGGACCTCCTATTTTTTTATTTTTTTTTTATCAAAATCAGGAGAATCAGAAAAATCCTTATTTAAGAACCTGAATTAAGCCTAGATTAAAGGGCTCCTTGCAACTGGGAAAAATTCTCTTTTGATGAACTTTGAACAATTTATATGCTCATGTCATGTTAGAGAAATGTTAAAATTTTCAAATAATTTTTTTTTAAAAAAAAGTTTTAAGAAATGCATGTATATCAACTATCAGTCTATCAAGTACAGTAATAATTAAAGAGTTTCTTCGTAGAATAGCGAAACTTTGGTATAAAATCAAACATAAAATCTCACAAATCAAATATTACAAAATTTTGAAAAAAATTAAATTTGTACTGTTTATAAATATCTGTCGAGCGCTTAAATATCATTATACAGAAGAAGTTGCTGGCTGTTGTGGGTCTGCATCACGATATCGTACGTAGTACATTCATAATGTGAGCCGAGCGACAGTTTGGAAGATGTGGGAAAAGGAGAAAGGAATATGCAGTTATAAATAAGCCCACATTACACAAAAATTAAACGACCTCCCTCCCTCCCATATGCACCTCTCTGTCTCTTTATTACTCTTGAAAATAACACCAACACCACCATCTCTCTCCCTCCCTCTCTCTCTCTCTCTTCTCCAACGTGCTGCCCTAGCTCCCATTAATCTCATCTAATGGTACTCTCTCTCTCTCTCTCTCTCTCTCTCTCTCTCTCTCTCTCTCTCTCTCTCTCTCTCTCTCTCTCTCTCTCTCTCTCTCTCCCTCCCTCCCTCCCTCCCTCTCTCTCTGTGTAAATCCCATATATTGTGTTCATCAAGTGCTATATATGATTACTGATGTATATAGCCATATGAATATATGTATTGCACATGATTATTTGTTTTCTTTCATATTTTGTTTTTTTGACATACTGTGTATATATGCCACTTACACGCCACTTCTAACTTTGATAACATCGGTGCAATAGTCCAGTCCAGTAACGTGTACTAGTTACTTTCACCCTATCAATAATTATTTCTTGGCTTCGAAATTAAGTGTTTCTTAAATTGTTTAGCTTTTTCAACAATTTTTACGTAGGATATGTGCTATATTTCGACTTCATTATATTTTTCTCAACGATCAATTTGCATACCATTACCATATGTGCTACTCCGTATATTCTAGACACAATTTAGAAATTTTTTAATTTAGTTTGTAGTTTCTAATTTAAAGTAAAGTAAGACTCTATATATAAATTACCCCTTGGTAGTCGGTACTGTGTGTCCCACCCTGCACACCAGAGGCTTATCAGCACGACAACAGCACCTCCTCTTCAATCCCTGTCAAATGCCAACCACTCCGCTTGGAGCTGTACTAAAAAATGATCAGCGAATTCAATAAGATATGTAAAAATTTGCTAAACCTAGTTCCTTTATGTATTATTTTACCATTAATATTTGGTTGGTAACATACAATAAACAGAAAATTCAACCAAGGAAACAAAGCTAGTTTAAGTTAATTTCCAGCATTACATGTAGGAAAGGGAAGAGCTCAAGGAGATGAGAAACAGAGCTGGAGATATGGAAGCTGTTCTCTCAGTGCCTTTATCGCTAGATGATGAAGAAGATTCAAATAATAAGGAATACAGAGCTCCAAATCTTGTTAAGCGCATTCTCAGTCTCTTCACCAATATCCGTCCCGGTTCCGATCTTACCCGCTTACAGGCCAGTCCCATAGTAGAATTGTATTCATTTAACTTTACGAGCAAATATATATAGTTTAGTTGATTTGTGATAATTGTTTAATTAAAATCAGCTTCCGCCTCTCTTCAATATTCCAAAGTCACAACTGCAGTGTTATGGAGAATTAGTGTACAGCAACAACGATGATTTTTTGAGAAAGTGTGCCACTGGCATTGACAAAAATAATAGTGCATTAGAAAGGTTTCTTTGTGTTGTGGCATGGAGCATCTCTGCTGTCCGTCCTCTCGCTTTTGGTGTCACTCCCTTCAATCCTATTCTTGGTGAGACTCATCATGTCTCCAATGCCAATCTCAATGTCCTCTTGGAACAGGTCTCTTCTTTTTCTTTCTTTCTTTCTTTTTTTTTTTATCAAGTTTTTTTTACCTTTTTTCTAATTACTGCATAGTGTGTCCTTTTTTCTATAAACATTCTCGTAAATATATAGACCGGCTTGTTAATACTATGTTTTAGCTGGTTGGTTTTATGTAATGCACGCAGTTCATGGAGACGATACTTCTTTGATTATTTGTTTGCAGGTTTCTCATCATCCGCCTGTGTCAGCTCTTCATGCAACGGACCAAACTCAAAATATTGAAACTATATGGTGTCACTATGTCATTCCTACATTTCATGGTATGAATTTCCTTTAGTGCTCCACTATAGTTGTGATAATTACAGTATCAATAAACAGATTTGATAATAATACAAAATGTCATTTAATAAGGTACTTACATAGAAGGTAAGGTCCATGGAAGGAAAGTGCTAAAGCTCCTAAACAACGGTGAAACTTATGTAATGAACTCTCCCAATCTTGTGATGAGATTATTCCCTGTGCCGGGGGTTGAGTGCCTCGGCAATGTTATAATTCGGTGTCAAGAAACTGGTATTGAAGCAGAGTTAAAGTACAAAGGCAATGCATTTTTTGGTCGTCGATCAAGTACTCATAGGGCTATTGAAGGAAGAATCTATAGGTCATCATCAATGAAGACTCTATACGAAATTGCAGGCCACTGGGATAAGTAATTAGCTTGAACTCCTTTTACATATATGTATCTCTGTTTTAGCAATTGTAAAATCTATATATATTGGAAATTTCAAAATGCAAAATTTGACTTGATCTTAAACTGAGAAAGCTTATATATGCAGGACAAATTTGAATTACATAATTATATATATAGTATATATCAAGTCCATTTCTGAACTAATATACAGGACGGTCACAGCTAAAGATCCTGTCAATGGTAAGCTAAGAGTTATATACAACGCAAAGGAAGCCATTGCTGGACTAAAGACACCTATAGTTGAAAATCCCAAGGTAATCAATCATCTTCTCTCATTCTCTGATGCAGCCTTATTGAGTATCTATATATGATAAAGGGCTAAAAACACTGTAGATATCCGGCACAGGGCAAATTGCATATCTAGACAAAAATAATAATAAATGTAAACAAGTTGTAAATATGGTAGATAACTAAGGTAATGTCATCTGGCCAAGATATTATGGTCAAGGAGTTGTTGCAATATCATGATAATAAAAGGTGGTCCAATAAATTGATCGATCCACTATCCATTCATGCATGGGTTACTTGCGTAGGAATGACCGTAGGGTCAAGTCTCTCGCAAACGTATGTTGCAACATACAATGCGAAATGGTTGAACAGTTGTTTTGATATTTATATACATAGGGAATCCACTTAGTACCATACCACAGTGATGCAACATATATATATATATACTCCAACCACATGAATATAACAGTATATAGGGTGACATATGTATGTATATAGGGATTGTGGGCAAGCGAATCAGCAGTTGTATGGGGTGAGGTTAACAAGGGAATAATGAGCAAAAACTGGGAAAAGGCAAGAGAAGCAAAAAGTTTAATAGAGGAAAAAGAAAGAAAGCTTGTCAAACAAAGAGCCTCCTCAGACAGCACTTGGGCGCCCAAGCATTTCACACTTTCCTTCTCCAAGGAAACGGGGTGGGATTGTTCACCAATCCAGAAATGGGTACCCCCGGCTCCTATCGTTGTACCTCCTTAATTCATCATTGTTGTAAGTTGTAGTCTTGTACCTAACCACACATTTGGTAATAGATATAAGTAATGTGCGTGTCAGTTTGTGCTATTACTACCTCATTGTAGCTGCTGCTACTTGAAGCCAAGAAGGAAACAAATGTCAGTTCTTTGGTTTGGTCCCTACACAAATTCAATGCATTGCAAATTTAGGATTGTAATCGATAGCTACACAACCAACATTGTATATACTACTTTAGTGAGTATCAATTATTAGGTTCAAACTGTGAAAAAAAAAAAAAAAACAGATTTCTAATCTGTTGTCGTTGAAGGCGCCAGCATACAAACCGGCGGAGTTTTTTACAATTTATACAGTTTTATTTCTGTAACATCAAAATTTTGATGCCTGGTCTTTTAATAAATATTAAATATATTTATTTGAAACAAATCTTTAAACAAAATATAACTTTTCTTTAACAACACACAATGCATGAACAACCATGCTCAAAACTAATAATACATGCATAAAAAAATTCTGATTAATGTAGAATTAAATACGTCTAACATGCATATTTAAATATACTGAGTCACCATGGAATGGTGGGATGTTAACTAGTTGTCTGATTAATGTCAAACTACATATGTCTAACAAAGAAATCACCATTATTCGTGCAATATCATTTCATTGTGTGCTAAATGATGGGAGAGAGATGAGATTACACTTTAAAGTTAAGCGATTTGAATAAATGGAGTATATGGTTAATTGAGAGATAGAGTTGAGCTTAAGGCATTGGTTTGCTAAATCGACATACCAGAAGATTGTATCATGGGTTCGAATCCCATCTCTCTAGTAAATTACAAAACTTTTTTATCTTTATTTTTTTAATAGCCAATCTAATTTTATAAATATAACAAAACATATTAAAAATATGTTCCGACTCTAGGTAGTTACAGAGTAAAAAATCAAGTTCAGAATACAATAACAAAACAAAGTTTTGAGTTGGGGCCTAAGATCAGGTCGAAAGGCGTAGTCGATGGATAACCGGGGTAAGTCCTGAAACAACTAGCTACCATAACATAGCAGAAAACAAGAATGACGATTTAAGAAGCTATCCTCCTCTTCATCCGGCTATCTTCCTCTTCATCCGGCTGGCTTTCTCCTGAAGTAGATTGGATCTCCTATTCTCCTGCTCCTGCATCTCCTTGCATATATGTATCAAAACTGGATATTTTTGTTAGTTCTCGATCAATTAATAATATTTATTTATTTTCAAATAGCTAAGATTTTCATTTTGTTCATATTGTTCCTTGTTCTTGATTGATTAATATTTATCATTAGCTAATATTGTTATTTAATTTGATGATTTGTTAATATTGGTCATTGACCAATATTCCAATCCACCAAAATTTTGAATCTTACTCCCTTTATCTTTGAACAAAAAAAAAAGTAATAGTAGTAAAATTTCTTTGCTAAAACTAACTGGAAATTTAGTAGACGAGTAAAAACTGAAAGTTAATCCTTTGTAGAAAAAAAGAACAAGTAACGAGAGGGAATATTTTTCAAGCAGTTGCACAGTTAATCTAATACTTGATTTTTCTTATACAACAAGAAACTGTTGTGATGTAGAATACCACACCAAATCTTTGTCATTTTTACGTATACAGGAGAATATAGCTTATAGTTGAATTTGCCAAGTCAAGTGGACAGTGACAAACTGACAATAACGAACACTGAAGTTGACTGAAAAATAGAGTGAAGTAGTGAACCCAGCATAAGTGCTAAATTGTCTCACTCAACAGAGGATATCATGTTTCACTGCAGACGGCAGTTGTCACGACTCTGTAACTCTACATTACCAGTGTATTTACTTCTGAAAATAATTGCTAGTGCACCGAAATTTCTGTACCAGTAACTAAAGTAAATATAAATCTCCCAAAACGGAGAGGGAAAGATACAAAAGACTAACAGTATCCCCATGCCCTTGACAAAAAACATGACACCACATATACTTTCTCTTGCTTTAATCATTTTGAAAAATTTACAACAATGTAAGCTACATGAGTAACAGAGATTAATGGGCCAAAAACCATCCCTGATCCTAACCAAAGAATCAGGGTTATGAATATCATCATCCTAATGAATAATTTGTGTAGTTGGAGAAAAGAAGCATCATTTTGTCTAGAGTTTCTGATAAGAACTTTCTTGCAAACAAGTAACACGGCCGTCTCTCTCCGTTCCACAGGCAAGGCCGGATCTGGATTTCTTTCTGCAAAATCAGGAAAATTAACGTTTTCAGATTAGTTGATAAAATTGGTTTGAGCCATTAAGTAGAGTGCATACCGATGCATCACTGGTCACATGGACATTTTCCGTAAGCGACTGTACGAACAACACAAGTGTCAATCAAAATTTCTTAAAAAAACAACTTTCACAGAATCCTGCAGTGCATGTGCATATGGTGGTTGTGTTCAGTGATGCACAAACAAGACCCTTACAGTAATATTTTTTACGAGTTCCATACTGACATCTTCAGCTTTGTATGACTTTGGATGCCACTTTCCTTCAGACCAATCAACATGCGTGACTGACCAATTCGCTATGCCAACAGGATCAAGCATCTTAAAAAGAAAAGATAGATAACTCATTCAACACGGGATGGTATACAGAGCATTGCAGGAGCTTATAATGGGAGAACATAATTTATACTCACATGGAAAAATGTGGGCAGATAGTGTTCATCAGGATAGCAATTCTTGTTCCCTTCCATACCTGGCTGTAAAACAGAAAGCATAACATCAGGCATTTATGGCAGCAATTCAAGTCCAAAACAAAGAATGCAGGACCATTACATTACGAACTATGAAGACTTATGAAGATATAAGCACTGTTAACTAACTCTGAACGGGGTCTTAATGAATAAATTTTGTTTGCGGTCAGATGCCTTAGTTCTACAGTTGGTTATCAATCAAACTTAAAGAAAGCGGGTAAAATGGCTAATTGGTCACTGTAGTCACTAGTAACTTGCAAGTAGGTCACGAACTTAAAAAAAACTTTAAATCGCATAACTAAGCTACACATATTTATCAACTGTATCACTAAGTCAGAAATAAATTGCACGACCGTTAAAAACCCTTGACTTTTAATGGTGCATTGTTAGTTTCTGACGTCCATCACGCCAGGTAGGATCCATGTCACGCCATCTGAGCATCCTTGTAATATGACCCATACCCGACCCAAAAATAGAACCCAATTCATATAAAATGATTAGAAATCAATTACCCCCTATTAGTCTAAACACAAATTATGGCACGATAAAGCTGAGGCGACAAAGACGATCGAGAGAGGCGATACGAGTTCGACCAGCGATTGACGAGGTCGATCTCCATGATAGCTAGAAGAGTTTGAAGAGCTCATTAGGGATTAAGAGTGAATGAAAATGTTTATGTTAAGAGTGAATAAGTGCATACATACATATTTGAGCTATACGGATCGGGTTATATGTAGGTAATTTAGTCCATGTTGTTGGGTTTCTATTGGGGGGATCGTGCCAAGTAAGCAAGTCCACCTATGCAAAACGTTAGAAATTTAACGGTCCTGACGGGAGTGATGAGACTGCAAATTTTTAAGTACGTGACCTACTTGCAAGTTACTGTGACTACAGTGACCAATTAGCCATTTTACCCTAAAGAAAACTAAATTGACTTTATCAGTCAGTGTTCACATCTACCTTCTGGAATAAGATGGGTTGCTGAATCCTGAATGGACTAATACCTGTTTTATCCTACATTACTTTCATCAATAATAACAGTGCTTACACATGTTATGTATTATCAAAATTTAACTATAAATTTTTTAATCCCTAACATCATTTTATTTGTTCTTAATATATTTTCTCTTATATCATTTTCCTTATCCTAACTTTAGGCAAGTGCTATATTATTTAATTTCATTTTCGTTGGCTATTTTCTGACGGAAATATGAAAGTAAATGTAGGTGCTGTTTAATAAAAATGAATCAGGAATACTAAATTGTTACATTACCAAAATTAGAAAGTATCTGAATGATATGAAAATTGTTTGATAATTAACATGTTAAAGTATTTAAACAACTTGTACTTGACAATTATACCCTTAAATATATCTTTAACTAGCAGTCATTATTAGTCAGTTTTAGTATATAAATGTAACATTTTTTTTTTAAATAATTATAAAGTAAATAACAATTCAAAATTATCTATCCCCAGATATGTTATTGCAATTTAAAATTACATATCTGATGCATATGCATATTTGTAACAAGAAAATCAATATATGATATTTGAAATATTGTACCATAAAATTTGAAATTTTAAGTAACACATAATAGAGTGCTTTGATTTTTATTACTTCTCAAATAAATAAAAATAAACTATAATTTATTAATAAAATAATATCACTGCAAGCATTATAAGCACTAACTTTTTACACTTACTTTAAGATGCATAAAAAATAAGTAAAATATATCAAAAACCTGAAATAGGTGTACATCAATAGGAAATAACATATCAGAAAGTAATAACATAAGAAAATAATGGGTATAATATAAGATAATAATATCATTGCAAGTATTATAAGCACTTTGACTTTTTACACGTAATTTAAGGTGCACAAAAAAAGTAATATATATATATATATATATATATATATATATATATATATATATATATATATATATATATATATATATATATATATATATATATTATATATAGAGTTCTACTCTACTACAAACTAAAATTAACTACAAACTACAAACTAAACACTAATTCAATATTTCATGCTAATCTAATGATCAAACTAGGGGTACCCCAATACAAAAAGTGTTTAAAATAATTGGCTCCATTCAGCAAAAAAATAAAAAATAAAAAAAAATAAAAAAATTTCACTGTTCACGTGATGACGTGGCAGTGGATTTCACTGGTTAACGGTGCTTCGCACCTTCTTGTACGGCGCTTCGCGCCTTTATCATTCTAAAGTTGTAAGGAATGGCAATCAATGGTAAAGGCAATAGACGATTGACGGGTGTGTCGAGGGCCTGCGGCGCAGGCCCTCATGACTACCTAACTCATCCGTTTACTGTCTTAAATGCTTCGCATTTCCACGGCAAGTTTTTTTTTTTTTTGGTGGATAGAGCCAATTATTTTAAGCATTTTTTGTGAAGGTACCCTTGGCGGAAACCTTAGAATAAATGAAATATAATTAATCTAGTGTTAGTTTGTAGTTTGTATTTAAGGATTTGTTTGTATTTGAGCAAAAGCCTATATATATAACACTATATATATTTATATGTATCTGAAACTTAAAATAGGTGTATATCAATAGGTAAAATAATATACTAGAAAGTTGTAATAAATAAAAATGACCAGGACCAGGACTAACATTTGCCTCCCTTTGTGGTTTGTACCATCGGAAATTAGCTAACAATTACTTGCACAACTTTGTCAATTGTCGCTGTTTTAACTTTTACTAGTGTATTTTGTCAGCTCTTAAATAAGTATCCTCAGTCGGATCAATAGGTGTCAGATCTTAGTTTGTCAGGTAGTTTAATTATGTTGCCTTCACCCTAAAAGTGGTACGAAATCGAAAGCAAATATATTAATTTAATCTGTTCAACACTCGTTCAAGGAATTGCTAATAAAACAAGTAGTTCATCTGGTAAAGACTGGATCCAATAGATAATGATGTAAAGCCAATACATAACATTTTCCAACTGAAAAACAAAAAAAAGCATGTATGAAGAATGCTTTTTCCTTGCCCTCTGATTTAATAAACAGAACATTTTCCAACTGAAAAACAAAAAGAGAGTGTCTGAAGAAAGTTTTTTACTTGCCCACCGAGTTTAATTGTTATCGAGAACACAGACCCAAATGAACTTTGAGAACGGAAAGGACAAGATCTGCGGCAAATAAATTAACCTACAACTACCTTAAGTGCACTTAAAGTGTCATGCCAAATATTTAAACTAAATTAATGTCTAAACACCCAAAAAGAAAAATACTAGGAAGAAAGATATTCCTTCAAGGACATAATGCAGCAGGTTACGAATCTAAACCTTAAATCCCATTGGCAGAGTTTTTCTAAACCATTATATGTAGAACCTAATGATAAACACATTTTACAAGTTCTGATCTAAATTTCCTACCATGAATGAATTTGCATTCTAAATTTCCTAGTAACAGACGCAAGAAGCTTCTCAGCAGAGTCCAAATAGTCATGCATAGTAATGTTATGACTCCCAAGTCTATTGATGTCGTATTTTAGAGGACGATTTCACCATCACAAAGGGACAACGGCACGTGCTGCTGCTCGCTTGCCTTCCTTTTCGACGTAATTTTTCGATATATAGAGTATATAAAAAAAAACATTGTTGTAACTGATAAATATGTATATTATGATAAATTTAATAAAGTTCTAACAGTAGGCATTACGTCACAATTTTAAGAAAGGACATAAAGCTAAAAGTATCAATCTTACGTTCCCATCCTAATTCCGGATCCAGTAGAAGGTATAACATCTTATAACAAAACTATCTATATTGCACAAGAACATAACAAAATATTCAACTACCTACAAAGAAAAATAAAGATTTTGGGATTTCTATGTTATGTTAAGACACTATTGACTTACAAAAGGACAAACATACCAAGTAGATGCAATGATACTCACAAGCAACCCCCCCCCCCTCCCTTCTCGACAAAGAAGTTCCAAACAGACTATGTAAATGCATATAAGGTGATCAGAAAATGATACACAGAAAACTTTACATATATAGAACTTTAATTCAATAAGAAAAAAACATAGAGATGCTAAGAATGAGAAGCACCTTGCAAAAATCTCTGAACAACGTATAATATAGACTATCAGCAGTAATGATTAGAGCATGCTGGCGCTTCATTGTGAACCACTGTAAAATATAGTGTGAAAACATATAAATACTCAGAAAAGGCCAATTCAAGAAAAATGAGCACCTGCTATGCATTGAAATAAACCCCACTCTATCATTCAACTTCCACTTTCAGATCATAACAGAAGTAACAGGAGCAACACATCATTTTTCAGGTCAGCAAGTATTGCCTACATGGATGTCGATTCAAACTACGAAAAACTGAAAACCTAGAGCCTAATAATGAAAGCTTGGGTATAAATATCAGTCCATTGCTATTGCAAAATGACACCTACACACTAACATTTGACCATAAAAGGGATCGTATTATATACCTGGGCACCTTTGTGAAAGTCTTTCTTTTCGACTTCAGGTAACATACGTTCTGAATACCTGCCACTCCCATGTGGACCAGGATCCCTGAACCTGGAAATTTAAATGAAGGTGCATTGCATGCATCATGATGCCATAACAATAACTGATTTGAGTTACTCTTGCCATCTAGTGGTACTATAAAAGATCAAACTACATAAAGTAATTAAAAGCAAACCAGTTGGCTACAATATCAGACAAAATATGTCTGCGTGAATAGACTCTCATTTTAAAAGTCGTTGAATAAGTAATAAAAGAAAACAGATCCAAGATCACTTATCTTACTTGTCAATGTAGCTGACATTTGTGTACATCAAATAGTTGTATACGTAGTCAAAATCATGCAATGGCACACAGCTGCAAAAATAAAAATAGACAATAGACTTAATAATACTACCACCATTTGTCATACTTCTGCAATTATATTAAAACATAAAGGTAAATTACCCAGACCTGTCAGAAAGTAATACAAAATGCTGGTTATCTGGGTCTTTAAGTGCATTCGCTAAAAGTCGTCGTTCTGCATCAATCATTGATATACCACCCCAAACTACCTGAACATATTTTAGCATAACAATTAACAATATTTCTTGGAAACAATTTTAACAAGCTTAGTAACACCTTATATGCCAACAGGACAAAACAATTAGTCGATAGGACTATAACAAGATTGACAAGAAGCTTATGTATGATGTACATTGAACAAATACTCATTATCGCCCCCCCCCCACCCCTCCCAAGTTGGCCTGTATTTGTGTGCCATGAGTCAGTGTAAGCACCGTGAGTCAGTGGAAGGTTATTTGAGGCTCTAGGCCTCATTCTCCATACTCTGATTTTAATTTTTCAGTACAGACAGTGTTTAATGTCTTTGTAGTTGTACAGGTGCACAAGACTCTGGACACATTCCAGAAAAAAATATTTATTAATATGAGGATAAGATGTGAAAACATAACAACAAAAACATAACTTTATGTTTCAAATGTAATATTTAGTAGAACGATGCAAATCAAGGACGCTACATGCAACCCAGAAAATAGCATGCCTCAGCAAGTAAAGATCATCAAGAGCCAAGAAGTAGATAGAATGCATTGGTAACAAGTCGTTGGTTAATTAAGTAAGACAAGCTTTTAGGTTAAAAGTGTGAGAGTTTAGCACTCTGGAAAGACTAAGATTTACTGACTTGCTGGCAAACCAATAAGCTGCTACATAGAAAACTAAACTAAAATGTTCTCTCATCTTGGTTTTTAAGTAAATTAACAAAATATAGGAGTACGGAGGGAAAACATAAATTTCAACCAGAATTATTAAATTTACCAAGCATCTTCGAACATTGAAAAATAAAATTACTGGAAACTGGTCAAGAGGCCCAGTGGCCACATGATAATGAAAAGAAATAATTTATAAGTATACAATTATTTAGAAGTAGTTCATAGAATTAGGGACTACAAACCTTTTCACTGCGAATCTCTCGATCAGCAAAAAAACGACTAGTATGTACAGGTTTTTCCTTTGATGCATGAACATAGACAGAGAATCTATCTTCATTCCCCTGCCATATTTTTAGGAGCACATAAATTGTCAGGATCAGCTAGAATACTAGTTGTTAAATTAGAGTCAGCATTACCTAATAAGTCAAAGTACTAGGCAATGAGTATTAGTAATAAATAGTTGGCTAAATATAGTTAACCAAGCTTTAGTTGTATCAATACCAATGACCAGAGTTATCTCTAACTTCAATATGCAGATGAACGTAAAATAGAAGTCTTCATCCTCAGTTCTCTATGTGTGTGTGTGTGTGTGTTTATATTAATATAACTGCCTTATCTCTCTCTCACTAGGATTCCTACTTTTAATTCCACATTTTTCTCTGCAATTTCTGTATGTTTTCTCTTTTAATCTTTACTTCAAACTAGTCAGGAAGCTTGATTTTGTTTGGTTAGTGGAAATAGTCTTTGGAGGGAATACATTTTATATCAATTTGACCACATAATTGTCAAAACATGACTATTATTTTGAGATGGGATGAGTAGTATTTAATGTCTTAACATTGAACAGGAATTTGTAGGAAAACACTGAAAGCGGTGTACTACATGACATGCATATAATTCAAAAGAGAAAGCATGCTTAAACCAAATCCCTCCAGAAAAAACAAAAAAGCATGCTTAATCCAAAACCCTTTAACGAAAATTGTAAGCGTATGCTCAATTCTGAATTGGTGGGGGGAAAATACAAGCATCTCAAGTTGCAAATTATGTGGCAAGTATCTTGTCAACGTCAATCATATCACTCGAGTGACCATTGCCAAGGTCAATCACATCACTGTGTGGCCGTCAGCATAAGAGCAGTCTTCATCACATTTTATAGTAGAACTTACATTATGTCTTTAGTTTAACTTTTAGACTAGGCTATCCAAGTAAGATACTTTATTGCACTTACATGAATATGTCTCTACTCTCTTAATAATATTTTATATTACTTTAGATGCTTGCTTCCTCTCTTAGTCTCTTAACATCTATTTCAACCTCAACGGTTGTAAGACTCATCAGCCTCCACTATAAAAGGATATTAAATGAATTCCTATTCTACAACTTCGCATCTTCATTTCTATGAGCTTCTTTGAATTATCAACCCTTCATTCTTTTAGCATTTTACACAGAAGACTTTCCAACTTTCATTTTGTACTGTCTTTCAATATTACAATCTTCTTTCATTGTATTGACATGGCTAAAAGAATCACCATATTAGGACCATGAGTTCTTAAGCAATAAAGCAGATATATGAATGAGAAATAATAACACCTGAAACTCATGTATTGTAAAGAAATTACCTGGAAGAACTTGTCCCACAACTTCTCAAAAGGCAATGCACCGGGGATTAAGAACATAAAAGCAATTTTAGGGGTTTTTGATATAGCTGGTGGTGTATTGAGAATATCTTTAATTACAACACGAGAAGCAACCTCTTCATCTGTAAGTTCTCTCGCAGCAGCAGGTGGTAGCCAGTCTGTAAAGGCCTTACAACTGCTAGATGAGAATACATAACAGGCAGCAGTATTCCTTGGAGGGTAGACATAAGCACAAACCAAAAACACACTGACTAGTAAAATTAAGACAATAATCCAAGTTGGCTTTTTCAGATGAGCACGGTGGCGAGGCACAGACATCATTTGTAGGTCTTTCATGCCTAGACGCCACGCCTGAGCTGTCTTCATCTAAAATATATGCATAACTGTGTCAAAATAATAAACCCGTTCTCCAAGGTCAGTACACAATCAGACCCGATGCAAGAATCAAGTAGAATAATTGCTTAGCAGCAGAAAGCGAAGCTTCGAGGATTGGTTTACAAGTTTGAATCTAGACACGGAGAGAAACTTGTAGTCAGAGAACAGCAACAAGGCGGGGCAACAATTATCTAATTCCAAATCATACTTGGTATGCGGATATTAAAATAACTAATTCCAAGCTTTAAGTACATATTAACAGATCAGGCACATTCAACACTACAAAATATGATAAATTAAAAAACGTAAAGCTGCTCAACCAAAAATAATTGGAGAAAGGTCAAACCCTATCCACCTAACTCGAAAAATTAGGATGCATTATAGAGTATACAAAAAACATGAAATTGGAAACAGTGAGAAAGTAGCAATTAAAACTAGTTTAAAGGAGAATAACAAACAATAAAAATTGAATTGAATATACATTAGAAAAAGGGGGGGACTGATAAACAACTCAAGTTTACTTGAACATAACATTATACACCAAGGATGATGTGTTGCGGAAGACCAAAGAGTGGAAGCAAAATCTATTACCTAGAACTTACTTTTAAGTTGGGTTGTCTGAGATCGGACTCACAATCACAACCAATGCAAACTACCAAAATCTCAGACACATCCACTGAGAGAGACAGACACGGATGATGGTTTTATTATGTTACTGCTACTCTATGTTTTTCTACCATGCCTATGTATATATATATATGTGTGTGTGGTGTTGGGCCTCAACAAAAAAACAGGAGCTAAATATCCTGCCCGGTCTGATCCGGGAAAAAAAAAATACAACTTCAATAATGGGCCCGCAATTTTAACTAAAACCTGCCCCAATCAAACCTCATCCTTTGAAAACCCGGCTTAACCCAATTTTTTTGATAACCCACTAATTCAATCCCACTTGAATAAAGATTTATGGTTTATTATAATACCTGAGTCTACAATATGTAGTTAATCAATCAAAATCGAGGAATTATTTTAGGATCAATCTGAGCTAATTCCTAAATTTTAGACCAACCATGTTATATTAAAAATTTTCCTTATTTACAATCTTACCCTACCTCTTTAATCATGGTTAGTTAACACTTCTAATTTAAATACAGATTTTATTAAACATATTCATAATTACATATTTTTTAAATCAAAAAATATTTACTAGAAAATCACAATTTTAATTTGAAATCAATCACGATATATTGTTATATATTTTAAATTAAATTTCATAATTAATAATTCATTAATCAACCATTCTTTTAATATAAAGTCAATCACAATCATATTATTATACATTATAAATTGATTTTTATAATATATAAATCCATATTAAATAAGTATAATTTAACTAAACTAAAAATCTGAAAAAATAGGATTTAAAATCAGATTTTAAATAACTTGGATAAAATACATACCTTCAAAATTTTGATTTTTTTATAAGCTCAAAAATATATTTATTCATAATTTGTTAATAAAATTAATTAATAAATGCATATAAGCCAACACTACAAAATCGGATTTGAACAAATTTTAAATAGCTTGGATAAAATCCATATCTTCGAAAACTCGATTTTTTGAAAGGCTCAAAAATATATTTATTCACAATCTATTAATTAAATAATTAATAAATTCATATAAATGAACACTACATATATTTTAATTACTTTAATTATTAAATATACGCTATAAAAGTATTATTATTGGTCGGTGAATAAATTACCAATCAAAAAGTTAAAATTATTTTAGAGGCAATCATAATTTACTTCTAAACTTTAAATCAATCAATCATATACAAAATTTTTATTATTTACCATGCTTATTCTAATTTACTAATTGCGGTTAAATTAAATTTAAATAAAAATTATCTTGATTTAATAACTTCGCATAACACATGGTTTTTAATTTTAAAAAATTTCTACTAACCGTAAATATTATTTTCTATAAATCCACATAACAGTATATTACATATGGTTATATATCTTGGGCTTAGAGGTCGTTTGGTTGACAGACATTTATGTAGGTATTTCAAATACCTAGGAAGTAAGATTTGAAGTAGTTGTTTGGTTGAATAAAAATATAGGTATTGTAAGATACTAGGAAGTGCAAATACCAGTATAATGTGGGAAGTCGCTTACCCACCCCTACCTAAGTTAATCACACTTGTGACTTCCTTTATCACACAAAACATTACAAAACTAATAAAATCAACTAATAAAATTAGAAAAACTTTCTACATAAGATATAATTTTTTTAATAAATTGTTTTAAAATAAATTTAGAGTATTGCTTTATTTTTAAATTATTTATTTTCCTAGTAAATTTTATTATTAGAACATATTCTTTGATCGTTTTCTGGTAGTTTATGACATTTAAAAAAATCACATTTTTTATTTTTTTTTAAAAATGTTAGCGTTCAAAATTTTGATTTTACTATTATAGGGATTTGTAATTAAAAATTTTATGTTTAAATCTATTTTTTATGTTAATTCAACTTCTAATTCATTTTAAAATTTAGAATGCACATTTGCTATTGACTAAAAAATTAGAAATATAAAAAATAAATAATTTTTTAAACTAAAACCTAAATCAAGAAATAGTTGGTAAACACTAAATTCACATAAATTTGATAATTTATACATCTTTTAAAATTTAAACATTAGAAAATTTGATATAAATACCAAATTACAAGTTAGTTATTTTTATTGGTAAAAGAAAGATTGTTAATAAATCCAAATATTATAATATAATATTATAATATTTATAATATATTCGAGGTCAGTCAATCAGTGGGAAGTAAAATATTTTACCAAACAACATGAGGGAAATGAATATCCAGGAAGTTTAATTTCAAGCATGACAACCAAACAGTTTTTTTACACTTCTCAGGAATTCTCAAAACACATAAAATTGAACTTCCCATGGGAAGTTAATTCCAACTATATACCAAACAACCACTTAATGATCCTATAGTTAACTATAGGAGAATTTTCTACAGTTAATCACTGAAATAAAGACACATCACATACTTTCCTAAATAAAAAGACTCATCATTAATGTCCCTGCGGGGCCCTTATAAATAAAAGGTAACAATCAAATAATTTTAAAGGTTAACTTTAGGAAATTCTCCTAAAGTTAATTGTAGGAACATTCTCTTTCGGGTGATTGCCCAAAATATTCATATGGGAGCCATGCTGACCCTTTTTACTGATCGAAAACGCTACACCGTCTACCGTGATATGAGGGGTGTTGCGGAACACCGTGTTCCGTATCATGGGGTGTTGCGGAACACCGTGTTCCGTATCATGGGGTGTTGCGGAACACCATGTTCCGTATCATGCACGGATACGGAACACCGTGTTCCGTATCATGCTAACACGGAAGATGGTGCCGTATCATGCATAATACGGAACACGGTGTTCCGTATTATGCTAACACGGAGGACGATTCTCCGTATCCCGTCGGTATTTCGGGCCATTTTTTTCAAAATTAGTATTTTGGGCAAAAACTTGTGAAAAATAGGCATTTTGGTAATTCTCTCTTTCTTATATATCTTTTAGTTATGAATTGTTTTTTAACATCCTTTATTATAATAAAGGATACCCATATCTAACATGTATTAATTACCCAATCACAGGATTATGAATTATTTTAATATCAATCAGAATCTATTAAATTTTAGATCAATTAAACTTAATGTATCATGTTTTTCTATTGGATCTAAATTCTACGTTTCAACCAAGAAAAAACTCAAATCAAGTTACACTCAATAACAGTTTATTTTTATTTTTCATATCAATTAACTAAACATAATAACTACTAATTATTATTTAATGATTAATTAATAAACAATTTATATAAAATAAAATTCTTACAAACTAAGAAATATAATTATTATATAAATTTAAACATTACAGGAAATCTAAGAGGAAATTTAAGCCGTTTATTCCCTATTCCCCATCAGACCTAGCCAACTTTGATAAACTAAGTGTATGCATCAATTATTCTTATGGCTAAATCATATCAATTTCGGTTAAGGTACTACTTTATATCTTTTTATTCTATGACATACTATATTTGAATAAATTATCTTTTTATTTCGATTGTATATATGTATTGTATGTTTTGTGTTTTAATTGTCCAATAAATTCAACGGAAAAACGTTCAGACAAAAAAAATAGAAAACGATTTAGGTTATCATCATCCCCAGTCCGGATTCTTGTTTACATTATTAGGTGTGCCTATAGATTAATGTTTTTTTTACAGTATTGGGTTGCCAATGTTATTCAGTGACTACTTAACAAATTAATTCTAAATACAATAATTATTTAATTTAAAATATTATACTAACATGAATCTATTATATCTATAATAGATATTTTGGTATCTCAAATTCTCAATTCAAAATCATAAGGTACAATTAAAATCATGAATTAAAAATTGTTAACAATATAAAACTATTTACCACACTTTTCATAATACACATTCAAAATTTAAGTTATGTAAAGTATTAAATAATTCAGTCATAAAGAAAGCTAGCATCAACGAATTAAAATATTAGAATGAATTTTAAACCAATCATCTTTTAACATTTTAATTACAAAATTTTTTAACTATGCAATAATTAATGGAAAAAAATTGACCTGACAATATATTCAAAACATTAAATATACTCTTAAATATTACTATACATTATTTGGTGTATAAATTATCAATCAAAAAATAAAAAATATTACAGAGTCAATGAAAATATTGTTAGTGGATATTTCCAGAATAAATTGGTCAATTTAGCACAAATTTTCTTATAAATTAATATTTAATTACAGATAATTAATTCATCAATAAAAGGACATATGTCATCCACAAAAATAATCAAACATGTAAAAATCATCAATAAAAGGGCATACAACATCTACAAAAACAATTACAATTGAAAAAACACTTAGTAAAATAGATCACTAATTTCCTTTATCCAATCATTGAACAGATCTTCAATTATGGTACATCCCTTGCTTATATCACTAAACTATACAGCCTTTTCGGCGAGATAATCTAACAATTTGTTATAAACGTGAGGAGTATGTATATCTGATTTGTCAGAACGTATTTAAACAACCGATCAGGACTGTGATCCTATACTATCCAAATCAATGAACTAATACAACAAAATCTAATATATGGGTAGACAAAATCCACGAACAGGATATTAGGCTCTCAATAAAAAGAGATATTTATTGAAAGCCAAAGTAAAATCAAGGAAAAGAAAATGAGTCTTATCATTTACAAGGAGATAGTACAAAATCTAATATTTTGGTTGATAAAATCCACCAACGGGCAACGGGGTACTAGACTCTCATTGATATTATTATTGAAAAATAAAGAAAAATCAAAAAAAATCTTAAAAAAAAAATTAAAAAACTGATATCAGCTCTTAAACTTTAGTTTAACATTTTTTGGGAAAGGTGGAGAGAGAGAGAGAGAGCAGCAGCTACGATTTTTTTTATAACAATTATTAATAATGATAAATAAAAAGGTTGATACACTTAAAATTATATATTGTTTTTAATAAAAGGGTGCCTTTTTTAATTTTGTATTCTTGAATTAAAGTAATAGTATCAATTCCCATATCATAACCTAAGAGTATATAATGAATTTGCTTGGTTGGTTGATTATAATTTTTTTTTTCTAATATCAACAAAGCATAAAATATGGTTAAAAAAACTCAATAACTTGGTAGAAAGATTCTACACAAAGAGAAATATTTGTTAACGAGAAATAAGAAAAAATAAAAAGGAGGGTTTCATTTTGTTTGGGAGACTTTACACCATGCATACTACTCTTAGTTTTGTTTTGTAACATCTCAATGTTGTTCTAAGACATATAATTATATATTTACATAACTTGGATACACAGTAATATTTCATGTAATTGTCATATTTTTTCTATTCGCGTATTTCATTTCATTTCATTTCGTGTACACGAAAACATTTGTGTAATTTAGTGTCATTTTCTGTTCTAATTTCGGGTACACAATTTAATATCATGTCATTTTCGTTCAAGATCCTAAAGTACACGACATGAATGTACAAAACGATTGTTAGGTCTACATAAAGGAAAATGAATTTCATGTTATTTAACCTAATATCTAAATTACAAGGACACATAAATAACAATGTGATTATGTGTTTATATATTACACACTGGATTTCAGTTTCATGGACAGCAGCTTATTTTTACAAGTTAGTCAAATTAAAAAAAGATAGGTGATACTCATTTTCATATGTCTTCTTTTAAGAATAAAAGAAAACTAAAATTTATTATTCCATGTTTTACTAGAAAAGAATAAAAAAAAAACAAAATACAAACTTCCAAACTGAAAATGCACATTTTAAGTTGTCTTTACAAATAAACTAAGGGCAATACCATAAATTCTAACAATCATACGTTACTCCAAAAGCGTGATATATTGAATTTGTTTGGTTAGTTGATAATATTTATTTTTAATAGTAAATCAATTCATTAATAAAAGGACATATAATTTGTAAAAATGATATTGAACAATCACATAGCAAACTAGATTAGATGAAAGTTTCTGTTGTTATAACTACATTCGTTTCATGTATCTTGCACAGTAGATATCCTTTCTCATATCGCTGAAATATGCAACCTTTTTTTGATAGACAGTCTAATGATTTATTGGAGTCGTGATGATTAAGTTTCTATACATTTTTAATATGTAATCAAAAAATTAATCACGACCATACAAATATTTTCAATGAATTAAGTTTCATTTTCAGCTAGTTCATCCCTAAGAGCTTTCTCAACTTGACTAGCACATAGAACCTTATTCTTTAGATATTCGATTTCTTGTTTAAGGTTTTCTACTTGCATAGCAGTTAGTTCTAGTTCCTCATTTCTCTTGTTCAACAGTTCATTCTTAGTAGACAGTTTAGCAATCTCTTCATTAGCAGCAGTCATACTAGTATGAATATTAAACATCTCGACAGATAGTTGTTCAACCATAGATTTGTATTCAGAAACAGACATGTCTATAGTAGTGAGGGATGGTACCTGAGAGTCTGATTCAGATGGTTCTTCCTTGGAGTTGTCCATCAAGGCATAGTTGTAGAATTCTTGTTCTTCTCCATCACTATCAGAATCATCCTAACACTTCCCTTCAGCTATGTAGGCCTTACCTGGTGTATGCTTCTTTAGCAGAGCCTCATACTTAGCTTCAAGCTCAAGAAACTCCTTATCTTTCTTTTTAGGCTTCTTGCATTCACTGGCAAAATGCCCTAGGTCATTGCATCTATAGCATCTCACAGATGACCTATCCACATAGCTGGTTTTGAATTTGTTCTTGTTTGCTTTCACAGGTGCCTTGCTCTTATTGAATGAATGATTTTGAGATCTAGACTTGAAGGACTGATTCCTCTTAAATCTGATGTTTGAGAATTTTCTAGCCATAAAAGCATATGAAGTGTTTTCCATGGCATCCAACTCTTCAAGAGTATAGAACTCATCTTCTTCCTTTTCATCAACAGGTTCAGTCACTTCTTCTTCAGTTTCTTCATCATCTACTATCTCTTCTATTCTCAGTTGACTTGTAGATGCTTCCAGGTCTTGAACGGATTTGTTGACAATCAAGGCACAGGATGTGTTTATCATTCTGCCTTGGTTGGCTTGGATAGCCCTCTTCTGAAGCAACTCAAGCTCATGAGTTTTTAAAACCCCTGTGACTTTGTTCAAATCTATTTCTCTTAGAGATATGACCCTTTGCTCTAGATGGTTTGGTGCAGATAGTAGAAACTTCATGTTTAATTCCTTAGTGCTGTAAACCTTCCCATTCATTTGAAGCTCAGTCACTAACTTGTGAAATCTCTCAAACATATCAGTAATACTTTCTTTGGACTGTGCCATGAAAGCCTCATACTGTGCGACCGGTATCTGTTTCCTATTCTCTCTTACCTCCTCTGTCCCTTCACAT
This sequence comes from Saposhnikovia divaricata, assembly GCA_036435485.1. Taxonomy (NCBI): domain Eukaryota; kingdom Viridiplantae; phylum Streptophyta; class Magnoliopsida; order Apiales; family Apiaceae; genus Saposhnikovia; species Saposhnikovia divaricata. The sequence goes on along the minus strand of CM071601.1, from coordinate 206,679,406 downwards.
AACACCTCGATGTGGTTCCACATGTCCTTGGCTGATGTGCATGATGCTATATTGGCAAACATCGACATATCCATGGAGTCTATGATCAGTAACATGAGATGACTGTCTAGGGCAACCTTTTCCTTCTCTGAGTCCGTCCATTTGGATGGCTCTTTGCAACATATGATCTAGGAATGACTATTGCGCCCACTGTAGATTCAGCAATTTCTTGTTGTGGTACAAATGGACCATTCTTGAGGATGTCAGGGTAGAGAGGATTGGCAGCTTTGATGAACAACAACATTTTTATTTTCCAGAGGTTGTAATTCTCTTTGTCGAACTTAAGGACTTTCACCGTACCTGTAGTATTTGGTGTATTCGAACTCATGATCATTTTTTGTTTAGATTAAACAGTCTGCTTTGATACCACTTGTTGAGTATTGAATACAGTAAAAGAATACAGAGGGGGGGTGAATGGATTCTTGAACTTTTCTTTGTTCTTGAATCTTTGCAACAAGATATGTGTTGAGTGTGTGAGATATGTAAGTACAGATAACAAAGACAAACACAACACAATATCACTTTGATCTAATATTTTATTAGATAAAGATTTTGCTACAATCTGTGAATACAAATGATAGTATTCTCAGCTTCGTTTTTCTTAGAGAGATATTTCTTGTGATGTATCTTGAAAAACTTATCTGCTAAGGAAGTGAGGCTGTATCCTTATAGACATGGATACACCTACTTACTACAAATAAGGTAGGTAAAACAAACTACTTTCCAGTATGTCTAACTCATTTGAGTAAGAGTCCAAACGGCTACAGATTTGACTTTGTAAAGCCTGTTCAGATCCACTTCTTTAGCTCCTTGTCCCTTTGTCTTATCTCTCCAAGCTTCTTTGTAGGCTTTCCAATGTGCTTAATAGTACATAGTCAAATAAAGCGTCTTGGCTTGTTGCAGGTTTCTGACTTGTACAATTCTTTAGTATTTTGTCTCCAAGAATGTATTCGAGAAGTGGCTAAGTGATTGATTCGAGAACTCGAATTGACTTAATCGATAACTCTGAGTTCTCGAATAGTGTTATATTGACATATCGAATCACTTCTCGAATAGCTCTTTTCTCTAGGACTCCTTGAGATATCGAATAGAGCATTTTGACATATCGAATCCCTGAGATGTCGAATAGCTTCTTTTGTCCTTGAGATATCGAATAGAGCATTGACCTGTTGACCCTTAGAGAACTCGAATGATGCTTTGACTTGTTGACTCCATGAGTTCTCGAATAGAGTAATAGACATATCGAATCTCTGAGATATCGAACAGTGTATTCAGAGATATCGAATAGTGTCTTCTGAGATATCGAATCTCTGACTTCTCGAATGCTAGACTTCTCGAATAGACAAATGTACTTCCCGAATTGGTACTTAGGCAAATTCTTCATTTCTTCAAATCCCAACTGTGATTATTTGGCAGTCTTTATCTCCTTGCTTGAGGCATGAACCTTGGAACTTCTTTCAAGCATTATTCTTGATTTTATAAGTACAGTAACACAACTAGAATTTGATGCCTATTACAAGTACAGAACAAATAGAAACTCTACAACTAGAGGTTCCCTCAGTTAAGAGTGAAGGAATTTATGACCGTAGCGGAAGCGTAAATCACATTTACTTGCATAAAAACCTAATTAATCATGTATATAGATTTAAAAATTGTATGAACACAAGAAAAATACCTTGATGGCTTTCCTGGGATTGTTATGAATGTGTCTTTGATTTCCAGCAATCACCCCTCAAGTGTGGAGTGCTCTAATGGTATCCACCAAGATCAAATATCATATAGTAGATTAAGAACAATTGAGAAAATAATTAAAATGATTTGGAATGATTTTGATGAACTTCAAAAGCTCTCAATGATCCTCTCAAATCCCCTGGGATGTTTTGTTCTTGTGTGTCTTCCAACTCTTGGAATGCTTGATATTTAAAGAAATAAAGTCTTTACTTTATCTAATTAAATAATCATTTAATAATTAAAACCTTTTTAATTATTAATCCCATTCTGAAAATAATTCTCTCATAAAATTTAATTTCTCAAACTAAATTTTGTAATTAATAATTATTAAGAACTTTTTCTTAATTTATTTATAATCTATTAAATCTCATTTAATAAATTATAAATAATGGCTAATTAATTATTTATTCAATAAATAAATAATTCATAGCCATTATTAATTATTCTCATCATCTATAAATATTTAACCTTTTTATGGTGTGACCCTTTAGGTTCAATATTAAGCCGGTAGTAGAAATAAATAATAATAAACTATTTATTATTACTTATACGAATTATTAATTAATTCGTTAAATATAATTACATAAGTAATTAATATTTATTCTACATCGTGAGTGATACTTTTCAATATATCGCGACTATCCGGATAATATGAATTCATTGCTTAGAATATATAAAACCTATTTAGCAAATGGTTACCGTACAATCAATTCCTTTTACCCGACAATATCCCGATTAAATACAAGGCATGGATCGCGTGTGAAGCCTATTTAATATAATCATATAATTTCTTATACATTATGTCTAGTTCATTTGAATTAGAAACTTTCTAACTTCAATTACTCTGGCCAGAGATTCCAGAACTAACATAGTAAGAACATCATAGGATATTCACTTTCTTTTACTGAAAGGGGTAGATTCTTTATCGATCGTTAACTATCTTCATATACAAATTCCTATACCCGGAATAGAACTAATGATTGTCCCTTGAGGACTTAGAACTAAACCAAAACATAGTTCATTGTATATAAGATTACTTTAACGGTCTCAAGTCTAAGGACACTTGTACCACCATCAACTTATGAACAACTATTAACACGTGAGTAAACTCCATTAGTCGTTCATTTGATCAAGTCACGTTCAGTGAACTTATTCTCCAATAAGCACCTACATACTACCTATAGTGTCACCACACGAATGTCTATGAGAACAGACATCCTTCCGAGGAAGCAAGCATAGTATGTACCGATCTTTACGGATTGACTAACTCCCAATTAGTTATCCTACGATCGGGAACTATTTAAGTTTAGTGTTATCATCTTCTAGATCTCATTATTATAATCTCATTATAATTCTAGAAGCTTTACTCTAAACTATGGAACTTCTTAATTAAACACTTTAAATAGATAAAGCCCGTAATAAAAACAACAAGTCTTTTATTAATATAAATAAAATCAAATAAGATTACATGATAGTATTTCCTAACCCATCACACATGATTGGGTTTAGGACAAAATACTATCAAACTCCCACTTGTACTAAAGCCAATCACTCTGGTATCTTATACCCATCTTATCTCTATGTCGATCAAAGTGAGCCTGAGACAATGGCTTAGTAAATGGGTCCGCTATGTTGTTATGTGTGTCAATTCTTACGATGTTGACATCCCCTCTTTCTATGATCTCTCGAATCAGATGAAAGCGCCTCAACACGTGTTTGGAATTCTTATGGGATCTTGGTTCCTTAGCTTGAGCTATCGCAGCGTTGTTATCACAATACAACACTATAGGATCCTCAATGCTAGGAACTACTCCCAAATCAGAAACAAATTTCCTCATCCAGACAGCTTCCTTTGCAGCTTCACATGCAGCTATATATTCCGCTTCCGCTGTGGAGTCAGCCGTTGTAGGCTGTTTGGAACTCTTCCAACTAATCGCTCCCCCATTTAGAGTAATTACATACCCTGACTGGGATCTGCTACCATCGCCTTCTGATTGAAAACTAGAGTCAGTATAACCCTCAATTTTCAATTCAGATCCACCAAAAACAAGAAAAACATCTTTAGTCCTTCTCAAGTACTTCAATATGTTCTTCACTGCTTTCCAGTGTTCTTCACCTGGGTTAGACTGATATCTGCTCGTCACACTAAGTGAATGAGCAACATCAGCTCTAGTACATAACATCGCATACATGATGGATCCTATTGCCGAGGCATAAGGAATCCTACTCATGCGCACCCTTTCCTCATATGTCTTTGGAGACATCTTCTTGGAAAGAGTAATCCCATGACTAATAGGAATGAGACCTCTTTTCGAGTTCTCCATGCTAAACCATTTTAGCACTTTATCGATGTATGTACCTTGGGATAGGCCAATCGTTCGATTAGATTTATCTCTATAGATCTTCATCCCTAAAATATAGGATGCCTCTCCCAAGTCCTTCATAGTGAAGTTCTTTGATAGCCAGACCTTGACTGATTGTAACATCGGTATATCATTTCCTATTATAAGTATGTCATCCACATACAATATAAGAAATGTTACCGCGCTCCCACTAACCTTCTTGTAAACACATGGTTCATCTAAGTTTTTGATAAAATCAAACTCTTTGATTGTCTCATCAAAACGGATGTTCCATCTTCGAGAAGCTTGCTTCAAACCATATATGGTTCGCAGCAGCCTACATATTAGATTTTCGTTTCCACTGGAAACAAAACCCTCTGGCTGTGTCATATACACTTCCTCTTCAAGTTTCCCATTGAGGAAGGCCGTCTTTACGTCCATTTGCCAGATCTCGTAATCATAGTAGGCTGCAATCGCAAGCAAAATCCTAATGGATTTGAGCATGGCTACAGGCGAAAAGGTTTCATCAAAGTCAATTCCTTGTCTTTGTTTGAATCTTTTTGCCACAAGCCTGGCCTTATAGGTCTCCACCTGGCCATCTGCTCCTAACTTTCGTTTGTATATCCATTTGCACCCAATGGGTTTAACTCCTTCAGGTGCCTCAACCAAAGTCCACACTTGGTTTATATACATGGAGTCCATTTCGGATTTCATGGCATCCTGCCATTTCTCTGAGTCATTACAACTCACAGCCTCTTCATAAGTCATAGGGTCCTCATCATCAACAAATGACAAATCATCATCATTGTCAATGACAAGCCCGTAATATCTTTCGATTGGGCGGGACACTCTCTCTGACTTACGTAAAGGTTGTTCTACAGAAGGTTGTTCTTTCTGAACAGGTACTTCTTCTCTAATCGTTGCATTTTGTGGTTCTTGAACTTCATCAAGTTCAATATTTCTCCCACTGTTTCTATCAAGGAGGAACTGTTCCTCTAAGAAGTGTGCGTGTCTAGAAACAAATATCCTTTGATCAGAAGGATCATAGAAATAATATCCATGACCTTCTTTAGGATATCCCACAAAACTGCATTTCACGGATCTAGGTTCCAACTTATCATGTTCAACTTTCTTGACATAAGCTGGACACCCCCAAACCTTAACATGTTTAAGACCTGGTTTCTTCCTACTCCACATCTCATGTGGGGTCGTGAGAACCGATTTAGAAGGCACCTTGTTCAGTAAATACGCTGACGTCTCTAAAGCATAACCCCATAGTGATACTTGAAGATCAGTAAAGCTCATCATGGACCTCACCATATCTAATAGAGTACGATTCCTTCTCTCAGATACGCCATTTAATTGTGGAGTATAGGGAGGGGTCCATTGAGAAACTATACCATTTTCTTTAAGATAACCTAAAAACTCTCCGCTTAAGTACTCACCTCCTCGATCTGATCGAAGAACTTTTATACTACGTGCGGTTTGTTTTTCTACTTCATTTCTATATTCCTTGAACTTTTCAAAAGCTTCGGATTTGTATTTCATAAGATACACATATCCTAACCTGGATCGATCATCCGTAAAAGTAATGAAGTATGAAAATCCCCTCTAGCACTTGTTGACATTGGTCCACATACATCTGTGTGTACCAAGTCTAACAACCCCGCAGCTCTCTCTCCATGTCCAGTAAATGGAGATTTAGTCATTTTACCCATGAGACAAGCGCATGTAGGATATGATTCAAAATCAAAATGTTCTAGTAACTTATCCTTATGTAATGTGCGAAGTCTGTTCTCACTAATATGACCTAGTCTGCAGTGCCATAAATAAGTTGGATTTTTATTATCTCTTTTTCTTTTATTATTAGGTTGTTCAATTTGAAACAAATTATGTTCTAAGTCACATATATACAAAGTTACAAACCATTATGTAATGTACCGTATCTATAAGTAATATTATTTTTCTTAATTAAACATTTATTATTCTCAACAATAAATGTAAAACCATCCAAATCAAGTACAGGAATAGAAACAATATTTCTTACAATTGATGGTACATAATAACATTTATTCAACACAATAGTTTTGCCCGTAGGCATATGCAAAGGAAATGATCCTACAGCTGCAGCAGCAACTCTTGCTCCATTGCCCATCAATAGAATCACTTCATCTTCCCCCAGAGATCTACTTTGCTTTAGTCCCTGCAACGAATTGCAAATATGAGACCCACAAGCAGTATCCAATACCCAAGTAGAAATCTGACTTAAAGACATATTTAGTTCAATCATGAACATACCTGGATCAGAAGCGGTAATCTCATTGCCCTTCTTATTCTTTAACTCTGCAACGTAAACCTTGCAGTTCCTCTTCCAGTGTCCCACCTTGTTACAGTGGAAGCAAACTCCTTTGCTTTTCGGGTCAGCCTTTGGTGGAACAGGCTTATTCTCACCCTTTTTCTTATTCTTCGGCTTCAAGTTCCTCTTCCTCTTAGTAGAGGTACTGGCACCGATCATAAGAACAGAACCCCTTTTGGAGGGAAAATTCGCCTCAGCAGTTTTCAGCATGTTGTGGAGCTCAGCTAAGCTGACATCCAGCTTGTTCATGTGAAAGTTCATAACGAACTGCGAGAACGAATCTGGGAGTGACTGCAAGACTAAATCTTGGCATAACTCCCCATCCATGACAAAACCTAACTGCCCTAGATGCTCAATCAGATTGATCATCTTAAGCACATGGTCATTCACAGACGACCCTTCAGCCATTCTACATTGGAATAGCTCTTTCGATATATCATATCGAGCGGTTCTCCCTTGTACATCATAAAGCTCCTGTAGATGTATTAGAATGGTAAGAGCATCCATTTTCTCATGTTGCTTCTGTAACTCAGGTGTCATGGATGCTAGCATGACACATTGAGCAACATTAGCAGCATCTAACCAATCATTATACACTTCTCGTTCCTGGAAAAGTGCATCATCAGAAGGAGGTACAGGTAAAGGCGAGTCAAGCACATAATCCTTCTTCTCAGCCCTGAGAACGATTCTCAGGTTTCGAAGCCAATCAGCATAATTGGGACCAGTCAATTTGTTCGCATCAAGTATGCTACGGAGTGATAGAGTAGAAGACATGATCTATAAATCTGAAATTTGTGAATACATAACAACATTAGTAGATATCCAATTTTATTATAACACCTTATGAATTGGGTCTTTATTCATAGGTGGCTCCCACAGTTTTATTAAAATTATACAACCCTCAAATGTATAACTTAAGCATTCTCAATGCATGTGAGAATAGGGATCCTACTTTCCATTATATAACCTCGGCTGTAGCACGAAACGCTATGTAATGTTCCATAGGCAGATAACTCTTTATCAATTACATCTCATATTATTCCCTAATTCCATTTAGCCTCTTGAATCATTGAATCACGGCTGTAGCACGTCTAAATTCAATATTCTAAGTCAAGTGAGACCCAACATCTCGTTAAATTAATAAGATCTCAATAGCCCACGGCTGTAGAACGTAACGACAATTGGATTCTAATTAATTATACGCATCTCATGTAATAGACAAGCAATTCCTATTTTTGAAAACGAAGCCCTCGGCTGTAGCACGAAACGACAAAGCTCAAAACTAAGAATTACTTTCTACCATGTTGGAAGGCTATGACCGACACAAGCCCGTTGTGACATTGGCCATTTTATTACTTGATATTAAATAACGAGGGATTTTATATTATTTAGGTTACGAAACGTTGTCGTTAAAACCTAAAGTCAAACATGCATTTTATATACGATATATAAAACTATATATATTATCTCATGGCATTTCTATGCACATATATATATAGGCAAACATGTTATATCATGTTAAACATTGTTAAACATCTATATGAAATAATATTAGTATTTTAAAGTATTTTAACACAATTAAAACGGGCTTTAAAACACTTCCGAAAGCTATAACCATTTTAAAATTAATTTTTAAAATTTATTTGACCACTCCATTAGATCCGTCTCGAAAAAACGAATCCAACGATATATTATACGCCTCAAACGGAGTTACGGATCAACGGGAAAAATCAAAATACGAATCAGGGCCATTTCTGTCATCTACAGCCCTTGTAACGCATTACCAGAATGCGTTATAAGCCATAAATAACATATTACTTGTGTAACGCATTCAACAGACGCGTTACACAGTGATGGCGTCATGCTGACGTCAGCATGTGACCCGACCCGATATCCGACCCGACCCGACCCGACCCGGCGCGTGAGCTGCACGCGCGGCGCGTGAGCCGCCAGCGCGTGACGCCCACGCGCGGAGCACAGTCACGCGCAGTAATGTTTGCTGTCAGTGTGTCGGCAATATTATATATATATATATTATAATTACCCACCAGCCCACCTGTTAACAATCCACCAGCCCATTAACTTTTGGGCCCCCATCATATAATTACCCATCTAGATATTTTATAAATAATCTATATATTTATAAAACAGATTATTATTTATTAATTTCTAAACTCTTTAAAAATCAATAATAAATAATCTATACATGGGAAAATTATGAAACTTTTTCTGGGACTTCTACAACACTTGTAGAAAATATATCAGTGATCAAAATTATTTTAAAAAATAATTTATTAATTAATTCGTAATTAATTTTATTATAGCCTCCAAGAACTTCAAAAATTCATAACTAATTCATACAAGCTTGAAAAATTCTGAAATTTTTTCTGGGATCTATATACATGCAACCTATGCTCTGATACCATTGAAGGAATTTATGACCGTAGCGGAAGCGTAAATCACATTTACTTGCATAAAAACCTAATTAATCATGTATATAGATTTAAAAATTGTATGAACACAAGAAAAATACCTTGATGGCTTTCCTGGGATTGTTATGAATGTGTCTTTGATTTCCAGCAATCACCCCTCAAGTGTGGAGTGCTCTAATGGTATCCACCAAGATCAAATATCATATAGTAGATTAAGAACAATTGAGAAAATAATTAAAATGATTTGGAATGATTTTGATGAACTTCAAAAGCTCTCAATGATCCTCTCAAATCCCCTGGGATGTTTTGTTCTTGTGTGTCTTCCAACTCTTGGAATGCTTGATATTAAAAGAAATAAAGTCTTTACTTTATCTAATTAAATAATCATTTTATAATTAAAACCTCTTTAATTATTAATCCCATTCTGAAAATAATTCTCTCATAAAATTTAATTTCTCAAACTAAATTTTGTAATTAATAATTATTAAGAACTTTTTCTTAATTTATTTATAATCTATTAAATCTCATTTAATAAATTATAAATAATGGCTAATTAATTATTTATTCAATAAATAAATAATTCATAGTCATTATTAATTATTCTCATCATCTATAAATATTTAACCTTTTTATGGTGTGACCCTTTAGGTTCAATATTAAGCCGGTAGTAGAAATAAATAATAATAAACTATTTATTATTACTTATACGAATTATTAATTAATTCGTTAAATATAATTACATAAGTAATTAATATTTATTCTACATCGTGAGTGATACTTTTCAATATATCGCGACTATCCGGATAATATGAATTCATTGCTTAGAATATATAAAACCTATTTAGCAAATGGTTACCGTACAATCAATTCCTTTTACCCGACAATATCCCGATTAAATACAAGGCATGGATCGCGTGTGAAGCCTATTTAATTTAATCATATAATTTCTTATACATTATGTCTAGTTCATTTGAATTAGAAACTTTCTAACTTCAATTACTCTGGCCAGAGATTCCAGAACTAACATAGTAAGAACATCATAGGATATTCACTTTCTTTTACTGAAAGGGGTAGATTCTTTATCGATCGTTAACTATCTTCATATACAAATTCCTATACCCGGAATAGAACTAATGATTGTCCCTTGAGGACTTAGAACTAAACCAAAACATAGTTCATTGTATATAAGATTACTTTAACGGTCTCAAGTCTAAGGACACTTGTACCACCATCAACTTATGAACAACTATTAACACGTGAGTAAACTCCATTAGTCGTTCATTTGATCAAGTCACGTTCAGTGAACTTATTCTCCAATAAGCACCTACATACTACCTATAGTGTCACCACACGAATGTCTATGAGAACAGACATCCTTCCGAGGAAGCAAGCATAGTATGTACCGATCTTTACGGATTGACTAACTCCCAATTAGTTATCCTACGATCGGGAACTATTTAAGTTTAGTGTTATCATCTTCTAGATCTCATTATTATAATCTCATTATAATTCTAGAAGCTTTACTCTAAACTATGGAACTTCTTATTTAAACACTTTAAATAGATAAAGCCCGTAATAAAAACAACAAGTCTTTTATTAATATAAATAAAATCAAATAAGATTACATGAAAGTATTTCCTAACCCATCACACATGATTGGGTTTAGGACAAAATACTATCAAAGAGGTCATGTAGGTAATGCATAGCATTACACATACTTAGGCTTGTTATTAGATGTATTCAGGCATGCCTCTGTGACTAACAAGATCTCTGTGGGAACGGACTCAACTTAATTCTATATTACTTGTGACCACGTACGCTTGCGTGATTTAATGCAAACAGTTAGCTCTGATACCAGTTGTTGGTCCCGGAGTATATTGCAGAAGGGGGGGTTGAATGCAATATAGATAATTCCAAATCTTTACCTTAACAACAATGATAAATATTGTAAACTATCTATACAAGAAATGCAAACACAAGTAGTAACTCAAGATATTCTCACAAAATAAATTTTTTATTTATTTTGCAAAGTGTTGCTACAACCTCGAGAAAAAGTATTTTCTCAAGCTTCGACTTCTTGAATCAATTACGGAAAGAATGAGAGATGTTTCTCTATAAAGACTAATCTTCTTTAACGTCTCTGTCACATGGGTTGTGGAGCCGCTGTCATTTTCAAGTGACAGCTCCTTACAAATTGCACACCCATGTGACTTTCCCAAAATACTATACAAACATATTATCGTTAAGCATAAAGCAATCTAGGTTCTTTCTAAAACTAGCTAAAACAATTCTAGTAGATGCAGACTTGTCATACTCTTGAATTGTCGAGTTTCATCTTGTGATCTCTCAAGCTTCTGTCGTAGTCTTGCAGGTCTGCTACAATCTTTGACAAGATGTAGCAAATCTGTTCCTTGAACATCTAAACTGTCACGGGTTTGACTGAGATAAATTCCCAATTCAAATATTCCATTGAGACAGTAACCTTTGACGCCAAGTTTGTTGTCATGAGAATGTTCCTTGGATGACAGTATGAGGCCCCGCCAATGATGCTGTCAGGACTTTCAAACTTGCTGTCAAAATGTGAGAATGTTGCTGTCTTCATGCTTCCGCCAATGTTGCTATCAGATGAAACTTGCTGTTGCGACTTTGCAACATGTTGTCTTCTTGTAACCTTACTGTCAATGTTGTGACTGTAACATTTATTCTTTTTGTCTTCCTTGTGTATAACTTAAGGCTTGAAAAAATGTATGAACTGTTTCCAAGAGATACAATTATTACATGACAGTGGTTTATTCGATTACAAGGACACACTATGGCTGTGACAGTATGTTCTACTTAGTCTATACAAATAAAACTAAGTACTAGTTAAGTTGTCTCTAAGCTATCACCCATAAATCCTAACACATACCATACATCCTCAACATCAACCAACATCCATTATAATCCTCTAAGTCCAGTGGTAAGGCTCAAATCCAATACCCATCATTTTTACCCATTTTACAAAACCAAACAATCATAAAACCACTTAACATGAACTTATCTTTATACAAGCATCAAAACTACACCAAAACTCTTATAAAACTCAAAGTTGGTTTAGGGTTTTACATTCTTGGAAGCTCTAGCAACACTATCAAGTGTTTATAATCACTTAACAAGCTTTAGATAGTCCTTATAAATCTTAAACCTTAAGATCAAAATAAGAAAACATGGTGAGTTACTATTCATCACTATTCATTCTCATCTTTGGATGGATATTTGACATAGCTAGGATGCAAGGTTGAAGCTCAAAATTTAACCATTCCTTAGTAGCTTTCTTTTAAGCCATATATCATAAGAAACAAATCTTGGTGGGTTTTGAAAATTGAAATATGGGGGAGGCCGAATGGAACAAAAATATCCTCGAATACAAAAATTTGGGTTATTATAGTCTCCTCTCCTTAAAAGGATTCCATCCCGGAATCAGTCGGTGAATAAGTGAGGGTACTTCTCGCGCATTGCGCTCTCTAGTTCCCAGGTTGACTCTATGACATTCTGGTTTCTCCACAACACTCTAACGAGTTGAACACTCTTGTTCCTCAGCACTTGTTCTTTTCTATCCAGAATTTCCACAGGTTGTTCTTCGTAATTCAGGTCTGGTTGTATGTCTGCTTGCTCGTATTCTATCACATGTCGGGCATCTGCATTATATTGACGCAACATTGACACATGAAATACACTATGAACATGCTGTAGGTTTGGGGGTAAGGCTAGCTCGTAGGCTACCTTCCCGACACACTTTAGGATCTCAAACGGTCCAGTAAGCCTCAGACTCAATTTTCCTTTCTTTCCAAATCTCATCAGTCCCTTCCACGGGGATACTTTCAACATTACGAAGTCTTCTACTTCATATTCTCTATACTTTCGGGCTTGATCCACATATTTCCTCTGTCTGTCCTGGGCTGCCTCTAGCCGTTTTCAAATAATCTCTATTGTTTCTCTGGTCTGTTGGACTAGCTCTGGCCCCAATATCTTTCTTTCGCCAACTTCTTCCCAACACATGGGAGAGCGGCATCTTCTTCCATACAGGGCCTCGTAAGGTGGCATCCCTATACTTGCGTGATAGCTATTGTTATAGTCTATTGCATAGACTCTTAACATGTCCTCTAGGGTCTGAATAGTTCTTTAACTTTGGCCTTCAGTCTGCGGATGATAAGCAGTGCCCATAATCAACTTGGTTCCTACACAATCCTGAAAGCTCATCCAAAATCTGGAGTTAAATCTCGGGTCCCTATCTGATACAGTAGTTTTGGGGACTCCATGTCGCGTCACAATCTCCTTAATATAAATATCTGCTAGTCTGTCGACAGTGTATCTTTCGTTGATCGGAAGAAAGTGTGGTGACTTAGTAAATCGGTCAATAATTATGTGACGCCTTCCCAATCTGGGTTCTAGATCGGAGAGTCACTAACACATTAGATACAAATAGAGATGCACAAAAATCCTGGGCCCGAAAATCTGGCCCAGCCCGATCTGGTCAAAATCTGGTCAATGCACGGCCCGGCCCGGAAAAAAGCCCGATTTATGCCCGAATAGAATCCGATTTTTCTTATATATTTACATATATATTTATGTATTCGCATTTATTACAAATATAAAATACTTCAAACGCATATATATTAACATGTTCATTACTAAATATATTATCTGAGTACTTAAATTTATCATACATGAATAAAATATATACCAAGTATACATGTAATCCGTTGATTTATCAAAAAATCAATGAACGATCGAAAGATTGTCAATATTCATGTTGGTGGTTCATCAATTGTATAAAATATATGTTTTATATTTATTTATTTATAATAATAATATATAAAAACTTATCGAATTTGCAAGAAATCGGCTCTATCTAGCTTGGGCCCGAATAAAAGCCCGGCCCGACCCGGTTCGGACCCGAATAAAAGCCCGACACGACCCGTCTCGAGGGCCGAAAAAGGCCTAGATATTTCTCGAAATCCCGGCCCGGTCAAAGTTAAAGCCCGGGTCGGGCTTTGACCGAAAAGCCCGGACTTTTCAAGGCCCGGTCAAAACCCGGCCCGATGGGCTTTATGTGCATCTCTAGATACAAACAACCTAAAAATTACAGTAACTATTATTAAAACCCTGTAATATTTTTGGGATCACCATTTTTAAAACACCATTATTAAAAAATTTTGGAATATAAAAAATTTGTAAAAATCTGGACAAAATATAATTTTTAAGTTATATATAGTTATTATTTTGGGTACTAAAACACCATGTATATATTAACTATAACTAAAAAATTATTCCGTTATTAAAATTTTTTATGTAGAGGTTATAATAGGATAAAAGTTAACACCATCCAAATTACTCGTAGAAAACAAATAGTTTTAGTTGTCATTGAAGTCCTTCATGTATTACATGTATTCGGCAAAGGGACAATATTCCGGCAACTGGAGTTGCAAAATGAAAATGTGGTAGAGTGAACTGAACATGTAATGGCAAGAAAAAGTAAATGGAATAAAATCAAATCATGGATGTGTCCGGATCTAACAATAAGAGATTCATAGTGAAGGATATAGTAAATGGAAACCGAATCAGCATTAACTAAATGGTATAATGGACTAACTTTAAGTGGTAGCTAGTCATGCATAATATAGTGCCTGTTTGGCTAAACTTATTTTTTGGACTTATTGATTTATTTTTGAGTAAAAATTTTATATTTCGATAATATTTTTTTATACATGTATTTAATGTATGTTTGAAATTTAATAAATTGCAAAAATAAGTTGGAAAATAAGTTGGAAAATTAGGAATCTTAACTTTTAACTTAAAATAAGTTGACTTATTCTGGAAAATAAGTTTTCCCAAACAACCCATAAAGGGGAGAGATTGTGTATAGGACTAGCAATGATTCATCTCTCCATTGTCAAATGGAGTATATAACAACGCTCCCACCACTTTCCAATCAAATAACATTTAACATTATGGCCCGGCAAACTAATTGGCTTTGTGTATTCAAGAACAAGTAAGACGGTGTAGTAGTAGAATAAGTTTCTGTTCTTTTTTAAAACCGCACGTAACGCCATGCATTTTATGTTCGTTCTAGTGCTTCTTATTACAATTTCCATTATCAAGGATCTCCATGCGTGTTTGCATTTATAATTTTTTATTACTACAATTATAAAGTGCCACGCACATGTGGAACTGTGAGAGTTACACTGTTCAATACTACCAAGTCTCATTGCAAAGCTGAATAACTAATTCAACTCTTACTCTGTTAAGTGCACTTAGTTATCATAGTTATGTATATAGATTTTTGTCCATTTTGCCGTGGGGAAATGGACTTGGAAAGCTGAGAAGCACTAATACAACTACTTTTAGCACCAAAAATTTCTACCAGTATCTTTTCTATATGTTTTGTATTTTTTATTTTTTTAACTGAAATTTTAGTATACCATGTGCATCTCTTCTGGCTTATTTATTATTTAAGATATAAATGTGGAGTTCAATTCCAATAAAAGGGAGGGAAAAGAGGGAGGGAAAAGATCATTTGCAAAAAAAGGAAGGAAGTGGTAGATAGATTTTATAGGCAAATTAATATATACTAATGTAAAAGTAATCTAAGAGACAACATATGCTTCTCAATAGTGAGAAAAGATTTAGAGCTTTTAAATTTTTAGGAAGGGTTAGAATCTGTTGACTGTTGGAACTGATTTTTGTTACGACTTCATTACAATTTCACTTAAGAGCCTAGATAGGATGATTATTTCAGTTGCTCTAAGAGGTACATGATATGATTCCCCTCTTCAATAATAAAATGTTGGGGAAGGATTCTGATACTTCTTTGTAGGCTTGTTCACTGTGGCTTTGCAGGTTCTTTCTATCTATCCCATGATAAATTTTCGCTCCTTCTGACTCATGTTGTTCGGTATTCATTCTGAAAACTGGTTCGTGGCACTTATATAACGATGCGGGAGTTAGATCGTTTGGTCTATTCTTGTAAAGTTGATATGAGAGTGGCATTCTCTTATATGAAAATTAAAATTATGGTATTTGTATCGATCTGGTTAAGCGTTATAGGATCTCTTTGGAGATTTGTGTGATTTTACTTCTACTTGAACGTTTGGGTTTTGATCATGTTAAGGATAATGGCCAAAAGTACCATTTTTTTAAGATTTTATTAGTACACAAGTATCAATTTTAAAATCTCATCAAACATATAAATCTATTACATATTTTCAAAATAGATATTGCTAATACGCATTTGAGAATTGGATATCATTTTTAAAAAAAATTAAGAAAACAACATAAAAAATCATAGGAGAGGAATGTGTGTCTCACCCACTTTCAAGGTGATAACCAATTTCTTTTTTTCAATTTTGTTTTTCAACTTTTTATGTAATATCCATTTATGAAATGTGCATCAGTAATACTCATTTTAAAAATAGGTAATGAGCTAGTTCGTACTTTTATCGAAAAATTCAGAATTAATATTTCCATTAAAAATCTAAAAAAATGGTATTTTTGACATTTTATCTCTTGTAAAAGTTACAAAGCACTTACAGATCAGTGGAGCATATTATTGATGATTCTATGGGTGTGTATGTACTACTCCTATATATATGGTACATCCCATCTTTGTTTTTTGAAGAAAATGGTACATCCCATCTTAGTTACTTGTGTCGTGTTAGTTGCATTGCATGGGCCGATCTTTTTTCTTGCAAGCAAAATCTCCGAATAAAACCCCCCACACTATTTAACCTGTCATAGGGTTGGCCATATTGTAAAATATTTTGTTTAGCTAAAACACAGGTATACATATATCTTCCTTGTTTGGGTTAGTATATATGTATTTGAGTTGATTATGATGAAATCTTTCTCGACTGAGAAGTTGATGGTTTGATGCAGCTGATCGTGTGCAAGGAGGAAGATGAATGAAAAGGTGGATAAAAGCTACTTTGATGTGCGGGGAATATGCTGTAGTTCAGAAATCCCTGTAATAGAGAAATTGTTGAAGGCGCTAGAAGGAGTGGTGGAGGTGACTGTCATCGTCCCCTCCAAAACTGTTATCGTTCTCCACCACTCCCTCCTCATTTCCCAGCTTCAGATCGGTACTCTCTACTCTCTTTTTCTTTCTTTCTTTTTTTAAATTACGTCCGCTACTTGTTTTGTCTTAAGATTAGACGCAGCCGTAGTCATTTTTGCCCTTTGACAAAATCTGAACCTTGTGCTCCAACTCAGATAATCGTTGGTACGTCCGTCCTACTTTTGAGTCCCACCATACCAAACCAAACCAGACCAAAATTTGTGATTATCTTATTATTTTACAATGTAAGTGGCGATATTTAGTCAGTTGGTAAATTTATTTATAAAAAATTGCGTATATGTTAACAATATTAGAGTAATTGGATCCATGGGAAGTGGAGTGGGTGAGGAAATACACAATGAAAAGTGGAAGGGATTGATGACGAAGTTTGAGTGTTCATGTTTGCTTACTTTTGAGTTTTGAACTTTTGATAATGGGGTGGGGGGTGCTCCAAAATTCAGTTACAGTACATGGGCCACCCTCTATATAACTACTTGCATTCATATAGCATATCTCTTCCCCACTAAAGATATTACTAGTAGAGTATTGTACCGAAAAATTCATAGAATGAGGTGGATTCTACTAATAAAAATATTTTTATTGGTTGATATTAATGTGAATGCAAGGGATTCATTGAGTTTTAACCAATAAAATTGAGACATTTATCATTTTGTGAAAATTTTTGTAAAACTTTATGTAACTCTAGCATTTTCGTTACTAGTACTACACACTTGCATGGTTAGTGGTTAATGAATCCTCACGCATTCACTTTTCTGCTGCTACTATTGAACTACTCCAGTAGATTGGTTCAAATTCGGGTTGGTTTATGCGATTTAATCCAAATCATGATCACCCCTATTATATAATATTTTTTTGTCTTTCGGAAGTGATGCTTATATGATACTATTTTTCATGATAAGGATTCTATTATTGGCTAGCCTTTAGATTTTTTTGTCTTTCGGAAGTGATGCTTATATGATACTATTTTTCATGATAAGGATTCTATTATTGGCTAGCCTTTAGATCTGGCACAATTGCCTAACGCACACATAGTTTGTTATCTGTCGGCTTAATAAAGGAAAGACGCGCGTCCGTAAAGGCAAGAATATCCGGTTAATTATATTGGAGTAGTTGTTCGATCGGGTGCTTGAATCCTATGCTACTTTTATTAACCATGAACGTAAGTATGACTTGAAAATATACTGGGCGGAACTAGAAAAATACTATAACTTCATTTTACAAACACCATCGAGCGTTTAGCTTACCATGCGTAGTAATATATAATATACCGTAGTAGAATAGAATATATAGTAGTCTTCAAAAAGCAAAGCGTTTCGAGTAATTGGCAGCTGCAGATGTACTTACACGTTTAATTCTTTCTTTAAATTAATTTTGTTAAACATGAAATTAAATGACGTTATTGCAGTGAACGCACTGAATAAATCAGGATTGGAAGCAAGCGTGAAAGACAAAACTGGAGGAGGGGAAACTAATACTAACAAGAATAATAGTAAGATTAATAAAAAGAGATGGCCAAGCCCGTTTGTAATGGGTTCAGGATTGTTGGTATTGTTAACTTTAATACTCCAACACGTATATCATCCTCTCCGTTACCTGGGACTGCCTGCTGTGGCACTCGCTATCTTCCCCATTTTCTTCAAGGCCGTTGCTGCTTTACGCAACTACAACCTCACCAACATCAACATTCTTATCCTTATCACAGGTACTTGATTCTTTTTTAATTATTTACCTGTATATTTTGTTTGCAATTTCTTATCTACTTTTTCCTAATTAGATGCATGCAAATTTCACGCTTTCAATAATGTTATACAAATTTTACGGTTTTTTCGTGTCTGACTGATTTTTCTTTAAAGATAACATATTTACATACATACAGCTAGCTATGCAAGTAACCTATACAGCTATGAACTATTTTGGTATCTGCAGTTGCTGGATCAATTGTGCTAAAAGACTACTTGGAAGCCGGCACAATAGTTTTCTTATTCACATTTGCTCAATGGCTGGAGTCCAAGGCAAGTCACAGGGCTACTTCTGCTATGTCATCACTGGCAAACATTGTCCCTCAAACTGCAGTTATTGCTGAAACCGGAGAACGAGTGAATGCCGATCAAGTCCAGCTCAACACCATTCTCTCCATTAAGCCCGGTGATGTAATCCCCATTGATGGAGTTGTTGTACAAGGAAACTGTGATGTCGACGAGAAAACTTTAACTGGTGAATCTTTTCCCGTTTCTAAACAAATTGACTCCACTGTTTGGGCCGGCACCATTAATCTAAATGGTAAATATTGTATTACCACATATATTAACTAATTTTGTATATGCATATATGTCACAACTAAAAGCTTTTCTATTGCCTATTTTCATCTAAACAACTAATATTTTTAGGTTATTTGGGCGTGAAAACTACTGCCCTAGCTGTAGATTGCGTGGTAGCTAGGATGGCAAACCTTGTTGAAGAGGCTCAAAAGAATAAATCTAAAACCCAAAGAATCATTGACAAATGCACAAAATTTTACACTCCATGTTAGTTTCTCGGACTACAATTTTATTTAGCTGGGAAATCCTATTCTCAGTGGTAAAGTATTTTCTTAAATACATAAATCTGTCTAATATCGCTTTTTGGCAGTCCTTATAGCTATAGCTCTCTGCTTAGTAATCATTCCCTCTGCAATAAGAGCTGACCATTTAAGTGAGTGGTATCGCTTGGCATTGGTTGTTTTGGTGAGTGCGTGTCCTTGTGCACTTGTCCTCTCCACCCCAGTTGCTGCCTTCTGCGCGCTTTCAAATGCAGCTAAATCAGGTCTTCTTGTCAAAGGAGCAGAACATCTTGAAACTCTGGCCAAAGTTAGGATCATGGCATTTGATAAAACGGGTACAATTACCACAGGGGATTTTGTTGTTGCAGGTTTCAAACCACTTCTGCAGGATGATCATATTACCTTGCACAAGCTACTGTACTGGTAAATATAAATACACCATCCCGTCGGACTTCAAATTTCCATAAACAGATTAGATGCAACAAACACAAACCACTTTCACTATTCTTCATGAAGTGATACTCAAATTATAAATCTTCACCTAATATTCATGCATTTGAACGTGTTCAGGGTTGCTAGCATCGAGAGCAAGTCAAGTCATCCAATGGCAGAAGCACTAGTTGAATATGCAAAGTCTTATTCTGTTGAGCCCAAGCCAGGTGACATTGAGGACTTCCATAACTTTCCAGGTGAAGGAATTTTTGGAAAGATTGATGGGAAAGACATATATGTTGGAAACAAAAGAATTGCTATTCGAGCAGGATGTGCAACATGTAAGAAAGCTTCATATTGTATATAACTTCGACTTCATAGAGTTCATATTTTTTATTTCAACTCTTCTTTAGCACCCTTTATTCTTGTTTAGTCATAATCCTGGTTAGACATTTGAACATTTCAGTACCAATCATAGGAGATGATGAAATGGAAGGAAAGTCTATTGGATACATATTCTCAGGGTCTTCTCCTGCTGGAATTTTCAGCCTGTCTGATGTTTGTCGAACTGGAGTCAAAGAGGCCATCCAAGAGCTTAAATCAATGGGAATAAAAACAGCTATGCTTACAGGAGATCATCAAGCGGCAGCGAAGCATGCACAAGATCAGGTTATCCTATACAGCGCCTTTTGAAAATTGTCAAGTCATCAGCTTACATAAATTACTTTGTTGCAATCTGAAAAATAAATCTTACAAGTTAGCTTCCTAGTGTGTAGCATAGTGTTTTCCCATCTTTAGTTTAACTGTACTAATAAAGGATACCATTGTACTCACTTTCAGATCGGTGGTGCTCTGGAACTTGTCCATGCGGAACTTCTACCTGAAGACAAGGCAAGAATTATCAAGGATTTCCAGCATGAATCGGCCACTGCAATGATTGGCGATGGCCTAAATGATGCTGCAGCATTAGCCACTGCTGATATTGGTATTTCCATGGGAATTTCTGGTTCAGCACTAGCAATGGAAACCGGGAACATAATTCTCATGTCAAATGATATTAGAAAGATACCGCAAGCTATTCGACTTGCAAGGAAAACGAAACAAAAAATCCTTGAAAATATATTTCTGGCAATTATCACAAAGACTGCTATAGTTGTTCTGGCTATCATGGGGCATCCACTTGTTTGGGCTGCTGTTCTTGCAGATGCAGGGACATGCTTGCTAGTTATCTGTAATAGTATGTTACTCTTAGCACATGAAGACAACCATGGTAAAGGGTGTTTCAAGTCCTCTATTTTTGCACATAAAAGGAGAGCTGCTCATAGCCACAAGAATTGCTGCTCTGGTACTAAATCTATGAAGAAACATGTACACAAAAGATGTTCTTCCAAAAAATGTTCTGCGCAGAGTCACTCTAAGGCTGTCAGTTCAGTTTCTCGTGGGATCGACAAGAAGACGTCCTTGGCTAAAGATCAAGGTTGTTGTAAACTTGATGATCGTCAAGCCCGCGGAGTACAACACAATGTAGCCATTCCCGAGTCAAAGTCCCATTGTCACCAACATTGTTGCTCTGCCAACCAAGTTGAAACAAAGTGCATTCCTCATCATTTTAATTCTCCAAAGCATCAGTGTGAATCTGTGAGTCCAAAATCATTTGGGGAGATTAAGCAACTACCCGAATCTGCTGAAACTGGTGGCTGCTGTGGATATGGTGATGACAAGCTTGAAAAAGTAAAACACGTAAAGCACGTCAATCATGGTTGTTGTGAACAGGGTGACAAGTTTGAAGAGGCAACACACATGAACAGTGGTATCTGTGACATTGTACATTCACACGAAGAAGAAAAATGTATTGATTTAGTTGGCAGAGGACATGGATGTTGCTCAACAAGCCATTCTGAGCATGAGCCGAAACCTTGTAGCACAACGCACACAAGTCATTGTCACCATCAAAAGTCCAGCACCATAAGCCATCAACGTTTAGATGATGGCCGTCGATCTTTCAATTCTCCAGGTGCCGACCGACATATGATCTTAAGCACCAATGAGCATGCAAAAGACTATGTCATAGAGGAGGAACTGAAGAGCATAGTGAATAGTTGTTGCGGTCATCATTCAACAGACAAAGTTGGATGTAGCAATGTTAATTATCCAAGTTTGGAAGTAAGGCATGTTAGGGGTTGCTGTAAGACTTTTAGGAAGGAGTGTTGCGGCAAGGCTCCACTCTTTGGATTGGCTTTACGAGGAGGATTATCAGAAATTGTGATCGAATAATTTAACCAGTAAACTATTTGAGTATGTAAAAGTAACAAAGTAACTTTGTTTTCTCAACAAAACAATACAAGGTTCATGGTCAAAAGGAGTTGATATAATAGAAAAAACAAGTTGGCAAGTTCGGCTTATGGTCAAAAGATGTCGATCATGTATACAAGTATCCGGTTAGCAACAAAATTATAGGATTGCACACGATAATTTTATGTACCTATGAACATTGCATATTTTTGTTGCCAATTGGAGGAATTTGGGAACATCAAAATTCGAGATACGTCGTTGAAAACAAGATCTGTAGCGGTGGTTCTTTGCCAAAAAGAGTGGTGTCATGTGGTGGCTGTTTGTAATTGGTGGCTGAGATTGATAGGGTTAGTGGCGGCTATTTCAGAGCTCTCGACTTCAAACCCCTCAATCGGCCTACGTATCCTGGTATTTATAGGGATCAAGCCATATGTAGTTCTTGGAGAGCAAGAAACCCAAATGGGCTTGAATTGTCGGTCCAACATCCGGAATGTTCTACTATGAGGCCTAACCACAAAAGACCCAAGGCTCATCCAAGATCTCAAGACTTCACAGATAAGGAAACTTCACCCGTCGAGGACTAGTCCTATCCGCTACAAGCTATTTCTTGATTTCAAGGATGCAGGTATAGTCATGGTTTACCCCAAGTGCAGAGGGCATCCCTGTCCCCCAAATGAGAAGCACCCACCAGATAGCAGGACAGGTGATCCAGAGCTTTTGGGTACAAACTGCAGGATTACTCCAAAGATCCCCAATGTGAGCGCGCCCATTGAGTACAGGAACAGAGCTCCAAAGCACACACCAAAGAGGTACCCATCTTTCCACCATAGAGGGCGCGCCCTCAGTGTATAAGAAGGGTCCCTAAATCCAGGCAAACCCCTGGAGGCCTTCTACGACGGACATCCCCCTCCTGAGATACGACGGGAGGGAATAACTCTTGGAAAACCAGCTTGAGTAGAAATCTTCGTCATTAAATTATCATTGAGGGCGCGCCCTACCCGTAGGGAAGGTGAGGGCGCGGCCTGATTCCTTGCCATCTTGCCAATACCCTAGTTTATCTAGTAAATCCCCAAATTGAACCCATGGCTGACCCCAATCCACCTCAAAAATATCTGAACCGAATTTTGGCTATAACAACTACCCCCCAATTCCGTATAAATCAGAGATAAAATATGGAATTTCCTAAAAAATACAAAATTCCCTCACATCACCTCGTCAGGGCGCGCCTTGAAAGAGGGCGCGTCCTCAGAATCCTAATCGACTTAAGTGCTTGCCAGCCGTCTTCCACTATTTCTTTTAACCTCTATAAATACCCCACTCATTATTTACTTTACTCTTTTTACTTTCTCTTTCTTCAAAAAACCTTCAACTCCGGCGATTTCCCTTTTTCTGAGCAAGAAACCGGCCAAATCGAACATTTTTGGTGTCTTTATCTCACAAATCTCGCTCACGAACTCCCAAGGTAACATTTATGTTTTTATTTCGCAATTTAACCATGTATCTCGCTTGATATTACCCTTTGACTATTGAAGTTCTTCATGTTCTTCATTTTTGCGATGTATGTATACATGTATGTATTGCCGTTTGATTTTATTTTGCTGCAATATTTCCCCACATAATATTTTTGGAAAAATATCACGGTTAATAAACTTTAGCTCGTAATTCCCAGGGCGCGCCTTCTACACGGGGCGGGCCTTGAATTCCTTTGATACCACGACTTAATTTTAGAAATTGATTTCTCATGACCTTTATAGGACACGCCTTGTAGAAAATTTTCCTGCTTATTCCTTTCTTGGGCGCGCCCTCAATCTTTTTATTTTTAACTGCGCAGCTGGAGGGCGCGCCTTCGCCATTTCATCCCTTTAAGGAGTTCAATAGACGAATTGGCATCTATTCACCTCTACCAGCTCCTCTTCCCCCAAATCACTGTAGGCCTCCCTTTTCATTTATATCTTCAGAAGATAGGGCGCGCCTTATTCAAGAATTTGAAAATGGCACAATGAATTTCTCTAGTGAAGATTCAATCAACCACACCACTTTTAATGATCAATTTAATCATGAAAGAGTTCTTCAATCTTCTAAGGAATCCCAGACTCCTCCCAAAGTAAATAATTCATATAATTCCAAGGATGACAGTGACTTCATTCCCAACTCAGAGACATCTAGTGATTCACATTCTTCAGACACTTATTCAGCTGAGGGCGCGCCCTCAGTTTCTTCCATCTCGCCATTAATTAACTCGGAGCCAACATCTCCTCCCCTTTCGCCTATCCCGTTTGAACACTGGGAAGTCCTTGATGAAGAAATTGACATCGAGTGGGGAAGATATGAAGACATGTCTGAAAAGGAGAATGCATGAGGATATGAAAGAAACGAGGCAAGCTAGCCTGCATGAGCATGTCTTCTACTGCTACAAATGATGAAGTGGAATGGGCCATGAAATACTATGGCCAAGAAGGACTTTGGTCCATTCCACACTCTCACCACCATCCCCATATTTTCAACTATGGTGGAGATTTCAGAATTCCAAGGATGGTCCTAAGTCCAAGACTCGTAGCTCTCGGTGTGGGCGCGCCCTTGCACCCATACTTGAGAGAGATCCTTGAATGGTATAATCTAGCCCCGATTCAACTCTCTCCCAACTGCTACAAACTTGTTTTAGGTCTATTAATTCTTTACCATGATCTCGGATTCGAGGTGCCCTCCATGCTAGAAGTTAGTTACTTCTTTAGCATCCATCAATCAAACATTGGTTATTACTACCTGGTGATCAACGAACCTCACAATAATAAAGGTTTCTCCGAAGGAAGGATTAGCCACATTAAACGATGGAAGGAACCTTATTTCTTTGTTTGGGACGTTCCTCGAGTTCGTTTCAATTCAACACAGATCCCTGTAAATGAGGGTGAGGGCGTGCCCTACACTTTTCTTAACTTTCTTTTTAATCTCCTTCAATCTTTTACTAACTCTTTTAAGTTAAAACAGATAGAAGAATCCAAAAAATGCTTCAGGGCGCGGACTTGTCCCGGGTGAAAGCCGTCCTCAAAGTTGCAGCGGAAGGATTTAACCTCCAAACTCTAATCACTGAGGAGAACTTAAAAAGGGTTGGAATCCTTTCTAGTAAAGTTGGATCCATATGTAAATTTAGAAGATTTAAAAATGGCATTCCGTTCCAATGTCTTCATTTAGTAGTGAGAATGATAATTCTGATTCTGATCAAGATGAAGGTATAGCATTGAAAATTAGGGCGCGTCCCAACCTTTTTTTAGTCTTGCATTCGTTACTTTCATCCTTTTCTTAACATGCAGCTCTTTATAACTTGTCTTTGCTATAAACTTCCTCTATAAGGGCGCGGCCTAACATTTTTATTTGTCTTGTGCAGACATGGCCCCTAGAATCCCAAGAGGTTTTGGAGCTAAAAAGAAGAAAGATGACAAGGAAAAGAATGAAGATAAGGCTGGTACTTATGATGCGAGGGCGCGTCCTGATCAGAAGAAAGACTCTAGCAGAACGATTCCACCTTCCTCTACTGAGTCTTTAAAGAGGAATGCTGAGATCCAAGAACCTCCTATGGAAAAGGGTAAAAGGCAGAGGACCGAGGGCGCGCCCTCGTATGTGGAAACCCTCATTGGCCCAGCCACTACTTCCTTTGTCAAAGAAAAGAAGATTGATCTTTGGCAGAATATGAATGCTGATGACGAGGTCAATTCCATGATTAAGGCTTCACCTCAGCTACTAGTCCATTCTCTAGGGTGCGCCCATAGAGTGCACAAGGAAAAGCTTCATATAAACAAGCTCGAGATTGAGAACAGAAGACTTTCTAAGTTGGTGGTGGAAAGTGATAACAAATGGAAAAAAGAATGTGATTCCAAGGATGCCACTATTCAAGATCTTAAACATGACTTGCAAGATGTTGCTGAGCATCGCCAACTTCTGGTTGATAAAAATGACCAAATGGAAAAAGAGAATGAAGAATTGAAAGTTTAGCGAGATGTCCTGGAAATCGAGAAGTTGGATGGTTGGAGCAAAGAAAAGGAAGTTATCGAAGATAGTAGTTTTCAATCTGGAAAAGGAGCTTTAGGCTTAAAGACTCGTTCGCTAGGTTCTTCGGGAATGGATTTCAAAAGTGGAATGACAAATGAAGACTAGTTAGGTGAAGGAAGTTTGAAAGATGAAGAAGGTTCACTAGATGATGATGATTTATGAGAAGATTCTGGTGACACGGGAGTCGGGATTTGTATGGAATGATCAAGGCTAGGGTTCGGTTCATCATCTAACTCTTTTTCTTCGGGAGACTCGACACCTACTTGATTATCAACTTTGTTTCCCGACCTTAGAGAAATGCTAGCATTAACATTTTTGGGAGGTCTTTAGTTGAGAGGAAATTTAGGGTTGACCTCGGGTTGACTCGGGAACTTATTCTTCTCTCGCTCACACATGGCGTTGGCTAATTGACTCACTTGAACCTCTAACTTAGATATGGCTTTAGTAGTAGCATTCAAAATTTGCCTATCTTGAGTCATGGTTTGCATGAAAGTTTGTTGAGATTGAGCCAAATTAGTTGTCGATTTCAAAAGCGCATCAAGAGTCTTTTCCAAGGAATTAATTCTCTTATCCGACTCATGAAAGCCAGGAGGGTGGGCAGGTGCTTGAGTTTGATAAGGAACGTGATTTTGAATCGGGTACGAGTTTTGATTGGGCTTCTAAAAAGAAAGAGATTGAAAAGAAGGTGGCGGAGATTGGTAGTTTTGGCCTTGGTTCCACGAGAAATTCGGGTGATTCTTCCAACCGGGATTGTATGTAGGTGCAAAAGGATCATTCTTAGGGGTTGGTTGAAACACCGCATTGACTTATTGAAAATCTTGAAGATTTTGCATCACTTGATTTGTGTACATAGACATGTATGAGGGCCCACTATGAGTTTCTAAAGCTTCGAGTCTCCTAGTAAGGGTAGCTAGCTTGACATCGGTTGCAATATTGTTTCCAATTGAATGTAGACCCCTAGATGTACTAGACGACTCGTTGATCTTATTAGGTTCCCTAGTAGACTCCCACAACATAGTCTTTTCGGCTACTTCCTCGAAAAATGCCCATCCTTCGTCCTCATCTTTTTCCATGAATTTACCTTGGCACATAGACTCTAACAAATCGGTTGTCGGACTATCTAAGGCCTCGTAGACGATCTTACAAAGTCTTCATTTTTCTATTCCATGGTGGGGGAATTGTGATAAAAGACTTTTAAACTGTTCAAAATATTTCCAAAAAGTCTCATTTTCCTTTTGTTGAAATTGATTTATCTCATTTGTAATCCTTGTAGTCTTGTGATTAGGAAAATATTTTTTTAGAAAAATTACCACAAATCCCTCCCACGTGGAAATAGAATTAACGGTTAGACTATACAACCATTTTTTAGCATTTTCCTTTAAGGCGAAGTTGATAAGTCTAAGCCTAATGGAGTCCTCGGAAAGATGTCAGAGTTTTTACAAGGCACAAACTTCCTTGAATTCATGAAGAAAAAGATACGGGTCCTCACCATCACTCCCGGTAAACTTAGGCAACATCCTAATGTGGTGAGCTTTAATTTCGAAATTATTACCATTAACGGGAGGAAGAGTGATACACGAGGGTTGGGCAGAACGGGTGGGATAACAACGGTCCTTAAGAGACATGGCCATGGTTAATACTGGTTCGGAATTTTCTAAAGACTCGGATTCAAAAGAGGAAGAAATCTCAAATGATCTCACTAGCCTAGCAGAATTATCCCTAAACCAAGTAATCGCATAAACCACGAAAGGAAACACGTAGCAAATAAGTGCGAAAAATTAAAACACACAAAAAGAAAGGGTGAAAAATCAAAAAAAAAAATCTAAACCTAGGGTTCCTTAATAAAATAAACTAGACCTTGCTCCTAACTTTAAGGACCACCAAAAATTCGGTAAATCAAAAATTATTCGGACCGATTTGGCCAGGTAGTTGCAAGCATTGCCAAGAGACTAAACACCGGCCTAGACACCAAATCTTAATTGGCCAGGTAAGCTTTCGCTTGCCTAGATACCAAAAAGTTGGAATAATTAAAGATTACTTCCTTTTTCAGGTACCTTCCTAATTGAGCGCGAAAATCCTAGGGGCCATGTCTAATTAAATTTTATTAAGGCTTGGGTATGCAAAAATGAAGAATTAATTGTTTTTGGGCCAAGGAAAGAGTGATGAAATCCCTTCCCTTATCTTGTGAGTGGTTTTGCCCTTAAGATTTATTTACAAATGAATGCAACAAACAACGAGATATAAAAAACTATCAACATTTATGGATGCTTTAAACTACGTGCTCTAATCTAAAGAAAAGAAAAAATTTAACGCACCTTTGGGTCCTCCAGCGATCACCACAATTTATAAGGTACGAAAAATTAAAAATAAGAAAATAAAAATCTAGATGATGTGCCCTAAGTGATTAAATGCATGATGCAACAATTATGTAATTTTAACTAATTTTTTTTGGATTTTAAATTTTCAATTTTTTTTTTGATTTTTTTGTGATTTTCTAAAATAATAAAAAGGCAAAAAGAGAGAAATACGGGTTACCGAAGCACGCTTCCAAAAATTCCCATTTTTTCCAAACTTCGAGAGGAGATCCCCGAAATTTCCAACTTTCCTAAAAAAACGAGACAAAAATAAGACAAGTAAAACTAATCCGAAAAATTAAAAATCAAGGCGCGAAAAATAATTGGTCCCCGGCAACGGCGCCAAAAACTTGATGTGCTAAAAAAATAAAGGTTTAAATTGCAAGCGCACAATTTCATCATTTTAATATTTGAGATATCGATCCACAGAGATTTATTAATTTCGCAAAACTTAATTTTTAATTTAATCGAACTAGAACAATTTTTTTTTTGATTTTAAAAAGTTGGGATTTTTACTAATTAATTAACTAAAAGAAAACTTAAACTATTTCTAAAACTAATTAAAAAAACAAAATTAGAATAAAATTAATTTTAACAAAAATAATAAAAAATGAAATTAAATAATTTTATTAACAAAAGTTTTAAGAAAATTTTAACATGGCCTATTTGTAAATTTGACTAGCCAATAACAATACAAGAACTCAAAACTAGCAAATCTAATTAAATTCATTCAACTGGGCAAAAGTAGCAGCTCATGAACTCGACTCAGCATTCGAAAAAACAGAAACAAAGAAAAACACTCAGCAATTGACAAACAAAACTCGGAAACAAAAACAGAAACTCGAACTCAAGTAAACCCAGTTGACTCAGCTACAAAGCAACAAATCAGAACAGAGATCAACAGCAAAAACAAATTATCAACTCGCGATTTCACAACAAAACGGATAGCCCCTCGACTCAGCTAAATGACTCAGTACAACTCAATTAAACAGACTCAATCGATTCACGACTCAGTTGTACTAACTCGCAAAACAGAGACAGAAACCAGCACCAACAACAAAAACACGCGAATACATAACTGTGGAACTCGCAAATAAACAAACAGCAACCAGACTCGACAAAACAAGCAACATAGCAGCTCGATACATTCAATCTCGCAAAAACCAACAAATAATCAAAAGGAAGAACACAACGAATTCAAAAACTCAGCGGTAACAGCGAACAGAACCAACAAGTAAATTACTCAGCGATTCAATTAAATAGCAACTCGAGTTTAAAACAAGAAAAACAAAAAAAACGATGTGGCTGCAAACTCGACATAATCGAAACGAAATCTCAGCAAAAGCACAGAACTCAAAACCCACACAATGAATTCAGCAAATCTCAGCGAAGAATAGCGCCAAAGAAATTGAAAAAACAAGAAAATAGAAGAAAGAAATCGAGAAACAAAAACAAAAACGAGAAAGGAGTAATGGTTTGAAGAGAAAGAGTAGGAGTGTGGCTTTTGTGGGGAAAGAAGAGGAGAGGATGGGTTTTGTTCGAGAATAAGAAGAAAAAAAAATAACAGGGGAGAGAGGTTGTGTCTGTGTGTGTTAACGAAAGAAAAAACAGAGGAAATAGATTGAAAGCTTCGAATAAAACTAAGAAACAAAAACAAGTACTACACTAAAATTTAATATTTTTGTTATTTTTGTTATTATTATTCTAAAAATTAAATACGAAAATAAAGAAATTAACTACGAAATTAAAATTACACTAAACGAGGATTTGGAATTAAAATGCCCATAATAAAATGGAAGTTTAAAGGGGCTCAATTACGATTATTAACTAAGGACAAGAACTTAAAATTTCGTTACTTTCAACCCCAAGTGGTTAGCATTTCGCTACTTTGTCCACTCATCGGATTTACGAAAATAACGAAAGCGATGCAACATAAACGAGAGAGCAAGACGAGAAAATAAAAGAAACTTGAAATTGCATTAAACTTAAAAGGAGTGTTTACAAAATTTAGAACTACAAAACAAGAAAGAAAGAAATTTATAGTACCCTAAAACTACACTAAAATCTAGGTTCATAAATACAAGGGGTAAGGGGGTATTTATAGGATAAGAATTATGGTTTAGGGGTGTGTTGGGATGATCTCCACCTTCCATGTGTCTTGAAAGATTCCTTTTCCTCCAAGCTCCTAATTCTTTTTCCCTTTTGTATTTAAGTCCTTTTTCTTCCTCTTTTTCCCTTCCTTGCTCTTTATTTCTTTATTTTCCCATTTCTTTATTTATTCGCGAATTTCCTGAAATGCAACAAAATAAATTATTAAAAGACGAGTTCAAGCAATAAATAGGTAATAAAATATGCAAAAATATGCACTTATCACCAACAACCCCGATTACAACTGGGAGGAGAAATTTGGTTCTGGGAGTGCTGCAGATATAGCTGATTTTAAGATTAAGAATGCAAAGGCCATCAAAGCAAAAAGAATTGAACTAGGGCTAGAGAAAGATTCTGAGGGCGCACCCTCAACTGAGGATATCCCCACCGTCCGAAATCAAGATCTTCAAGAATCTCCTACTGCGAATAAAACTGAAGACTCAATTCCTAAATATGCATCTCCACTTACCATAATTCGTCCGAGTGACACTCAGGACGCGCCCTCTTCACCTCCAAAAGATGTGTCCCCAACTGCATCCAAGTGCGCGCTTTGATGTCATAGCATTCTCTAAACTTTTCCCTTAAGATATTATTAACTTTTTAAGGTGCGGGCCCTTTGTAAAACCCTGCAACTTGTAATATGAATTTGAATGCGCTTTGAACTTTTGACTTCTTGTAACTATGAATGCTTTTAATTTTCATCTTGAATTATAATGCTCTGAATTTACATTTCTGCAAGTTCCTTGTATTTCGGTAGTATCTTGAATTTTTAACTTCAAATACTCCTTTTAAGCATAGGGCGCGCCTTATTGTAAGGCATAGTTTTAAGGAAGATTTTCCTTAAATTTCCTTTCACCTAAATTGTAGATTTCTGAAAAAATTCTTTTTTCTTGTGATAAAATAAATCACCAAAAATCTTCAGGCATTTCTTTCACGCAGAGTAGGGCGCGCCCAATCATGCTAGGGCGCGGCCTCCACTTACAAAACTTCTTTATACTTTTGAGAATTCAATAACGAACAAAACTTCAATAAACTTTAAAAAACCTTCAAATCTTCATTAAACTTGAGTCCCGACAGAACGAGGGAAGGTATACATACACTACCCCCTGGCTAAGGAGACCAATTATTGGAAAGTGTGAAAAACAAGCAAGTCTCGACTAGAACTAAGGAAGGCGTATATGCACTACCCCCTAGACTAGGAGAACAATTATTGATACTAGTCCATAACTTAAATATAAGCCTTCATAAGATAGGGGGCCAAAGCCGCACCCTATTGATAATACTTCTTCAAATGCTCTGCATTCCATGCTCTTGGGATTGCGTTCCCATCCAAGTCTTCTAGATGATAAGTGCCTTCCCAAATGATGGACTTGATCTTGTAAGGTCCCTCCCAGTTTGGACCAAAAACTCCATAAGCTGCTACCCTTGTATTAGGCATGACCTTCCGAAGAACCAAATCACCCACCTCAAAAGGACGGGTCTTCACCTTCCTATTATAATACCTTGCAACCCTTTGCTGATATGCTGCCAACCTTAACTATGAGTTGGACCTTATTTCTTCCAAAAAGTCAAGACTCAGCCGTTGATTCACTATATTAATCTCTTCGTCATAGAAATCTCTCTTGAACGATCCTGTCCTAATCTCTACTGGAACCATTGCTTCACGTCCACAAGACAACACGAAGGGGGATTCCCCAGTCACAGTCCTTGGAGTTATGTTGTATGACCACAAAACCATAGGAAGTTCTTCAGGCCAATTCCCCTTGCTTTCTTCTAACTTTGTCTTTAAAGTATGCTTTATGATCTTGTTGATAGCTTCTGTTTGCCCATTACTTTGAGGATGATACACAGCTGCAAATTCCTTCTTGATTCCCAAGTCATCACACAGCTTCCGCAATTCCTTACTGTCGAACTGCTTTCCATTATCTGATATGAGTTTATATGGAATCCCAAATCTGCACACAATGGAATTGAACACAAAATCCCTGATTTTCTTTGCAGTGATGGCGGCTAAAGGCATTGCTTCCGCCCACTTGGTGAAGTAGTCTACAGCAACAACAGCATACTTAACACCTCCCTTAGCCTTATGGAGTTCTGCAATAAGATCTATTCCCCACATAGCAAATGGCCATGGACTCATCATGGAAGTCAAAGTAGTAACAGGGCTCGTAGAATAATTGGCAAACCTCTGACATTTATCGCATGCCTTAACAAACTCATAGGCATCCTTCTTCATGGTAGGCCAATAATAACCCTGTCTCAACACCTTCATTGCCAACAAACCACCCCCCGAGTGATTACCACAGATCCCTTCATGTACCTTGTTTGCACTAAATCACGCAAGCGTACGTGGTCACAAGTAATATATGAATAAGTCAAGTTCGTTCCCACAGAGATCTGGTTAGGTTTCAATTCGGTTCATGCACCTATGCAACAATGTATGGTTTTTAATCACTGCTAAGACAATTAACAAGAATGGGTTTAGATTAACTATAATTAACTAAGAAACAAATTAACAAAACTAAGAATTAACTAACTAACTAACGAGAATTGGAATTGAATTACTTATGCAAGAGAAAACATGGGATCCTAACTTCATTTAATACTTTGCTTAGATCTTACGCCTTTAATCACTATATGCAATGGTTATGATATCTGATCGGACAACACGAAACAAGTATAAGCTACCTCTCGGTATACTAACACCAAACTACTCATACATCCACAAAAGAGATAGAAGATGAATAGACACCAATTATGTTTAGACCCTATATCTCTATAAGATTTGAAAACATAACGGTTTAAGCACAAGTTATCCATATTGATCACATAGGGCAGCATAATATCTCTATTTACGCTACAAATCATGATGTTAAAACATCAACCTATCCTATGCTAGCATGGCAAGTTCTAAATCTCAAGATCCACTCTCGTTTCGCAAGAGATTAACAATTCAATTTAGATGTTAGCTACGCATCTAAAAGCATTAAGAATAACCATACAAGGATATCAAATATACATCACACACAGATCTTTAAAGCATCAAAATACTAAAGCTCCATAAATAAATCCGTTAGAATCCCATGACAACGATTAATTCGTAATTGAACCTCTCGTCATCGTGGGATCAAGTGAAACCATGATAATGAAACAAGATATGAATTCTATGTTATAATATTCTAACTAATGATATAAATTACAATGGTAGGATGTGTTTATATAGGCTCTAGAAGTCTTGCTTATCAAGAAATTCCCCAAAATAGAGTTAAAATAGAATTTCTTCAGTTTAGCACAAAATACGTTTCCTAAACTGATTCTGTTTTGAAGGAAAATTCGTAGCGGACTTTTCTTTAGTATTTCTGGGCCGTTCCATTTGTAATTGGACCTCTGAACCACTTAAGAATGAAAGAGAATTCCGTTATCTTCGTGTGGACAGTAAGATCGTCCAAAACGGACTTGTAGAACTCAAGATATGGCCAAAACAGTGAATAAGGGCAAAACTGTAATTTTTCAGCAACGCGCGCGCGCAGCCTGCACGAGTTTCAGCTGCCAGACGCGCAGCCTGCGCCCCAGGCGCGCAGCCTGCCCCTGGCCCTCCATCTGCGGTCGTTTTTCAGCTCTATTTCTTTCGTTCTTGCTCCGTTTTCGCCCGTTCTTTTTGCGTTAGATCACATTCTTTATTTCCATTGACTTAGGAACCTTCATGAAAGTTTAATGACAACTCCATTCTTCATTCCATTGCACAAATTTAACTCCAAAAATGACGGAAGCATCAACCATTATCGACATTCTTACAAACCTGCACAACTACACAAAACACATCAAAACTATTTCGAGGATACAACTCAACTTAAAGCCATATGATGTAACCTATTTGTATTTCGAGGATACAACTCAACTTAAACAAGATTGTAATAGTAAATAGTATATAGACTGTCACAAGGAATCTCAGATTGTATTATCTGTCAGAAGAAAAAGATCAAGGTCAATCTACGGACTTGAAGAATTACTACATTGAAAGAAGTTCAGACATCTGATCAAGCCTCAGTGAAGTATTCGTTAAAGAAGTGGATTCATTTAAAGTGATAGAGATTTCAACAGTGACAGAGACAGTACAGAAGAATTAATAGAGAGAGAAGAAAAAGAAAAGAAAAGGAACCAGATTTTAAAGTCAATATGTGAAGAACAGTCATTGCGGTTAGTCACTCATGAACCAGACAGTACATCGAGTGTCAACATTAAACAGTGGTTGTTTATCATTAACTTCAATGGTTCAAGCTATCAAGACGGGTATATTAAGAGAAGACATTAACCACAGCCATAAAGTCAAAAATAAAGAAAAGCCGTTGTAGTTAGTCGCTCATGAACAAGACCGTGCATCGAGCGTCAACGAAAATCCGGTGGTAATTCTTTATTACTTTCAGTGGTTCAAGAAAAAGATTTGAGCTGTCAAAAGATTTATATTAATTCTCTTTTAATTAATATAATTATGTAATTGATTTAATTTAATAAATTAATTCATTCCAAATTAATTTATTTATTAAATTAATTATCATATTAATTAACTTTGAATTAATGTATTAATCTTATTTGATTTAATTATGAATTTAATTAATTAATCATTACTTTTCTAAATGATTAGTTGATTAAGTTGTTTAATTAAATTAAATAAATAAAAAGAAAAAGAGTAGTCCAGCTATGTATTCGAATTAAACAAACAAGAGTTGGAGATGCTTGTGTCGACTTATTGATTAAAAGATATAAACAAAAGAAATGCAAGTGTACTAAAAGGCCAGACAAGTTGAAGTGGTGTGTATGTTCAAGTAATTAGAATTGTCAAAAGCAAAAGAATTTATGTCTGTCCATGCACATGCTATCGGCCTGCTTCAACGCGCCTTTACTGCGCGTGTCTTCCACGCGCCTGAGTTAAAGCTGCGTTTGTGCTTCACTTCCACATCCTGCGACTGGCTTTTCAGGTGGCAGATCAAATCAGTTGTGCCCAAAACAAATCAATTCAGTCGGATTTAATTATTTTATTTGTTAAAGACAATTTTGATTGTCTTGACGATTGTCTTGGTTAGCCTTGATTATCTTGCCTATTGTATTGCCTATTGTCTTGGCAATACAAATTGATTGTCTTGAAGGTTTTGGATTGTCTTGCCGATTGTCTTGGCAGTACAAAACTGATTGTCTTGGAAGAGCAGATTTTCTTGGCAGTACAAATGAAAATGAAAAGAGGCAGAAGATTATATAATTCAAGACAGGCGGCCAGATCAAAAAGCAACAATCAGAACATGTCATCTTCAACAAACAAAAAAGCCATTCTCTCTCATTGAAGAACAACACAGCAAGAGAAATAAATTTGTATAAATTCAAGTTCATCTTATTTTTAATATCTGATCCGATAGAACTTGTTTACTTGATACTCTTGTAATATTAGCGAGTTTTTACTCCAAATCTATATCTCGATTTTTATTAACAAATCTAGAAAAATTCATGTCGAATTTTCTAATTTGTTTTTATTAACTAGATATAATTTCTGTACTGTATTTGTAACAAACCCCTCAAGTTAATATAATTTTATATTCAACTTGAATTTTGTTTCATTTAATTCCGCTCAAATTTGTCAAAATATAAATTAAATTTATCCGGACAAATTTCGATTAAACAGTACCGTTTGTATTCAACCCCCCCTTCTACAAACATATTGGACCTAACAAAGACAATCAATTTAAGCCGAATTGAAGCGATCCATGCGGATATAAAATCCACTTATCACACCCCCAAACTTAAACCGATGCTTGTCCTCAAGCATAAACAACTAAACACTACCTAATTAGTACCACTTCCATAGGTGATCACGGTTGCATTTGGCATATGCGACAAGCCCTTTAAACCCCTAGGCAGCCCTAGTGGACGAGTAAGGTCTCGTGAGGGCCTATATCTAATGTACCCACAAAATCCAATGCAATGCATGAATACAACTAATATGAAAATGCATATGATTTACTACTAATACATCACCACACCTTCAAATCCTCTCATGTCATTTCAACTTAAGAATCAAAGTAATAATGCGATGTCTTGGTGTCAAAAGTGCAAGTATTCACATAGTATACTCAATGAACATGCATAAGTTCTCAAAAGTCCATGTCAAGTGTAAGAATAAGTTAGTAACCATCGAATGATGAATCTATTTTTTTTAATTATTTTTTCGACGTTCCAAACGCACGGATGTCAAGATATAACGATTTTAGTGATGTGGTAATTTTTCAAAAAATTTCCTATATTTATTTGGTTTGGTTTTATAACGGTCAAACCGGTCAAAGTCGACCTTCCTTTTAACTAGTCTTGTCCCGAATGATGAATCTAGTTTTTTAAATTATTTTTTCGACGTTTCAATCGCACGGATTTGAAAATATAACGATTTTAGTGATGGGGTAATTTTTCAAAAAATTTCCTATATTTATTTGGTTTGCTTTTATCACTGTCAAACCGGTCAAAGTCGACTTTCCTTTTAACTAGTCTTGTCCTGAATGATGAATCTATTTTTTTAAATTATTTTTTCGACGTTCCAATCGCACGGATGTCAAGATATAACGATTTTAGTGATGTGGTAGTTTTTCAAAAAATTTCCTATATTTATTTGGTTTGGTTTTATAACGGTCAAACCGGTCAAAGTCGACCTTCCTTTTAACTAGTCTTGTCCCGAATGATGAATCTATTTTTTTTAAAAAAATTTGACGTTCCAATCGCGCGGATGTTAAGATATAACGATTTTAGTGATGTGGTAGTTTTGCAAAAAAATTCCTATATTTATTTGGTTTGGTTTTATAACGGTCAAACCGGTCAAAGTCGACCTTCCTTTTAACTAGTCTTGTCCCGAATGATGAATCTATTTTTTTTTAAAAAAATTTGACGTTCCAATCGCGCGGATGTCAAGATATAACGATTTTAGTGATGTGGTAGTTTTGCAAAAAATT
This sequence comes from Saposhnikovia divaricata, assembly GCA_036435485.1. Classification (NCBI taxonomy): domain Eukaryota; kingdom Viridiplantae; phylum Streptophyta; class Magnoliopsida; order Apiales; family Apiaceae; genus Saposhnikovia; species Saposhnikovia divaricata. The sequence continues at coordinate 206,641,601 of CM071601.1, read as the reverse complement.
TCCTATATTTATTTGGTTTGGTTTTATAATGGTCAAACCGGTCAAAGTCGACCTTCCTTTTAACAAGTCTTGTCCCGAATGATGAATCTAGTTTTTTAAATTATTTTTTCGACGTTCCAATCGCACGGATTTCAAGATATAACGATTTTAGTGATGTGATAATTTTTCAAAAAATTTCCTATATTTATTTGGTTTGGTTTTATCACGGTCAAACCGGTCAAAGTCGACCTTCCTTTTAACTAGTCTTGTCCCGAATGATGAATCTATTTTTTTAAATTATTTTTTCGACGTTCCAATTGCACGGATGTCAAGATATAATGATTTTAGTGATGTGGTAATTTTTTAAAAAAATTCTATATTTATTTGGTTTGGTTTTATAACGGTCAAACCGGTCAAAGTCGACCTTCATTTTAACTAGTCTTGTCCCGAATGATGAATCTATTTTTTGGTTTGATTTTATAATAGTAAAATCAGTCAAAATAATTTTTTTTAACTAATCTTGTCCCGAATGTTGATCAAAGTTGATCTTCGCATAAAATACAAATCAATTTAAATTTAAATATTTATTTATTAAATTTAAAATACAAAATTCTTTAATAATAAAAATAAAAATACATAAATATATTGACAATATCAGATATTAGCACACATACCGGTGAAATATTTGAGTGGCAAATAATACCGCCCGATGAAATATTTGAGGCGTAAATAATACCGCCCATTCAATTTTAACTCCCACTTTAACAAAATATCTCTCTCTTTTAGATCTAAAACCCCTCTCTCTCACTCTCTCCCTCTCTCTCTGGTAAAACCCTCCCTAACTTTCCAATCTCTCAACTTCTTCAAATTCGTGCGTAATTTGCTTCTTCAACTTCCACCTGTTTATCTCAGAAACAGGTTGATTGTTTTCTACACAAAGTGTGAGTGCCTGGATGATGCCAGGATGGTGTTTGATGAAATGCCTGAGAGGAATGTTGTTTCGTGGACGACTATGATTTCGGGGTATTCGAAAAGAGGGTTTGCCGATGAAGCTCTTATTGTTTCTGCATTGCTAATTAGCTTTTTGTTATTGAGGTATTGGCAAAATTGATGATTTTGTGTTTTTCTTGAAGTTGCAGAATGTTTGTTTTGTAGATTTTGGGTGTGTGGGAATTTTATGTTTTGGTGGATAATTTGAGGGGATAAGAATGGGTTTTGGTTTTAAAAGATTATGAAATCTTTGGTTTGAATTTTTTTTAGTATTTGCATATGATTCCTTATGGAGAACAGGAAATTACTTCTTTTAATTGGATTGTTTAGACACCATCTTTATTGGTAGATCATGATGTTGGCAAACAGAGAAAAGCTTTGTCTATGAAAATGCCTATGAAATTGAAATACATACATATATATAACAAGGCACCTCTCTATACTAGTTTACTTCCTGAATAAAGACCATATTCTGTTTTTTCTGTGTGTGGAGTTAAAACTGTAATTTATTAATAGCTTTCCTTCCTTTCTTTTCTTTATGTGTTCGAGAGAGATTTTTGAATGTGACTGTCTTTATCTTTGTTTCTTCGGCAGGACTGTTTGGTTATGCTGTTTTCATCTATAATTTTTTTTGTCTGTGACTCTATGTGCTATTGAACTGATGATTATTTTGCTCGTTTTTTATATTTTGATTGTATTTGCAAGGTTAAGATGGTTTTGGTGATATATTGTAGCGAAGCACGGGCGCTCATTTCCCCAATATAAAGGGGGAATGGAATTATTAGAAGCACGGGCACATACGCACATACGCCATAATTGGTATCCTTTCCATATATTGTTTTAGGAGAGACTGAAACTATGCACAATGATCATCTGAGAGCACACAGTTGTCCGTCTGCAGCACATACCTTATCGAATGATTACTTAGAAACAGAACATGTAAAGTGCATGTTTACATTGCTGCTGACAATATACTAATATGATTTAGAATACACATTTTTGTTTCATGTTATATTGTTTGTCATTTGGTAATGACTGTAAGTTTTTGATCATTCAGATAATTATCAGAAAGAGTACTTGCGCTGACATAAGTTGCATAATAAACTGTAATTTTCGCAAACCCGATGAAGTCAATCAATATACTTCCGCAACAAGCGTACATGCTAGCAAAGTATCACATTTTGGAGTGTTAATGAATAATCTTAATATGCTGGAGAAGACATTTGCTGATTCTGACGCGCTGAGGTTGGAGAATAATATATTATTGCAATTGGATAGGCTTGGAGCTCTCAAGTTGTTCTACAGTTGCCTCTCAAGGACGAGATCACCACCTATAAACTCATTGGTGACTGAGTATATTCAAGATCACCACCTAAACCCCTTTTATATAGAATTCCATCATATTCCATAAATCTTCCTACTTGATACTGAAGATGCCTTGCTTCAAGCTTCTCACTTGGAAGTGTCCCTCCATGAATATATTCTTGAATAGGAGTCATCCAAGTAACTTGTGGAGTCGACTCTACCTCCATGACTTCTACCTCTAGAATACTCGGCACTTCTTGAATCTGCAGAGGAACCGTTCCCAACAACATGGCATCCTTCTGAGATCCCAACTTAGCTAATACATATGCATTGCAATTCTCATTCCGAGGAATGCATTCCAATCTTACTTCACGAAATTTCTGAATTAACCGTTGAGCATACTTCATGTAAAGCTCTGTCCGTGGACCTCTACACTAAAATCCACCCTTAACTTGTCCAACCACCAATTCAAAATCACTTGATACGATCAAATTTGCAACTTTCTGTTAGGTCCGATAAGATTGTAGAAGGGGGGGTTGAATACAATCTTTACCTTTTTATCGAAATTTGTCCTTTAAATAAAATTTGATAAAGACAAATTTATGTGCGGAATTATTTAACACAATTTTTCAAGTTGAATATAACTGTATATTAACTTGATGTGGTGTTACAAAATCAGTATAACAACTTATCAAGATGTTAATAACTAATTAGAAAATTCGACATGAACTGTTCTAATTTAGTTAATAATAATCAAGATAAGAACTAGGAAACTTAATTCGCTAGTAGTACAAGAATCACAAATAGACAAGTTCTATCGGATAGAATATTACAAAGATGAAGAACTTGAATTTCTGGGAATTGTTTAAGCTTTTGTGTTCTTGATATTCTTGAGAGAGAAATCTGTTCTGGATGTTATGTTTTCTGCTGTGTTTCTTCGTTATGACCTAATCTGCTCTGTTCTGTTCTTTTATATCAGTAACAGGTCTTGCTGGTTTTCTGTAAGATATTTAACTGCTCCAGCATGACTTAAACCGCTACCAAGACTTGATTTTTCTTCATTAAGACTTACACAAACCTCCATTAAGACATAAAACTTGTCGGTATGACTTAATCAGAAGTTCGGTACGACTTAAAACAGCTGGCAGAGGTCGGTATGACTTAATCAGGTCGGTAAGACATAATCTTGAATGGCTCGGCAAGACATAATTCTGAATACTGTCGGTATGACTTAAATTTAGGTCATACCAAATTTTTCTTCTCCAAGACATAATCCAACCTTCTTTCTTTAAGTCATATTGATCCATTTAATTAATTAATGATTAACTAATTCATATTTAATTGATACAATAATTAATTTAATAAATTAATTAATTCTTCTAGAATTAATTCATTTAATTAAATCAACTAAATGATTTATATCAATTATAAATGAATTTAATTAAATCAACAAATAATTAATTTACTTCATACAAACCACTGAAGGTAGTAAAGAATTACCACTGATTTGTGTTGACGTTCGATGTACTGTCTGGTTCATGAACGACTAACTTCAACGATGCTTCTTCACTTTTGACTTTAGATTGTGGTTTATTTCTTCTCTCAATTCTCTTGTACTGTAACTGACCTTCAAACTATCACTCGAAAAATCTCTGTCACTGTTCAAATGAATCCATTCACTTCAATGCTATACTGGGGCTTGATCAGATAACTGAATCGTCTTCCAGTGTATGACATCAAAACTATAGATTGACTTTTCTTCTTTCTTCTGACAGATAATACTTCTTGAGATTCCTGTGACAGTTCATATGTATATTTACTTATTACAATTTGGTTTAAGTTGATTAGGATCCTCTAACTACAAATAGGCTGAGTCATATGCCTTTCAATCTCCCCCTATTTGTTTGTTAGACAATAACAAGCAAATTCCTAGAGGATACCTCAACTAATCCAACTTAACCAAATGAAAGATAAAACTTTAAATACTAAGTAAATATTAAAAAAAGTTCTGGTTTATATTTAACATTTGCCAGATTCAAACATGAAAGATAAATACAAGATAGATGATCCTCTAGACTGATCATATGATACAAATTCCTATCAAGATTTATCTAAGCTCTAAAGATATAACATGTAGAGCAATTCTTTTTCTTCAGTTGTCTTCCCTTCTGAATTCTCCTTCTTCTGGCTCATCTGTGACTTGAAGTTTCATCTGTAAATCAGAATCAACAAGACGTTCTCTTCTTGATGACAATCCTTGAGGTAAGACTAAAGGAATTCCAAGCTTCTTTCTCAGTTCACCTTGAAATTTCTTGTAATCTTTTATGTTTGTTTGTGCATAGGATCGAATGTGATCTGCAGCTATTACCTTTTCTTCAGTCAAGAATCCATGATTTCTGAGAGCATATTCAGCATATACCAAGTGTTTTGCATGATGTTCATATAACTCATCTGTCTGAAGATTGATTGAATGAAGTACCTCTCCCTTAAGAAATTTTAATTGTGGAGGATCCTTAATCACTTCTGGTCCAGCTCTTTCAGCAAATTCTTTGAACTTCTCATGTAACAACACACCTAGCTCAGAAGATGTTCTTACCTTAGGCCTAAGTACCCAAATCTCTGTCAGCGATCTGTCATAAAAGAACTGAATAGATACTCTGAAAGTTCCAACTTTATGACAATCCACAAATATTACCAGCCCAGATTTGGGTTCAAATGCAGTAGTTATCCTGATGACTTCTACCTTTAAGGCCCTTATATACATATCATGAATTGGATTTGCCAGTTTAAATTCCTCGAGAATTTGTCCAAAGACGACGATCTTCATAATCAGAACTCTGAGGTGAATCAATTGCTTTTTGAGCACGTTCCCATTTGTCACCGCTCTTTAGTCTGATATATGTCTTTCTCTTCTCAACATTTATAGCATGTAATCGTTGTAATGCTTGCTGTTCAGCTTTCTGAAGTTCTTCATTTCGTGCAATTTGCTCTAATGACTTTTGAAGCTTTTTTTCTCTCATTAGCAAATTAGCTTCCCTCTGAGCAAATAATTCTTCAGATTCTTTCTCTGCTTGTTGAGCTTCATATTCAGATATCACTGGCCCTTCATCTTCCCAGTGACTAAGATCAGGTTCAGGAAGTTCTTCACCTTGATTAGGGAATTCAAGATCAGCAAAAACATCGAAGTTATCCGGTTCACCCGTGTAATAATAACCTGTGTTCTTGTCTTGAATTTCTTCTTCAGTTTCTTCAACTACTTTCTACCTCTTATCTCTCCTATCTTCACTTTGATCAGATTTTCCAGATTTTCCCTCTCCTCCCTCTCTTTCTTTAGTTTTATCTTGTGAACCCTTTGATTTCTCCCCCTTAGTTGAGGAATCCTCTACAGATTTATCAGTTCCCCCCAGCTTCAGGATCTTGTTCATCATCATCACCACCATTACTTGTAAAGAATTCAATTTCTTCATTTGTAGGTTTGCGACTTTGACTTAAAAGATTAAACAGATGTCTTAACCCTTTAGCCTGGTGTGCATTTTGCTTTTCGATCTGGTCCAGACGAGAATCAGTAGGTTCCTGATTGTGCTGTACCTCTGACTGTATAGTGTCAACTTTCAAGGAAATTTCAGAAATTAACATGTCTTGAGCAACAGTAATATCTCCAGAGTCATCAAGTGCCTTTTCATGAGAGAGTTCGAGAGAATCTATCTTCTTGGTGAAAGATGTCTTTAAGTAGTTTATCTCCTTCTTGATTCCAGCAAGCTGACTGTTGACAGAGGTGGATGAAGAAGATCGCTCACCCACTTGTGCTTTAAGGATTTCTGTTTCAGCCTTGCTGACTGCAAGTTCTTTCTCTAGAGCAGTTATCTTTTCTAATAGTGAGAGAGTGTATGTGTCAGTGTGTGCGCTCACCTGACGTTCACTTTGAGATCCACTCACCTGAAGTGCATGTGTTTCACTCAATTTTATGGTATTCCTCACATCACTCCTCTCAGATTCCTTAGCTGCTTCCATATCTGTACCTGCATGTAAAATCACCCTAGCCTCCTCTGGGAAGGTCAGTGGTGGTGCAATGGGAGTTTGCAAATCCCTGTCCTTAATCAAATCTACTTGAACATTTGAAATTGTTGACTGAATTGCTTCAGTAGTAGATTGATCAAGTTGCCTTCCACTTTCTCCAGTGGAAAATGCGAGTGGAAAATCCCTTGAGGGAGCCAGGAGTGTTTGTCCTGGGAGGGGAGATGATGGTTCTATTAAAGTTGGCTGAGAACCAAGATTTCCCTCTAAAGCCAGTGAAGACTCTTCTACCGTAACTATGGTAGGCACTGTCACATTTTCTACGTGCTCTCCTTGCAGTGTGTCCTGAGACTCATCTAAAGGTATGTCTTCCCCCATTGTGGGTAATAGGGGTGTGCTTGACTCACTACAAGGTGCCACGGCCCTATGGCGAATTTCAATAGAATCATCCTGTTGAGAAGATGATTCTAGTAACTGTGTAACGGCCATATCAACTTCCATATCCTGTTGGGAGGATATAGACGGGCTTACAGTTGCCTCAATTTGAGTTCTACTTTTCTTTTCTAGAGGCAGAGCTGTGGGTTCACTCATACTACCACTACTGATTCGACTTCTTTTAACTTGCAATTTCTTTCTGGAGTGAAATGATATGAGTTTTGTTGGTTGAGTATTTGGCTCTACGACTTTGGTTAGAGGTTGTGGTACTACAACCCCTTGGTCAGACCTACCAACCACTTGGGTTCCAGAAATAGATTGAGAAGTAGTAGTTTGAGGAACAGAAGGCAATACCTGGTCAGCTGATTCCGCAACAATCTTTGATAAGATTGGTTGATCTGATTCAGGTTCAGGGACAGATGCAGTTTCTTGCACTGGATGTTCAACAGCAAGTGCAGCTGGCTGAGGAACAATTTGCTGAGCAGGTTCAACTCGTTGATTGCCTTGATCTTCATTATCAACAAGTATGTTTTCCACTGGTGGTTCAGGGTTTTGTTCAGGTTGTTCAGGTTCTTGTACAGGTTCAATGACAGGTAGTTGTATATAGTTTGACATGTATTGGGTGACAACTACAGGTATGTTTGTGAATTTAGGCTTGTTGATGTACTCAGTGAACAATCTGGTAGTAGGTTTACCTGACGCCAGTGATTCTCCATTCAGGAATTGGGCTTGATTTTCTAGTTCCACTAGATGATTAAAAATCAATGACAAGAATCTTGGATAATAGCATGATACTTTTTGTCCATTATCAAGATTCCTCTTTGCATTAATGATTCCTCCAACCATCGGAACACACAGTAGTCTACCAATATTAATTCTTCGGTTGTGTGCAACTGCATATCCAATATGCTGCAAGAAGGATGGTAATACCCCGAAGTTCCCTTTAGTAGAATTGGCAAAGACTCTACCTAATGTGTCAAACAAATAGTCCCATTCCTGAACGAAGTTCTTTTTATTCCAGACAGTTTGATCAGGACTGTCTTGATAGAATACACCATTCAAAAAATTTATCAATTCTTGATCTGATGGTAATTCTTCGAAATTTTCAGTTGGAAAATTTAAGACCATATTTATTGTATTTTCATTCACTGTGTACTGATTGTCTCCTACAGAGAAGACAAATGATTTGTTATCATTAGAAATGACAGCAGTAGTACACATGATTCGCAAAGGTTCAATTTTCAATGGAGCATCCAAGCTCAAAGCAGTGCGAACCAGTGAATTTTCATTTAAAAAACGAATCCACGGTCGAAAACGTTCAACTGAACATTTTTCTGGATCAAAATAACCGATTAAATTATGTTTAATAATTTCAAATCGATCAGCCATTTTAATCAAGATTTAATTTCTTTGAAAATTTCAGATTTTACAAAATTATGATTTAAAAATTAATTTTTCGAATTAATAATTAATTAAAAATTCGAAATAATTAACTTTTCTCCAAAAATTCTGAAAAATTCACACAATGATCCTTGTATACACACAAACAACCGTATATTTTTAGTTTTTCAAGAATCAAAACCAGTTGCTCTGAAAATCAGATCTAAAAATCGATTTTTCGAACAACAAATTCTTCAAAAACGGAACCAAAACACGATTTTAAACACTCAAAACGTAGATAATCAGACAAGGAGTCGAGTTATGTGATTAGTTCGTGATTATCAGCAAGATTTGAGACAAAAATCGGACATGAACGATTGGTATGTTGTGTATATATGTATGTATCTATTTAGTTCTCTAAGACTTAACTTGAGAGAATGACATAAACCAAAATATGACTTAACTCAACTAACTACTATATATATATACTGAATAGACTACTATATATATATATATATATACTGAATAGACGAATAAGACTTAAAAAAAATAACTAACAATACTTAACTAAAAAGACTTAAAACTGTTACCTGTTTTATATATATATATATATAATGATTAAGACTTAAATTTATTATAGACAATAAGACTAAAACGAATAGGACTTAAAATTATGTTAAAACTCAGTAAGACTTAAATGTCTAAGACTTAATATAAACAAAACTAGTTAAGACTTGAATGGAATAAGACTTAAATTTAAAAACCACGTTAAGACTTAAATATTAACAGACTCGTGAATATGACTTAATCTAACAAAAACTCGGTAAGACTTAACCTGTTTAAGTCATACCGATTTTAAGTTAAGTCATATTAATAGTTTTTCCTAATTTTAAGTCATATTTACTTTAAACAAACATTAAAAACACAATAAAATATACAATTAACTTATAAAAATAATAAAAATATTATTGAAAATTAAACAAATAATAAAAATAATTTAAATACCATATGCTATCCTATTAACGAAAACAAAGCAATATTAACAGGACAAACATTACAAAACATATGATAAATTAATTATTAAAATAGAAATGAATATCTACAAATATTCTAAAAATACAGAAGTATGAAGTATTAAATAATATGAATAAACAGAGTGAAAAATAACTAAACAAGCAAGAAAATCAGATGGTAAAATAATAATACAAGTGATTTCAAACAACAAATATTCACAGAATAATCACTTGCAAAATTATTAAAGATCAAATTTCAGATATTAACAGTATTAATTACTAGGACTGTTTAACATACCCAATTCACTAACAATTTTAGTGAATGAGGATTCATTAAGCGACTTAGTAAAAATATCTGCAGTTTGATCTCCAGAGCCTACAAATAGTAGTTGTACTGTACCATTCATTACATGCTCTCTTATAAAATGATACCTTATGTCAATGTGCTTTGTCCTTGAGTGCTGCACAGGATTGCTGGCGATTGCTATGGCACTTGTATTATCACATAAAATAGGGATATTTTCCAATACAATGCATAGTCCATTAATTGATTCCTAATCCATAAGATCTGAGCACAACAGCTTCCAGCAGCTATATATTCAGCTTCGGCTGTAGAGTTGGAAACTGTTTGCTGTTTCTTACTGAACCAGGATACCAATCTTCCACCTAGGTATTGACAACTCCAAGATGTACTTTTCCTGTCTACAACACTTCCTGCATAGTCAGAATCTGTATATCCAATTAAAGTAAAACCAGATTCATTAGGGTACCAGATGCCTAAATTAGGCGTACCCTTTAGATATCTTAAGATTCTTTTGACAGCAGTGAGATGGATTTCTTTAGGGTTCGCTTGGAACCTTGCACACAAGCATGTGGCAAACATTATATCTGGTCAACTAGTAGTTAGGTAAAGCAATGAGCCATTCATACCTCTATAGCCTGTGATATCTACCTTGGCAGAACTTTCACATAAACCAATTTTGACAGCTATAGTTGATGGTGTCTTTGCTGATGAGCACTCCTCCATGTGATATTTCTTGAGGAGCTCCTTAATGTATTTGGATTGACAAATAAATATTCCATCTTGTCTCTGACTTATTTGTAATCCAAGAAAGAATTTCAGTTCTCCCATCATGCTCATTTCAAACCTACCCTGCATTAATTTAGAAAACTTCTTGCATAGAAGCTCATTAGAAGACCCAAATATAATATCGTCCACATAGACTTGGACTAGTATTATATCATTCTTATGTCTTTTAGTGAAGAGAGTTTTGTCTATGACACCTCTTATAAAACCATTTTCTAATAGAAATTCAGAAAGAGTGTCATACCATTTTCTTGGGGCTTGCTTAAGACCATAGATAGCTTTGTAAAGAAAGTAGACATAGTCCAGATGATCTTGATCTTCAAAACCAGGGGGCTGTTCTACATACACTTCTTCATCTAGCTTACCATTCAGAAAGGCACTCTTGACATCCATTTGATAAACTTTGAATCTTGAATAGGATGCAAATGCCAAGAATATTTTGATGGCCTCAAGTCTTGCCACTGGAGCATAGGTCTCGTCATAATCAATGCCTTCAGCTTGAGAATAACCTTTAGCTACCAGTCTTGCTTTGTTTCTTATCACAGTGCCATCTTCATCTAGTTTGTTTCTAAATACCCATCTTGTGTCCACCACTTTTCTATCTTTAGGTCTGGGTACCAGCTTCCATACTTCTAGTTGCTTAAATTGATTGAGTTCATCTTGCATAGCAATCACCCAATCAGGATCAGATAGAGCTTCTTCTACTTTCTTAGGTTCCATAACTGACAAGAACCCAGAATAGTTACATTGATTCTGATAAGCTCTTCTTGTTTTCACACCAACATCTGGATCACCAAGTATCAGCTCAAAAGGATGAGCTATATTCTAAACAGTTTGTCTGGGAAGAATTGATCTTGACGATTCGCCTTGATCTTCTATATGATGTTGAGTATTACTTGTTGACCCTCCATTATCTCCCCCTGAGTTGTTGCCAGTTTGACTTGTTGATGGTTCAAGAGTATCAGTGGTGTCTTGAAAATTATCATTGTTTTCACCAGCATCACCTTGATCATTACCACCAACATTTGGATTATTATTATCAGCAACAACGTCAGGTTGGTTGTCATCATCTGAATCTGAGTCTGACATATCATCAGACTTAAGCTTTTCAGATGGATCTTCATTTTGGATACTTGGGAGTTTTGTGTCATCAAATGTAACATTGACACTTTCCATAGTTTTCTGTTGATCAATAAGATACACCTTGTAGGCTCTTCTAGTATAACCAATAAATATTGCTTCATGTGCTTTTTCTTCAAATTTACCTCCTTGATCATCTCCTTCTTTCAGCACAAAGCATTTTGTCCCAAATACATGGAAGTACTTGAGAGTTGGTTTCTTGTCATGTAGAGCTTCATATGGTGTCTCCATTAAGTCTTTATTGATAAGTGTTCGATTCTGGGTATAGCATGCAGTGTTGACAGCTTCAGCCCAAAAGCTCAATGGAAGCCTTGATTCACTTAGCATAGTACGTGCAGCTTCAATCAAGGTTCTATTCTTTCTTTCAACTACCCCATTTTGTTGAGGAGTTCTGGGAGCCGAGTACTTTCTAGTTATACCCTTTTCAGTGCAAAAATCATTCAGAACTGCATTCTTGAATTCAGTTCCGTTGTCTGACCTTATAGCTCTTACTGGACGATTAGAGTACAGCTCAATTAACTTAATGTGATCAACTACCAGTTGTGGAGTTTCATCTTTTGAGTTCAGAAATAGTACCCATGTGAATTTTGAGAAATCATCAACAATCACTAGAGCATATCTTTTTCTTGACATGGACATCACACTAACTGGACCAAACAAATCCATATGGAGAAGTTGTAATGGTTCAGTTATTGATGATATGTTAGTGCTCCTGTGAGTTGCCCTTTTTAACTTCCCTTTTTGACAAGCATCACATAGACCTTCCTGAGTAAATTCAATCGAAGGTAAACCTCTCACCAACTATCTTTTCACTAGAGAATTCATTGTTTTGAAGTTTAGGTGAGAAAGTTTCTTGTGCCATAACCAACTTTCATCAGTGGATGCCTTTGAATAAAAACATCTAATTTCTTCTGTGCTTCCAGAGTTCATATTGGCTATGTACAAGTTTCCTTTTCTTACTCCAGTCAACTGTGGCCTTTCATTTCTCTTGTGTGATATTAGACAATTCTTCTTGTTGAAATGAACTTCATAACCTTTGTCACAGAATTGACTAATACTGAGCAAATTGTGCTCAAGGCCGTTCACAAAAGAGACATCTTCAACGATAACATTTCCAGCTTCTAATCTGCCATATCCATCAGTTTTACCTTTGCTGTTATCTCCAAAGGTAACGACTGGGCCGGCCTTCTCCACCACATTTGTCAGCAGGGCTCTATCTCCGGTCATATGCCTTGAACATCCACTGTCCAGAATCCACATGACTCGTTCAACCTGTTTCAAACCCGGCAATGACAAATTGGTTAGACTTTCTTTGGAACCTAAATTTGATTGGGTCCGGAATACTTAAAGAATTGGCCTTTATCAGGCAAAGCAACACTTTTTATTTTAATAACATTTTCTTCAGGTACTGGACATTTAACCCTGTAAACAGCTTTAACTTGTTTTGGTTTCAGCTTGGGTAACCATGTCTTTACCATATCCTGAGAAGGACTTGGAGTCCTAATCTTATAATTAGGTGGTGTTACAGTCCTGGATCTAACATGTTTATTTCTGCTCTGTCTAGGAACATTCTTATCAACACATGCATGATTACGTTTAAAGTAAGCAGACATTATATTAAAAGCACAAGACATGCAATTAACAGCATTGCATTTCTTATGAGCAGTATCAATAACAAGAATAGCATGCATGGTAGATATGTTGTTGCATTTATTCATGTTGTTACTTCTACTACTAGTTTTCAAGGAACTAGTAGACTCACCAACTCTTTCTGTTTTCTTAAACACAGACTTTCTATCTTCATCATTTTTAACAACTTGATTACTTTCTAAGACTACGCCATTAGCTAAATCCTCAATGCGCATCTCTTCCTTAATGATTAAAGATGTTGTATCCAAAGGTTCTGCTATGGATGTCTTAAAGAGTGGGTTACTAACACCCTTAAGCACTATTGGGATACCCCTTTCTACAGCACTGACACGATTAGGGGTAATAATGCTTTTTCGTCCAATAGCTTCATTATAATCAAACCCAATTCCTACGGTTTGATTAATAGCTTGTTGGTTAAACAACTCTTTAGCCACTTTACATGAATTAGAAGTAGCACTAACCCTTATTTCTAGCTCAGCTATTGTTTCACGTTGTTGAACAACTATCAACGCTAGAGACCTCTCAAGTTCTTTTAGAATTCTTATTTCTGATTTTTGTTTATCATGGCAATTTTGTACATCGTGTAATTATGATAATTGATTACTAAGATCTGTATTTAACAAATTGATCCTTTCAATCTCTCTATTAGCATTACCTAGTGTATCACTAAGTTGATAAATATATTGACTTTCAGTACATGATACCTCAGATGAAGTACCACTGGAGTTATCAGATTTTACCATCAGGGCAAGATTGCCATACTCTTCATCTTCAGAGTCTGTATCATCCCAACTCTTTCCAGCAGCCACATAGGCTTTACCTGTCTTCTTCTTTTCAGATCCAAAGTCTTTTCTTTGGTTTTGTTTTGGCTTCTGACATTCAGTAGCGAAATGTCCAAGTTCATTACAGTTGTAGCATCTAATTTTACTTCTTTCAACTGTTCCAGTTTTGTAACCTCCTCTGTTACTTGAGGATGAAGAACCTCCTCTCTGGAACCTGTTATAGTTAGATTTGTACCTGAACTTGGGATTCTTCCTGAATCTGAAGTTACTGAATTTCCTTACCAACAAAGCCATGGACTCATCTTCCAACTGATCAAGCTCTTATAACGAATAAAAGTCTCCTTCATCTGGACTAGCATTCGTTTGACCAACTTCAACTTCAAGCTTGACACTATCAACACTACAAGATTGAATAACCTTATCTTCCACTTCCTGTTTGTTCTCAACAATAAGAGCTGTAGAAGTATTAGCAACTCTTCCTTTTCCATAAATCTCCTTTTGTTGAGATTGTTCCAGTTCATAGGTTTTTAAAACACCATAGAGTCTTTCTACAGTAATTTCATTTAGATTCCTCGACTCTCTGATAGCTGTAATCCTATGTTCTAGATGAACATGCATTGATAGTAGAAATTTTCTATTGATCTCTTTCTGAGTGTAGTACTTGCCATGCATCTGTAAATTATTGACAAGTTTGTTATATCTTTCAAACACATCTTGAATACTTTCATTGTATGCTGATCGAAAGTGTTCATACTCAGATGTCAGAATTTCTAGACGATTCTCCCTAACTTCCTCTGTTCCTTCATTCACAGTTTCAATGGTTTCCCACATGTGCTTTGCTGTCTTGCAGTTAATCACATGACTGTACATCACAGAGTCTAGAGAATCTATTAAGATCAGTCTTAAATTAATGTCAAGTCCAGCTTCTTCTATTTCAACAAAAGTGTACTCAGAAGAATCTTTGTGTACAAACTTTGTAGGGGAAATAACTTTTCCATCAGTAACAACTTCAGGAATTAATCCAAAAGGTATTATTGGTCCTTCTGATAAAACTTTCATGTATTTAGGATTTGCAACCTCGAGGAACATTAACATTTTGTTCTTCCACATATCATAACTGTTTTGTCATATATGGGAATTTTCACAGTTCCAACTTTAGAAGACATGATGAATTTTTTAAGAGAGTTAAAAAATTCGGGGATGATTTTTCATCGAGTAAAATGGGATCTTTGATTTGTGTATCAATCAATCGGCTCTGATACCAATTGTTAGGTCCGATAAGATTGTAGAAGGGGGGGTTGAATAAAATCTTTACCTTTTTATCGAAATTTGTCCTTTAAATAAAATTTGATAAAGACAAATTTATGTGCGGAATTATTTAACACAATTTTTCAAGTTGAATATAACTGTATATTAACTTGATGTGGTGTTACAAAATCAGTATAACAACTTATCAAGATGTTAATAACTAATTAGAAAATTCGACATGAACTCTTCTAATTTAGTTGATAATAATCAAGATAAGAACTAGGAAACTTAATTCGATAGTAGTACAAGAATCACAAATAGACAAGTTCTATCAGATAGAATATTACAAAGATGAAGAACTTGAATTTCTGGGAATTGTTTAAGCTTTTGTGTTCTGGATATTCTTGAGAGAGAAATCTGTTCTGGATGTTATGTTTTCTGCTGTGTTTCTTCGTTATGACCTAATCTGCTCTGTTCTGTTCTTTTATATCAGTAACATGTCTTGCTGGCTTTCTGTAAGATATTTAACTGCTCCAGCATGACTTAAACTGCTACCAAGACTTGATTTTTCTTCATTAAGACTTACACAAACCTCCATTAAGACATAAAACTTGTCGGTATGACTTAATCAGAAGTTCGGTACGACTTAAAACAGCTGGCAGAGGTCGGTATGACTTAATCAGGTCGGTAAGACATAATCTTGAATGGCTCGGCAAGACATAATTCTGAATACTGTCGGTGTGACTTAAATTTAGGTCATACCGAATTTTTCTTCTCCAAGACATAATCCAACCTTCTTTCTTTAAGTCATATTGATCCATTTAATTAATTAATGATTAACTAATTCATATTTAACTGATACAATAATTAATTTAATAAATAAATTAATTCTTCTAGAATTAATTCATTTAATGATTTATATCAATTATAAATGAATTTAATTAAATCAACAAATAATTAATTTACTTCTTACAAACCACTGAAGGTAGTAAAGAATTACCACTGATTTGTGTTGACGTTCGATGTACTGTCTGGTTCATGAACGACTAACTTCAACGATGCTTCTTCACTTTTGACTTTAGATTGTGGTTTATTTCTTCTCTCAATTCTCTTGTACTGTAACTGACCTTCAAACTATCACTCGAAAAATCTCTGTCACTGTTCAAATGAATCCATTCACTTCAATGCTATACTGGGGCTTGATCAGATAACTGAATCGTCTTCCAGTGCATGACATCAAAACTATAGATTGACTTTTCTTCTTTCTTCTAACAGATAATACTTCTTGAGATTCCTGTGACAGTTCATATGTATATTTACTTATTACAATTTGGTTTAAGTTGATTAGGATCCTCTAACTACAAATATGCTGAGTCATATGCCTTTCACTTTCATTTCCAAAGCCATCTTCAATCCATTAATCAAAGCTTCATACTCTGTATCGTTATTAGTTGCCTGAAACTTAAAGTGAATTGCACTCATAAGTTGATTCTCCTCTGGAGTGACCAAAACTATACCTGCACCAGCTCCTCCATTGTTCACAGTCCCATCAACATGCAACTTCCACCAAGGCTGGGGAACCTCTTTAAGAGGGCGCACCCTCTGTGTAGAAATACCAGGTTCCACCAGCACGAGGGACTTTTCACAAGTTTCTGAATCAAATTCCAAGATAAAATCAGTTAAGGCTTGACCTTTGTTGGTTATCCTAGGTGTATACTCCAAATCAAATTAACCTAGCTCAATAGTCCACTTTAACATTCTTCCAGAAGTTTTCGGCCTATGAAGAATTACCCGCAATGGATAGGATGTGCAAACTTCAATCTTATGAGCTTGAAGTACGGTCGAAGCTTCCTTGATGCCATATT
Source organism: Saposhnikovia divaricata (assembly GCA_036435485.1). Taxonomy (NCBI): domain Eukaryota; kingdom Viridiplantae; phylum Streptophyta; class Magnoliopsida; order Apiales; family Apiaceae; genus Saposhnikovia; species Saposhnikovia divaricata. Next base: position 206,624,713 of record CM071601.1, on the reverse strand, counting down.
AGGGCGTAAACCAACTTTTCCATGCTAGTATATCGAGTTTCTGCATCAAGCAATCGCTTGCTCACATAATAACCCGAAGATTGATGGTCAATTTCCTCCCTCACCAACACTGCACTAATGGAATACTCTGAAACCGCCAAGTATAATATCAAGGTTTCTCCCACCAAGGGTTTGGCCTAGAGTGGAGGGTTTCCCAACTGTTCCTTGATTTTCTAAAAAGCTTCCTCACATTCAGGAGTCCATACAAAATATTTGGCCGCTCCCTTGATTGCTTTGAAGAATTCTCTATATCTATCCGAACACTTAGACAGAAAATGATTCAAAGCTGCTATTCTTTCTGCCAAGCTTTGAACCTGCTTCACACTAGAGGGTGATTTCATGTCTAGAAGTGCATTGATCTTTGCTGGATTGGCCTCAATTCCTCGATGATTGACGATAAATCCCAGGAACTTTCCAGATTCTACCACAAACACACATTTTTGGGGATTCAACTTCATTCTGAACTTCCTCAAGATTTCAAACATCTGCACCAAGTGCTTTACATGGTCTTCTGCCTTCAAGGATTTAACAAGCATATCATCCACATATACCTCCATGGTTTTTCCGATTAAGTCCTTGAACATCGTATTCACCAACCTCTGATAAGTTGCTCCAGCATTGATCAGACCGAATGGCATTCCAATGTAACAATACAACCCTATGTCCGTGATGAAAGAAGTATGTTCCTGATCAGGTTCATACATGGGAATTTGGTTATAACCCGAATAAGCTTCCACGAAACTTAGGAGGGCGTGGCCGGCTGTAGCATCTACCAACTGATCGATCCTCGGAAGTGGAAAGCTATCCTTTGGGCATGCCTTATTTAGATCAGTGAAATCCACACAAGTCCTCCATTTTCCATTAGGATTCTTGACAAGAACTGGATTAGCCAACCAATCTGGATAATATGACTCCTTGATCAATCCAACATCTAAAAGTATATCAACCTCTTCTTTCAATGCTATAGCTCTCTCTCCACTTATAGGTTGACGCTTTTGACATATACCTTTCCTGCTAGGATCTATATTCAGACGCTAACACATAGCCTTCCGATCTATCCCCACCATATCGGCATGACTCCAAGCAAAAACATAAGACTATTCAAGAAAAAGTTGGTGAGCAATCCTCTTAACTTGGAATTCAACTGAGACCGATTTTTAAAACCTTACTCGAATCTTTCTCATCTACCAATATTGAAATCAAAGCTTCGAGGATCTTCAATTGGTGCACCATCCTTGGAGGGCGCATCCTCTGTAAGAGGGAAGTCTTCCTTAACAAGGGTATGCACCAAACCTTCAAGCAACATTCGTCTTCCTTCAATCTGCTCACCTCCAAGATTGATGGAGATAACACCCTCTGAGTCTTCCTCGACTTCTTCTAGAATTCTTTCCTGCAAATCACCGAGTACTGGAGTGTTTTCCGCTTGCAAATCCTCAGGGTGCGCCCTACAAGGTGCTCCTCTTCTGGTTCTTGGACAAGATAATGGACTTTGACTTCACTTGGGACAATACTCATGACTCCTTGAGGTTTACCTCCTTCAAGGGCGCGCCCTCCATCTTTTTATCTTCGAAAACCCTTGATTGCCTTATTGTAACAATCTCTTGAATAATGTTGAGATCCTCGAGTTGTTCCCACACCATTCGGAGTGGGAAATTTCATAGCAAGATGACAGATAGAGGTTACAACCTTCATTTCCTTAAACAGAGGGCGCCCAACTAAAGCATTGTGGGCTGATTCTTGATCTAGAATCATAAAATCTATCATTTGAGTGATAGAAAGAGCTCCTTCCCCAAAAGTTACTGGCAACTTGATGGTTCCCATTACTTTCACAAACTCTCCTGAAAAACCATAAATTCATCAATTGTCTGGTATCATGTCCTTATCCAGTAGTCCCAGCTTCTTGTAAGTACTATAGTAGAGGATATTCGCTGAACTTCCATTGTCGACAAAAACCCGATGTATGTTCTTCGAACCAATCTGGATTGCCACCACCAAAGCATCATTATGAGGGTGGTGCACCCACCTAGCTTCTTTCTCGGTAAAAGTAATGTCTACACACTCCTCTTTGAATAATTTAAGCGGCTTTAATTCCAAGCTGTTCACATTAGTGAGCGGTCTATACCTTGCCTCTCTAGCATATCTCTCCAAAGCATGGTTACCATCACCACCCAGGTGATGTCCTCCAAAAATTGTATGGATACTTCCTTCCTTGATGAACTTTTTCTCTTCGGGCTTGTCATCACCACGGAGGGCGCACCCTCCATCTCTTCTGTCAGGATTTTCCTTGTGCTTCTTTACTTCTCTAAGAATCCAATCAGTCAAGTATCCTTCTTTGATCAGGTCTTCGATTTCATCCTTCAATTGACGACATTCATGAGTATGGTGCCCTAAAGACTCATAATACACACAATACATCTTCTTATCTCTGCTTTGCCAAGAAGATAGAGGCTCCGACCTCCTGAAGAGTCATTTATCTTTATTCACTTCAAAGATGTGCTCAATGGGGGCTGCCAGAGGGGTATAATTATTTGGTCTCCTATCATAAGTGTACGTATCTGGAGGTCCCCAATTGTTTCCCACTTCAGTTGCATTCACCCGGTTAGCACCAATCCCAGTACGGTGTGTAGGACTTACAGACCTGTCCTTTCTCTTATTAACTCTTCCTTTAGAATTCCCTTGATTATCCGCCTTTCGGTTATCCGCCAAGGATTGCTCCATTATTGTGAAGGGCTCGGCCTGTGCAAACACATCAGCCAAAGTAGGTGGATCTCGTCCTTGAAGATGCTTCCAGAAATCAGTCCCTACGGACAGTCCAGCTATCAAGAAACTCTTGAGTGTTTCATCAGTTACTTCTCTCACCAAGGTAGATTCCGAGTTGAATCTCTTGAAATAAGACTGCAAACTTTCTCCTTCCCTTTGCTTGATATTGGCCAAGGTTGTGACTGGGGGAGCATACTTCACTACTGCTTGGAACTTCGTCAAGAACAGAGTTCTCATTACTTCCAAAGATGTGATTACCCTTGGTCCAAGTTTTTGAAACCACTGTTGGGCACTTTCTTTGAAAGTTGCTACCAGCAAACGACATCTTGCCAAACTAGTCACCTGATAGACATCCATCTCAATGTCAAAGCAGCCCAGGAATTCCACAGGGTTTGCATTTCCATGAAAGCGTAGATCATTAGTCATAGACCTATACCCAACAGGTAGCTATGCCTCTCTAACCTCTGTTGAAAATGGAGAGGAAGTCTGGGCCGTAGCAGATATCTTTCCTCCATCCAAGTGTACAAGCAACCTCTTCAGGTCATCTAAATTAAAAGTTCCAAGACCCGGAATATTTTGGACATTTGGCTGTGCACCTATCTGCGTACCCCCCGGGGGTGGAGGCGAAGGTGGAGCTATTGTTTGAGTACCTCCTGGAGCCCCAGCATGAGGTTGGACAACCACATCTCTTTTAGTTTGAGTCTGATCCTGCTGATCCTGGGGATTCCCCTGAGGATGTGGATTTCCTTGAGGCTGTGGATTTCCCTGAGGCTGTGGATTTCCTTGTGAGCCTCCTTGACGTTATTCCCTTGAAGTATGGCGCGTCCTCGACCTGGACTCGCTTGAGGTGCTCGAATGAACTTGATAAATTTGAGGAGATCCGCTTCCTGAGGGCGCGCCCTCTTTATTACGAGGCTGCTTGTCCCCTTTGTATATCTCCATTCTTATATCACCGTTATCACGGCTATTCCTTCTTCCAGTATTATCCTTAGGAGGAGGTTGTTTGTTTCCAAGGGTCCTCGACTTGTGATCAGGGGGTGCGCGCTATGAACCATTACCTCATGGAAGGGCTCGCTCATGTCCAAGGGGCCTCGACCTGTAATCAGGGGGCGCATGCTGTGGATCACGGGGTCTCGATTCCAAATACTTCTCCTTTTCTTTTTCTTTCTTTTGATGCTCAAGGAGTCCATCCTTAAGTCATCATCATCAATCCTTATTCCAAGGCGTTCTTCAGAGTTGCAAAGTCCTTTTTCTCCCTAGCAATCTATTCTTCATCTCGTCGAATCTCACTAGGTGTGCGCCCTAAGCGGTCAGGGTGAGGGCGCACCCTATCTTGAGAATTAGACAACATGCGATCACAATTATCTTCACTAGGATGTTCAATAATAGGATCAGAGTATTCTAACCTTCGAGGAGTAATCATCTGAAATCTTTTCTCCTGCACTTCTCCACCTCTTCGAGGAGTAATCATCTGAAATCTTTTCTCCTGCACTTCTCCACCTCTTCGAGAACTTTCCTCAACTTGGAGGGCCTTTCCTGTTCGGCGATGATTTCGTGGGATACTCCGAGATTTTCTCCTTGATTCTTGCTCTTCCTGCACGGAACTCAATCTTACCCCGAAGTTATTTATGGCATCTCCCATAATATACATCTGCTCCATTAATGCCGAATTACTGATAAGAACGGGCGGCTGTCCATCGACGGCGGCTGGAGTTCCATGATGGTGTGGAGGAACAGAGACTTCTTCTGGAACATAAGCTTCATGACGAGCTCGGTTACCCCCAAGCTATCTTCAGAATCGTAACCATCTTCTTCACGAGAACCTCCACCTTGATTGCGAGACATCTTTTCCTCCTAAGATGAAGATCTTGATTGGCGCCCTCCTTCTAACGCCAATTTGTTGACGGAGGAATTTGGGAACAATAAAATTCAAGGTACGTCACCGGAAACAAGATCTACAGCGGTGGTTCTTTACCGAAAAGAGTGGTGTCATGTGGTGCCTGAGATGGATAGGGTTAGTGGCGGCTATTTCAGTGCTCTCGACTTCCAACCCCTCAATCGGCCTACGTACCCTGGTATTTATAGGGATCAAGCCATACGTAGTTCTTGGAGAGCAAGAAACCCAAATGGGATTGGATTGTCGGTCCAACATCCGAAATGTTCTACTATGAGGCCTAACCACAAAAGGCCCAAGGCTCATCCAAGATCTCAAGACTTCACAGATAAGGAAACTTCCCCCGTCGAGGACTAGTCCTATCCGCTACAAGCTATTTCTTGATTTCAAGGATGCAGGTATAGCCATGGTTTACCCCAAGTGCAGAGCGCATCCCTGTCCCCCGAATGAGAAGCACCCACCAGATAGCAGGACAGGTGATCCAGAGCTTTTGGGTGCAATGTGCAGGATTACTCCAAAGTTCCCCAATGAGAGCGTGCCTATTCAGTACAGGAACAGAGCTCCAAAGCACACACCAAAAAGGTACCCATCTTTCCACCATAGAGGGCGCGCCCTCAGTGTATAAGAAGGGTCCCTAAATCCAGGAAAACCCCTGGAGGCCTTCTACGACGGACATCCCCCTCCTGAGATACGATAGGAGGGAATAACTCTTGGAAAACCAGCTTGAGTAGAAATCTTCGTCATTAAATTATCATTGAGGGCGCGCCCTACCCGTAGGGAAGGTGAGGGTACAGCCTGATTCCTTGCCATCTTGCCAATACCCTCTTTTATCTAGTAAATCCCCAAATTGAATCCATGGCTGACCCGAATCCACCTCAAAATTGTCTGAATCGAATTTTGGCTATAACACCAACTATTGAATCCACACGCTAGGATGTGAGTCGCTTGATTTTCTTCCGATGGAATTCAACAACAGGGTGGTGAGTCTTCTTTAATGATAAGGTCAATTGGATAGAACAAATTAGAATTCGATGTACCTAAACAACAAGAAAATCGGTGCAACTAAACAAGAAATATCACCATAACTAAGTTGTTCGTACTGAAAATTCAATGTTTTTACTCCGTGTTACCTTGAAAGAAAAAAGAATCATAATTGTAGACACCTAACCTGAACTGAAAAAATCATTTCAAATCGGACCAATTTAACACATACTATTTATAGATTAGAGTACAGTATGTGTTGTATAATGCAATCATTTTTCTATCAAATGTTGTGTTATTTGTGTGTCAGTATTCGCAAAAATAATTAAAATTCAATAGTACGTTTCGAGTGGATTTAAACCAACCCGTGAAAATGTGAATACTAAGGAGCGTAATTTTAATCTTGATATATACAGTACATTTTAGGTAGATAGCCTAGTGATATTAGGTGATATTGATGGTCTTGTTCTTCTTAAGATCGGGAATTAAATTGAGTGGGTGACTTGAATGAATCTACAACAGGTCATAGCAATAATAATGTACAAAAACTGATGTGGAGAATGGTAAATGACTTAACATGGAAGGCGGTAAGGAGGCAGCTTGGCAGTACTTGAACGACTGACTCTTTCACCGTCACATAGCTCCAATGAAGAACTGTTAAAATTTTGGGCCAAGCATAAGCCACTATCATTCATCATCTTGGGGTTGTGATTGGAGATAAGTTAGTTCGGGGTGGTTGGTATGAAAGCATGTTTATAAGGTGAATTGGGGGTGCAAATTGTTAGGAAATGTGGCTCCAACTAGAGCTGGCCATTTGCGCGGGTTTGAATCATCCACTCGGAATCATCGGAATTGGTTCATGTTTGAATCGGAATTATTCAGTCTGAATTGAGTCGGTTCAAAAACCGTCCAAACCGTACTAATAATAGTGTTGGTTATAATTCAAGTTATACGAAACTAGGACCAAACCGAACCGGTTCGCTACAACCCGCAAGCTGGAACTGGCCTGCATGACTCGCACTACTTTGAACTCAGATCCAAAATAATCTCCCCCACTTTATCTATGTTGTACCCGTCTTTGATTAATCCAACTACTTTGTGTTCTTTATTTATGTTGTCTGTATAGTTATAATATTTACATATACCAAATGGCACTCTCTCTTCAAATTAGTATTTACATATACCAAATGACACTCTCACTTCAAGCATCAAGTTCATTATCATGTCTATCATCTCGCTCTACACCTTCCCTAAGGTCCCCTGTAGAAAAACTTAATGAAGAATAAAACTAAACTTTAAGATTACATTGCACTAACTGAGTTTTACAATAAAGAAATGAGAAACTATATACAGGAAGCGAAGCAACTAATCTTCTAACAACTTTTCCCGCCTAGATGCCTAAAGTCTATTTACAAAATTACCCTTAACCTTTGTGACTATTTACGTAATTAATCTTTGACTGCTCTGACTTCTTTGACTGAAGAGTATATTCCTTAACATCCCCCCTCAAATTTGGAGGTGAGAATATATTCAAAACTCCTAATTTGTGCAGTAAGAAGGCTGTACGATGAGCTGAAAGATACTTAGTGAAAAGATCTGCAGGTTGAAGAGATGTAGGCACATAGGTTGGCACAATAAAACCAGACTTTACATGATCTCTGACCAAGTGACAATCCAGTTCTATATGTTTAGTCCTTTCATGAAGAACTAGATTGTCTGCAATACTTATAGCAAATGTATTATCACACAGCATGGCAATTGCTGTTGGAACATTAAAATGTAGTTCAGACAATAGATTGTAAATCCATTTAACTTCACATAATGCATTAGCCATTGACCTATATTCTGCTTCAGCAGAAGACCTGGCAACCACATTTTGTTTCTTACATTTCCATGATAGCAAAGAATTACCTAATTGAACACAATAACCAGAGACAGACTTCCTGATCATTGGACAAAAAGCCCAGTCTGCATCACAGAAAACCTTGAGTTGTAGAGAGCTTTTAGCAGATAACAACAAGCCTTGCCCTGGTACTTGTTTGAGATATTTAACCACTTTCAAAGCTGCAACCCAGTGCTGATCAGTTGGTTGAGCCATGAATTGACTTAAAATGTGCACAGGATATGAGAGTTCAGGCCTGGTTATAGTTGAATAAATCAATTGACCAACTAGTCTTCTATAACTCTGTCCATCAGGTAAGATAGATCCAGACAAATGATGAAGGTTATGTTGAGTATCCATAGTAATTTTACTCGGTTTTGAGGCCAACAAACCAGTCTGGTGTAATAGATTCAGGGCATAGTTTCTTTGATGGAGATAAATTCCATTTTCTGATCTAGCAATTTCAATGCCAAGAAAGTAATGTAAATGACCTAAATCCTTCAATTTGAATTTAGAACTCAGAAAATCCTTGATTGCTTGAATATTAATAGAAGAAGAACCAGTAAGGATGATATCATCCACATACACCAATAGAGCAGTAAAGGACTGTGAAGTGTGAAGCACAAAGAGAGAATTATCTGCTTTAGACTGAACAAAACCATACTGTAAATAGGCATTAGAGAACTTGGTGAACCATTCCCTTGGAGATTGACGAAGACCATATAAGAATTTAATCAGTTTGCACACAGGAGTGGAACCAATGAAATCAGCAGGAATTATTACACCAAGAGGAATTTTCATATAAATTTCTTCATGAAGATCATCGTGAAGAAATGCATTGGTAATATCTAACTGATGAAGTGACCAATTTTTCATGGCTGCTAAAGATAATACTATTCTGATAGTAGTCATTTTAGCTACTGGAGAAAAAGTTTGGAAAAAATCAACACCTAAGGCTTGAGTGAAACCTTTAGCCACTAACCTAGGCTTGTACCTGTCCACAGTACCATCAGCTTTATATTTGACCTTATACAGCCATTTACAGTCAACAACCTTTTTATTTGGTGGAAGATCAACAATCTGCCGAGTATTGTTAGATTCAAAAGCATTTAGCTTTGTTTGCATAGCTGCACACCAAAGGGGATCCTTAACAGCCTGTTTATAGGTTGTAGGTTCTGAAATTTTCATAGAATTTGATACAAACTTCTGATAAGAAGAAGATAAGTGAGTGATAAACGCGCATTTAATATTAATATTGTCTCTATATTTAAGTTATTTTGCATTGATTTGGATTTTTATTTAATAAATTTTAATGTTTTATTGTAGTTATCAAGGAGTTATAATAAAGGAAAGCTTGGAGTTTAAATAGCAAGAGTTGGAGATAAATTTGATTGAAATTCGGATTTTCCGGGTAGCTTGCGCAGTCCGCACTGTTTGGGTCATATCTGGAGTTCTACAAGTCCGATTCTGACGATTCAACAGCCCACGGAAAGCTTATGAGAAGGGATTTATTTTTGAAGTGGTCTTGAATTTTAAATCAAGTCGAATCAGCCCAGAATCTGAGTCAAAAAGTCAACTATGAATTTCTATTATTGAAATTCAATTTTGATTGGGAAATCTCCTTGTAATTGTAGTAAATAATTAAAAATACTTTTATTAGAGGATATTATTAGATAGATCAGACCTAATAAAGTACGGGGAAGAGAGAAGAAGGAGACACACAAGGGAGGAGGAGTGGAAGCAATCAACGAGGAGTTAAGCCGTTGAAGACATTCAATCGGCTTTGTTTTCTCTTATCTTTTTATATCTCTTCTTATGATTATGTGTTGGTTAACTTTGGATTATTTTGATACCTTGATTATGAACTAAATATATTGAGTTAGGATTTTTATGGAACCCTAGTATGGGATTGTTGGTGTTTTGATAAGAAGTATTATTTGCAGTTACAGTTTATTCATTCAAGTGGATTTCATGTTATATATTTGCTATTGTTTGGCCAACACTAGTAGATGATTGAGTTAATTATAATACTGATAGGGTTATGATTAACTTACACAAGACTTGAGTGGTGCATGATTATATCTGTTGATATTAATTTTGTGACGGTATAGACATATATTGTTACCTTGCATAACCGTGTGAAACTTGTGCTTAGTTGTATTTTGGAAGTTGAATTGGGCATAGACATATGTTAATTTAATTACAGAATCTACACCATAGTGATTTCGAGAGAAACCTATGGTCTATGAATTTCTGGTTAGTAGACTGTGATTTTGCTATAGTATTAAACTACTTTATTGCCGACATGAACATATTAGGGGGAAGTAATTATCTTGACTTAGCTTCTCGTATCCAAAACTCATTCAGATCCCTTTGCTAGTATTATATTAGTTAGTTAATTTAGTTGATAATTAAAGTTTTAGTTAGATAAAACAAAACCCTATTATTGTGTTCTATAACCGAATTGTTTGATATTAATTGCGATTTATAAAATTAAGCAGTCCTTGAGGAACGATATCTGGTATTTACTACTGTATTACTTGCTTGCTATTGTGTACACTTGCACATCTATATTTTACGCAATAGTGAGCTGTAGTATCTACAAACTGAAGAGGATACTGAGCTGTACAGTTTGTAGACTTAGAAAGGAAATTTGGTAAGCCTTTATAGTCTGAGAATTTTTTAGGAACGGTTTTGGCTCGAACTGGTCTTGATGATGATGTAGTTGAAGTTGTTAAATCTGCAAAATTTTCAGGCTCAGAATTGAGAGAAATCTCAGGCAGCTCGGTATTATTTTTAGTATTATTTTGCTGTAAGTGCTGAGAGATAGGTGATATATCACCTTGATGAATGTCAGATACTGATGTTGTATGAACATCAGTAGAAGAATTGTCAATAAAAGGAGAAGAATTGTCAATAAAAGGAGAAGTCTGAGTTTGACACTTAGAATCAATATCATCAATAAAAGTGTGATGAACAGGAAACATGGTTAACTGAGATTGAGGTTTCAATAGAGCATAGGGAAATATATTTTCATAAAAAATAACCTCTCTGGAAGTGAACACCTGTTAGTATCCAAATGCAGAAGTCTATACCCTTTCCGATTATGAGGGTAGCCAAGAAATATACATTTATAAGCTCTTGGGAAAAACATGTCTTTTCTTTTGGATAGAGTGGAAGATAAACACAAACATCCTAAGACTTTGAGATGATTAAATAAGGGTTTCTTATTATACAAAAGTTCAAAAGGAGTCTTGTATTGCAGAACAGAGCTAGGTGTTCTATTGATTAAGTAAGTGGCTGTAAGAAGACAGTCACCCCAGAATTGAAGAGGAAGATTTGCCTTAAATCTAAGGGCTCTGGCTACAGACAAAAGAAGTCTATGTTTGCGTTCAACTCTCCCATTTGTTGGGGAGTATAAACACAAGACAGTTGATGAACAATCCCATAATAAGTGAGTAAATATTGCATTTGAGAGTTAAGAAACTCTGTACCATTGTCTGTTCTAATGGTTTTTACAGAAGCTTTAAAATGATTTTTGATGAATTTAAAAAATTTCTGTAAGATATTAACCACTTAAGATTTTGATGATAATAGATAGGTCCAAGTGAACCTACTATAATCATTTACAATAGTGAGAAAAGAGTGACAAGTAGAATAAGTAGCATGCTTATATAGACCCCACAAGTCACAATGAATCAAATCAAAACAAGCAGAAGTTTTAGATTCACTGATAAGAAAAGGAATTCTACATTGTTTAGAAAAATGACAAATGTCACAAGGTACATCACTATTACAAACTTTAGAAGCTAAACAATCTATTGACTTGAAAACATTTATAGGAGAATGTCCCAATCTGTCATGCCGTAATTGGCTAGTGCTAACAACTTTTGAAGAATTCTGAGAACTGATTGAGGTTGAAGCTGTAATATGAGTAGAAGGCAAAGAAGCAGTAGATGAATCAGGAAGAATAAGCTTGTATAGATTTCCATGAATTTTACCAATCTTCATCACCCTCTTCACAAGGTCCTGTATAAGAGAGTGATGAGTACATTTCGAGTTAAGAGAGCAGCAGATTCAAGAGTTGTACTGTTAAGATGAGTGTAGTTTCTTTGTCTCTCTTCTTGTTGAAGTAACCCTAACACATGAGTAAGTTTAGGCAAAGGACTCCTAATAAGCAATTGACCTCTGATATTAGTAAAATTCTCACTTAATCCCATAAGAAACTGTGTAACCTTCATAGTTTCTTCATACTGTTCAATTTCTGCTTTAGCTTTGCAGGTACACACACAGGTACATTTAGGTGCATTAGAAACACTAAGAAGATCATCATACAGTTTCTTAAACTTTGTATAGTAAACAGAAATTGACAGATTTTCTTGAGCAAGTTCTGATATCTCTTTCTTAAGTTCAAATAGTCTAGGACCATTACTTTGAGTAAATCTCACATGAATATCATTCCACATTTCAAAAGCAAGAGAAACATATACCAGACTTGATCTAATTTTAGGTATAATTGAATTCGATATCCGTGTGATGATCATATCATTGCAACGTTGCCACGGATCAAAGTAAGGAGAGTCGATACCTGGAATTTTATATTTACCAGTGACAATTTCGAGCTTATTCTTCGCTGAGAGAGCGAGATACATTGATCGCTTCCATTCATTGAAGTTATCACCATTGAGAGCCACCGAAACTAAAACTTGACCTGGATTATCGGAAGGATGAAGATACAAAAGATGGCTTGATTCCAGACTTACTATGGTGAAATTGCCATCAAAATCTGTTGTATTCAGCAACGATGTTTCATGTGGAATCTCCTCAGACTGATGTGTATTTGTCTCCATTAAAGTGTTTGACCAAATGCTTCAAAGAAGTATTTGAAAAAAAAAATAGCAAATTAATGCTCAAGAATCAACAAGAAAACACACGAAAATAGAGATGTGTGTGAATTGAAGATCAAATTACACGAAACACGCAATGAATGATGAAATTATCAATAAAAACTAACTGAAAGAAAGCGAAAACATGAAAAACAAAGATGATTCAGTGATGAAGATGATGATGAAGAAGATGCAGTAATGGAGATGATGTTGATGAAGATGATGATGCGGAAGAAAAATGCTCCGATACCATGTAGAAAAACTTAATGAAGAAGAAAACTAAACTTCAAGATTACATTGCACTAACTGAGTTTTACAATACAGAGATGAGAAACTATATACAGGAAACGAAGCAACTAATCTTCTAACATCTTTTCCCGCCTAGATGCCTAAAGTCTATTTAAAAAATTACCCTTGACCTTTGTGACTATTTACATAATTGATCTTTGACTGCTCTGACTTCTTTGATTGAGGAGTATATTCCTTAATATCCCCTCACTCTCAACTTATTTTTCTTTATCTTCTTTGTTATTGTGAATGAGTAAGATTGTTGGTTAAATTTTTATTTTTTTAACTGTGGCACCAAGATCTTTTATGGGTTGAAGGTTTCACTCTCTAAGTCTTTATCTTTTACCCTTTATTTAATATATGTATTGATTCTATATATTTGAATTTTGATTCTCTCTAATGCCCAGGTCGGGTCGTCCTCCTTTAACAAAAAAAATCAACCCGTCCAATCTGCTCAACTCATCCAACCCGTCCTAACTCGTCCAACCCGTCCGGCTCGTCTAACCCATCCTAACCCGAAATGTCGATCCCAAATTCATTTTTACTGGTTCAAGCTCGGTCCGGACTCGACTCGCTCAATAGGGCTGCCATGGGTAGGGTTGTGTCGGGTTTTTGTTAAACCCCGACCCAACCCAGTTAGTTCGGTTTTATAAAAAATCAACCCAGTAATTAAAAAAAATTCTATAACCTAACCCCGACCCAACCCAATTAGTTCGGTTTGGTTCGGGTTGGGTCAGGTTAAATTTGCTAATCGGAAGAATTTTGCAGAAAATCCTGCACATTGCAGAAAATTCTACACTTCGTGGAAAATGTTGCAGAAGCTAGAAACTGTGGCAGAATGTTGCAAAAAGTATTGCAGAATGTTATAGAAGCCAGAAAGTGTTGTAGAAAATTTATATAATGCAGAAAATTTATAGAGTGCAGAAATTTGTAGAAAATATACAGAATATGCAAAAAAATCTGCATATTATGTAAACGGGTTGAGTAAGGGTTAAAATTTGTTAAACCCTTACCCAACCCAATTAGTTCGGATTTTTAAAAAATTAACCCTTTTAATCTACAATTTTGGATGGTTCGATTTAATCAATTAAAAAAAGGATTGATTTTGTCAATTTTCGGAACCGATGTGCAGCCCTACGCTCAGCTACAATGTCGATTCCGTGCTCATGTCCGACGAACCTGATTTGTGTCAAGCCCGATCCGGCCTGCATGAACCGCATAAGTAGCCAGCTTTAGCTCCAACTTCCAAGAATGTTATACTAGTAGTTTAATGAGATGCAATTGACGTGGTTACTAGTACAATATTACTCCTTCCGTCCCAAAATACATGTCTTTTTTGAAAAATGAATTTGTCCCAAAATACATGTCCTTTTTAAAAAATAAATTTGTCACAAATTACATGTTCCTTTTCTTATTTCAATACAAATTTAGGGTAGTTTTCCAAAACTATCCCTGCATTTATTATATCTAAACTTTGATTTTTTACAAACTTAACTCTTTTCTCATTTTTCAATGTATTAATTAAGGGTATTAGTTGAAAAATTTTATTCAGCTAATATTTCTCTTAATATGTGTGTTTTTTACAAAAGAGACATGTAAAATGGGACGGAGGGAGTAATAACTTTGATAATGTAGATTACCTTGTTGACCAAGGTATTCTTATATACGCATTCCACCCAGATTGATATTGGTGGCACGTGAGTCTAAGCTCTGTTTGGGATTGCTGTTAAAAATTGTTGTGCTGTGAGAAAAAGTGTTGGTAAAAAAAATGTTGTTATAAAAAGCTGAAGACTGTTTGGTAATATTTTTGATATGTGCATGTTTTGATGTAAAAATATATTAAAAATAATGTTTTTGATGAGGTTTGATCTTGAAATCAGCTATTACTTTCCGTAAAAGCTAAAAAACAGCTTTTTTTAAAAGCATGGGGGCCTGCTTTCTCTAAAAGCAATTTTTAGGCCAAAAGCACTTTTCATAAAAGCAGTTTTTAAATTTTACCAAATACCTTTTCAGCCACTTTTTATAAATAAGTTGCTATTACTATCTGCAACAGCAAATCCCAAACACACCCAAGTGACAATATTCAGATAAGCACTTTCAAGGACAACAGTTGGTCTTTTGTTATTAGTTTTTACTATAACTAGGTAACAAAGCCGCACTACGCGCGGCACGAAAATATTTTTAAAAATTGTATATATAACATCATTGTTCGTTTATTTTATTTTTTGAAAATTGACATGATAAATTGAAACTTGTGTAAAATTTAATTAAATTTGAATGTTTAAGAATTATAGAGAAAAAAATTAGTAAAAAGAAAACATGTTTTACTTAAACTCTTAAGTGTTATTAATAATATTTTCGAAAATATTGATGACATCTATTTTGCTGTATAAAAAATGATTTTGAAATTCAATATTGATAAATGACTTTGAAATTCAATGATAAACATTTGTAAAGTTTGACAATGGATAAGTAAAAGTAACATTTTTGAAATATTTTTGTTGTCGATGTCACTATGAAAGGCGTGATTGTTTAATTCGTTGATAAATTTGTTTGTATGACGAAAAAAAGAAGCAGAGTATAAATATGATAAAAAGTGTGATTGACTTAACTTGTCGATAAATTTGGTTGTATGACAAACAAAACAGAATTCAAATGCATTTTGTAAGTCATGATTCATATTTTTTGGAGGGATCCGACACCTGTATCTATTCATTTGATTAATTTTTTTGAGCATTTGTAAGAACTTTATTTATATGTAATATTAAATTTAAATTCATGGACATATGTTGAAAATTGTACTCGCATATTTTAATACTTTTACATAAAATCTTATAATAAATATGTACATGTAATTATATTTTATCTCCAATAAAAATGAATTTAAAAATTATTGGATTCAGAATAAACACTAAGTCGTTTATAATTAATTATTTAAGCAAAATGAAGATCCTCTAACATATTATCAACTTCATCAATTTCATAAAGGCCTTTTATTTTTTTCTACCAAATTACAATGTCAACGTAATTTTTATAATAAAAATTTATAAATATTAAATAAAATATTATTCAAAGCCGACGCCCATCTCATAACATACATGTGCGATTAATTGATTAGTAATAGTATAAGAATGTGTTTAGTTAGAATATTAATTTATTCCAACACAATATAATGAAACAACGAATGTATAACTATTTCATTGATTTAATCAGTAAGAAAAAGGTTGGATTGGTTCAATTTAATCGAGTTGATCAGACCCCATGTGTAATTTGTTCATGTGTAAAAGTAAATTGTAAGAACCCAGGTTTTTGTAATATTTCTAAAATGATCATAAACGGTGATTGGTGGAGGTTATGTAAAGTTTTAAGATCATATTATATGAATGAAGAAGTATTACACTTTTATGGATAAAGTATCGTTGTACCAAGAAGAAAGGGAATGTAGAAACTATCAAATTACGTAGATTTTCACTTTTATTAAATATTGGTATAAATATGGGATATTGAGGTTAAGAAAATCTTTAAGCTAAGTTAAATACCAAGGCAAGGAATTATGTAATTTATTAGAAGAATTTCAAAGGCAAATGTTCAAGAACGAGGAAAGAAATTTCTACGCGACGAAACGCTTTTACAAGAAAATCTCTAAACTTGCATATGGAATTAAATGGTAAGCATTGGTTGATTAATAGGTGAGTAATATACCTGCAATTTACCATGTAATAGCCATGCAAGCCATGCAAGGCAAGGAGCATTGGATGCTAATCAAATAAGTCAAGTAGTGATTATTTAAACCAAGCATTGTATACCACTTTTGGGACAAATTGCCAATTACCTTTCTTTGGCAAAATTACTTTGGAGATTACCTTGGGTAATTGATAAGTGCTGAAGTATGATTGATATACATCAATTATACATATCATTTTATCAATTACATAAGAAAAGATAGCAAAAGCTCTCCCCCTCCATTTTCTCTATTTTCGGCCAAAAATAGAGCAGCCACTTCAAACTGCCATAACTCCCTCATTTCTTAATGAAATTTTGTGTTCTATAACTTTTTGGAAAGGTATTGAGATGCTCTACAACTCCTCTTTAGAATCCTCGTCCAGAAAATCAAGGTAAGACCCTTGTTTTTCCAGTTCTTTCAAGAGTCGTAATGCTGACTACGAAAATTTTTAAACTTGGTTGTTTAGGTTTTGAAGATTAAAGGTTGTTAAAGCTATCTAAGGTGCTTTTAAGGAAAGTCAAGCTTGGTTAAGGTTGTTAAGACTCCAAGGAAGGTAAAACACTCACACCCACCTTAAAACTTTATGAGCTATAAGTTGATTTGAAAGGTTGATGCAAGTATGTACATGTTTAAGGGGATTGTGATGTTTTAAGCTTTATAAGTATGGGTAAAGTTTTGGATAGTGATAAATGGATGTTACCACTGGTCTTATAGATTCTTGATGATGTTTATATGATCTTGATGGTGTATGGTTGAATTAAGTGGTTAGATGGAGTTCATGGAATTTGGAAATGTTCGGTTTATAGTCGTTATAATGTCGAAATTTCATTAGATCATTTGAGCAGTTAATACCGAATTCAACAAATGTTTTCTTGGTAAGTTTTTGGCCATAAACCAGTAGGACTTGTTTTGTAGTTTGTTTTGACACCGAGATCATGTGATTACGATTTACGGTTTATGAGATATGCTCGTTTTATTGAAACCGGTTAAAACGGACGAATCGTTAAGATGGACTGACTTTACCAAGTCAAACGAGCCCTTTAAAAATGGTCTGTGATTATGAAATTTTTACAGGGGGTAACTTAGTCAGTTGTTAAATCCCTGTAAAAATTTGAAGACAAAAGGCTTAATTTTCGATTTTATAGAAATGTTTAAGTCAAGAATGCGCATGAGAAACCACTGCAGAAAGAAGCTATATTTAGAGCAACAATTGAGCTAGCAAAAAGATGTTCTTAATTATGAAATTTGGATGAAAAATCCTCTGGACAGTTAAGAAGAAGTGAGAAAAAAAATTTCATGAAAAAGTTTATTTTTCAATTTTATAGAATTTTTCGAATCATAGTTGCGCAAGTGAAAAACCCTTTTAGGGGACGAATTAAGACGAACTTTAATTTCGTTGAAAATGACCTTTAACGAAAGTCGTTATGAGACCAATAATTATCCAAAAGTGGTTAAAGGATATATCATGGACTTATAATAAGCCAAACGTGTAATAAGGATGTATCATTACGAAGTTGTGTCTTTACGTGAATAGTCGATTTGACGGGATCGTTTAACGAACTAACCGAACCGTATTGATTATTATAGATCATCACACTAGAAACAGGGCCCAGACTATTCCGACATTATCAGGCAAGTTTTCGAAACTTGTACTTCAGGTATTTTCAAACTGTTGTTGTTGTGGTATAACTGTTATGAAATGTTTTAAAATTATTTTTGCGAATCAGCATGAAATATATGGTTTATTTATGTTGATTTATAAACCTGTTTAACAAGTACGTATGCATGAATACATATATACATGTATGCGATGATGTGTTAAAAGTTCCAAGTAGGGTATGATAAACCCTTTCTTAGTAGGGGAGTCGGAGATATTTCGTCCGGATAAGGACATAAAAACCCGGAAGTCTCTCGAGATGATATATGACTTATATTTAGTTTTAAAAATAATCCAATAAATATAAATTGGATATTTTCGGATTAAAAATTCCTTTGATGATATTAATAAATATTATTTGAATATTTATTAATAAGTTGAATATGATTTTCAATTGAGGATTGTGAGTAATTATTTATTTAATAAATATTATTTAAATATTTATTGAATATTCTAAGCTGATTATTTATTTAATAAATATTATTTGAATATTTATTAAATATTCCAGGATGATTTACAAATCATATTATTTATTTCAAAATTATTTAAAACTTTAAAAAATTATTTTAAATATTTTGTGATCGTCGAAAAAGTATTTAAAAATGGATCGGGTCCCCATTTCTTCACTGACTATAGCTTCATTCATCGAAAAGTATCGCTACCTCGCTCAAACTTATCAAAACTCGGGAACCCAAGGTTTTGGGAGCTAGTATTAATTATTTTCTCCCTTCGCTACCAATAAGAAATGCACCCTACCTAGTAAGGAGGGGCTCAGGTTTGACTAAACACTCAAAAACTCCGACCAACTCCCAAATTATGTTTGATGATGCGATTCTTAGTAATCAAAATCCGTTGACTAAAGTCAACCCACACATCAGAGTTACTTCCTCAATTACTCATGGAAGTAAAGTCGTAATGATTATCAAACCAGTTGTCAAGCTTTGTGCTTGGGGGAAACTGAATTAAATTCTGTTCCTACGATGCATAGAATTCTCTCAGGGATTGGAGGAAGAGGGGACATCGCCTTCGGGCGTAGTCCAAATATTAAGGCCCATATGCGGTCAGGATGCGACCCGATAAGGGAACGTCGTCCTTCTACTAGTAGAGAAGCAGAGGCACGATATATTGGCTGATCACCATATATCGTGGAAGAGGCTCCAGCATAATCCCATTCTTCCAATTGGAATTGTACTGTAACATTGTAATGAAAGCCTAGATGCTCAATTACCGATAGTGTTAACAGAATGATGAACTATTCAAAGTACCTCAGAAATTCTTCATTATATTTCTGGATAAAGAATGAAAAATGTTTAATGATGGTACAATATCAGTATACAATATGGCATATGGTTTATGTTAACAAAAGTACTTGGAAAACTATTATTATATGGTTGAGCTGTATTGCTCACTCTTGCTTTTCTTTCATATATACCACCACACAACAACAGATACTCATGGAAAGAACAAGGCAGACCCTCCGCAAAAGCGTGCTAACCGGTCAGCAGTTTAGGAGACTGTTTACGAGGCAGGTACCAGGGCAGCACCCAGTAGCATTACCACAGGTGAGCAGACTAAGTTGGATAGGTTTACAGCTTAGGTTGGTTAGATATATTTACAAGCATGACTTGTGTAAGTTTCTGAAAACCAAACCTCCTTTTTGACGCAAGTGCCACCTTAGATGGTAATTCCTTTTTAAGTTGAACTTTTGAGATTATGACAATTTGGGTTTGTAATAACTATTTCAAGATGGTTGTAATAACTTAGTAATATTTTAATTTCGTCTCTGAGCCTATAATCTGTAAATGTTGAGTGTGATTGGGATCACAACATACTAAAATGAAGATTAAGAATAATGAATATTAAAATGGGAATTAAGGATAGAGTGACAGCCTGGATCTCCGACCCCGGATCTAGGGGTGTTACAGAAATGGTATCAGAGCGTTAGGTTATAATCTCAGAGACGATGGGAAGGTTTAAGGACCCAAACCCTTACCGAAACATATTCGGACTAATAGACATAGCCCTAACAACCTTAAGCCCAATAAGGGAACTACTTATCAGAACCTCAAGGATAGTAACATTTTTCCCTTTTTGTGTAGATACCCGAGGATGTAGAGCTACCTGAGAGTTCCGAGCAGCGACATGATGATGCTCTTCTGAGAGCTGTAGATGAGCCTGATGTTGAGACAGAGAGAGAGATAGTCCAGGAGGAGGATCCCGAGGAGGATCCCAGAGCTGATGACCCTATTCCTGTAGAGGACCCAGTGGATTCAGATGAGCCAGATAGTGACCCATAGGAGGACCCCATGGACGATGTTCCAGCTGACCCCACACCCGGAGAGGAGCCTGAGGATGAGGAGGTGGTTTGGACTGATATTCCTATGCACTCCCCTCTCCTCAGAGAGGATTCATCCCCTAGTGGATTTCATTGGGATACTGATATGGATGGTGACTCAGAGGAGCCTATTTCAGAGGATGGAGAGACTGAGGTTGCCCCGGAGAGCGAACCGGTTAGTCCTCCCATACAGGTTGTTAGAGCCACTGAGTACGACTGGATGGTGACCCGTATGACCACCGACCTGGTGGCAGCAGAGGCCCGAGTAGCTGAGCTGAGGTTCCAGCTAGCTGAGGAGAGACGAGCGAGACTATACTCCCAGGGGAAAGCCTCTAGAGCTAGACAGATGAGGCGGGCAGTCCTGGGGATTGAGAGGAGGGCTCTCACCCGACTTAGAGCACTTCCACGTTCCCACTGCAGGAGGAGGATCCGCAGAAGTGATGCAGAGAGAGTCCTTTCAAGGACTATGCGCCGAGTTAGGGAGGCGATACGCTTTCACACAGATTGATGGATGGTTGACCGGTTCAGTCTTCTAGTACAGAGGGATGTTGTAGTAGTTTTACTTTTGATAGCGATGTCAGTTCCGTAGTATATTTCCTCTGGATAGAAAGACATGTTAACTTGCTTTTGATGTACTTTTATATATTTCATTCTTATGTTGTACTTGAAACCGTGACTCTGAGAAGTCACTAGCATTAATATGATGTAATTTTCGTTTGATTTAGCAACTCTTTCCATTTAAGTTGTCATATACATATGATGCCATGATCGTTTGATAGCTATTTATGAGGTGCATATATGCCTGTAAAAGATTTCACCTTCGAGGTGCAAATCACAGAAAACCAGAATAAGAAAAATGAGGAAACCCTAACAAAAATTTTATAAATTTATACTTTCAGAAAAATGCCACCAAGGAGAAACACAAGAACTCACCCTACCGAGTCTGCCACTCATGGTAGTAACCAACACAGGGAAGAAGAACGCCGTCACCCAGAACCGGAGGATGAGGGAGATGAGTACAATGAGTTTGAAGATGAGGATTATGAGGAAGAAGAAGAGGACCCTATGGAACAGTTTATGCGCCTGATGAGGCAAAATCTGGAACGCCAGCCGCGACCCCAGCCACCACCCCGCGGCCCCAACAATGCAATAGCCAATGCCTTTAAGGCATTTAAATCAATTAAACCCCCAGAATTCCAGGGGACAGCAGACCCCGTTGAGGCCAGGGCTTGGTTGAAGGAGATGGAAAAGACCTTTGAGATTATGGGCACTGAGGAAGCCCATAAAACTATTTTTGCTACATACCTGCTTAAGGGAGAGGCCAACTATTGGTGGGAGGCCAAGAAAAATGTGGAACCAGCTGGAGTGGTTACATGGGGCAGATTCACAGAGTTATTCTTGGAAAAGTACTTTCCAAGGTTTATGGAGACCCAGATGGAACTCAAGTTCCTAGAGCTTAAACAAGACAATATGACTGTAGCTGAATATGAGGCTAGGTTCACTGAGCTATCAAGGTTCGTTCCAGATTATGTGAACACTGAAATTAAGAGGACAAGGAGGTTTCAACAAGGATTGAAACAGTGGATCCAGAACCGTGTCGCGGTGTTAGAAATTACAGATTACGCCACTCTAGTACAAAAGGCGTCAATTGTGGAGGCAGGAAGTGAGCAGTCTCAGAAGGACAAGATCATGAAGAAAAGAAAGTTTGAAAGTCGAAGTAGTGGTGCTGCAAGTGGGAGTTTCTCCAGCAAGTTTGTTAGAGGAACAGTGACCCAGCCAGCCAAAAGCACAGGGTTTAATAGAGCAGAAAGCAAGAGTGTTGGCCAAGGAGGTGGGTCAACCAGGGCACCCATATCAGGACAGTCGCGCCCTCCCCTACCTATTTGTAAGACTTGTGGGAAGAAACATTCAGGAATATGTCTCCAGGGTATGACGACGTGTTTCAAGTGTGGACAGACCAGACACTATTCCAACAATTGCCCCCAGAGGAACTCAATCATGAAATGTTTCCAGTGTGGAGGTACGGACCACTGGAAGAAAGACTGCCCTAAACTGAAACCGACAGGATCAAGGATGAGCGGTACTGCATCCAATCGACCACCCACCGCTAGAACTTTCAACATGACAGTGTAAGATGCAGTGAGGGATGAGGATGTCATCGCAGGTACCCTCTCCCTTAACACCTTGAGTGCAAATACTTTGTTTGATTCTGGAGCTACTAAGTCTTTTATATCACAAGATTTTGCATGCAAACTAAACTTGAAACCAGAAATGTTAAACGAATGATTAATGGTAGAAATAGCTAACCATGAAGTGGTTCCTGTGAGCCAAATATACCCTAACTGCGATATAGTAATAGGAGGTCACCACTTTCAGGCAGACCTAATTCCGTTTAAGTTAGGCGGATTCGATGTCATTTTAGGGATGGATTGGTTGGCAAGTAATGGTGCCCAGATTGATTGCAAGAGCAAGAAAGTTAGGATAAAGGTGTTAGGAAAGAAAGAGGTCATATTCAAAGGACAGCGACAGACTCAAAAATTCTTGACTGTTGCTCAAGCGAAAAAGTTAGTACGAAAGGGCAGCGAGGCCTACTTAGCTTATTTATTAGACACGAAGCAAAGAAACTGAAAGGCAGAGTGTATAAACTTGTAACACTATAACTAATGTAACTCAAACTAAAGGAAAAGATACTTAACCAGAAGACAATCAAGAACAAGAAGTCACAAGAAATCAACACTAAATGAAGACAAGGTAATTGATACAATTCAACATGTTAACTATGATCAATCCAAGAAGAAATCATTGAGAGAAGTTCAAGTCAAAGTTGTTCATGCCTCAGTGATTTGGAAAGCCAAAGATCAAGATCATAACTATCAGTATCAATAAGACCAATTGGTTTCAAGTGAACAAGAAGGAAAGCAAATATTGGAAAGCCACATTTCTAATTGGATATGGTAATTTATTCAAGAAGCAAAAACCCTATCAAGACTAGTCACTTATGAACCAGACCGTTGCATCAAGTGTCAGGACATTGATAGCAAGTTTATGTCAGTAATAAAGATCCATATTCAAGAGCTTAGTGAAGAATAAAGAAGACATGAAGATATCACAAGTTCGAGATGTGCATTGAAGTTTCAAGTTGAAGACCAGAATATTTTCTAAGTACTAAATATTCTAGATAGCCAAGTAGAAGTTTCTAAGTAGAAGTTCTACTTAGAACTTCGAGATGGCTAAGTAGAAATTCTCAAGTAGAAGTTCTACTTAGAGTGCAGCTTCAACATGACACATGGCATCTTCTGATTGGCAGATTTCCAAGCTTTCAAGATAAGGCAAGAATTATGTGGACATCATTGGGCCACGTACATCTTAGTCTTTGAAGACTACAGGACATAGATTACATGTAGTATAAATAGAAGTTCTTGTGTAATGTTTTAGTTAGTGAGCAATTCTAGAGAAAAACACAAGAGAAAAAGAGAGAGTGCATTCACAGAGCTTAGTATCATTCACTTCTCTCTGAACTTCTGTCATACTTTGTAATGAATGTTGTAGCAACCATTTCAAGTTATATATAAGAAATATATTCCTTGAATCTGTGTGTTCATTTATTGCATCGTATTTATTGCTTCTCATATTCGAAAAGTTGTATTCACCCCCCCTCTACAACACATTTGGACCTAACAGAAACCCTGAACTGAAGGACATTCCAGTTGTCAGGGAATTTGAAGATGTGTTTCCAGAAGACCTTCCTGGGTTACCACCCGATAGGGAAATCGAGTTTGCGATAGAATTAGCACCAGGAACCGCACCAGTTTCTAAAGCCCCTTATCGATTGGCCCCCGTTGAGATGAAAGAACTGGCCACTCAGTTGCAAGAACTGTTGGATAAGGGCATGATAAGACCAAGTGTGTCCCCATGGGGTTCCCCAGTGTTGTTTGTAAAGAAAAAGGATGGTAGTATGAGGCTATGTATAGACTACAGAGAGTTGAATAAGTTAACCATTAAGAACAAGTACCCCTTGCCTAGGATTGACGACCTTTTTGACCAACTCAAGGGAGCAGTTCACTTTTCGAAGATAGACCTGAGAACGGGGTACCATCAGTTAAAGATCAAACCGGAAGATATACCCAAGACTTCTTTTCGCACTAGGTACGGCCATTATGAGTTTCTAGTGATGTCCTTTGGACTGACTAACGCCCCCGCGGCATTCATGGACTTGATGAACCGAGTATTCAAACAATACCTAGACAAGTGTGTCATAGTTTTCATTGACGATATTTTGATTTATTCAAAGACCGAGGAAGGACATGCGGAACACTTGAGGATAGTCCTAGGAATCCTGAGGGAAGAAAAGTTGTATGCCAAATTCTCTAAATGCGAATTTTGGTTGAGGGAGGTACAATTCTTAGGTCATGTGGTTAGTAGTGAATGAGTACTAGTTGACCCTGCCAAAATAGAGGCAATATCAAAATGGGAAAGACCGACCACCCCGACCGAAGTAAGAAGTTTCGTGGGACTAGCCGGGTATTATAGGAGGTTTGTGCAAGACTTTGCCAAACTGGCAGCCCCATTGACCCGACTCACCAGAAAGACTGAAAAGTTTTTATGGAATGAGAAATGTGACGAGAGCTTTCAAGAGCTAAAGAAAAGATTAATGACCGCCCCAGTGCTAGCACTGCCAGATGATAAGGGGGACTTTGTGATCTATAGTGATGCATCGCATAAAGGACTAGGTTGCGTGCTCATGCAGCACGGTAAGGTGATTGCATATGCTTCCCGACAGTTAAAGGAGTATGAAGTAAGATACCCTACCCATGATTTAGAGCTAGCCGCGATAGTCTTCGCATTAAAGATATGGAGGCATTACCTATATGGAGAAAAGTGTGAAATTTACACAGATCATAAAAGCCTCAAGTACATCTTTACCCAGAAAGAATTGAATATGAGACAGAGAAGATGGCTAGAGTTAATCAAGGATTACGATTGTAATTTAACTAATTTTTTGTGAATTTATCTGGGTTCGTTCATATTTGGTGTTCTTGAGTGTTCATCATCTGTTCTTATCAAAGAAGACAACCCAACAACTTTTTGATCTCCTTTTCAAAAGTAAAAGAATAAAAAAGGTGGTTTTGGACTTTTTTAATTTGCTTTATTCGGCCGAAAGCATAACAGACATACTCAGTACCTAGCATGTGGGTTAGGTGGGTTAGGTGAATAAAGCATTCAAAGTCAAAAGGTGTTAAAGAGATAATATTGTTTATTCAATATTAAAGTAATCTGCAGAAAAATTTTTCTAAGGACAAAAGTTCTACATAGAATTTCTACTTGAGAATTTCTACATAGAATTTCGACTTGGACAATTTCTACTTGGTGATTTCGACTTGAGCAAAATTTCTACTTAGAGAAATTTCGACTTAGGCAAAAGTTCTACATAAATATTCTACATAGCCTAGTCTTGGGTACTTAGAAACTTTTAGTGACCAGAATTGAGATGACCCCTAAAAATGCATTCAAGATCCCAATGTTCAACAAAGATCACTATGAAGAATGGGTTTTCAGAATGAGACTATATCTAGAGACTGTTAACCCTGAATATCTGGAAGTCCTTGACAAGGGTAAATTTGTCCCAATGGTAGTTATTCCTTCACATACGGAAGGAGGAGTGGCTATACCACCTCGATCTGAGCCTAAAAAGGTCTCGGAGTTTTCGGATGCTGATAAGGAACAAATAGCATGTGATACTGCCGTTCGACAAACCTTGATGGAATCTCTTGATCATGAAATGTTCAACATAGTCAAAGGTCTGACTACAGCAAAGAAGATTTGGGACAAGATAGAAGTTGTCATGGAAGGATCTGCAGAGGTCACAAGCAACAAAACACTCATACTCAAGATGGAGTATGACACCTTTAGAATAAGGAAAGGAGAAGGCATAACAGATGTCTACCTACGATTCAGTCAGTTGGTATTGGATTTGAATCTGAGAGGTGTAACTCTCCCCATGGTTGAGACTAATACGAGATATCTGAGGAACCAGCCAAAAAGCATTGAACATAGGGTCTACGCAATAAGAGAAACCAGAGATTTGCATACAACTTCTCTGGAAGAATATTATGGAATATTAAAGACCTATGAGCTGGAAACTCTTCAAGATCAAGCATGGGACAATGATTCAAAGGGAAAAGAAAGTGCATCAGGATTAGTTGCTGATGAGGAAGAGTCTAAGAAGGCAATGGTTGCAGCAAAGCCTAAATCATCACTTGCACCACATGAAGTTGATAATGATGACGAGTGCGCATCTGACAGTGATGATGACTACTACACCCAAGAAGAGCTGGACAACATGGACGATAGTGTCGTGGCATACATGGCAAGGAAGTTCAGCAACATGAGATTTAGAAAGAGCAACCGACCACAGAGAAAATCTTCATCTTATTATCGGGCTGCTAAGGGTGGTGGTAGTTCGTCAGGCTACAAAGGAAAAGGCAAGAATACCAGCTACAAATCTCCTTTGGATTTCAAAATGAAGTTCAAATGCTATAATTGTGGTGAAGCTGGACACTTTGCCTCGGACTGCAAAAAGCCTAAACAGACTTATCCAAAAGAAACATTTGAAGCTCTCAAAAGCAACTATGAAGCACTGTTGAAGGAAAGACATGGAAAACGAGCTTTATTGGTGACAGAAGGAAGAGCTTGGGATGATTCAGATGAGGAAGATGTTACTCATGTAGCAAACTTTGCCCTCATGGCTGAGACATCAGAGGAACCAGAGGTACCAGTTCTAACTCTTAAAGTAGAAATGTCTATTGATGATTATAAAGAACAGAACGGGGCTCTTAGTGAAGAGATCTATATGTTGTGCAAAAGCCTAGACTCTTCTCAAAAGGAACAGAAAACACTTGTTGCCAAATGCAGAATGCTTGAGGCAAAAGTGGAAGAGCTAGAGGCTGCTTGCACTGTAGATACTTCTCTAAGAGACTTTATTAAATCTCTGGAACACAAGCTCGTCCTTAAGGAAGAAGTAGAAGCATGTCTTAGGAACAATCTAGCTGAGTTAGAAACTAAATGCGAAGCATACAAACTAGCTGCTAGTAAAGTGTATGTAGATAATGACACATTTAAGAAAATAACTGGAGTAGGTATAGGACTTGATTATTCTGACCTTCCTAAGAAAGAAGGAAAGAGACCTATTGACCCTAGTTCCAGTGATCTTAAAAAGGAAACACCTAGTATTCTTAAATCGGCTGTCAAACCTATCTACAAACATCTTGTTCCTAGAATAGAAGAAGAAGAGACTGAATTGATAGCTAGATATGAGATTGAGATGGAAGATCGCCAGAAAGAACAACCTATAACTCCTATTAAACAAGTGAAAATCAATTTCCCTAGAGATGAATCTAGACTGGGATTAGGAGCTAAGGCTGTTAAACAACAAGGAAAGAAAGAAAAAGGCATAAAAGAGGTTAAGGCTGAACGAATAAAGAAAGCATGTTATCATTGTAAATCTACTGAGCATCTTTCTTATGCATGCAAAGCTAACATGAATGTTCCTGCTGCACATGCCATGCCTACCACACATACAATGAATAATCTGCATCAGAATCATGCACAGTGTGGTCAACCTAATTGTATGCCATGCACTTTTAATATCATGCAAACTTTTGTGCATTTAATGAATGCATCTAGCCAGTCATGCTCAAATACTGTTGCTAGTTCAAATATCAAGAAAAAGTATGGTAGAGCCAAGACTGTCAGTCCTCCTAAAGTTAGGAGTGACAAACCTTCTCCTAAGACTGACAAATCTGTCAAGTCTGAGAAAGGAAAGGAGATAGTCGAAAGCTCTAGTAATGTGAAGAAAAGTGCATCTCCTGTTGTTAAATCTGTTGATTCTCGATCTAATCGAAAAGCCGGGCCCAATCAAAGTTGGGTTCCGAAGAATGTCTAACCAATCTGTCATTGCAGGGCATTAAGCAGAATAGAAATAAAGTTATATGGGTGCTAGACAGTGGAGCATCGAGGCATATGACTGGAAACAAGTCCCTGCTTACAGAGTTGGTTATGAAGGCTGGCCCTTATGTTACCTTTGGAGATGACAGCATAGGTGTGACTAAGGGATATGGCAAACTGAAAACTGGCAATGTCATCATTGAAGATATTTCCTATGTTGAGGGACTAAAGCACAATCTGTTGAGTATAAGTCAATTCTGTGACAAAGGTTACGAAATTGTCTTCAACAAGAAAGGTGTCTCAATCACTCACATCAAGGAAGGCTCACTAGCTTTGAGAGGAGTTCGAAAGGCAGATCTTTTTGTTGCAGATATGGATTCAGCAAATCAGAATGAGGTCACCTGTTTCTACAGCAAAGCCTCGGATGATGAAAGCTGGTTATGGCACAAAAAGCTATCTCACTTAAACTTCAAAACGATGAATGCTCTCGCAAGGCGAGAATTGGTGAGAGATCTACCTCAAATGGAGTTCGCTCCGAAAGGACTCTGTGAAGCTTGTGAAATGGGAAAGTCGAAGCGAGCATCGCATAAAAGCAAAGAAATTTCTAGTATTACTGAGCCTCTACAACTTCTTCATATGGATTTGTTTGGCCCAGTGAATGTCCTATCTTTGTCTAGGAAAAGATATGCTTTGGTAATCGTGGATGACTTCTCCAAGTATACATGGGTATTGTTCGCAATGACGAAAGACGAAGTACCTTTCTTAATCATTGATCACATCACTCAAATTGAGAATGTTTCAACACTTACTGTGAAGACGATTAGATCAGACAATGGCACTGAATTCAAAAACGCAGTGCTAAATGACTTCTGTGTATCTAAGGGAATACGTCGTCAGTATTCAGCCCCGAGAACTCCACAGCAAAATGGAGTAGTTGAAAGGAAGAATAGAACTCTGGTTGAAGCAGCAAGAACTTTGTTGTATGATTCAAAACTTCCTTTGTATTTCTGGGCCGAAGCAGTGAGTACCGCTTGTTACACTCAAAATAGAACCTTGATCATAAAAGATAAAGAAAAGACACCATGTGAGCTAATGAACAACAGAAGACCAACAATCAAATACTTTCATGTCTTCGGAGCAAAATGCTATGTGCTTATAGATGATGAAAATCTAGGCAAGTTTGCAGCAAAAGCACGTGAAGGAATCTTTGTTGGTTACTCTACAGACGTGGTGGCAGCTTATAGAGTGTTCTTGGTGAATGATCGAAAAGTGACTGAAAGTTACAACGTCAGATTCGACGATACCAAACTCTCAACAATTTCAAGAGATTCTAGTGAACCTGTGTCCCTAAAATTTCAGAATCTGGACTTAGAAGATCTTGAAGATGAACCTGAGTTGGTTGTTCCATTAAATGTTCCAAGCGTACATGAAGAACCTGAGTCTAGTGAACAAGCTAATTCTACAAGATCAGGAGAGACTTCTTCAGTACGAACCGGCAACAACTCAGGGGGAGTAAATAGCAGCTCAAGGACTACTGTTCAAGGCTCGAGTCGAGTTGACTCTAGTTCTGTAGGAGCTGGCACTAACTCAGGGGGAGTTAGTGAAAATAATCAAAGTAGTCAGCACCCCATCTCAGAAAGTTAAGCTGAATCATCTAGACAATTTCCAGGTGAACGGGTATGGAATAGAGACCATCCGTTTGAGTTAATTATTGGTGATGCAGATGCTGGTGTGACTACTAGAAGAACTGCAAGAGCTGACATGGCTAATATCTCCTTATATTCTGGGTTCTTATCCAAGCTTGAACCTAAAGAAATAGAAGAAGCTCTTGGCGATGCTGATTGGGTGATTGCAATGCAAGAGGAACTCAATCAGTTTGAAAGGCAGAAAGTTTGGAAACTGGTACCCCGACCAAAGAACAAATCCGTAATTGGAGCTAGGTGGGTATTCAGAAATAAACTGGATGAAAACGGACTTGTAACACGAAACAAGGCTCGTTTGGTTGCAAAAGGTTATTCTCAGCGAGAAGGAATTGATTATGATGAAACCTATGCACCAGTTGCAAGACTTAAGGCAGTCAGGATGTTCTTGGCATTTGCAGCACATAAGAACTTCAAAGTTTTCCAGATGGACGTGAAAAGTGCCTTCCTGAACGGAGAGTTAGAAGAGGAAGTATATCTGGAACAGCCGCCTGGCTTCGTTGATCCAGAACATACAGATTTTGTGTATCTACTCTTCAAATCTGTCTATGGCCTCAGGCAATCCCCAAGGCGATGGTATGAAACCCTATCTCTATTCTTAATTGAAAATGGTTTTGTTAGGGGAGTAATTGATAAAACATTGTTCTATAAAGTTGTGAGAAATGACTTAATACTTGTTCAAGTATATGTGGACGATATTATTTTTGGGTCATCAAATGAGCGCTTGTGCGAGAAATTTGCCAAGCTAATGCAGGAAAAATATGAGATGAGCATGATGGGAGAGCTGTCCTTCTTTCTTGGATTACAGATCAGTCAGAGAAAAGATGGTATCTTTATCTGTCAATCCAAGTACGTCAGAGATTTACTCAAGAAGTATAATCTAGAAGATGCATCAGCAGCTAAGACTCCCATGGCAACAGCCACGAAGCTTGATGAAGACAAATCAGGTAAATCAGTTGACATCACAAGCTATCGAGGTATGATTGGCTCACTCCTCTATTTAACTGCAAGTAGACCAGATATAATGTTCGCAACTTGTTTATGTGCAAGGTTCCAAGCGGATCCTAGAGAATCACATCTCGTAGCCGTCAAAAGAATTTTTAGGTATCTCAAGGGCACACCAAATCTAGGGATTTGGTACCCAAGAGATACAGGTTTTAATCTTATTGGCTATTCGGATTCAGACTATGCAGGTTGCAGGATTGATAGGAAAAGCACATCTGGTGCTTGCCAATTTCTTGGCAGAAGATTGGTGTCCTGGCAAAGTAAAAAGCAACATACAGTATCTACTTCTACTGCTGAAGCTGAGTACATTGCTGCTGGAAGCTGTGTAGCTCAAATACTGTGGATGAGGAACCAATTGAAGGATTATGGCATGGAGCACAAGAAAATTCCAATTATGTGTGACAACACAAGTGCCATTGCCATAACCAACAATCCTGTAGATCACTCAAGAACCAAGCACATCGACATCAGGTATCACTTCATAAGAGAACATGTCGAGGAGGGGACTGTGGAGCTACATTTTGTGCCCACAATGCAACAAATTGCAGATATATTCACCAAACCTCTTGATGAAGTAACATTCAATAGGTTGGTTGGTGAATTGGGAATGCTTAACACAAGTTAGTAAAGCCTTCTATCTGTAAAATCCATGGTTATGTTTGTATATGCAAGCTATTTAATCATTATGTGCTTAGACTTTAAAATGCCTAATTAATGATTGTTATAGGTTGCATATAGTGTCATTTTACATGAATTCATTGTGTTTTAAGTGTCTTTTATAGCACAAATCTTTGAATTTATGATTGTTAGATTGCATGATCATAGGGGGAGTTAAATTCATCATATTCTAAATTTTGCATGATTTTTAGATGAATTTACCTGTGTTTTTCATGTAATTAGAGGCCTTAGAATTATCAAGGAATGTTTTAATTATGTCATATATTAAAATCCTTGAATTGATATTTATATTAATTTGGCAAAATTAATTGTTGAGTTTTTCAAAAAAAAAATTGTCAAATTATTCTAAGTATCTTCAAAATTTCGAGTTAATCACTATCTCGAAACTCATCTTGAAATTCTAGTTGAATTTCGATTTGAGCTTCCAGAGTGAAGTTTTGAAAATTCTAAGTCTGGGAAAAAAATTTCGAGTTAGCCTCTATCTCGAAATTTATCTCGAAATTCGACTTAGGGCTCGAATTTGAGTTACCAGTGTGCCTATTTCCTTATTCAAAATATTCCATATAATGTCTATCTTACAGGGGATATTTTTTGAAATGATCTGAGAGAATAACTTCGAATTAGTTAATAATTTCGAGTTATCCTCTATCTCGAAACTCAACTCGAATTTCGACTTGATGTTCGAGATAGAGCTCTCAGTTGGTCTTAAGGGGATTTTTCGAGTTAACTCCTAACTCGAAGTCTATCTCGAATTTCTACTTAAATTTCGAGATAGGTTTCCCTAGTACTGTTGGTCGTTTGTGCTGTTTACATGGTCTTTAATAGTTAAATGGTAAGTTTTTCGAGTTAACATCTATCTCGAACTCCATCTCGAAGTTCGACTTAAAATGTTCGAGATAGACTTCGACTTAGACTTCGAGATAGATTTCGACTTGGGTTCTCCCTGTATGTACTTAGAGTTTTCATACTTTTTAACAGGGACACTTTAGTCATTTCACATTAATGTCTATATATACTTCTCTAACTCGATCTATTCTTTCACTTTTACCTAATTGAGTTTTACAGCCGCCCCATATACATACAGGCGATTTCGACTTACAACCACTGATTCGTGATTTTTGTGACTAATCTCATACGGACAACGAATTACTGCCCGATTTTTGACTGCCATTATCTGAGTGACCAGTAATATCTGAGTTTGTGTGTTTGTGTATTTGTTCTTCTTTCTCGACATATATACATACGTATATACACACACCGCTTCACAGTCATATACACACGATTTCACTGGTGTGTACACACATAACTTCACTGATTTCACTGGTATCAGATTCTGTTAATTGGTTGTTGATTTTCGCCTCTCACAGTGATAATTATCTATAACCCGTAGTTTAATTTTTCAAGAGTGACTTTTGGTCTTTTTGTTAAATTAAAAGGGATACAACTGATAATTCCTTAATTAATTGTTTTTCGAAAATTAAAATTAAAATTCACATTGAGGAAAAACATTTTAATTAAAATGGCTCACCAATTTTCCCTTGCTAAAAACAATTTTTATAATATTTCTACGGAAATTGGTGATCAACTCCCGCGGTTTAAGTTTTGGATACGATTTCTCAATTTGTATTCCAAAGCTAGCCATGCTTTTACTGCTAAACCTACACTAGTACATGATGCTTTACAGCAATTATGGACTAGTGCGGTTACTTTTGGGAGTAAATCAACCCCCTACGGTTTCAGGTTTACCTTAGCGGGTCAGGAATATGAGGTGACCGAACAAATTGTCAACAGAGTTCTGGGATTCCCAATTAAAGATGCCTTTGATCCAGAACCTACTGCTGCAGAACGCCTCAGATTCTTTGAAGAAATTGGATGTTATCCTCCAAAAGGCCCAATCACGGGAAATATCCAAAAGCAATTCTTCCATGCGGAATGGAATTACTTTTTCGAGGCCATCACAAGATGTTTTTGGGCACGCGAAAAAGACTTTCATCAAATTCCAATTCCAATGCAAACCTTTGCAGTTGCCCTAGCAAGAGAACTGGATATAAACTATGGACGCATAGTTCTCTCTGAGATAGTGGCCTCAATGGGATCCCTTGCAAACAGAGACCTCTCTACCACTGATGTCGTCTGCTGGTTTCCTCGGTTTCTTCAAATGCTAATCAATGACTTAATACCGAAGGATGCTCTTGCTATTAGACAGGGATTTGCCAGAAGCCCCACATCTGAATCGCTAGGGATGGGCACTAAGTCACTTGCAACCATTGCTAATCAGGATAAACATCAAGGTAAACCAATGTCTACTCCTGAAAATATTCAAATGTGGCTTAGATATGATGCAGGAGTTACCAATTTGGAGGCATCATCACAAGTCTCATCACATGCTCAAAATCCATCTGTTCATGCTGAGGCATTTGATGAGATTCCTGATGAGGAAAGCGATGATGCACAAGGTAATCAATCAGGTAATCTCTCTCTGCATACTATTCATTCCTCCTCCTACGTTTCTGATTCCGCGACCCAAGAGACTGCTAACCCGCAGGATCTATCCCAGGGTAAGAGCCATATTTCTGACTCTGAGTCTGATACACATTCCTATTCTCTATCACCCCTGTTAACGGAAGTCAGAAAACCAGCACGTATATATATACAAGATGATGAGGAGAATGAACCCGAAGAGCAGCAACTTATTCGAAAGAAAGCCAAACTTTTCCACGCTGCTACTTCACAACCACAGTCAAACCCTAGTGTGTCACACGCAACCACTCCACCTCACGCGAGTGGTTCACCCCTTGAACATTCTGCACATAGGGATTTTGATTTTGGTGAGGATGATGTACCTCTTGAAGATACTGTTGCTTCAAGAGGACATGGAGTCTTAAGAACTTCAGCCGTACCTTCACCGGTACGTACTGATGCTGCAAAGAGGATCGGTTCTAATGTCGTACAAGGACACTTTGCAGCCTCTCAGCCTGAGATTCCAACTCAGGAACAAAAAGAATTTGATCCCATAACTGTCAACAACATTTCTTATCAAGTTTCTGCAGGTACTGCTTCACTTTTTGGATCAATCATTGAAGACATACACGAGCGTGAGACAGGGAGTGTGTGTGAGAGGTTAGGGAGAGAGGGACCTTCATTTTCAAGGCCCGAAACCGAGCGTCAAATACCAACAGAACGAATATTAGAGCGAGGTCACCTAAACCAAACACCGTCCCTTAATATTGAAAATTTTGATACTCGTATGACTTCAATGGAAAATCAGATGAGGTAGTTCGGGCAGACAATGGGGCAGTTAGGGATCAATATTGGAAACAACCAAAGGGCTCTAGACGACTACGCAGCAAGAATGGCAAGTTAAGCTACAGCTTTTGATGATTTGACAAATAAGGTCAATGACTTGGGCCATGCTGGTGGTGTCTTGGGAAGCACTCTCAATGAGAGGATGGGGGCATTGGAGTCTACAATGCATACAATGACTGTGGAGATCAGTAGAATGATGTTCGCAGTCAGGAGTTTTGTGCCCCCGGAGTGCTTCGAGTCGCAACAACCTCCCCCCGATGCTGGTGCAGGTGGTGCAGGTGGTGCTAGTGGAGCGGGAGCCTCTGGTTCTGGTTTTGGAGGTTCCTATGCAGCTGGTGGATCTGAAGACCATGGTGGAGCTCAGGATAACTCACCTAAGGGGGAGAGTGGAAAGGAGACGAGACAGCAGGCAGTTCACATCGAAGAAATTGAAGAACCCGCTGATCTTGTCAAGGAACCAGAAGTTGAGCCGTCTGTTGATGAAGAGGCTCTGAGGATGAGAAAGGGTAAGGCAGTAATGGTTGATGAACCATTTGTTGATCTGAGTCATCAGGAAACAGTACAGGAGGTACTTGACTCAGATTCTGACATGGAAGACGTACCGCTGGCACATGCAATAAAAAGATCTTTGAAGGAACAAGGTGGAGGTGCTGGGATGTCTTCCGGAATGCCTGAAGAACTTCCTGTTGATGAGGAAACCCTTAAAGCTCAACAGTTAGCCTTGGAACAAGCTCAGTTCCACAAAATGAAGATGATGCAAGAACATGCTGCGTTCCTAGAACAGAAGGTGGAGCTCCAAGGGAAGCAGTATGAGTATGAGCTTGCAAGGCTAGCTAATCCTCAAGTTGATCTGGACAAAAGAAGGATAGGGCAGAAATGGGATGAAGCAAGGAAGATAATGATGGGACCATGTGCAAAAGGAGTTCATAACAAGGATGCAGATGATCTGTTCTACAACTTGAATTTGCAGAATCCAATGATTGGGGACTATATAAATGCTTTGAAGAGATTAATTTCTAAAGTCAGGGTTGGATACAATGCAAATCTTAAGGAGTGGCAGGTTATCTTGTCTTTGGTAGAAGGAGTCCCAACATCTTTCCTATATGTGGATGACCAATTCATAATGAGAAGATCTGCGTCAGAGTTGTTCTTGCTAGCGACTAAAATTCAGTACTCTCAATCTGAGGAGCTAAGCATTCTGTACAGGGATCAGTTAATGCAGCTAGCAGAGGACAAGGGTCCAGAATTCTCAGCTTATCCAAATTTTGTCCGGATGGTAGTTGATGGAAAGATGAAGAGGGTTAGCATGGAGGAAAATGATCTGATGGAGCTTTCAGTGGAATCTCTCAAAGCTGTCTGTAGACAAATGATGAGTAAGGGATTCGCTTCTGAGCTTAAAGATAAATCCGTGAAGATCATTGAAAGAGTTATATTCAAGAAGAGCAATGAGGTGTGGAAGTGTGATGTCATTGCTCCAAACCCTCTTGATGACGTGAAGATTGAGCCGGAGCTGATAGAGAAGAAATGGAATATTCTTCAAGCCATGAAGAATGTTGATGAAGCTCTGACTCTTCCTTCTGGAGCATTAGAACAAGGAGAAATAAGGGAGGCTATTGGTGTTCCAGGAAGTGAAAGTGTATACTGGATACATGCGTATGTTGAAGATACAGCTGATGCCTTAGTATTCATAGATGCAGACCAAAATCAAACAATCTTGCATATGAGTAGACAATGGCTGCTACGGACTCAAGATGCTGCATTTATGGAGAGAGTATTGTATGTATTCAAATGGGGCGAAGTGGAAGATAAGTTTGTTGAAGAAAAGCAGAGACTCATGAGTTACCTGTCTGAAGTAGTGGTGGAAAAGAAGCAAATGGAGCGAGATGCGGCTAGTGTTCACAATACTAACCGTGTCAAGGGCTACCCCAAGATGATCTATTGTCAGTTTAAAGCTGATAAAACACATTGGAAATCTCAGCTCATCATGAAGAACTTTGAGGATATTCCAAAGATCAGGACTACTCAGGAGGTGGACAAACTCAGAAGGCTTTTCAAACATCCTTATCCAAAGCCCAAGAACCCTCTAGAAATGGAAGCTGTAAGTCTGTTGAATGCTAGGTGGAAGCAGCTTAAAGATCCAGTATACAAGAAAGAAAAGCAGCAGAAGGAGAAGCTCAAAAGGCAGAAAGAAGAGAGAGACCAAGCTGCTGAAGCTAGAAAGAGGAAACGGAATTAGGGTTAAAGGTCAGAGTGGTGTGAACTTGAAGTTGGAAAAACTTCATGTCTTTCGGTTGCTTTAACTCACTTGAGGAAAATTCACCTTAGAGTGAATCCAATAAGGTGATACAAGTTTGACTAAAAGGTATGAAATAATCCAGGTGATAGGAATCACTCAAATGATCTTTAATTCGAAGTTCGAATTCTGTTTCTAGTTTAAGTTCTTTGTATTGTTTTCATGTAAATTTCAATTGTAAATTATTCAAGACTGTAATGTTAATTATCTTTTCTCGTCTCATTGTTTAGTTGAGTTATCCTTCATTAATTTGAATGTCATTGTTAGACAATCAAATTGGGGGAGATTGAAAGGCAGAGTGTATAAACTTGTAACACTATAACTAATGTAACTCAAACTAAAGGAAAAGATACTTAACCAGAAGACAATCAAGAACAAGAAGTCACAAGAAATCAACACTAAATGAAGACAAGGTAATTGATACAATTCAACATGTTAACTATGATCAATCCAAGAAGAAATCATTGAGAGAAGTTCAAGTCAAAGTTGTTCATGCCTCAGTGATTTGGAAAGCCAAAGATCAAGATCATAACTATCAGTATCAATAAGACCAATTGATTTCAAGTGAACAAGAAGGAAAGCAAATATTGGAAAGCCACATTTCTAATTGGATATGGTAATTTATTCAAGAAGCAAAAACCCTATCAAGACTAGTCACTTATGAACCAGACCGCTGCATCAAGTGTCAGGACATTGATAGCAAGTTTATGTCAGTAATAAAGATCCATATTCAAGAGCTTAGTGAAGAATAAAGAAGACATGAAGATATCACAAGTTCGAGATGTGCATTGAAGTTTCAAGTTGAAGACCAGAATATTTTCTAAGTACTAAATATTCTAGATAGCCAAGTAGAAGTTTCTAAGTAGAAGTTCTACTTAGAACTTCGAGATGGCTAAGTAGAAATTCTCAAGTAGAAGTTCTACTTAGAGTGCAGCTTCAACATGACACATGGCATCTTCTGATTGGCAGATTTCCAAGCTTTCAAGATAAGGCAAGAATTATGTGGACATCATTGGGCCACGTACATCTTAGTCTTTGAAGACTACAGGACATAGATTACATGTAGTATAAATAGAAGTTCTTGTGTAATGTTTTAGTTAGTGAGCAATTCTAGAGAAAAACACAAGAGAAAAAGAGAGAGTGCATTCACAGAGCTTAGTATCATTCACTTCTCTCTGAACTTCTGTCATACTTTGTAATGAATGTTGTAGCAACCATTTCAAGTTATATATAAGAAATATATTCCTTGAATCTGTGTGTTCATTTATTGCATCGTATTTATTGCTTCTCATATTCGAAAAGTTGTATTCACCCCCCCTCTACAACACATTTGGACCTAACAGAAACCCTGAACTGAAGGACATTCCAGTTGTCAGGGAATTTGAAGATGTGTTTCCAGAAGACCTTCCTGGGTTACCACCCGATAGGGAAATCGAGTTTGCGATAGAATTAGCACCAGGAACCGCACCAGTTTCTAAAGCCCCTTATCGATTGGCCCCCGTTGAGATGAAAGAACTGGCCACTCAGTTGCAAGAACTGTTGGATAAGGGCATGATAAGACCAAGTGTGTCCCCATGGGGTTCCCCAGTGTTGTTTGTAAAGAAAAAGGATGGTAGTATGAGGCTATGTATAGACTACAGAGAGTTGAATAAGTTAACCATTAAGAACAAGTACCCCTTGCCTAGGATTGACGACCTTTTTGACCAACTCAAGGGAGCAGTTCAATTTTCGAAGATAGACCTGAGAACGGGGTACCATCAGTTAAAGATCAAACCGGAAGATATACCCAAGACTTCTTTTCGCACTAGGTACGGCCATTATGAGTTTCTAGTGATGTCCTTTGGACTGACTAACGCCCCCGCGGCATTCATGGACTTGATGAACCGAGTATTCAAACAATACCTAGACAAGTGTGTCATAGTTTTCATTGACGATATTTTGATTTATTCAAAGACCGAGGAAGGACATGCGGAACACTTGAGGATAGTCCTAGGAATCCTGAGGGAAGAAAAGTTGTATGCCAAATTCTCTAAATGCGAATTTTGGTTGAGGGAGGTACAATTCTTAGGTCATGTGGTTAGTAGTGAATGAGTACTAGTTGACCCTGCCAAAATAGAGGCAATATCAAAATGGGAAAGACCGACCACCCCGACCGAAGTAAGAAGTTTCGTGGGACTAGCCGGGTATTATAGGAGGTTTGTGCAAGACTTTGCCAAACTGGCAGCCCCATTGACCCGACTCACCAGAAAGACTGAAATTTTTTTATGGAATGAGAAATGTGACGAGAGCTTTCAAGAGCTAAAGAAAAGATTAATGACCGCCCCAGTGCTAGCACTGCCAGATGATAAGGGGGACTTTGTGATCTATAGTGATGCATCGCATAAAGGACTAGGTTGCGTGCTCATGCAGCACGGTAAGGTGATTGCATATGCTTCCCGACAGTTAAAGGAGTATGAAGTAAGATACCCTACCCATGATTTAGAGCTAGCCGCGATAGTCTTCGCATTAAAGATATGGAGGCATTACCTATATGGAGAAAAGTGTGAAATTTACACAGATCATAAAAGCCTCAAGTACATCTTTACCCAGAAAGAATTGAATATGAGACAGAGAAGATGGCTAGAGTTAATCAAGGATTACGATTGTGAGATTCGTTATCATCCAGGAAAGGCCAATGTGGTGGCCGATGCCCTTAGCAGGCAGGAAAGGCTCAAGATGATGACTTCAGTAGAAGAATTGATAAAGGAAATGGAGAAGCTAGAAATCGAAGTTAAGACATTGAGAAGTAGCCAAGAAGTGTTAATGGGAATTCAGATCCAGCCTCCATTATTGGAAAAGATTCGAATATGCCAAGAGCAAAAGATGGAAGAGGAAAAGAACTCGGAGGAAGAGATATTGACCGG
Organism: Saposhnikovia divaricata; assembly: GCA_036435485.1. Classification (NCBI taxonomy): domain Eukaryota; kingdom Viridiplantae; phylum Streptophyta; class Magnoliopsida; order Apiales; family Apiaceae; genus Saposhnikovia; species Saposhnikovia divaricata. The sequence continues at coordinate 206,584,438 of CM071601.1, read as the reverse complement.
GGAGGAAATTAAGTGCGAAAGAGATGCAGGAGGAATCATGAGATATGCAACGAGAATTTGGGTCCCAAATGTTCGGGAACTAAAGGATGAAATCCTATATGAAGGACATAACTCAAGGTACTCTGTGCACCCAGGTACCACGAAGATGTATAGAGATTTGAAAGAATACTATTGGTGGCCCAACATGAAGAAGGATGTGACAGAATGGGTCAATAGATGTTTGACCTGCCAACGGGTAAAGGCAGAACACCAACGACCTAGTGGACTACTGCAACCCCTAGAGATTCCAGAATGGAAGTGGGAGCACCTAGCCATGGATTTTGTAGTAGGACTCCCAAGGACCAAGACTAACCACGATGCGATATGGGTAATCGTCGATAGGTTGACTAAGTCCGCCCACTTTCTCCCAATTAATGAGAGGTACACGGTCGATAGATTAGTAGACATCTATATAAGGGAAATTGTGGTACGACATGGAGTTCCCGTGACCATTGTATCCGACAGAGACCCGAGGTTTAACTCCAGGTTCTGGAGGAGCTTTCAAGACTGTGTGGGAACCAAGCTAAATATGAGTACTGCATACCACCCCCAGACTGACGGACAAAATGAAAGAACAATTCAGACCTTAGAGGACATGCTGAGGGTGTGTGTTATGGATTTCAAGGGAAGTTGGGAAGAGCACTTACCATTGATTGAGTTTGCTTATAACAACAGTTATCACTCGAGTATCGGAATGCCCCCATATGAAGCCCTCTATGGCCGTAAATGTCGTTCTCCCTTATGTTGGGAAGAAGTTGGTGAGAGGAAGATATTAGGACCTGAACTGGTACAACAGACAAGAGATGTGATAGTTCTAATCAGGGGAAGATTGGTAGCAGCCCAAGACAGACAACGTAAGTATGCCGACTTAGCTCGGAAGGATAGAGAATATGAAGTAGAAGATATGGTGCTGCTAAAGGTATCTCCCTGGAAAGGACTGATGAGGTTTGGGAAGAAATGGAAGTTGAGTCCGAGATACATCGGACCTTTCGAGATATTAAGGCGGATTGGACAAGTGGCTTACGAGTTAGCCTTACCTCCAAGTCTGCAGCAAGTACATAACGTTTTCCATGTGTCTATGCTGAGGAAGTACAATCGCAATGCGAAACATATAGTGGAACATGAGCATGTAGATTTACAGCCAGATTTGTCCTACGTCGAGCGACCGGTGGAAATCATAGACCGGAAAGAGCAAGTACTCAGAAACAAGACCATCATCCTGGTAAGAGTTTTGTGGACTAATCACAATGTCGAGGAATCAACCTGGGAATTGGAAAGCGCCATGCAAGAGAAGTACCCCCATCTGTTCTAGAAATGATTCCGGGACGGAATCCTTTTAAGGAGGGAAGGTTGTAAGAACCCAGGTTTTTGTAATATTTCTAAAATGATCATAAACGGTGATTGGTGGAGGTTATGTAAAGTTTTAAGATCATATTATATGAATGAAGAAGTATTATACTTTTATGGATAAAGTATCGTTGTACCAAGAAGAAAGGGAATGTAGAAACTGTCAAATTACGTAGATTTTCACTTTTATTAGATATTGGTATAAATATGGGATATTGAGGTTAAGAAAATCTTTAAGCTAAGTTAAATACCAAGGCAAGGAATTATGTAATTTATTAGAAGAATTTCAAAGGCAAATGTTCAAGAACGAGGAAAGAAATTTCTACGCGACGAAACGCTTTTACAAGAAAATCTCTAAACTTGCATATGGAATTAAATGGTAAGCATTGGTTGATTAATAGGTGAGTAATATACCTGAAATTTACCATGTAATAGCCATGCAAGCCATGCAAGGCAAGGAGCATTGGATGCTAATCAAATAAGTCAAGTAGTGATTATTTAAACCAAGCATTGTATACCACTTTTGGGACAAATTGCCAATTACCTTTCTTTGGCAAAATTACTTTGGAGATTACCTTGGGTAATTGATAAGTGCTGAAGTATGATTGATATACATCAATTATACATATCATTTTATCAATTACATAAGAAAAGATAGCAAAAGCTCTCCCCCTCCATTTTCTCTATTTTCGGCCAAAAATAGAGCAGCCACTTCAAACTGCCATAACTCCCTCATTTCTTAATGAAATTTTGTGTTCTATAACTTTTTGGAAAGGTATTGAGATGCTCTACAACTCCTCTTTAGAATCCTCGTCCAGAAAATCAAGGTAAGACCCTCGTTTTTCCAGTTCTTTCAAGAGTCGTAATGCTGACTACGAAAATTTTTAAACTTGGTTGTTTAGGTTTTGAAGATTAAAGGTTGTTAAAGCTATCTAAGGTGTTTTTAAGGAAAGTCAAGCTTGGTTAAGGTTGTTAAGACTCCAAGGAAGGTAAAACACTCACACCCACCTTAAAACTTTATGAGCTATAAGTTGATTTGAAAGGTTGATGCAAGTATGTACATGTTTAAGGGGATTGTGATGTTTTAAGCTTTATAAGTATGGGTAAAGTTTTGGATAGTGATAAATGGATGTTACCACTGGTCTTATAGATTCTTGATGATGTTTATATGATCTTGATGGTGTATGGTTGAATTAAGTGGTTAGATGGAGTTCATGGAATTTGGAAATGTTCGGTTTATAGTCGTTATAATGTCGAAATTTCATTAGATCATTTGAGCAGTTAATACCAAATTCAACAAATGTTTTCTTGGTAAGTTTTTGGCCATAAACCAGTAGGACTTGTTTTGTAGTTTGTTTTGACACCAAGATCATGTGATTACGATTTACGGTTTATGAGATATGCTCGTTTTATTGAAACCGGTTAAAACGGACGAATCGTTAAGATGGACTGACTTTACCAAGTCAAACGAGCCCTTTAAAAATGGTCTGTGATTATGAAATTTTTACAGGGGGTAACTTAGTCAGTTGTTAAATCCCTGTAAAAATTTGAAGACAAAAGGCTTAATTTTCGATTTTATAGAAATGTTTAAGTCAAGAATGCGCATGAGAAACCACTGCAGAAAGAAGCTATATTTAGAGCAACAATTGAGCTAGCAAAAAGATGTTCTTAATTATGAAATTTGGATGAAAAACCCTCTGGACAGTTAAGAAGAAGTGAGAAAAAGAATTTCATGAAAAAGTTTATTTTTCAATTTTATAGAATTTTTCGAATCATAGTTGCGCAAGTGAAAAACCCTTTTAGGGGACGAATTAAGACGAACTTTAGTTTCGTTGAAAATGACCTTTAACGAAAGTCGTTATGAGACCAATAATTATCCAAAAGTGGTTAAAGGATATCATGGACTTATAATAAGCCAAACGTGTAATAAGGATGTATCATTACGAAGTTGTGTCTTTACGTGAATAGTCGATTTGACGGGATCGTTTAACGAACTAACCGAACCGTATTGATTATTATAGATCATCACACTAGAAACAGGGCCCAGACTATTCCGACATTATCAGGCAAGTTTTCGAAACTTGTACTTCAGGTATTTTCAAACTGTTGTTGTTGTGGTATAACTGTTATGAACTGTTTTAAAATTATTTTTGCGAATCAGCATGAAATATATGGTTTATTTATGTTGATTTATAAACCTGTTTAGCAAGTACGTATGCATGAATACATATATACATGTATGCGATGATGTGTTAAAAGTTCCAAGTAGGGTATGATAACACCCTTTCTTAGTAGGGGAGTCGGAGATATTTCGTCCGGATAAGGACATAAAAACCCGGAAGTCTCCGGAGATGATATATGACTTATATTTAGTTTTAAAAATAATCCAATAAATATAAATTGGATATTTTCGGATTAAAAATTCCTTTGATGATATTAATAAATATTATTTGAATATTTATTAATAAGTTGAATATGATTTTCAATTGAGGATTGTGAGTAATTATTTATTTAATAAATATTATTTAAATATTTATTGAATATTCTAAGCTGATTATTTATTTAATAAATATTATTTGAATATTTATTAAATATTCCAGGATGATTTACAAATCATATTATTTATTTCAAAATTATTTAAAACTTTAAAAAATTATTTTAAATATTTTGTGATCGTCGAAAAAGTATTTAAAAATGGATCGGGTCCCCATTTCTTCACTGACTATAGCTTCATTCATCGAAAAGTATCGCTACCTCGATAAAACTTATCAAAACTCGGGAACCCAAGGTTTTGGGAGCTAGTATTAATTATTTTCTCCCTTCGCTACCAATAAGAAATGCACCCTACCTAGTAAGGAGGGGCTCAGGTTTGACTAAACACTCAAAAACTCCGACCAACTCCCAAATTATGTTTGATGATGCGATTTTTAGTAATCAAAATCCGTTGACTAAAGTCAACCCACACATCAGAGTTACTTCCTCAATTACTCATGGAAGTAAAGTTGTAATGATTATCAAACCAGTTGTCAAGCTTTGTGCTTGGGGGAAACTGAATTAAATTCTGTTCCTACGATGCATAGAATTCTCTCAGGGATTGGAGGAAGAGGGGACATCGCCTTCGGGCGTAGTCCAAATATTAAGGCCCATATGCGGTCAGGATGCGACCCGATAAGGGAACGTCGTCCTTCTACTAGTAAAGAAGCAGAGGCACGATATATTGGCTGATCACCAGATATCGTGGAAGAGGCTCCAGCATAATCCCATTCTTCCAATTGGAATTGTACTGTAACACTGTAATGAAAGCCTAGATGCTCAATTACCGATAGTGTTAACAGAATGATGAACTATTCAAAGTACCTCAGAAATTCTTCGTTATATTTCTGGATAAAGAATGAAAAATGTTTAATGATGGTACAATATCAGTATACAATATGGCATATGGTTTATGTTAACAAAAGTACTTTGAAAACTATTATTATATGGTTGAGCTGTATTGCTCACTCTTGCTTTTCTTTCATATATACCACCACACAACAACAGATACTCATGGCAAGAACAAGGCAGACCCTCCGCAAAAGCGTGCTAACCGGTCAGCAGTTTAGGAGACTGTTTACGAGGCAGGTACCAGGGCAGCACCCAGTAGCATTACCACAGGTGAGCAGACTAAGTTGGATAGGTTTACAGCTTAGGTTGGTTAGATTTATTTACAAGCATGACTTGTGTAAGTTTCTGAAAACCAAACCTCCTTTTTGACGCAAGTGCCACCTTAGATGGTAATTCCTTTTTAAGTTGAACTTTTGAGATTATGACAATTTGGGTTTGTAATAACTATTTCAAGATGGTTGTAATAACTTAGTAATATTTTAATTTCGTCTCTGAGCCTATAATCTGTAAATGTTGAGTGTGATTGGGATCACAACATACTAAAATGAAGATTAAGAATAATGAATATTAAAATGGGAATTAAGGATAGAGTGACAGCCTGGATCTCCGACCCCGGATCTAGGGGTGTTACATAAATTATATGATATTACTTGTATTTTAAATTTTAGATGTTAATTGGAAAATTTATAAACTTCCGTAACTTATCAAGATTCTCACGGTAAATGACTACGAATTTATCAAAAAGTTAAAATAGTTTATTGATTATTGTCGAAAATAATTGCACTGGTTTTGAATAAGGATTAGAAATGGACTATATGAATAATTTTATTTTATCATTTTAACTTGAAATAATTTTACATTTATATGGATAATTAATATTTTATTTTAATATAATAGTTATAATGTTCTAATAAAGAAATAATAATAATTGAAACATTTTATATAGATAATTATAAAAATTATTGGCTAAACTTTTATTTTAACTATAAAATAAAGCGTATTTAATATAAGTTTAATAGGTACAATTAATTACTAATTAAAATCCTATTAAATGCAAGGAAATTATTTTAATAAAAAAATAAAAAATGTGAAAAATCAAGAAAAATATTTTGAAGCTTCAGAGTGAAAGTCTCTCCAATCTCCGGCTATTATAATATACTAGACAACTAAGCCGCGCTTTGCGCGGTTAATAAAATTTTATTTTTAGCTACTAAAAATAATAAATTAATATAAAAATTAATAGGTATTTTAAAAATTTCTTAAAAAAAGTTAACTAAAACAGTTTCCATGAATTATTAGTTGGAATAATACTCTCATTATACATCAAGAATTTTAACAATCTTAAAAATATTATAAATATGCAAAATAGCAATTACAATATTAAATATTATATCCTTATATATAATAAGCGTGAGAGGGATCTTATCCATAATTTTGGTTTGGTCGCTGTACTACAAAAATAATCCCAACCGTCGAATCTAATATTTATAAAAATAGACGATCAAGATTATATCATATTAAAAAAGAAATTATAATCTAAATAGGATATAACTGTACTACCAAAATAATCTCAACCGTCAAATCTAATATTTTTAAAAATAGACGATCAAGATTATATCATATTAAAAAAAGGAAATTATAATATAAAAAGGATATCATTAAAAAAGGTTGTATTGGAATGAATTTTAAAAAGAAAATTATAATATGAAAAGGATTATTATATCCTTTATATCCTATTATATTAAATCTTATTATATAATAAAAGTAAAAGGGATAATGAACCAGTACTACCATAGGTCAAAGGTTCGATTCTACGATATTAAGTATAATATTTATTATAAACTCAAAAATAGTAACAAAAACTTGGGTTTCAATTTTAATTAACAAAATAAATATTTTATTTATAATTAAGTTCTAAACGTACCATTAAGAATCAATAATATATTATAATCTAATATTCATTATAGTATAATATATAAAAAAATTTAAATCAAATCTTATTACACTATAGATAAAGGTTCGATTCTCCTACTTTCGGTAAGAAAAAAAGAGGTTCTGACTCTCCTGTAGCAAGTACATACATTCGTGCATCACACGAGTAATAAGCTATATATTAAAAAATTACATAAAATCTGGAAAATACTTACAATATAGAAAATTTTGTATAAAAATTGAAAAAAGATCTACATGATTAAATAAATTTCACTTTTTATATTAAATAAAAGTTAAAAATAATTTTTGTGTAATATTAATATCTATACGTATGTATTTTAAAGTAATAATTCAAAATAATTAATTTTAATAATATTTATATACATGGGATTATAATGTTAAAAAAAAAATATTTTAATAATAAAAATATATATACAACTTAAAACTTTAATAATAAAATATAATTAAAAATATTACAAACAACCGTGCATCGCACGGGTTATAGGCTAGTAACTAAATAACATTTTTAATGCCGACACCCCCCTCATAATATACATGCTCATAAAGGTATAAGAATTTATATAACTAGAATATTAATTTATTTTGACATAATATAATAAAACAACATGTGTATAACATTTTGACACAATAAAAAATGAAGCAATGTTAACAATTTTAAGTCGTTAATTTTCATAAAAAATAATTTTAATTTTATACATATAATTAATATTTTATATTGAAATAATAATTATAATGCTCAAATAAAGTTTGTTAATCTTTTATATAAATAATATGAAGTAAATTTAATACACATATTTATTTAATAAGTGTAATTAATAATTATAAATGTCATTAAGATGCCATAATGAGTTATTTAATGCTCGAAAAGAATTTTAATAAAAAAATCAAAAAAACGACAATTCAAGAAAATTATCTTAAACGCTTTTGGTAACTTTCCGATCTCCAAGCATTATAATATACTAGCCTAAAACCCGTGCGATGCACGGATTTTTTTTAATATTGTATGAATTTTTTTCATTAGTTTAAATTACCTTTTTAAAACATGAATTTTGGAGCCTTAAATTTTTATATGAGATGATTTGATAATAATTATAAAAATGTTATCAGTGATATTTTTAGAAAATGAGGGATTTTAGTTAGAAAATATAGAAAAGATGATAGGTTTTAGTAGAAAAAGATAATCGGTTAATTATGATTTTATAAAATTATTATTTTATTTAATAGAACGCCCGTGATATGATTAGAAAAAGAAAGGATTTAGTTAGAAAAAATCAAAAAGGTAACATGTTCTAGGTGAAAAAGGTAATTGATTAGTTTATAGTAATTATGATTTAATTACGTTATTTTACTAAATACAATTGCTCGTAATATTTTTAGAAAAGGAAAAATTAATATTGTCCGTGATATTTGTATTAAAAGAGGGATTTTAGTTAGAAAATATAGAAAATATGATACGTTTTAGCTGAAAAAGGTAATAGGTTAATTATTAATATTATAATATTATTAGTTTATTGTATTAAATAAAATCGTCCGTGATATAATTTGAAAAAGAGAGATTTTAGTTAGGGAAAATAGAAAGATAACATGAAAATTAAAAGATGACATGATTTATGTGAAATAAGGTAATTGATTAGTTTATAGTAATTATAATTAAATTATGTTATTTTAATTAGAAAAATAGAAAAGATGATACGTTTTAGCTGAAAAGGTAATCGGTTAATTGTTAGTATTATAATATTATTATTTTATTTTTATTAAATAGAAATGCCCGTGATATAATTGGAAAGAGAGGTTTTAGTAAGAGAAAAGAAAAAAGGTAACGTGTTTTAACTTAAAAAGGTAACCGTCCATGATATAATTGGAAAAATAGAGATTTTAGTTAGAGAAAATAGAAAAGCTAATGCGTTTTGGCTGAAAAAGGTAATTTCAGTTAATATTAATTATAATATAATTATGTTATTTTATTAAACAAAACTGCTCGTAGTGTTTTTAAAAAAGAAGAATTTTTATTTAGATAAACTGTAAAGATATTGTATTTTTAGGAAATTATTAAGTCATTGAAAAAATAGAAAAGGTAATATGTTTAACCTGAAAAAGGAAATTAATTAATAAAGGAGAAATTTTAGTTAGATAAAATATAAAAGATATTGTATTTTACCTGAAAAAGGAAATTATTTATTTATTGAAAAATAGAAAAGATAATATGTTTAACCTGAAAAAGGAAATTGATTAGTTAGTATGATGGAAATTATTAAAATAGAACCGTCCGTGATATAATTTGAAAAAGAGAAATTTTAGTTAGAGAAAATAGAATGGTAACATGAAAATTAAAAGATGACATGATTTTATGTGAAAAAAGGTAATTGATTAGTTTATAGTAATTATAATTAAATTTTGTTATTTTACTAAAGAAAATTACTCATAATTTTTAGGAAATGAGAAATTAATGTTGCCCGTGATATTTTTAGAAAAAAATGGTATTTAATTAGAAAAAATATAAAATAAGATACTTTTTAGCTGAAAAGGTAATTAGTTTATTATTAGTATTATAATATTATTATTTTACTTTTATTAAATAGAAATGCCCGTGATATAATTGAAAAAAGAGAGGTTTTAGTAAGAGAAAAGAAAAAAGGTAACGTGTTTTGACTTAAAAAGTTAACCGTCCATGATATAATTAGAAAAAGAGAGATTTTAGTTATAGAAAATAGAAAAGGTAACGCGTATTGGCTGAAAAAAGGTAATTTTAGTTAATAGAAATTATAATGTATTTATGTTATTTTATTAAACAAAACTGCTCGTAGTGTTTTTAAAGAGGAAGAATTTTTATTTAGATAAAATCTAAAGATATTGTATTTTTAGGGAATTATTAAGTCATTGAAAAAATAGAAAAGGTAATATGTTTAACCTGAAAAAGGAAATTAATTAATAAAGTAAAAGATATTGTATTTTACATGAAAAATTAAATTATTTATTTATTGAAAAATAGAAAAGATAATATGTCTAACCTGAAAAAGAAAATTGATTAGTTATGATAGATTTTATCTATAATTGAGTAAGGATAAATAAGTAAAATCAACAGGTACAGTACCGACCAACCGACCGACCGACTGACCAACCAAACTTTTAATGTTTCGGCTTTTATATGATAGTATAGATTAAGTCATTGAAAAAATAGAAAATGTAATATGTTTAACCTGAAAAAGGAAATTAATTATTAAAGTAAAAGATATTGTATTTTACCTGAAAAGGAAAATTATTTATTTATTGAAAAATAGAAAAGATAATATGTCTAACCTGAAAAAGGAAATTGATTAGTTATGATAGATTTTATCTATAATTGAGTAAGGATAAATAAGTAAAATCAACATGTACTATACCGACCGACCGACCGACCGACGGCTTTTATCTAATAGTATAGTATACGTATAGATAGATTTATGGCAACTAGGCTAGTCATTTGATCCTCCAGCTTTTCCCCTTTCCCTTTGTGCCGGCCCAATCTTTACTTTTTCGCTTTTTTATTCGCCACACTGAAAGTCTGAAACAAGCTTCCTCGTTTTCTTTTACAATTCAAAAACCTGATATTGTTTTCATGCATATGCTATACAACCAGGCGTCGTTTGTTTCGTTCTGACGGAATAAGGAGTTCGAAAAGGAATGATTTGAACCTATTTGATCCATCAAAATTTATAGTATTAAAATTATTTTTAATTTATAAAAACTAAATTAAATATTAATTTTAAAAAAATTAAAAATAATTCACATGTTAATCTATGTTTTAATGATTTAAAATAAAAATTATAGTTGAAAATGAAAAAAATAAAGAAAGGAAAACGAAATACCAAGTAAAGTAGAGGATGGGAAATGAGATAGAAGAGATATTGGGTAATTTTAAAATTAAAAAGAGTTAAAATATGTAATAATTTTCAAAGCAAATCCGTAACCAATCGCCTCCTTAAAATATGTATTTTTTTATATGACCTCCTAAATATGTATGTGTAAATATTTTGCTGAAGCTGCAATTTGATATTTTTATTTTAATATTAAAATGGAATAAAGAAATACATTTCTGATGCAACATTTATTATTGTTGTTATATTTGTTTAATCTCAACACTGATTTTATATTTTTTCTAAAAAGCAAATTAGATTTCATGATCAATGTCATGTGTTGACAGTTGAGTTGGCTTGCTTTATTTCTTTTAAGAAAACATTAGAAATGGCGGAATCAATATATTCGAGTACCAAAGCTGGTGTTTTATTCTTTTCTTTTATTCTTCCTAGTTCCTGCAATACTCATGTACACATACATGGACAGGACTGGTCATTAGTTCGTTTTATATACTTTGTTTCGTATATTTTCGTGTTTTGTGTATATGAAATTAAATTCAAACATGATTTGTTAAGATTTTTATGTTCGTGTATCTTCGTATCATGTATTTTTTGTATCGTATCTCTTGTAATTTTAAATATAAATAAATAAAAATATTTAAATATTAGATTTTTAATTAAATATATACTAGTTGAGTCTTAAGTTAATAAGTCATAACGAGTTAAGCGTGGTGAAACTTTCTTAAACTTATATTTGAAACTATTTTTATTTTTTCTTTATAAATACTATATATACAATGGGACTGATTCAGGTGAGAACATGTATATGTTGGAGAACAATGAGAACACCACATTTCAAACTATTCTAAAGGGCCCCGTCAGGGACACCTAATACGAAAAAGTCTTATAATTCTACCCTCTATCCATTCATCAAAAAAAAATTTAAAAAAATGAAAAATGATGACGTGGCAGCAGTTTTCTTTAATTTTTTTGGTAACTTTTTTTTAAACTTTTTTTTTATGAATGGATAGAGAGTAGTTTTTAACTTTTTTTTTATGAATGGATAGAGAGTAGAATTATAACACTTTCTTGTGAAGGTACCCCTAGCGAAGCCCTTTTAAAATAGCATGAAATGTGGTGAACACTTTGTTCTCACTGTTCTCATAATAACATGTGTTCTCACTAGAGCATAATATTTATAATACGTATTTACATAATTTATAATATTTATTTAATTATTTATTTCATGTAATTTGGTTTGGTGTCATGTAACTAAGGCTAAACACAAAATCACAGAATCGACACCATGGATCATACGATTTACAATTTGTAACCAACAATAATAATACTCTTTTACGAAGCAAGCTTAATTTAATAAAATTAATATCATAATTATGATAGATCAAGAGTTAATAAAGACAGATGTATATGTTAGTATTTTAAATAACTTTATCCGATAAAGAATTTTTCAGAAATTAAATAATATTAGTAATATACAAAATCTTAAGCTATAATTCTTTCGGTTCTTCCTTTCTTTAAGTACACGGGTATATATATACACTAAGTTATGATGCATGTGGATATAAAAAGAAATAATTTAACATCTAAATTTTTTACATAGAATACAAATAATGATTACATTACATTATTTTTGGGGTGAAAAGCCAAAATGACCACATTTTAATTTCAGCTACCCAAAATATCCACGAATGAAACTGTCCGTCCTTTTTGCCCACAGTGTACGCATGTGTATCATGCGTACACTGAGATAGGCATTCAGGGAATGCGCATCTGGGGTCACGCATTCCCCAGATGCGCAATGATGTCAGCATGCGTCATTTCTTCGTTAACAGCTCTAGAACTCCGACAACCAAAAAATCGCCTGGAAACCGTCTTCCCCCGTCCATTCGATTCAGGCCACCTCCACAAAAACCAAGCACATCAAAATGATGTCCAGACGTTGTTCTACATATTGCCATATTCAGTTGATGAGTTCTGGCCCCGCAGGGGCGTGTACGAACGATCTGAAAACTCAATCGGAAAAAGCACTCGATTTTGGAGCTTTCATTTACGGCAAATCAAATGGAAAATGGTTGGTATGTTCTTGTAGAGTACGAAAAGGCGATCGTTTTGATATATGGCACGTTATTGAACGATGCCTGGAATGGACTGAATCGTTTGGTCAAAGATTTCGTCGATAAAACGACGTGGGCGCTGTTGGGAGACGATGAACAGTAGTGAGGCATACGCATGTTGGACATGCGTATCTGGGGTCACGCATGCTCAACATGTGTATCCTCAGTTACTGTTCATAAATTCGGAAGCAATTTTAACAAATGCCACGCATAGGTACGATGCGTGGTCGACCTCCACGCAATACTAACATGCGTATACCCTCCACGCATGTGTGTATTGCGCGATCCGTGGGTAAAAAGGGCGGACAGTTTCATTCGTGGGTATTTTGGGCAGCTGGAATTAAAATGTGGGCATTTTGGGCATTATTTCTTATTTTTTGAAGTTAACAAGTAGTATACTGTATATTTCTTAAAAAAAACAAGTAGTATATATTATTAGTTCAAATAAATGTTATATATATGCCTACCATTTATGTTGATGATAAAAATATAAAATAGAATTGCCAAACTGTATAAGTGTATCAGTAGATAATATCTCAATACTAATCAGTGAAAAAAAAAATATATATAACATAACATTAAAATGTAGTATCAAACTATCTAGACAAATAAGTTGGGTAGGATAAAACATTGTGATAACAAAGGGAAAAAAACTCGTTTAAATTAGTCACCCTGATAAAAACTCTAATTTGTAAGTACTTGGGTTGGTGGTGTTTGGGCTTTAGTTTGGTTCACACTCTTTTAAAAAAGTAAAGAAGCATAGTTTTTGACCGTTGCTTTTTCTCTCTCTCGCTCGCTCTCTCTCTCTCTCTCTCTCTCTCTCTCTCAAGAAGGCTCTTCTCTGTAGTCTGTACTCTCCTCTTCTTTCTTATCTTCCTTATGTTATGTAGTTCCCCCCTTCTTCCTTCTCAGGTACCATTATTTTCCCTATATCCTCTACACTTGTTTTGTATTTTTCCTTTTAGCTTCCGTTAAGCTATCATCATGTATTTTAATTTCTTCAGTCCTTTGTTTGCATGCAATCTTCACTTATATATGCATCTCTTTGTTTTCAAGTTTTCATTTTTACATGTACCTTTCTTCTTCCTCCTCCTCCAATTGAAATTATTGTTTTCTAATTGAATTTCCTGCAATTTTGCTCTTATATTGTATGTTCCCAATTGTGTCTATTTAGCTTCCGCTTTTATTACCATTGTTTGTTTTTTGCCTCACTACATACCTTTTTGACCAGATTGAATGACTAATCTCCTCATCCTTTTTTTATTTTTATTTTTATTTTGTATATTTATATATGTTCATCATGTGATATTGATATGCTTTACACCTTTAGCTTCTTTTATGTGACTTGTAGCCCCCTCTTCTATTACTACTTTTACAGATTTCTCCCCCAAATTTATTAATTTTATCCCAATTTATGCCCATTTCAGCTTTCTCCTTTACCCCCTTTTTTTTTAATTTTTAATCATACCCCCCCATCTGTTTTTTTCCTTGCTCTAGTTCAAATGCTTTTTCTTTTTCTTGTTTTTCTTTCATGCAGTTTCAATTAATGGATCATTTCTCTGTTTATCTTAATTGCGTATCGTTTTCCATTTTCCTTTTAGTAGTTGTGTGTGATCAATTCCTTTCTAGTTGTTTTCTATGTGTTATTCTATATAAAATCTTTGTAAAGTGCTTGAACTATAAGAAGAATAAGCAATAGACAATCATCTGCTGAATTGCAAACCGTAATTTATAAAAATTCTATACTTTATCAAAAATATTGGGTTACCTATTAATGTTATCTCACTTTTAAGCCATATCTCAGTTCTAAGTGAATTATCTGATTGATTCAAAACTTTTAAATATTAGTTTCATGATTTCTTTCTTTGTTTGCACTTCTACATGTTCAAAATTAATCTTGTTAAACCACTTTGCTTCTTATGAATAGCTTGAAGAATTTCTAGTCAATCTGGTGAAGACTGTATAAGGACTCCCTTGTGATTTGCATTCTGATTCACGGCTGGAAAACTCACAAGTGGGGGGATGGGATGTTCTACATCTAAGTTGGACAATGAGGAGGCAGTTCAGCTTTGTAAAGATAGGAAGAACTTCATTAAAGAAGCCGTTGAGCAGAGAATGCGATTTGCCTCCGGGCATGCTGCTTATATCCAGTCCTTGAAAAGAGTTTCTGCTGCTCTCCGAGATTATATTGAAGGAGATGAGCAACATGATCTTATGTTAGATGCATTTACAACCCCGGCCTTCACACCAATAAAGAAATCGAGCACTGGATTCATCTCTATATCTCCAAAATCTTTTACTGTAGCACCAATTCAATCCACACCCAACTCAACCATCAAAGTAAGTTATTTAAGATCAGGCGGAAATCCTTCAGTTTCTGTTGAGGAGAGACCACACTCCCCGGAAACGGTTAGGGTTGAAGCTTATTCACCCATTCACCAGTACGAGATGGATGGGTTTTTTGCAATGCAGTCCCCACCAATGAACAATTCATTTTTCAATTACTCCCCCATCCATAGACCAAGCTTTCCTCCCCCTTCACCGCGTACTTCCCAATGGGATTTCTTTTGGAACCCATTTTCATCATTAGATAATTATGGGTATCCTACAAGAACCAGTCTTGATCAAACTGTTTTGGATGATGACATTTCCGGGCTAAGACAAGTTCGAGAAGAAGAAGGGATTCCTGAGTTGGAGGAGGAGACTGAACACGAAGACCTTGAACCTACAGTTAATGTGAAGAATGAGCAAGCAAAAGTTGTGGTTAACAGTGCCAGAGAAGAAGTTCTTGTTGAAGATGATGACAGCGATGACGATGATGATTATGTAACAGACAGTGGAACTGAGTCTGAACATGAAGTAACAGGACCTGTCGAAGCCAAGCTTGAAGTGAAAAAGTCTCAAGGAAGTCAAAAGCTAGAAGTATCAAAGTCGCAGAATGCTGGGCAAGTTAGCTACCAAGAAACAGCAGTTGGTGATAATAGGGATGCTAATGAGGAAACCCCAGGCTTTACTGTTTACGTAAACCGAAGGCCAACTAGCATGACAGAAGTTGTTAAAGATCTTGAAGCTCAGTTCAAGATCATTTGCAATTCTGCTATTGAGGTCTCAGCTATGTTAGAAGCCAGCAAAGCTCAGTATACATCAACATCAAATGAACTCGCAGGTCAGAGAACATTCTTTGAGTTTTTATATATCTGTTCACCTAACAAATCCATCTTACAGTCAACAATTCCAGTGTTTTTAAGATATTACTCTGTACTCATCAACGTCAAGTGAACACACAAGTCAATTACCTCAATGGTTCACTTGATTTATGCTAGCTCTACAACTATCACAATTAATCATTTTAAAGTTTATGAGTCAATTAATCAAATGGACAAAAATGCGCTGCATCTTCGATATAATGATTGTTCCTCCTAGCATAGACTAATCATTAAAAAGTGTAAATATTTATTTTACAAATGCTTCTGATACCAGTTGCCATGTTTCTATTTTTGCAGCCATGAAAATGTTAAATCCTGTAGCTTTGTTGCGTTCAGCTTCTTCACGCTCATCTTCATCAAGATTTGCAATCAATTCTTCAAGCTCAAAAGATGAAGCTTATGAAAGCAGTAGCGACTTCTCTGAGGAGTCTTGTACGTTCTCTGGTAGTCACCAGTCAACTCTAGATAAACTATATGCCTGGGAGAAAAAACTTTACCAGGAAGTTAGGGTACGTCATTTAAACCAATTTAGCTCAATTCAATTTTTCACACCTGATGGCTTGCATATATGCATGTATTACACATTTGTGGGTTTAATGTCTGTCTACAAGTAGCAGAGGCTGCAGAGCTTAATAATCTACATCAGCTGAGCCTTCCTGATGTTAGATGAGCGATTATTATGTTGTCGTTAATATAATTTTAAAACATTAGTAATTAAAGAGTCTTTCAACTTTCAATCATCCCTTTTCTCAAGAAACTTGTTTTAACCAGTTAATATTTGTGTGACTCAACCTATTGGCCTAGGCCCGCTTAGCCATCTAGCTTGGATAAAAGGGTATAAATAAAATTGCATTTGGTGTTTTTTTCCTTGACAGGCCGGTGAACGGGTCCGCATAGCATATGAGAAGAAATGTTCTCAACTCCGGAATAAAGACGTAAAAGGAGATGATCCTTCTTCAGTAGATAAGACCAGAGCTGCTATACGAGATCTGCATACCCAGATAAAAGTTTCAATACACTCAGTTGAAGCTGTCTCAAAGAGGATTGAAACATTAAGAGATGAAGAGCTGCAACCACAGCTGTTAGATCTGATACAAGGGTATGAGTTATGACCAGCCTTCTGTTCTTACATTTGACATAATTATTTGAATATTTCCATGTAAGTAAATGATGCCATCATCTAAGTATCTCACCCTCCTTTTACTATGTTTCACACAAGTGTTGTCTAAATGCACTCTGATTCACGTATAATTTTAAAGCGCCTTTCTGGCACGTCTTATCTTGCAGAAAAGTCTATCCACCAGAATAAAATTTTCGTTTTTTTTTTCCTGCCCCTAATGTCTCTTTAACAACATGTGCCACAGATGACTGACCATTTCAAATCGGGTTTTTTCAACATTTATTAAAATACAAATATTGTTACTGGTTATTATCACAATATTGTGAACATAGCTACCATGTAACTATTAGTTATATATAGAACTATCACTTGAAGAAACTATAAGTTGCTTTTCCAAGGCTGTCATTACTTTTAGTCATATAAACTTTCCGTTGAAAACATCAAAAGTTGTTCTACCAAGGTTGTATTCCAAGGATGGATGTCGTTGAATAGTGAAATATATATATGCACTTACACGTACTTATGCACAATCTAACGAAGCACCTGTACATTTTAATGGTGATACACAGGCTAACAAGAATGTGGAAGGTAATGGCCGACTGCCATCTATCTCAAAAACGCATATTGGATGATGCCAAGCTTTTCTTAGCTGGAACCCCGTCAAAGTTGTCTGGAACAAAGAAATATACTCTAATGTCACCTACTGAGCCACATCGGCTAGCCTGTGCAGCTGCCAACCTTGGAAATGAGCTTAGAAATTGGAGAGCCTGTTTTGAATCATGGATCACTTCTCAACGATCGTACATACATGCATTAACAGGATGGCTCCTACGTTGTGTCAGATCAGACGCAGATGCTTCAAATTTACCGTTCTCTCCTCGTCGATCCATGGTAACGTCCCTGCCAATATACGGTATTTGCATACAATGGTCTAGATTTATCGATGCGGTTAGAGAGGTTCCAGTTCTCGATGGACTGGATTTTTGTGTGGCAGGTATCGGTTCCCTACATGCACAGCAGCTGAAGGAAGATTTTCGTCACCGGACTCCAACTGGCTCAAAGAGGTACGGAGGCGGGTTTTCAGCAGAATATAGCGGGAAGGAGATGGTGGAGGTTGGGCATTTGGAAGAAGATGTATATAGCGCAGAAAAAATGGTTGAAGTTGCCATTAGGGTACTCTGTGCAGGAATGTCTGTTGTTGTAACTTCTTTAACAGAATTCGCTATAAGTTCAGCTGAAGGATATGCTGATGTAGTCAAGCAATGGGAAAGTGCCCAGCGGGCGCGAAGTATGGGAGGGACTCGAAAATAGAGTATTTAGCACTTGGTAGGTAGATTAGTAAGGAAGTTAATGTAAATTATGTATGTCATAGACTCATAGAAAAATGGAAAGTATGATCTAGTTTTTTGGCTGGTTTTGAGAAGGCGGAAGAATATAGATTAGGAGGTGATTGGGAGTGAGATGCTAGATCTAGATATAGTTTTTGCAAATATAAAAAGCTATGCTGGCATTACAAGTCGAACTTCGGAATGATAATCACTTTGAAAGTTAAATATAACTAAGATTTATTAACCAAAAGATCTCGATAACTACTGTCTTGCAGAGCGAAATCTGTTTTCCGTAGCTTTGAGGGGATGTTTCTCTTTCTCACCATTGAAATTATTACCCCATGTAAACATAAAGGTTTGTTGCTGTTCCTCGAGCAAGACATGTTGCAAAACATAGTTGGATTATATGAGACTTTGAAAATAATTATTACATTGTTAGTCAAATTAATTAATTTATCTTTAATATTATTACATTGGTTGGATTGTATAATAATTAATTTACATAATTATATTGGTTGGATTGTCACTACCATCTATTATCTATTATATTAGTTTTTAATATTATTACATTAGTTTTTTTAATTAATTTATCTTTAATATTATTACATTAGTTTTTTTAATGTCTCTAGCACGCATTTCCATGCATATAAAAAACATGTTTGTAGATATTATTTTCTCATTTTTTTTGTTTTGTATAAAAATAGGATGTTCAAACTTTTATACAAAACAAAAAACTCGAAAAAATAATACTTACAACTTTGTTTTTTATATGCGTAGAAATGCGTACCAGAAACTTGAAAAAAACTAGGACATTTTTTATGGGACGGAGGGAGTATATAATACCACAACATGTACCATTTTAATCCATGTTAAATTATTATTTTAACCTTCTGCATTCATTAATACACATCAATTAAAATTCGTATTTAATATGTGCATTCATTAATATAACATTCATTAATACACATCAGTTAAAACTTGTATTTAATAAGTGCATTCATTAATATACATCAATTAAAATTCGTATTTAATATGTTTATTTAATACTATCTACTTAATTATAACACTTTCGTTACATTGCAATTAACTAAGTATTCGAAACAGTGTGTGTCTCGCACGAGTATAGAAGCCTTGGAAGTTGGAACTTGAAGAAATAAAACATTAACATCAGTTGCTAACTACAAATTTTTGCTATGCAATCTACAGAATAAATTAATTTTTGTACCGAGTATTTTTACTTTATAGAAATGTGTCTAATACAATATTTTTTTATACTTTCTTGACTCTGGTGCATTATTTGACATTCTGTAATATCAAATACAAGAAATACATGACTCTGAGTACTTTGGAAAAATAAAGGGTACATTTGAATTTTTTAACCAAAATTGGAGATCTTGAAATGGGGACAAAATAAACGTTGATTAAAAAAATGCGCTAAACTGAAAAGAATTTTAATCGTCACAATATCAATTGCTAATATTAATATCAAAACGTAACGAGAAAAACTACAATACCAATTATAAAATAGAACAATCCCGTGCCTTGTACGGGAATTGAAGCTAGTTTAAGATAAAAGCATAGATAAATACAAAACATAAGTGTATAGAATTATATTACAATTTAATTAGAATCAACCACCCAAACTACCTAAAAGAATAGGATTTATTTTCAAAACCATAGTTTAGGATTTATTTACACATAGATCGCCATTTTCCTAAACCATAGTTTAGGGTAGAAACCAAAAAAAAAAAAAAAAAATTATCTAGTGTTTCTTATGAATTTTGATTACTCTAAAGAAGATAGAACGACACTGTTCAACAATTAAACATACACTAATGCTCCTGACAAAAAAAACGTACACTAATCGCTTTCGGTTTCCCATTAAAATGGCACTACATCTGGCAATTAAACAACTGCATTGAATTTTATCAACCGAAAAATTATAAAATAAAAAAAAAATGGCTTCATATTTAAATGTCAACGGATCAAACTCTCTGAAAATATCCTGAATCCATCCAAAAAGAGGAAAAACTTGAGGGTTTACTCATCAAGTACAAATAGATCTGCATTAATTGATGAAAGTAGCTGGGCATAAAAATAAAAAAAAATAATAAAAAAAAAAGCTATTTCTTGTTCAGTCATCCATAGATTGAACCATCATCATCATTGTCAAGCTCCATATCAACATTATCCGATCCACCAAAAAGAGAGAGAAAAATAAGAACAGCAGCAAGCTGGGTAACCAAGAAATATTTGGCCCTTCTTCTAAAAGTTTTTTCTTCCTCTGTCTTTTCCCTTTTGGGTTTGCTCCTCGGATTTGAACCTGGATGAAAAATAGTACAGGGGCTCATGAATCAGTAAACCAAACATAAAGAAAGGCAACAACAAGAAAGTGTATAGTAGACAGCGCAAAGTTAAATTGTCCGAGGTTTAACTTTGGAATGGAAATGTGTCCAAGGTTTCAACTGAGTTCCCAAATCAATAATTTGGGAAGATATAGCAAGTTCACAAAATGGGGGCAACAGGAGTACCTTTGTATGTAATAACCCGGAATAAAACTTAGCAATGTGATAATTCTAAACCTTGAGCATTAATTTAGGATAAGAAGCTCGTTAAACCTTTTATCTCAAAACTAGGGGTCATTTACTGTACCAACTATACTATGCATTTAAGGTACTAACTAGGGCTTAAAATGCAATCTCTTTTAATAGGATCATTGCATGCTCAACATTAATTAATTTCAGCGATAAGCACTATAAACATATAGCTGGATCCTCGACTCCTCATTAGCTACGTTTTCAAGAGCCAACATTAGATGTGTTTCTCATCCTACCGGAAAAGATTACAGTCTAACCTTCATGATGGATTGAGCCATAATATTCAACAAAAAAAAACTAGTGATATGTTAGACAATCATACTAAGCAATAGACTTCATCATGGACTTGTTCTGAAAATTTGAGACCCTAAAACGATAATTGATATACACCATAGTATCATAATCATGGCTTAGACCAGCAAGGAAAGCAATTGAAAGGCTTTCCATATTCAAAAGTATTACAAAATAGTCAAAGTATTTAATATATTTTGGGACTTACGCCAGTTTGATGAACCTCTTCCAGATGCAGATGTTGATTGATACGACTGAGATTGTGATCCAGAAGACAAAGGATCCCCAGGTTGTAGGCCAGATGATGAGTTACTAGTATCAACGTAATTTGTCATGAAGCTTTCAGCAGACTTTACAAGATTCGTATGGGTCAACAGCTTGCTCCTCAGATCTGACGTTTCCTAATTGAACACGAAGGAAAAATGAAGGACCCTCGTGTAAATATATACAAACTTATATTTCTTCAGGACATCAGTGAAGCTAAATGTCTAAAAGAAACATTAACATTACATACAGAACAAACATCAAAATAAATTGAGGATAAATCCAACAAGTACCTTCACTCTATCACAGGGAAATTCACGTCACATCTTATAAGTGTTCCAATATATCAAATTTTTATTATTCCCTCCCTCCCTCCCTCTCTCTCTCAACGTGGTATTGCATATCAGCAAACCCGTCTTTCCCACACAGGACTACGGATATTAGCAAGATAAAAATTCGGGATAGATTTGTACTATGTTTACTTAGATATGACTATAATCAACAGAATGGTGCACAATCAAATAAACAATTCATCACATTGAACAAGTGCAAGTGCTTAGCAAGCACTATCCAATCAATCAGACAACGAAAAGGCACAATAATAACTTAGGCTAGTGAATGGATTTCTCTCCTTATTTTTTCCTCCAAAGTTGAAGTACCCCTATAACTCGGTCACTGTTTCGTATAGGTGAACACTTTCCACCCCCTGTGGCATATAATCAAAATATCAACCATTATTCAATAGATCATGGCATCACGCAAATGTGTTTCATCCGTACTAGCTACTATGAACTCGCGAGTCAAATTAATGCAATAGCTCTCCTTTGAGAAAAGTAGGTCATTTTGGCTTGCTCCACCACATTAGCAACATGGTTCCATATATATTTAAATTAATTTGCAATGTACTAACAAGCTTAGTAACATCCCGAGGAAGCCCCACAAATTAGCTTCTACAACTATTAAAAGAATAAGATCCAAAACAAAACTCACAGGCAAAGCATGGAGCGTGAAAAGTACATGCCCAAGAAGTAAAGCATCCAAACTCGTAGGCCTGTTTTAAATGAAAACAAAGAGCAATATTAAGATAACAAATTACTCACTTATTCATGATCCAGACTTGATGCAAATTAGAGATAGATGATGATCATGATATGTAACCTGTAATTATAGCTACAGTGTATTCAAATATTACCTGCTTTCAAATAAATATAAATCTTCACCTAGCCTGGTAGACAAAGCCTCGTAAGCCTTCGTTGCTTTACTGTAAATCTGTCCACGAGGAACTAGTGAATTATTTAGAGTTTAATGAAATATGTGTGCATCTGTGGAACAGGGGGTTTAGAGGGAAAAAAAACAGACGAAAGATGTAATCATCCACTCTCGTGTGGCCCTATAAGGAGGAAATCAAGTTTACTCCATGAAAAAATACTTCACTATCCAAGTCAAAAATAGCAAGTATATTAATACTCCTTAAGTTTTCTGTGACAAAGTATAGATGGTGGAGAATACCTCTTTCTCTCTACGATCAGCATTTTCTTTTGTAATGCCAAGTAGTTGCTTTGCAAGACTTACTTGCTTATAGTACAAAAACTTTGATATGGGCCACGGGAGATCTGAATAGTAAATCTTGTGTGCAGAAGTTCGATCAGAACCCACCCAAAGTTCATACATGACAGCATCAGCAAGCCAGGAAGTAATCATAGCCTTAATGGAAATCCATTCAGGAATGACATCCAGTCCAGTATCCAAATCAACAATACCATCTTTTTTAAGAGTCTCAATCACACCGCCATTCTCATTATTATAGGCAACATAGCATTCATCAGTCTCAACATAAGGAATTTGGTCTGACAAAATTGAAAAACATCAAAAATTTATGGTCTAAACTACAAGTAGAGAGTGCAGATAGCGAGAGAGAGGGGGGGGGGGGGAGAGAGAGAGAGAGAGAGAGAGAGAGAGAGAGAGAGAGAGAGAGAGAGAGAGAGAGAGAGAGAGAGAGCAGTACCTGAATCAGGATAGGTGAGATTATAATTAAAAGAAAAGGGAAGGGCAGTAAGTTTGAGAAAAACGTAAACAGGCAAACAAGAAGGGCAGGCAGTAGGAAGGCCAAAGCAAGCTTTTCTAGCCACCAATGTTATCTTCTTTCCTCCTTCTTCCATGGCTGTGCCTGCATAAATCAAATTGTATCAGGCAGAAAGATTAAACCCCGATTCAAAGCAATCAAATAAATCATGAAATTTGAATGCTACCTGTTGTACTAGTTTTAAAGCTCGCAATTTCTTCAATTCGTCCGTTGCTTGCTTTCTTGTCTCGATGCCCCTTTTAACTAGGGTTTTTTCTGGGTTTTAGACCCAGCTTTCTTGTCCAATAATTCTTTACTCTTCTTCACAAGAGGAAAAAAGAAAAGAAAAATAAATAATTCCTTACTCTTTTATTTTACTTATTATTATTATTTTTTGGGAAATTCTCGACTTTTTTTGGGTTTTAGACCCAGCTTTCTCGTCCAGTAATTCTTTACTCTTCATCACAAAGGAAAAAAGAAAAGAAAAATAAATAATTCCTTATTCTTTTATTTTACTTATTATTATTATTTTTTGAAAATTTCTCGATTTTTCCAAATGATGTCATTACATATCTTGGTCTTACAATCGGCACCCCTAAAATAAGGAATTATACTTATCTCCCGTTAATGAAAATGTTAATGAAATATTAAGTTACTATTTTTTTTTAATAATTCTCATTGGTATCCTTCTACAATTGACTTTTTCAAATGGTACCATTTTAATATTAATGAAATGAAATGATTGTTTTTAATTAAAATAAAATACTACTCCCTCTATCCCATATTTCTTGTCTTATTTGACTTTTACACGTATTTTAAGGTGCTTTGACCGCATAACTATATTTAAATTTTTATTCACAAAAAAAAGAAATTAAAAATAATTTGTGCAGCTATGCAGTCAAAGTACCTTAAAATACGCGTAAAAGTCAAACAAGACAAGAATTATGGGACAGAGGGAGTAAACAAAATAAAAGAAAAACTTAAGTCGGATGGACACCATATCAGTGGGATTCAAGTAAAAAGAGTGAGAGTTAGGGTTCGATTAGAAAGGAAAAATAGGGAAAAGAGAATTTTCCACTATCATCACCATCATCTCATATGAACTTGCAGGTATGTGTACGATTCACTTATATAAATGTGTTTCGTTAATATGTGTTTTACTCATATGATGGTCTCCACCGGACTTAAGCTTATCTTTTATTGCGTTGTCTTTTATTTTAATTAAAAGTAGTTATTTCATTTTATTAAGAGTGAAATGACATCATTTGAAAAAGTCATTTGTAGAAGGCACCAATGAAAATTATTCAAAAAAAATAGTGAATTAACGTTTTCATTAACGGAAGGGTATGACAAGTGTAATGTGAAAATAAAAACAGAAATGAAACTGAAACCAAACCAAAATCGAAACTGGTAAAAAACGATAAAAATCAAACCGTTTAAAACCGAAAAACCAAAAAATCGAACCGTTACAAGCGACTCGATTTCGGTTTTGGATTTAATGAACCGGAAAAAACCAAACCGATCCAATTACTAAAATATATTATAATATTATTAAAATATCCATATTATTATTTATTAGATACCATTATATATTATATTTTATAAATTTTAATATACATATATTGTAATGAGAAGTCATGAATGAAAATGTGGGTTTTATATTTGATTATTTGGGCCTCTGATACTAGATCAATTACAGAGACTTGGTTTTACGCTCTATTCTGTTGCTTTTCTTGGTAAGTGTTTGCAAATGTAACTGTGTTATCTGTGTATTATTGTGTTCATTATTCAATACTAGTTTATAGTCCGTGCAAAGCACGGTTACTTTTAATTTTTTATAATTTGCTTATAGTTTAGTATAATAATATTATAAATATTAATTTTAATATGTTATTGGAAGAATTCGAACATTACATCTTTGTATATAATAATTTTTAGTATTAAAATATAAATTATTATGTTATTGGCGGGAATCGAACCTCAGACTTTTGTATATAACAACTTTTAGTATTGTTGTATCTAACGATCATGACTATTTGAGTTGAAGATCTAACAGTTGTGAATGATGGATAACCAAAAATGAGGGGATAACCAAAATAGGGGTTAACCAAATTACAAATTATACCCCATTTCGCTTAATATAGTATAGTATAGATAATCTATGTTATTTCCATTATCATATTACCTGATATGTCTATTATTATTTATTTGTTTTTATTTTTATTTGTGGCTTTACATATTTCTTTTATTTTTTACTCTGGTATTTTGTATGTTCATAGGCTTTGCAATGAGCCCAAGAGTATTTTTTTTATTTTTTCCGGTTTTACAATCGAAACCTAACCGAAAGCAACCGAATCGAGCTTTTTGAAACCGAAACCAAATCGTGCAGTTTGGTTACGGTTTTCGATTTTTAAAATCGATAACATGTGATTTTGGTTTTGATTTTATCCAAAAATTGAGCCGAATCGAACCATGATCTCCCCTAATTTTATAGAATGTTATTCCTAAGATCAAAATATAAAATGTCATCATTTGTAAAAACCAATTGTTGAAGGTCCACCTATAAGACTTTCCCTTATTCTTTTTCTCACCAAACAACAAACATCTTCACTTAATATGCTCTGTTCCGGAAACAAAATTTAATATTAAAAATGAAAAAAAAAATAACTATATAAATGTTGGGAAAAATTCACTATATTACACAACAATAAGACAGTGATATATATTAAACAAGAATAGGCAATTAACCAAATAACGAAACAAAACACGAAGGCATAAATAAGAATATAATCAGAGACTGTAATCAACAAGAAAAGTAAGAAACACTTATCTCTTACAGTAGCCTTAGCAAAGACAACAAGAGAGAAGAACAGTTGAGTCACCAAGCCTTACAAGAAGACTTGGCTATTCTTTAAGAGATTATTGTCCCACTTACGTTGTGTTGGGTTGCAGCAATATCATTTTCAGGATAAAACAGCACTGATCAAACTGGTCACAGCAATAAGACTTGGCTATTCTTGAAGAGATTATCAGTATTTGACGTCAGGATCTGATCAGGACTTGACCCATCAGTATTTGATGTCTGACCAGGTCCATCGGGATTTAATCCAAGTACTGATCCTCAGTATACTGCTGTAACAAATAAAGTCTGATTTCATGTTCCTGTTAAAATAAATCAACAACTAATTCAAGAATCAGGTAATAAAATTCCACCTCGCCCAGGTCACCTCACGTACGCAAGACGCAGAGACATTCGCCCATGCCGCCCTTCGACCCGACCCGTGTCGTGTCGTGACGAGGCGAGGCGGCGACGAGTGTGTGTGCGCGCGCGCGAGGCCCACGCTACCACTATGCACACCCACATGCCTTAGTAGTTGTGCACTACACTTGCACATGGAGCTATATAAAGCCACCAACCTTTCATTACCAATTCAATGGGGGACTCAAGTTATTTCAACTATAACAACCCACATAACCCATGTCAAATATCCTTCTTTCAACTCAATTTAATTATGGATTACATTAATAAAATGTCTTAGATCTAAACATGAAAGTTTAAGTCCTCATTACAAGGAACAAACTCCACTTGTTAGTTTTCGAAAATTCTTTCAAGAACATACTTGAAATATGCCTCAAACTTTCCATTTTCTAACAATCCCCCACAAATATATACAAAAATGCATATTTATCCTCATCATGACTTGTTTTTCAGAGTCGGTACCCTTCCGGGTTTGAACCCTCCTAAGTCCCTTACTTCGATGGCTACCGGATATAGATGGAATATTTCATCTTGAATCTCTATTCGTTTGATGTAACCACACTCCAAATACGACGACAAGTCAAAGGCTGTGGTGCTGATCTATAACTTTTGCTTAAAACCCTTAGCTACTAGTCTAGCTTTATACTTATCTATTGAGCCATCCAAGTTCATCTTCCTTTTGAAGACCCATTTACATCCTATAGTAGAACATCCTGGAGGAAGATCAAATAACTCCCATTTTCCGTTAGAAACAATAGAGTCAATCTCACTTTTTACCGCACCTTTCTAGTACCAAGATTCTGAAGAATCCATGGCCTGTCGGAAAGTTAAAGGTTCATCCTCGATATTGTAAGTGATAAAATCAATTCCAAAATCCTTGACTACCTTGGCACGCTTACTCCTTCTAGGTTCCTCTACTTCATCAGGAGTAGAGCTACTACTAGGATCCGCCCTCATATTTGTCATCCTTTCCACATGATCAGGAATGGAACTCGATGTTTGAGTGGGATCATCATCAGAAATACCCTGAGGTATACCAGTCTTCATAGGGAACACATCCTCAAAGAATGTTGCATCACGAAATTCAACTATAGTGTTAGCCATTATTCCGTCTATGTCAGACTTTAACACTTCTCATAGCCGTAGTGTTTTCAATATAGTCCAGAAAATGCAATCAATAGTTTTCGGCCCTAGTTTCTTTTTCTTGTGTTCACGGACAAGTACCTTTGCGAGGCACCCCCACACACGAAGATACTTTAAACTAGTCTTTTAATCTGTCCATAATTCATAAGGTGTTTTATCCATATGTTTCATAGGAACTCTATTCAGAATATTTCAAGCCGTATTCAGAGCCTCCCCACACATGTACTTAGGCAACCCCGAATTAATCAGCATATTATTGATCCTATTTTTAAAAGTTCCGTTCTTTCGTTCTGCCACCTCATTAAACTCAGGTGTGTATGGTGCAGTCACCTCATGAACTATACCATTGGTCTTGCAAAGTTCATTAAACGAGGTACTTGTACACTCACCACCTCTATCAGATCTCAAATGTTTAAGTACTTTACCAGTTTGTATTTCAGCTTCAGTTTTGAACATAATGAATTTTTCTAGTTCTTCATCTTTATGTTTAAGCAAATAAACATAACAGTATCTACTGCAGTCATCTATAAAGGTAATGAAATATCTTTTATTATCCTTAGTCACTATGCCACTAAATTCACATATGTCCGTGTGCACTAAGCCTAACACTCCTGAATCCCTTACTACATTATGAAAGGGTTTCCTAGTTTGTTTAGCTGTCACACATACTTGACATTTAGATTTCTTATCAATGGCATGTTTTGGAATCAACTCTAAATTCATCATATTCTTTAGAGCACCAAAATTCAAGTGACCAAGATGTACATGCCACAAATCAGATGATTCAACACAATTAATAGAAGGAGCAACATTATCATTAATAAAACCACCCAAAACAGGCTCAACATTTATTAAAAACAATCCATCAGACAAGTAACCTTTGCCAAAAAATACACCAGTATGTGTAATAACTACTTTATTACATTTCAAAGAAAGTTCAAAAGCATTCTTCACTAAACTTCCACTCATTATATTTCTACAAATATCAGGAACATGATGCTCTCTAGTGAGGGATAGAACACGCCCAGAAGCAAACTTCAGGTCCACGTTTCCAATTCCACGAAGTTGAGCAGCACTCGCATTCCGCATCGTCACAGTCATGCCATGAGTTTGTTGATAAGATGCAAAGAGAGTAATATCAGTACAAATATGTACATTAGCTCTAGTATCAATCAACCATTCATGAGACGAATAAGTAGAAAGAAGTACAGGGTTGTAGGTTACATACCCGTTGTCGGTTTCAGAAGCATCAGCCTCACCAACAACCATGTTAACCACAGACCCACCAGTGGTACCAAACACAGTATTAGCTTGTGCTCCTACAACAGATTTCTTAGCTTTTTTTACAGGACAGTCCTTGCTCCAATGACCAACATGTCCACAAGACCAACATGGTTTGTTTACCTTTGGTTTCTTAGCCTCATTCTTGTCATTTTTAGGCTTAGTGTTATCCTTCTTAGCGACAGACTTTCTTTTCTGTCCTACAGTCACAACATTCACCTTCGAACTCCTAGCATGTTCAGCAAGCATCACATGCCCTTGTTTGGACTTGTGTTGTTCCTGCACAGAGATGTCCAACATAAGGTTTGTCCAAGTAATCTCTCCTTTCTGTCTTTTTAGGGAGAGTTCAAACTCTTCCCAAGACTTTGGGAGCTTTTAAATTACTGACATAACCTGAAACTTCTCAGGAAGGTCCATACCGAACTCCTTCAAAGCATGCACCAACATCTCAAACTCGTGTACCTGCTCAGTCATGGATTTAGTATCCACCACTTTAAAGTCAAGGAACCTAGCCACAGAATACTTTTCCAACCCTTGCGAGTCAGTATTATGTGTCTGGTCCAGCTTCTCCCATAAGAGCTTAGCTGTGTAGGAATCCGATGAATAAAATCAAATAGAGTGTTCGCTAAAGCTGCCAGAATTGCAGCCCTAGCCACCCCATCCTTTTCTTCCAACATAGCATAAGCCTTAACAGTTTCAGGTTTTTCTTAACCACAATTGGTTTTTCATACTGCACCGTCGGCCATAGACCCTTTACCGTAAGCCACAGTTTAATTTTTTTCTACCAACGAGAAAAACCAACACCCCCGCTGAATTTATCAGGCATTCCTGACAAATCAATAGGCTGTGGGAAACGGTACGTGGTCCAGTCGATAGTAGGTGCAGTAACACCAGACCTAGAGCCAGTCTCAACAACAGGAGTTACAGTTTCATCAACCATCTTGTTAATTAAAAATAGATAACACAATAATCTCTGCAAGATTTTTAGGAAAAATTCACTATATTACACAACAATGAGGCATTGATATATATTAAACAAGAATAAGCAATAAACCAAATAACGAAACAAAACACAAAGGCATAAACAAGAATATAATCAGAGAATGTAATCAACAAGAAAAGTAAGAAACACTTATCTCTTACAGTAGCTTTAGCAAAGACAACAAGAGAGAAGAACAACTGAGTCACCAAGCCTTACAAGAAGACTTTGCTATTTTTGAAGAGATTATTGCCCCACTTACGCTGTGTTGGGTTGCAGCAATATCACTTCCACGATAAAACAGCACAGATCAAACCGGTCACAGAAACGGAGAGATCAACATCGACTAGCACCTCAGTTTGCCTGAGAATTATGTATATAGACTGTATGTATTGATAGAGAGAAACAGTGCAGAGAAGAAGAAGAGAGAACTAGGGTTTTCAATCCTTAGA
The DNA here is from genome assembly GCA_036435485.1 of Saposhnikovia divaricata. Classification (NCBI taxonomy): domain Eukaryota; kingdom Viridiplantae; phylum Streptophyta; class Magnoliopsida; order Apiales; family Apiaceae; genus Saposhnikovia; species Saposhnikovia divaricata. The sequence continues at coordinate 206,553,765 of CM071601.1, read as the reverse complement.
AGCGTATCTTTTATCCAAACGTAATATTCTGCATATATAATATACAAAATAAAAACGTAACTGATATACAACAAAAAAGGAAAGAATTAATTATTCTAATTTAATCGCATTAACAGCAGCAGATCAGAATTTATTTTTCAGTTACAGTAGCATCAAGATTTGACCGTCAGGATCTGATGTCCATCCGGATCAGGATTTTTCATGTTCCTGTTAAAATAGATCAACAACTAATTCAAGAATCAGGTAATAAAATTCCTCCTCGCCCATGCCGCCTCGCGTACGCGAGACGCCGAGACATTCGCCCAAATCGCCCTTCGACCCGACCCGTGTCGTGACGTGGCGAGGCGGCGGCGCGTGCGCGCGCGAGACCCACACTACCATCATGCACACCCACATGTCTTAGTAGTTGTGCACTACAATTGCACATGGAACTATATAAAGCCACCAACCTTTCATTGCTAATTCAATGTGGGACTCAAATTATTTCAACTATAACAACCCACATAACCCATGTCAAATATCTTTCTTTCAAATCAATTTATTTATGGATTACACTAAGAAAATGTCTTACATCCAAACATGAAAGTTTAAGTCCTCATTACAAGGAAAAAACTCCACTAGTTAGTTTCCAGAAATTCTTTCAAGAACATACTTAAAATATGTCTCAAATTTTCCATTTTCTAACAGTAAATGTACAAGATATATGGGTAACAAGTTGCGTCGCAAATTTTCGTTGAATAGCAAACCCAATCCTACGAAATACATATTCTGCTGAACTACCAAATATTTTTATTATTATCATCTCTATCTTTCTTTTTTCTTACGTTTTTCCCTTAATATTTGTTTACACAATTATACATTTTCTTTTCTTTTATCTTTTAATTCGTGATTTACTAAATTTCTGAATTTTTTTGATAAAATTGATTTCTATTATAAAGAAACTTAAATTATTAATACTTTATAATTTAGTACATCTATCCAATTGATATTATAATTTTAAAAACTTATTTTATTTTATTAATTTATACATTAAATTAAATTGATATTCGATCATGGATAACTAACTAGTATGATTGGAATGAAATGAGATATATTTAGCTAGTAAAATTTTAACTTATTAGTATGTTACATCATATTGATTAATTTAGGTGTTTGCACTAAATTACGCAAGCGCACGTAGTCACAAGTAATATAATTAAAGTTCGTTCCGCAGAGATCTGGTTAAGTTTTAATCAGTAAATATGCCTATGCAACAATGTTTGGTTTTAATCCACTGCTAAAACAAATAACAATTTTGGTATTGATTATCTAAATTAAACTAGGATGCAAATGTTAAACTAAGAATTAAATTAACTAATGAGATTGAATTCGAATTACTAATATGAGAATAACATGGGATCCTAACTTCATTAAATACTTCCCTTAGATCTGACGCCTTTAATCTCTATATGCAATGGTTTTGATATCTGATCGGATAACACGAATCAAGTATACGCTACCTGTCAGCATACACATACCAAACTAAACATACATCCACAAAAGAGATAGAAGATGAATAGACACCAATTATGCTTAGACCCTATATGTCTATAGAATTTGAAAACATAACGGTTGAAGAACAGGTTATCCATTAAGATCACATAGGGTAGTATAAGTATTTTCATCTCACACCACGAATCATATTGATAAACAATTATGAACCTATGCTAGCATGACAAGTTCTAAATCTCAAGATCCACTTTCACTTCACAAGAGATTAACAATTAAATTTAGATGTTAGCTACGCATCTAAAAGCATTAATGATAAGTGCATATTTTTGCATATTTTTATTACCTATTTATTGCTTGAACTCGTGTTTTAATAATTTATTTTGTTGCATTTCAGGTAAATCGTAAATAAATAAAGAAATGACAAAATAAATAAATAAAGTGCAAGGAAGGGAAAAAGGAGGAAGAAAAAGGACCAAAAATGAAAGAAGGAAAAGAATTAGGAGCTTGGAGCAAAAGGAATATTTCAAGACAAGTGGAAGGTGGAGATCATCCCAACACATTAGAAAAGTGTATGGACAAGATCAACTCTTCAAAGCTTAAGGGGGCAGGAAACAAATAGATGGCTAGAATTTCACCACCACACAACCCAAATGTATGGTGGGGATTTACCCAACACCCCCCTTAACCCTAATTCCTATCCTATAAATACCCCCTCACCCCCCTTGTATTTAGTAACTTAGATTTTAGGGTAGTTTAAATTTCTTGTATTTTTTTTAGTTTCAAATCTTGTAAACACTCCTATTATAATTAATGCAATTTTTATTTTTACTTCTTGCCTTGCTCTTTCATTATTGTTGTCTTGTTTCGTTATTTTCGTAAATCCAAGTAGTGGATAAAGTAGCGAAAGCTAACCACTATGGGTTGAAAGTAACGAAAATTTACTTTCTTGTTCGTAATTTTAGTTCATAATTTTGAACCTTTAAAAATCCATTTTATTGTGGGCATTCGTAGTTTAATTTAGTGTTAATTCATAGTTTAGCCCCTTTAGAAATCAATTTTAAAGTGGGTCATTAATTACAAATCATTGCTTTAGTGTAAGTTTAATTTTTTTTAGTTTGCTTCTTAATTTTTATGTTTAATTTTCAAAATTAAAAAAATTCAAAAAAAAAACAAAAAAAAAATTACTTAGAATAATTTTAGAAAGCAAATTTTGTCCTTGAATTTTCTTTAATTCGAAGCCAAAGCTATCCATATCCCTCCCCTGTCTTTTCTTCGACATAAAACACAAACATCACCCTCCTTCTTCTCTCTCTCTCTCTCTCTCTCTCTCTCTCTCTCTCTCTCTCTCTCTCTCTCTCTCTCTCTCTCTCTCTCTCTCTCTCTCTCTCTCTCTTTTTCTTTCCCCCATAATAACGCCAACTCCCCATTTCGTTTCTAAATTGATTCAGCGTGGTTGATTCTTAGTGGCGTTTACTTAAAAAATCCAGTCCGAGTTTTGTATTAATTTGAGATGGGTTTGTTTGTGCGTCTTAGTGGGTTAAATATTGTTGAATTGTGATTTTTATTCATCGTTTTTTTTGTTGAGTCCTTGGCTGTTTTTGTTTTTGTGGTTTTGCTATTTTTTTTTCGAATTTTTCTGACGCTGTATCGAGTTGCTGTTAATGATTGTTGCTTTATCCTGGTTTCCTAATTAGTCGAATTCGAATTAGAATTTAGTCGAATGGTTTGCTTGCAAGTTCGAATTCATGTTTGAGTCTAGCTACTTCGTTTTTTTATTGAATTGTTCGAGTTGCTATGGTTTACTGAGTTCAATTCCGGTGATTGCATGGGTTTAGTTGTGTTTTTGTTTTGTTTGTTGACTCATTACTGCGTTCGTTTCTGTTCGTTTGTCCTGTTAATTGTAGTGTTCTCTAGTGATGCGAGTTTTCAGAGTCACTGAGTTCACTGGTTTTGTTTACTGAATTGCTATGTTGTCAAGTTTGAATTCGTCCGTGGTTTTGCTAATGTTATCTGGTTTGAGTTGGTATTTGTTTCTGAATTTTGTAAGGTATATTTGTACCGTGTTGTTCGAATTCTTGTGAGTTGCAGTGAGTCAAGCCTGAGTTTTGTTAGAAATAAATTGTTTGTTTTGTTGGTTTGCCTGGTTGCCTGAGTTAATTTCATGTTGATGTTTCGAGTTGGTCTGGGTTATGAACGAGTTGGGAGTTGACTGAGTTTTGCTTTCACAGTAGTTACTTTCGTAGTTGCTGTTTTTCTTTATTAATCGTAGTTTTTTTTTTTTTATGTTCGAGTTCAACTGAGTCTTACCGAGTCCTTGTTAATGCTGTTAATTGAGTCACCAGGTTTTGTTCGAATTGTTTTCTGAATTCTCTGTTTTTGATTGTTTTATTTCCTGAGTTTTGAATGTTGGTTCAATTTTTGGCTAGCCCCTTAAGCGAATAATTCATGGCTAGCCCCTAAAAGTCTTCCCCGGCAAGAAAATACAAAAACAGAATTATAATAGAATTTCTGCAAGATACGTTTCCTAAATTGATTCTGTTTTTAATGAAAATTCGTGGATGACTTCTCTTCAGATTTTCTGGAGCGTTCACAACGTAATTGGACCTCTGGACTACCTTAGAATGATATATAATCTCGTTATCTTCGCGTGGACTGCTTACGGGCCTCAAACGGACTTCTAGAACTCAATATATGGCCACAACAGTGCATACTGCGCAACCCTTCTCTGAAATCCGAATTTTAATCAATTAATTTCCCAAAAATTATAGAAGCATCCACCTTAGTCAACATTCTCGTAATTCTGCACAACTAAGTAAAACACATCAAAACTACAATAAACTTGAGTCCAAGACAATCAATTTAAGCCGAATTTAAGCGATCCAAGTGGATATAAAATCCACTTATCATTAGGTACTTATTTGGACAACAACGTTAGAGTTGTTTTTATCGGAAAAAATGATCCTCTTATTTTTTTACACATTTCAATACATTCAGAAAATGTATTTATAAATAATATTTGTAAATTTATTTATTTTATATAATAATTTAAGTTTTCTATTTATATAAAAAAAACAGAAGAACTGGTAAAAGCATCTGATGTTTCTCTGTTCTTTGTTTGTAAATTCCTGGCCCTTTCTTGGCGCCGTTATGACTGTAACTAACTACTGTTTGCATATGATACTTGATATTGTCGAATCCAGCCATTTGTCCATTTTATACTCTCCAATAATATATGTCTGGAGCTAAAAAGTTTGTATAGCAAGCATGCTGATAGGATTTATTTTTCATATAGTTACCAATTGCATACGTTTAAGAATTTGTGGGTATTTTTTCATGGAACTTGTATATGACATCGAAAATCAGTTATATCAGTGGCGATCATTGGGAAATGTTGTTTTGCTTTTTTTATCAAAAATTTAATTTGAATTGCATTGTGTTTCCCTTTCCCATATGTATATTTATTCAATCAACTAAGATGTGCACTAATAATACGGCAAGCGAAATACTATATCCAGAGCAATTTTTTATGAAAAGACAAATCTGCCCTTGTTTTTTTGAATGCAGAGGTAAACTTGGTTTGACATAAGGGCATGTTTGTTTTTTCATAAAAAGTTGCTCTGTATATATAGTATTTTCCTAAAAAAAATTAGCTTGGTCATCAACTATTGATCGTTGATAGTAATTTTGATTTCACTTTTGACTTAACCAGACATGTAAACTGTCGCTACGGTAACATGTGAACTCTCAGTTGGATACTGCTTCTCGTAGAAGAATTTAAATGAAAGAAAAAAAAGTAGAAAACTGACATGTGATTATGTTAATGCGGGGAATTGCCCCAACTAAGGCTTGTGAAATCTGCCTTGCAGGAAGCAGCAAAGAAAAGGGAAATGCGTTACTCTGATTTAAAGAAGGTTGCTCGCGGGATTAGGCGGCATTTCCATGATGATATCACAGTTGTAGTTGTATTTCTGGATTTTAATCTTGTGAGCAAAGCGAACTCGCTGAGAGGCCCTACCGTATCTCTTGGAGCAGCTAGTGTAAACCAGCGGTAAACCTAAACACCATCTCCAACACCTACAGAGAATGGTAAACAAAGATTTTCTTTGTTGTATCAAATACAATATCCTTTTCGGATCTTTTTGCGATACCATCTGGTTTACAAAAGAGATCAAGTAAGGTGTAGAGCCCAAAAAGAAAGTTATATGCGGGTTAAAGGAAGCAGTTAAGTAAAGCAAGAGTCAGCCTAGACTATAGGCGAGCTCTCGAAGCGACTGTAGATCATTGAGGCTTATCTTTCCTTTACTTTTCTTTCTAACTCTTTACTATATTTCACACCTTTTGTGTTATGGATTCATGTCATGTTTTGTTATGGATATTGGATTTTACAGTCATGCCCCAAGTATAAATGTGATGACCAACTATATCACAGAAAATTATTGGATTTTACAATTATGCCCCAAGTATAAATGTGATAACCAACTATGACAGAAAATTATCTGTGTCTAATACTCACCAGATATCTCTCATGTTACCGGTGCTTGCCCTATCAATTGTACTAGTTCTCTGGTGTCCATATACAATGCCAAATAGTGCCAACTAAAATTCTTATCGATGTGTGTTCATACACAACTAGCGTAAATGCCCGTGGGTACTGAACTAATTTCTCATATATATTGAAATAATTTTGTAACTAAAAATATGATAAACGATAAGACTTCGATCTACCGAATATTTTTATAATTTTTTTGTAATATTGCTTACCTTTTTTTTGAACCAAGTACATTTGAGTATAATATAAATAATTATCTTAGTAAAATTATCTGCTTATAATAGAGGCGTATGTAAACTCTTTGATTTTGTTGTAAAAAATTGATCGTATATGTAAGACTATATTTTGAGACATATTACAAAACTTAATATTGAATAAAAGTCATTATTATGCCTGTATTATCAATCATTATTTCTAAACATATACATTTATACACTTTTAAACTTAAATTTTTAGTTTTAATCTAATATTTATTAGTATATAGAAGTTCAATAAAAAACTGGGTAAATTGAAATATTTTTTATATTATAATTTTGAATTATTTTTTAACTTAATTTTAAATTTTTCCAAATATTTCAATCAATGTAAATTATGACAACCTTAATGACCCGTGCATGTATATGAAATTTAAGATCATTTTTTTTTATTTTATCTTATATTGATCTAAATATATGTCATAACTCAACCGTTATATATTATATTATGTATTATATTGATCTATATATTATCTAAAAATTCATATGTACCATATTTCATAGTTGAGTTATAATCTAATTGATCATTTTAAATATTGTACTTTTGTAATATTTATGATTAAAAAATTTATATCTTTTTTATTTTAATTTGAATGTTAATTATATTATTTTTTTTATATATAACATAGATCATATTTTTAGAGTTTTCATTTTTTTAACATAATTTCAATTATTTTTTTTGTATATATTTAAATTTTATGTTTTTAGACCAATCATATATTTAAATAGTTGAAAGTCTAAATAGTTGGTCGACCAAAACCCTCTAATATGACTCACATATTTAAAATTTTATATACGTAAAAGTTATGTGATGCAATTATTAATTATGTATGATTTGATAACTAAAATTTACATATTTCTTAAAACCAAATCTTATTTTTTTTAAATAATTTAACATCTACATGGAGACGTATGTAAATAAATCTTTTTTCTTTTTGGACTCGGTTACATGATGTATAATCAATTTTTTTCTATAACAATTATTTAAAAATGCAAAAGAGAATTGTAGACTATGCTTAGTTAATTAAAACATATTTTATAATTTTATCTATCCAATATATTAAAAATAATATGAACCAACAATTCATTTACTAAAATACAAAGGATTAGACAAAAAGAGAAAGCAGGTTGTTTATCTTATAGGATTTTTAAGCAAAACTCAGAATCACCTGTAGCACAATTGGTTAAGGCATGAGTTTGAGAGTACATAGTGGTTCGAATCCCAACACAAACATAATTTCATTAATTTTTACATAATTATTTATTTTTATAATATTTTAAAAATATGGGTAAAACCGTAACTTCACACCCATTAAATTTGTAATCTTTGCCCTTGTGTTGAAATTGAAAATCTAAAAAAAAAATAGTTATATAAATAATACAATCTAATATTTTTATTTAACTCAAAAATTAAAACAAAAAAAAAAAGAAAGTAAATAAAATAAGGGGAGAAGACGTAGTTTATCTATTAATACTTTTGAAGTAAACATAAGCAATCGAGTAGCACCACTGGTTATGACATGAACTTTTTTAAGAAAAAGGTTTGAGGTTCGATTCCTGGGTAACACAAATTTATATTATTATTTTTGTATAAATAATAAAACAATGGCATTAATGAAATTTTTTAACATAAAAGGATAAAATTGTAAATTCATAGCCATTAAAATGGCAAACCCCTTGTGTTCTCCTTTAATATATAGTAATTGACATATTTGGCCTACTGCAACTTAATACTTAAGCTGAACATGAATATGAGAAATTGAAGAGAAATATTTGGCCCTTCTAAAAGTTTTTAATTCTTCCTCTGTCTTTTCCCTTTTGGGTTAGCTCCTCGGATTTGAACCTGGATAACATTTGGCCCTTCTAAAAGCTTTTAATTCTTCCTCTGTCTTTTCCCTTTTGGGTTTGCTCCAACCTGGATGAAAAATAATACAGGGGCTCATAAATCAGTAAACCAAGCATAAAAAAAGGCAACAACCAGAAAGTGTATAGTAGACAGCGAAAAGTTAAATTGTAATAGAGAAAAATGGTCCTACAATTAACTGTAGGGAATTTCATAAAGTTAACCCATCAAAACTACCTAGTTTTGATAGTTTTTTTTTTATTTGAAAGGGCTCCGCAGGGGCATTAATGATTATACATATGTGTCACAATCTTAATGGTTAACTTTAGGAGAATTTCCTAAAGTTAACTGTAGGAACATATTACCCATTGTAATATACACATATATTACTACACACTAAAGATAAGCCATTTTTATCAAGATCGCAACGAAGGCTTTGGAATGGAAATGTGTCCGAGGTTTCAACTGAGTTCCCTAATCAATAATTTGGGAAGATATAGCAAGTTTACAAAATGGGGGCAACATGAGTACCTTTGTATGTAATAACCCGGAATAAAACTTAGCAATGTGATAAATCTAAACCTTGAGCATAATTTAGGATAAGAAGCTCGTTAAACCTTTTATCTCAAAACTAGGGGTCATTTACTGTACCAACTATACTATGCATTTAGGCCATGTTTGTTTCAAGGGATTATAATCCCTAAATTATTACCTTATAAATCCCAAATGTAATGGATTATAATCCCATGAATTCACATTTTGATCATTGTTTTAGTTCACTCCCATGGGATTATAATACCTTGTGAAAGAAGGTATTATAATCCCATAGAAACGAATCAAAAAGATGATAGCAATATACCTCCATGGGATTATAATCCTTTAAATTTAAGAAAGATAGTGTAATTTTTCAAGGATTATAATCCCCTAAAACAAACATGGCCTTAAGGTACTAACTAGGGCTTAAAATGCAATCTCTTTTAATATGATCATTGCATGCTCAACATTAATTACTTTCAGAGATGAGCACTATAAACATATAGCTGGATCCTCGACTCCTCATTAGCTACGTTTTCAAGAGCCAACATTAGATGTGTTTCTCATCCTACCGGAAAAGATTACAGTCTAACCTTCATGATGGATTGAGCCATAATATTCAACTTACACACCAAAAAACTAGTGATATGTTAGACAATCATACTAAGCAATAGACATCATCATGGACTTGTTCTGAAAATTTGAGACCCTAAAAAGATAATTGATATACACCATAGTATCATAATCATGGCTTAGACCAGCAAGGAAAGCAATTGGAAGGCTTTCCATATTCAAAAATATTACAAAATAGTCAAAGTATTTAATAAATCAAGAAACTTGATCTCTTATTCCAGTGAAGGCCAACCATTTTAAACAATCTTTGTCAAACCTACAGCTATGCAAGTAATAGATGATGATGCAGCATAAAACAGAATCGACGACATGCAAAGGGACGTGTAAGCTCTCGCAGAGGTTGAAATCTTCTGTGCTAGTCACCTTAACAGATTATGATATCAAACTCCACTCCTTTACGGACTAGAACTGGATTATTGTAATTTCGGCATGGGACAGAACTCATCTGTCCTTCCGGGTACTAGTCTCAGACTCATAGAAGTAAGCAATAATATACTAAAAGGGAATCTTATGATTCCGCCAACAAATATAATGACTGACTTTGTTGTTTACAGAAAAGATTCTCTATACCACCAGTTTAGAGAACTTGACAATGAGTTTAAAGAATTTTTCTTCAGACATAGACTTTGAAAATACCATCACAAACTGGATTCCAACATAGCTATATAATACAAGGCAAGCACACTAGTGTCGTGTTCACAATTTACAATCAAATTTTTAAACAATTAAATATTTAGCAAACTAAAATATTTGTTCACATATTCATAATAAATATTACCCCGTGTTGTTTAAATATTACAAAAACATGCTCGCTCTCGCACATATCCGTAATAAGTATAAGTGTAAGTATAAGTGTATTACCTGTTATCATAAAAGGATAGTCCTTTCTGCCAAAATTCTCCATAGAGCTAGCTCTAAGAACATCCTCTTTCTTTGTTCTTCTTACCGGGATTGTTCTGTTCACTTTTTTATGACCTAATAACGCTCCTCCTGGATGCTCGAACTATCAAACACATAACAAAAATATGAGGGAGGGAGGGAGGGATGAGAGGGTGAGTGGGAGAGAGACCTGAACTTTGTGATTTTTAAGGAGTGGGTGATCAAAAGCTATTTGTTGAGAGAAAAGAATACAAATATCAATGATATCCCCGTCCGGGCTCTGTTGTTGTGTTTAGAGAGGCAAATAAGATTTATCACAATGAATAACATGCACATGTAAAAATATACGAAGTACTTCATTCAACCTTGATGGACTTTTGTGGTGGTTTATTCAAACGCTTTAAAAGATTCTCAAGTACTTGAAGTTCCTTCTCGAGAGAAATCCTAGCAGCAGAATTGCATGATACAAGGAACAAGAAAGCCAACACTAACAAGCAATTCAACAACTTCATTTTATAACCTACAAAGCACATACAGTGTTACTCAGCTTAAACTACACATATACATCCATAATATATATATATATATATATATGCAAAAAAAACTCATAAGGAAATGTTACTGAATAATTTAACGCGTAAAATTCCGAGACGTAAAGCAAACATGGTTGAAAATAATATGGACAGGTTGACTGCTTTCCACTACAAAAACTAACTAAATTTGAATGATTTCTTTCGATAAAAGTATATATATTAAGGAATACAATTACAGTTAAGGTTTTCCTTAATCTGTGTTGTTTTACTTGTGGACCTTGCATACTCTGTTTCAGGCAGTAAAGAACACATATGGAACAATAACTGACAAGCATATATTTTGGTCCTTGCAAACATGGAGAAGCTGATAGATTAAAAGTGTGACGAGATATATAGATGTCATACCACAAGGAGAAACAACAATAGTTAGTTAATTTAACACAATGTCAAGTGTCGTGCATATATCACCACTTGTCTTGTTTTATCGAAAAAAATATATCTTCACCACCATCATAATACTACACATCGGAAATCTGGCTGTGTTATTTAGCAAAAATAAAAATAAAAAATTGCGTGTTTAAATTCTGTGCGTATACACAAACATAATCAGCCATAACCAGGAGTGGAACCAGGGAAAGGGTTTAAACCCGATTATCTTGAAATTCTAGTTCTTAGTTATTAACACATGGATTCGAAAGGCAAGATGGATTTCTTACCTGTTATTAGTAAAGATCGATCAGAGAAATCAGTGAGAGCGGCAGCAAGGGAGAGAGACTATTTAGGTTATAATTTTTCGTCAGTATTTTATTTATATATTCCCAAAAGGTTAAAATTATATATAATATCCTGGAGGTGGTATTAAAATTTGATTTATATAATGATATATGTATATGTTATTCAAATATAAATATAATTTATATTTTTATGTTATAAATCAAATAAAAATAGGTTTTGTAAATAAAATAAGTTTTTTAGTATAAAATTCGTAACACAAATTTTGAATATAAAGAACTTTTCTTCAGACACGGACTTTGAAAATACCATCACAAACTGGATTCCAACATAGCTATATAATCCAACAAGGCAAGCACACTAGTGTCGTGTGTTCACGGTTGGGTTAACGATTAAATTAGTCACTAAAGTTGGTTTAAAGTATCAAGTTGGTCATCAAATTCAAAACGGTCTCAAACAGATCACTAAAATCAGCTATTAATACACTTTGTTAATTTTTTTTTAATTAAATTAGTGAAATCAACTGAAGAACCCAATGACGAATCAAATGAAGATGCTCGACTGCTCGGAATAGAGTTTTCAAATTTAAACATGCTCAGATGATTATAGTAGAAATAATGGATTTATTTGCAACAAATTTAATATATTTTTAAAAATATAAATTAACCCGTTCAGGAATTTAAAATCAATTTTATAAACAATTAAATATTTCATAAATTAAAATATTTGTTCACATCTCTTATTATAATACCTGAGTTTACCACACTAGACGGTTAACCAATCATTCATTTTTGATATAGTTTAGCCAATCAAAGTTCATGATTAAATTTTAAATTAATCATATTTATTCATCCACTTTCAGTTTCTTTCAATTTCGGGTTAACCAATCATTGAATATTGATTTATTTTTAGTAATTTTTGATATAGTTTTAGCCAATCAAAGGTCATGACTAAATTTTAGAGTAATCATATTTATTCATTCACTTTCCTTTAACAAGAATTTTAATCGATCTCCGGTTAACCAATCATTGAATTTTTATTTATTTTTAATCAATTTCACACCTAAATTTCACACCATCATATTAATTCTTTCCTAACTGAATTTTAAACAGATCATATTTATTTTGTTTTGGAATTTTTGATTTAGTTTTAGCCAATCATGACTTTCTATTAAATTCAAGACCAATCATATTTATTCTTTAACTTTACTTTTACAAGAATTTTAACAAATCTCTAGTTAACCAATCATAGAATTTTGATTTATTTTTAATCAACTTCACACCTAAATTTCACACCATCCATATTATTTCTTTCCTAACTAAATTTTAGAATCATATTTATTTTTTTAGTGATTTTTGATTTAGTTTTTTTTTGTCATAGATTTTTGATTTAGTTTTAAACATTCATAACTTTCTATTAAATTTTAGACCAATCATATTTATTCTTTCACTTTCCATTTTCAAAAATTTTAACCAATCTTCGGTTAACCAATCAATGAATTTTGATTTATTTTTAGATCAAATTCACACCTAAATTTCAGACCAATTATATTTATTCTTTTCTAACTAAATTTTAGACCAATCACATTTATTCTTTTATTACTAATTTAAGGACAAATAATAATTATTTATTCACTTTCCTTTTACCTATAATCAATTATTTGTTAACCAATCAATAAATTTTGATTTATTAGACTAATCATATCTATATTTTCAGAACTAAATTTTAAACAAATTAAATTTGTTCTTTCGTTTCCTTTTTAGCCTAAAAGAAAGTATAATTTTCATAATTTTATTGTATTATTAATCATATTCTGATGACAAAATTTTAAACCAATCATATTTAATCTTTCATTTTATATCTATATAAGAATTTTATGTAATCATCAATCATCTCTTATTATAATACATGAGTTTACCACACTATGTGGTTAACCAATCATTGATTTTTGATATATTTTAGCCAATCAAAGGTCATGATTAAATTTTAGACCAATCATATTTATTCATTCACTTTCAATTTCCGGTTAACCAATCATTGAATTTTGATTTATTTTTAGTAATTTTTGATATAGTTTTAGCCAATCAAAGGCCATGACTAAATTTTAGAGTAATCATATTTAATCATTCACTTTCCTTTAACAAGAGTTTTAACCGATCTCCGGTTAACCAATCATTGAATTTTTATTTATTTTTAATCAATTTCACACCATCATATTAATTCTTTCCTAACTGAATTTTAAACCGATCATATTTATTTTATTTTTTTGGAATTTTTGATTTAGTTTTAGCCACTCATGACTTTCTATTAAATTCAAAACCAATCATATTTATTCTTTAACTTTATTTTTACAAGAATTTTAACAAATCTCCGTGTTGTGGATTGAAAACTAGGGTTGGTGAGCTTCGAGCTTGCTTGGCTGCACTTGCGTTAGGAACTATCGGTTCTCACAAGATGCCTACGTATCTTGACCGTATCAAGAATCAAGCCAGAAAGACGTTGTTCTAGAATGAGGGGTAGAGCCCTTTATATAGATATCCCGTCCCTAGAGCTAGGGTAGGAATAGGTGACTTGGTGAGGAAGTCTTAGAGTAGAAATAGGATTCAGAATCCTTATCTCTGAATACTGGAATCCTAGTAGAAATAAGAGTCGTCATGGAATTATAATCCACTATGTACTTATTAATTAAATATTAATTACGAAATTAATATTTAATCAGCCGGTTGTACTTATTTTACAGGTCTCATTATTGGACCAATACGAACCCAATTAATATTAAATTAATCGGATATTTATGGCTTATTTTTAGCCCACATCATTTGCCCCCCAACTTTTGGGAAAATTACTCGAATTTTCGTAGAAGTTATAATCGTCTTATCGAGACTTCGAGTCTTTTAAATTTATGACATGTGGATATTTTGGGAATTAATTTCTTTTAGAAATAATTTTAGGAATTATTTCTGAATTTTCCGGAATTTTTTTTTAAAATTTTTCAGGTATTTTAGGCATTTTAAGAAAATAAAATAATTAAATGGATAAATCAGGAATCCTGACCTAATTTCGGTCAGGATTCTGATCGAATTATGCCCTTAGAAAGCATCCTGATCGACGGCCTTCGATCAGGATTCCTGATCGAATTAAGTCCCTTTACACAGCCCTGATCGACGAGCTTCGACCAGGATTCCTGATCGAAATTTCGACCTGGATCCTGGTCGACTTATCTGCTTTTTGGGCATTCTAGTCGACCAACTTCGATCAGGATTCCTGATCGAATTGTCGATCAGGATCCTAATCGAATTAAGTGCTAAAATACCCATCTGATCGAAGCCTTTCGATCAGGATTCCTGATCGACAATTCGATCAGGATCCTAATCGAATTAAGTGCTAAAATACCCATCTGATCGAAGCCTTTTGATCAGGATTCCTGATCGAATTTTCGATCAGGATCCTAATCGAATTAAGTGCCAATTTGATACTCTGATCGCCAGACTTCGATCAGGATTCCTGCTCGAAATTTCGATCAGGATCCTAATCGAAGTTTAAGTAATATATTACTTATATTGATTTAGCTCTTGGGCCTAAACAGGCCTTGAATTTACATTTGCCCTAAGCTGGGCTTTACCCAATTTGTCCTGAAGGCGTGTCATTGAGCCCCTTCCTCAAGTTGGGCCTTAAAAAAAATATGAAACCAAAGAGAATTTCCAGCTGATTCTAGAGAATTCTTCTCAAAATATCTCCCTCTTTTTTTTAAAAGATATTTCGTATATTTCCCTTAACTCCTTCTAGAAGCCTCTAGAGAATTCTTTTTACGAAAATATCATAGATATTTTCATGGTTCTCCCTGGATTCTTCTAGAAATTGGGCCATATGGGCCTATTTTATGGGCTTTCTACCGGTTGTAGCAGGTAACCCTAGGGTTACCGGCTGTTCAACCGGCTACCCCATTTCTATAAATGAGTGGAGTGAGAGTTTACTTCTCACTTCACTTCTTGCTTTCTAAATTCACTCTCTAAAATTTCTTTTTAAAGGCGATTTCCGGCGAAGGTTTTAGCTCCAAAATCCCCACTTTCAGGTGGCAATCTTTAGAGTTTCAGGCAATCTTCCACCGTTTTCTGGGTTTTTCTTTGAAGACCTTCAAAGAATCTTCAAGTTTTCTGGGTTTTTGCTTGAATCTTCATCTCTTTTCTCTCATTTTTGGGTTTTAACCTTCATCAATTGAAGCTTCAATGGCGGATCAAGGTTCTCAGAGTTCTCGTGCCCAGAAAATGAAGGCAGCCTCAGAGAAAGGTAAGGAAATCGTAATCCACACTCAGCAATACGATTCCCTTATAGATATGTTAAATCTTAGGACTGACGAATATCCTTCTCAAGCCGAATTAGATGCTTATAACTGTTGCAATAAATTTCACGATTCTGCTATGATAGATTTTTATAATAAATTGTGCAAAATTAGACCTCCCCTCAAACTAGTCGCAGCTAGGCCAGGAGACAGGCCTTGCCATTGGTGGCCCAACGCTCTTTGCGTTTTTAAGGATGCCATTCTTGCGGGCCTTAGGTTTCCTTTCCATGAATTCATTCCTAGGCTTTTAGCTGATGCCAAAATAAGCCCTTGTCAACTGCCCCCCAACGCTTGGAGGATCATTCTCTGCTTTATCGTTCTTTGCCTTCAAAAGCAACTTCCTCTTTCCGTAGGTGTTTTGAGGAAAATATATCATTTCTATAACAGCTCTTCCAAACAAATAGGCGGGGTCTATATTCGCCAAAGGACGAATGTTCCCCATATTTTTGATACCCTCTCCCTCCCCGATAATAACCAGAAATGGAGGGAGGAATTTATGTTTTTGTTATGGGATGGTGGAGATTGGGGGACCATGTTTAGGTCCACTTTTAACAAAGCATCAGATGGGAATCCTGACTCCATTATTCTTTCTGAGGAGGAGGAGAAAGCCTATCGCATTCTTATTGCAGATGATGGCCAAACTCACTCCTGGCATCTTCTAAATGAGGAAACTCTAAAGGCTGTGGGCCTTTCTAGAGTTTCAACTGATGGTAATTTCTTGTCTTCCCTTTAATGAATTTCTTTATCGCAATTTACATATTATCTACATGTTCTCACACGTTTGTGTTTCATTATTGCAGCGGCCGCTAAAATTGTGGAAACTACGGCTCCCATTACTTTGGAATCGGGGAGACACAAAAGGTTCAAGAGGAACCTGGATTCGAGAGCAAAGCCTATGGAACCCTGATTCTTGAGCTCGACGCTGCCCCCCGAGAAACCGATTACCGATCCTACAGGGCCTGGACTTGTAAATGTCCAATCGTCTCTGTATAGGCCCAACTGGGGCTTCAGGAAGCAGGATTCTGTAGTTGGGTCCACTCAACATTCACTCGATTGGTCGCTGCACTCGATCACTCCCCATGACTATAAGGATATAGTGAATGGGAACCCGCACTTGGAGTATAACGAATCATTGGGAGCTCAAGCTTTAGCAACGGTACGCGCCCAACTTTAGTGAAATACCGTAATACTTTATTTTGTAGTTCTGGGACTAACTTCTATTTTATAGGCCAACGCCCACTTTCAAGGATTGGCGTTCCAAGCCAAGTCTTGGAAGGAAAAGGCCGCAAAAGAAAGCACCAAATTCCAGAGTATGAAGCTGGAAAAGGAACAAGTGGAAGAGCTCTTGAAGAAGTCTCAGGAGGAACTATCCTCAGCCAACGCTGAGATGGTGTCACTAAGGGCGGACAAGGAAAAAATCATAGATGATTATATGGATTCATAAGAATTCATAACAGATATGGCCCGACATGACTCGAAACTGCACCCCCAATATTTCACCGAATGCTGGGAAGGAGCTTTGGGTGCAGTTCTACAAAAGTTTCCTGGGATGTATGTTTCCTCCGACTTCCCTAGCCCTCATCCCTTCTCTTATCCAGAAGATGAGACCACCTCCTTCATGCAGGAGGATTGGATTCTCGATCCTAATGTCGCTCCTTTCCAGATCAACCCTAGGGTTGACTCAGATGGAGAAGAAACTCAAGTGATTGGAGAAGGTGATGGCGACGGAGAAGAGAAAGAGCTTGGGATTGAATCCTCCCCTGAGCATCCCTGAGTCTTGACTTATTTTACCCTTGCGTGGCTTACTATTGTATTTGAATATTTATTCTCAGACTTGATTTACTTTGTTGGTTGTTTGGATTTTTGCCCCTCGAATTGGGCTCGCACTTTATTTATTCACTTGGTTTGATCATAACTTATTTATGTATAGCTCATTTTGCATGCTAGAATCAATTATCTGTGACTTTCTTCCTTTGCATATTTAATCGCTTTTCAGCTTAATCTCCTAGTCATTTTAGAAAAACTTAGAAGTATTCTTGACATTCTCGAATCTTGTATTGACAGTAACTTGGTTGTCACTAACTTTTGAACGTGAAAACGCTTTATCACTTTGGATAAGTCAAAAGACAATTTTAATGAGAAAACAGTGCTTTATATAACTAAACTTCCATATATAGATAATCCTGGGCACAAAGGCCTTACATAGTTAAATAATCCTGGGCACAAAGGCCTTACATAGTTCTCCTAAGGGTTGAAAGAGCCTTACGTCCTATATCGTAAATAAAATAACTTAAACATGGTAGATCCTCAAGTTAGAGGCATGCCAAATTCTAGGAATTTCCTCTCCTTCCAGAATTTGTAACTTATAAGCTCCGTGCCCTGAAACATGCTTGACCTGGTACGGGCCTTCCCAATTCGGAGCCATCTTGCCCTTAGGACCAACTCCAGAAGCCTCAATCTTTCTGAGCACCAAGTCTCCTTCTCTAAATAACTTCTCCTTAACCCGTAGGTTATAGTAAAAGGAAGCACGCTTCTGATTCTCCATAATTCTCGCATTGGCCTTATCACGAACTTCATCAATCAAGTCTAATGACAACCTCATTCCTTCTTCATTGGCCTCAGGCTGGAATTCCTCAATTCTTGGAGAAGTATGAGTTATTTCTAAGGGCACAACTGCCTCTGCTCCATAGGCAAGTTGGAATGGGGTAGCTCCAGTAGAATTCTTGCAAGTTGTCCGGTATGCCCAAAGTATTGGTAAGAGTTCAGCTACCCAAGTACCCAGGGATCGTTCTACTCTTTTCTTTAGTCCATCAAGGATTATCCTATTAGCTCTTTCTGCCAGTCCATTAGCTTGGGGATGAGCTACTGAAGTGAATCGTAACTCAATCCCATATTCATCACAGTACTTCTTGAAGTCTTGATTGTTGAATTGCAATCCATTGTCCGTAACAAGGATTCTGGGTATCCCATACCTACAAATGACATTCTCCCAAAAGAATTGAGTAATTTGTTGTGTGGTTATCTTGGCTAGTGGTTTAGCCTCAATCCACTTAGTGAAATAATCAATTGCCACCACCAAAAACTTTCTTTGTGCAATAGCAAGGGGAAACGGTCCCAGAATATCCATCCCCCACATAGCAAATTGAATTGGAGAATTAATGGATGTCAGCATCTCTGGGGGTTGCCTTACTATTGGCGCAAATCTTTGACAGCGATCACACTTCTTAACATAGCTCATGGCATCTTTCACCAAATCAGGCTAGTAGAATCCAAGTCGAACAACCTTATGGGCTAAAGCTCTGCCCCCCAAGTGTTGACCACATATTCCTTCATGAACTTCTCTTAATGCCGACTCGGCTTCTTCAGTTCTTAAACATCTCAAATAAGGAATCACATATGACTTCTTGTATAGGATTCCATCAATCAAAGCATACTTCAAAGCTCTCACTTCGAGTTTCTTTGCTTCCATAGCATCAGTTGGTAGTTGTCCATTCTCTAGATATGCCTTGATAGGATCCATCCATCCTTCGTCAGTTGAGATTGGGGCAACAAGCCTTGCTTCAATACTCAGGGTCTTCAAGACCTGAAAGTAGACACTTCCAGAACAATTTTCCGTATCAGAGGATGCAAACTTAGATAAGGCATCGACATTCGTATTTTCCTCTATTGGGATATGTTCGATGTAACATTCCTCGAATTACGTCATCTGTGCTTTCACAAACCTTAAATACTTCATCATCGTGCCTTCACGAGCTTCAAATTCTCCATTAACTTGCGAAACCACGAGCTTCGAGTCTCCACATATTTTTAAGTTCTTAACCCTCAGGGCTTTTGCTAGTCCAAGTCCAGCTATCAGAGCTTCATATTCAGCCTCATTGTTCGTTGTTGGGAAGTCTAGCTTAATAGCATACTCCACTATGAATCCTTCAGGACTTTGTAGAACTAAACTAGCTCCACTAGAATTTGTTTTTGAAGCTCCGTCAAAAAAGAGTAACCAATATTCTTTAGGTTCAGCTTCTTGTTCCTTGATTTCCGCTTCATTCTCCTTATCTTCCTTATTCTCTTCCTGCCCCCCGACTTCTTGGTTGTCAATGGTACATTCAACCACGAAGTCAGCAAGAGTCTGAGCTTTAATGGCCGTCCTAGGCTTGTACCTGATATCAAATTCTCCAAGTTCAATTGCCCACTTGATTAATCGCCCACTAGCTTTAGGATTATGAAGTATACTTCGAAGGGGTTGGTCTGTCAAGACTTCAATCTTATGTGCTTAAAAGTAAGGACGCAACTTCCTGGAGGCCGATACCAAAGCTAAAGCAGACTTCTCAATTGCTGAATAATTAAGTTCAGCTCCATGCAATATCTTACTAACATAGTAGATGGGTTTCTGAACCTTATTTTCTTCCCTTACAGGGTTGGCACTCAATGCTTTTTCTGAGATTGCTAAGTATACATACAGAACTTCTCCATCAACAGGCTTTGATAGGAGTGGTGGCTCGGCCATATATTTCTTTAGTTCCTCAAAGGCCATTTGACTTTCTTCATTCCAGGTGAAATCCTTAACCTTTTTCTAGGCTTTGAAGAATGGAAGACACTTGTCTCCTGATTTAGATATGAAACGTCCTAGAGCTGCAACTCTTCCGGTTAGCTTCTGAACATCCTTAACTGACTTAGGTGACTCCATGTCGAGGATTGCTTTGATCTTGTCGGGGTTAGCTTCAATTCCACACTTAGAGACCATCAAACCCAAAAATTTTCAAGATCCTACTCCAAAAGCACACTTATCTGGATTGAGCATCATCTTATGGGTCCTCAAGACTTCGAAAGCTTCTTCCAAGTGCTTCAAATGATCGGCCTTACTTTTTACCAACATGTCATCAACATAGACTTCCATTGTCTTTCCAATCAAGTGTTTGAAAATCTTATTCACCAATCTTTGGTAAGTAGCTCCTGCATTCTTCAATCCAAAAGCCATAACCAAATAACAATATACACCAAAGTCAGTTATGAACGATACCTTAGGAATGTCACTCTTGTGCATCTTAATCTGATTGTACCTACTGAATCCATCCATGAAACTCAACATCTCGTGCCCAGCAGTAGCATCTATAAGTGTATCAATCCTTGGGAATGTAAAACAATCTTTTGTTAATGCATCATTCAAATCAGTGAAGTCCACGCACATTCTCCACTTTCCATTGGGTTTCTTGACCATGACCGGGTTTGCTAGCCATTCTGGGAATTGGATTTCCTCTATGAACCCAGCCTCCAATAGCTTATCTACTTCTTGCTTGATGGCTTCTAGCCTTTCCGGAGCAAAATTCCTCTTCTTCTGTTTGACACACTTCCTTTCAGGATCCACGTTCAAATTGTGAGTTATGAGATCAGGATCAATTCCGGGCATATCAGCCGCAGTCCATGCGAAAACATCATTGTTTCTCTGTAAGAAGTTTGTCAATTCTTCCTTCATCTTTGGGGATAATGAATCCCCAACATATGTGACCTTATCCGGGTCTTCGGGATGAAGAGGGATAGGAACTAAGTCCTCAGCTGGCTTCCCTCTCTTCTCTTCACTTTCTCGAACATCCATGTCTTCAATTGGGAGGACTTGCCCCCCAACTCCTCCATTCTTAAGAGCAAAAACATAACAACTCCGTGCCAACTTCTGATCTCCCTTCTCCACTCCAACTCCATTCCTGGTTGGGAATTTAATTTTCAAGTGATAAGTTGAGGTTGTCGCTTTGAAAGCGTGCAGCCCTTTCCTTCCAAGGATAGCATTGTAAGTCGAAGATGCTTTGATCACCAAGAAATTAAGCATCTGAGTGGCCTACCGAGGCTCTTCTCCCATAGTCATTGGAAGCTGAATAATCCCTTCAATCTTAGACTCTACTCCATTGAATCCATATATGGGCATGTTGGAAGGAGTCAGTTGAGAATCTGTGTATCCCATCTTCAAAAAGGCATCATGAAACAGAATATCCACTGAAGCTCCATTGTCCACCAATACTCTTCTCACGGGGGAGTTTCCAGTTACTGGAGTAATCACCAAAGGATCATCGTGGGGAAACATCACCCCCTCAAGGTCGGAATCATCAAACGATATGGAGGTTTCTGTCCTTGCTTTCTAGGAGCTTCACCAGCGATACTCATCACCTCACGAGCGTAGGCTTTCCTCGAGTTTCTAGAGGACCTAGCAGCGGTTGGTCCTCCGAATATCATATTGATCACAGGCCCTCGGGGCTCCTTCTTTTTCTCATCATAATCTCTCCTCTTGTTATCATTCCGGTTATTATATCCTCGTCTATTCTTATCATCGTCCTTGGTGTATTTGCTTAACTTCCCTCTCCGAATCAGGAACTCAATCTCATCCTTCAACTGGCGACAATCGTCGGTGGTGTGACTATTGTCTTTGTGTAACCTACAGTAAAGGTTCTTGTTTCTCTTTTCGGGATCAGTCCCTAGTGGCTTCGGCCATCTTATGTCTTCATCTTTCTCAATCTCCATGAGGATCTTGTCCCTTGAGGTATTCAACCTTGCATATTCCGTGAACTTCTGCCCATTAAATTTCTTTGTCGTTCCATCATCGGCCTTCTCCGTTTTAAGATACTTATTTCCAGCTTCATACTCCTGATCAGCCTTTCTCTTTTTTCCCTTTGCCATTGTTATTGTTAGAAGTATTCTTGAAATCCTTTTTCATGCTCTCCTCTGCCTTGATGTATTTCCCAGCCCTCTCTTGGAGCTCATTCATTCCTAAAGGGGAGCGCTTAGCAAGTGACCTTTTGAAGTTCTCATTCGAGGTTCCTTGCTGGAAGGCCACCATGGCTACTTTCTCGTCCAAGTCCGGGACTTTAAGTGCTTCCTTTATGAATCGATTGATGTAATCTCTGAGTGACTCATTCTCCTTTTGACATATCTGCATCAAGGAAGCAGATCTCTTCTCGTGGGTCTTTCCACTAATAAAATTGGCGACAAAGGCTCTACTGAGGCTCTCAAACGAGGATATAGAGTTTGGAGGCAATCGGCCATTCCAGTGCTGAGCTTGGGCAGATAAGGTTTGAGGAAACGCCCTACACTTAAGAGCATCCGTCACAGGTTGCAACAACAATGCACTATTGAAAGCTCTCAAGTGATTCTCCGGATCGCCAAATCCGTCAAAAGACTTAATAGTCGGCATCTTGAATTTCCTGGATATGTGAGCCTTCATTATCTCCTTTGTAAAAGGAGGAGTGGGGTTAATTGGATCCACAACGGGGAGTAAGTCTTGAGGATTATTCCGAGGAGCTTCTACCCTCATGTTTCATGGGGGATCTAGGCCTACAAACGGAATAGAGCGAGATCGACGGTCTCGTCGCTCCATGTCACGTTTCAAATCTTTCTTTAGTTCTTCAATTATTTTCTAGTGTGCTCGGATTCGATCCTCCAAGGCCCTGTTATTGATTGGTCTTCGGGACTTAGGGTCCTTGGGGTCATCTTTCTTCTTATACTTAGGTTCCTCGTCATCTCTGATGGGCTCTTTGCTAGGACGCCTATGGCGAGGGTTTTCATCATTGTCTTCCTTTTCTTTCTCCGAACCAGAACCATCATCCTGATTCTCATCCTGATTATTTGGACTTCTTGCTCCTCCCAAGAATGGGGGAAAGTACTGCCTTGTGGAGCGGAAAATTTTTGCAGTGGAGTTGAGGGGATCCTCGTGTTAAATATAATTGATATGGTTAATATCAGTGTTTAAGTTTTACAGGGAAAAACAGAGTTTAACTTGAAACAGGAAGCAGTCAGAGTTTAGTTAAACTCTGACAGTTGGAAGCTTGACAGAGTTTGCTATACGCTGATAATGGAAGCTCGACAGAGTTTAGTTAAACTCTGTCTGGAGGAAGCGCGTCTCCAGTCAACAGTGATTAAAGATTAATTGAACATAATTATGGAAGCAATATCTTTACAGATTGGATAGCTGTTAAAGAGATTGAGTTGACTTAGGAGATGTGTAGCAATCATAATTTATAACATTTGTATAGCTGATTTATAGGCGAATCAATTATCGATTGTACGTAGCTGTATATCTTTATAAATACAGTTAGGTTAACCCTAGAAGGGTATCGATCGTGTAACACAATATCTTTTATTGTAACCTAAGCAGCTCTCTGTGATATTTTACATCACTGAGAGAGAAGTTAATTCCAAACAGGTTTTTAAAGCTTTTAAAGAACTTATTGTTATTCTCTCATACTTAGTTGATTATAAGTGTGTATTCGGCATAACAATTGGTATCAGAGCCTAATCTATTAATTTAATACAGTTTAAGATTCACACATACACAACTATAATCAATGGCAGAAATTCCTCCTCCAACATCAGGCTCTAGTGCTGAGAAGGCTCAACCTGCAACTGTGAGTTGATATGAAACAATCAGGGTTCCTATTCTTAAGCCAGCAGAATACTCAACCTGGAAGGTGAAAATGGCTATGTTTCTGGAGGCTACAGATCCAGAATATCTTGACAGAATTTATGAAGGCCCTCATAAGCCTACAAAATTATCTGTTGTTGCTGCTGGACAGGAAGCTAAATCAATTCCAAAGGAGAAGAAAGATTTGACTCCTGAGGACATTTCATCCATTGGTAAGGATGCAAAGGTTAGACATCTGCTTCATAGTTCATTGGATAATGTTATGTCTAACAAAGTGATCAATTGTAAAACTGCAAAAAAGATCTGGGATGCTCTAGAGGTTAGATGTCAGGGAACTGCTGCAATCAAGAAGAATAGAAGGAACATACTCACACAGGAGTATGAACACTTTGAGGCTAAATCTGAAGAATCAATGACAGAAACCTTTTGACAGATTCTGTAAGCTACTTAATGATCTATCACTGGTTAATAAAGAATATGATCTAGAAGATTCAAATCTCAAGTTTCTTCTTTCTCTACCTGAAAAGTGGGATGTTAAGACAATCACTATTAGAGACAACTATGTTCTGGCTGATACTGATATTGATGAGATCTATGGGTTGCTCAAGACTCATGAACTAGAAATGGAACAGAGAAGCAGAAGATCAGGCAGAAAGTCAAAATCTGTTGCTCTAAGAGTTGATGAAGAAAGACCCTCAAAGAAGGAAGCATCAAGGAAGAAGGCAAAAGGAAAAGCTTTGGTCATTCATTCTGAAAGTGAGTCATCAAACTCTGATGTTGACTCAAATACAGATGGATCATCTGATTCTGAAGATGATGAGGAAATGATGCAAATGGCTGCCTTGATGGTAAAGACCTTCAAGAAGATGGGATTCAAGAACTTCAAGAAAGGGAAGAGATTCTCCAAGAATGATTCAAAATTTGACAGGAAGAATTTCAGCAAATCTGAGAGAAAGGATACCAAATCTGGGAAAAGGGACAAGTCTGATATTCAATGCTACAAGTGTAAGGAGATGGGTCATTATGCTCCTGAGTGCAAGAAGGGTAAAACTGAGAAGGCACTCTTCACTAAAGGCAAAGATTGGGCAGACACCTCTGACTCAGATGAGGATGTGAACTATGCTCTCATGGCTACTACTGTTGATGAAGCTGAAGATTCTGAAAACAAGGTACCTCTAACTACCTATGCTTATAATACTGATGATATAACTGAATTAAGAATATATCTTAAGGCTTTGCATATCAGTTATAGGGATCAGACTTTAGAGAATGAGAGAATCAAAACTGAGAATTCTGAACTCAAAGAGAGAAATAAGGTTGTAGAAGAGAAACTTGCTAACATGCAGCAAGTTCAAAAGGAGAGAGATGATGCTGTCTATCTTGAACAAGAGTTGTTAAGTAAGTATAAACAACTAGAATCTGAATTGGAAAAGGCAAATCACATTATTAAAACTTGGACTCACTCAGGAAAAGACACTCATGAAGTTTTTCAATCTGACACTGTAGGTCTAGGTTACTCTGAGGAAGATGAACTTAGGTTTCAGAATACAGTCAAGATTAAACCACCACTTCCACCTAAGAAATTTGGAACATTTGTTAATGGAATAAATGAACCTAGGTTTGAATGTGCAAAAGAAGCTGTTAAGAAAGAACCAGTAAAAACTAGTGTTAAACAGGTTAATATTGGTTTAATGACAGATAAACAACTCAAGCATAAGCTTAAGGAGATAAAATCTGTTAAGAAACAGAAAGTGTCTAGAAAGAACAGAAATGGTAAAGTAGGCATCACTCAAGGTAATTATCCAATGCTTGCTACTTTAGCTCCGAGAAAGACATGTCATAACTGTGGTAGCACTAACCATCTTGCTAGTTTTTGCAGGAAGAACAAAGACATTAATTCTTTACCTTCCAAGTTTGAAGTAAAGAAAGATAATGTTAGAACTAGGCCACAGACTTTATGCAAACACTATGGAAGCACTTGGCATTCTATTTATACTTGCAGAAATTATCATGCTATTTATCATAATTACTATGAACTGAAACCTAATCTGAAATGGGTTAGAGTTAATTCTGCAAGTGTAAACTCTAATAAAGTTAGCTTAAACTCTGATAGTGTAAATTCCGCTGCTAAAGCTAACAAAATTAAGAAAGTCAAAGGATCCAAGCAAGTCTGGATCCTTAAATCTAATCCTCAGTAATTGTTTGTGATTGCAGGGCATCAGGGAAAGTATCCTAGTCGTGGAAAGTGGATGTTCAGGACACATGACTGGAAATAAAGCCCTGCTATCAGAGTATGTGGAGAAGGCTGGCCCAAAAGTTTCCTATGGAGATGGCAACATAGGACATACTCTGGGATATGGCAATATTAATCTTGGAAGTGTCATCATCACAAATGTAGCTCTGGTTCCAGGACTCAAGCATGATCTGCTATCTGTGAGTCAAATCTGTGACAAAGGTTTTCATGTAGATTTTCAACCTGAATACTGTGAGGTTATCAGCAAAACCACAGGGAAAGTTGTTTTAGTTGGACAGAGGCGCAACAATATCTATGAAGCAAGCTTGCTGACAAACTCTGATAGAAAAACTATGTGCCTGTCAACAAGAATGTCCAATGAAGAGAGTTGGAAGTGGCATAAGAAACTCTCTCACTTGAATCTGAACAACATCAATGAGCTGATAAGAAAGGATCTTGTTAGAGGACTTCCAAAGTCTTTGTTAA
Organism: Saposhnikovia divaricata; assembly: GCA_036435485.1. Classification (NCBI taxonomy): domain Eukaryota; kingdom Viridiplantae; phylum Streptophyta; class Magnoliopsida; order Apiales; family Apiaceae; genus Saposhnikovia; species Saposhnikovia divaricata. The sequence goes on along the minus strand of CM071601.1, from coordinate 206,526,861 downwards.
ATGTTGATGGTCTGTGTGATTCATGTCAAAAGGCCAAACAGAGGAAGACTTCTTTTTAGAGCAAGTCTGAATCTTCAATTGTTGATCCATATCATCTTTTACATAAATATTACTGTATATAAATAGTTTACACAGAGTTTAGCATTCATCATATATTCAGTGTTTACAATGAGAGTTTGTGCATCCAGTGTTTACTGATTTATTTTATGGATTTTATGAAATACTAGATGCTCTAAATACTGATTTAGTAAACTCTGCTATACACACACTCATATTCACAACTGTGCAGTGTTTGAAAGGATAACAATAATTAAGTTGGAGAATTGATAAACACTGTTGGATTCTGTTGAGTACTCTAAGGTAATATTTTGTTTCAGACAAAGCATATACTTGGAGTACAAAAAGAGTTTTTGAAATTTGCATGTGATACGTGCCAGTTGTTTAATGGTGTTAGACAGTTAAAGCTTATTGGAAATAGGAGAGAGAACGGTAGTAATAATAGGCATTATTACTGCGCGTGTAAATAACTGTTCCACTGTTTACGTGACACGTGTCCCACTCACACACTTAACAAGAAATTGGTTGCGTGTTTAATGTCTAAAACGATTGGGTTTTAATTTTCAATTACAGATCTAATCAAACTCATTTCATTATTCACTTTTTCACTTTTACACCCACGAACACACAACATTACACACAATTTCTCTGTTACTTTCACTTAAGCATTTTCACAAACACTTTTCCACACACTCTCTTTTCTCACAATCTCTAAACTGTTCTAATGGCAACCAAGACTTTTGTGGCTCAGGGATTATCTTTTGTTCCTAACAACTATGCAGCAATACTAAACACTGATAAAGCCCCAGAATCATTTCATTTGATTCAGAACTTCTTAAGAGATTCTAAAATTGGTCAAGCTCTTGTTCAACCAGAAAAACTCTCTACCACACAAATCTCTACTTTCTAGATAAACTCTGTTTATGATGATGGTGGAGAGAATGGGACTCCATCCATTGTATTTACTCATGAAGATCAAGAGTTTGTAATCACTCCTGCAACTGTTCGAGATGTTTTAGATTTTGATACTCACACCTCATACGCTGTGGCTGGTGAGAATGAATTGAAAGAAATGTTACAGCAACTGCGGTTTTCTGGCCCTTTGGATAAGCTTGGGAATGTTAAAAGGCCAGGGCTCAGGAAGGAGTGGAGTTTTTTCTTTGACTGCATCACTCGAGCATTTGGAAAGAAAGTCACCAACTGGGATGCAATTCCCACTGATAGTCTTCAAATCGGGTATTCTCTTCTTAATGGGAGTAACTTTGATTTTGGTAGATTAGTTCTTATGAATTTAGGTGAAAAACTAGCAGCGTCTAATACAACTGTTTATTTCTCACGTTTTTGTCAATGTTTATTCTCTGCTTGTTTGCCTAATTTGGTAATCTTTGATGAGGATGTTATACAACCCTTTCAAGTCCATAAGAGAATGTTCTCTGACTTGAAAAATAAAGATGCTAACAAGGAACAAGTTCCAGAGTTCATCTATCCTCTTGCCCTCAGAAATTTTCTCAATCAACCACATGATCCACAAGCACCAGAACCTGAACCTGTACTTGAACCTCCACAGTCACCTCCTCAACCCACAAACACTGAACCTCACATAACCATAAACACTGAACCAACCTCTAAACCCACATCTCCACCCACCATTGCTACTACTTCACAACCTCAATCTTCATCACAACCTCAACCTCAACCACAATCCAAACCAAGGAAACCAAAGAAAAGCAGGGCTATAAGGCCACCAAGAAAGCACAGGACTGCTGAAGCTTCTAGGCCAAAGAGAGCTAGGAAGGAAAGAGCAAATAGACCTCAATCTCCATCTACTCTAGATGATTCTATCTCAGAAGAAGAAAGAACAGAAGTGAATCCTCCAGTTAAAAGGAGGAGACTAATTATTGAAGAATCTGATGAAGAATTGAATTTTGAAGCTCCAGAGGATATTTCTAAGGAAATACCTGCTGTTGAGATAGACAGAGATGGTAATGCTGATGCTACAATGGATGAAATTATTGAGCCATTGTTCCCATTCTCTGAGAACATGGACATTCCAATCTCTTCACCTGTTGTTTTCTCTGAAGAAACTGATGCAGTAAATCAAACCACTGTGGTACTTGAAGAAACAGTGGTTTCTCACACTGAGTTAATCTCTGATGCTCATCAATCTGTCGAACAGGGTGAGGAAATTGATCAACCACCCATGGAGACAATCTTTGAGCCTATTATACAACCTGCAGAGGATGTTGTAGAGCCTGTTGCAGAGAATGTTGAACGTACTGCAGACACTGTTGCAGAAACTGTTGATGAGTCTCTTCCAATTCCTGAATCAACTGACCATATTGAAGTTGAAACTGAAGGGAGTACTGAGTCAAGCTCTTCTCAGAGTTTACCAGTACAGACCTCTGCTAAAGTTAATGATTTTGCTGGCCCTTCAAATCAAGCAGATGTTGAAGAAGACTACTTTGAACAATTTTTAGCTGATTGGTACAAAGAAACTTGCATCTTTCCTGTTGCAAGAGCAGCTGAATTTGTCAAGAGAACATCCAGAACAATCACAAATCCAGAGATTCTATCCTGTCTCAAGGCCACTGTTGTCCAAGTGAAGACTCTCAATTCTAGATTTGATCATTGTCAAATGGCCATTTCTGATGTTCAGGGTGAAGTTATTAGAGGAGATGATATGCTTAAACTCGATAGCAAGAACAAGTTTCAATATCTTTCCCAAAATCAAGAAACTTTGTCTCACAGGCTGAACAAAGTTGAAGAAAATCAAAATGCCATGTCTTTAAAGATTGATTCTATTGCTACCTCTTTGGAGTTAATCACATCTATTCTCATGCCAGATGATGTCAAAAAGGGGGAGAGAGTTGCTAAAGACAAATGCAAGCAATCTCAAACTCTGACTAAAGAGGATGAAGATACTGAAGATGGAGGAGCAGGAGCAAAGGGCAAAGAGAAGAAGATATTAAGAGCTGATCAAAGTCTGAAATTTAGCAAGTCTTCCAAGTCAAAGTCAACTTCCAACACCAAGAGTTTATTATTCACTGAAAATTCAATGACTGATGAGGAATTGGCTGCTAAGTTATTTATTGAAGAAAATGAAGAAGGAGCTACTATTGAAGATATTAAAGCTGAAGAAAACAATTTACAAGAACAACATCAGAAAGCTTTAAAGTCTGGAAAGTTTAAAAAGAAAGAAAAAGCTCCTAGGCCTGTTCTTAAAGGCATTGTGATTAAAGGTCCAATCTTTTTGTTTTCTTTTTGAATTCTTGATGTTCTTTTGTATAGTAGTTGTGGAAGTATTAGATATAATTAAGGTATAGGTTATTTTAAGTGTTTCTTTTCTGTTTTAGGTAAACAATGAAATTTAAATTAACGTATGAAATGATTTGGTTGGTGGTCGGATATTTTTTATTGATTGGCTGGCGTACAAACTGCTATAGTCCATCTTCTCATTTTTGTTCCGGGAAAGAAGATTCAGGTCTATCTTAGTAGACATTTAGCTGGAGTATTAATTTGTGTACTTGCTAATTTCTCAAAGAGTTGAATCGTCGGGTATATATATTTGTATGTCGTCGGAAATATACTTTGATTTACTAGTTTATTACTAGATTGTACTCACTTGTAACTCACTGAAGAGGTTTGTATATATAAAATAACTCACTGAAGTTGAAAAAAACTTATTTGACTCACCAATTTGACAATGAACGAACCAAGGATGAAGAGAGAAGTAGTTATGATGTTGGTCAAGATCCTGTATTTTGAAGAGATAATAAATGATGAATGTGAGATATAGAGAAGATTTATGAACTTTGTTGATATTGAAGAAGTACCATAGAAAAACACTGCCAAAAGTTGGAAAGGGAAACCTCTAGTCCTCAGGTTTTTTGCATCTGGCCTCTCCCACACTTGATTAACTCTTGGGTATTCTTATATTTTTCTTCGTTAAAACTTTCTTTTGAAGAGCCGTACTTCTTAACTTTTATGCTCTATATTCCTAGTACTAGTATATCGCAAAATACATAATTATCCAGTATTTCCACCTGTTCCTTCCACGGGTTTCTTTACTCTCTCAAGTGTATTTCCACATACTTATCCAGTGCCTGAAGGCTGAAACCTTAGAGCAGTAAAACCAACATGTCCGAGGAACTTATTTTAGGGTTCATGCAGGTCTTGTTATTGGTAGAATGAAATTATCTTGTTCAATTGCAGCTAGCAGATGCAGATAGGAAGGAATTGGGAACTTTTTATAATGAAGTTTATTAAAGAAAGTAGTCAATCTGAATTTGAGTCTGTACTATCAATCACTGACAAACACTAAACAATGTGGAGTACCTCAAGCTAATGTGAATAATAACTCCCCAGAAAGCTATTCTATTTATATTCATTTTCAAGCTTTATGGTTAAGTCCTGCATATGTGAAATACTGTTGGGCCTTATACATGTGACTGGAATTTTCCCGTGTGACTTGTTGTGTCTCATACTTATTACTTCACTGATATTTGGACTTCATTGAATCATGTCTCTCGAATTGTAGCCTGTTAAAAGCCCTGTGACCATCTGTGGGGACATCCATGGGCAGTTTCATGATCTAGCTGAACTCTTCCGCATTGGAGGAAAGGTATATGTCCTTTCAGTATTATGTTTTCAGATCCCCCTTTTTTTTTGGCATTCAGAACTTTGAAAAAAGTTGTTATAGAGTATAAACTATCGAAAAGAATGGGATTGACGATGGAGTGGGATCATATCTTTCTCTTGTACGCTGAAATAGTAATTTGATCATCATTCTGTAGGAAGCTGAAATACTATATGGTGCATTTTATGTGGAATTTGAAATGTTCACTTGATCATTGTTATGTCCAAATCTGGCATAATGAATAAATTGATTTGATTACCTAAATTGACGGTTCATAATCTATGATGGGCCTAGAAGATGAAGATTGGGTCACTAAAGCCCACTATTGGAATCAGCCCGGCATATCTTGGCAATAATACTTCTATTACAGGAGCGTCTCGCGATGCAGCGCCTCGCTGGCGATACTCGCAGGAGGATCGCTTCGCTTTGCGTCATGTCTATGACTTACAGCGAGATCATTATCTCCTCTTCTTTGGAAGGCTCATGGCCAGACTTAAGGTCGCATGAGTAGCTAAGCACAGGGATCGCTTCGCGTGGCCAGGCCTCTCAAGGTCGCACGCAGGGGTCCTGTTGGATCTTTTATTCCAAACCTATCCATTCGAGGCCATGAGTTTCTACAGCTAGACCATGGGTCATGGATGGGATTGATGGTTCATTGCCACGTCAGCCCTAGCTACATGGGCTTGGACTTTGGCTTATCTCTTAAAACCCTAGCCCGCCTAGGTAACTTGTGGCCCAAGAACTACGTCAGGCTTGATCCCTATAAATAGGGTACGTAGGCACCTTGATACGGATGAGAAACAGTTTACCTGAAAACACCTATCAAGCTCAGCCACATTCATACACACAAACCCTAATCCTTTGTTCTTCTTTTGTTAGCAAAATATCCGTATTTTGTTCCGATAATCCAGCAAACCTCCAAAATATTGTTATACAATATTCTCCCTATAACATTTGGCGCTAGAAGGAGGGGGATTTTATTATTCATGGAGGACGAGTAATTTTAATCATTTTACGGGGATTTTTGGATTTGATTCGGCACAGGCAGAAATAGTTAGGGACGCCGACGATAAAAAAAATTACACAACAACGACGGAGGCAGAGCACACGGTGTAACGAAGGAGCCAGGCGATGTCCGTGAAGAAAAACAAAAAGCAAAAAAAATGGGTCAGTAGGAACTACTAAACCAAAGCAGTGGAGAAAAAAGTTTTGACAAAAAACGATGGAGCCCATCAGCATAGTAAGCAACACGCGCCGCGCAATACAAAAAGAATTAAAAAACCAAAAGGATAAAAAAAGAGGCATTAACATTCACTCCCGGGCCTGTGTTGAAAGGAAAAACAATGATGACGTATGGCAAGTCATGCCATTCCGGACTTAAATCAGCCAGCAATAAAAAAAATGGAGGAACAACAAGGCCATCGACACGAAAAAGAAGCCCGAACCGGCAGAAAACGAAAAAATTAAGATAAGTTTTATTTTTCTCGTTTTTCTAATTTTTTGCAAATTAAATATTATGCCATGCATGCATAGTTATGTTTTTAAATATTTTTTCTAGAAAAATATTTATTATTCAGAAAATTCGTGCGAGCAATAGATATTTTTATGCTTGTAAAATTATTGCAATTTGGAAAATATCGTACGAGATATTTATGTTGATGAATTGCCGGATTTATTTTACAATCTCGTACGAGCTGCATATTTTGAACAAAAATACATATGGGAGATGCATAATTTTGTAAAAGATTTTCTACAAAAATAGGAGCATTATTTTCGAAAAAAATAAATATCGCGACATTCTTAAAAAAGCATATTTATTATTGCGTTTGGATTGCTTGCAAAATAATTTTTCATATGTCGTCGCGCTTATATGTCAAAAATATTTTCAAACTTGCGAACTAAATTGTCAAGTAGGGTAGCCTGGACAAGCTATAAATCTCGCAATGCTACATGCTTAGTAAAGTGCAGTGCAGCACCATCTGGATTATTGAAGGCCCAAGGCCAGATCTCTCAAGATCGCATGGGTGGAGGCATCCCTATGCACAATTACATTGAAGGCCCATGGCCAGATCTCTCAAGATCGCATGGGTGGAGGCATCCCTATGCACAACTACATGTACATGTACATCTACATCTACATCTTATCTACATCGAAGACTCCGCAAGACACATCATTATGTGATTGCATCAAACACATCCTTATGTGGTTGCATCAGACACTTGAAAAGCGTGTATGCCAGCTCGGGATATATACAAGCGCCAAGGTCCTAACTAGACAATGAGGATCGCAATGAATTTCAAATAAATTATTTATGCTCGCACATTTGAAAACCTTGGCAAAAATGTATCTTATATTGGTCATCGCATGGTGTCACACTTGCATCCGCATACGCCTAACGAGCACAGTGGTGCTCTAAATGTTTTTCTAATCATCTATTTTCAGTTTTTTCAGCGACTCAAGAAATTTGGAAGCTCGAAGAATTCTTAGTTCTCCACTGCAACAAGCTACACTGAAGAACTGGGGGCTAATTGTTATGCCATAATTTCGGCATGTCTAATAATCTCCCAAATTTCTAATAATTATTAATTATTAATTTAGATTAATAATTATTGCTTAACCGCTAAGTAATATCCTCTCCCTGAAATGAGGAAAGAATCAATCTCAATCAAATAATTACGGAAAATATCTCCAAACGATATTCTTCAAATCAGGAAGATATCACAACGATAAGATTAAATCAGATAAAATCAGTAATTACCCAGATTAACGAAGTTTATCCCTAAAGTCTCTAAGGGATAAACACAAATCAATTTCACAGAACTACGTGGGCTTGATCCTATATAAACATATAGGTACGTAGGCATCTTGGCATTATGGAATCCGATACACGAGACAAATCGAGACACCTGCCAAGTTCAGCCCCCTCTTTTTTCATAAACCCTAAATCCTTAAAACAGCCATATTCATAATTCGCTCTATTATTCCAGCAACCCTCCGATTTCGTGTTGTTACGAAATTCCTCCAACAACAATCATCTTTGTATAGCAAACTTGATTTTTCTACAGATAGATCAAAGTACATTGTTAACTACCATTTATGGGTAAGTTGGAATTTAGTAGTTAGTGCCAATAAACAATTGTCTCTTTAAATGAGAACCGAGGTTAGATATTAGTCCTTTATAAGAATTTGAATTCATATCATTTGGATAATCTGTGGTTTGAATGCTGGTATCTGTACTTTAAACTTGCGCCATGAGTTCCCTTATTCTTTTATGCATACATTCTTGTTTTTGTGTTTCTCCCTATTGTGTCGAAACAAAGCCTACGTTAAAATACAGAAAACTTTGTTGTGTTGTCATTGTGGGAATTACTCCTTCCGTCCCTATTTAGTTGTCCTTTTTGAAAAAAAAAATATGTCCCTTAATAGTTGTCCTCCTCCACTTTCAAAGCAATATTCTTCAAAATTTTCCAAAGAATACCCCTATATTACTATTTACAATGTTTGACTAATTTAAGCATACAAACGATTCAACTTCTTTTAATGTAGTTATTAGGGGCAGTCAAGGAAATAATTTATCCAACTACCATTTCCTTAATATATATGTGTGATTTTTTCAAAATGGACAACTAAATAGGAATCGAGGGAATATTTATTTTAGCTCTTTGGGCCTCTTGGTGATCTACTGATGGAAACAAACAAAAAAAAAAGATGAAAAACTCAAGGCCTTTAATCTGATGTTCAAGGCCTTGAAGGTGAAATATTCAGCACAAGTTCAAGGCCTATACAAAGTTTCTTGGCCTCGTACCGACGGAAATTGTAATATTTTGTGAATTTATGATTTAATATAATTATTAAGAGAGAAAATAAGGGTTTGATCACAGCAACAAGAATAACATAATACAGTACTACACATTCATTATCATTAACTAGGCTAAGCGCAATAACATAAATTTCTTGGCCTTATTACGTTTTCTGTAAACAAATGTACGAACTACAAAGCTGACTTGCTTTTTGATTCAGCTTTTAGTGGCTCTGAAAGTGTGTTATCACCAGCGAATCACGATTCTTAGAGGAAATCATGAAAGCCGTCAGGTATTTATGTTGAAAGACATGTTTCTTAAAACTATCAAAGCTTAAATGAACAAATTATCATGTTTTATTCTTGGTTTCTCCGAATCCCGCAATTTTATGATTAGTGTGGAGAATGACTCGTCTCAAGAGCTGTTTGGTTGACAAATAATATTTTGGGTGTTTAGATATGTATTTTGATTAATTCGGTTGTGTAAGGTTGTCCATTCTAGATTTCTTCTTTTCGTGCAACAATCTAATACAAAAATACAGAGTTATACACAAAAATAAGAGCTCACAACGAAAGACTTAAAAAAGTAAAGTAAATAAAGAAAAGAAGGCAATGCACATGTTACTCTTGTAAGTAGAATTCATTGTTAAGGGAAGTATGATTCTTTAGCTGTATTGTTTGTGCCCATACAGATATGTGCTGTAGGTTCTTACTGCTCCTGCTGTGTAAAATTGCTTCCTATGTCGCTATGTGTATGCTATAACGGGCCAAGTAGCTCAGACTTGGTCTTATAACATGTACAAATGCTCAAATAACTGGTCACTTAACCATAGGAAATGTTGGTTGAAAAGCATTAGTATATATTTATCATGCATGTAGCATTCTGATTTTTCATACCTAATCCTACTATCTCTCTGTATGTATGACAGTGCTTTGCAAATGGTCTGTATCTGAGAAATGATCAACACTTTAGTCTTCTTTTCCTGCTATATTATTAGACAGCTATGTTTGTCCTGCACTTAGACTTGTTTAGTTAACCCTTCCGATTTCTTTTCTAATATGTTCATGAAATACTTAGATGCTAATTGGTTTATGTATCATGTGCAGATTACTCAAGTGTATGATTTTTATGATGAATGCCTGCGGAAGTAAGTTTCTTCACTATATTTTCTATGACGTCCAACTGTTTTATACATTTCTTTGATTACTGTTTTCTCATGATCAACCTACAGTACTACCTTAGCAGCAGATTAATAAAATAACTTGAAATACATTGGCAACAGTTTGCTGGATTGTTTTTTCTGGAAAGAAAGTAAACTAAAAAAAGCAAACTGAAATGACTTATACTAGTGTGCTCTTGAGTTTTACAGGGAGAGGAAGTTGAAGGGGTGTCAATAAAGATAGAGTAGATCAATACATATAATAGAAGGTTTTATTTGAAATTGAAATAAATTATTTGAAAGGATTTCATATTTTCCATTGCATCCCACTTTTTGGAATGAAAGTGAAGCTGTCAATGTAGTCTTACTTCCCTTCTTTATGCTGATTGCTGTCCCCCCTCTCTAAAGCTGTAACAAATTCTATGAAATCTACCTTTGAAAAAAAATCCTTCTTTCGGATCTTTGAATCAGTGGCAAATGGCAATAATGATCTTTTAGTCAGCATAGTGTTGTTGCTACCCAAATCCTTCGCTGCTTATATTAATTGGCAACAATGATCTTTTACTCAGCATAGTGTTGTTGGTTCTGCCTGTTTGCAGGTATGGGGATGCTAATGTTTGGAAGATATTTACCGATCTTTTTGACTACTTTCCGCTGACAGCTCTGGTTAGCATTCTTGTTCCTAATCTTTATGACTTAACTAGTAACTAATACATTCTTAACTGTAAATAATAATTTTCCTATCTTGTGTAATACTCTTATAACCCGTTATAACCCGTGCAATGAACGGGCGGGTTTAAATATTTTTTAATTTGGAAGAGATTTGGTAGTATAGTTTATATAATTGTGTGCAGTTTCAATTTGAGCAGGAGAAGAATAGATGTATTAATTTTGACTCATGATTGTTTAAAGAGGAGAAGAATAGGTGTATATTAGATTTGGACCATGATTATTTAAATATATTTGGCCCATCGCCTGATTATCGACCGACAACCAAACTTTTAATATTTCGACTTTAATAGTATAGGATAGAATTCTATTTATATTTTTGTATTAGTGTGTGTGGGGGTGTGTTGCATGTACTTGTATTGCCTTTCAACTGCTCTGCTTAGCAGGCAGCATGTTAAATGTAAAAAGAACCTGTCATCGTCATCTTCATGTGAATGCTAGGTTGAATTGGTGATATTTTGTCTGCATGGGGGATTATCCCCATCTATTGAAACACTTGATAACATGAGAAACTTTGACAGAGTTCAAGAAGTTCCACATGAAGGGCCGATGTGTGATCTTTTGTGGTCTGACCCAGATGATCGCTGTGGTTGGGGTATATCTTCACGTGGTGCTGGATACACATTTGGCCAAGTATTATTTCCACCCGATAGTTGACAATCTTATATTCTTTCTTTCTTACATGTTGTGATAAGTTATATATATATATATATATATACACACATATAGGGCATGGAGTTTTTAAAGCACACAATAGAGAAATTCTTTATTAGTGCACCTTAAATCTTGTATTTTATTATTATTTTTGATAATCCAACCGTACGGACGAAAAGTTTACTTCGAAATAACATTGTATACAAATTTTTATTATATTTAAAATAGTGGAGCATCACTTTTATGATAATACTATTTTCTATATATATTCAACGACAAAGATTTATCATAATCTTATTTCTATAAATTTATAGTTCCAAATAATTAAATTACACGAAAATTTGTACATTCACGTATTTTTGTATGAATTTAACATCCGTACGGTTGGATTGTTCAAATAATAATTAATTTATCATATTTTAAGCTGCACTAATAGAGAACTTTTTTATTGTGTGCTTTAGATACTCTTTTCCCATATATATATATATAGGACATATCTAAGCAATATAACCACACTAACAGCCTGAAGCTTATTGCTCGTGCTCATCAGCTGGTTATGGAGGGATGTAACTGGGGACATGTAATAATTGTGCTTTCTAAATCAAGTCTATTATTTTTGTATTTTAACTTTTTGTGATCCTACAAGTAGGGCTGGCAATTTCGGGTTTCGGGTCGGGTTCGGGTCGGGTCAGCAGACTCGGGTCGTATTTTTGACCCAACCCGAACCCGACCCGAAAATTTAATGGGTACAGGTGCTCAACCCGAACCCGACACGAATGGGTTTCGGGTAACCCGACCCGAAATTTAATTTTTGAAAATTTTAAAAATAATATATATATATATAAAATAATATTTATTAAAAATAATATATATATTAAAAATAATATATATATATATATATTAAAAATAATATATATTAACTAAAAAATATATATATTAGTAATATATATATATACTAAAAATAATATATAATATATATATATATATATTAAAAATAATTATATATATATATATATATATATATATATATATATATATATATATATATATATTCGGGTCAGTTTCTGGTAACCCGAACCCGACCCGATTTTTTCGGGTCAAGTTAGGGTCAACCCGAAACCGACCCGAACCCGAAAAATATAAACCCGAAACCGACCCATGCGGGTTGGGTTCGGGTCGCGGGTCGAAAATTGCCAGCCCTACCTACAAGTGCTTATGTTTTGCTAAATACTATATCGAACAGGACCAGAAAGTGGTCACCATCTTTATTGCACCAAATTATTGTTATCGGTGTGGAAACATGGCAGCTATGTTGGAAGTTGATGACTGCAATGCCCATAAGTTTATTCAGGTCTCTCTAGGGTAAAATGGCTTAAACATAACTGAACTCACCCTCAAGTTGCAACTGGGTCATTGTACTCAAAAAGTTCGCAATCGACTAATTACACTAAATAAAAGTTGCAATTAGGTCATTACACTGAAATAAAATTGCACAACCGTTAACTCAGGTTTGACTTAAACGGATTCCGTTAACTCATCTTTGCTAAAACATCACTGAACTGCCCCGAAGTTGCAATTGGATAACTGAACTCAAAAATAGTTGCATAAATGTCATTGCTATTAACAATTAAACAATTTTTTTTGTTTTTTCTAAATAAATTAGTTATTTTTTTATTTTTTTACTAAATAAATCAGTTAGTTTTTATTTACTAAATAAATCCGTTATTTTTTTTTGCTAAATAAATCCGTTATTTTTTATTTACTAAATAAATCCGTTATTTTTTTGCTAACTAAATCCGTTAGTTTTTATTTACTAAATAAATCCGTTAATTTTTTGCTAAATAAATCCGTTATTTTTTATTTACTAAATAAATCCGTTATTTTTTTGCTAAATAAATCTGTTAGTTTTTATTTACTAAATAAATCGGTTATTTTTTTTTTGGCATCCTTTTTTTGTAAAAATATGTACTTATTTTCAGAAAAAAATACATAATTACGCATTTTTGCACCATTTTCATTTTCACTCTTAGGGGCTATTTGAAAAAGTTGTTTTTTAACCAAAATAAGGACTTATTTTTTACCAAATTTATAAATTTTACCAAATTATAGATTTTATTAATTTTATAAATTTATAAATTATAGATTTTATGAAAAAAAAATTAAGTTCAGTTACCCAACCGCAACTTAAGGAGCAGTTCAGGTACCCAATTGCAACTTTTTATCATATTAACCTGATTTTCGTTTATTCCGTTATGTATTTTAACGGCCCGTTATGTATTTTAACGGTATTGACCTAAATGCAACTTTTTGTCAGTTTAATGAGTTGACTGCAACCTTTTTGAGTTTAGTTACCCAACTGCAATTTAGGGGGCAGTTCAGTGATGTTTAAGCCATTTAACCCGGTCTCTCTATCTCGATCTCTCTCTGCAATGAGGGTGTTATATGTCTGAAACTTGTTCCTTGCCACCCATATATATATATATATATATATATATATATATATATATATATATATATATATATATATAGGACATATCTAAGCAATATAACCACACTAACAGCCTGAAGCTTATTGCTCGTGCTCATCAGCTGGTTATGGAGGGATGTAACTGGGGACATGTAATAATTGTGCTTTCTAAATCAAGTCTATTATTTTTGTATTTTAACTTTTTGTGATCCTACAAGTGCTTATGTTTTGCTAAATATATATCAAACAGGACCAGAAAGTGGTCACCATCTTTATTGCACCAAATTATTGTTATCGGTGTGGAAACATGGCAGCTATGTTGGAAGTTGATGACTGCAATGCCCATAAGTTTATTCAGGTCTCTCTATCTCGATCTCTCTCTGCAATGAGGGTGTTATATGTCTGAAATTTGTTCCTTGCCACCCCCCCCCCCCCCCCCGCCTGCAAATAAGGGTTTTCTATGTCTGAAACTTGTTGCTTACCATATGGGTTTGTGTTATCTGACCAACCGTGTTGTCGTTGAATCTATATGTGTGAAGGGCTGTTCACACCAGATTATTTCTTGTGAACGAGTTCCTTGAATAGTGGGTTTACATGCCCGGTATTTTCAGATAATTGAGATAGGAACTGAGACTGTAATGTGTAGGTGTAGCTTCACTTTTTGGTTGGTGGAAAGCATTGTAAAATGGACAAGCTGTAGGATACTTCAGAGTTCAGCCTCATATTTCATCTTTCTTTTCTTTAGAATTTCTTGGATTCAAAATTGAGATATCATTTGAACCAGAGTTGTTTTAGCAGTAATTTTCAGATTTCAATTCTATATACCTATATAAATAAAGGGTTTTGTCTATTAGAATTCTTTTGGCGAAATAAATAAATAGGGTTAATTGAAGATTTTCATATGTTGGTTTATATTTGGAGTTTTTAAAAGGTTAAATTTAATTTTGCCGTCACTCTGCCTCTGGAATGCAAGTTAAATTTACTTGTGGTTCATACATTCGGTGGGCACTTGAATGCCTGCAGCATAGAAAATATTGAAGGATTCAATATTTGAAATAACAGTAGATATATATATTTAAATTCAATATTTGAAATAATAGTATATATGTTAATACTACGTTTATTTGTATTAATGATGATAAAAAAAAAGTTTCTAAATTACTTGGAATATTCTTAAACTCACTATTGTCAATGGCTAAAGCAACAAATTAGACTAAAATGCATTAAGGACTGAAAGCAAGAAACTCGTCAAGCCTTTTCATCACCATTCCAATTATCTTTCATTTTGGGGCCAACAGGCCCTTGTTCACCTAATGCCTCGTGTGGAATGTCATTCAAACTCTTCTTGAATTCACTTTTCAATTCTCCTGGAAACAACTCCATCACACTAGTCAGCTCTGTATCTTATGTAACATTTGGCCCCCATTGTCAGGCATAGTTAACCACAGAAAATGATGCCCCGGCATCCATTACAGTGTCACCTTTCGCCATATCATTTCGTATTCCAACTTCATCCGTCCCTTCTAGAACAAGGCCGGTGTGTGGAAATGCAGGGTACAGGCTTGCTACCGTTTCCAAACTCCAGGCCGGAGGCACTCACCCAATTTCCACTACTATGTTGCGGAAAATAAACGTTTTTCAGCTCCCCATCAAAATTGCTGATCCGTAACGTCACATGCTCCCAATCACCACCATGTTCACCAATTTTCCCCATGCGGACATCATGAAAAACCTCAATTTTAGCCTTTGCGGCCCCATCAAACGGATAAGATATCCACACTACTATGTCAGTAAATGTTTTTTTTTTTTTTTTTTTTTTTTGCTAATTGTATGTCAGTAAATGTTGCACCAAGCATAGGTTATAATGTAATAACATAAATTGATCAGTTAAGCATTATAGATGGAAGTTTGTCTATATAAATTTAAACTCCGGTATAAAATTAATCCAAATTGCTCTGTATAAATATCAGGGACAACATAGATTTAATCTTATATACGTTCTGGTCATGGACAGTTTAGGTTTCTTCCAGGTCCACCATAGTAAAAGTGGAAACCCCAATCCCAATCCTTATGGACTTGGATATCATAGCAGCCAGGCTTGTCAGCTTTGGTCAGTACATTTTCAGGATCCTCTAGTTGGTCTGATTCAATAATTAGTACTTGAATGTTTCTGAAATAACTAGCCTTACGAAATCCTTCTCCAGGAAAATGACCGCTTCCCATATGAGTAGTGGTACCTGATGCGAAGTTTACAACTTCACCGCCCCAATGGATTTCGGTTGCTCCATCTGCTAAATTTGTAAATAAAGAGGCTGGCCAGTAACCTATGAACTCATCTGCAACTTTAATCCACCAAACACCCCCAATAGGATCCTGCCAAAGATATAACAAGATCAAATCATTCCGGCATGTTTGCAATTGTTAGTATGTTATACTTAAGGGACTGGTCAATGGTCGTTAACTGTACAAACTGCTTAAGTCTTGCACTAATAAAAATGCATCAAACGAGATCTAAATGCACTTCAAATGATTCCCCTAGGTCTGATTTATTTCACTTAAACGCTAAAGGTATTCCAACGACTCAAATTTTTAAGGAACTTGGGCAGCTTAAAGCATAGTGTAAGGGGATCAGTGCATTCTAACCCCCTTAATGGGAATGAGAATGAGATTTCAATACAAAAATGTATTAGATTCTCATCGTATTCTCATTAATCGGGTTGAAATCCCATGACTCAAACGATCCCTTAAGTGCCGTTTGAACATCTGCCTGGTATCAAGATTCAAGGGTAAGTCTCTCAGCTGCATATTTCCCCTGTATTCCAATAATCAGACTAGAATAAGCAGTAGGCATTACCTTCCAAATTAGTAGAGGCATTATAAATTGAGAACCTTCATAGCTTGAAGGTTTGAATAAGGTAGCCCCCACAACTATCTTCTGGCTGATTTGAACAAAACCCGAGCAGAGCATATTGTAGCATCCCGTGTGATAACCGTCACTCTGCCATCATTATGATGTTTTCAGAAACTCATGACACATTTTAACATATACAGATAGACATACTCAATATATAAGTGCCCAATTTGTACAAATCTGAGTGACAGTTCTTCTTCACATGTCTCGAAAGATAAAAAGTCATTTTTTTAACAACAGACTAAAAGAATAACTATATCACTGAGTTTGTGATTGATCCAAAGTAAAATTGCAACTAAAAGACAATGTTTTTCGGGTTCCAAATTCACATTCATGACATATAAATGTCCGGTAACAAAGATCCCATTCCTTTTAGAGTGGAACTGAGATGCTTTTAGCATACAAATCTGATAAGAGATTAAACATACAGTAGACTTTTAATATAATGGGTTCATTTGCATGCATTTGAAATTGTGCAGCTAAGATCCTAATGACTTACAGTCCAAAAAACAAAGATTCTGGTATGACTGTCCCCATACAAATCTCGATAGACCTGTTTTTATATCAAGTCAGTAACAGAATAACATGGTTTAATCATATTCAACGATAAAACTAGCGTACTAGGTAGTAACAATTGTGAAAACCTTGGAAATGAATGTAATGATATTTCCTAGAGTATTTACCTGCCAACCAGCTTCAATGGTGTTAAGTTCTTCGGAAGTACCTCCTGCAACCCATACCTGAGCAAGGCTAAATTCATTTGGTTGCTGAACTTCTGGTTCCCAATAATTTAGATTTGCCTTTGTTCCAATATACTCGTCCCCCGTAACATAAGCGACTGCATACTGAAATGAAACACAAATATCTATCAACATGTTCCGAATAGGTAATACAATGTACTACTTATGTGCCTAGTGTATTATTACCTCGTGGTTGGTTTGAGGTTGAGGTTTAGTGAAATTGGCGCCAAGAATATTAATGTTATTCTTCTTTTTGCCAAATTCCTCGACAGACCGAGCTCTAAGAACATCCTCTTTCTTTGTTCTTCTTACCGGGATTGTTCCTTCATCACATTCTCCATTCAACTGCCACAGTTGCTTAACTGGTAATTCTTCATTAGACTTTGGCCCTCCTGAATAGTGACTAGGCTCCATCTATTAGAACACATAATATAGGCTCCATCTATGAGAACACATAATATGAGAGAGAGAGAGAGACCTGAATTTTGTGATTTTTAAGAACTGGATGATCAAAAGCCGGTTGTTGAGAGATATGAATACAATCAATGATGTCACCATCAGGGCTCTGTTTTAGATAGACAAACAAAATTCTAAGTAGGGGTGTAAATGAGCCGAGTCGAGCCGAACTTTAGAATGTTTATGTATCGTTTGTTAAGAAATTATCGAATTCGAACTCGAGCTCGAACTTAAATCGAGCCAAAAAATGTGTTTGAGTTCGGTTCGTTAAGAAAAATTGTTGTTCGCGAACGGTTCACGAACAACTCATGAACATGTCTCATGAGCTTGCTCACGAACTTTTACTTCGAACAACACATTAACTTTGTTCATAAGCTCGTTCATGAAATTGTACTAACGAATAAATCTTAAATATTTGAGAAACATATTCTGATTAATATTTTACGAGAAACTTGTAATCTACTTAAAAGTTGACTCATTTTTTTGTACATCGTAAAAAAATATCAATTTTATTACAAAATAATATAAATTAAGTTAAATTTATATATTGTAAACTTAAAATATTACTGATCGTTATGTCATCATAATCATATAAAAATATTAGTTTGTCTTACATAAAATCTATTAAAAATATCATAATCATACAAAAATATTAGTTTTCTTACATAGAAACTACAATCATAAATTCAAATTTTGACATATATTACACATTTACTAT
The DNA here is from genome assembly GCA_036435485.1 of Saposhnikovia divaricata. Classification (NCBI taxonomy): domain Eukaryota; kingdom Viridiplantae; phylum Streptophyta; class Magnoliopsida; order Apiales; family Apiaceae; genus Saposhnikovia; species Saposhnikovia divaricata. The sequence goes on along the minus strand of CM071601.1, from coordinate 206,508,533 downwards.
ATTATCTCATGATATTCTATAAGTCCGAAGCACAAATTTATAGAAAAAATAATTATTAATATAATTGTTGTGTTAAAATAACTCATTTTGGTCTTTGAATTAAATATTTACAGGTATAGCAAGTTATTTTAGTTTTAAATTTTACACAATCATTAAGATATATTAATATCTTTTTGTATATTTAATTAGTATAAATAAATTTATACATCACTAATATTTAATATTAAAATTTAGTACGTAAAATAATGTAATATTTAATTTGATAACATATTTTGAATAATATAAACTAGTTAGACTTTGTTGTTGTTGTTATTATTATTATTATTATTATTATTATTATTATTATTATTATTATTAAAATTAATCAAAATTATAAAATAAACAATTATAATATCTATATAAGATATTCTAATAATGGTGTACAATTCATAAGAGTTTCGAGAGTATATTCTAATAATCAAACATGTATTATATATACGAGGTTATTTATCGAATTTTTTTATGCACCGGTAATGAACTCGTATACCGCTCAATTATCAAACTTATTCACGAACATGTTCATGAGTTATGTTCACGATCCTGTTCACGAACCATGTTCATGAGCACGTTAATCAATCATGTTCGCGAGCTATCGAGTCGAACTTTACCGTGATCAAGTTCAGCTCGTTTATAACTCGATCCTTAAAATCATGTTCAAGATCGACTCGTTTGTGAATCGAACCGAATCAGAATCGAGCTTTTTCCGAACCGAACGTCGAGCCGTTCGCGAGTGTATCGGTTCATTTACATCCCTAATTCTAAGCACTATAAAAAACAAAGAACCAGATATTGCAGGAAACAAATGCTATTTTTATTTTTATTATCTGAAATAAGCAATATAACTGATGGAGAAATATATAAACTCCATAATTAACTAGCTTCCTAAAAACACTCAAACACTTGGTAAGAAACCTGATCACTACTCCACGATAATTTCAACTTTACTAGACTGTTATTGACCAAATAAAACTGCTAAAAAATAGCAACTAAATACTACTGACTCTTGACTCTATCTAATCTGAGAATAATCTAAATAGCGTGCACTAATTTTTAACATGAAAATGTTGAATAAACAAAAGTAATCAAACCTATCGATTTTTCAGGTGATTTGTTCAACCGCTTCAGAAGACTGAGAAGAGTTTCAACTTGAAGTTTGCTAGCAGCAGCAGAAATGCATGACAGAAACAAGAAGACGAATACTAACAACTTCATCTTTAACCTTTACCCAGCTCAAAATACACATTCCAGGCATTATATATGAAAGAAACTCAAAAACAACGCGTAACATTAATCGTAACATTAATCTTGAAGCGGACATGTTGAGATCGATAGGGATTAATGAGGTTTTTACTTGTGGAGTTTACAGATACTCTGTTTTGTAGCAATCAAGACAAAATTACAACTTGTCGATTCCTTTTCTGGTAAATTGTTTTATTGCTCTCACATGGTTATGGTCTATGGTCCGGACCATAAATAAAATTTTAATTAAATTTTTTTTTTGAAGCTTTTAATTAAAAAATATTAATAACATAATAATAAATATGTAAATAATCGTAACATTAATCTTGAAGCGGACATGTTGAGATCGATAGGGATTAATGAGGTTTTTACTTGTGGAATTTACAGATACTCTGTTTTGTAGCAATCAAGACAAAATTACAACTTGTCGATTCCTTTTCTGGTAAATTGTTTTATTGCTCTCACATGGTTATGGTCTATGGTCCGGACCATAAATAAAATTTTAATTAAATTTTTTTTTTGAAGCTTTTAATTAAAAAATATTAATAACATAATAATAAATATGTAAATAATCGTAACATTAATCTTGAAGCGGACATGTTGAGATCGATAGGGATTAATGAGGTTTTTACTTGTGGAATTTACAGATACTCTGTTTTGTAGCAATCAAGACAAAATTACAACTTGTCGATTCCTTTTCTGGTAAATTGTTTTATTGCTCTCACATGGTTATGGTCTATGGTCCGGACCATAAATAAAATTTTAATTAAAAAATATTAATAACATAATAATAAATATGTAAAATTGTTTAATTTCAATTCCGAAAATATATTAATTTTATTCAATAATAAATAAATCAAATTTGAGTTATCTAATATTTTATCAAATTAAATTCAAGTTACTCGAATTTGGGGAGTCATGAACTAATTGACCTTTATTTAATTTATTATTTTGTATAAATATATTTTTTCTTCATAATATATAAATATTTCATATATATATATATTATACGTTTAATCAGAGATAAATTTATGATTCACTTATAAATATAACTTCTACTGTACATATCAAAATTTGTTTGTTCGTTAGTTTGAGGAGTCTGATATTGCTAGATAAAATTTTAGGGCTTTTTGCATAAATAAATTCAGAAAAATAAAAAAAAATCACTTTTACATTAGTTTTTAAAACTAATTAGCAAAAATACTATATTATACATAATATTTACAAATATACGTTAATTTAAATCTCCTCCACCCTCTCACCTTTCTCTCTGTTCTATACTCGGTCTTTCCTCTCTCTACTCCGTCTCTCTCCCTCCGTCTTTCTTTTCCCCTCTCTTCTGTATCTTTTTTTTTTTGCCGAAAAATGTGAAGTTTATTAAATCAAATCATTTCTCAATACATTGTGGAGTTCCGGGTAAACACAACCCGCATTCCACACGCGATCAGCAATCGAACTATTGTGTCTCGCTAGGAAATGAGCCACCTTGTTCGCTGAACGTTTAACAAATATCAACGTCACATGACGATTTTTGAGCTCACTAAGTAACACCTTACAATCCTCTATTACTCTCCCAAGATACGACGGCTGGATAGTAGAGCATCTGATCGCCTGAACCATTTGTAAACAATCTGTCTCCACTATTGCTGGGGATGTGTTTTGAGTTTTAATCCAACTCAACGCCTCCTTAATACTCAAAGCTTCGGCCAAATCTGGAGCTACTCGACCAGGTCTGCAGCTTGTACTAGCAGTGATTAAGGCACCCTCATGATCTCGAGCTACCATGGACAAACAGTATGAATTAGATGATTCAAATAATGTTGCATCAACATTGATCTTAACCGTTCCTTCCTGTGGATATTCCCAACACTCCTTGCCGTCTTCCTGATTCATAAAACCAAGAAAAATATCAAACGAATTATCTTGAGCGTTCTTCCATTGGTTAAGCATTATCCTGGCTGAACTGCACACTTCTGAAACCTTTCCTTCATGTTGATTCCACACCACTTCATTTCTGTTCTTCCATATTGACCAACAGAGCATAACTACTTCCTGAATCTCCTTACTGTACACTTCTTTAAAACTGTGGTCATCCAACTGCTAAAACTTAACTGATCATCCTCCGTGATTCTAACCTTTGAAGCTTGCCAACATCTTTGAGCAAAATGACACGAAACCAACGAGTGATAAATTGTCTCCACCTCTTCATTGAAAACCGGACATTTATCAACAACTAAAACTCTCCTGGATAATAACTGATCTTTTGTAGGCAAAATATTCTTCATAGCTCTCCAAATAAAATGTTTTACTTTCAAAGGGATCTTCATATTCCAAACTCTTTTCCAAGGAATGTTATCATCTGTATTGTTGCTGGTTTTTGCTTCTCGAATGGCTGCATATGCTGACTTGATTGAGTAGTGTCCAAGCTTATTCCATTTCCAAAACCAACTATCTGCATCTGCATTTCTCAAAAGAATTGACAAGATTAATTGGACATCTCTATCTGAAAAGATATCAGTTATCAAATCAATATTCCAACTATTCTGGTCTGGCAGCATCAGCATATCAACACTTTTATTCCTAATAACTTCATGATCCGTTTGAACAAAAGGGTCACCTCCAGGTAACCATGGATCTTGAGTTAGTTAATTGAAGTACCTTTGCCAACACGACGAACATCTCCTTGCTTCAACAGTACCTGAGCTTCCATATTCGAACGCCAAATGTAACTCGGATTGCTTCCCAATTTAGCTGTTAAGAAAGACCCTCCAGGGTAATATCTAGCTTTGTACACTCTTGCCACCAAACTATCTGTGTTAACAATCAATCTCCATCCTTATTTACCCAGAAGAGCCACGTTGAAATCCTGGAGTTTCCGAAAACCTATACCCCCTTCAGATTTCTTTGTGCACATCCTATCCCATTGCATCCAATGAACACCCTTATTACCATTAGATCCCTTCCACCAATACTTATTCATGATCCTCTCCATGTCTACACACAGTTGTTGTGGGAGAAAAAACATGCTCATCGCGTAGTTTGGAAGGGCTTGTGCAACAGACTTCAACATTAATTCTTTCCCTCCCCTTTGACAGACACTTCTTATCCCAACCTTGCACTCTCTCTTTCATCCTATCCTTCAAAAAACCCAAGACCACCGATTTGTTCCTCCCTATCATATTAGGTAAACCAAGATAGGTTGTGTTTGCATCTGCTTCTCTAAACTGTAGCATAGAACAGATTACTTCTTTCACTCCTTGATCAGTGTTTCGACTGAAAAAGACAGATGATTTTTCCTTGTTAATTTTTTGACCTGATGATATTTCAAACATCTGCAATAAATCCATAATGTGATCTGCCTCATTCTCTTTTGCCTTACAGTAAATATAAGTATCGTCGGCAAAAAACATGTGAGTTAACCTAGAAGCTCCCCTTGCCACCTAAATGCCATTGATCAACCTTCTTCTTTCATATTCCTTAATAAGGACAGAAAGACCCTCCATACAGATTAGAAATAAGTAAGAGCAAATTGGATCACCTTGCCTTATTCCACGTTTAGGGACTATAGAACCAAAATTCCTTCCTGCATGACATATCTGATATCTAGCTGAACGAACACAATTCATAAACAACTGAATTGACTGATCTACAAATCCCATCTGTTTCAACATCTCACTCAAGAAATTCCTTTCCACTCTATCGTAAGCCTTGCTCATGTCTAATTTCAAAGCCATCCACCCGGTCTTGCCTTGAGTTTTCCGTTTCATGTAGTGCATCACCTCATATTAAACCATATGTATCTTTATTCCCCTCTCATTCTCTCTCTCCCCCTCTCCCTTTCCCTTTCACTCTCCCTCGACACGCAGAGGCTACTCGCTCTCAATACACATATACACGTACTTGAAGATAGAAGAAGCGCAATTTGAAGAATAAATTTAGCTTGCGCAAGAATAAATCGAAGATTTGAAGAACAAAATAGATGAATTTATGAGGTAATCAAACAAAATTGATGTAATTTTTGTTTGAGAAATTAGTGTTCTAATATGGAACATTTCAATTCATGTTTATTTCATATATTCTCTAATAGAATAATTGTTGTTTATATTGAAAAAGAGATTAGTAGTATATTGTGAATGCTTTTTTTTATTAACATGTATTCTACTACAGAATAAATACATTTAATATTCTATAATAGATACATGTTCTTAGTGTTACTGATTGATCATCTCTGAAGTTTGAATATATTCTAGTGTAGAATATATATGTAGTTTGGATTCTACAGTAGAGCACTATAATTGTTACATATAATATTTTGTTTTCACTATATAACTAAGTTTCTACAGTGGAATCATCGGTTATAATTTTTGTGAAATTAAGGTTTTACAGTAGAAACTTATTAATGTATTTTCTGAAATATTCTAATGTAGAATATACGTAGTTTAGATTCTATAGTAGAGTATTATAATTTTTGAATATAATCTTTTGTGTTGATTTTGAAATGCACTATAAAATTAAGTTATTATAGTAGAATCGTTTATAGTTTTGTGTGGACTTAAAGATCTACAGTATAAATATGCTTTTAATGTTATTAGTTGATATATTTTCTGAAGTTTGAATATATTCTATTGTAGAATATCTGTAGCTTAGTTTCTATAGTAGAGTATCATAATTTTTGAATATTATAATTTATGTTGAGTTTGAAATGCACTATAGAAGTAAGTTAATTTCTATAGTGGAATCATTTATAGTCTTGTGTCAACTTAAGATTCTACTGTAGATAATTACTTTTAGGGTTATTGATTAATATATTCTCGGGAGTTTGAATTATTCTACATTAGAATATATGTAGTTCAAATTTTATGGTAGAGTACTCTATGAAAAGTGTCTGGTATTATACATTAAGTTGTCGAAGGTCACCGTTTGTAACATCCGGGAAATTCGTATTTCTATTAATGTGAATAGTGACATTTTGTGATAATTATGTGATTATTTAAATATAATTTGGTGATTTAATTGCATAATGATTATCTGTTACGTGCTATATGTGCTATATAATATTTTCATATCCCGGAAAATTTTCAGAATGATCCTAGTATCCTTAAAGCGATTTATTGAATATTTAGGAATTTTCGGATTTTTCTCGGATTTTCGGAGATAAATAAGTCTCCATGCGAAATTTAGAAAATTTTGTCAAATGTTAGATTTTGATATTCTAAGCATATTTCATGTTCGGAATTTTTCTATCCGGAGTATTTTCAATTTTATAAGGATTTTTGAAGTTTCGGGAATCTTCGGGATTTTCGGTTAGTGTTTCAAATATTTTCAATAGCTTCTAATGGATTGGTTTCCAAAAAAAAAAAAAAAAAAAACTTCTAAAGGATAATGTTTTAGCAAACTTGATTCGATAAGGGACCCCAAGTGGATGTTTATCTAGAAAGGGGTGTTTTATCGGGCTATGAGTTGGATGTTTATCTAAAAGATCAGTTTAGTTCGGATTAGTTTATCTTCTTTAACTGCTAAAAGATGCTTCTTTTTCATATCATATCCGATCCAATAATTAGAAATGGGGTATTATTTTCATAAATATAAATAGCATTTTTATTATTTTATTATTTTGTGAAAATCATAAATTGTAGTTAAATTCTGTCAAATTCTCTGTAAAATCGGGAATAGGGTTTTTGTGTTCTTGCGAATCAATCGAGGATTTGAAGGTGTTATTGGAATCCGTTTTCGATGTTCTATATATCAAATTGAAGCTCTTGAAATCTACTTCATAATCTGTGATCAATACTAGTGCAGGTATCATAGATTTTTAATTATTGATTTTGCAAATTTAAATAATTCTGGGATTTATTATGATGTTTCGTAGATGAACTTGTTTGCTTGATTTGATGATTCTATGTTGTAGAGCATGTTCTGCCATTCAATTTATTATATTATATGTTAATTTTTGGGTTCAAAAACATATAGAAATTTAGGTTTGATTTTCTGGATATATGAAGAACTAGGGTTTATATTCGTTTGAATGTTCTTGATTGAATTTTGGGTTTTTCTTCGTTTGGGATCCGTTGATGATAAGAAGAATATGATTGTGTTGCTGGGAATGAGACCAATCGATTCATGGTCTTGGATTTAGTGGAGGTGCTCTGTACAGGGAGATCGATCATCGGGTTCAATCGGGTCGGGATTTTGCTGATTCAATTTCCAGCCGATTGATCGATCTTCTGCAGAAACGGACTCCACCAGCTTGTTTGTTGTGCCTTGTTTGTGTTATAGTTTGAGTATTGTGAAGTTCTGTGCAGGTTTTATTCTCGCTGGGAAAAGCTTGAAAAACCGGCAGCAATAGCTGCCGGCGGCCACTGTCGTCGGAGAAGACGACAAAATATCAAAAAGTCCCCTAATTTTTGTTGTGTTTTGCAAAACAAACCTTCCTGTTTCCAAAATTGCAAAATCAGTATTGGGTTTCCAATTATTTTACAAAAATGATTTTCTTTTATAATTTTTAAAATTTTAAATTCTAAAATTATAATATAATTTTAATTATTTATTTAATTGATTTTAATTAATATTTTAATCATTTTAAATATTCAATTGATTTAAATATTAATTAAATTATTTAAAATTGAATTAATATTGATTAATTTTAATTAAATGATAATTAAATTTAAATTATGATTTTAATTAAATAGTTTCTGAAAATAGTTTTCTGATTTATTTAAATAGTTTCAGATTTATTGAAATGATTTAAAAATAACATCTGAAATTATTTATTTTTTTTATTAATTGTTAATATTCCAAAATTGTTTTTAATTGATTTTAATTGATTAAATTATTTATTTAATCAATTAAATGTTTAAAATGGATATTTTATTCATTTAAATTCCAAAAAATGTTTAAAAATATGGAATAAATTTCTAAAAATTATATTTACCTTTAGGAATGATTTGAGAGTGATTCTAAGTGAGAAAATTATGTGGTATCTGTTTTGTGCTATCTGTATAAGGTGATAAATGCCTGATTACTTGTCTGTTAGCCGTAAAGCTGATATCTTTTGATCTATAAGCCTGATTTCAATAAAACGAAGGGTAGAATATTCTAGAAATTAGTCGATGAATAATTATAGATTATTTTCAACTTAGACAGGCATTGTAGTGATATTTTTGTGGATTTATAGAATCGGGCAAAAGGAAGTGTGTAGCCTCTGACGTTCAGAATTGAGACATAAAATTTGAAAGTGTGAAAGACATATGACACAGCCTATTTGTAATAATCTAGGATACAACTCAACTAAGATAAGAAATGTAATAAGTAAATAATATATATGAATTGTCACAGGAATCTCAGAAGGTTACATCCGTCAAAGAATGAAGGAAAAGTCTATCTACAGACTTGAAGATATCTTACACTGGAAGAAGCTCATTTATTTGATAAAGCCTCAGTGAAGTATTCAATTCAGTGGATCTATTAAAAGACAGGGATTTCTACAAGTGACAGATGAAGTACAGTTACAGCTAAAGCAGAAAGAACAGAAATTGGATCACAATTTAAAGTCAAGACATGAAGAATATTCGTCAAAGTTAGTCACTCGTGAACCAGACAGTACACAGAGTGTCGGCAAGTATTTGGAAAATATTCTACATATTTTCAGTGGTCCTAATAAATAAATTTGCTATTTAAAGAATTATAATAATTCTATTATTAATTAATCAAATCAATTATTTAATTTAGTTTATAAATCAATTCAATAAATAATTGATTTATTCCTTAAATTAATTAAAAGATTAATTAATATTGAATTATTAGATTTATTAAATTAAGTAGTAAATGATTATTTATTAAAGTGGTACAAGCTTTGATTATTCGAATAAAAATTAATGTACAAATCTTGTACATATTCGAATGTTAAAAAGCTAAAAGGCAAATCAACTTAAAAGACAATTGGCAGGCTAATCTCAATTTGAATTGGTTATTGGACTTGCAAAACTCGGCCCAGTATGACTATCAATTGATAGTCATACCGATAGTCTGGTTTATTCTAGTATGACTATCAATAGTCATACTAGGTTTATGCCTGTATGACTATCAATAGTCATACTGGATTAACTCTTGTTTGACTATCCAATAGTCATACTGGATAGTCATACAAGCCTTTCCAATAGTCATACCAGCTTTCCCATAGTCATACCGATAGTATTTTTTATTAGAAACGTGTGTTTTGATTTTAATATCAAGCACAGTAAAATCAAAACCTTTGCCTATAAATAGATGACCTGCCTTCATTTATTTCCGGTACCAAAAACTTCTCTAGCTTAAATTCAAAGTCCTATTTCAAGAGAGAAAATTCGAGAGATAAAATTGAGAGCTTGCTTCGTAATATTTTAGCTCACTAGCGAATTAAATATTCCTAGTTTATTTCTTGAACTGCTTTTTAGCATTCAAAATATTTATTATAAAAACAGAATAATTCATGTTGAATTTATTCTAGATTTATTTTAAATAAATTTTGAATTGCAAGTTGTAATTCATACTGTTTGTGCAACACCCTTCAAGTTTAATATAATTTATATTTAACTTGAATTTTGTTTCATTAAAATTCCGCAATAATTTTGCCTTAAATTATTAAATTCAAAAAGGACAAATTCGATAAATGTTAGGTCCAAAATAGTTTGTAGAAGGGGGGTTGAATACAAACTATGTCGTTTAATCGAATTTGCTCTTTTCTTAATATATTAAATCAAGAACAAATTGATGCGGAATAAAACGAATACCGATATTCAAGTTAAATATAAAATTTATCTTGATAGGGTGTGTCTAAATACACTGGTACAAATTACAATGGTTTGATGACCAACTAATTATTACAATTTCTATAGAAAATTCGACATGAACTTTTCTATATTTGTAATAAAAAGATCGAATGCTAAAAGCAATTCGAGAGATAAGTTCTAGGAGTAAAAACTCGCTAGATAGTTCCAACGTTACAAGTAAACAATTTCTATCGGTTCAGATTTAATGATACATCTCAGAAATAATTTACAGGAATTTATTTGAAGAACAGAACTATTTCTCTTGGTCTTTCTCTTATTCAGCTCGGAGAGAATTTGTGAAGAATGTGAAGTTGTGTATTGTCTCTCCTCTCTCTTCTGTCTGATTGCTTCTGCCTCTTTTATAAAATATTTTGTATTGCCAAGACAATCGGCAAGACAATCAGAACCACCAAGACACTAAATTTGTACTGCCAAGACAGTAGGCAATACAATCGGCAAGACAATCTTTTCCACCAAGACAATCGGCAAGACAATAAATTTCTGAGATATTTGTCTTGCTTTAACAGCTGTAGAAGACTTTTCCTTTTTAATCATCATCAAGACTATCAATTTGAATATTAATCTTTCTTTTTCTCTACATAATGATTACCAAGACAATCGGCAAGATTCTGATTTAAGCCTCCAAGACAATCACTTTAGCTTACCAAGACAATCTTTTAATTGTCTTGTTAGTTTAAAAATAAACTAACAAGACAATCGGTAAGACAATTGTCTTAAATAAAACCTGGCCACTTTCTTTGTTTATTAATCAAATCACCTGGCCATCTTTTGCTTTACTTTGTTTTACTTTATTGTTTATTCCTTGCCGACAACCACTGCACCACCTTTTATAAACAATTCTTACTTGTTTAAAAAATTGTTTACAGCCGATTTCTTTAGTCCAATAAATTGGGCTCCGTAGAAATGCTTTTTAACCCGCATAACTTATAATCTTTAATTAATAAATAATGAATTTAATTCAAAAATTATAAAAATAAATATCTAATTTTATTAGATATTTATAAATATAATTTTCTAATTAAATAAAATATTTATTAATATAAATAAATCTTTAAGCTCTAAGCTGCGGTTACCTGACGGTCTGGAACTAGACTCCTTTTGCTTAACAAAAAATATATCAATTCCAACCGGGATTCCAGCTTTAAGAATATATCACTTTCCATACTTTTGTGATAATTCTATTTTCTCATAACCTGATAACATGTATTTTATATACATTTTGTCTTTTATTCTTCTGCATTTTTGTTAGTTTCGAATGTTGTTTTAATAATATTTGTTATGTTTTTCATCTTTCAGTGCCTCGTGCTTAATTGTTGAAAAGATGGATTATTTTGGGCTTGAAAGCGAAGATTATTCAAGAGGGAAGTTAGAAGATGAAAGCTCGCGATGTCGGGAGGTGTTTAATGTATTATCTTGAAGATTTTATCTCGTACGGGCTACTGTACGGCCGTTCGACAGGCCGTTCAAAGGAGCAGATTTCTGTAAGGGCAGCTGTACGGCCGTTCGACAGGCCGTACGCCCCCTGCTGTGTGTTAAAATAAATATAGCCAAACACATCTCATATTCATAACTTCTAATCTAACTTCTTTTTCCCCTCTTCTTAGCCTCTTCAAGGATAAATTAGGGTTAGTCAAGTAGAGAGAAAAACACTTATTACTCATAATCTAGCATTGATTATGAGTAACTAACTTCATATATTTGGCTCAAGGAGGAATTCTTGTACTAAACCCACTTCAATTTAAGTAAGATCTATTTCACTCTATCTTGAATTCTTGAGTTGTATTGTTTATGATTTTGCTTGGAGATTTGTAAGTTGCTTCAATTTGCTCTTCTTGTAATATCAATTGCTAATTGTTTGTGCTAATCCGTAATTGTTAGTACATTCATTATAGTAGCACAAGTTTAGTGTACCTAAATTCTCAAAATTCAAGTGCAAATACCTAGGTTGAGCTCCTCATCCTTGGGTTTGTCTTAGCCTCTCTTTGATTGATTCCTTGATTTGGTTAAATTGGTAGTGCTTCACTATTGGTTGCTAGTATCAAGAGAACTAATTTATGTGCTTCACTAAATTAGTGTTTATAATAGAAGAGAAATAAGTGATTGTGTGCTTCACCAATTATCTTGGTTAGGTAGAGTTGGATATATTTGCTTGTTGTTGGGTTGAAGTGCTTGAATATCCATAATCCTTGGGTCAAATTTATAATAGATTTTCAAAAAAAAAAAAAAATTTAATAATAACGCCCCGCTCAATAATATTTAGTATCGTTAATTATAGCTTTTATATTTTTTTTAAAGATTTGTTCCACTCGTGCCTTGATGTTTTTTGTTTCATGTTTTCAGGAATTAATATTTTATTCAAGCATTCAAGGATTTGTGGGAATTTTCTGTAAAAAAAAAATAGTTTTTGTAAAATTTCAGGTCCGTACGGGCTGTTGTACGGGGTGCAGGCCGTGCAGCAAGCCGTGCAGCAGCCCGTGCAATTTTTCTCAGCTTCTGTCCAAGTTGTAGTTCAAAATGAGTGAAAATTTTCAGCCCCTACCCACTTGTTTGTACAGCCGTGCTACTCCAACAATCCAGCGCAGCCTCCATTTCTCTCCCCCCCACGCGCGACACCCGTGCCAGCCTTTCCCCACCTGCCTCCTCGAATCACATCTTTTTTCACCCCAATAATACGACCCCCCCCCCACCCTTTTGTTTTTTTTTGTTTTGTTTTCTTTATTTAGTTTTTGTTTTCTTTTTTTCTTTTTTTGTTTTATTTTTTTTTTGTTTACTTTTACTCACTTTGTAAATTTTGATTTTAGTTTTTATTTTTATATTATATAAATTTAAGAATCAATTTATATTTACTTTAAATTTTATTTTTGATTTTATTATTAATTGGTTAGTTCTTTTTGTTTTATTTTATTTTATTTTGTTTTATTTACTTTTATTCACTACTTCTTTCATTTTAATTTTGATTTTAATTTTTTTTTATTGTCTAAACTAATTTTTTTTTTATAAATTCAGAAATGAATTTAAATTTAATTTATTTTGTTTTTTTGATTTTATTTTTAATTGGGTAGTGATTTATTTTATTTTATTTTTTTTATTTTCTCAAAAATAAAAAATCAAAAACCAAAATTTGATTCTTTTTAATTTTGATTTTTAGTTTTTAATTTTATAAATTAAACGATTTTTATAAATTTAAGATTTAATTTTAAATTTAATTTTTGATTTTATTATTAATTAGTTAGCTAGTTTATTTTATTTTTTGTTTTATTTTATTTTATTTTTACTTTTTTTTAAAAAAAATAAATAAATAAATAAATCAAGAACCAAAATTTTTAATTCTTTTTAATTTTGATTTTTGTTTTTCATTTTCTAAAACTAAATAATTTTATATATTCAAGGATCAATTTAAATTACTTTAAATTTGATTTTTGAATTTTGATTTTTAATTTTTTTTATTAATTGCTTAGTTATTTTATTTTATTTTATTTTAGTTTTAAATTTGATTTTTGATTTTATTATTAATTTGGTTAGTTAATTTATTTTTATTTTAGTTTTAGTTTTTAATTTGATTTTTGCTTTTATTATTTCATTTTTAAATTTGATTTGATTTTTATTTATTTATTGAAAAAAAAAGTTTTAGTAATTGGTTAGTTATTTTATTTTATTTATTTTATTTTTTTTTTAAAAAAAAGCACAAGAACATATATTTTAATTATTTATATATATCCTTAATTAGTTTTTTTTGAGTGGCTTTGTAGGGTGTGGATTTGGCTTGTTGATTATTTTCGTTGGGATGATTGTGATTGGTGGCATTTATTCAATACGTGCAATTTCGGAGTTGGATTTTGGGAAAATATGATGGTGCTCCCGATCCTCGTTGCTTATTTTCAGGGGAGTTTTCTTTCACTTTTGTTTCTCCCTCATTTTTATTTGTCATGCATGAGGACATGCCTTGTTTTAAATGGGGGGAAGGATTGTTTATTTTGATGTCCGTTTCGTTTGCATTTGTTTGTAAAATTTATGACATTGTGAGCTTGTAGTCTTGTTTTCTCCTATTACGTGTCTAGCATTATCAATTTGATGTGAATCTATAAGATTGATGCACCTTTTTTGCACACACTCACTTAAAATGGCATGAAAAGTCTAGATTGTTGTAATTAAATTGTGAATTTGACGATTATCTCTTAGCATGCATGGAATCAAATCGAGAAGATGTTATTACAACGTAAACCTTGTGAGGCCTTGAACGGTGATTCTTTTTGCTTGTGTGTTGCTCCCTTTTTATGTGTGTTTGTTGCTCTAGGGCTTGCATTAAACCTTCATTCATGGATGCACCATAATAAGGAAATTCTATTTAGGATAACCTTTTTGACCTTTTTAGCTTGTGAACCATGAAAATTATCCCTAGTTACCCCTTTGAAGCTTATATCCATATTTTTTTCGTCACTTTCCCCCTTTTATACATGAGCCATAGCCAAATACTTCACTCTCGACCTAGTTGAGCTAGTTGAGTCTTGGAAAGAATTAATTGTTGAGCATGAGAATTTGGAGAAGTTGTGAAAAGGAAGAATGTTATTTATTGTAAGTGGGAACTAGTTTGATGTATATATTTAGATGTGGTTCAAAGTTCTTTGTAGTATTTATTTATGTTATGCATTCCCTTTGCTAAAAAACATTAAGTAAAGGGGTATGTAAAAAAAGAAAAAAAAAGAAAAGAAAAAAAAGAGAAAAAAAAGCAATAAATCTTTGTACTTTATTTTGTTTCAATTTTCTTGGTAAATGTGGCTGTGTTTTGTAAATGTAAATGAGTGAAGACATTCTTTAGTTTGAGAATTTGGTGGATGAAGCGAGCAAGCGTCGTTTTGACTCAACTAGCGAGACTTTTACACCTTCCTTGAACTTAAATTTTCACACCTTCACCCTAGCCTCATTACAGCCCATTTTATGAATTCCTTATTTTTGGTGCAATCCGGAATTTAGGTGAACATGCAAGGTCAGGTAGAGCGCATGCATTTAGACTTGGAGTTGAGTGAAATATCTAGCCCATACTTGTGTGATACATAATTGAGAGATGTGAGATTTTTCACCATACAATTTCATCTTCTTAATGCGAAGCCATGTATGCTTTGTGATCATCTTGTCTAGTGTTCACGATTGAAGTGCATTCATTCTATCTTTAATGTCTTTGTTACATCTTGCACAAGGTGTGTTATCTTGATTCTTGAATTGGTTGTTAGCTCGTTTTAGTGGATGACAAGGTGAATAGCTCTATATGTTTGATTTTAGTTACAAGTAGACGGCTCGGACATGTGAGTGTAGTAGTTAGCTTAATTAGTAGGTATTGTTAGTTTTTTGTTTATTGGTGATTTTTGTGATTTTGTGGGTACATCATCTATAAACCCTCACGAGACCTCACTCGTCCACTAGGGCTACCTAGGGGTTCCAAGGGCTTGTTGCATATGCCAAATGCAACCGTGATCACCTACGGAAGTGGTACTAGTTAAAAGTATATGGTGTTGTTAATATTAGTTTGCTCGGGACTAGCAAAGTTCAAGTGGGGGAAGATTTGATAACATGTATTTTATATACATTTTGTCTTTTATTCTTCTGCATTTTTGTTAGTTTCGAATGTTGTTTTAATAATATTTGTTATGTTTTTCATCTTTCAGTGCCTCGTGCTTAATTGTTGAAAAGATGGATTATTTTGGGCTTGAAAGCGAAGATTATTCAAGAGGGAAGTTAGAAGATGAAAGCTCGCGATGTCGGGAGGTGTTTAATGTATTATCTTGAAGATTTTATCTCGTACGGGCTACTGTACGGCCGTTCGACAGGCCGTTCAAAGGAGCAGATTTCTGTAAGGGCAGCTGTACGGCCGTTCGACAGGCCGTACGCCCCCTGCTGTGTGTTAAAATAAATATAGCCAAACACATCTCATATTCATAACTTCTAATCTAACTTCTTTTTCCCCTCTTCTTAGCCTCTTCAAGGATAAATTAGGGTTAGTCAAGTAGAGAGAAAAACACTTATTACTCATAATCTAGCATTGATTATGAGTAACTAACTTCATATATTTGGCTCAAGGAGGAATTCTTGTACAAAAATCCATTTCAATTTAAGTAAGATTTATTTATCTCTATCTTGAATGCTTGTGATGTATTGCTCATGATTTTGCTTGAAGATTTGTAAGTTGCTTCACCTTACTCTTCTTGTATCTTCAATTGCTAATTGTTTGTTCTAATACGTAATCGTTAGTTCATTCATTATAGTAGCACAAGATTTAGTGTACCTAAATCCACAAGATTCAAGTGCAAATACCTAGGTTGAGCTTCTCATCCTTGGGTTTGTCCTAGCCTCTCTTTGATTGATTCCTTGATTTGGTTAAATTGGTAGTGCTTCATTATTGGTTGCTAGTATCAAGAGAACTAATTTATGTGCTTCACTAAATTAGTGTTTATAATAGAAGAGAAATAAGTGATTGTGTGCTTCACCAATTATCTTGGTTAGGTAAAGTTGGATATATTTGCTTATTGTGGGGTTGAAGTGCTTGAATATCCATAATCCTTGGGTCAAATATCTCTTGTCTTGTTAATTTGCTCATTGTGTTGTTGTTTTGGCAAATTTGGATATTAGCCATTAACTTAGTTGTATTTTTGTAGCAATTTAGTTATTGTATGCAAGGTGTTTGATAAAACACCTTAACCAAACTCAAAACCCCCCATTTGCACACTTCTAGATTGTAAGAGATAATATACTCGAAATCAATATTGAGAGTCCTTCCCTGTGAACGAACTACGAAAAACACTACCTCCAAATTGGCGCCGCTGCCGGGGAAGGCAACAATATTAATTTTGAGTTAATTGTTTCTTATAGTTTAGATTTAATCTTTGTATATAATTTTTTCTTTCTTTGTTTGTTTTTTATTTGTCTGTCTTCATGATTATTGGAGATAGACAACTAACTCTTTCAGGAGATGATTTTGGTTGGAATAACGCTCAAGATTTCACCTACGATCAAGAACGATATCAAGATTTTAATTCTTTTCAGAATTTAAATGCATATCAGGTGAATTCTTTCTATTCTACAAACTCATGCTATGCTCCTTACCCTCCTAGCATCGATTATTCATATGCTTTTGAAAATCAATGTTATGATCCACAATATAATTCCCATGGCCATCAAGGGTCTTCTTCATCTACATTGTCATCACTTGAAGAAATGATGAAGCAAATGGCGGTAAATAACCTCCAATTTCAAAACATCACTTTGCAAAGGATATCCAACTTGGAAAAGAACACTTCTCAAATCATATCCAACTTGGAGAAGCAAATGAGTCAACTAGCCGAAACCGTGAGTCAATTAGCGGAGGTCAATTCTCCTACTAATCACGATTCTTGTTTTGTAATTGATGAAAATGTTATGCATGACGAATTTGCTTGTTTAGTTGACGATTGCCCTAAGCTTGACAATGATAAATTGGATGTAGTTGAGGATCTACCAAACTTAGAAAATAACTATGAGTTTAATGAATTGGTAGATGAGATAAAAATTGAGGAATGTCCAATTGAAATTGAGAAGGAATTAGAAATTGATGAAGTTGAAATTTTTGCTTGGGTGTATAAGGATCCAATTTGGGAGCAATTTTTGAGCCGTGCTTATAATGATTATTCTGACGATTTTTCTAACTATTTTGGTTTTTCAAAGTCTCTTGAAGATGTGAAGGTCCTAAAAATATTTTTATATTTTTATGGATCAAAGGTATATTTGCACACCTTATTCTTATTATTGATTCGTAGGTATGTGCATTTATTTGCTTTTTCACCTCATTAGTTATAATACTTGTATAAAACAAAGCGCTTTTTGGGAGGCAACCCAAGGTACGTATGTATTTATATATTTTTTATGCGTGTTTTAGATTTCTTGCATTTATGTAGGGTGTTATTCATATTGTGGATTTGAGGATTGATCTAAATATTAGTGAGTGGGGATTCCATTTTTCATCTATTTTAATTCTAAGAAAATAACCAAAAAAAAAATATGTATTTTTGTGGTGTGATTAATGAATTTTATAATAGATTTTCAAAAAAAAAAAAATTTTAATAATAACGCCCCGCTCAATAATATTTAGTATCGTTAATTATAGCTTTTATATTTTTTTAAAGATTTGTTCCACTCGTGCCTTGATGTTTTTTGTTTCATGTTTTCAGGAATTAATATTTTATTCAAGCATTCAAGGATTTGTGGGAATTTTCTGTAAAAAAAAAAATAGTTTTTGTAAAATTTCAGGTCCGTACGGGCTGTTGTACGGGGTGCAGGCCGTGCAGCAAGCCGTGCAGCAGCCCGTGCAATTTTTCTCAGCTTCTGTCCAAGTTGTAGTTCAAAATGAGTGAAAATTTTCAGCCCCTACCCACTTGTTTGTACAGCCGTGCTACTCCAACAATCCAGCGCAGCCTCCATTTCTCTCCCCCCCACGCGCGACACCCGTGCCAGCCTTTCCCCACCTGCCTCCTCGAATCACATCTTTTTTCACCCCAATAATACGACCCCCCCCCCCCCACCCTTTTGTTTTTTTTGTTTTGTTTTCTTTATTTAGTTTTTGTTTTCTTTTTTTCTTTTTTTGTTTTATTTTTTTTTTGTTTACTTTTACTCACTTTGTAAATTTTGATTTTAGTTTTTATTTTTATATTATATAAATTTAAGAATCAATTTATATTTACTTTAAATTTTATTTTTGATTTTATTATTAATTGGTTAGTTCTTTTTGTTTTATTTTATTTTATTTTGTTTTATTTACTTTTATTCACTACTTCTTTCATTTTAATTTTGATTTTAATTTTTTTTTATTGTCTAAACTAATTTTTTTTTTATAAATTCAGAAATGAATTTAAATTTAATTTATTTTGTTTTTTTGATTTTATTTTTAATTGGGTAGTGATTTATTTTATTTTATTTTTTTTATTTTTTCAAAAATAAAAAATCAAAAACCAAAATTTGATTCTTTTTAATTTTGATTTTTAGTTTTTAATTTTATAAATTAAACGATTTTTATAAATTTAAGATTTAATTTTAAATTTAATTTTTGATTTTATTATTAATTAGTTAGCTAGTTTATTTTATTTTTTGTTTTATTTTATTTTATTTTTACTTTTTTTTAAAAAAAATAAATAAATAAATAAATCAAGAACCAAAATTTTTAATTCTTTTTAATTTTGATTTTTGTTTTTCATTTTCTAAAACTAAATAATTTTATATATTCAAGGATCAATTTAAATTACTTTAAATTTGATTTTTGAATTTTGATTTTTAATTTTTTTTATTAATTGCTTAGTTATTTTATTTTATTTTATTTTAGTTTTAAATTTGATTTTTGATTTTATTATTAATTTGGTTAGTTAATTTATTTTTATTTTAGTTTTAGTTTTTAATTTGATTTTTGCTTTTATTATTTCATTTTTAAATTTGATTTGATTTTTATTTATTTATTGAAAAAAAAAGTTTTAGTAATTGGTTAGTTATTTTATTTTATTTATTTTATTTTTTTTTTAAAAAAAAGCACAAGAACATATATTTTAATTATTTATATATATCCTTAATTAGTTTTTTTTGAGTGGCTTTGTAGGGTGTGGATTTGGCTTGTTGATTATTTTCGTTGGGATGATTGTGATTGGTGGCATTTATTCAATACGTGCAATTTCGGAGTTGGATTTTGGGAAAATATGATGGTGCTCCCGATCCTCGTTGCTTATTTTCAGGGGAGTTTTCTTTCACTTTTGTTTCTCCCTCATTTTTATTTGTCATGCATGAGGACATGCCTTGTTTTAAATGGGGGGAAGGATTGTTTATTTTGATGTCCGTTTCGTTTGCATTTGTTTGTAAAATTTATGACATTGTGAGCTTGTAGTCTTGTTTTCTCCTATTACGTGTCTAGCATTATCAATTTGATGTGAATCTATAAGATTGATGCACCTTTTTTGCACACACTCACTTAAAATGGCATGAAAAGTCTAGATTGTTGTAATTAAATTGTGAATTTGACGATTATCTCTTAGCATGCATGGAATCAAATCGAGAAGATGTTATTACAACGTAAACCTTGTGAGGCCTTGAACGGTGATTCTTTTTGCTTGTGTGTTGCTCCCTTTTTATGTGTGTTTGTTGCTCTAGGGCTTGCATTAAACCTTCATTCATGGATGCACCTTAATAAGGAAATTCTATTTAGGATAACCTTTTTGACCTTTTTAGCTTGTGAACCATGAAAATTATCCCTAGTTACCCCTTTGAAGCTTATATCCATATTTTTTTCGTCACTTTCCCCCTTTTATACATGAGCCATAGCCAAATACTTCACTCTCGACCTAGTTGAGCTAGTTGAGTCTTGGAAAGAATTAATTGTTGAGCATGAGAATTTGGAGAAGTTGTGAAAAGGAAGAATGTTATTTATTGTAAGTGGGAACTAGTTTGATGTATATATTTAGATGTGGTTCAAAGTTCTTTGTAGTATTTATTTATGTTATGCATTCCCTTTGCTAAAAAACATTAAGTAAAGGGGTATGTAAAAAAAGAAAAAAAAAGAAAAGAAAAAAAAGAGAAAAAAAAGCAATAAATCTTTGTACTTTATTTTGTTTCAATTTTCTTGGTAAATGTGGCTGTGTTTTGTAAATGTAAATGAGTGAAGACATTCTTTAGTTTGAGAATTTGGTGGATGAAGCGAGCAAGCGTCGTTTTGACTCAACTAGCGAGACTTTTACACCTTCCTTGAACTTAAATTTTCACACCTTCACCCTAGCCTCATTACAGCCCATTTTATGAATTCCTTATTTTTGGTGCAATCCGGAATTTAGGTGAACATGCAAGGTCAGGTAGAGCGCATGCATTTAGACTTGGAGTTGAGTGAAATATCTAGCCCATACTTGTGTGATACATAATTGAGAGATGTGAGATTTTTCACCATACAATTTCATCTTCTTAATGCGAAGCCATGTATGCTTTGTGATCATCTTGTCTAGTGTTCACGATTGAAGTGCATTCATTCTATCTTTAATGTCTTTGTTACATCTTGCACAAGGTGTGTTATCTTGATTCTTGAATTGGTTGTTAGCTCGTTTTAGTGGATGACAAGGTGAATAGCTCTATATGTTTGATTTTAGTTACAAGTAGACGGCTCGGACATGTGAGTGTAGTAGTTAGCTTAATTAGTAGGTATTGTTAGTTTTTTGTTTATTGGTGATTTTTGTGATTTTGTGGGTACATCATCTATAAACCCTCACGAGACCTCACTCGTCCACTAGGGCTACCTAGGGGTTCCAAGGGCTTGTTGCATATGCCAAATGCAACCGTGATCACCTACGGAAGTGGTACTAGTTAAAAGTATATGGTGTTGTTAATATTAGTTTGCTCGGGACTAGCAAAGTTCAAGTGGGGGAAGATTTGATAACATGTATTTTATATACATTTTGTCTTTTATTCTTCTGCATTTTTGTTAGTTTCGAATGTTGTTTTAATAATATTTGTTATGTTTTTCATCTTTCAGTGCCTCGTGCTTAATTGTTGAAAAGATGGATTATTTTGGGCTTGAAAGCGAAGATTATTCAAGAGGGAAGTTAGAAGATGAAAGCTCGCGATGTCGGGAGGTGTTTAATGTATTATCTTGAAGATTTTATCTCGTACGGGCTACTGTACGGCCGTTCGACAGGCCGTTCAAAGGAGCAGATTTCTGTAAGGGCAGCTGTACGGCCGTTCGACAGGCCGTACGCCCCCTGCTGTGTGTTAAAATAAATATAGCCAAACACATCTCATATTCATAACTTCTAATCTAACTTCTTTTTCCCCTCTTCTTAGCCTCTTCAAGGATAAATTAGGGTTAGTCAAGTAGAGAGAAAAACACTTATTACTCATAATCTAGCATTGATTATGAGTAACTAACTTCATATATTTGGCTCAAGGAGGAATTCTTGTACAAAAATCCATTTCAATTTAAGTAAGATTTATTTATCTCTATCTTGAATGCTTGTGATGTATTGCTCATGATTTTGCTTGAAGATTTGTAAGTTGCTTCACCTTACTCTTCTTGTATCTTCAATTGCTAATTGTTTGTTCTAATACGTAATCGTTAGTTCATTCATTATAGTAGCACAAGATTTAGTGTACCTAAATCCACAAGATTCAAGTGCAAATACCTAGGTTGAGCTTCTCATCCTTGGGTTTGTCCTAGCCTCTCTTTGATTGATTCCTTGATTTGGTTAAATTGGTAGTGCTTCATTATTGGTTGCTAGTATCAAGAGAACTAATTTATGTGCTTCACTAAATTAGTGTTTATAATAGAAGAGAAATAAGTGATTGTGTGCTTCACCAATTATCTTGGTTAGGTAAAGTTGGATATATTTGCTTATTGTGGGGTTGAAGTGCTTGAATATCCATAATCCTTGGGTCAAATATCTCTTGTCTTGTTAATTTGCTCATTGTGTTGTTGTTTTGGCAAATTTGGATATTAGCCATTAACTTAGTTGTATTTTTGTAGCAATTTAGTTATTGTATGCAAGGTGTTTGATAAAACACCTTAACCAAACTCAAAACCCCCCATTTGCACACTTCTAGATTGTAAGAGATAATATACTCGAAATCAATATTGAGAGTCCTTCCCTGTGAACGAACTACGAAAAACACTACCTCCATAACCCGTCCAGGTGTATGCTACGGTCTCTTGAGGATCTGAAACCGGACTCCTTTTGATTAGCAAAAAATACAACAATTCTAACCGGGGTTTCAGCATTAAGAATATATCACTTAGAATTTCTTTATGATAATTCTTTTTCCTCGTAGCCTGTCCACTTAATAGTAAAATCATTGTGGTTAATGAATTTAACACTTCTGTTGCTTGCACAATGATTTTCTCTTTTACCAGTCTTGATATCTTGAACCACTGAAGTTAATGACGAATAACCACTATTTAATGTTGACACTCGATGCACGGTCTGGTTCATGAGTGACTAACCGCAATGACTGTTCTTCATATATTGACTTTAAAGTTGTGGTTCATGTCTTCCTTTTCTTCACTCTTTTTCAAACCTTTATAATCTGTATTCTGCCACTATAGGAACCTCTTGTCACTATAAATAGAACCCACTGTCTTGATTACTCCACTGATGCTTGATCAACTGAATGAACTTTTTCAAGTGTAGTATAACTCAAAACGGTAGATTGACTTTGTCTTCTTTCTTTTGACAGTTATGCAATTGAGATCCTTGTGACAGTACTTATAATATTTACTATTACATTCTTGTTTGAGTTGAGTTGTATCCTCGAAATACAAATAGGCTACATCATATGCCTTTCAATCTCCCCCTATTTGTTTGTTAGACAATAACAAGCAAATACCTAGAGGATAACTCAACTACAAACAAGAAGAAGATAAAGCTTTAAAGAGCTATAGTAAATAATACATAAAAAAAAATTTCTGGTTTAGATATTACAATTCCAGAAGCCTTGATCGATGAACTGATAGATGATTGCTCCTCTAGCACTGAACAAATCTTCATTAAGTAACTCATCTTCATTTCATGACATATCTGCCTGATAACCCTTTACATCTTAAATTGAACATTATCAGCAGATACTAGAATTCCTTCAGTGGTAAAAAATATGACTTGACAACCACATACTGAAGAATTCTTCTTTGTCATTTCATGCTTCTCTCCTTCCTTATGTCTCCCTACCTAAGGTGATATGTTACCTCCTTATAACGGTGAATACTCCTTATCTCCCTTGACAAGGTGAATAAATCTATCTCCCCCTGACAAGGTGAATACTCCCCCATTCTAAGGTATATTTTTTTTTATATATCGCTCCCCCTTAGATTAAAAATCCCCCTCACTAAGGTAAGCTTATACTCTCCCCCTTAGTTGAGTATCTCTTACTAAGGCAATCTTTGAGTATATCTTCTTCAGTATATCTCTCCCCCTTAGTTGAGTAATCCTCCAAGCATTTAATTATTACAAACATCCAAATGTAAATTAGATGATACCATATTTTCAATTATAACTCACCTCTTACTTTTAGTACAACAGATTCTTCATAAATCTAACATTGACTGTTGCAATAAAGAAAAGAAGCTTTTCTTGTGTTGAAGGATTTTCATGAAGACTTCCAGAATAGAAGTATGTAGACTGATCAACTTTGCCCTTTAGATATTATAGAATGGCCTCACTATTGATCATCCTGACAACCAAATCTTCCGACAATTTCCTTATATCTCCCAACTCTTGTAATTAAACTTTGTTTGGGAATAGGAAATGAGATTTGGTGTTTATCTTTCTTCCTCACTGTGAGTGTGTGATTCTATTTCGTGTACCTCACAAGTGTTTAGCTCATCTCCCCACTCATATCACTTAAAATGAGTGATCTCATCTCTCAACTCTCAAGTGTTTACACTCATGCTCACTAGTGTATCACTCTTATCTCTCATAGCTCTAACATCCATGTGTACCTGCAAGGAAAATTCACCATAGCCCCTTCTAGAGAGGTCACTAGTGGTGCAATGGGGTTTCGCAAATCCCCGATCCTCGTTAGACTCGTCAGACGAATCTGAGTCATAACCTACAAGTTGATAAAAAATTTCCCTTTTTATGGGTTTCAGATTTGAATTCTGAGAAGGTAAACAATGAAATCAAAACTTAGAATTAAAATCATGTTTCCATCTAATGTCTATGAAGACATCACCTTGTTAAACTCTTTAGGTAAATCTGAATCATAGTTAACAAGTTGTCGATCCGCACCTATGTCGGATCCGATACCCGCAGGATCCAGAGATGTTCCCTCTAGGGAGTTAGATAATGATCTTGTTGAATTTTGCATTGAGATCAATACCTTCTCTCGAGGTCTGTGAAGACTCTTGGTTCTTTGAGGAACCTTCAACTTATAATCCTAACCGTAAAATGGTCGAAGTATTAGTTGTTTCCGTCAATTCGTCCTTAGTGTGTGCAATCTCACTTTGTGCATAGAAAGTATTTTAGAATTGTGTATGAGGTAGTGACTTACCAACAGATGCCCTGGCCGACAGGCGAATTTCAATAAACTCATCATTTTAAGATAATGAATCCATAGACTGTTTTAGTGCCATTTTCAGCTCTGCATCCTTTTGGGAGAATGCAGGCGAGCTTACAGATACCTCAAGTTATATACATCTATTCTCCTTGAGAGGTAGAGCTGTGGGTTTACTATCCCTCACATTCTTATTTGCTGCATCAAGTGCAGTTACTCCCTTAATGACCTCTAGTCAAATAAGTTACTTCCACTTCAGGGGTAAGTTAGGATGTGTTTAGATTTGGATTTATAGTCCGGGATAGAAGTTGTTGGGTTTACAACCTCATTACTTACAATGTGAGAAAACTTCCACTAGGAGCTGAACCTGCATCACATAGCAATAGAGCAATATAGAGATAGAAAGCATTTACATCATACCATAACATTGTGTGAAAACATATGCATTATATCCAATGAGAGAAATGATGTACAATTGTGACTTCAAAAAGTTTTACAATATAAGCAATCACAACTGTAGAAAAAATTGAGTTTTTCTTTTAAAAACTGTTAATGTGCAAGAGTCTGTATTTATGCATAAAACAATGTATTATAATGTCTTTTAATGAAAACTAGGTCGTTTTATTTTTAAAAGACACAAACTCTTGACTTCGCAGTAATTTAGAAAGAAAGATTTTCTTTAAATGCTTATTATGTATAGAGAACTTTAACACAAAGTTAGTGAAAAGACTCATACAAGCACTTGATGTCGTTTAGGTAACAGAGATTACCAAGTACATAAGTACAGATAACCAATGTCTCTCCTTTGGTACTTCATTACTTAGCACAACATAAACTAAGTAATTGACTGATAGATGTAAAATATTCTAAGAACTATCATATGTATAAAGTGGTGTATAACCAGAATTAGAGAATTTAATTTTGAAAAATCTCACCACTTCAAAATATGATAGGAGACCGAATGTAACTTTAAGTCTCACTTAATTAGAAAGTTGAACACCTTAATATATACTAACACTAATGATTTATAGATAAGACACACTTACTCAGAATAAATCCTAAGTAATATCATCAGAGATAATATATACATCACAATTAGTTTGCAATAAAGTATCAGAACAACTAGCAATTGTCAGTAAACAAATATTTTAATATTTGATACCAACTGCTAGTATTTATCAAATACTTTAAAATGCAAGTAATTGTGTTTATGATTACTTTACCAAAATTAAATTATGAGCAAATAAACCATTGAATTGCTTCACGTCATAATTTAACTAGGATATAAATAATCACTGCTAAATACTAAATATTCAATGATACCAATTGTTTGATAAATTCAATCTATTGTAAGATAAATTCAATTTAGCGAAGATTGAATTGTTACATTAAGTATCAATTGACAGAATGAATATTAGTATCTAACTACTTAAGAACATCATTCACTGATATTCATAAGTACAAGGAACTAGTTGACAAGAAATACTCAAGCTATTAAGATATAACATTTCAAACTTATGACTTCAAGGCAACTCCTCGATAATAACAATTGTTAACTCCTAACAACTGTTTACTGGTAGACAACCTTGGTTCTATAAATAAGACTCGATTACCAAAGCCGTCTTGTCTGCAATCTTAGAAATGATATTCTAAGTCCTATACACCTTGATCCATAATATATAACATTTATTATCAAAGTGATTAGAAGCTTGCAAATAAGCATAAAAATTATTCCAAGTAACTGAACAATGGTCACTTTAGATATTTCAATATCCATAGTTCTACTTAGAGAATTTTCATACTATGCATAATAATATGAGGGAATTGTAAAATATATAACAATGATTACTTAGAGGAGTTCTAAGTAATTTCACACATACCAATACATCTCACAATTAGTTAGTAAATAGAATTCTAACTAAATATCATTAACTGATATAAGTCACAACTTCAATACAACCAATTGTTAGAACCATGATATTAATTATAATGAATTTCTGAAAATGGAGCATTGATAAAATTCACTAGAATTAACATCTCACAACTAATTGAAGACCAAGACAGACATGTCCAATTTAGTTATGATTCAGATTTATTTTGATAAATGAGGTATAGAGCAAATACTAATTTGAATTGCTTTAGGTTCTATAACTCATCTTAATCAAAATAAATAATTAAATAAATAAATACTAAATCTCTATGAGTTAGATTTTAGCATTTAAGTATTTAAATTATCCTTAAATAATCACCACTGAAATATATTACAATTATACACATGGCAATCATTCAACAGATAATTCTCAGCATGAGGTCTGGATGTAAATAAGTTCACAAGTCCTTTCGATACAGACAATTGAATACTTGTGAGCTTACTTAAGAATTACTTAACAGATGGGATTTACAAATCATATAGCATTAATAAAATCCCAAGTTTACAAACGAATCTTGAAAAATTAATTTCATCAAGTGATTTAGCAAACATGTCTGCAAGTTAATCTTAAATAAAGACATGCTCTCGAAATAATTGATACCTTATGCAAGTTGCTTAGTCCTTGAGTGTTCCACAGAGTTGTTGGAGATGAATTTGATTCCTTGTGTTCTCCTGCTTTCGTACAACTCATTTGATCTGTTTCTATGCAGCAAAACATGTCAGAACTGATGTCTCTAGGGTACCAACTCATGTCTTTCATGCTTGCTTGAGTGATGATACCAGTTCATACTAACCTGTAGAGATCTTTCATTATCTCCCCAACCAGGATTGCACTTGTTCACATTCCTCTAGCATCCAGATTCAGTAGTTCCAGATGTCCATTATAATCTCGAATGTGCAGCAGGTGCCTGATATCCTCAAGTCTTGTCACTGGTGCTTCTTATCAGATATACCATTTGATCAAATTGTAACTTAGAATCCAGTTTGGCTTTGTCCCTCATAACAATGTCTTGACATCATCCAGATAGACTTCTGGTTATCGTTGTACCAATTACAGTCTTGTTATTTGGTCTGGATACCAGCTTCCATTCAATCTGCCTTTTGTACTGATTGAGATCATCTTGCATTGCAATCACTCAATTTGGATCTTTCAGAGCCATTGTAGCTTTCTTAGTTTCTTCTGAAAGACAACTAAAGAAATAATCATTGGTACTTAAATCTCTGCTAGTCTTTTACTTCCACCATTAGAAACACTATGAACTAGGACAAAGAATTAATTGAGTCAACATTCTTTGTCTTGGCAGACATGTTCTCATAGTGTCCTATGATTTTCAATGTGGTATTGAGTTGACTAAATGATCTTTCTTTTGCTCCCCCTAAGCTGTTGCTGGGTTTACATGAAGATTCTCCATGTTGACATTGCTTGGATCTGAATCATCATAACCATTGACAGCTGGGAGCTGGAAGTTGTTGAACATCACTAAGACTTTCAATCACTTCATGTTGATCAACTCCATAAAATGTGATCAATCAACATTAATGGTCTCTTGTCTTCAGATTGTCTGAACAACAACTTGTTTGTTGAGAGAAGTTATCAGTCATCACCACTAAAGTATATTTTTCTTTGATGTAGGACTTCTGTGTGATGCTTCTTTGACTTCCCTTTATGACATGCCTCATATATTTATTTTACTTTAATTCCAGATGAGGTAGTCTCCTTTACTGATTCGATTTCCAGGAAAGAATCTCTTGATATGACATTCAGGAGAGATAGCTCCTTATGTCATAGCTGAACTCTTGTCTGATGAAGCTTTAGATTTGACCTTGTTGACTTCACCTTTGACTGAGATTCTATGTCAGCTACAGATAAGTTCTCTTTCCTTAATCCTCGAACAGTAGGCTCTTCATCTTGTACAAGATGCTTTATTACTGACAACATTCCTTAGCTATTGGATAGCCTTGACCCTAGGTCATACCCTTGTTGTTGTCTCCAAGGGATAAACCACTTGGCCTATCTTCACATTCACATTTGATAGCAGGGTTCTTTCTTCGATGATATGCTTTGAAAATATCAATAATAATGCATAATCGATTAACCTGTTAAGCCCTACATTCACAAATGGATAAAAAGTTCTTGGTACCCAAAATTGTTTAATTGGGTCCAGATGGATTAGAGATTTCTCTTTTATTAGAGTTAACAACAGTTTTAACCTTAACATGCTCATTCTTATCTTTGACTGACCATTTCTCCTTTTTAATGTCATTGACAAAATATTCACTGAGCAAGGAGAATAATGGTTCCTTCCTAACATAAGGAGGACTAGCAGTCTATACCTTATTTTAATTCTTAAACATGGTTTTTCTATGATCAATGCAAATACTAGGAAATGCATTTATGACATTTGAAATAAGCAGGCATGATAATAAGAATACATTGCATACATTCAGCATTAAAACATTGCAGATAAGAATTATGCAAATTAGGCATGTTATGCATTTTAGAAAATTCAGTACTATCTACTTTAACCTATGTACACTTGTGTAACAGGTAGCAAGTAGATTTACAGATATTCAATAATTTTCTAAACATGCATGGAATAGAAGAATTAACAATTAATCACTAATTCTATCCAATCCATTCCTATTGTTATATTATATTATATAATCTCTATTACCTAATTCAGTTTTACAAATGACTTGATGTTCTACTGACACCCTAGGTAATTATTCCATCTTTTAAACTTTTTAAACCTTAACAAACAATTCAGAATGAATAAGCAAATATTGTTCTACTGGGGATCCTGAAACTAGCTTAAACAGAGGTCATATATGCTTGACATATATCATTTAAGAATTGAGAGATATTGTCTAAGGAACACTTCTAACTCGCTATTGCAATTAATTAAATTCAACAAATATTCATACACATAATAAGATCTTCTAACCAAAGATATAATAATTAAAAACTAAGATCTTAACATGCTTTGAATTTCTGAGAATTACATATTACACTAGTTCGAAAAATTGATACCTGAGACATGTGAGGTGAATCATCTTCAGAGATTGCTATGAAGGCAAGATATTAATTATGCTCTTCTCATCATCATCTGATCCATCCCAACTCTTTTCTTCAGCAAGATAAGTTCTGCACTGATGCTTCTGTTTCATCTCATTTAATGAATCCCTATTCATCCTTGTCTGTCAGAATTCTGTACCATGTTGCACACCTTGATAGTTACTTATCACATAAAACTTTTCATAACTGCAACTATCATGTTTTGTTCTTTCTACCAACTCAGTCTTGTCGCCACCCCTTGAACTGTATCCTGAAGAGTTTCTGCTTCGGAATAGATAGGCCTAATTCCTGGATTAAACATTTGTACTCTTTCTAAATTAGTAACTCTTCATTTATGTTCTGAGGTTCCATCATTAATTCCTGACTGAGATGTCTAACTGTCTATTTCATTCTCAAACCTCCTTGATTCCACTTTTCTAAAATCTCTATTGATTCCTTGAAAGATATTTCTTGGTACAATCCACTAAGTGCAGTAGATGTTACATTGGAGCAATCCACTTAGTGTTTGTATATCACAGAATCAATAGACTTAATTCAAATCTTCGAGAAAAATTCTATCCACTAAAACCTCTTCCATTCCTGCTTCTGAAAAACCAGTGAATTCTATGGATATAATTTTGAGGAGCTTCCACAAATTTTTCTTCAGTAGGTAGAAATTAATTTCATTGAAAAATGCATTTTCTTCAAAAGATTCAAACCATCTTTGACAATTCGTAGGAATCTTCAACTAACAACCTTCTTAGAACTATTGGCTTAGAATAAATTCAAAATATTTAAAATTCAAAAACTTCAAGGACTCGAAAATTTTTTGAGAAATAAAAAATCTGAAAGTAAGTTCAAATTAATTAAAATTCGAAATTAGAGTCAAATTAATTAAGAATCAAAAAATCTCAAGAAATGATATTTTTTAGAGTTAAAGAATCCGAAAATAAATTCAAGTTAATTAAAATTCGAAATTATCAAGAATTAAAATTTTTGAAAATTAAACAATTTGAAATAAACTCAAGTTGTTTAAAAATCAAAATTTCCATGAATTAATCATTTCAAGAATTAAAAAATTCGAATATAAGTTAAGATTACTTAACAATCAAAAATATCATAAAATGAAAATTTTTGAAGATTAAACATTTGAGAATAAATTCAATTTAATTAACAATTGAAAATAAACTCATATTGTTTAAAAATCAAAAATATCATAAATTGAGAATTTTTAAAGGTTAAAGAATCCGAAAATAAATTTAGATTATTTAAAATTCAAAAATCTCAAAATTGAAAATTTTGAAAGTTAAAGAATCCAAAAATAAGTTCAAATTATTTAAAGTTAAAAAATCTCAAGTATTGAATTTTTTGAAGGTTAAAAAAATCGAAAATAGAGGAGTTGACTTTTTGGTCTAATACCGGATTTAATTTCTGTATGGGTCAACAAACTCGAAAACCGATTGGAGGACCACAAAAATAAGGATCTTGATTTGTGCGTCAATCAAAAGGCTCTGATGCCAATTGTTAGGTCCAAAATAGTTTGTAGAAGGGGGGTTGAATACAAACTATGTCGTTTAATCGAATTTGCTCTTTTCTTAAAATATTAAATCAAGAACAAATTGATGCGGAATAAAACGAATACCGATATTCAAGTTAAATATAAAATTTATATTAACTTGATGGGGTGTGTCTAAATACACGGGTACAAATTACAATGGTTTGATGACCAACTAATTATTACAAATTCTATAGAAAATTCGACATGAACTTTTCTATATTTGTAATAAAAAGATCGAATGCTAAAAGCAATTCGAGAGATAAGTTCTAGGAGTAATAACTCGCTAGATAGTTCCAACGTTACAAGTAAACAATTTCTATCGGTTCAGATTTAATGATACAGCTCAGAAATAATTTACAGGAATTTATTTGAAGAACAGAACTATTTCTCTTGGTCTTTCTCTTATTCAGCTCGGAGAGAATTAGTGAAGAATGTGAAGTTGTGTATTGTCTCTCCTCTCTCTTCTGTCTGATTGCTTCTTCCTCTTTTATAAAATATTTTGTATTGCCAAGACAATCGGCAAGACAATCAGAACCACCAAGACACTAAATTTGTACTGCCAAGACAATAGGCAATACAATCGGCAAGACAATCTTTTCCACCAAGACAATCGGCAAGACAATAAATTTCTGAGATATTTGTCTTGCTTTAACAGCTATAGAAGACTTTTCCTTTTTAATCATCATCAAGACTATCAATTTGAATATTAATCTTTCTTTTTATCTACATAATGATTACCAAGACAATCGGCAAGATTCTGATTTAAGCCTCCAAGACAATCACTTTAGCTTACCAAGACAAACTTTTAATTGTCTTGTTAGTTTAAAAATAAACTAACAAGACAATCGGTAAGACAATTGTCTTAAATAAAACCTGGCCACTTTCTTTGTTTATTAATCAAATCACCTGGCCATCTTTTGCTTTACTTTGTTTTACTTTATTGTTTATTCCTTGCCGACAACCACTGCACCACCTTTTATAAACAATTCTTACTTGTTTAAAAAATTGTTTACAGCCGATTTCTTTAGTCCAATAAATTGGGCTCCGTAGAAATGCTTTTTAACCCGCATAACTTATAATCTTTAATTAATAAATAATGAATTTAATTCAAAAATTATAAAAATAAATATCTAATTTTATTAGATATTTATAAATATAATTTTCTAATTAAATAAAATATTTATTAATATAAATAAATCTTTAAGCTCAAAGCTGCGGTTACCTGACGGTCTGGAACTGGACTCCTTTTGCTTAACAAAAAATATATCAATTCCAACCGGGATTCCAGCTTTAGGAATATATCACTTTCCATACTTTTGTGATAATTCTATTTTCTCATAACCCGTCCAGGTGTATGCTACGGTCTCTTGAGGATCTGAAACCGGACTCCTTTTGATTAGCAAAAAATACAACAATTCTAACCGGGGTTTCAGCATTAAGAATATATCACTTAGAATTTCTTTATGATAATTCTTTTTCCTCGTAGCCTGTCCACTTGATAGTAAAATCATTGTGGTTAATGAATTTAACACTTCTGTTGCTTGCACAATGATTTTCTCTTTTACCAGTCTTGATATCTTGAACCACTGAAGTTAATGACGAATAACCACTGTTTAATGTTGACACTCGATGCACGGTCTGGTTCATGAGTGACTAACCGCAATGACTGTTCCTCATATATTGACTTTAAAGTTGTGGTTCATGTCTTTCTTTTCTTCACTCTTTTTCAAACCTTTATAATCTGTATTCTGCCACTATAGGAACCTCTTGTCACTATAAATAGAACCCACTGTCTTGATTACTCCACTGATGCTTGATCAACTGAATGAACTTTTTCAAGTGTAGTATAACTCAAAACGGTAGATTGACTTTGTCTTCTTTCTTTTGACAGTTATGCAATTGAGATCCCTGTGACAGTACATATACTATTTACTATTACATTCTTGTTTGAGTTGAGTTGTATCCTCGAAATACAAATAGGCTACATCATATGCCTTTCAATAAAACAGTCACGTTTGTATTCAACCCCCCTTCTACAAACATACCGGACCTAACAAAGTGTGGATTGAAGCTACTGAATGAATTTGAGTTAAGGAAAGCATATAGCAGCCAACACTCAGAATTTAGATATACAATTCCGAAGTGTAGCCGGATGAGAATTGAGTAAAGGCAAGCGTGTAGTACCAAATGTCTCGAAGGTAGACGAGTAGTTCGGAAATTGTAGAACAAGCTACGGCCGGTTAAGGCAAGTATCCCTATCCAGACTCGTATATATATATATATATATATATATATATATATATATATATATATATATATATATATATATATATAGAGAGAGAGAGAGAGAGAGAGAGAGAGAGAGAGAAATGTTCCTACAGTTAACTTTAGGAGAATTTCCTAAAGTTAACATTTAAAAACATTTGATTGTTAGCTTTTATTTATAAGGGCCCCGCAGGGGCATTAATGGTGTGTCTTTTTGTTTAGGAAAATATACGATGTGTCTTTATTTCAGTGGTTAACTGTAGAAAATTCTCCTATAGTTAACTATAGGATCATTAAGCCCATACATATATATATATATATATATATATATATATATATATATATATATATATATATATGAAATCCGATTTTGATACTTGTCCTTCAACTTCAGAGATCTTAAATTCAGTTATTCAATTCCAATTATTGTGAATTGTTGATTCAAAACATGTAAATAGTTTAATCGTTTATTTATTCTGAGATTCCATGCTTAGCCAATTTGAGATTTAAATTCTTAAATTCAACTGATGAATATCAGTGGGTTATTGACTGAGATAATTTCTTTGAATCTCAGACTTGATGAATATTGTTGGTTATGGACTTTTTAATAGTCCTTTGATTTATTATTCAATGATTTGAAATGCTTGAACTGTTGAGTTGGATGAAATAATTTGGTATTGGGTTTTCAATTATTCTAAAACCTTTAAAATTGTAAAGTGGTATAAAATTTTGCGCAAGAGGCCGAAGCCACCGGTCCAGCTTGTTAGGCCAATGTGTGCCTTGGATCCATTAAATGAGATATGCGGGTAGCATGTCTGGTATTGTATTGCGACAGGCCATCTGGTACAATACGTGTGGCGGAGTTAAATCCACTTTCCTTAATTTAAAGTGTTTATTGAATTATCATGAATCGGATGTTATTGGAAGTCCAACTTTTTGGATCATTATTTCTATATTGAGGATTCTTTATATCCTGATTGTTGATGTTTGGAAATTCATATTGGTTAATTTTGAATAACCAAATCATTGTTGATGTTATTCAGATGGTAGAAGTTTTCTGAATACTTTGAAGCAGGAATAAATCATTCTTATTCCTTTAAAACAACATTGATTATTGAGATTATTATATATATATATACTTGCTGAGCATTGTTGCTCACTCTTGCTTTTGATTCTAACCCTTCCAATTAGACATGAAGATGAGCTATGTCTACGAGATTGTGCGTGAGATCGCGAATAGACGTCTGTTGCAGAATCTAAAGCTGGACTTAGTGGCCATGTAGATTTGTCCTTTGGACGTATTGTGCGTTGTGGCACAGAAGGTGGTAGAAATTAGTTTAGAGTTGTAAAACAGGTTGGTATTTTGAGATTTTGGCAATGCTTCTTAGCGAAGCCTTGCAAGTAGCATTAGTTTATATTCGATGAGGTTTTATAGTTTTGGTTTCTGATTTCAATACTGTAGCCTGTATGCGATCCTGTTTTGAGGGGGTTAAAAATGATTTTTCATTAAATTGTTTTTCTAAAATATACGGATTTTAAATGATTTTGTTAGCGGCTCTGGATCCAGACCCCCGGAGTTGCGGGATGTCACACCGTTTGCTTATATTAGATTCCATTATAGAATAATAATATATATGAGCTCTCTTGATTATTCTCTATTTCATTGATTTTTATTCTACCGTGGAATCAAAAATTATACAATAGTAGATGGTCTGAATTCAACATCTTTGGGTTCTACCGTAGAATTTTAGTATACTTAAAAAAATTTGATTCTTTTAATAATAATTCTGATTCTGTTATATAATCAAGATTTTCCTATTGAATCAGTTATTGATTCTACTATAGAATCAAAACTTAGTGTTGAGTAATAGTAATTATTGTCGTAGAGGTCCAATAAGTGTTTAATTTTCAGTTTATGCTTCCAACGTGTTATTTTTATGTTTTTAGATTGTAACTTTGTTTCCAATGTGGAACATAAACACTTAATTTCTTAATTGGTTTAGTAAATTCTATTTAATAGCTTTTGGTTATAGTGTAGAATTACATACGAGCTTTTTTTATTTTCTTTTTTTTTCATAATTTTGATTATGCTATAGAATCAAAAATTAATGTTGCCGCAAAATTTCAAAAATTAGTTTTTTTTAATAGTAATTAGTTTTATAAGATCCAATAGGTGGTCGAAATACTTTTGTTCGAATTTCAATTTATGCGTGATATGTGTTATTTTTGTATTTTAGCTTTTTTCATTTACTTTTATGCTTTCAAGCTTTTTAGCTGGTTTTTGATTATGTGTTATCTTCATTTTACGGTTCCACTGTAAAATCAAAACACTCATTTTTCCAAAATTCTCTCGAAATTTTGATTCTTCTTTATGCCAATTATTTTGTTATATATAGTTAAGAACATTGAGTATTATATGATTTTGAATAAGAGGATTAAGAAGCTACCTTTTTGCAGTGAGTGAAACGATTAGCAAACAGTCAAAAGAAACTAGTGATTCTTAGAATACGAAGACTCTGAGTTTGGGATGGATCATTGGTTTCCTCTTCATAGTATTCATAGGCCTCTTCTCGGTTGTTCATCTTAGAAAGGTACTTTAGAGAGATAATATGAGATAAAATTATTATACAACTTATTTCGGGGGTTGGAAATGAGGTGTTTAACATACAATTGTTTCATATTTTATTTAACATTATAAAATGAATTTATTTTTTTAGATTATGATCATTGACTACAAACTGATATATATGCTGGTGGCATTGCAACTACTCATCTGATCAACAGCTTCCACACACCTAAGGGTGCAAAGCTAGCTAAGTAAAAATTTAAGCACTTTGTTTTAATCAGTCCCAACTTTTTAGTAACTCTTTCCTTCAAATTTATAAGTCTTACATTTGTATATTTGATTGATGAATGATTTATCTATATACCATGAAACAAGTGAAAGAATTGGGCAAGTTCTTATCTTTCAACTTCCTATGGAGTTCCTTTCAATGGTTCTTTACTACGCCATAAGTGGGCTATGTCGATGCTTTTTTTTAAAAGCGTTACATTAGTTATGTAACACTATGAGATTTTTTACCCTATTGTAACACTCTTCAATTTGTATTACATTAGCTTTAAATCTGGTGTTGCATCAAATATGATGGTGTTGCAGAACATGTAACACCAGTGCACGATGTTACATTACATTTGTACCTAGTGTTGTAAAACGTGTAACACTAGTGTTTCGTGTTACATTATCTACTTTTCTATTTTTATATGTATTACATAATATTTTTAACGAAAATTGTAATTAAATTCATTTCTTGAATTATTTTTGATTCTGATTAATAGCATATAATATAATTTGTTTTATAAATATATTATATAAAATAAATTATATATAATATATTACCTATAATTAAATAAAATTTAATTTTTATTAAATAATAAAATAATTCATATTTTATATTATTACTAATTCTAACCTATAATTGTTAGTCTAATACAAATTTTTATATTACATATAATTCACAAAAAAAAATCTCTTTCAAATTATAATAAATCATAAAATAAATATTTAAATTAAAAAATAGAAAATTAGAAAGCAGCTGAATTATTAACTGGACCTAATGGACTCATTCTATAATTTGAAGCGGCTGACCAAAATATTTCATACATTTCCCCCGCACTCTATTTCCCTAAATAATTCACCAACCCCTTATCTCCCCCTTATCTCTACCGTTTCCCACACACTAACACCAACCATATTCATAGTCGACCAAACACCATTTCTCACTCTCAAATCTCAAATCCATAGTCTTAATCTAATTGCTACTCAAATCTCAAATCTCTGCAATCTCCAATCTCGCTCTCACTCTAGTCACTCTAATTATCATCTTCGCTCTCACTCACTCTCACTCTCATTACTGTAATTGAAGACATTTACTCTCACATCATGTAATTATTCACTCTATTTAGTCTCCAATCTCCTATTTTTAGTACTAATTTTTACTTTTGCTGGTAAACAAGACTTGGTTTTAGGGTTTGGCTTCATCAAATTGGGGTTTCTCTCTGTAGAGTTTCTAGTTCTGGTAAATTAGGTTTTTTTCAGTTGATTTGAAGTTTCATTTTTTGTATGGGTATGAAGAAAGAAGGACCAGAACATGTATTTGGATTTTTTGGAAAATAAATCAATCAAAATCATCTGATGTTGTATAAAATTGAAGAGCTAAGTACCGAATGTTTGACTCTTTTTAATATTGGTGAATTCAGTACATGTTCTAGAAAAAGTAAATGTAGGTCTCATGAGGGTGGTAGCATCGCTTCTTTTTAAAGCATATATGCTTGGTGTGATATGCA
Source organism: Saposhnikovia divaricata (assembly GCA_036435485.1). Lineage (NCBI taxonomy): Eukaryota > Viridiplantae > Streptophyta > Magnoliopsida > Apiales > Apiaceae > Saposhnikovia > Saposhnikovia divaricata. The sequence goes on along the minus strand of CM071601.1, from coordinate 206,470,251 downwards.
GTGGGTATTTTGCGGTTACCTTTATGTGGTTAACTTGCCTTTTGTCACTCTTTTGTTTGATGTTTGCATAAAGTTGCAAATTTAAGTGTGTTGTTATTCTGGTCCCTGTAGGTTGTGGATCGGGGCTTAGCGGGGAGACACTGTCAGAGAATGGACACCAGTGGATTGGGTTAGATATATCAGAATCGATGCTTTGTATGTAGAGCTTTTGTGTTGTTATTACTTTAAGTTGTTATAGTTTGTTTTTAAGTTGTATATCTCTTCTTGGTTGCATTGTTCAGTTCAATAACATTGGTCTCCAATATCAGATATAGCAAGGGAGCGTGAAGTTGAGGGGGACCTTATACTAGGTGACATGGGTCAGGTAACTTTGTTTTTATCACATCCAAACCACGTCGTGTTCCTTCAGTTGTGATCAAGTTAATCTTTTACATCATCGACTCAGATTTATACTATTGGATCTCTATTCCGAAAATTGTTTGTACTACTTTACAAGCTAATGGATTCTGTTAGTTTTGCTATTTTTTCTATACAGGGTCCAATAATTTGTGTTGTACTGTGTAACTGAATCACTTACATTCGATTTGTCTATATTGACGAATGAACATTTGTAGTTCTTATCATTTTTATAGAAGTAATCACAACTATTATCATATTTCTGATCTGTTATTGTGTTTTTTAAATTTTAGGGCTTAGGACTTCGATCTGGTGTGATTGATGGTGCCATCAGTATATCGGCTGTCCAGGTCTGTTTCTATGTTCATGCAATATGATTTATCCTTAGCAGTTTCTTATTATAAACTTTTGAGTATGTTGTTATACTAATCTCTGTCTCAACTTGCTTAGTTATTCACACATGTATGTTTGGATGAAATTAATATACTTTTTCACCCGTAACTTTAATTGGATAATATGAACTTATATGTCCAAGTTAATGTTGTTACTTGATTCAGCCTGTTGACTTAGGTTTTTACTCTTTTACTTTTTTTTGTTTATGACTTCGTGCTTTTTCACTTTTACGTGTGAATTATGATCTAATGTTATTTGATGGGACCCTGTTTTCCTTTTGTTATGGAATCTTAATTATAAACCTCTTTAAATAAGATTTGATTGCTTTTTCATACCTAGTTTTTTTGGTTTTGATGGCTTTGGTAATGAGCCAGGTAACTTAATATAAGTTTGCTTGGCATTGAACTCTTGTCACAATGCTCAATCCTTTAATGGTTGATGATGTGACTATGCAGTGGCTTTGTAATGCGGACAAATCCTCTCATGAAACTCGGTTAAGACTAAAGTATGTTTTCTTTCTCTTGACTTCTAGTTGTGCTTCCTAATCAGATAAAAATAATGTGCTTCACATAATTGCTGGTTGATCCTCTAGGTTCTCTTTAATTTAAACATGAACACGTTTTCAACAAAATCATATTTCAGGGCTTTCTTTGGGTCATTATATCGATGTTTAGCTAGGGGAGCAAGGGCAGTACTACAAGTATATCCTGAAAACGTTGCGCAACGTGAATTGATACTTAGTTTCACTATGCGTGCTGGATTTGCTGGTGGCGTTGTTGTTGACTACCCCCACAGGTATTCATTATAAATGCATGTCATGACTTATGCTATTTATTTTGTATTATTTACTTTTCTTAAGGATGCTCTTGGTTATCCTTGTCAAAAGAGGATCTGAATGTATCATGGTTGTTTTGGAGCTCAACAAACCATCTAGAGAACCCTTTTGTGCTTAATAGTAGGATAGTAGCAGAATTGCTGAAAATCATAGAGAAATCGACCTTTTAAAAATTATTGTAAGTATGCTTCGTGTATCGTTAATGATATATACTTTAGTACTTTACAGGGAGAGATTTGAAAGGACTACATATATGAAAGAGAGGCATAGGGTGGTAATCGAGCAAATGAAGATCTTCAAAAAATACCCGAGCTCAAGCTTAAAATCTTGTTCAAGCTCAGCTTGTTAAAAAAATTAATGATAATTTCATTGCCTGTTGATTGAAGTTGAACTCTATAGGCAGTGGTGCTTTAACTTTGATCAACATTGGAGGGTTTTCTCCTTTAGTTGTACTTGCTGATTGTAGTTAGGCTTTTCTTCCTCGTGCAGCATGCTTTTTGTGCTTGCGATTTCTAAATTGAAATAAGTCAGGGGGAGCTCTGTCTCATACTAATCTCTGTCTCAACTTGCCTAGTTATTCACACATGTATGTTTGGATGAAATTAATATACTTTTTCACCCGTAACTTTAATTGGATAATATGAACTTATATGTCCAAGTTAATGTTGTTACTTGATTTAGCCTATTGACTTAGGTTTTTACTCTTTTACTTTTTTTTGTTCATGACTTCATGCTTTTTCACTTTTACGTGTGAATTATGATCTAATGCTATTTGATGGGACCCTGTTTTCCTTTTGTTATGGAATCTTAATTATAAACCTCTTTAATTAAGATTTGATTGCTTTTGCATACCTAGTTTTTTGGTTTTGATGGCTTTGGTAATGAGCCAGGTAATTTAATATAAGTTTGCTTGGCATTGAACTCTTGTCACAATGCTCAATTCTTTTATGGTTGATGATGTGACTATGCAGTGGCTTTGTAATGCGGACAAATCCTCTCATGAACCTCGGTTAAGACTAAAGTATGTTTCCTTTCTCCTGACTTCTAGTTGTGTTTCCTAATCGGATAAATATAACATGCCTCACATAATTGCTGGTTGATCCTCTAGGTTCTATTTAATTTAAACATGAACACGTTTTCAACAAAATCATATTTCAGGGCTTTCTTTGGGTCATTATATCGATGTTTAGCTAGGGGAGCAAGGGCAGTACTACAAGTATATCCCGAAAACGTTGCGCAACGTGAATTGATACTTAGTTTTGCTATGCGTGCTGGATTTGCTGGTGGCGTTATTGTTGACTACCCCCACAGGTATTCATTATGAATGCATATCATGACTTATGCTATTTATCTTGTGTTATTTACTTTTCTTAAGGATGCTCTTGGTTATACTTGCCAAAAGAGGATCTGAATATATCATGATTGGTTTGGAGCTCAACAAACCATCTAGAGAATCCTTTTGTGCTTAGTAGTGGGATAGTAGCAGTATTGCTGAATATCATAGAGAAATCGGCCTTTTAAAAATTGTTGTAAGCTTAAAATCTTGTTCAAGCTCAGCTTGTTAAAAAAATTAATGATAATTTCATTGCCTGTTGATTGAACTCTATAGGCAGCGGTGCTTTAACTCTGATCAACATTGGAGGGTTTTCTCCTTTAGTTGTACTTGCTGATTGTTGTTAGGCTTTTATTCCTCGTGCAGCAAGCTTTTTGTGATTGCGAATTCTAAATTGAAATAAGTCAGGGGGAGCTCTTAGTTAAATGGTCTTATAATATTGGCATTTATATAGCTTTTGATCTGTTTTGAATCTGTCCTATTGTAAAAGCAATTAGAGCATGTAGCCATGTACCCATGTTTTGAAATTACATGCAGAAGCATTTTTTTCTTGTTCAGTGTAACGATCTGATACTTATATTAATGTAACAGTTCGAAGAGCAGAAAAGAATACCTTGTGCTCACTTGTGGCCCCCCTCTCTCAGCAGTGCTACACCAAAAGCAAAAGGTGAAGACGGAGAGAGCTGTTCTGAAGATGACAGTAATGGAGATGAAGAAAATCCAACCGTGAGTTCTCATATACCGTAATATGGAGATATTTTACGTACCAGGGCCCTCTTTTACAAGTCAATAAAAACCTGTTATAAGTTCTAACCGAGTATCATTTGCCCCCCACCTTTGGTTTTGTATTATTGCATTTTATGTTAACCTCTAGCAACTTTTTACTAGAGTCAGCCAAGAGGGGTGATCTTGATTGCTTCGAAAAGGTATGTGGTTGTCATTCATGACATGAATTCTTCCGGCCTTCACTTCACTCATCTAGTATTGTCTATACACCTCATCGTGTCTATTACATTGAATTTTGAGGGAAAATATGCAAACCAGCTAGCTCATCCTTGCTTGTCATTGTTAAATAAACTCATAAATCGAAGCTGATTTTCTTCTTCCTTCTTTGTTGTTGTCGGTCATGTTACATTTCCTTGTGCTTATATTGTTTCAAAAACTTTTCGCCTTTTCGTTGCAGGAACAACAATTAACTGTCGAAGATAGTTGTGGCATTCCCAAAGAATCACAAGGTCCCCTTGCTTTCCATATTTTCATTCCTAATTGATTAACTTGATTGATTGATTGATCTGTTTTTGTTTTTTTTTCAAGTGTGGTGTTTGATGCTTCATTTTTTATGTATTGTCATAGGAGTTCAGCTCCTTTCTGCTTGATTTCTTTTTCTTTTTTACTTCTCAAATATCTATGCCCACCTGCTTTTATTGCATATGCCTCAAAATTCATGAAAGACAATCATATTTATGATACCAGAGACTATAGTTTATTATTTCTGGTTATTGATTTATGTATTTTCTGAGTACAATTCAACCACAGATGAATCCTAGGTAAATAGGTACCTGAACACCAGCTTCTTCTACATTGAGCCGTAATTATTTCAGCTGCGTGGGATTTTTAACTCTCTGGTAAGAGAAATAAAGCCAAAATAACAAAAAAAATCAGAATCATTTCTAATTGCTTTAAAGTTTCAGTACTACAACTCTGCAAGTCTAGATTAAAGATTACAAAATTCAGTACAATGCTTCAATTTCCAAACAAAATCAAGCTAAAATTTGCACAAAATATAACAAAGTGTAGAATTGCAGTGTTCAGCTCCTACCTCCTGACTTCTGCTCCAATGGACCAATCTGCTGATTTGCATGTAACAAAAAAAATAGCATCCATAAGTAATTAGCTATTATGAGTTGGCCAAAAAAAGGTGCAATGGTTACACTAAATTGTAAATCTTTCTGCCAAGTGCCAACGTGAAAGTGCACATTACAATATTGCTAGACTATTTTTGCGACAAGAACTGTTATTAGTGTTAATGTGTTATTAGTTCACAAGAATTGTCAAGGACAATAACCCACCAAATTGTTCAAAGACTTGGCTCAATTTCAACAAGCAATAATACCAGAAAGAAGATGATAGAAAGAACTGCAATGAATCAAGGTGGTGAAACACGTGGCACAGGAGGGCCCACCAGGCTAATAACATACACCAGGCGTATGGGCAAGGACAGAAAGGATTTTTCACAGCAAAAGTAAAAGAGATGGGGAATTAGTATAAGTATAAAATGTAAGACTGAAAGGATCATTGAGATTTGTATTCTGTTATTTTATCATTTTGCTCTTGGGAGTTTGGGCCGCTCGAAAGGTCTCATTCACATCCAGTTGTATGAACAAACCCTAATTTTAATTAAATCGCCTCCTTCCTTAGATTTGCGTTTTGAAATCACTCCGTCCATATCAAAGTGGTATCAGAGCAGTTCACCTATGGCCCCTCAACCAGAAACTAGACTCAACTCAAGGGTTGAACAGATCGAAGAAACGGTGGCGACGTTGCAACGAAAACTGATCGATGAAGTTTCGACGGCGGTTAATAAGGCGGCGGCGGAGGAGATGCAACAAGCCTTGGCGGCTCAAATATCAACGAGCTTGGATCAAGTCACCCCCAAGTTGCAAGTGAGAATAGATCGAGTGAGAGAAAATAACGAGACACTTGTGGAGGCGGTGAAGCAAAGACAAGACGATCGGCAAGCGGAGATCAGATCTACGGTGACCGCGTTGACACTTGGGGTTGCCAATCCCCCTGGAGGCAACCAACCACCTGGAGGTAACAAGGAGTTGGGTGCGTCGTCGTCGAGCGGCGCTGGATCTGGAGGTGTGGTGTTTCAGACTTTTGGTAGTAAATTTGGGGGTGATAAAATAGTCGAAGACCCAGGAGGTGGAAGGATAGATATGGCCGGAGGTAATTGGTGTTATCGGAAACTTGATTTACCAGTGTTTGTTGGAAACAATCCTGATGGTTGGATTCTCCGCGCGGATACTTTTCGTTCTACAAATAAAGTGAAGGGGAAAAGTTAGAGGCAGCTGTTGTTGGATTTGAGGGAGACGCACTCTTGTGGTATCAATGGAAACATCAACGAAGACCCATAAGGCGGTGGAGTGAATTAAGAGGCCTAATACTGCAGCGGTTCCATCCTATGCATTCAGGGTCCCTATGTGAATAGTGGTTGGCCGTCTCACAAACTGGAACGGTGGCCGAATTTATAAGGCAATTCATCGAGATGGCTGCACCCTTAGAACGAATTCCAGAGAATATTCTGCTGGGGCATTTTATTAATGGGTTGAGGGAGGATATAAGGGCAGAAGTGCGAATGTTGGGGCTTCATAGTCTTGAGCAAGCGATGGATTTGGCACAAAAGGTAGAAGAGAAGAACAGAGCACGACTCAACCTCATGGGGGAAGGTAAGGTCCATTTTTCTCATACTCTTAAATTTGGGTCTAACTCTCAGCATTCAGGATATACAAAAAAATCAGACACTAGCACTGTGAGTCCATTGGCACCAGTAGCGCCATTTAAGACCAACTCATCTACTTCTGGTTCGTCTGTGTCTAGTGGGCCTTGGTCACACTCGATTTCTAGCCCATAATCATCCGCTAGGCTAAGCCAGTATAGTTCAACCCTGCCTGTGGCAAGACCTGAAATAAGGCGTTTGACAGATAAAAAGCTGCAATATAAGAGGGAAAAAGGGCTTTGTTTCAGATGTGACGACAAGTGGTCAACTGGGCATCGTTGTAAGCGAAAGGAGTTGAGTGTGTTAGTTACACAAGGGGGAGATGACGACGAAGTGACAGGGGTAGAAGACAATTTTAAAGAGGCGGTAGAACTTGAAATTCCTCCGCAGGTTTCCCTAAATTCGGTAGTGGGCATTTCTTCTCCAAAAACTATGAAGATGAGGGGGAGTATCAAAGGGCAGAATATCGTAGTCATGATCGATCCCGGAGCGACACATAACTTCATCGTTGTACAAACGGTGGAGAAATTGGGAATTCCTGTGGTGGCCAATAAGGGGTTTGGAGTCACTCTGGGTAATGGAGGGGCTGTTAAGGGGACATGGGAATGCAAGGGAGTAACTCTACATCTGGGAGCAATAGAGATAGTGGAGGATTTTTTGCCATTTGCTTTGGGGAATTCGGATGTAATTTTGGGGGTCCAATGGCTTGAGAAATTAGGGGCAGTTACCACCAATTGGAAACTGCAAGAGATGAAATTCAAAGTGGGAAGGGAGACTGTGCTCTTAAAAGGGGACCCTTCATTGGAACATTCGAAGGTTTCCTTAAAATCGATGATGAGGACTATCAAATAGGAAGGTAGGGGACTGCTAGTTGAATTGGATCAAGTAGAAAGAGACGAAAATTCTTTGGAGCTGCCTAGGCCCCCAGAATTTGTTCAACCATTGTTGCACAAGTACGAGGGAGTCTTTAAGTCACCTCAAGGATTGCCTCCAAAACGGGATCATGAGCACGCAATTTTTCTAAAAGAGGGAAGTAACCCGGTGAGCGTGAGACCTTATAGATACCCACAATTTCAAAAGGAAGAAATCGAGAGGTTGATTAAGGAAATGCTCGAGGCAGGAATTATAAGGCCATCTTGTAGCCCGTTCTCGAGCCCGGTGTTGGTAAAGAAAAAAGATGGATTGTGGAGGTTTTGTGTGGATTACCGGGCATTAAATAAAGAAACGGTTCCCGATAAGTACCCCATTCCGGTCATAGACGTATTATTAGACGAATTGGGAGGATCAAAGATGTTTTCTTAATTGGATCTCAAGGCCGGGTATCACCAAATTCGGGTCAAAGGTGAGGACGTTCACAAAACGGCATTTAGGACCCATGAGGGTCACTATGAATTCATGGTGATGCCGTTCGGACTTACCAATGCTCCCTCCACTTTCCAATCACTTATGAATGAGGTATTTCGACCCTTCGCACGCAAGTTTGTGTTAGTCTTTTTTGATGACATTCTCGTATATAGTTAGAATAACTTGGAGCACCTTGAGCATTTAGAGTTAATCTTACAAATACTACAACAACACACACTGTTTGCTAACTATAAAAAGTGCGAATTCGGAAGAAATGAAGTTGCATATTTAGGCTTTGTGGTCTCCAAGGACGGGGTGGCAGCAGACATGGGGAAGGTCAAGGCAATGATTGAGTGGCCTGAACCCAAGAATTTGAGAGAGTTGCGTGGTTTTTTGGGCCTCACGGGCTACTACAGAAAGTTTGTGGCTGGGTATGCACAGGTGGCTCAACCCCTGACTGAACAGTTGAAGAAGGATAACTTCGGGTGGAATCCAGAGGCTGCAGATGCCTTTAATTGCTTGAAACAAAAGATGGTCAGTTCTCCTGTTCTTAGTATGCCAAATTTTAATTTGCCATTTGTGGTGGAGTCCGATGCATCTGGGTATGGCATTGGGGCAGCCCTGACTCAATTAGAGAGGCCTATTGCGTACTTCAGTTAAATATTAGGGACCAGGGCACAGTTGAAGTCTGTGTATGAAAAAGAACTGATTGCCATATGTCTTGCGGTCCAAAATTGGAAGCATTATTTATTGGGGCGTCATTTCATCATTCGCACGGACCAGCAAAGCTTGCGATATATAATGCATCAACGGGAGTTAGGCTCAGTTTACCAGAAATGGGTGAGCAAACTAATTGGGTTTGACTTTGAAATAAAGTATAGGACTGGGACTTCCAACCGAGTAGCTGATGCTCTCTCTCGAAAATCTGATGGTGAGGTGGTGTTGAGCGCAATGAGCAGCTATTGTGTCGTGGATTGGACAAAGCTGCAGAAAGAAGCATCCTAGGACTTGTTCATTAGTCAGACTATCGAAGAAGTGCATATGGGTAGAGCCTGCTCAGGATTCACAGTGGTAGATGGGCAACTATTCTACAAGCAGAGGTACGTGGTACCCCAAAAATCTTCATACATACCCGTGTTATTGAAAGAGCATCATGATTCACCAGTAGGAGGCCATTCAGGGGAGTTAAAAACATATTTGAGGATTGCCAAGGACTGGTTTTGGCAAGGAATGAGGAAAACAGTGGGGAAGTATGTACAACAGTGTGCGGTTTGTCAACAAAACAAAACATCTACTCAATCACCCGCGGGACTCCTACAACCTCTTCCCATTCCACTCCAAGTTTGGGATGAGATCACTATGGACTTTATAGAAGGCTTGCCGGGGTCTAAAGGATTTGATACTATATTGGTAGTCGTTGATCGTCTCACAAAGTATGCACACTTTCTCAAGCTCAAACACCCGTTTACGGCTTCATCAGTTGCTTCTCTGTTCATGACTGAGGTAGTTCGACTTCACGGGTTTCCCACCTCTATTGTATCAGATAGGGACCGTGTTTTCATGAGTATATTTTGGAAGGAGTTATTTCGTTTGCAAGGGACAACTCTGAAGCGTAGTACTGCCTACCACCCTCAAACGGACGGACAGTCCGAGGTGGTAAACAAATGCTTGGAAACTTACTTGAGATGCTTCATCACCGGCCAGCCACGAACATGGGCAAAATGGGTGGTGTGGGCCGAATATTGGTATAATACAGCCCCTCACGTATCCCTTAATATGTCACCATTTAAGGCCTTATATGGGAGAGATCCTCCCTATCTGTTACGAGTTGGACGTGATCAAACTCTTGTAGATAGCTTGGAAGAAAGCTTGCTGGAGAGAGACTATGTTTTGGATGAACTTCGAGTTTTTCTGCTCCGAGCCCAACAGAAAATGAAGTCAGTGGCGGATGCTCATAGAAGGGACGAAGTGTTTGAAGTGGGCACTCGAGTTTACTTAAAGCTGCAACCTTATCAATAGAAATCTATAGCCCATAGGCCATTCGAAAAGCTAGCTGCACGTTTTTATGGGCCATTCACCGTGCTTCAAAAGGTTGGACAGGTTGCATACCGTCTCGATCTGCCACCAGACAGCAAAATACACCCGGTGTTTCATGTGTCCCAGCTTAAAAGAGCACTGGGGGATGTGAAAGTGAATTACACCTTACCAAACCAGTTATCACAGGATATGGAGTTGCTAGTGACCTCTGCAGAACTGCTAGAAGTAAGGAATGTACAGGAGGGCCAAACCATGCAGGTGGAAGTACTGATTAAATGGGAAGGCATGCCCACGACAGAAGCGACCTGGGAGAAATATGATGACCTCAACTGGCGATTTCCAGAGTTTCACCTTGAGGACAAGGTGCGAGTTTGGGCAGCGGGTAATGCAATGAATCAAGGTGGTGAAACACGTGGCACAGGAGGGCCCACCAGGCTAATAACATACACCAGGCGTATGGGTAAGGACAGAAAGGACTTTTCACAGCAAAAGTAAAAGAGATGGGAATTAGTAAGTAAAATAAAATGTAAGACTGAAAGGATCATTGAGATTTGTATTCTGTTATTTTATCATTTTGCTCTTGGGAGTTTGGGCCGCTCGAAAGGTCTCATTTACATCCAGTTGTATGAACTCCTTCCTTAGATTTGCGTTTTGAAATCACTCAGTCCATATCAAGAACCCTCTAAAGATGTATGTAGAATTGTGTTGAAATGGTAAAGCAGACTAAAAAGAAAATGATGGTCACACAAATACAATGTATATAAAAAGAAGAGACAAAGGAGAATTCAGTGTAAAACAGAATATAGATTGTGTTCATTTTTTGCCTCACCAGATATAGATTTTGTAAAACAGCACAACCTTCATACTGTGTGGGAGCCTGCTGGTGCTGGTGCTGCGGGCAAGGGCGGGTTTGCTGGTGCTGGTGCTGTGGGCAAGGGCTGGTTTGTCGGTTGCTGATACATGTGATGAGATGGGGGCGGCAGGGGCTGCGAGGAATATAAGCAATGAAAGGTGCTTTGTAACCAAAATTTGGGCACTGCTGTGAAAAGTTTCAGGTCCTTTACATTAGTTGCAAACTTTGTTCTGCCCATTGCAGCAAAATAGTCGCACTCCAAATTGTTTTCTCGAAAGATGTGATTAGCAGAATAGTCATTCAATTTTTTTAAGAGACCCCAATCTTACAGAGAATATCCATGATGTCTTCCTCCTGATCGATCCAGATTGCCTTCCCGATAAGATCAGCCACATCAGAACAATCCGATAATATTTTCAACTTCCGAACATTCTCACGTAAGGCAGCATCCATACCCATGCGGACAGCATCCAGCTCTGATGCTGGAACAAGCGCGTTCGAAGGAACAGCAAGACCCTTGAGCATCATAGTGGAATTTCCAGAACCAACTAATGGTGTCTTCCCTTTGGGATTCGTCAAATAAAACCCATACCCAGAACTTAATCTTACTTGATTAACCGAAGCATAAGACCTTAATATATAAGCTTCGTCATGTGAGATGTCAAGCCTACTTAACCTAATAATAGCAGGGAGTATCACGAGACCGGGACCAACAGACATGTCAACTTCTAGCCTTTGATGAAACTAGTAATAGAAACAGTCATCTAAGTCATCAAATGTACATCTTAAATAGAGCGCCATATATGACATTTTAAACATTACTCTTTGAGGACAATACAATTTCAGCTTAACTAAATCCTCCAAAAATTTCTTGTGAAACAAATCAAAGCTAAGTTCTCCCTCACCCTGGAACAATGATGGACAACCATAGTGTGAGCTTTTAATCAAATGTGTCTTGTAGTCACCTAGCACTAGAAAAAGGAAGGGAAAAAAACTGGGTCAATTAAATCAACATATATATGCAACAAACCTTTACTGTAGAGATGTATTTTAATGAATTTGAAAGGTGCAGAGGTCAATTGTTAATCAAGATCTGAAGTTAGCAAGATCTTAAGAACATTTACCAAGTAGTCGGCCAAATAAAGGAAATCAGTACAAGTTTGGCTTCACTCTTCACTCAACCATCAGTTTACAAGGTATATACTGAAACCACTAATGTCAGTGCTAACAAGTCAACTCTTCTGGCTCCACTAAAATCTAGTGAGGTCATCAGCACTAGGCTGCCTCTGTCTTATAGTCAAAGGGAAGAGAAGAGGCAGAAAAGATTCTGTTACTACTGTGATGAGAAGTTTGTGAAGGGGCATGAATGTAAAAAACCTCAAAAAAAATTGATGGTAGCAGAAGATGTATCAAGTGGATATGAGGGGGCTCCTATGTAACTGTGATGTAAAGGAACAACTCATCCTTTCAGCAGCCATAGGAATGAACACCACACTTTTAGAGCTCCCTTACAATATACCAGGGAGAGTCCTTTGATTTAATTGACCCTGTTTTTTTCCCTTCTTTTTTGTAGTGCTAGGTGACTACAAGACACATTTGATTAAAAGCTCACAACTATGGCTGTCCATCATTGTTCCAGGGTGAGGGAGAACTTTGCTTTGATTTGTTTTACAAGAAATTTTTGGAGGATTTAGTTAAGCTGAAATTGTATTGTCCTCAAAGAGTAATGTTTAAAATGTCATATATGGCGCTCTATTTAAGATGTACATTTGATGACATAGATTACTGTTTCTATTTCTTGTATCATCAAAGGCTAAAAGTCGGCATGTCTGTTGGTCCCGGTCCCGCGATACTCCATGGTATTATTAGGTTAAGTAGGCTTGACATCTCACATGACGAAGCTTATATATTAAGGTCTGATGCTTCGGTTAATCAAGTAAGATTGAGTTCTGGGTATGGGTTTTATTTGACGAATCCCAATGGGAAGACACCATTGGTTGGTTCCGGAAATTCCACCATAATGCTCAAGGGTCTTACTATTCCTTCGAACGCGCTTGTTCCAGCAGCAGAGCTGGATGCTGTCCGCATGGGTTTGGATGATGCCTTACGTGAGAATGTTCCGAAGTTGAAAATATTATCGAATTGTACTGATGTGGTTGATCTTATCATCGGGAAGGCAGTCTGGATCGATCAGGAGGAAGACATCATGGATATTCTCTGTAAATTGAGATCTCCTTAAAAAATTGAATGACTATCCTGCTAATCACATCTTTCGAAAAAACAGTTTGGAGTGCGACTATTTTCCTGCAATGGACAGAACAAAGTTTGCAACTAATGTAAAGGACCTGAAACTTTTCACAGCAGTGCCCAAATTTTGGTTACAAAGCACCTTTCATTGCTTATATTCCTCGCAGCCCCTGCCGCCCCCGTCTCATCACATGTATCAGCAACCGGCAAACCAGCCCTTGCCCACAGCACCAGCACCAGCAAACCCGCCCTTGCCCGCAGCACAAGCAGGCTCCACCACAGTATGAAGGTTATGCTGTTTTACAAAATCTATATTCTGGTGAGGCAAAACATGAACACAATCTATATTCTGTTTTACATTGAATTCTCCCTTTGTCTCTTCTTTTTATTTACATTGTATTTGTGTGACCATCATTTTCTTTTTAGTCTGCTTTACCATTTCAGCACAATTCTACATACATCTTTAGAGGGTTCTTTTTATCATCTTCTGTCTGGTCTTGTTGCTTGTTGAAATTGAGCCAAGTCTTTGAACTATTTGGAGGGTTACTGTCCTTGACAGTTCTTGTGATTGATAACACATTAACACTAATAACAGTTCTTGTCGCAAAAATAGTCTAGCAATATTGTAATGTGCACTTTCATGTTGGCACTTGGCAGAAAGATTTAGAATTTAGTGTAACCATGACACCTTTTTTTTTGGCCAACTCATAATAGCTAATTACTTATGGTTGCTATTTTTTTTGTTATATGCAAATCAGCAGATTGGTCCATTGGAGCAGAAGTTAGGAGGCAGGAGCTGAGCACTACAATTTTACACTTTGTTATATTTTGTGCAAATTTTAGCTTGGTTTTGTTTGGAAATTGAAGCATTGTACCGAATTTTGTAATCTTTAATCTAGACTTGCAGAGTTGTAGTACTGAAACTTTAAATCAATTAGAAATGATTCTGATTTTTTTTTTTTTTGTTATTTTGGCTTTATTTCTCTTACCAGAGAGTTAAAAATCCCACGCGACTGAAATAATGACGGCTCAATGTAGAAGAAGCTGGTGTTCAGGTACCTATTTACCCAGGATTCATCTGTGGTTGAATTGTACTCAGAAAATATATAAATCAATAACCAGAAATAATAAACTATAGTCTCTGGTATCATAAATATGATTATCTTTCATGGATTTTGAGTCATATGCAATAAAAGCAGGTAGAAATAGATATTTGAGAAGTAAAAAAAGAAAAAGAAATCAAGCAGAGAGCAGCTGAACTCCTATGACAATGCATAAAAAATGAAGCATCAAACACCACTCTTGAAAAAAAAAGATCAATAAATCAAGTGAATCAGTTAGGAATGAAAATATGGAAATCAAGTGATTCTTTGGGAATGCCACAACTATCTTCTACAGTTAAGTGTTGTTCCTGCAACGAAAAGTTTTTGAAACAATATAAGATGTAACATGACCGACAACAACAAAGAAGGAAGAAGGAAATCAGCTTCGATTTATGAGTTTATTTAACAATGACAAGCAAGGATGAGCTAGCTGGTTTGCATCTTTTCCCTTAAATTTCAATGTAGTAGACACGATGAGGTGTACAAGACAATACTAGATGAGTGAAGTGAAGGCCGGAAGAATTCATGTCATGAATGACAACCACATACCTTTTCGAAGCAATCAAGATCACCCCTCTTGGCCGACTCTAGTAACTTCATAACAGCTATCATCTAGCTCATCATAGTCTTGTAGTTTTTACCTTCCATGCCGCATAATTGAAACCCCTTTTTGATAAGGGATGAGATTATACTAGTCACAGAAAAGTGTAACATCACGGGAGCTTGGATATTGTGCTCAGGAGGTGGACAGGTAGTAGGTAAGTACATAGTAGGAAAGGTAGGGTTAGGGTTGTAACGAGAAGTGGCAAACAACAAAGCAGCCAGCTCAACAACTTTGCCTTAAGTGAACATTTAAAAATTAAATTACAAACCCCCGAGGACTTGGCCACAAGGATAGAAATGGTTTGGAGGAGAAATTGCTGTAGTCAATGAAAATGCAAGTTAAATAAAGATATCGTCTTTAGGCAGAAGAGATTCTAAAATATGTAACAGAAAGAAAGTACAGGTAGCATTAAATAAACAGTACCTCTTTGTCCTCAAAAAATTTGGAAAGAGAGTGTTAGTGTTGAGGAGTAGAAGGAATGAGTTGGCTCATTATACAGAGAGCCATTTCCAATGGAGTCATCCCATGAAACGGTGAGCTTGCATCCTCGCATTTGACATTTGGGTTGGCTCCACAATAACGAATGAAACGACTAATTAAGGTAGGACAGTATGTGAGAAGTGCAAGGTGGAGAGAGGGAAAAATCCATCTAAAATAGGGACAGTAAGATGAAACTCATTAATCTCAACTGGTTTTCCATAAATCAACAGCAACAATTTCCTTTTGGAGAAAAAAAATTATATTCAACTGGTTGGAGTTGCAAGGACTTTTGGTCTTTCACTGTAGGCAGTTGTTCGATTTTCACCTCCAGATCGGAAAATATCTGTTTGACAAATGATGAATAAAGCCCATACTATGTAAGAAAAATTGTAATTTGTAAGTACCTTTTCCATTGAATTTCTGTCAAGTCCTTTGGGAATACTCAAATTAGCTGCTGCTGTTGCTTCTGCTGAAAGTGAAACAAGCATTTCCGTAAAATATCTAGGATATCTCTTGAAATCACCATCTGATATTGAATCACTCATATCGCCTATTGAAATTGGATCGCCTTCTCACCAATGCGCCGCTTAATCTAGGGTTTCTAATTCTATCACTGCTTCTATAATACTCCGTATGTGATATCTATGATTTTTTTTTTGACAGAAATGTGATATATATGATTAGATCCGTCAATTTGATAGTACACGATAACACGCCCGTTAATAACGAGTTTGGGTTTGAAAATTTGGTATCCAAACACGAAAGTACACGGCCATAATGGGTCGGGTTTGGTTTTTAGTATAAGTACACGGTCGACACGAAAGTACATGAAATAAATAAATAAATAGATAATTTTTTAAAATAATTAATTATAATATTATTTATAATATTATAAATAAATATTACTTAGAAAATAAGCATATTACTTAGCTTCTCATATTCTAACACAACATGCAAGAATTCAGGTCGTCACATCCTCTTGCGGAATACCTGTTCGCCATATACTCTACAACAATAACAATATTCTTCACAATCCATCTCCACAGGTTATACTTTTTAAACAAATACATACATCCTCAAAAGTTATTTCAACATCAGAGTATGCTTCAGAATCTTATTACAACTTTTCCTTAAAGTTCATACAATACTTAGCATTTATTCGAATTCAACATAATATAATCCATAATGACTCCATCAACGAGTCTACTCATCATTACATAATACTTCTTCCAGCTTATTCTCAATCCAGAACATTCCTTCTAACGTGCTGAGTCCGTTGTAGGACCCTTCCCTTTATCAAGATACGATACACTCGCACTAGCTCATCTTTTCTCTATATTATTAGATTTAAAATAGCAAGAATGAGCCAAAAATGCCCAGCAAGTTTATACACCAGAATATATATATATATATATATATACGCATAATATATATTTTGAATACCCTCCACATAATTCCCAAAAGATTTTTACTTTAACAAGTTTTCATCATTTTGATACTTCCGCAAAAATATGAATACATAGGTTCTCCCCACTTTAAATACTACTCATATACGCATAATACTTCTGCACACATGAACCCTCGGGTTCTCCGAAATTCCTGAATACTACTCCTAGAATTGGAGTAAAGATATACTGCTACTACTGAAATCTGTACCCTTATTCAAGTATCGATTAATCATTTCAAATACTACTGATGGACTATATTCAGGAGATTTCCGTTCCGTCCTCTGTCCGTAAAGGATGATCAGTCCTCTTACAGCTGCTGTTTGCTACCGGTAGAAGGATAAGTCCACCTCACCCTAAGCCGCATCCGGGCTTTATACTGGGTCGGTCCTCTTCTGGCACCCTTATATTATTATACTGGGTCGGTCCTCATCCGGTACCCTTATCTCCATTCCCGAATACAAGGTGTTAGAATAATTGACCACCTTCAATAATTCTCATCTTAGATGTCACGTATAAATGCAACGTGCACCTTACTTCAATACAATACTACTATCGTTCAGATACAGTGAACAATCAATACTTCCAATAAATATACCACTATCGTTCAGAAATAATGAACGATCAATACTTCCAATAAATTTGTTTTCCTCTAGAAATATTAGAGGAAAAGGAAACATATAAACAAATACTCTGATCATGGATCCAAAATAAGAATGATCCAGACCACAATTCTCTACTCAATTTCCATAAATAACATCGCTCCCATTAATAATAATATATTTTTCGCAAGTATCTAATCATAATTAATTAGGAGGACTATTATTTATATACTACTATCCACTTCTTCCTTCGAATATACTACTATACAATTCTTTCCCTCTTCGAGTACGAACAATGTACTTCAATAATTGTCCCAATCATATGGACCAATACTTCTTATACGTACTACTAACGTATTATACTATCCGGATAACATTCATAACAATAATATATACACATGCATTCAATTGCATCACAATATCCGTTATTAACAAGTAGATAGAATACTTGCCTGTACTCTGCGGTATGCTACTCCAACTTCTTCCACGTCCCGGTACTCTATAATCATGTAAGAACCCACTTTCAGTATTCATAGGTATATGCTAGATGAAACTTAGGTTATTCATTTTTAACCCTTATTTTACCTGGCATCTCAACTCCTCGAGCTTGTTTCAGATATTATTCTACCCAACTTATTAACATCTTAAAAATACATTCTTCACTCCATTATATAGTACTTATGCACCTCTACAAATTTCGTATTCAAACTTATATCAAACGAGTTTCGTAACTTGTTCGAAATCATTTCCCAAAATGCCCTCATAAATAAGGCTTCTTAGAGTTATCTACTAACTTCTCATCTTTGTGCATTTTTCATTTCTTATCCTTTTATTATTCTTACTCCAATCCTTTTCTATTATAATTATCATCCTTTCCTTAAGCTCACCTAAAAATATCAATTCATTTCAATGATCTTTACTTACTACGAACTCTCATGAAATACTAACATGATTTTCTTACTACCCTTCTTTAAACATCCATAACTCATTAACCATTTACTCAATTGACACGAGGTTCGCGCGTGAGTAAATTAGACGACTCCTACTATTCATATTCTTTGATTCTCTGCCCAAGTGACTTCTTTTAAAGATCATTATTTAATCCTCAAAATCCTTTCTCGTTATTACTCCTCGTTTTGTAACTCTCCTACGATAACTTACATAACTTTCTACTCATTAACCCTATTGGCG
Source organism: Saposhnikovia divaricata (assembly GCA_036435485.1). Lineage (NCBI taxonomy): Eukaryota > Viridiplantae > Streptophyta > Magnoliopsida > Apiales > Apiaceae > Saposhnikovia > Saposhnikovia divaricata. Next base: position 206,451,889 of record CM071601.1, on the reverse strand, counting down.
CAAGGTTTTCACGACAACGATCTAGGTTCCGAGTAGAAAAATTCCCACACATCCCCTGCCCTCAACATTGGATAGAATTATTTTTGAAAACTCCTCAAAATTCAGTAGCTACACAACAATGTTCACCGTCAGGTAGTTTTTACAAAATCATTCATATTTCCTAAACCGTAGCTCAGAAAGGCCCGCCGTTTGCGTGTACACGAACTAGACTTCGTCTAGATCTTCTCCACATGAAACCACTGCCCTGAACTAGTGAGAAAAATACTCAAAATACTACGCAAAACCGTGTCTCGGACAGCCTTCCGGCGTCCAAAACAACTAGCCATAATTTCTCCTTACTAATCCACCTTATAACCCCCTCTAATCAATTCAAATACTCCATACAATCAACAACAACAAATACCCACACTCTACTGATTATACACGTATCAAAACATCATCTAATACTCAAAATAATTACATAAATACAATGATCTAGGATAGAGATTATACCCCTAGCGATCTTAGCTCCTCTTTTCTTTTCTTCAAGAACCCGAATCCAACTCTAGCCAAAACCTCTTGTTCTAGCTCTTATTTCCTTATTCCAAACCGTGCTATGTGTTTGTATGTATTTTATATAAGCTATATATGTATTTGGTAATTTTGGAACTACTAGAAAGCAAGCAAAAGATTTTTCTTCCAAGCTTTTCTATGGCTTCTCTCTCCAAGCATAACTTCGACCCTTGCTCTTTTGGATGAGCATGAATAGTGCTAGATAGGTTGATTTTATCTCCAATTATCACTTTATGTGATGGCCAAGCAAATTGACCATCCATTTTACTTTCTTTTACAATTTCTTTTCTAGTTTAATTCATGTAATTCACATTTCTACTTGCTACCTTTAATTCTCATAATATTCGACCCATTAATAAATATAACAATCAGATAATTCCTCATTTACTTCATTCCCGTTATCGTCATGTAACGGAATAATTTTCAGCGTTTTATATCCCCTCGAAATAATACTTCTTCAATCATTCTACTATTCTTTTTCTCGAAAGTTACTATTTATCTTCTCGTTATTTTGTAAAAATGCCCATCTTCAAAAATCATCTTCTGGAACATACGCTTATATTAAACGTACTTCCATAATATACTTCCACTTCTTAAGTTCCATAAGTACTTAGCTGAGCTAGGCGCACATGAGAGTCGGCCGGTGAAACTGCCGCCCTCTTCTTCATTCTCTCCATCTCCGCTTCACCCATCAATCCATTCTCCGATCCTCCCCCAATCTTCTACCTTTTGTTTTTTTCAATTTTCAATAAAAATCAAACCAAAACCAAAATTCTTAGAATTTATTTCTCAGATCTATCTTGGTTTTGAGTTCGTCTTCTAAAATAAAAATTACCTTGAGATTCCATTTCTCCTCAACATTATACCAAAATTTGGTGTTATTCCGAGGACTTTGATTTTGGATCTTCGTCTCGTCTTTTGGCGTGTTTTTCGTCTCGTCTGTTGGCGAGTTTTGTTTGTATGTTGGTTTGGGTTTTGTTCCGGGCTACTTTGAAAAGGATTTTTGTGGTTTGGTGGGAGATCTGTAATTTATGCATTGATTTTGGGCTGGTGTTGGATATTGCAAGAGCTTACTTCTCACAACTAGAATTTGTTCATCCTTTGAGATATTTTATTTTCGGCATGTCTATAGCTGGTGTTCGGCATGTAGATAGCTGGAGTTTCATTTTCGGCATGTCTATAGCTGGTTTTCGGCATGTAGATAGCTGGGGTGTTTCTGAACATTGGGCTACATGTGGTGCGTATGTGAAGGTCATTTGCGATATTACCGGTTTCAGGATTGGTGCAGATTGGACTGATCGGAAAGCTACTCTAATCTTTTTTATTTCAGAGAATATTGTTATTCATGATGTAAAACAGTCTGTAAACATAAGCGACTATTTGGTTAGCTCGTTTATTTGTTTCTATTCAGATTGTAGTGTCAGTTCAGGGGTTTGTCCTGGCTGGGTTCTTGGTTGATGCAAATTAATACAATTCCTTCTTTGTCAAAAGTTCCATAAGTCGTATTAATAAATATTGAACTTAGAACAGATACAATTCACCTTTATTATTCATCCTTCTATGTCCTGTAAGAATTTTCTCAAAACTTGCTCCTGAAATAATGTTCCTCATAATTTCTAAATTCAATTCTCATTCCTACCTTCGTATAGAGTGTTCATACACATTTTTCCGACTTACAGATCTTTTTATAAATTCCTGGAAGTTTAGATACGTTATATACTAAAACGTTCTAAATTCCTTTTAAAATACTTCGGAGTCAATTCTTCCAATGACAAAGAAGACTAAAGTTACTCATATAATATCCTCTATCACATTCTCCAAAAATAATATTCCACCAAAATTACTATTCATCTCGATAAATTACTATTCACTTTCTCGAGAAATCTCAAAAAACGAGAATCTTCGAAAACTAACTGGATACACATATACTCATTTTTCTCATACGTTACTAATATACTCTCGAATCATCATTTCTCATATGCGACATACTAAATATCATTGTTTCATAAAAATGAAAAAAATAAATCCCAAAATCTCACTTATTACTAAGTGTCAGAATTTCTGGTTATTACAGTCTTTCCTCCTTAAAAGGATTTCGTCCTCAGAATCTACGTAAGATACAACTGAGCATTCCACGCTCTAATTCTCAGGTTGACTCCTCAACCTTCTGATTTTCCATTGTTCTGTCCTCCTTTCTCAATACTTGTTCTTTTCCATCAATCATTTCTGCCAGTATCTTTACACGAGACACTACTGTCCTCCTTTCTCAATACTTGTTCTTTTCCATCAATCATTTCTACCAGTATCTTTACACGAGACACTACTGGTCATACTTCTATATACTCCATATTACTACACGTCTTACACTCCAATATACGTTCTTATCATCGATATATTAAACCCATTATGGGCTCGCCGACATTTGGAGACACATCAATTTGTACGCAACTTCTCCTACTCGTTTATTGAATCAAGTCTCATTTTCCACACTTTCCATCCTCAATACAATACTTCGTAAGAACACATGTAACCACTGTTATCTGAATTTCCATCTATTTTAATCAATCATTACCACTACCCTGAAATTCCAGGGCATACCCTCTTCTCATATTCTCAATCTCATATTCTCAATATTCTGCATAATTCTCTTATTACATCTTACATCTTTCTCTCACGCAATTTCTAGTGGAACTCCATATTGTTCCAAAATCTTTCTCAATTATAATTTCTCATGCTATACTGTCTATTCTACCTTTGTAATTCCTCTTTTACTCTTTAATATACATCTATTTTCATACCGGCTCATCAATATATATTACAATATTCTCGGGGTAACTCAAATATCCTTAGTTATATACATCGTAAAAAATATACCTTCACTTCTCCATTATTTGGAATTCACTTCTAAAAATAAATCATTATCTCTTCAATCAATTCCGGTGTAAAGCTGAATTTCAACAATCCTTCCTTCTTCCCATCCAATTCTTTACCTCAAGCTTTCCCATTCACACCTTTTAGATTAATCCTTAGAATAATTAACATCTTAAATCTCTCTTTTCTACTTAGGGTATTAGCCACCACATTGGCCTCCCTCAACTAGTAATTTATTATACCTCGAAATCCTTTATTAATTCTAACCACTTCCTTTGTTTCATGTTCCACTTCTTCTATACTACTATATTCTTTAAAATTCTTAAGAGTTGTTTAAACCTCAAACTTCTTTTCATATAAATACTATCTCCATTTACTACCTCAACTTCTTTTCGTTAGATACTTCTTTCCCAAGCTCAACCACATGTGCTACTTAAGTCTCATATTCTCTTGAATTATTTTCAATTCCTTATCATTCCTCTATCCTCGAAATACACCTTAGTTCTCCATATTCAATACTTGATATTTTTACTTCAGAGCAATTACTACTATAAATTCAATCCACACTTGTATCACTTAGTTGCCCTTATGTTCTTAATGTTAAAAAAAGTTGTATATTGCCTTGTCTCAAAATGTAGGAAATCCATGTTATTTGCACAAAAAACAGAGCATATTTTTATTTTTATTTTTTTAGTTGCATTTGCATAATTTCATGAAAGATTGTAATACCAAGTTGACATACTATGATGAGTTTTTTTGCATAATGTCTTGATTAGTAATCTTGATCGATCATATATGATGTTTTGCATGCTTAGAAGTTGCTTGTACGAAAAATGTTTTAAGACACTATATAATGCTCTAGAGACGAGATAATTCTTGAGTCTTGGCCATGAGTGAACGTAGAATTTTACTTATTCCCTTTTGAGTTTTGAGTGTGTAATGCTTAAGTTTAGGGAAGTTGTGGGGTATAAATGTCTTTCTAAAAAAAGAGAGAATATTAGAAAAAGAAAAAAAAATGTAGCAATAAAGATACGTGCAAATAAAAAAAAGTCGTATAATTGACTAGGTTGAGCTCATTGATACTCGAGCAATTAAATCTGAGGGGACTTTGTGCCTAGTAACTTAAGGTCTTTTATGGTCTGGGATTGCTGATCTAAGGCTCCGTTACATGGGTATTAGTGTATAAGCCTTTTGGGGTCTCAGCCATTGCACGGTCAAATAAGCCACTAGCTTAAGTACAATTACTTTGTTGGCAAAGTCTTATGGGCGTTGTGACTCATTTACCCTGAGGAGCTCCGAACTTAGACCGAGCATATAAACACCGAGGTAAGAGAAAAAAAAAAGAAGCAAAAAAATAAAAAATGGAGGCAAAGAAATTCCATGCGACCCTAAGCGAGAGTTCGTTCTAAGTAACAAAGTGTTTAAGTATTATTCTGATTATTAGCATGTGGCCGAGACTCTGTTGAAATTTGTTGAAATTTGTTGGTCTTTGTTTTGTGTCACCAGAGAGCATGTTGAGCACACACTGCGCACACCGCACTTGCAATGGAAGAGTAGCATTACTAATATGTGAGATGGATGAATTTCTTGACTGTTGCATATCATGAGGATTATATGTTAACGAGGTTGACACTTTCATGATTGGGATTTATGCATATTCATATAGTTTGCATTCATATTAGTTGCATGTTTGAGACTTGGCAGAAAAAAATGAATTTTGTGGGTACATTTGTTATAGGCCCTCACGAGACCTTACTCGTCCACTAGGGCTGCCTAGGGGTTTAAAGGCTTGTTGCATATTCCAAATGCAATCGTGATCACCTACGAAAATGGTACTAGTTAGTTAGTACTTAGTTTTTTCTTTATTTTTTGCCCGAGGACGTGCAAAATGCTAAGTATGGGGATGTGATATATGTGTATTTTATTCTAATATTATCCCCATATTTTAGTTATTTTGTATGAAATTGGATTTTTATTTAATAAATTTTAATGTTTTATTGTAGGTATTAAGGAGTTGTAATAAATAAAGGCTTGGAGCAAAATTAGCATGGATTGGAGATTTATTTGATTGTATATTTACACGAGGGTCCTTCATTTTTCATTCGTGTTCAATTAGGAAACGTCAGATCTGAGGAGCAAGCTGTTGACCCATACGAATCTTGTAAAGTCTGCTGAAAGCTTCATGACAAATTACGTTGATACTAGTAACTCATCATCTGGCCTACAACCTGGGGATCCTTTGTCTTCTGGATCACAATCTCAGTCATATCAATCAACATCTGCGTCTGGAAGAGGTTCATCAAACTGGCGCAAGTCCCAAACCTGCAGCATTCAGTTACAGTACATACACTTTTAAACTGAATTTGCAGTCTCATACATCACCCATCAATCCAGTAGGTAGTGTTTTCTATTTAGTGAAGATTTGCCTCTAGTCATTACTCTTATCAGCAAAACGGGTTTGGATTTGTCGCTTCATGTGTTGTCTAATCAGTTGTTGCTGTTCTACTATTTTTTATATCGCTGCCGTTCTGAGTTTCTGTATTTGTTAGATAATTTTCCCTCACAAATTGCTGATGATATTAAGTAATGAGCTCACGATAAATATATGAATGCATCTTGCAGCCAGGAGCAGGCAAATGGCATGCCAGGGTTCAAAGTAGCAATTGAATGAAGAAATTTCAAAGATTCCAGAACTCGAAGTACTGCAGAGAGTATAGCTTTGTTTGTCTTCATAGTAACATTTGATCAAAGAGTGTGATTTTAAAATACTTTATTGATTATAGTTGCGGAATGACGAAGCCAGAATATTATTCGCGGGGCAAATTAATCTATATTAATTAACTAAAAGTATGATACAAATGATTGTACGAAGTACCCCAAAGAATTCAAAGATACAATAAAATCATTGATAGATGATTGCCAAACTATGAAACTTGAAGCAACTCTAAAGAAAAGAGTTGTAAAGAACTTTGCATATAGTTTATGATGAAACCTCATGTGAAATCAAAGGTGTAGAAACATAATCAAGTTGAGAAGACTTCACTGCTGCCTCTTCTATTGATAACTATTGATAAAAAAAAAACATAAGTAGGTAGAAAAGAAGTAAAACATGATGCAACTATTGATAAAATACAAATTAATCATATTTTTGACAAAAAGAAACTGGAAATAGGAGGAGTATTTTCATTACTTTACCACAATAAGCACTCCAAAGTCCCAGCCAACATCTACCTTATTCTGCATATGCTCATTTGTCAAAATTGCTCGTCAACATAATCACAAAACATTATCCCTCAGACACTCCACTCTTGTTCAACATACACATATGACATATATACCTAGAATATAAGAAAATCCCAGAGGAACCTGCAGATTCTCAGAGTCATAGAGATTCATTTAAGAAATAAGATCCTACAACTCTAGATCCCTTGTAACTTTTTATGATCATTTTCCTCTACATACTACAATAAAACATAATCACCACCTTTAAGGGAATTTATATATTTCTTAATGTACTATAAATATATCATGCAAACTGATACTGCATCTTGTTTAATATTTCTATATATGGTAGGATAACATATATGTCTTTTATAACTGTACTACTGTAGGCTATTTAAGCCACCTAGACTCATATCATACAATGTAAACTGCACAAGACAAGAACCACATTGCATTAAACGGAAGAAGCCTGTTTGGAAAAGGATTAACCTAGTTTCAGCTCTTCCAATATGTCCCCCCCACCCCAGCTTATTAAGGAGAGTAAACTCCATAAGATATCGGGAACACCACTTATTGAAAATTGGTTCAGATGTGCATTCAATTTCAAACTGTGCAAATTCCGTAACAAAATTTATATGATAATAGTGCAGCAACTTCTCTCCTCTGCTTGATGTAGTGAAGCTTGATAATAGTGCATTACAATACTAGAATTGAAGCCCGCTGTGCAGGGCCTTCTAAGGCAATATAACACTTAGGAGATTTGTTCATAATATACATAGATAAGAGGCTCCATAATAATATAAAAAAACTTAACATACTTCTACTTGTGATCAAAACCTTACGAACATACATGTGGCTTGATTTTACTATATACCCGTCATGTATTGGCACTATCTGATATAAGAAAATTCAACATGTGTGTGGGAAATCCAGCTAGTTAGATGCATCATGAAAAGAACTACAGCCCAAGTTTGAAATAGTGGATTTTCAATCTCTATTTTGATTTATAAATTCAGGGACTACAGCTTGGAAATATTTCAAAGAGAGGCATGTTCTGCCTTTGGTCTAGATTCCTGTTCATTTTTTAAGGAAGAAGAAAAATTCTAGATGAGTTTGTTGAAGATAATAGGCCTAATATTTAAAACATATGGACATGCATATATCTACTTCAATGTTCAAGTTATACCAAAGTCCAATACCATCTTATAACAGAACGATATTGTTGTTGGAGGAATTTCGTAACAACACGAAATCGAAGGGATGCTAGAATAATAGAGCTAAATTATGTGTATGTGACTGTTTAGGGATTTAGGGTTCATGAAAAAAGAGGGGGCTGGACTCGGCAGGTGTCTCGATTTGTCTCGTGTATCGGATTCCATCATACCAAAACGTACCTATATGTTTATATAGGATCAAGCCCACGTAGTTCTGTGAAATAATTGGGCTTATCCCGAGAGACTTAAGGGATAAGTTACGTTAATGTGGGTAATGATTGATTTTATCTGATTTAATCTTATCGTTGTGATATCTTCTTGATTTGAAGAATATCGTTTGGAAATATTTTCCGTTATTGATTGATTGAGATTGATTCTTTCCTCGTTTCAGAGAGAGGATAAAACTTAGTGGTTAAGCAATAATTATTAATATTAAATAATAATTAATATGTATTAGAAATTTGGGAGATTATTAGACATGCCAAAATTATGGCATAACAGATATGATCATAACTCTATAGTTGCCAAGATCCAACTTACAAAGATGGTAAAAGCATTTTCATATTGCTTTCTTAAGTAGCTTCATATCTGCAATTTAGAAAAACGGAAGGAAAGAGACAAGACAGCAAACCCAGTTTGTTATGCATCAGTCAGACTGGCATCAATAAACCAAAAGAATCCAACAGTTCACCAACAGAGTACATACATGATACACGTGTTTATTTACAAGTACATAAACTAAAATATATCAAGAGGTACATGAACACAGCCTGCATACCCTGCAGACTTTGAACCCAATACATGATATGCAGATGACAATATCACCGAGACCAAAAGATAAGTATATGAACCTGCAGAGTAAAATCATATGAGCTTTCAACTTATAAATCTTGACAAAAATTTGGAGAAGTTCACAGGTAGATGAATCTAACAAGCATCAAATCTTCTACAAAGAGCGTGCAACATTTAAACCATCTTCATATTGCTCATATTTCGAGTAGATAACAGTATATAGAAACTACAAGAGATAATACATATAAGTGTGCAAAACAGAACACAATGATCATCTCCAACCTTGCATGTACACAAAAACTTGGTATACTAAACAACCTTTTATTGCAGTAGAGCCACCAATTATGATGATTTTACTAGAGGATATGATAGAAATATGAGCATAGCAATTCCCCTATTGGGTACAACAACAGTAAAAAGAACAGAGGAAGGGGTTTATACAAGTGGATGACTTCCCCTGCGGGTATTAATTTACCCAACCACTTGTAACTTGTTTTTTGGTGTTAGGCTGCATGATAGTGTGTTGTGCAAACATGATGAGATAGCCTATACTTGTATATATTGCCACTGAAAGTAGTAATGTTAGTGCTTCATACAACTGAGCACTGAAGCATCATCATAAGTGAAAAACTCATACTGTTGATTGGTGTATCTTCTCCATCTAGTCAAAAGAAAAATAGTCAAAGAACATATTCTAAAAAAGTGCATTAAATAAAGAAAAAAAAATCCAGTCGCTTAAGCCTTAAATTCAATAAGCATCTGATTCTCTTCTTTATGGCTGAGTATTCGATTTTAAACCGAATCAAAAAATTAAAAAATGTACATTTCCACCCTGCCAAATTATTACATTCCCAAAAAAATGTGCGCATATTAGAAATTTTGAATTATTCTGTATTTTAAAAAAAATTCACCATATTAAGAAATTTTAAATGTTACTCTTCCTACTCTCTTTTAAGGGATACACACGAGAAATATGCCTTAATATTACTCTTTTCAGGGGATTCAAACGAATGAAACTAAGGTCATTCATGTTTACGGTGTTTGATTATTCATAATCCAAATTTTAATAAAGAAATTGATTATCAAATTCTAGGACTAAAGATTATTCACCAACTCAAAATATGTGATGGATAGTTTGATTGTTTATAATTTTTTATTTAAATATTGTAAATAAAATCGCTAAAAAAAAAAAAAAAAAATCAATGGCATCCCATGTAGGTTGATTAACATATAAATTGGAGAATACTAGTGCACCATCAATGTTACAATAAAGGGAAGAGGTATTACTTGGTCAGAATGGTGCAGTTTACAAATTTCTGGTGCATGTACTGGACTCGAGGCATAATTCATCTACTACTTTGTAAAAGTACTGCCCTTCTTAAGTATAGACTATAGACCTACACTTATACATAATGAAACAAGATCCTGTTTATATTCATGAATATAAAGGGTGGCCAACTTTTTTGTGTTCTTGGTGTCTGATTAGATGCTAAAATTGTGCCCACACTACGCTTAAATAAGCCGCCTTCATTCTTCTTTGCCTTTCCTGAAGAGCTTAGAGAACCTTCCACTGAGACAAAAGAACTAGACATCATTCATCAAGTTTCAAGGAGTTAAAATGGGAGAAACGACTTTAATTGGTGCAGAAGTATGAAATAAAGATTTCTTTGCATTTCTGCACCAAAATATTTGAGCTTTCAGCTAGAGTGGCGTTTAGCATGCCAGACTTTCCAACTAAACAATCATATATCAATGGAACACAGAACTATCAGATATTTCCGAAAAACAAATACAATTGGGAATGTGGGAGTACAGACTCGGCAATTTTCTCTCTCAAAACTGTTGGTTTGACTTTTAACAAAATTGTTGACTTTCTCTTATTCTTTCCAGGAACAAAAAAATCTCTTCCTGTTCCTGATAATACAGCAGTTTCTAGCTTAACATTTGCATCTCAAAAATGGAAATAATTTGCATCATATCAATTATCAGCTTCTCCTGGTATGCTTGTAAACTATAGCAGGTTTACTATAACAGGGAAAGGATTTAATGCTATAAAAATCAGTCAGAGCTGTGGTTCACAAATAAATGGGAGATGACAAGAATAACTGCCTAGCAACATATATCTGAAAGAAAAAGTTTGAAACTATTGAAAAAGAAGTGACTATGTGAAATTCAAGACATGAAGAATAGGAGGATGTCATTGCAATGGTTTTTTTAGGTATAAGAGAGAAGTAACTATGGTAGAGATTATAGATGTTTACAGAAAGTATCCGAATATATTGGATATATTATAATTGCGGAGAATTGGGCAGGTGACATGGCACTTTAAGACCTTCTCACCATATTATATTTTTAGAAGGCTTACTCTGATATTAGTGAAGCCCTCACAGGTATAGTAAAAGAGTTTTTCATAATTTTCATTTTCTTTTGGTTAAGGAACCCTTTTGTGCTTTTTGTAGTCCAATTGTAATGCAACCCTGCGTCTAAAGTTTACCATGTTCACCACTATTCTGTTTCAACCTAAATACCCTGAAATTCTTTTAGCATCATAACTTTGTGTTTCTTTATTAAGTTCTAAAACAAATTTTAATAACGAAAATAATTTTATGTTTTTTCAATCAAATTAGTATAGAAATCAACAATTTGTAATAGCTTTTTTTTTTTGCTAAGTTTGAGCAAGCGGGATTTCTCCCTCTTTCAAAGGCCTTCGGCCCTCTAAGAGCCTAGACTACAGGATTACACCCGCCTAGAACTCCTTTGTACCTCTGATACGAAGTACCAAAGAAATTCCCTTCGGGAAGATCCCTAATAAGCCTTTTAACGTCATGCTCATGATTAAGCCTTTTAACGTCTTTGCCTAGGACATAGCTTTTTACTTGCTTCTACTTAAAAAAAAAAGTATTCACTATTATAAACTCTAGGGTAACTGCATATAATATTATTTGTCCCTTCATCTCTTCTTGATAGTTTACTATTTATACCAATTTTTATTATTTTTTCAAAATTGGTATTCATGGTCTTTATTAAATTGCTTTTATAGTTGAAACTCGTAGGAGTGATGTCGGCTAACTAAACTGTAAATAATATAAATTTTAAATTTTTTATTCTTGAATATTTAACTTATAATGTCATCAATACTATATATAATGTTTTTCATTTTTATAAATTAAAAGAAATATAATCTATGAAAGTATTGTTTCGAATTACTATTTCAAAAGAAAATCAGGACACCTAATATGTATTATTACTCCTTACAATCATATTTAAAAATTTTAGAAACAGATATAGGCTTTATTAGTTTATTTAATAGATAAATATATTTTTGTCCCCAACAACTTATATTTAAAAATTTATTTTGTTTAAACTAACTCCCAGATTCTCAGTCTTTTCAGAATAGGAACTTAGTAACGGACATTGTCTAAATCACCATTCTCAGTTCTGACTCGTATCAACATTGCCTTCAATTGAACTAAAGTTATCTGTTAAAAAAATCATTTATAATGCACATCAACAAGAAAGAAAAACATTGCAAAATGCAATAATGATCATGACAAAAAAAACTAAAATAGTTATCATTATAATGGTTATAATTATAAATGCACGCTTATTTTAGTGAATAGTGATGATGACGTTATCATGGCTATGCATGCAAATTTAAAATAAACATTTGATACCAGAAGATATGTCTTTTATACCTTGCCATTCCCATACCACTTTTGATTCACCCTTCACCATTTTTGGGTACCTATCTAAACGAGAATCTTCTTGCACCAAGTCTTCAACCTATGAAGTGAACAGCAATAACTTTATTAACATTAATAAATGCTTTAATATTATTTTCTTCAGCAGGAAAAAGTTGTCTAACATTTTAGGCTAACAATATAGAACACTGTTTGCGGTCTCTTGGAAACTTAAAGAAACAAGAGAGGCATGTGCAGTCGACCCCAGATATATAATCAATCAGAATAGTACCCTAAAGGGGTGAGCATGGACATGAGAAACATCTTGACTATGAAATATTTGGTCACCCTCTTGTCACTTCTCTATTACTTCTACAAGTTTACATTTTGCCCTTATTTCTTAATCATTATCACTTTAGAAATTACCAATTAAGTGCTGCTGGAATGATCTCCGCTTTAAAATATATAGAGGTAGCTTTTTGCGCTTTTAAGCGCTTAAGCGCGCTTCTTTGCAGAATCGCATTAAATCGCCAATATTTAGATCGCACATCTTGTGCCTAAGCGCAAAGAGCCATTAATCACGCAATCAAGCGTGCCTTTAACAGCACTGGAGGTAGTTAAAGTAAAATTATGGAATATTATAATTGTGTTTGTTTAGATTAAAAAAAAACATAAGAAACTGGAACCAACAACTAACTTACTGATAAGCTAGAGTCGAATAACCAATTAAAAATTAATTGTCTAAAAATTGACTAGGAAAAACAATTACCAAGGATTGTGTAAGAATACCTTTTTCCATAACAATGGGTTCTTTCTTTCTCTAGGAGAGAGAAGATGATCTCGTAACCATGAAACAACTATCCACGGTTCAACCTCACCATTCACACTCCTCGACTTCAATGCAGTGTCTTCAAGTATGTCGAACACCTGTTATATATGCCTAATGTCAATCTTTATTCTGAGGATAAAGTAAAAAATAAAAAAAAAGAACTGAAGTGTGAATTCACATACATTGGTCAAAATGGTACTGTTTAATACTTCAATTTGTTTTTCCGCTTTTCAGTTAGATTGTTCAAAGTGTGTTCCCTTCCTTTTGACAATTACTTTCTCTGTGCTATCCTTTCTTGTTCTAAATATTTAGAGAATTATTGCTTTGGAACGGGCCATCATAGGACAGCATTATTACATATGGGCTACAGTTCCAAATTTAGACAGTGCACTGTGTTTAGCAAAAGGGCCATATCAATATCTACAGTGCGCATTTTAGGGTAAGGTGGCAGTACAAGGTAGCAAACAATGTTCCTAATCCAATGTCTAGAAAAAGACGCTATCTTCATGCCTGCAATCATGCCATATGATTGAGTAAATACATAGAACCACAATTACTTTGAGCTAATGCAAGAGATCTTGAAATCTAAATCATCCCTATAGTCATTGGTCCAAAATATATTTCTACTAACATAGTAATTCATGCAGAACTTCACAAAAAAATGAAGATGAACTTCATTAATATCATACATTATTAGTTCGTTAAAGATTCCAAAAGAAAGGAAGATGGCGTAGTGCACCTCTTTGTAAAGTTCTTCAGCTCTAGCCGATAATTGACGTCTGTGCTGGACTTTGAGCAGCACGAATAAGCATGCAACAAGCTGCAAATCAGCATTGTTATTCATTTTTAATATTCTGATGATAAGTAATATATTTGAATGGGGATTTTTGTGTTTGTGATCGAGTACCACTGCACAGCTGAGCACTAGAATAATGGCATGTTCAGCAATCCACTGGCGGATATAGCATGAAACGGACTTGTAACGTTTCACTAGGGAGTCAGGACACTTTAGCTCTCTAATCCTACATTGAGAAGAACATGAACAAGATTCAGATATCAATATATCATAGCAAGCAGTTATTCATAAGGGATGTTACCAAATTGTGACAACATACCTACTGCTGCTCACCCTTGTTTCTAATAGTTGTCCAACAGTCTGAACAGCCCTTCCCTTTGCAAGCATATAGATGGAGGTATCCAGACCATAATTCTCCATCAGTTTCAGTCCCTCTAGATGATTCCACAAGTCATCCTCCTGCGCCTAAAAGACAACACATAGCAAGAAAATCAAAGCCACGAGGAGAAAAAGTTCTACCAACCTAAAATAGTGCAATGTAGAGTTCAAAGTGCAAAAAAAAATACACACCCAAACTTTTCCAGTCCCATCACATAGATTTTGTGCATATGCCTCGCAGACATGAGCTTCCACCGATCCCAACTGATATTTATCAAGCAAAAGTAGCATATGAGAAACTAAAAACACAAATGAGTTACATTTCATTTAATATTCTTCATAGGATAAGAATATCGTGTACATAATACTTACTCACAAGTTTCTTAGCAGTTTCATTAATATCTCCATCTTCAACGCATAAAGTGCCTAGTTTTCTATAGCCACTGCTGCATTCCAACTTGCCTTCATGACATACTCCATTCGTTGGACAGGGGCCGGGGGTGCAAATATCTAGAAAATTAAGACTTAGTTATATAAAATTATATATAACAAAATGTACAGATTGTTACAAACCAAGACACCAAAGTATACTAATACAAAATGTATAGGTTAGTAAACGAGATTGTGAATTCTTGCAATATCGGCCCATTGTTGTGTGCCACAAACACAATACTAATTTTTTGACTATGCAGGCTTATATCGAAACCATCATTTAGGCTATCCAATCGCGTTCACAAACACAATACTAATACAAACAAATAATACATCATAAGTATACTGTAGAAGCGGGCATTATTATAGCATCACGACAACATAAACTTAGGCAATTGAAGCAACAAAAGAAGCGATTGTTACAACTGCTAGTAGCTTTATAAACTCTGATTTCTTCGACGGGAATAAATTAGACAAAAGTTCTAGTGATGTCAGAATTGATGAGGAGGAATTAGGGTTTCTCTGTTGTGGTCTCGACCGCTTTTTTTGTGGAGTAGAAAAAGAAGCCATTGATTTCTACTGCTGCACCTTTGAGGACTTCTTAAGAAATATAAGACTGGACCGGATTTCTTAAGAAACGATTACCAAGATTACTGTTTTTTATATTTATTTTTTTTGGAGGAAGTTATATTTTGATGATTTATATTAAAATATTCTTGAATTTTGGTAATTTATTAATTTGATATTTTAGTAATAATAATATAATATATTTTAAAAGGGGTAAGTGTTCGGATCTATTATTACATAGGTATGAGACGCTCAACGGATCTTTTTAATATTATAAAACGCTTTTTGGGTTTTATAAAATGGATGATTAAACTTAATTTCATATATCGATCATATTACTCATTTTATTTTGGTATCATTTAACTCATTATTTTGACATTTTAAATCATTCTTGTTGTAGATCAAAAACTAGGGTTGGTGAGCTTCGAGCTTGCTTGGCTGCACTTGAGTTAGGAACTATCGATTCTCGCAAGATGCCTACGTATCTTGAGTGTATCAAGAATGTTAGGCCAGAATAACAAGATAACAATCAATTGTATAAATTGTATGAATAAAAGATGTATATATCGATAAACTCAAAGTTACAGAATAACAAATACTCTCTCAAAGATGTAGCAATATCTTTGAGAGCTGCTAGATTACAAAAGAGATTAATCTATTCATTCTTGTTATCCTTTCTAGGGTGAACCTATCTGTGTTTATATAGACACAGTTACAATAACCAATTCCTATTCGACTTCTAAGATTTACATGAATACAAGTCAATAAAGAATAGGTTTCCTTCTTTTCTTTTCCTCTTCTGTTTGGGTTTCCTTAGCTGCTGTCATCTTCTCTCCAACTTCTATTCTCCATAGGATTCTATCAGTCTTTGAGATTCTTCCTTTAGTAAACTCTGTCGCGCTTCAGCTAAGTAAACTCTGTTGATCAGCTTTTGATAAACTCTGAAGTTCTTCAGCAAACGCTGATGATCAACTGTTTCTGTTAAACGTTGATGCCTTCCTGTTCTTAACAAAACTTAAGAACTGTAAGTACATCATCAATTTATTCAACAAAGAATCAAGGCAGAAAAACGTAGTTCTAGAATGAGGGGTATAGCCCTTTATATAGGCATCCTGACCCTAGAGTTAGGGTAGGAATAGTTGACTTGGTGAGCAAGTCATAGAGTAGAAATAGGATTCAGAATCCTTATCTCTGAACATTAGAATCCTAGTAGAAATAGGACTGCCAGGGAATTGATTTCCACCATTATTTATTAATTAAATATTAATTACAAAATTAATATTTAATCAGCTAATTAGATTTATTTTGCGGGCCTTATTATTGGACCAATATGAACCCAATTAATTATTAAATTAATTGGATATTTAAAGCTTATTTTTAGCCCATATCATTTACCCCCAACTTCTGGGAAAATTTCTTGAATTTTCGTAGAAGTTATAATCGTCTTATCGAGACTTCGGGTCTTTAAATTTATGACGTGTGGAGCGACCTACGCGTTCACAAACATTTTTCTCGTATTTTTCCTATTTTTCAAAAAATTTTCTGCACCTACAGGTATTTTTATTAATTTTTGATAATTTATCAAAAATATTTTGGGAATTAATTTCCTCAGAAATAATTTTTTCCAGAATTTTTATGATTTTTCTGGTATTTTTATTTGCCATTTTTCTGATTTTTCAGAAAATAAAACAAAATCGATTCAGATCCTGGTCGAATTCGACCAGGATTCTGGTCTAAAAACTAGCTCAAAATCTACCCTAGTCGAAGAAAATCGACCAGGAATCCTGATCGAAAATTCGACCAGGATCCTGTTCGATTTTATCGCCAAAATGGGAGTCACGTCGAAGCAAATCGATCAGGATTCCTGGTCGAATTTTCGACCAGGATTCTGATCTAAGTATGGGCCATTTTGGCCTCCATATCGAAGCAATTCGATCAGGATTCCTGGTCAAATTTTCGACCAGGATTCTGATCTAATTATGGGCCATTTTGGCCTCCATATCGAAGCAATTCGATCAGGATTCCTGGTCGAATTTTCGACAAGGATTCTGATCTAATTATGGGCCATTTTGGCCTCCATATCGAAGCAATTCGATCAGGATTTCTGGTCGAATTTTTGACCAGGATTCTGATCTAATTATGGGCCATTTTGGTCTTCATATCGAAGCAATTCGATCAGGATTCATGGTCGAATTTTCGACCAGGATTCTGATATAATTATGGGCCATTTTGGCCTCCATATCGAAGTAATTCGATCAGGATTCCTGGTCGATTTTTCGACCAGGATTCTGATCTAATTTTAGGTTAAAAATATTTATTTATACACCCTTAAAGTTGGACTTAATGAGCCCTATATCAACCCTTTACTGGGCTTTGTTAATGCCAATTTATGGGCCAGCTCTTTAAGAACCTTCAAGATCTTTCTAGAGGCTTCTAGAGAATTCACGAAATATATATATGTAATTATTTAAGAAACATCTTTCTGGATTCTTCTAAAGGCTTCTAGAGAACTCCAGAATTGGGCCTTCTTGGGCCTAAGTGGGCTTTTTACCTGTTATCACATGGTAACCCTAGGTTAACCGGCTGTTCAACTGGTTAAATTATTTCTATAAATGAGTGAACTGAGAGCTCACTCTTTACTCTACTTCTTACTCAAACACTCTCACCCCCAAAATTCTCTTTCGAAGGCGATTTCCGGCGAAGTTTCCAGCTACAACTTGCTCATTTTCAGGCGGCCGTTTCCAGCTTTTCAGGCGATAATCAACCGTGTTCTGGGTTTTTTCTTGAAGATTTGAAGAATTTCTACAAATTCTTTGAAGATTTAAAGGATTTTCTGGGTTTGGCCTTGCAGACTCATCTTCTTCAACAAATATTTCTAGGCTTCAAAGCTTGCTTTTGAAGGATCAATGGCAGAAGAGAACACACGTTTGTAGTCTAAGAAAGGTATGGATATCACTATTCGATCTCCATACACTTCATTAATCGACATGCTGAATACTAGGAGAGATGAATACCCTTCTCAATCTCATCTAGAAGCTTACAATTGTTGTAATAAATTCCACGACACTAAGATCGTTAATATTTACAACAAATTGTTTAAAATTAAAGCCCCATTTAAACTTGTTATAGCTGGGCCTGGGGATCGCCCATGCCATTGGAGGCCCAATGCTTTATGCATTTTCAGAGAGGCCCTATTGGCTGGGCTGAGATTTCCTTTCCACCCCTTCATACCCACATTATTAGCAGACGTCCAAATAAGCCCATGTCAATTGCCTCCCAATGCTTGGAGAATCATATTATGTTTTATGGTTCTATGTTCACAAAAGGGGCTTCCTTTATCTGTCCCTTTGTTTAGAAAAATATTTCAATTCTATAATAGTACTTTGAAAAATCCTGGCTGGGTTTACATCCGTCAACGGGCCAAAGCCCCTCATATCTTTAACACCATCTCCATTCCTGAAAACAATCCAAAATGGAGAGAAGAGTTTATGATGCTAGTTTGGGAATGGGGAGATTGGGGCACACTATTCAGGCCCATTTTTGGTAAGGTTGCGGACGGTTGTCCCAACTCTATCCTTCTGTCAAAAGAGGAGCAAAATGCATATTCAGCCCTCATCGCAGATGGCGGCCAAACTCACTATTGGGAGCTCCTAAATGAGCAATCCTTGAAGTCTGTGGGCTTGTCTAGAGCCTCTGATGATGGTAATTCTCTTTTTAGCATTTGCATCTAACCACCTTTATTTCTTATGCTGACATATTTGTTCTGGTTTTTGTGCAGCTGCGGCCAAGATTAACGAGATTACCAAGCCCACAGACTTGGTTTCTGGATGAATGAAAAGGTTGAGAAGGGTAGTGGACCCTCGTGATAGGCCCAACGAGCCCAGCTTTCTAGGGGAATTTCGATCCAAGGAGGTCACCCCCACAGATCCCACAGGTCCTGGACTTTCAAACGTCCAATCTTCAGTTTTTAGGCCCAACTGGGGCTTTCGTAAACAGGCTTCTGTTCTTGGATCTACGCAGCATTCCCTTGATTGGTCTTACCAATCCATCACTCCTCCAGACTTCAAAGACTTTGTTAATGGTCATGATATCGAATATAATGAGCTGATAGGGTGCTCAAGGATTGGCTGTGGTTTTTTACTATTACTATTTTTGTTATCTTTTCCTTCACCTGTATGTTGATTTGGTTCCACACACTGATACTAACCTACTTCTTTCTTTTGCAGGCTAACGCCCACTTTCAAGGCTTAGCACATAAAGCTAAGTCGTGGAGAGATAAAGTGGCCATCGAGAACACTAAATATCAACACTTGAAGCTGGAGAATGAGCAGTTGGAGGAAAAGTTCAAGAAGCAAACAGAGGATCTAGCTCATGCAAATGCAGAACTTGTCAAGCTGAGACAGGATAGGGAGCTAATCATCGATGACTACATGGACTCAACTGAGTTTGTCAACACAATGGCTCAGCACGACGCCCTTCTTCGCCCAGAATACTTTACTGAGGGCTGGGACGGGGCTTTGGATGTTGTGCTACAAAAGTTTCCAAGTATGTTTGCGCCCTCAGCCTTCCCTAGCCCACATCCCCTTTTCCCAATTGATGAGGACGAGCCTTCTTTTATGGAGGAGGACATGATTCTAGATCCTAACTCTTCCTTTGGGTTCCAGGGAAAAGTCGTATCTAGCGACGGGACCCAAATTGTCGGGGAAGAAGGGGACGGGGGTCAGGAGAACGAGGCTGAGTCTTCTCCTCCTCTAGCTGACTCTTAGTTGTTACTTTATTTAGCCCTGCGCGGCTTTATTATATTGTTTTATCTCCCTCGCAGACTTGGATTTGATGCACCTTGGTCTGTACTTTGGATATTATTTCTTCTTATGGATGTTTATTTGATTTTGCTTTACTTATCTGTGATTGGATTCCATGCTTTTCATCTCTTAGCTATATCACTTATCTGTGACTTGCTTTTACGTTTCTTTACTTAGTCTTTTGTTGCAACTTATCTGTTACTTAGACTGTACATTCAAGAATAACTCATAACTTTAACAAATTAGAGCAACACACGTAAGAAAAAGATGCTTTGTAGAATCAACTTTCATAGATAAGTAATCCTGGGCACAAAGGCCTTACATAATTCTCCTAAGGGCTGAAAGAGCCTAACATAAAGCTTCCTAAGGGCTGAAAGAGCCTTACATCCTATACTGTAAGTAAAATAACTTAAACATGATAAATCCTCAAGTTAGAGGCATGCCAACTTCTAGGAATTTCCTCTCCTTCCAGAGTTTGCAACTTATAGGCTCCGTGCCTTGAAACACGCTTGACCTGATACAAGCCTTCCCAATTTGGAGCCATCTTGCCCTTAGGACCAACTCTAGAAGCCTCAATCTTTCTGAGCACCAAGTCTCCTTCTCTGAAGAACTTCTCCTTAACCCGTAGGTTGTAATAAAAAGAAGCACGTTTATGATTTTCCACAATCCTTGCATTAGCTTCATCGCGAACTTCATTAATCAAATCCAAGGCTAGCCTCATGCCTTCCTCATTAGTCTCAGGTTGGAATTCTTCGATTCTAGGAGACGTGTGAGTTATTTCTAAGGGCACAACTGCCTCTACCCCATAGGCAAGCTGAAATGGTGTAGCTCCAGTAGAGTTCTTACAAGTGGTTCGATATGACCAAAGTATTGGTAAGAGTTCATCAACCCAAGTACCCAGCGATCGTTCAACCCTTTTCTTCAGTCCATCGAGGATTATCCTGTTAGCTCTTTCGGCTAATCCATTGGCTTGAGGATGAGCTACCGAAGTGAAGCGTAACTCGATTCCATATTCATCACAGTACTTCTTGAAATCTTGATTTTTGAATTGCAATCCATTGTCCGTAACAAGGATTCTGGGTATTCCATACCTACAAATGACATTCTCCCAAAAGAATTGAGTAATCTGCTGTGTGGTTATTTTGGCTAGAGGTTTAGCCTCAATCCACTTAGTGAAATAATCAATTGCAACCACCAAAAACTTTCTTTGTGCAGTAGCAAGGGGAAACGGTCCCAGAATATCCATTCCCCACATAGCAAAGGGAATTGGAGAATTAATGGATGTCAGCATCTCTGGGGGTTGCCTTACTATTGGTGCAAACCTTTGACAACGATCGCACTTCTTCACATAGTTCATGGCATCTTTCACTATATCCGGCCAATAAAATCTTAGTCGAATAACCTTGTGAGCCAAAGCCCTGCCCCCCCAAGTGTTGTCCACATATTCCTTCGTGAACTTCTCTTAAGGCCGACTCGGCTTCTTCAGTTCTTAAACATCTTAAATATGGAATCACATACGACTTCTTGTATAGAATTCCATCAATCAAAGCATACTTCAAAGCTCTCACTTCGAGTTTCCTTGCTTTCATAACATCAGTTGGCACTTGTCCGTTTTCCAGACACGCCTTGATATCCATCCATCCTTCTTCAGTTGAGATTGGGGCAACAAGCCTTGCTTCAGTGCTTGGGGTCTTCAAGACTTGGAAGTAGACACTTTCTGAACAGTTCTCTGTTTTAGAAGACGCAAACTGGGATAAGGCATCGGCCTTCGTATTTTTGTAAGAACCCCCAAATTTTGGATATAATTAAAACTTTTTATTATGTACTGAGGTAATGGTGAATAGTGATTACGACTACGATGTAACGATTGAGATAATGAATGAAAGGAATAGATTTGGATTCAAATGTTTATATGCCATGAAGAATACTATTAGTTGACACTTTAGATAAGAATTATCTATCTCCTAGGGAGTTGAAATTTGATAATTCTAAAGGAGAAGATTATTCTTATGTCATCCAAATCGATATCTGTTATTGGTCCAGTAGGTCCGTAAAAAGGTTAAGGAACGATCGAAAGAGATCAGAGACAATTGTACAACCCTAAGAGGATGAGTAAAGAAAAATGGATTAATAGTGATTTTGGTGGATTTAGGAATATTATGAGAAGACACTATATAGAAGTATTCGGAACGGATTTCCGAGTTCGTATTAGTGATCCAGGAGGAAAATAAGTGTATGTAAAAGCTGTCGGATTCTGAAAAACTGCACTTTTATTTTCTCCGAGAGTTCCCTGGACACAGAAAGACTTAAGAATTTAACGAAGGGATTTAAGGAATATAAATTCGAAAGTTAGTAAGAAAGATGGAGAATGATAGTATTAATATTAAGAAGATTCCCGGTAAACCCTAATTAGAAATCCGTGAAGTATTCCTACGAACGATCAATCGAAACCAGCAATAACCGGACAAAAGAAACAAGCAGAGGAAGCAAGAGTCATGCATAAGCTAATAGAAAAAATCTAGCATCCAAGTGGTGACTCAAGTAACTAGGATACTTAGCAAGAAACTAGTACTTAGAAAACCAACCACTTAGTTAGCTTGTAACCATCCAAAACTCAACACTTGTCTTGCCAAATACATCACTCCATGCATCATCACTTTAATAAAGTGAATATAAGATGAGATATTATTCAAGACATCACTTTATGCATTATTTTTCAAAGACATCAAGCAAGACAACTCCATTCTCTCCATTTTCTTAAACCTGCCCAGCAAGAACCACTATGAAAGAAAAATTCATATCTCCATTTATATCCATGATAAAATCACCAAATTTTAACCATAGCCTCTACACTCCATGGGTAATATTCGACCAAAATTTCATGGCCAACAAAGTAGTATAGCCTAGTCAAATCCATGCTCAAAGTTGGGGAAACAAATCTTCCCAGTTTCTGTCCAGCAGAAAAAGAGGGCTCAAAACCCTAGTAGGAAGCTTCATATCTGATGATCTAGGACTCAAAACAAAGCTTATGAAGAGCCCAAGATGTGGTAAAAATTTGAGAGCTAAATTCTTATTTTTCAATTTTCTATGATTTTTACAAGTTTAGGGTGAATAGTAACTTCCAAGAACTAATCTTTGATTTCTTGTTTTCTTTGGTTGATCCAAGCTTTGTTAAGGCTATACAAGGACTAGATCAAGCTTAGTAAGGCTAGTACATACTCCAAGGAAGGTAATAATCTCAAGAAACCCTAGCTCTTAGTTTAAGTTTTGATGATTATTGGATGATTTTGAGATTAGTTATGAAATGGTGTATTATAAGCATGATTATGTAATTAGCTTTAAGTATGAAATTTCTGGACTTGTTGAGATGAGAATCATGTGTATAAGATGTATGTATGCCCGGTGTGGCTTGGTGATTGTTGTAACAATTTGGAAACGTCCGATTTATAGCCGTCGTAATGCCCGATTTTTGTTAACCTCTATAAAACCGTGCATAACAGTTAGGATGAGTTTCTGGCCTTGATGAATAAATGACATGCCCTTGTAGATCTCGAGCCATAGATCGTTTTGGCGCAAGAATCGAAACATTCAGACTTACGGTTTAGGAGTTATGGTCAAATTACTAAAATTGGTTCGAACCCGTAAGTAAAAGTTCGTAACTTCAATTGAACCCTCGTAAAGCATGTTACTCAGTTGCGAATCTTGGTAAATAAATACTAGGGGTCATAAGGAAGGTATAAAAGAAAACCACATATCAAACGGATTGTTTTCCGATTTTATAAAAATGTTGGAATCGTAGTTAAACACGAACGAACCCCTAAAAACCCGCTTGGTTATAACTTTGATAAAACACTTAGAAAACGAACGATAAAACTCGAGGTATAATCTCGGTTCGTAATCGATCGACTTTAGAACTTATACGACTTAAGTATATACCGAGTGTGGGTATGATGACATGTCATAATAACGAACAAATATCGGATCGTATCAGTAATAAAAAGAGTGTTGTTTAATATATATGTGATTGCCATTTTACATATGCCATAGCATGCATGCCTATTGTCAAATTATATTATGATACCTGTTCCCTGAATTGATATTGGCTTATAGACTAGATACGAATTATCAGTTCTAAGCCGGATTGTTTTGATAAGACCCTTAGCGAAGGGCATATGATATTCATTCTTAAGTATAGACCGGGAGTCGGTATTTTGAGATATAGATAGTCGTGGAAACCCAGAGGGATTCCAACGGCAGATTATTATTTACCTTGAGGAATGTTATTATTAAACATTATTTATATTTCCCTAAAGTATCAATTACTTGGAAATATTTCGAGGAGTGTTATTCGAGTACTATCTCAGTCGAGAGATATTAAATGAATGTTAGTTTCGAATATTCATTTAGAGTTGATTATTTAAAGAATATTATTTTGATATTCATTAGAACGTTATTTATTAAATGAATATTACTTTCGAATATTCATTTAAGGTTTTATGTACTTGATGAATATTATTTTAAAATATTCATTGGAAGTTCTATTTACTTAAGGAATATTATTTCGATTATTCCTTTAAAGTTTTGATTACTAAATGAATATTATTTGGATATTCATTTAGAAGATTATTTATTAAATGAATATTATTTTCAAATATTCATTTAAGGTTTGACGTATTTATTGAATATTATTTTACATATTTATTGGAGTTTAATTATTTAATGAATATTTTTTTGAATATTCATTTAAGGAGGGATTTATTTAGTAAATAATTCCATACATTCATTCGAGGATTACTTACGAGCAATATTATGAGTTAATAATATTCCGTAATTATTATTGAGTTAATAAATATTCTTGGAATATTTATTTAATTCTTTTAAATTCTTTTTAAAATGATTTATATTATTCGGAGATTATCTTTCACCTCCAGATATTATGTAAAATATTTCGGAGTCTTTTTACGACTATTTTATCAAGAAAAGGTTCCCAACTCTTTATTTTTCATTTAAATCTATCTTGAAAGGATTTAAATGCTCGCTCAAACTTCCATATTATAGGGGAACCTACTTGAGCAATGTTATTTATCTTGTTGACTTCCCGGTCATAATTTATCCTTTTCACTCGCAACTTGGTTGCTATGGATTCATTTAGTCTGTGTGTACATTCTCATCATTCGAGGGGTAAGATTGTTGGAACAAGTTGATATCCATTAACAAGCAAAAGCTTGGGAAATGTTGGTGAATTTTCCTTTCCAACTAGATACGACTACTTTGTGGAGTCTTATCAACAAGTATTTCACTTGGGGAAGGGAGGACAAACTCTACGTTTCAATGCTGTGGATTTATTCGAACTAGGAGTCGTGTGTAAGAGGCCGAGTCGCGCGGTCCATCACAAGGCCTAACCATTGGCCAGGGAGTTACTATTAAAGGCAATCGACAAGTGGAGCTGTCAGTTCTTCCTTCTACCGGTAGTAAACTATATTGGGTTGTACCATCCCCGACTGATCATCAGGGAGTGGGACAGCTGGCGCGTGATAACTCCAGTATTGGTTCATCTCCCAAATTGGGAATTCCCTACAACACGTATCGAAGAGACTTCTTTCAGGTTGACGGTGTCTTCCGCAACACGTATCGAAGAGACTTCTTTCAGGTTGTAGGACTTCGAAAAATGTTAATAACTGGAATTACAATATTTTCCTTGCAAGTTCCTCTTTATATGATAAATGATAATATCTTGCTTATTTTGACTTAGCAGATATTTCCACCAAATAAATACTTTAAGTTACCTTGTAACTTCATCGTTCATATTATACTGGCATCATTTCCGTAAATGCATGGCATATGGTTTGAAAGATACTTTTGAACTGTTATATATTATCGTTTAGTTAAACATTATTGTTGGTGGGCCAGTGCTCACCCTTGCTTTATTATTATATCACAACAACAGCTAGACCAGATGACTCGCAAAAGGCGCACTCGACGCTGGCGGGGACGATGAGACTACCAGAGCCGAAGAGAAAGCTATTGGTAGAATAGATTCATTTTTTCAGTACCAAATATATGGGCTGGTATGACTTATGATAATGGAGGGCAAAGAGTATGTATTCACATTGTA
Organism: Saposhnikovia divaricata; assembly: GCA_036435485.1. NCBI lineage: Eukaryota > Viridiplantae > Streptophyta > Magnoliopsida > Apiales > Apiaceae > Saposhnikovia > Saposhnikovia divaricata. The sequence goes on along the minus strand of CM071601.1, from coordinate 206,425,639 downwards.
ATTCTTTTTGGATTGTAAGAACTCATAATGTGCTTAATAAAATTTGGTAGTTACTCTGATTTCATCTCTGGGACTATAACGGGTGTGTTTTATGTTATTGTTTTGGGTCACAAGGTTGTAATTTAATATTTATGTTGAATTGTGGATGGGAATTGAGACGGTAACGCCAAGATCCTTGACCCCGGATCTGGGGGTGTTACAGAAATGGTATCAGAGTGTACGTTATAAACCCCAGAGATGAGGCAACGTTAAAATAGCATAGTCACTGTATAAGTGTTTACAAAAAAGTGTAGCCAAAATAGCATAGTCATGTAGCTAAAAAATAATTATTTGACAATTTGATGTTGGCAAAGAATAAAAGTGGTGTTGCCATATGTCTGCAGCAACACAACTTTGATGTTGCTATAAAGGTAATGGTGTAGCCATAGATCTGCAGCAACAATACTTACGGTGTAGCCATAGAGACAAAAGTGTTGGCACAGGGGGTCTACAGCTACACTTTTGACGATGTTGCCGGAAATCACAAAAGTGTGACCATAGACCCCTATGGTAGCGGCCGTTTTTGTAACACTGCCAAATTTGGCCAAAGTGTAGCCATAGCCTCTTTTTTTCCTTTTGGCTACACTTTTTTGGCTTTTGAGCACACTTTTTGAGGTGTTGCTGAATCCCATATATGGTGTAGTGTTGGCATGTCTACAGCAAAATCCATAGATACTCCTAGTGCTGCAAATACACATCTGTTTGTTGCTTTTGCACCTAAGTCTGCTGAGGAAAAGGAGTACATGTCTCGAGTTCCCTATGCTAGTGCAGTAGGAAGCTTGATGTATGCAATGGTCTGCACTAGACCTGATCTTGCACAGTCTGTCAGTGTTGTTAGTAGGTTTATGGGTGAACCAGGCAAGGAGCATTGGCAAGCTGTGAAGAGGATTTTTCGGTACTTAAAAGGTACGTCTGATGTTGGTCTCATTTATGGAGGTGATACATAGTGTTCAGTGACGGGGTTTTCAGACTCTGATTATGCTGGAGATGTTGACAGTAGAAGATCTATGACTAGTTATGCTTTTACACTGGGTGGTTCAATTGTTAGTTGGAAAGCTACTCTGCAACCTACGGTGACTTTGTCTACTACAGAAACAGAGTACATGGCATTAACAGAAGCAGCAAAAGAAGGTATCTGGTTGAAAGGATAAGTCAGTAATTTGGGTCTACATCATGATCAGGCTACTGTGTATTGTGACAGTCTTAGTGCAATCTGTTTAGCTAAGGATCAAGTTCATCATGAGAGGACTAAACACATAGATGTGAGATATCATTTTCTAAGAAGGGAGAAGAGAATTAGGGTGAGAAAAATGGGTACTGCTGACAACCTAGCTGATATGCTCACCAAGCCGGTTTCACATAGCAAGTTTCAACATTGTTTGGACTTGCTAAATGTTCGGAGTTGTTGATTGTAATATGTGGCAGAAGAGTTTTTTCAGGTACGTCTGGCATTATTATAGTGCATCTGGTACATCTGTTTTTGTGAGAGGATTCAAGTCAAGGTGGAGATTTGTTAGAATAATGCCTTGAATCAGTAATGCCCCCAACGCTGGGACTTCGGGGGTCTCGCTGCCCGGTCAGCGAGTCGGGGTCCAGGGGTGTACCTAAACGTATGTTGTAATCTGTTATCCTCAAGATCAATTAACTTTTCTCTTCTGCCAAATTCTTGTTCTTTCTTTACGTTTATTATTTATTCCTGTTATAACACAGTAGGACAAACACAGAATAGTAAACCTACAGCACATGCAAAAATGCCACTAACACAAATGACAACCACCTTTATGCCTACCATCCCTTCATTTCTTTATATCTCTTATTCTAATTTTATTCAATTATCTTTTTTTGTATCAAATAAACCTATATAAATATCTGAATTATCTTTACCCGTATAAACCAAAGTACAAACATCAACAGCTAAGTCCTTAAGAATAAGAAAGGTGTGGGATTAAAGTTGTTGTGAGCACAAGTTGCCTCAGATAATTATTAAAAGTTGTAAGCTTTTAAAGAATCTCAAGGCCTCTGCTTCCAGGAAGTTTTGCTTTGGTTCTTCTCTATTGATATTCCCTATACTAATTGTTTAACATCTTCCTCCATAGTCTGACAAATGCAACATAAATAACCCTCCACATAAAAAAAGTTCCACATACTATGAGTAGCACCACATACTAACATACTTAAATCACCAGAAAAAGCGAACAAAAAGTGAACAAAAAAACCACAAAATCCAAATCATGAATAAAACCACATACTTAAATCACGAGAAAAGGCGAACAAAAAAACCCAAATTAACTCATTAAACCTCAATTTACCCATACACATACAAAACCCCAAGTTCAAGATGTGCATTGAAGTTTCAAGTTGAAGACCAGAATATTTTCTAAGTACTAAATATTCTAGATGGCCAAGTAGAAGTTTCTAAGTAGAAGTTCTACTTAGAACTTCGAGATGGCTAAGTAGAAATTCTCAAGTAGAAGTTCTACTTAGAGTGCAGCTTCAACATGACACATGGCATCTTCTGATTGGCAGATTTCCAAGCTTTCAAGATAAGGCAAGATTTATGTGGACATCATTGGGCCACGTACATCTTAGTCTTTGAAGACTACAGGACATAGATTACATGTAGTATAAATAGAAGAACTTGTGTAATGTTTTAGGACGTGAGCAATTCTAGAGAAAAACACAAGAGAAAAAGAGAGAGTGCATTCACAGAGCTTAGTATCATTCACTTCTCTCTCAACTTCTGTTATACTTTGTAATGAATGTTGTAGCAACCCTTTCAAGTTATATATAAGACATATATTCCTTGAATCTGTGTGTTCATTTATTGCATCGTATTTATTGCTTCTCATATTCGAAAAGTTGTATTCACCCCCCCTCTACAACACATTTGGACCTAACATCAGTCTTAAATTAATGTCAAGTCCAGCTTCTTCTCTTTCAACAAGAGTGAATTCAGAAGAATCTTTGTGTACAAACTTTGCAGGGGCAACAACTTTTCCATCAGTAACAACTTCAGGAATTAATCCAAAAGGTATTATTGGTCCTTCTGATAAGACTTTCATGTATTTAGGATTTGCAACCTCAAGGAACATTAACATTTTGTTCTTCCACATATCATAACTGTTTTTGTCATATATGGGAATTTTCACAGTTCCAACTTTAGAAGACATGATGAATTTTTAAGAGAGTTAAAAAATTCGGGGATGATTTTTAATCGAGTAAAATGGGATCTTTGATTTGTGTATCAATCAATCGGCTTTGATACCAATTGTTAGGTCCGATAAGATTGTAGAAGGGGGGTTGAATACAATCTTAACCTTTTTATCGAAATTTGTCCTTTAAATAAAATTTGATAAAGACAAATTTATGTGCGGAATTATTTAACACAATTTTTTCAAGTTGAATATAACTGTATATTAACTTGATGTTGTGTTACAAAATCAGTATAACAATTTATCAAGATGTTAATAACTAATTAGAAAATTCGACATGAACTTTTCTAATTTAGTTAATAATAATCAAGATAAGAACTAGGAAACTTAATTCGCTAGTAGTACAAGAATCACAAGTAGACAAGTTCTAACGGATAGAATATTACAAAGATGAAGAACTTGAATTTCTGGGAATTATTTAAGCTTTGGTGTTCTTGATATTCTTGAGAGAGAAATCTGTTCTGGATATAATGTTTTCTGCTGTGTTTCTTGGTTATGACATAATCTGCTGTGTTCTGTTTTTTTGTATCAGTCATAAGTCTTGCTAGCTTTCTGTAGGATATTTAACTGCTCCAGCATGACTTAAACTGCTTCCAAGACTTAGTTTTCCTTCATTAAGACTTACACAAACCTCCATTAAGACATAAACCTGGTCGGTATGACTTAATCAAAATTCGGTAAGACTTAAAACAGCTGGCAGGAAGTCGGTATGACTTAATCAGGTCGGTAAGACATAATCTTGAATGGCTCGGTAAGACATAATCCTGAATACTGTCGGTATGACTTAATTTAGGTCATACCGAATTTTTCTTCTCCAAGACATAATCCAACCTTCTTTCTTTAAGTCATATTGATCTATTTAATTAATTAATGATTAACTAATTCATATTTAATTAATACAATAATTAATTTAATAAATAAATTAATTCTTCTAGAATTAATTTATTTAATTAAATCAACTAAATGATTTATATCAATTATAAATGAATTTAATTAAATCAATAAATAATTAATCTAATTGTTACAAACCACTGAAGGTAGTAAAGAATTACCACTGACTTGTGTTGACGTTCGATGTACTGTCTGGTTCATGAACGACTAACTTCAATGATGCTTCTTCACTTTTGACTTTAGGTTGTGGTTTGTTTCTTCTCTCAATTCTCTTGTACTGTAACTGACATTCAAACTATCACTCGAAAAATCTCTGTCACTGTTCAAATGAATCCATTCACTTCAATGCTATACTGGGGCTTGATCAGATAACTGAATCGTCTTCCAGTGTACGACATCAAAACTATAGATTGACTTTTCTTCTTTCTTCTTAGAGATAATGCTTCTTGAGATTCCTGTGACAGTTCATATGTATATTTACTTATTACAATTTGGTTTTATTTGATTAGGATCCTCTAACTACAAATAGGCTGAGTCATATGCCTTTCACAGATCCACACTATGGATCTCCCTTTGAATACCAACCCGATGTATGGGCTGCATAATTATCCCTCTCAACACAGGGAACCTGGACCGAGCGGTCATGCCTTACAGATCCGAGATCGAGAGTACGATGATTACTCTGGCCCCTATACTGATGATTCAACGTCTGAGGATGACGATGATGATCGTGATGAAGCCCCGAGGAGGCGACGTGCTAGTAGAGAACCTCGAAGGAGGTCCCAACGAATCCATGATGGACCTTCACAAACGGCTGAGGAAAGGATTAAGGCTCATGAGGCTGAGATCCAAAGGCTAAAGGATGATATTGCTAGGGAGCAAGCAAGGCGAAGTCTGATTCGTCCTCCTCCAATTACAGGGAGGATTCCCATTATAAATCTGGAGAGGCCTTCAAGGAGACAGCGAAGGGCCGAAGCCCCAACTGAAAAATCGACAAGGGTGGATACCCCCAGAAGTAACCCCAAGGATCTAATGCCTCTTGGGGATCCTGATGATCCCACACCTCCGTTTACTGAAGAGGTAATGAATGCTCGCATCTCGAGGAAGTTTAAGATGCCGACGATTAAGGCCTATGATGGGACGGGCGACCCCGCAAACCATGTTAGGACATTCTCAAATGCACTTCTGTTGCAGCCTACGAGCGACGCCTTAAAGTGTAAGGCGTTCCCTCAAACCCTGTCTGGCATGGCTCAAAGGTGGTATAGCCGCTTACCTGCAAATTCAATTGGCTCATTCAAAGAGCTGAGTGCCGCCTTTGTCAGCCAGTTCATTAGTGGGAGAGTTCATGAAAAAAGTTATGCATCCCTTATGTATGTGGTGCAGGGGAAGAACAAGAATTTGAGGGATTACCTAAAGCGATTCACCAAGGAGACGTTGAATATCACTGATCTGGAAAATAAGGTGGCCATGGTAGCCCTGGAACACGGAACCACTGATCTCTTCTTTAAAAGGTCTTTGGCAAAACATCCTCCTGAAAATATGGCCGATCTCCAACGAAGGGCCGACAAATATATCAAGGCTGAGGACAACATGAAGAAGGAAACCGCATGAGGCAATGGCAAGGGTTCTAATGACTCGAAGAAATGAAAGCAAGAGCAAGAGTACGATGCTAGGGACAAGTATCCCCGGACTAGCAAGGATTCCGAGTCACCACCAAAGAAGGGTTTGGGACAGAGGTTTTCTGATTATGCAAGACTGAACACTCCTAGGAGTCAGATCTTGCTAGATATTGAGAAGGATAAAGACTTTCGATGGCCGAAGCCACTTAGGGGTGATCCCACGAAGAGAAACAAGGATCAATATTGTAGGTACCACCGTGATGTGGGTCATGATACAGATGATTGTAGGCAGTTGAAAGATGAGATTGAGTTCTTGATCCAAAAAGGAAAGCTAAGCAGGTTCACAAAGAATGATGATTGTGGAACCCAAAGAAGGGACTATGACAGGAGAGACAATGACAGAAGAGATAACGATCGTGATCGTGATCGTAACCCACAGCCCCGAGGGCCAGTTGTTAATATGATTTAGGGAGGCCCGACAGCGGCCGGCACGACTCGAAACTCTCGAAAGGCGTATGCCAGAGAAGTAATGCACATCGTGGAAGAAGCCCCAAAACGTGCTAGGACTGAAATAGTTATTGGGTTTGATGATTCAGACCTCGAAGGGGTAAAGTTCCCCCATGACGACCCGTTGGTCATAACTCCTGTGATTGGAAACTCGGAGGTGAAACGAGTCTTGATCGACAATGGAGCTTCTGTTGATATCTTGTTTCACGATGCGTTTGTGAAAATGGGGTACACCGATTCTCAGTTGACCCCCACCAACATGCCGATCTATGGATTTAATGGAGTTGAGTCCAAGGTTGAAAGGACTATTCAGTTACCCATGACAATTGGACAGGAACCTAAAGAGGCTACTCAGATGCTGAATTTCCTTGTGATCAAGGCATCATCGACTTATAACGCGATCCTAGGAAGGACGGGACTTCATGCATTCAAGGCTGTGGCCTCCACATATCACATGAAGATTAAGTTTGCAACCAGGAATGGTGTTGGAGAACAAAAGGGTGATCAGAAGATGGCAAGAAGTTGTTATGTATCCGCGTTACGAGCTGATGGAATCGGGGGGCAGGTACTTCCGATCGAAGACATGGATGTCCGTGGTGATGATGAACACCGAGGAAAGCCAGCAGAGGACTTAATTCCCATTCCTCTGGAGCTAGGCGACCCTGAGAAGGTGACTTATATATGAGCCTCTTTGAAGGAACCCCTGAAGGGCAAGTTGATAGCATTCTTACAAGAAAATAGTGATGTGTTTGCCTGGACAGCAGCTGATATGCTAGGGATTGATCCCCAACTCATAACTCACAGATTGAATGTCGATCCTAATCGGAAATAATACAGCAGAAGAAGAGGAACTTTGCACCTGAAAGGCAAGAGGCCATAAAGCAAGAAGTGGAAAAGCTCTTAGAAGCTGGGTTTATTGAAGAGATTCAGTTTCCAGAATGGTTGGCTAACCCTGTGATGGTCAAGAAAGCCAACGGTAAGTGGAGGATGTGTATAGACTTAACCGACTTGAATGACGCATGCCCTAAGGATTGCTTCCCTTTACCAAGGATAGACATGTTAATAGATGCCACAGCTGGACATGAGATGTTGAGCTTCATGGATAGGTTCAGCGGCTACAATCAGATTAAGATGCACAAGGATGACATCCCTAAGGTATCTTTCATAACTGACTTTGGTGTTTTCTGCTATCTTGTTATGGCTTTCGGTCTAAAAAATGCAGGAGCTACTTACCAACGACTGGTGAATAAGATATTCGCCCATCTGATTGGAAAAACCATGGAGGTCTATGTTGATGACATGCTAGTCAAGAGCCTATTCAAGGCAGACCACATTAAGCACCTCAGAGAGGCATTCGAAGTGCTGAGGCACCACAAAATGATGTTGAATCCAGCCAAGTGTGGCTTTGGCGTTGGATCAGGCAAATTGAAAGGCATATGACTCAGCCTATTTGTAGTTAGAGGATCCTAATCAACTTAAACCAAATTGTAATAAGTAAATATACATATGAACTGTCACAGGAATCTCAAGAAGTATTATCTGTCAGAAGAAAGAAGAAAGGTCAATCTATAGTTTTGATGTCATACACTGGAAGACGATTCAGTTATCTGATCAAGCCCCAGTACAGCATTGAAGTGAATGGATTCATTTGAACAGTGACAGAGATTTTTCGAGTGATAGTTTGAAGATCAGTTACAGTACAAGAGAATTGAGAGAAGAAACAAACCACAACCTAAAGTCAAAAGTGAAGAAGCATCATTGAAGTTAGTCGTTCATGAACCAGACAGTACATCGAACGTCAACACAAATCAGTGGTAATTCTTTACTACCTTTAGTGGTTTGTAAGAATTAAATTAATTATTTATTGATTTAATTAAATTCATTTATAATTGATATAAATTAATTTAGTTGATTTAATTAAATGAATTAATTCTGGAAGAATTAATTTATTAATTAAATTAATTATTGTATCAATTAAATATGAATTAGTTAATCATTAATTAATTAAATGGATCAATATGACTTAAAGAAAGAAAAACAGATTAAGTCTTGGAGAAGGAAAAATTCGGTATGACTTAATTTAAGTCTTAACGACAGAAGCTTTCCTTATTTAAGTCTTACCGACCTGATTTAAGTTCTACCGACCTCTGCCAGCTGTTGTAAGTCTTACCGAACTTCTGGTAAGTCTTACCGACACATTTTATGTCTTAATGGAGGTTTGTGTAAGTCTTAATGAAGGAAAATCAAGTCTTGGAAGCATTTTAAGTCATGCTGGAGCAGTTAAATATCCTACAGAAAGCCAGCAAGACCTGTTACTGATATAAAAGAACAGAACAGACCAGATTAAGTCATAACGGAAAAAACACAGCAGAAACATTTCATCAAGACCAGAATTCTCACTCTCAAGAACACCAAGAACACCAAAGCTTAAACAATTACCAGAAATTCAAGTTCTTCATCTTTGTGATATTCTATCCGATAGAACTTGTTTATTGTGATTCTTGTACTACTAGCGAATTAAGTTTCCTAGTTCTTATCTTGATTATTATTAACTAAATTAGAAAAGTTCATGTCGAATTTTCTAATTAGTTATTAACATCTTGATAAGTTGTTATACTGATTTTGTAACACCACATCAAGTTAATATACAATTATATTCAACTTGACAAATTGTGTTAAATAATTCCGTAGATAAATTTGTCTTTATCAAATTTAATTTAAAGGACAAATTTCGATAAAAAGGTAAAGATTGTATTCAACCCCCCCTTCTACAATCTTATCGGACCTAACAATTGGTATCAGAGCCGATTGATTGATACACAAATCAACGATCCCATTTTACTCAATTAAAAATCATCCCCGAGATTTTTTTAACTCTCTTAAAAAATTCATCATGTCTTCTAAAGTCGGAACTGTGAAAATTCCCATATATGACAAAAACAGTTATGATATGTGGAAGAACAAAATGTTAATGTTCCTCGAGGTTGCAAATCCTAAATACATGAAAGTCTTATCAGAAGGACCAAAAATACCTTTTGGATTAACTCCTGAAGTTGTTACTGATGGAAAAGTTGTTGCTCCTGCAAAGTTTGTACAAAAAGATTCTTCTGAATTCACTCTTGCTGAAAGAGAGGAAGCTGGACTTGACATTAATTTAAGACTGATCTTAATAAATTCTCTAGACTCTGTAATGTACAGTCATGTGATTAACTGCAAAACTGCAAAGCAAATGTGGGAAACCATTGAAACTGTGAATGAAGGAACAGAGGAAGTTAGGGAGAATCGACTAGAAATTCTGACATCTGAGTATGAACACTTTCGATCAGCATACAATGAAAGTATTCAAGATGTGTTTGAAAGATATAACAAACTTGTCAATAATTTACAGATGCATGGCAAGTACTACACTCAGAAAGAGATCAACAGAAAATTTCTACTGTCAATGCCTGTTCATCTAGAACATAGAATTATAGCTATCAGAGAGTCAAGGAATCTAAGTGAAATTACTATAGAAAGACTCTTTGGTGTTTTAAAAACCTATGAACTGGAACAATCTCAACAAAAGGAGATTTATGGAAAAGGAAGAGTTGCTAATACTTCTACAGCTCTTATTGTTGAGAAGAAACAGGAAGTGGAAAATAAGGTTATTCAATCATGTAATGTTGACAGTGGCAAGCTTGAAGTTGAAGTTAGTCAAACGAATGCTAGTCCAGATGAAGGAGACTTCTATTCGTTAGAAGAGCTAGATCAGTTGGAAGATGAGTCCATGGCTTTGTTGGTAAGGAAATTCAGCAACTTCAGATTCAGGAAGAATCCCAAGTTCAGGTACAAATCTAACTATAACAGGTTCCAGAGAGGAGGTTCTTCATCCTCAAGTAACAGAGGAGGTTACAAAACTGGAACAGTTGAAAGAAGTAAAATTAGATGCTACAACTGTAATGAACTTGGACATTTTGCTACTGAATGTCAGAAGCCAAAACAAAACCAAAGAAAAGACTTTGGATCTGAGAAGAAGAAGACAGGTAAAGCCTATGTGGCTGCTGGAAAGAGTTGGGATGATACAGACTCTGAAGATGAAGAATATGGCAATCTTGCCCTGATGGCAAAATCTGATAACTCCAGTGGTACTTCATCTGAGGTATCATGTACTGATAGTCAATATATTTATCAACTTAGTGATACACTAGGTAATGCTAATTGAGAGATTGAAAGGCTAAATTTGTTAATTACAGATCTTAGTAATCAATTATCAGAATTACACGATGTACAAAATTGCCATGATAAACAAAAATCAGAAATAAGAATTCTAAAAGAACTTGAGAGGTCTCCAGCAGAGATGGTGGTTCAACAACGTGAAACAATAGCTGAGTTAGAAATAAGAGTCAGTGCTACTTCTAATTCATGTAAAGTCGCTAAAGAGTTGTTTAACCAACAAGCTATTAATCAAACCGTAGGAATTGGGTTTGATTATAATGAAGCTATTGGACGGAAAAGCATTAATACCCCTAATCGTGTCAGTGCTGTAGATAGGGGTATACCATTAGTGCTTAAGGGTGTTAGTAATCCACTCTTTAAGACATCCATAGCAGAACCTTTGGATACAACATCTTTAATCATTAAGGAAGAGATGCGCATTGAGGATGTAGCTAATGGCGTAGTCTTAGAAAGTAATCAAGTTGTTAAAAATGATAAAGATAGAAAGACTGTGTTTAAAAAAGTAGAAAGAGTTGGTGAGTCTACTAGTTCCTTGAAAACTAGTAGTAGAAGTAACAACATGAATAAATGCAACAACATATCTACCATGCATGCTATTCCTGTTATTGATACTGCTCATAAAAAATGTGATGCTGTTAATTGCATGTCTTGTGCTTTTAATATAATGTCTGCTTACTTTAACGGTAATCATGCATGTATTGATAAGAATGTTCCTAGACAGCATATGAGCAAAAATAAACATGTTAGATCCAGGACTGTAAAATCACCTAATTCTAAGATTAGGACTCCAAGTCTTTCTCAGGATATGGTGAAGACATGGTTACCCAAGCTGAAACCAAAACAAGTTAAAGCTGTTTACAGGGTTAAATGTCCAGTACCTAAAGAAAATGTTGTTAATATAAAAAGAGTTGCTTTACCTGATAAAGGTCAATTCTTTAAGTACTCCGGACCCAATCAAATTTGGGTTCCGAAGAAAGTCTAACCAATTTGTCATTGCAGGGTTTGAAACAGGTTGAACGAGTCATGTGGATTCTGGACAGTGGATGTTCAAGGCATATGACCGGAGATAGAGCCCTGCTGACAAATGTGGTGGAGAAGGCTGGCCCAGTCGTTACCTTTGGAGATAACAGCAAAGGTAAAACTGATGGATATGGCAGATTAGAAGCTGGAAATGTTATCGTTGAAGATGTCTCTTTTGTGAACGGCCTTGAGCACAATTTGCTCAGTATTAGTCAATTCTGTGACAAAGGTTATGAAGTTCATTTCAACAAGAAGAATTGTCTAATATCACACAAGAGAAATGAAAGGCCACAGTTGACTGGAGTAAGAAAAGGAAACTTGTACATAGCCAATATGAACTCTGGAAGCTCAGAAGAAATTAGATGTTTTTATTCAAAGGCATCCACTGATGAAAGTTGGTTATGGCACAAGAGACTTTCTCACCTAAACTTCAAAACAATGAATTCTCTAGTGAAAAGAGAGTTGGTGAGAGGTTTACCTTCGATTGAATTTACACAGGAAGGTCTATGTGATGCTTGTCAAAAAGGGAAGTTGAAAAGGGCAACTCACAGGAGCACTAACATATCATCAATAATTGAACCATTACAACTTCTCCATATGGATTTGTTTGGTCCAGTTAGTGTGATGTCTATGTCAAGAAAAAGATATGCTCTAGTGATTGTTGATGATTTCTCAAAATTCACATGGGTACAATTTCTGAACTCAAAAGATGAAACTCCACAACTGGTAGTTGATCACATTAAGTTAATTGAGCTGGATTCTAATCGTCCAGTTAGAGCTATAAGGTCAGACAACGGAACTGAGTTCAAGAATGCAGTTCTGAATGACTTTTGCACTGAAAAGGGTATAACTAGACAGTACTCGGCGCCCAGAACTCCTCAACAAAATGGGGTAGTTGAAAGAAAGAATAGAACCTTGATTGAAGCTGCACGTACTATGCTAAGTGAATCAAGGCTTCCATTGAGCTTTTGGGCTGAAGCTGTCAACACTGCATGTTATACCCAGAATCGAACACTTATCAATAAAGACTTAATGAAGACACCATATGAAGCTCTACATGACAAGAAACCAACTCTCAAGTACTTCCATGTATTTGGGACAAAATGCTTTGTGCTGAAAGAAGGAGATGATCAAGGTGGTAAATTTGAAGAAAAAACACATGAAGCAATATTTATTGGTTATACTAGAAGAGCCTACAAGGTGTATCTTATTGATCAACAGAAAACTTTGGAAAGTGTCAATGTTACATTTGATGACACAAAACTCCCAAATATCCAAAATGAAGATCCATCTGAAAAGCTTAAGTTTGATGATATGTCAGACTCAGATTCAGATGATGACAATCAACCTGACGTTGTTGCTGATAATAATAATCCAAATGTTGGTGGTAATGATCAAGGTGATGCTGGTGAAAACAATGATAACTTTCAAGACACCACTGATACTCTTGAACCATCAACAAGTCAAACTGGCAAGAACTCAGGGGGAGATAGTGAAGGGTCAACAAGTCATACTCAACATCATACTGAAGATCAAGGCGAATCGTCAAGATCAATTCTTCCCAGACAAACTGTTTGGAATAGAGCTCATCCTTTTGAGCTGATTCTTGGTGATCCAGATGTTGGTGTGAAAACAAGAAGAGCTTATCAGAATCAATGTAATTATTCTGGGTTCCTGTCTGTCATGGAACCTAAGAAAGTAGAAGAAGCTCTATCTGATCCTGATTGGGTGATTGCTATGCAAGATGAACTTAATCAATTTAAGCAACTAGAAGTATGGAAGCTGGTACCCAGACCTAAAGATAGAAAAGTGGTAGATACAAGATGTGTAACACCCCCAGATCCGGGGTCAGGGATCTGGTGGTTACGGTCTTACATCCATTCATAATACTTGACTTGAGTCCACAATAAATAAATCACATGCTGTGACCCCACAATAATTACCACTCACACACACAACAGTTATAGTCCCAGAGATGAAATTGAAATAAGTCTTACATTAAAGGGGTTACGAATAAAAGTTATTACAATCCCAAAAGGATAACATCATAGGTTTAAAAGTTTTGCCGTTAATTACATTAATTATACATATAGTTAAACAGGAAACAAAAGCTGTCTAACTATGCTACCTCAGCAATGGCGGCTAGCATCTCAGCGGGTAGTCCGGTGGGTCGGGTAACCTGCTTGCGCCGAGTGCGCCTGATGCGAGCCATCTGTCCTAGCTGTTGTTGTAACATAATATAAACAAAGCAAGGGTGAGCGAAAGCCCACCAACAAATATATAACTGAACGGTAATTTAAAACAGTTCAAAGCTATCTTTCAAACCATATGCCATGCATTTACGGAAATGATGCCAGTATAATATGAACGATGAAGTTACAAGGTAACTGAAAGTATTTGTTTGAAGAGATATCTGCTACATCAAAGTAAGCGAGATATTCTTATAGTTATTAAGAAGAGGAACTTGCAAGAAAAGGTTGCAATTCCAGTTATGACTCTTTTCCAACTCTGCCAACAGTAATCATGTTGCAGGAAATAAATAAATTTTGGATGATGAACCAATGATGGAGTATTCACCGCGCCCGCTGTTCCAATCTTGATGATCAGTCGAGATCGTACAGCTCAATTTAGATTTACTACCGGTAGAAGGAAGAACTGACGGCTTTACTTGTCTACCGCCTTACTAGCTCTCCCCGGCCAACGGTTGGGCCAAAGGGGATGGACCGGCGCTACTCGGCCTCTTACACGACTCCTAGTTCAAATAGAATTCATGATTCTGAATGTAACGTTCGTCCCCCTTTCCCCAAGTATAATACTTGTTGATAAGACTCCACAAAGTAGTCGTATCTAGTTGGAAAGGAAAATTTACCAATAACTCCCAAGCTATTACTTGGTAACGGATATCAACTTGTTCCAGTAATCTTACCCCTCGAAAGATGAGAAGGTAAGCAACGACTTAATAAGTCAACAGCACCCGAGTTGCGAGTGAAGGGAATACTTTATGACCGGGAAGTTGACAAGATAAATAACATTTTCCAAGTAAGGTTCCCTTATTATTAAGGAGATAGACTCGAAGAAGAATGATGTCTGAGAACCTTTCTTGATATAAGATTATTAATAATATGACTTCGAGATATTTACTGTAATAATCGAAGAAGATAAACCTTATCGAGATTATTCTAAGTATGGAATAAATATTCAGAAAATATTTATTGAGTTAAAATATTTAAAGAATAATTGGGAATATGAAAGAATATCTTTAATCAGAGTATTTCTCAAAATAATCCCTGAAGAAATATCAGAAGAATATTTATTGAATAAATAAATATTTAAATGAATATTCAAAACAATATTCATTAATTAATAAGACCTGAAAAGAATATTTAAGGTAATATTCATTAATTAATTAGGAATTTTAAATGAATATTCAAAAGTAATATTCATTTAATGAATAATATCCTAAATGAATATCAAGTAATATTCATTTAGTAATCCAAGCCTTAAGGAATATTCGAGATAATATTCGATAATTAAATCAAGCTTCAGATGAATATTAAAATAATATTCATCAAGTATTTAATATCTTAAATGAATATTCAAAAGTAATTATTTATTTAATAAAATAATATTCTAAAAGAATATCCAAATAATATTCATTTAGTAGTCTCATCTTTAGGAGAATATTCGAAATAATAATCGATAATCAATTCGACTCTGAATGAATATTGAGAAATATTATTCGTTGAATAGTTACGTTCAAATAATTATTTGAAGTAAGGATCGTTAAAATAATTAGTCTCGAACGAATATTCAAATAATATTCGTCGCCCAAATAATAGAAAATATTTACTTAAATATTTTCCTCCGAGGTAATCTCGATATATCAAGGAATATTGACTCCCGGTCTATATTTGATTAATAAGATGTATACGCCCTTCTATGAGGGTCTTACAATAACCGGCTTATAACTGATATATAACTATCTAGCTCATAAGCCAACAATAACATTCAGGGAACAAGTATATCGATTCAACTTGAAAGTAGGCATGCATGCAATGGCATATGTATATCAGCAATCATATATATATATATATTTATTCAATCACAACAACAGCCTAAAAGAAGGGAATTGAAACTTGCCTGGTAGTCGAGTACGGTAAGGGGTAGTGGTAGCGGGTCCCGGTTCAGCTTGGTGATCTATAAATAGCCAAGGCATTCGGGATTAATCACTTAACATATTAAAAGTTAAGTTATACTTAAATCGAAACACGTTCTCGAGTTATCTCGTTATACCCCTTTTAGTGGATTACTTATTATCACTGATCCGACCCGACATTCGTTCGTTAATACGACATGTCACTGCACTTATACTTGAGACATACTTAAGTCATATGAGTTCTAAGATTGATCGTTACGAACCAATATTATACTCCGAGTTTTATCGCCCGTTTTCTAAGTGTTTTACCGAAGTTATAAAAGAGTCGTCTTTTAGGGGTTCGTTCGCGTTTAACCTTGACTCGAACATTTTTAATAAATCGAAAAATGCTCTTTTTGACATACGGTTTTCTTTCACACCTTCCTTCTTACCCCTAGTATTTATTTACCAAGATTCGCCATGACGTTACATAGCTTACGAGGGTTCAATTTCAGTTACGAACTTTCGTTTACGGATTCGAACTACTTTTAGTAATTTGGTCATAAATCCTAAACCGTAAGTCCGTTTCATGTGATCTTTATATCAAAACGAAGCTTAGAACATTACCTATCCTATCATGGCAGATAAGATCTCTGGACAGTAGGGTTTCGACATGGAAAATGGCATACAAAACATGGTATTGTAAAATCGGGCATTATAACGGCTGTAAATCGAATATCTACCAATTTCGAATCTTCCCATAAACATAGTATCCAACCCAAACAACATATACATGACTTATATACATGAACTGAGGCCAAGCAATGCCTTTCCGTTCATCTAGCTATTTACATCATTAATCCAAAATCCATACATAATCATGCTTATAATCTTAACATAACCATAACTAAGTTATAACTATCATAAACATGCTTAAATCTCAAACAAGGGTTAGGGTTTCAAGAGCTTTATACCTTCCTTAGATAGTGATATAGCCTTTCTAAGCCTTGTATGGTCCTTAGGAGTGGTTATGCTTGCTAGATCAACCATGAAAAATCAAGAAAACAAAGTTAGTACATGATGAACACTATTCACCCTCCTCTTGTTTGATTTTTTTGAAAATGGAAAAGGATGAGTTTGAAGCTAATATTTTGAGGAGATAAGTTTTATGAAATGTAAGACTCACCTTAATTATTTCAAGAACAAACAATGGTGGGAAGGTGGAGTTTGTATTTGGAATTAATGGGGTTGCCGAATGGAATGGAAATGGGGGGGGAAAGTGTTCTTGCTCTTTTCTTTGTATTGGTTGATTGTAATAATGCATAAAGTGATTTTGTGAGATAATATCTCATCCAAGTGGTGTTAGTGGAGTATGATGCATTGGATGAGGTAATTAGCATGGACAAGTGTTGTGTTTTCCATGGTTGAAAGCTTAACCAAGGGTTTTTGATTTCTAAGTACTAGTTATGCTCCAATTAATCTAGTTACTCTTGCCCACTTGGTTACTAGATATTTATTCTAGTAGCTTGCACAAGACTCTTGCTTCCTCTGCTTGTTTCTGTGTCCGGTTATTACCCGTTTCGATTGATCGTTCGTGAGAATATTTCACGGATTTCTAATTAGGGTTTACCGGGAATCCTCTTTAATATTAATACTTTCATTCTCCATCTTTCATTCTAACTTTCCATTTTATATTCCTTTAATCCATTCGTTAAATACTTAAGGCTATCAGTGTCCAGGGAACTCTTGGAGAAAATAAAAGTGCGGTTTTTCAGAATCCGACAGCTTTTACATACACTTATTTTCCCCCTGGATCACTAATACGAACTCGGAAATCCGTTCCGAATACTTCTATATAGTGTCGTCCCATATTATTATATACTCCCACCAAAACACTATTCCTTCTGTATTCTTTACTTGTTCTCTTAGGGTTGTATAATTGTCCGTATTCTCTTTCGATCGTTTCTTAACCTTTTTTACGGAACTACTGGATTAATCGTTATCGATCTGGATGACATGAGAGTATTCTCTTGCTTGAAGTTGCCATATCTTATTCCCTTAGAAGATAGATTATTCTTACCTATGTTGTCGTCCTTTAGCATTCTTCAAGACATAAACATAATAAAGTCGAATTCCATTCATTCTTTCCCAAATATCAATTATTACATTGTAGCCATATCCACTATTCATTCTTACATCATTAAATACATAAAAGTTTTAATTCCACCCAAAATCTGGGTTCTTACAGTCTCCCCTCCTTAAAAGGATTCCGTCCCGGAATCAGTTTGAAAACAAGTGGGGGTACTTCTCTTGCATTGCGCTTTCAAGTTCCCAGGTGGATTCTTCTACATTGTGGTTCTGCCACAAAACTCTGACTAGCTGAATGACCTTGTTTCGGAGCACTTGTTCTTTCCGGTCTATGATTTCCATAGGTTGCTCCACATAGGTCAGGTCTGGTTGCATGTCCACTTGCTTATACTCTACAATATGCTTAGCATCCGGATTATACTTCCTCAGCATCGAAACATGGAACACATTGTGCACCTGCTGTAGATTCGGGGGCAATGCGAGCTCATAAGCTAGTTCCCCAATCCGTCTCAAGATCTCAAATGGTCCAATGTATCTGGGACTCAGCTTTCCTTTCTTCCCAAATCTCATTAAACCTTTCCAAGGTGACACTTTCAAGAACACTAGGTCCCCTACCTCGTATTCCTTGCCTTTCCGAGCTAAGTCGGCATATTTCTTTTGTCGATCCTGGGCTGCTACCAACCGTCCTCTGATTAGATCTACTGCATCTTTAGTTCGTTGGACCACTTAGGGCCCGAGCATCTTTCGCTCTCCAACTTCATCCCAATACAAGGGAGATCGACATTTTCTTCCATAAAGGGCCTCATAAGGTGGCATCCCAATGCTTGAATGATAACTGTTATTATAGGAGAACTCAACCAATGGCAAGTGATCATCCCAACTCCCCTTGAAGTCTATCGCGCAGACTCTCAACATATCCTCTAGCGTTTGGATGGTCCTTTCACTTTGCCCATCTGTCTGGGGGTGGTAGGCTGTGCTCATGTTCAGCCGGGTCCCTACACATTCTTGAAAACTTCTCCAAAATCTGGAGTTAAATCTAGGATCTCGATCGGATACTATTGCGACTGGGACTCCATGTCGCGCCACTATCTCTTTTAAGTAGATGTCCACTAGTCTGTCGACCGTGTACCTTTCGTTGATCGGGAGAAAGTGAGCCGATTTCGTCAGTCGATCTACAATTACCCATATGGCGTCATGATTAGCCTTGGTCCTTGGTAAACCTACTACGAAATCCATGGCTATATGTTCCCATTTCCATTCTGGAATCTTTAAGGGATGTAGAAGTCCGCTGGGTTTCTGGTGCTCTGCCTTCACTCGTTGGCAGGTCAAGCATCTGCTTACCCACTCTGCTACGTCCTTTTTCATATTGGGCCACCAGTAATACTCCTTCAAATCCCTATACATTTTGGTGCTACCGGGGTGCATTGAGTATCTTGAGTTGTGTGCCTCATTTAAAATCTCATTCTTGAGTTCCTGAACATTTGGGATCCATATCCTGTATGTGTACCTCATGATCCCTTCCTTGTCTCTTTCGCACTTAATTTCCTCCCCGGTCATTAGCTCTTCTGTGGAGTTCTTTTCTTCCTCCATCATCCGTTCCTGGCACAGTCTAATCTTTTCTAGCAATGGAGGTTGGATTCTAATTTCCATCAACTTTTCTTGGCCCTCTCCAGGTAACTTAACCTCGATTTCCAACTTCTCAAAATCCTTCACTAGCTCTTTCTCTGAAGTTATCATCTTGAGCTTCTCTTTCCGACTAAGGGCGTCAGCCACCACATTGGCTTTGCCCGGGTGATAGCGAATTTCACAGTCGTAATCCTTGATTAACTCTAACCATCTCCTCTAGCGCATGTTAAGCTCTTTCTGAGTGAAAATGTATTTGAGGCTCTTATGGTCTGTGTAAATCTCGCATTTTTCCCCATACAGGTAGTGTCTCCAAATCTTTAAAGTGAAGACTATGGCTGCTAGTTCTAGATCATGCGTGGAATATCTGGCTTCATAATCCTTCAATTGCTTAGACGCATACGCTATTACCTTGCCGTGCTGCATAAGCACGCATCCCAGTCCTTTATGCGAAGCATCACTGTAAATCACGAAATCTCCTTTTCCATCAGGTAATGCCAGCACTGGGGCTGTCACCAGCCTCTTCTTTAACTCTTGGAAACTCTTCTCGCATTTCTCAGTCCATTCAAATTTCTCGGTTTTACGGGTAAGTCGAGTTAATGGAGCTGCGATTTTCGCAAAGTCTTGGACAAATCTCCTGTAATATCCGGCCAGTCCAATGAAACTCCTCACCTCGGTTGGAGTAGTTGGTCGTTCCCAGTTTGAAACTGCTTCTATCTTGGAGGGGTCAACCAACACTCCTTCTCTATTGATCACGTGCCCTAAGAATTGTACCTCATTTTTCCAAAACTCACACTTGGAGAACTTGGCATATAACTGCTCTTTCCTGAGTATTTCTAAGGTTATCCTTAAATGTTCAGCGTGTTCTGCCTCTGTCTTTGAGTAGATGAGAATATCATCAATGAAAACTATCACGAATTTGTCCAAATATTCCTTGAACACTCTATTCATTAGGTCCATGAAGGCTGCTGGGGCGTTGGTCAATCCAAATGACATAACTAAGAACTCATAATGTCCATATCTGGTGCGGAATGCAGTCTTCGGGATATCTTCAGGTTTGATCTTCAGTTGGTGATATCTCGTTCTCAAATCAATCTTAGAGAAGTATTCAGCTCCTCTTAGCTGGTCAAACAAATCGTCTATCCTGGGCAATGGATACTTATTCTTTATGGTTAGCTTGTTCAATTCTCTGTAGTCGATGCATAACCTCATACTTCCATCATTTTTCTTAACAAACAACACTGGTGCGCCCCAAGGCGACACACTGGGCCTTATCATGCCGTTATCCAACAATTCCTGTAATTGTTTAGCTAGCTCCTTCATTTCTACTGGGGCTAGTCGGTACGGGGCCTTCGAAACCGGCGCCGTCCCCGGGGCTAATTCGATGGCAAACTCAATTACCCTATCAGGTGGTAGTCCGGGAAGATCTTGCGGGAACACGTCCTCGAACTCATTAACTACCAGAATGTTTTGCAATCTTGGCACTTCCTTCTGAGTATCTATAACGTAGGCTAAATAAGCCTCGTTCCCTTTTCGTAACAATCTCTTGGTTTGCGCCATGGTCAGAATTTTCTGGGTCTGTCGCATCCCCTTAAACACTATTTCTTTCTTCCCTGGGGTTTTCAACTTAACCTTTTTCCCTTTACAATCTATCCGCGCATCATTGCGAGACAACCAATCCATACCCAAAATGACATCGAATTCCCCTAGCTTAAAAGGAATTAAATCGACATAGAAGGATCGTCCTCCTATTTCTAGCTTACAATCGGGGTGAATTTGATTAACCGGTACGATTTCCTGATTAGCTATTTCTACTTGTAAGGAATCTCTTAGTTGCTGGGTTTTAAGTTTCAACTTATGCGCAAAATCTCTAGATATAAAAGACTTAGTTGCTCCTGAATCAAATAAGACATTTGCACTGACTGAATTGAGAGAAAAAGTACCTGCTATCACATCTGTGTCCCTCACGGCATCTTGTACTGACATATTAAAAGTCCTAGCAGTTGGTGGCCTATTTGAGGCAACCTTGCTTGCTCCTGATGCTGCTGGTTTGCTCTTTGGGCAATCCTTCCTCATGTGCCCTCGCTGTCCACACTGGAAACAGGTTGTGCTGTTAGGGATGACCGTGGTGCAAGAGGTAGCATAATGCCCAGCTCGCCCACACTTATAACAGTTTATCTGCTTCAGGTTGCACACCCCGGAGTGCCTCTTCCCACAAGTAGCACACAATGGCAATGGAGGTCGAGAAGGGTTGGAACGGGACATTCCTGATTGATGGCCGCCCTGGCTCACACTTACACTCGCAAATGGTTTAAACCCTACATTCCTCCCTGGTAGGGAAACCGCTCCTCGATTAAACTTGGTTGGGGGTTTTCCTCCAGCGGATCTTCCGCCCATACTAACATGCTTTCTCTTTATCCCCCCTTTCTCTCTCTCTCTCTCTGCATCTGATCACTACCAGCCTCCACAATGGCTACCTTCTACACCAAGGTGGCATAATCTGTAATCTCTAAAACAGCCACCCTATTCTGGATCCACTGCTTCAGCCCTTGTTGAAATCTGTTAGCTTTCTTCTCTTCTGTGTCTACAAACTCTGGCACAAATCTCGATAGCTCAGTAAATTTGGCCTCATAGTCCGCCACTGACATATTGTTCTGTTTCAGTTCCAAAAACTTAAGTTCCATCTGGGTCTTCATGAACTTCGGGAAGTACTTCTCCAGGAATAATTGTTTGAACCTTTCCCAGGCTATGACAGCATCAGTCTCCATGTTTTTCTTGGCTTCCCACCAATAATTGGCCTCTCCCTTTAGTAGGTAAGTAGCAAAAACAGTCTTCTGAGCCTCATTGATACTCAGAATCTCAAAAGACTTTTCCATTTCCTTGATCCAGGCCCTCGCCTCAACGGGATCAGCCGATCCGTGGAACTCTGGGGGCTTAAGGGACTTAAAGGCCCTAAAGGAATTTGCCACTGAAGTGTTGTTTCCTGGTGGTGGTTGGGGGTATTGGTTCAAATTCTGCCTAAGTAGATCCATAAACTGGCCCATGGGGTTTCCGCCCTGGTTCTCCCCTTCCTGTTCTACTTCAGTTTCTCCACCCTCTATTTCCCTTTCAAATTCTTCAGAGTACAGGGGTTCATCCTCTGCTCCATACTGGGAATCTTCTTGCTCATTATAGTCCTGATCTTGTTCCTCACTACTTTCACGGTTTTCCTCATGTTGGTTGTGACTCTCTTGGTCAGTAGATTCTCGGGGGTTAGCCTTAGTGCCCATTCGTCTTGGAGGCATTTTACTGAAAATTTGGAAAATTATTCATTAGGTTCACTTACCTGTTTTAAAGGATTTTTCCTTGCACAATTCTTTACATGATTGGGTTTAAAATCCCACAGTTTTATATCTCATGGCAACTTAATCGAAAAGTAATACATATGCTAATAAACTCGTGATCACATCCCAACAAAATTGTAATGACTGAAATGGAAACAAATATATACCAGGTACCGAAAAGGTACAACATCCGAGTTACAACGATAGTTTAAAGTACAGCCATCCTAACAACAACAACAAGTCAAAAGTGAAATACGCTGTCTATCTGTCTAGTCTGCAAAAAGGGAAAACAAGTACAAGAAAACCATCCCTACAAAAGCCGGCACTACTATGTCCGTACATGACTAGACAACTAGACCATTGCATCACTACATCTGAAATCAGCCGCCACGACGAAACATCCTCCGAACCCTCCCCATGGCGATGCGGAAAACCTCCTCAGCCTCTGCTCTGTCTACCCTACCATGCCCATCAGTAGGCAACTGTCGCACCCTCACCCGAGCCCTCAGCTCGATGCGGGTCACAGCCCTATACCCAACCCTGTCACTGATAGTCCTCCTGCCCTGCAACCTCATCCGGGCGGCTCTCTCTGCTGCTAACTCACTCCTAGACTCTGCCAACCTGGCATCTGCCACAGACAACTCTCTATAAAGCCCGTTCACAATCAAGTTGTGAACACATACTGGGACTCCTCCTATCGGGGCATGAGGTGGGGTGGATGGCTCAGCTGGAGCGGTAGTCTCTGTCTGCTGGGGCTCTAGGGTAAGCTCCTCAAACTCGTCGGGGTACGGGCTCACAGGTAATGGTGGTGGGGTAGGGGCTCTCTCAACAGGGAGGAGTGGCACAAAAAGTCCAGAACTCCTTACAGCACCAACTACTGGCTCATCTATATCTCCCTCAACACCCTCATCTACCGGCACCACATGATCCGTGGTCATGTCAGTGTCATCTCCCAAAGTCCTGATCTCAGACACAACCCAATAATCATCATCCTCAACCACTAACTCAGCATCCTGTCCTGTCTGGATCCCCTCCGGGTCCTCCTCCCCCTCAGTCTCAACAACATCTGTGTCAGTATCATCTTGGACCTCCTCAGGGTCCTCCTCCTCAGACTCGATCACATCAGTATCAGCATCAACCTGGACCTCCTCAGCGTCCTCCTCCTCAGGCTCAGTATCCTCCTCAGGCAAGTGCTCATAGTATGGGTCCCTAGTCCGGAACATGTCCTCATCATGCTGTCTCGCAGCTGCCTCCTGGGCCGACAAGTCGCTCGCCTACACAAGACGAACTATGTTACTATCATGATACTTAAAAAGTTCCCGTAAGGGTTTTAGGTGAACCTGGCAAGGGTTCTTATTATATTATTGAATTTATTATTATATAACGTCGTATCATCTCTTGGGATATATAACTCTCGCTCTGATACCATCTCTGTAACACCCCCAGATCCGGGGTCAGGGATCTGGTGGTTACGGTCTTACATCCATTCATAATACTTGACTTGAGTCCACAATAAATAAATCACATGCTGTGACCCCACAATAATTACCACTCACACACACAACAGTTATAGTCCCAGAGATGAAATTGAAATAAGTCTTACATTAAAGGGGTTACGAATAAAAGTTATTACAATCCCAAAAGGATAACATCATAGGTTTAAAAGTTTTGCCGTTAATTACATTAATTATACATATAGTTAAACAGGAAACAAAAGCTGTCTAACTATGCTACCTCAGCAATGGCGGCTAGCATCTCAGCGGGTAGTCCGGTGGGTCGGGTAACCTGCTTGCGCCGAGTGCGCCTGACGCGAGCCATCTGTCCTAGCTGTTGTTGTAACATAATATAAACAAAGCAAGGGTGAGCGAAAGCCCACCAACAAATATATAACTGAACGGTAATTTAAAACAGTTCAAAGCTATCTTTCAAACCATATGCCATGCATTTACGGAAATGATGCCAGTATAATATGAACGATGAAGTTACAAGGTAACTGAAAGTATTTGTTTGAAGAGATATCTGCTACATCAAAGTAAGCGAGATATTCTTATAGTTATTAAGAAGAGGAACTTGCAAGAAAAGGTTGCAATTCCAGTTATGACTCTTTTCCAACTCTGCCAACAGTAATCATGTTGCAGGAAATAAATAAATTTTGGATGATGAACCAATGATGGAGTATTCACCGCGCCCGTTGTTCCAATCTTGATGATCAGTCGAGATCGTACAGCTCAATTTAGATTTACTACCGGTAGAAGGAAGAACTGACGGCTTTACTTGTCTACCGCCTTACTAGCTCTCCCCGGCCAACGGTTGGGCCAAAGGGGATGGACCGGCGCTACTCGGCCTCTTACACGACTCCTAGTTCAAATAGAATTCATGATTCTGAATGTAACGTTCGTCCCCCTTTCCCCAAGTATAATACTTGTTGATAAGACTCCACAAAGTAGTCGTATCTAGTTGGAAAGGAAAATTTACCAATAACTCCCAAGCTATTACTTGGTAACGGATATCAACTTGTTCCAGTAATCTTACCCCTCGAAAGATGAGAAGGTAAGCAACGACTTAATAAGTCAACAGCACCCGAGTTGCGAGTGAAGGGAATACTTTATGACCGGGAAGTTGACAAGATAAATAACATTTTCCAAGTAAGGTTCCCTTATTATTAAGGAGATAGACTCGAAGAAGAATGATGTCTGAGAACCTTTCTTGATATAAGATTATTAATAATATGACTTCGAGATATTTACTGTAATAATCGAAGAAGATAAACCTTATCGAGATTATTCTAAGTATGGAATAAATATTCAGAGAATATTTATTGAGTTAAAATATTTAAAGAATAATTGGGAATATGAAAGAATATCTTTAATCAGAGTATTTCTCAAAATAATCCCTGAAGAAATATCAGAAGAATATTTATTGAATAAATAAATATTTAAATGAATATTCAAAACAATATTCATTAATTAATAAGACCTGAAAAGAATATTTAAGGTAATATTCATAATTAATTAGGAATTTTAAATGAATATTCAAAAGTAATATTCATTTAATGAATAATATCCTAAATGAATATCAAGTAATATTCATTTAGTAATCCAAGCCTTAAGGAATATTCGAGATAATATTCGATAATTAAATCAAGCTTCAGATGAATATTAAAATAATATTCATCAAGTATTTAATATCTTAAATGAATATTCAAAAGTAATTATTTATTTAATAAAATAATATTCTAAAAGAATATCCAAATAATATTCATTTAGTAGTCTCATCTTTAGGAGAATATTCGAAATAATAATCGATAATCAATTCGACTCTGAATGAATATTGAGAAATATTATTCGTTGAATAGTTACGTTCAAATAATTATTTGAAGTAAGGATCGTTAAAATAATTAGTCTCGAACGAATATTCAAATAATATTCGTCGCCCAAATAATAGAAAATATTTACTTAAATATTTTCCTCCGAGGTAATCTCGATATATCAAGGAATATTGACTCCCGGTCTATATTTGATTAATAAGATGTATACGCCCTTCTATGAGGGTCTTACAATAACCGGCTTATAACTGATATATAACTATCTAGCTCATAAGCCAACAATAACATTCAGGGAACAAGTATATCGATTCAACTTGAAAGTAGGCATGCATGCAATGGCATATGTATATCAGCAATCATATATATATATATTTATTCAATCACAACAACAGCCTAAAAGAAGGGAATTGAAACTTGCCTGGTAGTCGAGTACGGTAAGGGGTAGTGGTAGCGGGTCCCGGTTCAGCTTGGTGATCTATAAATAGCCAAGGCATTCGGGATTAATCACTTAACATATTAAAAGTTAAGTTATACTTAAATCGAAACACGTTCTCGAGTTATCTCGTTATACCCCTTTTAGTGGATTACTTATTATCACTGATCCGACCCGACATTCGTTCGTTAATACGATATGTCACTGCACTTATACTTGGGACATACTTAAGTCATATGAGTTCTAAGATTGATCGTTACGAACCAATATTATACTCCGAGTTTTATCGCCCGTTTTCTAAGTGTTTTACCGAAGTTATAAAAGAGTCGTCTTTTAGGGGTTCGTTCGCGTTTAACCTTGACTCGAACATTTTTAATAAATCGAAAAATGCTCTTTTTGACATACGGTTTTCTTTCACACCTTCCTTCTTACCCCTAGTATTTATTTACCAAGATTCGCCATGACGTTACATAGCTTACGAGGGTTCAATTTCAGTTACGAACTTTCGTTTACGGATTCGAACTACTTTTAGTAATTTGGTCATAAATCCTAAACCGTAAGTCCGTTTCATGTGATCTTTATATCAAAACGAAGCTTAGAACATTACCTATCCTATCATGGCAGATAAGATCTCTGGACAGTAGGGTTTCGACATGGAAAATGGCATACAAAACATGGTATTGTAAAATCGGGCATTATAACGGCTGTAAATCGAATATCTACCAATTTCGAATCTTCCCATAAACATAGTATCCAACCCAAACAACATATACATGACTTATATACATGAACTGAGGCCAAGCAATGCCTTTCCGTTCATCTAGCTATTTACATCATTAATCCAAAATCCATACATAATCATGCTTATAATCTTAACATAACCATAACTAAGTTATAACTATCATAAACATGCTTAAATCTCAAACAAGGGTTAGGGTTTCAAGAGCTTTATACCTTCCTTAGATAGTGATATAGCCTTTCTAAGCCTTGTATGGTCCTTAGGAGTGGTTATGCTTGCTAGATCAACCATGAAAAATCAAGAAAACAAAGTTAGTACATGATGAACACTATTCACCCTCCTCTTGTTTGATTTTTTTGAAAATGGAAAGGATGAGTTTGAAGCTAAGATTTTGAGGAGATAAGTTTTATGAAATGTAAGACTCACCTTAATTATTTCAAGAACAAACAATGGTGGGAAGGTGGAGTTTGAATTTGGAATTAATGGGGTTGCCGAATGGAATGGAAATGGGGGGGAGAGTGTTCTTGCTCTTTTCTTTGTATTGGTTGATTGTAATAATGCATAAAGTGATTTTGTGAGATAATATCTCATCCAAGTGGTGTTAGTGGAGTATGATGCATTGGATGAGGTAATTAGCATGGACAAGTGTTGTGTTTTCCATGGTTGAAAGCTTAACCAAGGGTTTTTGATTTCTAAGTACTAGTTATGCTCCAATTAATCTAGTTACTCTTGCCCACTTGGTTACTAGATATTTATTCTAGTAGCTTGCACAAGACTCTTGCTTCCTCTGCTTGTTTCTGTGTCCGGTTATTACCCGTTTCGATTGATCGTTCGTGAGAATATTTCACGGATTTCTAATTAGGGTTTACCGGGAATCCTCTTTAATATTAATACTTTCATTTTCCATCTTTCATTCTAACTTTCCATTTTATATTCCTTTAATCCATTCGTTAAATACTTAAGGCTATCAGTGTCCAGGGAACTCTCGGAGAAAATAAAAGTGCGGTTTTTCAGAATCCGACAGCTTTTACATACACTTATTTTCCCCCTGGATCACTAATACGAACTCGGAAATCCGTTCCGAATACTTCTATATAGTGTCGTCCCATATTATTATATACTCCCACCAAAACACTATTCCTTCTGTATTCTTTACTTGTTCTCTTAGGGTTGTATAATTGTCCGTATTCTCTTTCGATCGTTCCTTAACCTTTTTTACGGAACTACTGGATTAATCGTTATCGATCTGGATGACATGAGAGTATTCTCTTGCTTGAAGTTGCCATATCTTATTCCCTTAGAAGATAGATTATTCTTACCTATGTTGTCGTCCTTTAGCATTCTTCAAGACATAAACATAATAAAGTCGAATTCCATTCATTCTTTCCCAAATATCAATTATTACATTGTAGCCATATCCACTATTCATTCTTACATCATTAAATACATAAAAGTTTTAATTCCACCCAAAATCTGGGTTCTTACAAGATGGGTATTCAGAAACAAACTAGATGAAGATGGCACTGTGATAAGAAACAAAGCAAGACTGGTAGCTAAAGGTTATTCTCAAGCTGAAGGCATTGATTATGACGAGACCTATGCTCCAGTGGCAAGACTTGAGGCCATCAGAATATTCTTGGCATTTGCATCCTATTCAAGATTCAAAGTTTATCAAATGGATGTCAAGAGTGCCTTTCTGAATGGTAAGCTAGATG
The DNA here is from genome assembly GCA_036435485.1 of Saposhnikovia divaricata. Lineage (NCBI taxonomy): Eukaryota > Viridiplantae > Streptophyta > Magnoliopsida > Apiales > Apiaceae > Saposhnikovia > Saposhnikovia divaricata. The sequence goes on along the minus strand of CM071601.1, from coordinate 206,396,755 downwards.
AAGAAGTGTATGTAGAACAGCCCCCTGGTTTTGAAGATCAAGATCATCTGGACTATGTCTACTTTCTTTACAAAGCTATCTATGGTCTTAAGCAAGCCCCAAGAAAATGGTATGACACTCTTTCTAAATTTCTAATAGAAAATGGTTTTATAAGAGGTGTCATAGACAAAACTCTCTTCACTAAAAGACATAAGAATGATATAATACTAGTCCAAGTCTATGTGGACGATATTATATTTGGGTCTACTAATGAGCTTCTGTGCAAGAAGTTTTATAAGTTAATGCAGGGTAGGTTTGAAATGAGCATGATGGGAGAACTGAAATTCTTTCTTGGATTACAAATAAGTCAAAGACAAGATAGAATATTTATTTGTCAATCTAAGTACATTAAGGAGCTCCTCAAGAAATATCACATGGAGGAGTGCTCATCAGCAAAGACACCATCAACTATAGCTGTCAAAATTGGTTTATTTGAAAGTTCTGCTAAGGTAGATATCACAGGCTATAGAGGTATGATTGGCTCATTGCTTTACTTAACTGTTAGTAGACCAGATATAATGTTTGCCACATGCTTGTGTGCAAGGTTCCAAGCGAACCCTAAAGAAATCCATCTCACTGCTGTTAAAAGAATCTTAAGATATCTAAAGGGTACGCCTAATTTAGGCATCTGGTACCCTAATGAAACTGGTTTTACGTTAATTGGATATACAGATTCTGACTATGCAGGAAGTGTTGTAGACAGGAAAAGTACATCTGGGAGTTGTCAATACCTAGGTGGAAGATTGGTATCCTGGTTCAGTAAGAAACAGCAAACAGTTTCCAACTCTACAGCCGAAGCTGAATATATAGCTGCTGGAAGCTGTTGTGCTCAGATCTTATGGATAAGGAATCAATTAATGGACTATGGCATTGTATTGGAAAATATTCCTATTTTATGTGATAATACAAGTGCCATAGCAATCGCAAGCAATCCTGTGCAGCACTCAAGGACAAAGCACATTGACATAAGGTATCATTTTATAAGAGAGCATGTAATGAATGGTACAGTGGAACTACTATTTGTAGGCTCTGGAGATCAAACTGCAAATATTTTTACTAAGTCGCTTAATGAATCCTCATTCACTAGAATTGTTAGTGAATTGGGTATGTTAAACAGTCCTAGTAATTAATACTGTTAAAATCTGAAATTTGATCTTTAATAATTTTGCAAGTGATCACTCTGTGAATATTTGTTGTTTGAAATCACTTGTATAATTATTTTACCATCTGATTTTCTTGCTTGTTTAATTATTTTTCACTTTGTTTATTCATATTATTTAATACTTCATACTTCTGTATTTTTAGAATATTTGTACATATTAATTTCTATTTTATTAATTAATTTATCATATGTTTTGTAATGTTTGTCCTGTTAATATTGCTTTGTTTTCGTTAATAGGTTAGCATATGGTATTTATAATTATTTTTATTATTTGTTTAATTTTATATAATATTTTTATTATTTTTATAAGTTAATTGTATATTTTATAATGTTTTTAATGTTTGTTTAAAGTTAATATGACTTAAAATTAGGAAAAACAGTCAATATGACTTAATTTAAAATCGGTATGACTTAAACAGGTTAAGACTTACCGAGATTTTAAATCTAAGTCATATTCGCTAGTCAGTATATATTAAGTCTTAATCACCTGTATTTAATTATGTCTTAATTATTTATTAGTTAAGTCTTTTTAGTTTTAGATTAAGTCTTATTCAATTTAAGTCTTAATTTTCTTAGTTAAGTCTTATTAGTAACAGTTTTTAAGTCTTGTTAATATTAAGTCTTAATTTAATCTTAGTTTTAATTAAGTCATTGTAGAATATTTTTTATTTAAGTCATATTCGAGTATAATATATATATATATATATTTCAGTTATGTCTTAATATAGTATTAAGTCTTATTAGATAACTTCTTAAGTCTTATTCGTCTTAATGTAGTTAAGTCTTATTAGTTATAATTTTAAGTCTTATTCGAACAGGTTAGTATATATTTAGTAGTTAGTAGTTTTTAGTCTTATTTCATTTTAAGTCTCTCAAGTTAAGTCTTAGAGAACAAGAACATATACATACAATACACACACACACTAAGTCGAATTAATGCCCGATTTTCACTAGAATCAAACTGGAATCAAGCTATAAAATCGTTTAAACGATTCCTTGTTCAATTCTCATCAGTTTGGTGGTTTAAAATCGTGATTTTGTTCGATTTTTAAAGAGTTTTATTTTCGAAAAGTCGGTTTTTAGATCTGTTTTTCTGGAAATCTGGGCTTGATTCTTGCAAAACTAAAATTATACGTGTGTTTGTGTGTATACAAGGATCATTGTGTGAATTTTTCAGAATTTTTGAAGAACTTTTAATTATTTCGAATTTTTAATTAATTATTAATCCGAAAAATTAATTTTTAAATTAAAAATTTGTAAAATCTGAAATTTTCAAGGAAATTAAATCTTGATTAAAATGGCTGATCGATTTGAAATTATTAAACATAATTTAATCGGTTATTTTGATCCAGAAAAATGTTCAGTTGAACGTTTTCGACCGTGGATTCGGTTTTTAAATGAAAATTCACTGGTTCGCAATGCTTTGAGATTGGATGCTCCATTAAAGATTGAACCTTTGCGAATCATGTGTACTACTGCTATCGTTTCTAATGATAACAGATCATTTGTCTTCTCTGTAGGAGACAATCAGTACACAGTGAATGTAAATACAATAAATACGGTCTTAAATTTTCCAACTGAAAATTTTGAAGAATTACCATCAGATCAAGAATTGATAAATTTTTTAAATGGTGTATTCTATCAAGACAGTCCTGATCAAACTGTCTGGAATAAAAAGAACTTCGTTCAGGAATGGGATTATCTGTTTGACACATTAGGTAGAGTCTTTGCCAATACTACTAAAGGGAACTTCGGGGTATTACCATCTTTCTTGCAGCATATTGGATATGCAGTTTCACACAACCGAAGAATTAATATTGGCAGACTACTATGTGTTCCGATGGTTAGAAGAATCATTAATGCAAAGAAGAATTTTGATAATGGACATAAAGTATCATGTTATTATCCAAGATTCTTGTCATTGATTTTTAATCATCTTGTGGAACTAGAAAACCAAGCCCAATTTCTGAATGGAGAGTCACTGGCGTCAGGTAAACCTACTACCAGATTGTTCACTGAGTACAGCAACAAGCCAAAATTCACAAACATACCTGTAGTTGTCACCCAATACATGTCAAACTATATACAACTACCTGTTATTGAACCTGTACCAGAACCTGAACAACCTGAACAAAACCCTGAACCACCAGTGGAAAACATACTTGTTAATAATGAAAATCAAGGCAATCAACAAGTTGAACCTGTTCAGCAAATTGTTCCTCAGCCAGCTGCACTTGCTGTTGAACATCCAGTGCAAGAAACTGCATCTATCCCTGAACCTGAATCAGATCAACCCATCTTATCAGAGACTGTTGCGGAATCAGCTGACCAGGTATTGCCTTCTGTTCCTCAAACTACTACTTCTCAATCTATTTCTGGAACCCAAGTGGTTGGTAGGTCTGACCAAGGGGTTGTAATACCACCACCTCTAACCAAGGTCGTAGAGCCAAACACTCAACCAACAAAACTCATATCTTTTCACTCCAGAAAGAAATTGCAAGTCAAAAGAAGTCGAATCAGTAGTGATAGTATGAGTGAACCCACAGCTCTGCCTCTAGAAAATAAAAGTAGAACTCAAACTGAGGCAACTGTAAGCCCGTCTGTATCCTCCCAACAGGATATGGAAGTTGATATGGCCATTACACAGTTACTAGAATCATCTTCTCAACAGGGTGATTCTATTGAAATTCGCCATAGGGCCGTGGCACCTTGTAGTGAGTCAAGCACACCTCCTCTATTACTCACAATGGGGGAAGACATACCTTTAAATGAATCTCAGGACACACTGCAAGGAGAGCACGTAGAAAATGTGACAGTGCCTACCATAGTTACGGTAGAAGAGTCTTCACAGGCTTTAGAGGGAAATCTTGGTTCTCAGCCAAATGAGGAAACAAATGCATAAATAAAGACCCTGAAGGGCCAACAGTTAAGTTATATCAACGAGACAGATAAAAGTTTGGTACCGAAGGATCTTGATTGAAATCTAGACAAATAAAGCCACATACGGCTAACAAGGCCATGCAAGGCCACAAACCGACTCCAGCTACTCCTCCCCAGACTCCTCTTCACCAGACTCCTCTTCGCCACTCTCCTCTTCCCCACTCTCCTCCTCTGAGTCTTCACCGGAGTCATCACCGGGCTCGGCAATCACCATTGGCTGAACTCTAGCAACTTCGGCTCCTTTTTCCTCGGAAGATGAATCAGAAGTAGAACTGCCCTCGTTCCGGATCAGTCTCTTGTCAGGGATGGGTTGGCGAACTACTCCAACTTTCTTTGCAGGTGGGGGTTTCTTCCCACGGGAGCCAGAAGAAGATGAGTCTTGGCTAGCAACTTGAACAGCCCCCTTTGAGTTGGATCCAGAGCGTCGATGACTGCCTTTGGAGCTGGACCCTGATGCCTGAGGAACAACTTTAGTTCCCAAACCAGAAGCTAGGTTATCCGAGATGGCACCCCAATTTGGGCAAGGAAAATCAGCCGGGTTGACAACAGATGGATGCCTATGACTCACAGCGTTAATGGCCTTATCCCAACCAACAGACATGTTGAAGGGACGCATCTCATCATCATGATCATCAATGAGCTTAAGAAAATATTCAGACCTATGATAGGCCTGGATCACCTTGTCGGCATCAGAGGCCTTCTTTTTGGCTAGAGAAGCAAGTTGTTTACGGGTAGATGAGGCATTAGCTTCAGCACGAACGACTTGGGATTGCAGATCGTCAATCTCTTCCCTGAACCTTGCTGAGTCATTTCTCAAGCTAACATTTTCATCCCTAAAGGCCCAGCCTTGGGTCGAAACAGTTTGAAAATAAGCGTTGGCCTGCAACAAGGAAATGGGTGAGCTACGAGGAATATGCAAAGTTGAAATCAATAACAATATCAGACTTAACAGAGGGAATTTCATACCTGATACAAGGCCTGGGCGCCCATGAGCTGAGACTCATCCATTTTGTCGCCTGCATGCAGTGTCGCTCGGTCAGGAGGAGTGATTGAAAGCTTGGACCAGTTTAGGGCTAGATAAGGACTCCCAAAGACCGAGTCTTGTTCACATATGCCCCAAGGGGGTATGAAAGGAGTCCTGACATCCCCGTCAGCGTTTCAGGATCGTTTACCACCTTGAGAACAACGCTCCAAGAAGTTAGGGATATGAGGCTTAGTTGGATTCAGCTTCTCCTCAGCCCTCTTCTTCATCCTCTTGGTAACAGTTGGCCGGTTCTCGGGACGATTATCAATCTCCTCAGCAGCTGAAATACAAAGAGAAAAATATCGGGATAAGAACAAACAGAGTTCATAATAAGCTCAAGTAAGAAAGTTACCCTCAATGGAAAGAAAGCTAAGGCCAGCCCCAATAAGATTCTTTTCATTTAGAAAAGTTTTATAGTGTGTACGGCCGTCATCAGCAACAATTCTGAATCAGTAAGGTCACACACGAAATGTGAACTGTCCTCCACGAACCCAAATCTCTTCACAAAGAAGTTGCCATAGTCACCACCTTTCCACTCAAGAACTACAAACTCCCTTTCCCAAAAATGCTGTGAATCTGGAAAGGAGAAGGGTTTCACCATGTGTGGAAGTTTGGCACGTGCTTAAGGCTAACCCATCCTTTCTTGGAGTCAGAAGAGTTGTTGGCCCCGAAGATACTTCGAAACATTGTGGTTGTCGGATGAATCTCCAGTTCGCGACACCTTATTAAGAAAATAGAGATGTACCTCCAAGCATTGGGATACAACTGACAGGGGTGGATCTGATACTCCGCCAGCAATCTAATGATAAAATTGTCCACCGGAAATCTGAACCCAACATCTAAGGCACCCCAGTAAACACAGATCCTTTCAGGATGCCAGTTGCATGTTCTATCCAATGGATTTGGGAGACAAACCTTAATGGCACTTGGGAAGTGATAGGATTCCCTTATCATTTGGACATCTCGTTCCGACAACTTACTGGGACTGTCAAAATAATCTAAGCTGGAACAGTTTGGAAATGCTTCCCTCATAATGTTCAGAAGTTCTAACAAGGATTCAAATCTATGTTCAACATACGAAGGAGGTTTGATTCTTTCTTTACCTTTGGCGGTCCTCATCTTACTCCTCTTCGACATAGCTTCCATCATGGAGACAGGGGGAGCCATTGGTTGATCACCTTCCGACATCTTGATATTGAAGCTGAAACTTAATCTTGGATCTGAAACCTGATCTTGAAGCTCGAACTTGAAGCTAGAGAACTTAAGAATTTGAGAGCTCGGAAATGAAGAAGTGAATTGAAATGAAGGCTACTTCTCCTCTTTTATAGAAAGTGCATGACCTGGTACATCAGGTTGAATCTCAGCTTGGTTCGCGTTTACAGGTCATCTATCGTTTATAGATGAAAAAAGGACAGAAATTATCCGCGTTATACAGAAAGTATCGTTATATTCATATATGTTGGAAAAGAAATAGTTGAAATATTTGCTGCATGGATGTTTACGCTTAAGAAAATAAGTAACGAGTTTATTCTTCAGCACAAGGTTAGCAGTGCTAATCATGAATTAAGGTGTAATACCGTTAGAAGTCACGAATGACCAAACAGACGACCTATGATCAAGATCGAGGTTCTGGATCCCTAGGATCACGGAAGATTTTAGAACCTAGATCCTTGATGACTTAAGATCAAGATCGAGGTTCTGGATCCTTGAAAGTTGTTGGTAGTATTTTTGTTGTTCGTTCGCAGGGAAGGACTGAATGTAATATCAAGTTCAAGTATCCTATCTCTCACAATTTAGAAGTGTAGAAGAATGTTTGGTTTGTTTATAAACTAAATTAAACTAATTATCAATTGAGAATAAAATATATGAGGAAAACAATCCAAGAACTGGGGTTCTTCACTTGGTTTCAATGCACATTCAATATATATGTGACATCTACGTTCTTACTCTGCTGAAAACAATTCTTCTAAGGTTATAATGTTCTCTTCCAAGATACAATATAGTGTCTACAACTACACCTTAATTCTCACTTCCGTGATACAATCAAAGTAAAATCATAAACTATTACGCACCAAGAATTATAAGTCTCACAACTCTCCTATTAATCTTCAAATCAAATATTCGAGTTATGTCTGTTAAATCCTGTACTAAAATTGCAACTCCTCTTCCAAGTTATTACAATCCCTAAAATCCAATCAAAGGTTCATGACTCCCCTAATTGTGTTAAGCCCTCAATAACAGATCAGCAAAGCAAGAAAATCACAGATAATTAAACAGGCATGAATACCAAGGAATACTACCCAATTCTCAGATTAGAGAATTAGTTACACATGATTAAATTAACAAAACAAGAATTAATAGAAGAAATCATAATTAGAAGAATATAGAAAAGAAACCTTTTAACTTCAATCTTCAAAGAAAATAATGGTTCTCCAGAAAAAATCCTAAAACCTGCGTACAAATTGTATCTCTCTAACAATGATCCCCCTTTTTCCCATCCCTAGATGTGTTTATATAGATACTCCTAATCTTGCCCAATAAGCAATTACCTTCTATTACAATTAGAATTTAAAGAAGGTACCAAAACTGCCCTGAATACAATTAGAATTAGAAAAAGGGCAAAACAGTAAATTCATGGCCTTCTTTTATAAGAAAACGTGCGCGACTTTAATCATCACATTCCTTGCACGTGCTTTCTATCCCAGGTTGTAGAAAATCTCTCAAGCTTCGCGTGGGCAGTAAGATCGCTGAAAACGGACTTCTAGAACTCCAGATATGGCCAAAACAGTATAAGCTGCGCAGCCTTCCCGGAAAATCCGAATTTTAATCAAATAAATCTCCAAAAACAATAGAAGCATCAACTTTAATCAACATTCTCGTAAATCTGCACAACTAAGCAAAACACATCAAAACTACAACATCTTCAGTCCAAAACAATCAATTTAAGCCGAACTGAGGCATTCCAAGTGGATATAAAATCCACTTATCAAAAGTCACGGATGACCAAGATACTAAATTGGAGGTCAAGATCGAGGTTCTTGATCCTCAAGTTCCATGAATGGTTTTCAAGTCCGGGTTTCTTCGCCAACCACGAAGTGGCCGACCATGACACCCGAAGAAGCCACAGCCGACCACCGTGTAGCCGACCATGGCGTTTTGAGGAGCCTCGGCCGACCACGAGCTAGAAGACCACGAACCGGCCGACCAAGGCACGCCAAGGCGCTTCGGCCGACCAGCCCGCAGCCGACCAGCCCGCGACCGACCAGGTGCCAGCCGACCACCTTGGATTAAGGCCTCTCGACCGACCAGGTGCTAGCCGACCACCTTGGATCGAGGCCTCTCGGCCGACCAGGTGCCAGCCGACCACGAGCTAGCCCTCGATCCGGCCGATCGCGGGTTAGTTCGTGGTCCTGAATCTTGATTTTTCAGCGAATCTCGGTTAATTTCTGGACCTAAATCTCGATTTTTTCGGATGGTTTTCAGTGCACCGTTTAGTGCCGTTTAGCACCGTTTAGTGCCGTTTAGCACCGTTTATCTCCGTTTAGCGTCGTTTAACATTGTTTAAATGTCTTTTAAGGCCGTTTAGCACCGTTTAGTGCCGTTTAGTGCTGTTTAGCGCCGTTTAGCGTCGTTTAACATCGTTTAAACATCGTTTAAACATCGTTTAAGGCCGTTTTGCACCGTTTAGTGTCGTTTAGTGCCGTTTAGTGTCGTTTAACATCGTTTAAACGTCGTTTAGCACCGTTTAGTGCCGTTTAGTGCCGTTTAGTGCCGTTTAGCACCGTTTATCGCCGTTTAGCATCGTTTAACATTATTTAAACGTCGTGTAACGTCGTTTAGCACCGTTTAGTGCCGTTTATCGCCGTTTAGCACCGTTTATCACCGTTTAGCATCGTTTAACATCGTTTAAACGTCGTTTAAGGCCGTTTAGCACCTTTTAGTGCCGTTTAGCGCCGTTTAGTGCCGTTTAGCGTCGTTTAACATCATTTAAACGTCGTTTAGCACTGTTTAGTGCCGTTTAGTGCCGTTTAGCATCGTTTATCGCCGTTTAATGCCGTCTAGCACCGTTCAATGTTGTTGGCATAATCTAACGTTGTTGTAAATGCGTCGGTCGCTCCACACTTTACATCGAAACGATATCAAAGATAAACCCTGACCCGAGTCTCGAATTAGACAAATAAAACTTCAAGGAAAGCCTGATCAGTTTTCCTAGAAGTTGGGGGGCAAATGATATGGGCTGAAAATAAGCCCTAAAAGACACATTTAATGTGGCATTAATTAGACTAAGAATGGTCCAAATGTGGGGCCCGCCAAATGGACCCAAAACCCCAATTATAATATTAATTTCGTAATTAATATTGGGGGAAATAAACAGCTCTGCAATAAGAGTTGGATAAGGATATTATCTCCGTCAGACTTAGCCACCAAGGCATCCAATTCAATATGGAAATTGATTCCTACAAGGAATAGATCTAGAACCTTCCTCAAAGACTTGTCCACCAAGTCTCTAACTCCTACCATAATTCTAAGGCTTCTCAGCCTATATAAAGGGCCAGACCCCTCAACCTAGAACTACGTTTTAGCTTAATCCTCGAATAAGGACATACAAGCCACTACGTCCTTGGTGTGCCCTCGTCGCCATAGCCCCGAGGGCGAACATCCAAGAACAACGTTTTTGGCTTGATCTTTGATATTCATCAAAGTACGTAGGCATCTTGTGAAGGCAGATTTAGCCTCGAACACAAGAACAGCCATTAAAGCTCGAAGCTCAACCACCCTAGCATTAATTACAAATCGTAACCTAGTTTTTATTTCACAACAGTAATTGATTAATTATTAGTATTATAATATTTTTATTTTATTTTTATTAAATAGAAACTCCCGTGATATAATTGGAAAAAGAAATGTTTTAGTAAAAGAAAAGAAAAAAGATAACGTGCTTTGGCTGAAAAAGGTAACCGCCCATGATATAATTGGAAAAAAAAAAGATTTTAGTTAGAGAAAAGAAAAAAGGTAACGTGTTTTGGCAGAAAAAGGTAATTGATTAGTTAATACTAATCATAATGTAATTATGTTATTTTATTAAACAAGTTCCCGTGATTTAATTGGAAAAAGAGAGGTTTTAGTAAAAGAAAAGAAAAAAGGTAACGTGTTTTGGTTGAAAAAGGTAATCGCCCATGATATAATTGGAAAAAGATAGATTTTAGTTAGAGAAAAGAAAAAAGGTAACGTATTTTGGCTGAAAAGGGTAATTGATTAGTTAATATTATTCATAATGTAATTATGTTATTTTATTAAACAAAATTGTTTGTAGTGTTTTTAAAAAAGGAGAAATTTTAGTTAGATAAAATGTAAAAGATATTGTATTTTCAAGTTATTGAAAAATAGAAAAGGTAATATGTTTAACCTGAAAAAGGAAATTGATTAATAATGGAGAAATTTTAGTTAGATAAAATATAAAAGATATTGTATTTTACCTGAAAAGGAAATTATTTAGTTATTGAAAAATAGAAAAGATAATATGTTTAACCTGAAAAAGGAAATTGATTAGTTAGTAGAATGGATTTTATCCGAGTAAGGGTAAATAAGTAAAATCAACGGGTACCGTACCGACCGACCGACCGACCAACCAACCAAACTTTTAATGTTTCAACATTTATATAATAGTATAGATAAGGGTATAATAGGATGTAATAATTCTTTTTTTAATATAATTTTTACTTCTTATATTTATTTCTAGTTTTTAAATTAACAACACTAACTAACTCGTTGCTAGGGAATTGTAGTCATTTAAAAAGTTTGAGCTGCAAAATCCAGGACCAAAAATCAAAAGAAAAGATTCAAAGTTAAGCTTATTTAGTTTTATTATCTTATTTAATTTGATTAGTGCACTCCTTGCAGAACACTCGCATGTAACCAAAACCTTAAGAATTTGTATCCAGAAATCTTTTTGGATTGAAACCCTCACTACTAGGTAGGTCGTAGGATTAGTATCATAATATGTGGTTTCATGTAAAATTGCAAATTGAAATCCAATAACATGGTAAGAGCTAAATTTTTAGGCTTGTTCTCAAATATAACAAAGTAGATTTACTTTCACTCATATATAGAAAATTAGGGAATAAGAAAAAACTTTCAATTCATGTCTAAGAAATTAGGGAATCAAATATATTAGCAATGTATTTACGCGAATGAAGTTGTTTTGATAGCCTATTTAAAATATAAATATTATATAAAATATGTTGTTCGTGAGGATTGAACTACAGACTTATGGTAGTACTTTCTTATTATCCCTCTTACTCTTATTATATAATAGGATATAATTATTAAAATGAATCAATATTTTAATTTAATAATTTATTATTAATTTTAAATTTATATATGTTTCATACTTGATAGGTCCCGAAGGAGGGTAAAATAAGCTAGAAGGGGGGGTTGAATAGCTTATGACCCTTTTAAAAATTAGAGCTTGGCGTTTTTAAATCTTCTTACTCCTTTTAAAATTAATTACTTATAAATAAGTAATATAAAATGCGGAATATAAAAGAGAGAGAGTAAAAGAGATTGACACGATCGATATATCCTGGTTCGCGATGCCCGCGATCCCCTAACGGATTCGAACACCCCTACTCCAGTCCCCGAGCTCCTCCCGAACTCGAGATTTCTTCCACTATAAAGAACTACACTCCTTATAGTAGGCGGAGAAGCCTTTACAAACACTATGTATTTATCTTATAGTCTAACTACCCGTTACCTCTTCAAAATACTATAGCCGCCCCTTACAAGATTATCTTGGACCGTAACTCCCCGTTACCTCCTCAAATGCTATGTAAGTATTCCACTTACGAGTTTATCTTGGAACGTAACTCCCCGTTACTTCCTCACAACTACGTAAGACCTTACGAGTTTATCTTGAAGCGTAGCTCCTCCACTACCTTCTCAAAACCATGTAATAAAACCACTCACAAGTTTATCTTGAAACGTAGCTCCAAGTTACTTCCTCAAAACTATGCAAGCAAAACCTTTGCGTAGACTTTAGTATCTACACTCTTTAACGGTCTTGGATCTTAGTTCTTAGATCTTGGATCTTTTCTTCTTTTCACGGTGCAAAGATACCCAACTCCCCGTTGGCGTATCTAAGACTTGGGTCTTAGAGCGAGAATCACCTCACTTCACTTCAACTCACGTCAAAGGATATAATACAAGCACTACGACTAGGCATTTGTACAATTGCACAAATGCAATTGAATATTATATTTTTATATCAAATAAAAATAATATTACTTTTAATTTTATAATTATTTTAAAACGCGTGAACAAATTTAACTATCTTTTTGTTGTTTCAAAGATTTTAAGTTCAATGCTCTCTCATATCAATATATACTAGAACACTAATCAAGTACTAATTCAACCACACACAAACACACATATCTACATACACCACTGCTAAACAGATACTTCGTATATTCATACCTCGTATTAAAAATGTAAAGATTAAGTAAGCTGCAATAGTGTAAAATTGCACAAAAAATTAACTAATTATTACAGTATATAATATCAAATTAACTGAACATATACATAAAGAAGAGCATAAAAATCCAAGAAACAACAAAGAAATGTAATTACCTTGATGCGAATTGAGGCAGATTGAATGGCGATGTGACTATAAAAATCTAGGGTTTTGAGGACCACGATTAGATAGGTGGAACATATAAGCGGCTTAAGAATTTGATTAGATATATGTGTTTTATTTATTTTTATCGTCTTATGTTTTTGTTACTGTTCTGACTTGTGTGAGGTTTTCAGCTTTATTTTTATAATAATGTGGTGCTTGTACAGTAGTTGTAATGGTAAATCAAGGGTATCGTAGATTTTAAATCTAATTTATTAATTTACAAGTACGCCTATAACCCGTTATTTGCACGGATTTGCATATACTAGCTCACGGTTTTTTAATTCTTTTAATTTTATTAAATTAAAAAAATTCTTAACATATTTTTAACCTTTATTGATACTAGCATCAAAACCCGTGCGAGGCACGGGTCTGCTAGATTAAATTGTATTTTTTAATCAAACTATTCATGATCAATATTGTCTGAAATATGATCAATTTTGTACTTTGGAAACTAATACGAGTATTACTAATAGCAATCATGTTAGTTTTTAATTTTGTTGTAGATCATAGAATATAATGTGAGTGTTTAATGGGTGTTGTCTAATTAAAATAATTTTTCAGAGCACCTACAATCCTAAACTTTCTTTAAAAATGATGCATCCATTTAGCTGGATCTCCAATAATATTCAAGGTAGAAACTTAATAGTCTTCAAGATGTTGCATTCTGAGAATGTAGGTTTTAGTCCTGATTCTAATCAAAAACCATCGTAAATATTCTAAAACGCTTCTCAGGTCTTACGCTTTTACTTCTCAAAACCACATTTCTAACTCTTTTATTTGTTTCCTTCTAATTTCTTCATTTTAAGTATTCTTTGCCTTTATTTCTCTTCTGGTATCTGTTTTGACTTTCATTGAGTTACCTCCATAATTAATAGGGCTTTTTTCATAAATAAATAGGAAAAAGTAAATTTTTGCACATTTACTTTTGTTAAGAATAGCTATTTGCAATTTTACTAACTAAGTTTCTAAATTGCAAAAATAATAACCCTAACCCTAACCATCCCCCTCCCCCCTTTCCCTTTCACGTTTCTGCCGACTACAACACTCTTTTTTTTCTTTTTTTTAAGGTGGGGTGCTATTTTGGTGGATTTGGGTTGCAAGGCCCCGCAGGGGCATATTCAACTGAATGCAACCACATTCAACTGAATGCCACTACATTCAACTTTTTTTTAAGGTGGGGAGATTTTTGTGGATTTGGTTTGCAAGGCCCCGCAGGGGCATATTCAACGGAATGCAACCACATGGAACTAATTGCAACTGAATGGAACCACATGCAACTAAATTTCTGATTTCAAGTTCCATTTGTCAGTTATCATTTTCGACCTTATTTTTGAACTATATATATATATATATATATATATATATATATAGAGAGAGAGAGAGAGAGAGAGAGAGAGAGAGAGAGAGAGAGTTCAAAAATGAGGTCGAAAATGACAACTGAAAAATGGAAATTGAAATCAGCAACTGAATGCAACCACATGCAACTACATTTCTGATTTCAGTTGCATTCAGTTGAATATTGCCCCTGGCGAGTCCTTGCAACCCAAATCCACCAAAATCACCCACCTTTTTAAAAAAATAAAAAGTTGAATGTGGTTGAATTCAGTTGAATATTGCCCCTGGCGGGGCCTTGCAACCCAAATCCACCAAAATCACCCCACCTTTTTAAAAAAATAAAGAGTTGAATGTGGTTGCATTGAGTTGCAACCCAAATCCACCAAAATATCACCCCACCTTAAAAAAAATCGATGAACAGTACCTGCCACATGGCAGTGCCACGTGACAGGTACTGTTCATCGACAGGTTACTGTTCATTTGAAATATTTTAAAAAAAAAAAAAGGGTTGGAAAAGGAAAGATAGTATTTTTGCAACTAAGAAACTTAAGATAGTAAATATGCAATGAATTAAAGAAGATGGTATTTTTGCAAAAAGAAACTTGAAACCTAGTATTTTTAGTAAATTTTCTAATTAATATAACATATATAATATATGATTCTTTTTTTTTCTACATAATGTCATATTTTTAATTGAACATTAGCTAGTTTGTATGTAAAAGGTAATGTGTTATTTATAGGATTCGTCTATTTAAAGCCAAATATTATTACGACCCGAATTATTTGACTAATAAATTATTGTACTTGTGTAGTAATATACAATTTTCATTTTACGTTAACAACTCAATATTTCTTATTCTAATTTCTTTTTAGATAATATCCATTATATTAATTATAATATCGTTTTATAGCCCATTTGTGTATTTTACGTAATTCTTTAATCGATAAATGATAAAATAGTCCAAAACTCATTTAAAATCCAATAATATTTAATTAATAATATTTCATCAATATCACACACATACATATTGTGTGTATGATTTAAAATACATGTGAATGTGTGGTCTAATGACATGAAGATGCACAATTTAACTCGGCGGTTCAAGTTCAATTACCATAAGAAATAATACTTCTATATATAAATAGGAACTTAGGGGTAATTGGTACTTTTAAATCATGAATAAAGTACTTTAGTTATTAACTTGGTCTTATATTTATTATTTTTCATAAAAAATACATTATGCATTTTATATTTTTTCTTTATATAAAATCAAATATTGCACTGCTTAAGCGGTACATACATCGATATTATGTGTATTATTGAAAACACGTATAAATGAGTGCTTAGGTTGTTTAATGGAATAATAGTTATATAGTTTTATTATTATTATTATTATTATTATTATTATTATTATTATTATTATTATTATTATTATTATTATTATTATTATTATTATTATTATTATTATGTTGATTATTATTGTTATTACAATTTTATAATATAATCAAACCATATATTATGTATCAATAATTGATATTTTGATATAATATATTATAGTCCTAAAAAAATAAATGTAAAAATAAAATCATGACAAAAAATTATTAGTATGTCGCACTAATTAAAATATTAGAAATTTTTTCACTCAAACGACACACACATGTATCTATATTGTGTTTGATTTAAAACACATGTGATTGAGTGGTGTGGTTAAAAGACTCATGAATTAACTTGGAGACTCAAGTTCAATTCCCACCAACCACAACTTTTTCAAAAAATTGAAAATAGAGGGATAAATTAGTAATTTCAGAAGATTACCAATCTCTTTTGTGAATTTGTTAGTAGTATTTTTGTTGTTCGTTCGCAGGGAAGGACTGAATGTAATATCAAGTTCAAGTATCTTATCTCTTTACGTCTAGAAGTGTGTAAGAAGAATTTTTGGGTCTGTGTATTAACTAAATTAACCAAGAACTAATTATAAGCACTAAGAATTAATTTTAAACTGAGATTCAAATATGTTGGAAAACAATCTAAGAACTGGGGTTCTTCACCTAGTTTCAATACATGCTCAATATTAATGTGATATCTGTGTTCCTACCTAGCTGAAAACAATTCTTCTAAAGTTATACTGCACCCTCCCAGGCTACAATATAGTGCTTACAGCTACACCTTAATTGACACTCCCGTGATACAATCAGAGTATATCTATAAACTGTTAATTACCAAGAATTATATGTCTCACAATTCTCCTATTAATCTCCCGATCTAATATTCAAATTATGTCTGTTAAATCATGTACTAAGATTGCAACTTCTCTCCCAAGCTTATTACAATCCCTAGAATACAATCAAAGGTTCATGACTCCCCTAATTGTGTTAAGATCTCATTAACAAATCAGCCAGGCAGAAAATCACATAATCAAGCATGCATGAATACCAAGGAATACTACCCAATTCTCAGATTAGAGAATTAGTTACGCATATTTAATAAAGAAAACATAATAATAATGATAATGAATGAAAACATAATATTTAAGAAAGAATTGAAGATCGAAAGTACCTTGATACGATTTACAGCTATGAATTGTTATCTATGAATTGTTATGATTTACCATGGTAGGATGTGTTTAAATAGGCTCTACAAATCTTGCCCAGCAAGATATTACCTTCTATTACAATTAGAATTCAATTCAGGTATTAAAAATTGCCCAAAATACAATTAGAACTAGAAAAGGGCAAAACAGTAATTTTTCTGCTTCCATCTATCTGCTGGTCGTGCTTCCTGGGCCCACCACACGCGGCCTGGTCGTGCGAAACCTATCCCATATTGTAGAAAATCTCTCAAGCTTCGCGTGGACTGTAAATGGGCTGAAAACGGACTTCTAGAACTCCAGATATGGCCCAAACAATATAAGGTGCGCAGCCCTTCTCAAAAATCCGAATTTTAATTAATTAATTCTCCAAGAACGATAGAAGCATCAACTTTAATCAACATTCTCGTAAATTTGCACAACTCAGCAAAACACATCAAAACTACAACAACTTGAGTCCAAAACAATCAATTTAAGCCAAACGGAGGCATTCCCAGTGGATATAAAATCCACTTATCAAACCCCCAAACTTAAACTGATGCTTGTCCTCAAGCATAAACAATTACAACTAACTAACTAACTAGTACCACTTCCGTAGGTGATCACGGTTGCATTTGGCATATGCAACAAGCCCTTTAAACCCCTAGGCAGCCCTAGTGGACGAGTAAGGTCTCGTGAGGGCCTATAGCGAATGTACCCACAAAATCCATTTAACCTAATGCAATGCAATGCATGAATGCAACTAATATGAAAATGCAACGATCCCCTTCAAACTAACCAAAACCAACTAACAAGCAAATATCTCAAAGAATGCAACTAAATCCAAATAGAGCTCGACCAAGTTCCCGTATACTAACATTACATGAACAGAAACGTGTGTGTGTGTGCAATGCTCATCAGAAATACTCCCAAAACTAGGTCAAAAATCATACAAATCCTTCGCCAAGACAATCACAGGTTTATAAATAGAATAGACTGTAGACACTTCATAACCTCGGAACACCTCCATCCTTATCCAAGGTAGACAGAAATTCATGCTTTATTACTAACTACTACAACACATATATACAATCATACTTATTTAACCGTGCAATGGATGAGACCCCGAAAGGCTTATACAATAATACCCATGTAGCGAGTGTTAGGTCAGTGGATCCCATACTATAAAAGCCTTAGGTCACTAGGACTAAGTCCCCTCAGACTTAATTACTCAAGTATTAAAGAGCTCACCCTGGTTAATTTTGCATATAAACAATTTATTGACTCTTTTTTATTTTCTTTTTTTTTCTTTTTTTTTTCTTCTTTTTTTTTTCTTTTTTCTGCGATCTGGAATGAGTCTTTCTCATTTCCAACCCTAGACTACTCATAAAATATGAGCCGGCTACTAGCCATTTGACACCTAGCCATTAACACTAAACAACTAGCATGAAATCCCTGGTTTCCCCCAAACTTAGACTTTAGTGCTCCTACGCCATCAAGGGAATAACGAAAATTCTAAATATAATCAAGTGATTAAATCTCAAAACATCCAAACAAGCATGACCTTAACCTAGCCCAAAAGTACCCAATGAGTCTGTGTAATTAGTTTTGTTTCCGAAACACATAAGTCAATTTCATAGAAACTATAAATCAACCCTCTATTCATCATTACCACACTCAATTAGACATCTACCTATCAATCAGAATCAGCTCGTTCTAAGGGATCATGAAAAAAATGCATGCCATGAAAATGCAACTAGAATGAACTCACTTGGTATACAGAAATAAAAATAGAATGTCCTATATGAAACAAACGTAGATAATACGAACATACATGCATGAATTACTACTACTAATATGCAAAACATGAAATCCTACATGAACACATATATACAACAACTACTAATCCCTCAAAACACCCCCAAACTTGAAAGATTCAATGTCCGCATTGAATGGAAGTAAATACAAGGGATAGCAGAAAACATACCTACTCGTCCTCCTCCTCGGAGGAATCAGAATCTGGCGGTGGATACAGCGTACGAGCTCCATAGACTGGCCACCTTGCCTGAATACCTGCATCTCTCAAAGCTGTCGCCATATCTTGAGCATACTCCCTGTTACTAGCATGAATAGCATCCATACGCCTATACAACCGCCTAAAGTGGGCATCTAAAACTCTTGGAACTCTCTTAGCACGTGGCGGAGCGCCCGCTCCCTGACCACTAGAATCATCACCACTTACAACATAACCAAGCCCCCTCGGATGTGGAACCCCACCTTGCCATTCCGGCATTCGATCAATAGACACGTCCACAATGGAAGCCAAAGGTGACTGCAAATCCTCCTCCGCACCCCATATAACACCACTATCCTTACACAAACCAGCTATAATAGAAGCATGGGGCATCGCTGACAGTGCATGAGACTTTAAAAACCTAACAATATTTTGATAAACAATATATCCGACGTCAATGTATTTGCCCTTTAGAATTCCCCAGAGAAGAATCGCTCTATCAGCTGTTACCTCACCCGTATGAGAAGTAGGCATAATATTTGCACAGATAAATAAATACCAAGCTCGTGCAAACTTATTCAGAGCAGAAGACGGAAAATTAATCGGCTCAGTAGTTCCCAATTTATACTTCCAAACTGTACCGGGAACACATAACTCATGAACAATCACCTCCATATCCACATCCGTGCTAGTCTTCCTTGCCCAATCTTCTTCCCCCACAACCTTAGGTGGTTGTCCCAAAATTGGACGAATAGCGTCTGGACTGTAATCCACCTGTTTACCTCGAACCACACTAACCCCATCCGGCTCACCTTTAGCATTCGCATAAAACTCCCTAACAACATTCAACGGAACTGGAGCAGGTGCCTTACAAATCTCTCCCCAACGTAACTCACTAATCACATCAACCAACCCATAATGACGAATTGGCAAAAATCCCCTTTCTTTCGCCACTGATCTTGACAATAATTTATTATACTCAACCTCCGCATCTGGAGAAGAAAATCTCTCCACCCTAATAAAACCACCCCTCATTCGCTTAGGCGCCATGCTAATCAAAATCCCTCTCAACAATAGCTTCACCAACAACCACCAAGAAATATCCCACCAAAAACCACCAAGAAATATCCCACCAAAAACCACCAAGAAATATCCCACCAAAAATACCCAAATAACAAGAATAATACAAAAAAAACCAATTTACAAGAACACAAATTCGTAATAAAATAGAGAAAAGAAATCCCACTACGAATCAAAGAGGTGAACTTGTACTAATCTTCCCCCAAACTTGAATTTTTAAGAGATGTAAAGGAAGAAGATAATGAATTGGGTGTGTATGTAAGGGTATATATAGGCAATGGAGGGATAGGATGAATTTTAAGAATTTTAATGGGAAAAGGAAAAAATTTTGGTGGAATTTGGAATTTGATATAGGATAGGAAAAATATTTAATGAATAAAAGAAAAAGAATTAGAATGGATAAAGGATTTTTGAAGAGAATATAGAGGGTTTTGGAATTGATTTAGGATTTGATTTGGGTGGAAAGATGAAAGTATAAAAGATTTGGGTTTGAAAAAATTTTTTTTTTTTTTATACAGAAGCAGCCTGCACGCGCACAGGCAAACTGCTCAATGAACAGTGGCGCAGGCGCAGCCTGCGTTACAAACATGCAGACTGCGGCCATACCAGTAACTCACCTGCAACCTGCCCTTCAGACAGAAACGCAGGCGCCTGCGTTTCACCCAGAAAATTCGATTTTTTTTTTTTTCACACTCACAACACTCCAAATTTTTTTTTTTTTTGTTTTTTTTTTTACACAAACGCGTGGGTTGCCTCCCACGAAGCGCATTTGTTTAACGTCGTTAGCCCGACGCCGATTCTCAACTGATGATAAGGTCCTGGAAGTAAAGACTGCTCATTCCTCGCTCCACTGTTTCTGCAAGCAAGTACGGCTTAAGTCTCTGCCCGTTCACCTTGAATACATCTGACCCTTCCCTAGTAATCTCACAAACTCCATTAGGATAGACCTTCACAATCTCAAAAGGTCCGGTCCATCGTGATTTGAGCTTTCCAGGAAATAAACGGAGTCTTGAATTAAACAATAGAACATGCTGCCCAACCTCAAATTCCTTATTCTGAATGTGCTTATCATGCCACAATTTGGTCTTCTCCTTGTAGATACTAGCATTTTCATAAGACTGGAGCCTAATCTCCTCAAGCTCTCCAAGTTGAAGCAAACGCTTCTCTCCCGCGGATTTTAGATCAAAATTCAAATTTCTTGTCGCCCAAAACGCCTTATGCTGAAGTTCCACCGGCAAATGACATGGCTTCCCAAAGACCAACCTGTATGGAGACATCCCAATAGGTGTTTTAAATGCCGTTCTATATGCCCAAAGAGCATCATCAAGCTTTGTTGACCAATCTTTTCTCGAACTTGCCACTGTCTTCTCCAAAATTGACTTCAGCTCACGATTCGAAATCTCAACTTGTCCACTTGTTTGCGGATGATAAGGAGTTGCCACCTTTTGTGTCACACCATACTTTTTCAAGAGATCAGCCACCTGTTTATTGCAAAAGTGCGAACCTCCTTCATTGATAATAGCCCTTGGCACTCCAAATCTAGTGAACACATTTTTCTTCAAGAACTTCTTCACCACTCTAGCATCATTAGTAGGAGACGCAATTGCTTCAACCCATTTAGAGACATAATCAACTCCCACCAAAATATACTGATTTCCATAAGAAGATGGAAATGGACCCATGAAGTCCATCCCCCACACATCGAAAATCTCCACCTCAAGAATAGATTGTAAAGGCATCTCGTTCCTCCTCGAAATATTCCCAACTCGTTGACATCTATCACATTTAGCTACAAAGTCTCTAGCATCCTGATGCATGGTTGGCCAATAGAATCCTGACTGTAAAACTTTCGCAACTGTCTTCATGCTACTGTTATGACCTCCACACTCTAGAGAATGGCAATGTCGGAAAATATGAGGAACTTCATCATGAGGTACACATCTACGAAACATTCCATCAGCACATTCTTTGTAAAGTAGCGGTTCTTCCCAATAGTAATGCTTCACATCATAAAAGAACTTCTTCTTCTGATTATAAGAAAGATTATCCGGCACAACTCCTCCCACAATGTAGTTCACAAAATCTGCATACCATGGTGTAGACAAGGACACACCTAGAAGCTGTTCTTCCGGAAATTTATCATTGATATGTATTTCACCTCCTACCTCTCCATCTCCTTGGTCCAACCTAGATAAATGATCAGCTACCAAGTTCTCGGACCCCTTCTTATCTCGAATCTCAAGATCAAATTCCTGAAGTAAAAGAATCCAACGAACTAGACGAGGCTTGGCATCCTTCTTTGTCATCAAGAAACGAATCGTAGCATGATCCGAATAGACAATCACCTTAGACCCAACAAGATAGGATCTGAATTTATCAAGTGCAAACACCACTGCAAGTAGCTCTTTCTCCGTAGTGGAATAGTTGATTTGTGCATCATCAAGAGTCTTGCTTGCATAAGCTATCACATGCATACGCTTATCCTTCTTTTGCCCAAGAACAACACCCACAGCATAATCACTAGCATCACACATAAGCTCAAATGGCAAGCTCCAATCGGGAGATGTAACTATCGGTGCAGAAGTAAGTTCCTTCTTCAACCTGTTAAAAGCATCAAGACAACTTTCATCAAAGTCAAAAACACGATCCTTTTCAAGAAGATTGCAGAGTGGCCGAGCTAACTTGGAGAAATCCTTGATGAACCGTCGATAAAAACCAGCATGCCCAAGAAAGCTTCGAATTCCTTTCACAGATGAAGGTGGTGGCAATTTTTCAATAACTTCAATTTTTGCTCTATCGACCTCAATGCCTTTATTAGAGATTTTATGCCCAAGCACAATGCCTTCCTTCACCATAAAGTGACATTTTTCCAAATTAAGAACAAGATTCGTTTCAGTACATCTCTGCAACACCTTTGATAAACTGGCTAGACATGATTCAAAAGAAGAACCATAAACCGTGAAGTCATCCATAAAGACCTCCATGTCTCGCCCTATAAAATCTGAGAAAATGTGGTTCATGAGCCGTTGAAACGTTGAAGGACCATTACACAAACCAAAAGGAAGCCTCCGATAAGCAAAAGTGCCATAAGGACAAGTAAAGGTGGTCTTCTCTTGATCTTCGGGTGCAATAGGAATCTGAAAGTAACCCGAGAATCCATCCAGAAAGTTGTAATACTCATTACCCGCCAACCTTTCGAGCATTTGATCAATGAATTGGAGGGGAAAGTGATCTTTGCGAGTAGCGTTATTCAACTTCCTATAATCAATGCAAACTCTCCAACCTGTTACTGTTCTCGTAGGAATCAACTCATTCTTCTCATTGTGAACAACAGTCATCCCACCTTTCTTAGGCACAACATGAATAGGGCTAACCCATTTACTGTGTGGAACCGAATATATGATACCAGCATCAAGCAACTTAGTGATTTCTTTCTTCACCACCTCTTGCAAATTCGGATTCAATCTTCTTTGTCCCTCAATCACAGGCTTATGATCATCTTCTAAGGCAATTCTATGCATGCAAAGAGCAGGGCTAATTCCCTTGATATCTTGAATTGTCCAACCAATAGCTGATTTATATTGCCGAAGAACATGTAATAACTTTTCTCTCTCATCATCAATGAGCAAAGCAGAAACTACCACAGGATATGTATCCTTAGGACCAAGAAAGGCATACCTCAAATTATCAGGTAGAGGTTTAAGTTCCACCTGTGGTGCCTCTGAAAGTGTAAAAGCCATCTCAACTTCTGTGTCTCGTACAACCAGTACTTCTTCTTCTTCTTCTGCCTCATCTAACACCCGTTCTGCTCCCACGAAGTGTTCATTCTCGAGCTGCACAATGTCATCCACTATGTCAATGGTAAAACAAGTTGCTCCAAAAGGAGGCATCTTCATTGCTTTGTTCAGATCAAATTCAACTTTGTCCTCGCCAACATTCAATGTCAATTTTCCAGCTTTAACATCGATTGTAGTGCCAGCAGTAGCCAAGAATGGCCTTCCCAAGATAATGGGTATCTCGACATCTTCATCCATCTCTAACACCACAAAATCACAAGGTATGACAAATTTATCCACTTTAACAACCACGTCTTCAATAACTCCCAATGGATACTTAACAGAACGATCCGCCAACTGAAGTGAAATCCGTGTCTTTTTAAGTTCTCCAAGACCAAGCCTTTTGCATATTGAATATGGCATCAAACTCACACTTGCACCTAAGTCACACAAGGCTTTCATGTTTTCCATCTTCCCAATAGTGCAAGGCAAAGAGAAGCTTCCTGGATCTTTCAATTTCTGAGGAATGGCCTTTTGGATGACTGCACTGCATTCAGCATTAAGAGTAATAGTCTCTGCATCTTCAAGTTTCCTCTTCTTTGTCAACATCTCTTTAAGAAATTTAGCATAAAGTGGCATCTGATTCAAAGCTTCAGCCAACGGAATATTAACATGCAACTGCCGGAACATAGTCAAGAACTTCTCGTACTGCTTCTCTAAATGCCTGTTGTGAAGTCTCTGTGGAAATGGAATAGGAGGAACATAAGGTGGTGGAGGAACATACGGCTTTTCTGAATCTTCTTCTTCCTTCTTCTTCTCATCTTCTTTTTCTGACGTGTCTGCAGCAATCTCCACTGGCTTATCCTCTTTCTCAGTATCACTCTCCTTAGGCTTAAGAATCTCAACCTCGGGCAACTCTCTTCCGCTCCTCAAAGTAATTGCTTTGCATTGCTCTTTACCAGTCTGGTCGGGTTGACTAGGAAGTGATCCTTGCTCACGAACACCCATCTTTGAGGCAATCTGTCCAATCTGTGTTTCTAGCATCTTTTGAGATGATGCCATCTGATCTATTCTTGATTCCATATTAGCCAATGCCCCAGAAGTCCCTTGCATAATCTTATTTAGTGCAACCTCCCACTCAGCTGGTTCTTTCTTTGGCGGAGGTTGATACTGCTGCTGTGCTTGATACGGTGGTCGTGACTGAAAACCAGGAGGTTGATTCTGCCTTGGAAATGAATATGAAGGATTAGCCGCATGATTGTTACTATAAGAAAGATTATTGTTTGGCCTTTGATTTGGATTGTAGTAAGAATTATTCTGCACAGGCCAAGGCTGTCTTCCTTGAATAAAAGATGCTTCTTCTGGAAATTGTTGAACATACGAGTTCTGACTAGCACCATAATCATGATACCCTTCCATAGGTGAAGAAATAGCATTCACATTTACCTTTTGTCCTCGCACCTCCTGAGTTAGAGTATCCAACTTTTGAGCCAGCATGTTGATCATCTCAGATTCTTGTGCTGCTTTTGCTGAGCTCGTCCCACTAGGTGCCCATGAATAATTATTAGATGCTAATTCCTCAAGAAGTGCTTTAGCCTGTGTAGTTGGTGCAGATGAGGGGTAAATTGGACATTTCAAATACATTAAAAAGTCTCACAATTTTATGTTGTGTTGGTGTATTATATATATAATAGATTTTTAAGTATAATAATATAAAATTTCATTTTTAATATATTCTCATGGGATTCAAATTTTAAATAAATGAATAAGTAGTCTACCTATTTAAATGTAGAATATTACAATATGTAAGACCTGATGATTTTCATATATATATATATATATACTAGCCTATAACCCGTGCGATGCACGGCTTTCTTAAATTTATATAAATTTTTAATTTTTTAATAATTATTTATCTCATATATATTACTAAATATAATATTGGCATAATATATATTATTTAATAATAATCATTTATTTATATGATATATTGTTCGAATTGTGATTATATTTTGTCATATTAATATAAATATAAATGGAAGTATCGTATATACTTGCATTCAAATTTTGTTGATATTATCATATTCAAATTACGATTCCATAATAATCTATAATGTAATATTTGTTTAAAATTGAATTTAATATTAATTTGTAATTATGTGAAATTTTTATTGTTTATTATATAGTTTTAGTTTATTTTCACTTTGTTGATTTATAATTTGTTGTAAATTTGTTAATAAATATGTGATATTAAAATTATTTAAATTGATTTTGAAAATATTTGGTTTCTAAGTAATTGAAAGAGTACAAAAGTTGGGTGTAGGTGAAGAATTTTAACCCAAATACGACTAAAAGAGTTTGTAATTGAATATTTATTGGAGTGTAAATAAAAGAGTTTGTTATTAAGTTAAATATGTGGGTTTTTTTGTAAAATAAAATTTTATATGTATTTTAATTTATTTTTTCATTTTTGGAAGGTGTTAGCAAACTTTTTAGGAAGGTGTTAACCGACCGACCAACCAACCAATTATACCCTATTTCGCTTATAAAATAGAATTTAATATTAATTTGTAATTTTGTGAAATTTTTAATATTTATTATATAGTTTTAGTTTGTTTTCACTTTGTTGATTTATAATTTGTTGTAAATTTGTTAATAAATATATAATATTAAAATTATTTAAATTGATTTTGAAAATATTTGGTTTCCAAGTAATTGAAAAAGTACAAAAGTTGGGCGTAGGTGAAGAATTTTAACCCGATATTAAAATTATTTAAATTGATTTTGGAAATATTTGGTTTCCAAGTAATTGAAAGAGTACAAAAGTTGGGTGTAGGTGAAGAAAGAGTTTGTAATTGAATATTTATTGGAGTGTAAATAAAAGAGTTTGTTATTACGTTAAATATGTTGGTTTTTTTTGTAAAATAAAATTTTATATGTATTTTAATTTATTTTTTCATTTTTGGAAGGTGTTAGCAAACTTTTTGGGAAGGTGTTAACCGACCGACCGACCAACCAATTATACCCTATTTCGCTTATAATAGTGTATATATATATATATATATATATATATATATATATTAAAATTCACAGTTCTTATTGTTTATGTAATATTATACCGTGAGGATCAAAATTCTATATAAGATCACCGTTACGTTCATTAGATCATCTCTAGCGGTATTGGACTATTGACAAAGTTGGTTGGCTAAATTTCAAAAAAAGTAATAGTTGGCTAAAATTTGCTGAACCTATAGGGTGTTTTGCTCCAATGGGAATTGGCTATAATGGTTGACTATATTTCAAAAAAAAATATTATTAGTATTATTTTTAACTTTTTTGCCAATTTATGGGAAGAAAACGGGTAGGAGATTACATGGCATTTACTACAGATCTGTAGATATCCGACAAATATGGCCAATATTGGAAAAATATGGAGGACTGGATAAAATTTTAGTTTAAGTTTTTGGAAAATCAAATTCTCACACAATCTTTTTAAATTATAGGCCTCTTTTCTACATAATAAATTCCTTTTTATATTATATAATCTTGGTCGTCTATTTATATTGATCGTCTATTTTTAAAGATATTAAATCCAGTGACCGATATTGTTTTAGCGATACTCAGGCCCACACAACGAAAATTTCGGATAATTTTTTTTTCTTACATTTATTATATATAAAGGTATAATAGGATGTAATAATTCTTTTTTTTTAATATAATTTTTACTTCTTATATTTATTTCTAGTTTTCAAATTAACAACACTAACTAACTCGTTGTTAGGGAATTGTAGTCATTTAAAAAGTTTGAGCTGCAAAATCCAGGACCAAAAAGCAAAAGAAAAGATTCAAAGTTAAGCTTATTTAGTTTTATTATCTTATTTAATTTGATTAGTGCACTCCTTGCAGAACACTCGCATGTAACCAAAACCTTAGGAATTTGTATCCAGAAATCTTTTTGGATTGAAACCCTCACTACTAGGTAGGTCGTAGGATTAGTATCATAATATGTGGTTTCATGTAAAATTGCAAATTGCAATCCAATAACATGGTAAGAGCTAAATTTTTAGGCTTGTTCTCAAATATAACAAAGTAGATTTACTTTCACTCATATATAGAAAATTAGGGAATAAGAAAAAACTTTCGATTCATGTCTAAGAAATTAGGGAATCAAATATATTAGCAATGTATTTACGCGAATGGAGTTGTTTTGATAGTATGATTAATATAAATATTATATAAAATATGTTGTTCGTGAGGATAAATCCAATAACATGTTAACAACTAAATTTTTTAGCTTGTTCTCAAATATAACAAAGTAGATTTACTTTCACTCATATATAGAAAATTAGGGAATAAGAAAAAACTTTCGATTCATGTCTAAGAAATTAGGGAATCAAATATATTAGCCATGTATTTACGCGAATGAAGTTGTTTTGATAGCCTATTTAAAATATAAATATTATATAAAATATGTTGTTCGTGAGGATCGAACTATAGACTTATGGTAGTACTTTCTTATTATCCCTCTTACTCTTATTATATAATAGGATATAATTATTACAATGAATTAATACTTTAATTTAATGATTTTATTATTAATTTTAAATTTATATATGTTCCATACTTGATAGGTCCCGAAGGAGGGTAAAATAAGCTAGAAGGGGGGGTTTAATAGCTTATGACCCTTTTAAAAATTAGAGCTTGGCGTTTTTAAATCTTCTTTCTCCTTTTAAAATTAATTACTTATAAATAAGTAATATAAAATGCGGAATATAAAAGCAAGAAAGTAAAAGAGATTGACACGATCGATATATCCTGGTTCGCGATGCCCGCAATCCCCTAACGGATTCGAACACCCCTACTCCAGTCCCCGAGCTCCTCCCGAACCCGAGATTTCTTCCACTATAAAGAACTACACTCCTTATAGTAGGCGGAGAAGCCTTTACAAACACTATGTATTTATCTTAGAGCCTAACTACCCGTTACCTCTTCAAAATACTATAGCCGCCCCTTACAAGATTATCTTGGACCGTAACTCCCCGTTACCTCCTCAAATGCTATGTAAGTATTCCACTTA
Source organism: Saposhnikovia divaricata (assembly GCA_036435485.1). NCBI lineage: Eukaryota > Viridiplantae > Streptophyta > Magnoliopsida > Apiales > Apiaceae > Saposhnikovia > Saposhnikovia divaricata. The sequence continues at coordinate 206,368,066 of CM071601.1, read as the reverse complement.
CGAGTTTATCTTGGAACGTAACTCCCCGTTACTTCCTTACAACTACGTAAGACCTTACGAGTTTATCTTGAAGCGTAGCTTCTCCACTACCTTCTCAAAACCACGTAATAAAACCACTTACAAGTTTATCTTGAAACGTAACTCCAAGTTACTTCCTCAAAACTATGCAAGCAAAACCTTTGCGTAGATTTTAGTATCTACACTCTTTAACAGTCTTGGGTCTTAGGTCTTAGATCTTGGATCTTTTCTCCTCTTCACGGTGCAAAGATACCCAACTCCCCATCGACGTATCTAAGACTTGGGTCTTAGAGCGAGAATCACCTCACTTTACTTCATCTCACGTCAAAGGATATAATAAAAGCACTACGACTTGAAAATCTTTATAAAATTGATGATTAAAAATGAACTAGTATCCAAACTAGATCAAGAGTGTTAGGAATAATTCATAAGTTGTGATGTTAAGAATAGAATTTTGCTAATACTTCTTGTATATCCTGATCTTATAAAGGATTTAGCACTTTGTTTAGGATATATGTGTTAAACAGTAATCTGTAGAATTTAGTCAGGAACAGTGCATCAGAGACTACATGTCAGGAATAGTGTATCGGGGACTACATGTCAGGAATAGAGGAGCAGATCCTTATACAGCAAGTAAGATCCTGATCAAATACCGATGGGATAATCAGATCCTGATGCAATGGGAAATCCTGATATCAGTCATGTTACTGATGATGTCAGTCGTATTACTGATGATGTCATTATGGATGCTACAGAAGCTGGCAAGTGCTATAAAACATGATCTTTGTTTTGGAAAACAAGCAAGAAGATATCGTGAAGGAAACGAATTCTCTATTGATGGAAACTATTAACTGGACGGTAGAACATTGTCATAGATAGATTATAATTCTGTTATTAGTTGATAGGTAGCATTATAAATACTCTCTCTATATCATTGTAAACAGAGTTCGTGCGTAAGTGAGCAAGTGAGTTCGTAAGATTTTATTCGAGTGTTCGAAACAAACAGAGAGAGATTTATATTGTCAGCAGCTGCTAAAGGTATTATACACCTTTGGTAGAGTTTGTATTTGATTATTTTAATACAAACAAAGTTTGATTCATTCGTTTATTCTTGTTCATATAATCAAGCAAAAATCAGACACGATTATATAACTTGTATTCAACCCCCCTTCTACAAGTTATTCGAGTTAACAATTGGTATCAGAGCAGGTTGATTTCGAATAATCATAAAGATCTGCAATCATGTCTGGTTACAAGGATGGTAATACTAAGATCCCTATGCTCAAGAGAAACGAATATACTCTATGGGAAGTGAAGATGTTGCATCACCTGGAAGCAACAGATCCTGATTATCTTGACAGAATCAGAGATGGGCCTTTCGTTCCAACAAGGCTTGTTCCTCAAGCAACTATCGAAGGAAAAGTTGTTCCAGAACATACAGCAGAGAAGCCTAAATCTGAATGGACAGATAAGGAAAAAGAGAACGTTCTTAAGGATTCTAAAATGAGAAACATACTATTCAACAGTCTTGATTCTGTTCTCACTAACTATGTTCTCTCGTGTAAAACTGCTAAGGAGATATGAGACAATCTAAAGGTTCACTGTGAAGGAACGAAACCTGTCATGAAGAATATGTGGACACTTCTCATACAGTAGTATGAGTACTTTGAATCCAAGTCTGGTGAGTCACTTACTGACACCTTTGATAGGTTTACTAAACTCATCAATGAGATGGCCATGCATGGTAAATATTATGACTTGGAGGATATGAATACGAAGTTCATGAAAGCTCTTCCTGATTTCTACAATGAGAAGATATCTGCAATTGAGGAAGCTAATGATCTTGATGAGATATCATTAGAAGCAGTTTATGGAAAATTAAGAGCTTATGAACTTGACAAGCAGCAGAAAAAGAGCAGGAGTGAAGGAAAGATGAAAACTGTTGCACTCACTGCTCAGTCTGAATCAAAGAAGCTTCCAGAAGAAAAGTCTGAATCTACTGAAAGAGACTTGAGGAAGAAGAAGAGCAAAGAAATTTCTGAGTCAGAGACTACAGATGTAGACTCTGAAGATAATGATTCTGAATCAGAGATGCAAGAACTCTTTTCTATGTTTGCTAAAGCTTTCAAGAAAGGAAGATTCAACAGGAGAAGATTTAGCAAAGGCACTTTTCAGAAGAAAGAGGAGAAGAAGAATGACAAAGGCAAGAGTACAATTATCAAGCTTGATAAAGCCAAGATCAAGTGCTTTAACTGCAGTGAGCTTGGACACTTTGCTAGTGAGTGCAAGAAACCTAGGAATTCAGGAAAGGGTAATGCACTCATGGTCACACAGAAGGATTGGGCAGACTCCAGTGATTCTGAAGATGAATTGGATTATGACAACATTGCATTGATGGCAAGTGCTTCAGACAAGCCTGGATCTCCAAAGAAAACTTCTTCATCATCTGTTAAGGTATCACTTCACTCTCTTGATTCATTTGATAGCTTAGATTCTGATGATATTAGATCTATTCATGTTGAGTTTAAGAATCTTATGACTAATTTCAAAATTCTTGCTAGTGAAAAAGATGAACTCAAGGCTAAGAATGATGAATTAGTTAGTAGAAATAATTTTCTTGAATCTGAGTTAATTCAAATGGAAGAATATAAGTTAAGTTTTGATAAAGCTAAGCATGATTATGGTGTTATTCTTGAGGCTTATGACTATGTCAGAAAAGAACTAGAGCAAGACAGAGATGTAATTAAAACCATTAACAATTCTGGTAAAAAGGCTCAAGAAATCATTGAAAATCAAATTTTGGGTAAAGTTAATGGTTTAGGTTTTGATAAGGCTAGGCAAGAAGATACTGTAGCTATTGTCAGTGATTGTAGTAAAACTGAAGCAAGCACATCAAAGTCTGAAGGTAAGAAGATAGTCTCTGAACCTAAACATGTTAAATTTGTTGATTCTAAAGGTACCCCAGTTGTGCACAAAAGAATTAACAATAGCAATTCAGATGAGAGAGTGTTAGAAAAACCTAAGAATGTAAACATTGGTTTTCTGTCTAAGTCTAAGTTGAAACAGAGACTAGAAAGTATTTCAGAGTCTAGCAAGATCAAAAGAAATAGGAATAGAAAAGAAGGTATTAACAAAGAGAATAATTACAAGAATGTACCTGATGCACCTAGGAAGAAATGCTATAAATGTGGAAATCATAATCACTTGGCCCTAGACTGCAATCAAAAACCTTCTTGGAAAACTGAGTCCAGATTCCCCAAGACTCAAAGAATTCAATACCAACCACAAGAACCATGTTATCATTGTGGTAGTTTACTTCATTCCATTTATATGTGTAAGGAATATCATGAACTGTATTATGACTATTATTCTCTGAAATCTGAAACTCCTAGTCACAAACAGTTTGTGAAATCTAAGTCTAAGGTTGACTCTGCAACAGGTAAATCAAAAGCAAAATCTTCAAAGCCTATTGGTTCAAAAGTTAGTAAGAAAGTATCCAATCAAAGTTGGTAAAAAATTCTAACTAGCTACTTTTTGTTTGCAGGGCATTGGAAAGAAGCATTCAATTATTTTGGACAGTGGATGCTCTAGACATATGACAGGAAAGAAGTCCCTGCTTACAAAGTTTGAGAGGAAAGCTGGCCCAGTAATATCCTTTGGAGATGGCAACAAAGGAGAAACTCTGGGATATGACTCAATTATTTTGGGGATTTTCATCATAGAAAATGTAGCACTGGTTGAAGGCTTGAAACACACACTTTTAAGCATAAGTCAAATGGGTGATAAGGGTTACCAATCAATCTTTGACAGTAAGGGATGCAAAATCTTGAATATGAAGAATGGAGACATTGTTCTGACTGGTCAGAGACATGGTAATATATATGAAGCCAGCTTGACTGACACATCTAAAGGAACTGTCAGATGTCTTTACAGCAAGGCATCAAATGATGAAAGCTGGAATTGGCACAAGAAGCTCTCACATCTCAATTTCAAGAAGCTTAATCAACTTGTTAAGCATCATCTGGTGAGAGGCCTACCTCAGGCAGACTATGTGCAAGATGGACTTTGTGATGCTTGTCAGCTTGGAAAACAAAGAAGAACCACTTTCAAGAGCAAGACAGAAAATTCCATTACTGAACCATTTCACATGCTGCATATTGATTTATTTGGTCCATTAAACATTATGTCTATCAGTAAGAAAAGATATGATCTAGTTATAGTGAATGACTACACAAGGTTCACATGGGTATTCTTTCTACACAACAAGGATGAAGCTCCTCAACAAATCATTGAACTTGTCAAGAATATTCAAAATAGCTCTAAGTACAAGGTCAAAGTGCTCAGAAGTGACAATGGTACAGAATTCAAGAATTCTACAATGGAGGAGTATTGTGCAGACAGTGGAATTACTCAACAGTTTTCTGCACCTGGAACACCTCAGCAAAATGGTGTAGTAGAAAGAAAGAACAGAACTCTCATAGAGGCAGCAAGAACCATGCTTGCAGATGCAAAGCTTCCAACCTATTTCTGGGCAGAAGCTATCAACACTGCATGTTTCACTCAAAACTGTACCTTGGTAAATGCTCATGGAAAGACTCCCTATGAGATGATCAAAGGAAAGAAACCAAGTGTGAAATACTTTCACATCTTTGGATGTAAATGCTATGTCCTGAAAGTTCATCCAGAACAACTTGGGAAATTTGAAGCCAAATCGGATGAAGCAATTTTTCTAGGGTATTCAGCATCAAAAGCCTTCAAAGTATACAATCTCAGAACTCACATTGTTATGGAATCAATTCACGTTGCATTTGATGATAAGAAGTTTGGAATTTTGCAAACTGATGAAAGTCATGACAATCTGAAATTTGAAAATCTTAAGTATTCTGAGATTCCCTCCAGCAATGATGAAGGTTCTCCAGAGGAAATCTCTATTGCTTCTCAAAGGAATGCTACTGCTGAGGGGGAGTAATTCAATCAAGGAGAACATAGGACTGATCAGGATCATACTGGTCATTCAGAGTCTACTTCATCATGAACTGATCCTTCAGAGTCTAATGAAGGAAGATCAGGAACTAGCAGCAGTACTGAATTCACTGATTCTACTGATCAAGGGGAAGCTTTTGAAGGCAGAGAAAGTTCTTCTACAAGGAATACCACTAACATAGGGGGAGAGTCTAGCAGGAGCAATCTACCACCTGTTAGAAAATGGACAAGGGATCATACTGAGGATTTGATAATTGGTGATCCAAATAGTGGTGTTCGAACTAGAAGATCAATTCAAAATGAATGCTTGTACAGTTGTTTTCTTTCAAAGAATGAACCTAAGAAGGTTGAAGAAGCCTTACAGGATCCTGATTGGGTAATAGCAATGCAGGAAGAATTGAATGAATTTGAGAGGAACAAAGTTTGGAAACTGGTACCAAGACCTAAAGATAGTTCTATTGTTGGTGCTAAATGGGTTTTCAGAAACAAGCTAGATGAATCTGGTATGATTGTAAGAAACAAAGCAAGACTGGTAGCCAAGGGTTATTCTCAGGAAGAAGGAATTGACTATGATGAAACCTTTGCACCTGTAGCAAGACTGGAAGCAATCAGAATGTTTCTTTCATTTGCAGCTCATTCAAAATTCAAGGTATACCAGATGGATGTAAAGAGTGCTTTTTAAAATGGCAAGCCTGATGAGGAAGTGTATGTGGAACAACCACCTGGTTTTGTTTATCCAAAGTTTACAAATCATGTCTACAAACTTGACAAGACACTCTATGGACTGAAGCAGGCACCAAGAGCATGGTATGAGACTTTGTCTAAATTTTTTCTTGAAAATGGCTTCACAAGAGGTACAATTGACAAAACTCTATTCTTTAGAAAGGTAAAAGGTGATTTTCTTTTAGTTCAAGTTTATGTTGATGATATTATATTTGGTTCTACTAATGAAAAGTTATGTGCTAAGTTTAGCAAGCTTATGCAGTCTAAATATCAGATGAGCATGATGGGTGAACTAAATTACTTTTTAGGCTTGCAGGTCAAACAGACTGAGACTGATATTTTCATTAATCAGTCAAAGTATATCAAAGATCTTTCAAAAAGGTTTGACTTTTAAAATTATGCAATTGCAAAGACACCCATGGCAACAGCCACTAAGCTAGACTCTGATCCTAAGGGAAAGAGTGTTGATAACACTAGCTATAGAGGCATGATAGGTTCACTATTATATTTAACTGCAAGTAGACCAGATATAATGTTCTCTACCTATTTATGTGCTAGATTACAAAGTGATCCTAAGGAATCTCATTTAATTGCTGTGAAGAGAATTTTTAGATATCTCAAGGGAACTCCAAATCTTGGTTTGTGGTATCCAAGAGAATCTGATTTCTCCCTAATTGGCTATTCAGACTCTGATTATGCAGGGTGTAAAATAGACAGGAAAAGCACTACAGGTACATGTCAATTCTTGGGAAACGATTGATTTCTTGGGCAAGTAAGAAGCAGCAATCAGTTTCAACCTCAACTGCAGAAGCTGAATACATTGCAGCAGGAAGTTGTTGTGCTCAACTCCTTTGGATAAGAAATCAGTTGATGGATTATGGTATGACACTTAGTAATATTCCTATGTTTTGTGATAATACTAGTGCTATCAAAATTTCAGAAAATCCAGTTCAACACTCAAGGACTAAGCATATTGATGTCAGGTATCATTTTATTAGAGAACATGTTGAAAATGGTACTGTGGAACTTCATTTTGTTCCTACTGACAAACAGCTTGCAGATATTCTAACTAAACCACTTGATGAGGCCACATTCATTAGATTGGTTAGTGAGTTAGGAATGTTAAATTTTTAGATCTTTAACATCTGCACAAGTAGCAAGGTATGTTGTTTCAGCTTATAGACTTGATATTTTGTCAGGATCTCTACTTGATTGATAAATGCTTAAGCTGTAACACTTTACTTTGATAAATTGCAGTATGATAGACTTGTTAATAAACATCAGGATTATTATCAGTATGCTGATGTCATCAGTATTGACATCAGGATTGTATCGTCAGTATCAGGATTGTGAAAATTGTGTGTCTTACTGTTCCAAATTCTGAAGTTCATGTTATATAGTGGTTCAATTCTGAGTTTTGTTAAGTCTGTGTTAGCAAGTGTTATTACATGCATACTGATAATTTATATCATTATTCATGTGAGCCAATAAACAACGATAGACAAGTAGATATTAAGAAACCTTGTATTTTCATTAATCAAAAGCATTACATACATGGAAATGAAATATAATTCTTCTTTTTGTCTAACTACTACTGATAATTCTATTCTTGTCTAAAGTTGTTGATGCTTCAATCCTCAACGATCGACTTCAGGACAAGGAGCATCTCAAGAATGAATTCCTTGTTTGGGCGACTTGAATGAGAGCAGCTGACTCATCTTCATGCTTATTGAAGAAGATGAATAGCATCTCCATCAAGATCAACCTCAGACTCTTCGCCAAATTCTTCATCCTCAAGGTGTGAAGAGATTAGAGGAGGATTGTGTTGGTGTATACTGAAAATATTTATTTGAAGTATATACATTTATTTCTGGCCTATTTTATTGAGAATCATTTAAATGTTTACATGTTATCTAAATATTATATATTGTGAATAATCTAGTATCAAATGGGATACAGAATATTAGATTATTAAATACGGTTTATATAATATAAAAAGGTTCACAGCACAGGTGGAGTTAGACAATCCACTGGAATGGCTGTAGTATTATTTAGATTAGTTTATATTGACTAATAAATAATACTAGTATACTTTGTGTATATTGAACAGGATCAAATTTAGAATTGTTCCCTTATACTGATTAAGAAGGTGAACTAAGATTCTATGTTATTATTAATGCTTAGGTTCTTAATCCAGACATAGTAATTGACACGTGTATATTATTTACATGCTTTGATTTATATATGAAATAATTCTTTTGATTTATTTCATTATATTTTGGGTGATGAAATAATATATATGGTGAATATTATTTATTGAAGGAATCCATGTCCTGATAATATTCGGGTTAATGATGTCCCCTTGAAAGCTCAAAAAGATTTAATTATGTGAAACCCTGCAGGTGGATTTATTCCGGCATAATTAAATAAAGGTTGAGTGGATGATCAAGGATAAAAGATATTAATTAAATGAATTATCAGTAATTTATTTAATTAATGGACATGCGATATTTTAAACATGGGGAATTTAATAAGCAAATAATATTGGAACCGAATTAATTAATTAAATTACGGTATTAGGAAAGGTAGTGCAAATATTAATTCTTTAGTGGATTGAATTAATATTTAATTACATTGGGCTAGGCTCAAGATGTAATTAGAAGGCCCAACCTAATTGTCCATGATCCCTATTGTAGCCTATATATATTCTTATTCTCTTCTTGCTGGGGGGTGGTCGAAAAAATTTGGTAGCCACCCAGGAGCAAGAAGAGAGGTTAACTTGAGAAGACGAAGGCCACACTTCGCTCAAGGGAATTTGGGAATACAATAGAAGAGCGTGGAATCAACCGTTAACAAGGTAATTTTTCTATTCGTACTCGTTAATTTATTGTATCAAAAATCGCAGTGTCAAGATCTGATTGTCCCAACAATTGGTATCAAGAGCCTGGTTCATTGGTTCTGCGAATTTTGATACGATGTCCATGTCGTAATTATATATGCATGTATATAGTGGTGTGCTTGGATAATAATCTTTTGCAGGTTGTTTAGTATCCACTATTATGGCCATGTAATTTTAATTATGTGTTTGGATCCCACGTGGTTTAATCGTGGTTAATTTTTTGTTTGGATTCCACGTGGTTTATCGTGGTTGTAAAACACGAGGGTTGATCGTGTTAGAATAGATTTACAAAATTAGTTTTGTATTAGATCTATTTTTTTGTAATTGTTTGTTGGATTTTATTAAGATCCGGATATTTTGTAACAATTACGTGCGATCGGAAATCGAAACGGAGAAAAAAATTTGTCCGCTGCGTAGCTGCTGGTTCTATTTGTTTTTGAATTATGTCGATAGATGTGGAAGAAACAAGTCTCTGCACGAACAGTAACAGGAAACAATGGCGCAGAAAAAATAAAATTTGCTGAAGGGATGTAACGCAGGTCTGTCCTGCGTTACAGGATGTAACAGGTGTGTAACGCAGGACGGGAATGCGCGATAGTGCTATACTGCGGTGTAACACATCAGTGTAATGCGCAACAGGTTTGAGCAGTGTGTAACGCAGTTAAGACATGCGTTACTGTCTCTGGAATGCAGAAATTTTTTTTACTGTAGATGCAAGCATGGTGCGGCTGTTTCGAGGCTGCAGCTTCGTGAAAATATTTAGGGGCCATAATAGTGGATTTAATTATTGTTTTAATTTTTATTTTTGCTATTTAATTTTTTAATTATTGCTTTAAATAATTATTATGTGTGTTGTTAATTATGTGTGTAATTTTTAATTACATGTTTAACATAATTAGGACGACATGGACATAGATTTTTATTTATTGCTTTAATTAAATGTTATATGTTGTTAAATTATGTTTGTATTTTGAATGCATGTGAGACATAATTGCAACGACATAGGTCCCATTTAATTTTAAAATTCCTCAATTTTTTTAATAAAAATTCTAAGTGGGTGAGGGAATTAATTAGGAATTAAATCCCATGGTCTCCATTATTGTTTGTATGTAATTTAACACCGAGACGAATATAAATTATATACATGCCACCCATCGTGGCGTATGATTTATGGTGTCAGGTAGTGTTATGGATATTACTAGAACAAACTTCCTAAATTAATTACGAATATTGAAAGGTATATATGCCACCCAACGTGGCGTACCAAGTTTCATAGAATTCGATTAATTAGAAGGGTGCTAATGATTGAATATAGATTTTCAATATAGAGAGAAAGGATGATTCTGTCTAGAAAGGGGTCTTAAGTGATGCCTCTTGACAATGCTCCCCCCGATCTGGGAATTATCCTATTATCGATTATTGATTTGAAATATTTAATGGTGGTATCCGGTCTTTTTAGTAATTTAAGATTTAATAATGGTATACACTTAGTTATGAAAAATAATATATAGTCCACCCTAACGTGGCGTATTATTTAGTAATAGGACCGAAGTAATATTTAAACGAATTTAAGTGGTATATATGTCATCCATCGTGGCGTACCAGATAATTATGGTGTTTAAATATTAGTGCATTAATTTTAATTAATTGTTAGAGGAAACCAATAGGATTTAAGATTTATGCAACTATCTGATTATGTGTTACATGTATGATTCTCAGGATTAGATCACTATGGGCTTTAATCCACTATTCACCATACTTAAGGATAACAAACTTACTGGACCGAACTATATTGAATGGAAACGTAATTTGGACATAGTGTTGACTGCTGAGGAGTACAAATTTTGTACTTATGAACCCAAGCCAGACCAGCCTGCTGAAGATGCTCCTGAAAGTGAGAAGGAGTATTATAAGCGGTGGATTAAGGCTGATGAGATGTCGCGATGTTACATTCTGGCAGCAATGTCGGGTGTTTTGCAGCATCAGCATCAGGCTATGCCCACTGCTTCAGATATGCTCTTTAATCTCAAGGAACTTTTTGGAGAACAGAATAGGGCTGTTAGGCAAGTAGCAATGAAGGCTTTAATGAACACTCAGATGGTTGAAGGAACACCTGTAAGGGATCATGTTCATCTGAATGAGATGGAGATCCTTGGTGCTGATATTGATGGGGAAACCCAGATCGATATCATCCTTATGAGCTTGCCCAAAAGTTTTGAGCAGTTCCGCTTGAATTACACCATGAACAAAAGGATGTATAGTCTCGCGGAACTTCTGACAGAACTTCAGGCAGCTGAAGGACTCTTTAAGCAGAATGTTCAAGTGAATGTGGCCGAGAAAGCTTCTTCATCTAAGCCGAAAGGTAAGAAGAAGAAAAAGACTCAGACACAGAAAGCTGGAAAGATTGCTAATGCAGTGGGAGTTCAAGGTGGTGTGAAAAAGCCTAAGGGCAAGTGCTTCAGGTGCAAGCAGTCAGGTCACTGGAAACAGGATTGTCCTCTTCCTAAGAAGACAAACAATACTGGTATGTCTCTTTCTCTAGTTACAGAAACATATATAGCGGCTATATCTACGAGCACTTGGTGTGTAGATACAGGAGCCACTGACCATGTTTGTAACTCTATGTAGGGGTTCCAGCAATCCAGAATGCTTAGAGATGGCGAGATATATGTGTTCATGGGAGATGCTACAAAAGTAGCAGTAGTTGCAGTTGGAATAATTACATTGTCTTTTGGCGATGATAGGATTTTAGTTTTGAACAATTGTCTTTATGTACCTTCGTTTAGAAGGAATTCAATTTCGGTTTCTAAACTTGCCATGGATGGTTATAATGTTTGTTTGGATCGTAATGTTTCTATTATGATGAATAAATGAGTTATATGTTCTGGTACATTGCAAGACAATTTATATATTATTAATCCTATCCAACCAATGCTGCAACATAAGGAAACTAATAACATTCTTTCTAGCTCAAATAAAAGAAAGAAACCTTCTGAATTGAACCAAACATATCTTTGGCACTTAAGATTAGGTCATATTAACTTGAGGAGGATTCAAAGACTGGTAGTAGATGGGCCATTAGGCTCGTTGGCAGTGGAGCCATTTCCAGTTTGCGAATCCTGCTTGGAAGGTAAGATGACTAATAGGCCTTTTAAAGCAAAGGGGAATAGAGCTAAAGAAGTGTTAGAATTGGTTCATACTGATTTATGTGGACCTATGAGTATCCAAGCAAGAGGAGGTTATGAGTATTTTGTCACTTTCATTGACGATTATTCTAGATATGGGTACATTTATTTGTTGCGCCGTAAGTCTGAGTGCTTTGAAAAATTCAAAGAGTACAAAGCAAGTGCGGAGAAGCGACATCTTGGAAAATGTATCAAGTCACTACGATCAGATCGTGGTGGCGAATACTTGCTTGGAGAATTTAGGGAATATTTATCAGAAAATGGGATTGCATCCCAGTTGTCTGCACCTGGCACACCTCAGCAGAATGGTGTAGCAGAGAGAAGGAATCGGACTCTTTTAGAGAGTGTTAGATCGATGATGAGTTATTCAGATTTACCCAAGTCGTTTTGGGGATATGCTATAGAAACAGCGGCTTACCTTCTGAACTTGGTACCTTCTAAGTCGGTTCCCAAGACTCTAATAGAATTGTGGACTGGTAGCAAACCAAGTCTAAGACATATTCGGATTTGGGGTTGTCCAGCACATGTGCTGAACAAGAACGCGACTAAGTTAGAATCTCGTACAGAAGTAAGGCTGTTTGTAGACTATCCCATGGGAACGAAAGGTTATTCATTTTATAGTCCTAGGGATCGAGATATCATTGTTAGCACCAATGCTAGATTCTTAGAAGAAGACTATATAATGAAACACAAATCCATGAGTAGTATCGTTTTAGAGGAACTAGTGGGAGGGACAGATAATCCCCAAGTGCCAATAGTACAAGTAGATCAACCACAAGAAAATACACAACCTGTCACTAATACCACACCGGTGCTTCGTCGTAGTGGGAGGGTTGTTCAACAACCTGATAGATTCATGTTTTTGGGAGAGTCCTCGGACTTGGTCCTTGGTGAACATGATGAGGATCCCAGGACATACGAAGAAGCAATTCTAGATAAAGATACAGATCTTTGGCAAAAGGCAATGGAATCTGAGATGGAATCTACGTATTCTAATCAAGTTTGGGAGCTCATGGAACCACCCAAAGGTGTAAAACCCATTGGATGTATGTGGATCTACAAGAAGAAAAGAGGATCTGACAAAAAGGTGAAAGCCTGGAAAGCACGACTTGTTGCGAAAGGGTATACTCAGAAAGAAGGGATCGATTATAAGGAAACCTTTTCACCGGTTGTTATGCTTAAGTCGATCCGGATTCTTTTATCTATAGCAGCTCATCTCGATTATGAGATTTGGCAAATGGATGTCAAGACAGCTTTCCTTAATGGAAGTCTTGAGGAAACCATCTATATGCAACAACCAAAAGGATTCATTAAGGAAGGCCAAGAGCATCTTGTTTGTAAGCTTAAGAGGTCTATTTATGGGCTAAAACAAGCTTCTAGGGACTGGAATATTCGTTTTGATCAGGCAGTCCAGTCATATGGATTTGATCAAAGTCCAAGCGAATCATGTGTGTATAAGAGAAGTGAGGGTAATGCAGTGGTTTTTCTAGTACTGTATGTAGATGACATTTTACTCATTGGAAACAATGTTAAGATGTTGTCATCAGTAAAGGCATGGTTGTTCAAACAATTTGAAATGAAGGACTTAGGTGAAGCGGCATACATCCTTGGGATCAAAGTAATAAGGGATCGCAAGAAAAAGATGTTGGCTTTATCTCAAGAGCCCTACATTGATGAAGTATTAGCTCGTTTTAACATGCAGAACTCTAAGAAAGGTTTTCTACCTTTTAAGCATGGAGTGGCTCTATCCAAGGAGCAGTGTCCTTCGACACCTAAGGATATAGAGAGCATGAAAGAAGTTCCTTATGCTTCAGCATGTGGAAGCTTAATGTATGCTATGTTATGTACGAGGCCTGACATCTGCTTTGCTGTAGGCATGGTTAGTAGATATCAGTCGAACCCAGGTCAGGAACATTGGAGTGCAGTAAAAACTATACTCAAGTACCTGAGAAGGACTAAGGATTATATGTTAATTTACAAGGCCTCAGATCTATTTCCTTTGGGATATACTGATTCATATTTCCAATCAGATAGGGATAAGAGGAAATCGACCTTGGGATATGTTTTTACTTTGGGAGGTGGAGCCGTTATATGGAGGAGTGTAAAGTAGAAATGCATTGCAGACTCTACCATGGAAGCCGAGTACGTGGCGGCCTCTGAGGCTGCAAAGGAGGCTATATGGTTTAGGAACTTCCTTTTGGACTTGGATGTGGTACCTAATTTGCCTAGGAGCTTGACAGTGTATTGTGATAACATTGGTGCTGTGGCAAATTCGAAGGAACCGCGAGATCACAAAGTAGCTAAACATATTGAACGTAAGTATCATCTCATACGAGGAATCGTAAAGCGAGGAGATATAGTTGTGGCTCACATATCATCAGAAGACAACCGGGCAGATCCTTTCACAAAGAGTTTGCCAGCCAAGGTTTTTGACAGGCATGTGGAAGCGATAGGAGTCAGATGGATGACACATAGTTTTTTGTGTAATAGTGGATTAAATAAACACTGATATACTCATGGAATATTTTGAGTATAAGTGGGAGATTGTTGGTGTATACTGAAAATATTTATTTGAAGTATATACATTTATTTCTGGCCTATTTTATTGAGAATCATTTAAATGTTTACATGTTGTCTAAATATTATATATTGTGAATAATCTAGTATCAAATGGGATACAGAATATTAGATTATTAAATACGGTTTATATAATATAAAAAGGTTCACAGCACAGGTGGAGTTAGACAATCCACTGGAATGGCTGTAGTATTATTTAGATTAGTTTATATTGACTAATAAATAATACTAGTATACTTTGTGTATATTGAACAGGATTAAATTTAGAATTGTTCCCTTATACTGATTAAGAAGGTGAACTAAGATTCTATGTTATTATTAATGCTTAGGTTCTTAATCCAAATATAGTAATTGACACGTGTATATTATTTACATGCTTTGATTTATATATGAAATAATTCTTTTGATTTATTTCATTATATTTTGGGTGATGAAATAATATATATGGTGAATATTATTTATTGAAGGAATCCATGTCCTGATAATATTCGGTTTAATGATGTCCCCTTGAAAGCTCAAAAAGATTTAATTATGTGAAACCCTGCAGGTGGATTTATTCCGGCATAATTAAATAAAGGTTGAGTGGATGATCAAGGATAAAAGATATTAATTAAATGAATTATCAGTAATTTATTTAATTAATGGACATGCGATATTTTAAACATGGGGAATTTAATAAGCAAATAATATTGGAACCGAATTAATTAATTAAATTACGGTATTAGGAAAGGTAGTGCAAATATTAATTCTTTAGTGGATTGAATTAATATTTAATTACATTGGGCTAGGCTCAAGATGTAATTAGAAGGCCCAACCTAATTGTCCATGATCCCTATTGTAGCCTATATATATTCTTATTCTCTTCTTGCTGGGGGGGTGGTCGAAAAAATTTGGTAGCCACCCAGGAGCAAGAAGAGAGGTTAACTTGAGAAGACGAAGGCCACACTTCGCTCAAGGGAATTTTGGAATACAATAGAAGAGCGTGGAATCAACCGTTAACAAGGTGATTTTTCTATTCGTACTCGTTAATTTATTGTATCAAAAATCGCAGTGTCAAGATCTGATTGTCCCAACAGATTGTTTCCAACTGGTAGATGTTTTAGAGGAGATTTGTGGAAATCATCTGGGTTAAGATTAACCATATTTGACTTGTTGAGAAAAGTTATCTCTTCTAAGAGATAGTTCACTTGCTCCTGATCATCAAGAGTAAAGAACTTCTCAGTGGTAATGAACCAAAAGCTAGGGTTCATATGAAGATTTAGGTTGAAAGCCATGATGGAAAGAGAAAAGAATGAAAAGGTTTTGAAAAATGGCATAAGACATCAGTTTCTTTTATAGAAAGACGTGGGAAGCTGAACAGTCATTTGGGAGATATCAATGCATTCAGCCATAATTATACGTGACTGTATTTCTTGTATTTTCAAGAAATATTGAATGAATTTAACCAATTGATTTTGTTATTTTTTTTCAGGAAAAAGAAAATGCCATGTGGAAACTCTATTTAGTCTCTAGAATCAGGATGATATTGATCAGGAATACGAGTGTGTTCACATCATGATTAGTAATTCTTTTTATTCAAAAATCACATTGAATTGTGTGATTATTCTGATGAGTAGATCACATCAGGAAGAGGAAACTGATCAGTATTGATTTTTATCTTGTTTTTACCTTGACTTATTTACTTGAAATCATTTTTGGATTTTATTTTTCAAAAGTCATGGGTAACTGCATTTTTCAGGGACTGACACCTGTCAACCTACGTGTCAACGTGGGATAATGGGTCTGAAGAATTTTTGAAATATAATTATTTTGACACTCTAATCGTGTAATTGCTTTCTCTAATTTCATTCTCTAAAGCAAAAACACTCTCGAGTTTTCAAAATCACTAATCAATTTCAAAGATTTCTTAAGTTCTTTTCAGATCAAAATGGCAACTCAAAGAAGACTACCCAAATCAGTAGCTTTCAAGTTTGGTGACTATGATTTTATGATGAACAATCATGTTGCAGCTATCACCAACAAGGAAGGGGTGTCAACTGATTTTCACCCGATAATGGACTTTATGGCGAAAGGACCATTAAGCTATGTCTTGACAACATCTCCACAAATTAATCAAGTAGCTGTTTCACAAGCTTGGGAGAATGCTGAGGTAATTGACTCTACTCATAGTCAATCAGGTAAGATTGTTCTACACCTAGGACAAGACTCATTTGATCTTACTGAATCTGTTATTAATTCAGTACTTCGCTCACCTGTTAGTACGAATTTTGAGAATGTACCATCTGATGATGATGTGAGAACTATGTTATCTAAATTAGGTTCTGATGGACCTCTAGATAACATGAGCCAGTTAAATAGATCCTTTCTTAGGAAAGAATGGTCTTTCTTCTTTGATCAAATTGCTAAATGTTTTACTGGTAAATGTAGTTCTTTTCAACAAATTACAGCTGTTACATCACATATTGCATATGCTTTGCTTTATAACAGAGTAATTAATTTTGGTCACATTATCTAAAGTTAGATGTGTATTAAACTTGGGTCAAGAGATCATGACAGGAATATGGTTTATTATCACAGATTCATGCAACTGTTTATTAACCATTTCATTCCTAATGTTGAAGCTAGATTTGGTAGAGAGTATTGTGTTTCTTCTTATGTACAGCAAAAGAGAATTTTCTCTGACATTACAAAGAAGGACAGTGAAAAGAATCTAGATGAAATACCTGCTTTACACTATCCAAATCATGTTCTGGTACTTCTAAGAACTCATCTTCCTACTATCTATAATTCTTCTTTCTTTGGTGGTGAAATGACTCAGGAATCTCAATTGGAGGAGAACCCCCCTGTGTCTATCCAAGTAGCCAAAAACATTACAGTCTCTGAAACAATTCTAGAACCAAATTTTGATCCACATCCTATTGTTTCAAAGAAGCCAACCTCTGGTGTTTCTTAAAAGACATCAGTTGTAAGGAAGAGAAGATTTGTCATTTCAAGTAGTAGTTCTAGTGAAGATGATGATAATATATCTCTTACTGAGAGAGCAGAATTGAAGGCTGCAATTCAACTTTCTAAGCTAGGACAAAGAGATGGAACACCTAGTCATAGCCAGGCTGCAGTCTCTCAAAAGGCTGTAGTTCTTAAAAAGGGAAAACAGATACTGGATACTGTCTCTCAAAAGACTGTGTCTATTGAAAGAGGATCTCATCCCAAGATCACTTCTGTGTCTACACCTCTTGAGTCTTCTCAAGACAAATCTGTTGTTCACTATACTAGGAGAACAAGGAGAAAGATTCATTTGTCACCTACACACATAGTGTCAAGTACAACTAACATTATGCAGGTCTCTACAAATAATGTTATATCCAAGTCAGTATCTGGAAAGAGAGATCTGGATCTTGATTCTTCATGGGAAACTACATTGACATATAGACTGGCTATGGAACTTATTTCTCTGAAAGTGAAGCTTTCCAGGCCTGTTCTAGATTTTTTTTATTGAAAGAGTTCCTAAACTCTTATTTCCTGAAGAATATGGACTGTTACATCAAAGGCTTGATTTAATGAAGACATACTTCTATGTATCAGTCAGAAAGGAGTTACACAAGAAATTTGGACTTCCTAAGCATGTTGCACTTCAATCACTTCATGCATATTTATTTGATGAGGATGTCATTGTTGAAGATGCTTCAGCTCAAGGTGAACAAGAGGAGGTAGTTGATAGAGGGAAGCAGTCAACAGAAGATACTATTGCACCAGTGGTGAATAGTAGAATAGATCATATCACAGGTACTGCAACATAAGAACCATCTAGTCAGAGGTTGGATGACTCAGGAATTGTGATTGATGATGCTGACAGGTCTTCTGTGATGACTGAAATTGCAAGTGAGAAACCCTATGATATGGGAGGAATGACTTTGATTGATTTTTCTGAAGATCAAACCAATACTGTTCTTTCAGAGTCTACCCACCTTGAGGGTGTGTCTCAGCAACCAACACTTAAAGATGGTGGCATATTAGATATGGTGTCTAATGAAGTATTACTGAAGACATCAGAGTCTAGTGTAAAACCTGAAAGTGGTATACTGGAGCCTGTAGTTTCTGGAAAGAAAGTAGATGTTTGTAAGGGTTCAGAGACTATAGCAGCTCACTCCTTGGAGAAAACCTCAAGCTCCATGCCATATGAGGAACCCTCTCTACATGTGAGTTCAGGTATAAAAACTTATTCTAACCCCTATTTTTCTGTAGGTCATGAGAGCACTTATCCAAATTTGAGTGATACACTTGAAAAGATGGACATAGATCCACACACAGAGAGGCTGGCTCCTGACCAGGCAAAAGGAGAGGTAGAAAGAGTGTTGACTTTAGATAGTCAAAGTGAGAATGAGGGTATGGATGATCAACTCCATAGTGAGGGAGAGAAAATTAGGAAATCACCATCGTTTGATTTCCGGGATCAGGTTTTTCCTGAATCTTGGTCTGAAAATCTTGGTATGGATGCTGGTACTTATTCTTTTATCAAGATGTATGAGAAGCATGACTTAGCACATCACAATGCAAAGCCAGAAGTTAAAGCTCAGAAACAGAAAGAAAGGCTTGCAGAGATCATTAACAGAAGAGGTGAAAGGCTAAGACAAATTTCTACTCAACCAGTACCAAAAGAAATTCCTAATTATCCTAGTATTCCTTTGTTTGTACTTCCAATTTCAGCTAGAATTGAAACATCAACAATATCTGATCAATCTAAGGAGGAGTCAGGATTTGTAGATGTTAGTACACAGAATACTGGTGAAGGACAGGATGATCATATTTCAGCTCCAGATCAGAAAGATGAAGGTGTTCGTACTTCTACTCAAGTATTATTACTTGGATATCATTCTCAACAGGCAACTTCTTCTACAAGACTTGAAGAAAATGTTCTTTCTGCATCTGAATCTGAAGATACAACAAGCACTTCCGACATTGAAGTCAATTCTGAAATTCTTAAGAACATTCAGAAATCTCAAAGTGATATTCAATCGAGACTTCAAATTCTTGAAAATAACCAAGTCACTATTATGGAAAATCAAGCAGTTCTGATGAATCTCATTTGTTCTGTTACTGAATCTCTGGGAATTAATGTTGCTGATGTCAAAAAGGGGGAGATAAAGACAATTCAGAGACAACAACAACAGACTGGGGGAGATAAACAGACTGGGAACAGAACTAAGGGTGATAGAGTTGGTAAATTTCATTATGGGAGTGGTAAAGGAAAAGAAGCATCAAATAGTTGAATTCTTTCTTCTAAGTACTAGATACATGTCTACATCTGAAGAAGGAGGCACTTAACTTCATGATCTTGAATTCATAAATTCTATTCTGGTTGTATTGTTATATGTTTTGACATCTACAACTTAGATTTATGCTTCAGATTCTAAAGCATAAATAGGGGAGATTGTTAGGAATAATTCATAAGTTGTGATGTTAAGAATAGAATTTTGCTAATACTTCTTGTATATCCTGATCTTATAAAGGATTTAGCACTTTGTTTAGGATATATGTGTTAAACAGTAATCTGTAGAATTTAGTCAGGAATAGTGCGTCAGAGACTACATGTCAGGAACAGTGTATCGGGGACTACATGTCAGGAACAGATGACCAGATCCTGATACAGCAAGTCAGATCCTGATCAAATACCGATGGGATAATCAGATCCTGATGCAATGGGAAATCCTGATATCAGTCATGTTACTGATGATGTCAGTCGTATTACTGATGATGTCATTATGGATGCTACAGAAACTGGCAAGTGCTATAAAACAGGATCTTTGTTTTGGAAAACAAGCAAGAAGATATCGTGAAGGAAACGAATTCTCTATTGATGGAAACTATCAATTGGACGGTAGAACATTGTCATAGATAGATTATAATTCTGTTATTAGTTGATAGGTAGCATTATAAACACTCTCTCTATATCATTGTAAACAGAGTTCATGCGTAAGTGAGCAAGTGAGTTCGTAAGATTTGTATTCGAGAGTTCGAAACAAACAGAGAGAGAGAGATTTATATTGTCAGCAGTTGCTAAAGGTATTGTACACCTTTGGTAGAGTTTGTATTTGATTATTTTAATACAAACAAAGTTTGATTCATTCGTTTATTCTTGTTCATATAATCAAGCAAAAATCAGACATGATTATATAACTTGTATTCAACCCCCCTTCTACAAGTTATTCGAGTTAACAAAGAGGGAAGATATATAAATATTAAAGAGTTAGACTACGTTAAGACAAATATAAATCAAGTATATTAATTTATATAAATATTCGGTATGGCCGAATATAAATAAAATTAAATATATAATCTACTTGTGTAAAACAACACAAATAAATACGAGAGAGAGAGAGAGAGCGAGTTAAAAATATTCCAAAAAATATTAAACAAGCTACTAACTCAAGGTATACAAATGTTTAAACACTTGTATTGAAATATTATAAGACCTAGATCAACAATGAAATGGTCGAAAATAATATTTCTTAGCTAAAAGGGCTTGATTTATCGAAGGTAGAGCGAGTTGCTTATATTCGGAAGAATATAGAACAAGCTACTTAAGATCGACAAATACTAGTGTTATCACAACAACACTTGTATATGGCTTTGTATATAGCTTAATATATATATATATATAGCTCGTCTAAACGAGGGACGCTATTACGCGTTAATGCTAGTGCGGAAAGAATATAAAATGCGTGAATGTAAAACACACACGAACAATAAATTAAGCACACCACACACAAGCATATAAACACAACTCACACGACGTAAAAGTAACTCGCTTATCTATAGGATAAAACGAGGGCCACTATTATGCGTTAAACTAGTGCGAGAAAATGTAAACACGTAATAGAATAATTTGGTCGAATAAAATCAAGCAAATAGCCGAATTATTTGAACTAAATTTCGGTTAAGAAATGAGTTCAAGATGCTTGGTTTAGTCCTTAAATATTTGAGTCCAATTCAGGTTCAAGGAACTATTATAAACCAAGATAAGAAACTTTCTTTTGATTTAAAGATAACAAGTTTAGACAACTTGTTGAAGATTCAACAACATGACTTTACTTACTATGGCTTTTTGTCATAGTAGCATGGCATCAAAGGAGCGTTACGAGTACGCCGTTTCCGTCATTAATCGGGAAACCAAAATTCTTGAAAATATGGGAGTTGATGGAATTGAACAAGTAAGGAGTGAAGTTGGCACAAAATCAACTCAAGAAGGTGGTACTCAACAATATCATAATGGAGAAGTGCAACCCTAGCACATCCAGCATAAAAACCCTCCCAATCCTCATCTGGACCCTCGTCATCAGAATCCCAGAAGTGATCATAAGGGGTCCAATTAACACTATCCCCTGCAACTCCATCAAACTCACCCCGGTAGTGTGGCAAGCTATGATGAGGCCCCTTACTAACATGACGTCTACTCCGTTTACCCAACACGACAGGCTCATCAAACAACTCATCCTCCGCCTCCTCAAGCAACTCATCCTCAACTAACTTCCCCTTCCCCTTCGCCTTTGCCTTACCCTTTCCCTTCTTCTTCCCCTCAACAGTCTCCTCCTTCTCAGTACCCTCCTCCTCCTCCTTAGTAACAGTATCTCCCCCCTTTTTCGGCGGCCTGGACCTAGCCCAATACTCAGCAACGGGAAAATTATCCCGTGTGGGATCTGGAATAGGAAGCCCAATATCAAACCTCTCATAAGACCATATCATCAACAGAAGCAAACAACCACTAACACTCTGGGCTCCCTTCTTTGATGCATGCTCAAGACCCCAGTATAAGTATGCTAATACTGCAGACCCCCAAGAATATGTGTGAATACTATCCAAGTATAAGAGAGGGGCAATGTACCTCGGATGCACCACATTCCTACTACTAGTAGGAAACAAAACTGACCCCACAACCATCATCAAGTACGCCTTTGTGTGTAGAACAATCCTGTCCGGGTCATCACCAGGATCCCCCCATACCTAGAATGCAACCAAGTATACTTGATGCCTCCTCTACCATATGCCCTCTAGACCTCCGCCTCTGAAAGCTCCTCAAACCAATTTCTAGCAAAATATGATGGAGGTTGGTTGATTGCACGCCCAACCAACGGCTGACCAATAGTAGGCAATCCCAAAATATAATGGACATCCTGTAATGTGACTGTCATCTCACCCTGCCTCATGAAGAAAGTATTAGTCTCGGGGCACCACCGCTCCACGAAGGCTGTGATGAGTGCAGTATCTTTCTGAAGCACCACTTCGGTATTACAAAACAACCCAAATCCAGTCATGCGCAACAGGACCTTCTGAGCATCGTTTAAAACCCAGCTGCGCATCAACTTATCACCACAAAAACACTGTAAGGTGCCCCTGTCAACACCCTCCCAAGCATCCTGACTCACATGATACACATTATTGAATATAACCGTCTGACTGAGAGGGCCCGGCAATACCTCCTCTAACTTGAAACATCAACAATTTGCAGATTTTTACGAACAAAGAAAGCACGAAATTCTATGTTTAATCAAATAATTGAGACAAGTATAAGGTATGCAATAACGAAATAAACACCACAGTAATAGCTCGGTAATAATAAAGGAAATCAGGTTAACATCTTAAGCTTATGCAGTGAAAAATAAAATTATTATTTCACATATACTGATTCCATGTCTAGCCGTTAATCCTATACTTTTGCAGCACTTTTGCAGCACTGGAACATCAGTTGCAGTGAGCTTTACAGTTATGGCCTTGATTTTGAATGGCAGAACATCTAACTCGGTAACTCAGTACATCAAACTCAGCGGCGAACCAAAACAAAGAAATAAAAGTCAAAACAGGGGTTCGGGATTCGAAAAAGAACAAAAAAATAGAAGGCCTGTTTATTGCATAGTATGAATACATACAAACACCCAATTCATACCAGGGGAATTAATTCGGGGAATTAATTCGAATTATACCAACGCATACACTCGATTAAAAAAATTATTTCGAATTATTTAAATTAATTCGAAATTATACATACAAACACTGAATTCATACCTATGCATTCAAATTAACATACATTTGAACACTAATAAATCAATACAATCGAATTCGAACCCTATTCAAGCAATGTAATCAGAACCCTAACCCTAAAGCCCCAATTTTTTCCCTAATCAGAACCCTAACCCTAAATCCCCAATTGAAAACCCTAAATTTGACATACCTTTCTTCGTAATCCTTCCTTCCACCCTCCATTCTTCGAATCTGAGCAAAACCAGCAAAATTGCAACAATTCCAGCACAAATCGCACTGTTTATCGCACCTAATCGCACACAGTTTAGATTTGATGATGATGTTGGTTATACGGGTTAAAAACGGGTTAATTGGTGTATAATAGAGTTCCAGTCGTTCCGCATTTTTTTTACGCGGAAGGCTTTGTCGTTCCGCAGAAAATAAGCGTGGATCAGTATCGTTCCGCGGATATTTAGCGCGGACCGGACGAAATTTTTTTTAAATCCTGGCCGTTGGATCAACGATCCAACGGCCAGGACACAGATTAGTTGATCCAACGGCCAGGACACAGATTGTTAAATAAACGGTTGATTGTCAGTGACCAGGACCCAAAGATTATATGTGCAATATATTGTTCCCAAACTTTAAAAAATGTAACTCCAATTCTTAAACAACTGAGGTAAGTGAATAGTAGTTCACATTTCTAACTATTAATAAATAAATATATCTTACGAGGAATGACTAGCGGACCTTCAAGACATTTAATGTCAATGATATTAGTTATTAGCGTGCCATGGCAAGCCGCAACAACTATAGTTATTAGCGTGCCATGGCAAGCCGCAACAACTAGCGGACCTTCAGGATGATATAACGATATGCCACCCATTGTTTTTACACGTATAGTTTCAAATATCTATTAACAAGTATATATACTGATCTCCATAATAATATATTATTGTAGGTCATTTGGATCAATTGCCTTATATATGCTTACACTTTCCAACTTCAAGTCATCAAATATTCTACACAAGTATAGATAACTTCAACCATACATTTTAAAATCTTTTTTGTTATTCATTTCAATTGTTAGTACAGCTAAAATGTAAAACCTTGACACTGCATCGCATTACAGATATCTAAATAAAAGAGAAATCAAAGTTATCCAATGACAATAGATTAACATAGAACATTTACATATTTAATCAGGCAAGTATATATAAACTAATTATATAAAGAAATTAAGGAACTACATAAAACCATTTATATTAATCAGATTGATTGTCAAACAATTCTTTAATTATGTGAGAAAAATCTATATTGTATTAGGAATCACTTATTTATTTGTTAATATCTACAAGTGTGTGTAAAGAATGATTGTTGTAAACAACTCATCTTCCTAAAAAGTATACTAGCGTTCGATGCAGTGTCCGCCATATGATTAAACATTATATCAACATCGAGACAAAACCAATTAAGTTTGCTTGGATGCCATATTGTCCACATGGGAATGATCAACAACTATACTTCCCCGTTACCATTCATACACAAATTGGGATGTGATTCTATCGAGTATGGATATGTGGATGTAATTACATGATCCCTGCATATAATTGAAGGAATGTAGGGAAATTGAGTTACCACTCACCGATATCGAGGAGTAATCTGGGCACATCATCATCAGGCAATGCAAGAAGTTCAAATGCTCTCTCTGAAAGTTGTGCCTAAGTTTATTTTATTTCCATTATACGACATAGTAATATTGTCAGAATGATGAGCAATAATGTAAACATAAACAATGTGAATGACAAAAAATATAAAAAAAGAGGAATCTAAAATAAAAAAACCTGAATTTCCACAATACGAGAGGAGGATGTGTATTTACGAGCTTCAGTATCATCATAGAAGATCTCTGGTGGTGCTTGAAGTTCTGGCCTCGACATGGTTTCTTGTTTTGTTGATTATTTTCCTAAATTCAAAAGTTAAAACAAAATGAGTAGGCAGAAGAAAACCTGAAAGCAGGGATACGTATGAAAATCCTGAAAGTGAAGTATTGAGCAGTATTACAAATACTAGTATATATCTAAGAAGGAAGGCAATGGGTATATCCGGATTGTGAATCCAACATGATTTACTTGTGCACTTTTTTTGAAATAAATTGTACTTGCATTACTTAGAAATGATCACTTTCGAGTACATGATTGCAGGAGGAGTGACAAACCACTCTCCATAGCCTGACACAGTATTTGTACAGCATTTGCAAGCAAAAGGACCACACCATTCGCAGACTGATAATCGAACTACTAGCACTTGATCAACGTGCTTTAGTGATTTTGTCCAAGAAATGGCTTCTCGAAGGTCAATGGCTTCAACTTCTCGTGGTTACCAATTACCTTCTATCTGACAGCATCGAGCTCCAACCTGAGCTTTCTTCCAAACCTGGAGCAAATTCCGAGCTGCTGCCAACACACCTATCATGACAAAAACTAGAAAACACAACCAAAACATAAACCCCAAAAAATTGGGGACAAACATAAAACCCCAAACAATTGGGGACAACAACCCAAAAAATGGGTAGAGAAAATCAATTCGAAAAGTCAAAGATCTCGGATTGCCACCAAATTTTGATATGATGTTAAGCAGGAGATTTTGAGTCTAAGAAATGTGTTTATTTGATATGTCGAGTTCTAAATCAAAACAGATCTGAAAAGAACTTGAATGGGTTTTTCGAAATTTTTAGGAAAAAATTCCGATTTATGGATGGAATGAAGGGGGATGTGAAGGTGGGTGAATGCTTGGTTGGAGATGGAGGAGGGAGAAGGAGGAAGAAGGAGGATCGGAGTTAAAGAGTCCGGTCGACTCTCATTGAGAGAAAAGAAAGAGCGGTTTACTTGTGCACTTAGTAGTTTGAGTTGAAAAAGGCCACATCAGTGTTACAGAAATCGCTAATTGGACTAAATCGGTTGAGCTACCGATTTGCGATTTATCGGAAATCGGGGATTTATCGGAATGTTAAATCGGAAAAATCGGACGTACTTTAATATTATTTTTTCTATAATACTAGCTTATAACCCGTGCAATGCACGGCTTCTTTTTTAATATCTATAATTATATTAATTTTTTTAATTTTATATGTTAATAATTTACATATCAAATTTTGTTAAAAAATTGATATATATGAGATTTTACACATACGTTTTAATATTTGTACTCTATCTTGAATTGTTAAAATTTGATTTGGACGATTTTGCAGTCCACGTAAAATTAACAAAATAATCTTCAATTTACTGATGTTTTAACAATTATTTTCCAATTAAACCTACACAGAAACAAAAGAGAGAAGAAAATCGACGATTTTTTATGTTGAAAATTCTATTCGATTTATGAATTCTACGTATAATTCGTTTTGATTATCAAAATACCCTTGTTATTATTTGAAGATAGTTTTACTAACAACCAAAATAATTTTAATAATAAGTGTATGAGAGATTTTGTCCAAAATTTTGATAATCGGTAGTCTGATCCTTTATTGAACAAAATAAATAAGAAACGTAAGATCTTAAAATAAATAGAAGAAAACCATTTGATCTAGCAAAAAAGAAATATTTTATAATTTAATATGTTATAAACTAAAAAGTGTATTTATATTGAAATACGAAAAGGTGTATGTCAATGATTTAAATTATATATAATTAAGTTTTTTACATTGAATAACATTATCAATGTAAGTCTTCTACATTGAGTAGGATTAATGCAAAAAATCGTAATTATATTTTCTCATGAGATTCTAAGTGTCTCTATTTGAATAATAATTATTAAATTATCATTAAATTAAAGATATTTTATGAGTTTCGCTTGAATTTTAAAATCATCCAAACCAGATATCTAGATCTCAAGAAAGAACCCAAATAATAAATATGAATTTGTTTAAATACTAATAAATAAATAAATAAGATTCAATTGTAATACAACCTTCTTTAATTATATCGTTTAAAGATTATAATTTTCTTTTTAAAATTCAATTCTAATACAACCTTTTTAATTGTATCTTTTTTAGATTATAACTTTATTTTTAAAATTTACTTCCAAGGCAACCATTTCTAATCATATCATTTTTAGATTATAATTTCCTCTTTTAATATGATATAATCTTGATCTCCTATTTTTAAAGATATTAGATTTGACGGTTGAGATTATTTTGGTAGTATTATGAGTTTCGTTTGAATTGTAAAATCATCCAAAACAGATTTCTAGATCTCAAGATAGAGCCCAAATAATAAATATGAATTTGTTTAACTACTAATAAATAAATAAATAAAAGTCAATTGTAATACAACCTTTTTTAATTATATCCTTTCAAGATTATAATTCCTTTTTAAAATTCAATTCTAATACAACCTTTTTAATTTTATCCTTTTTAGATTATAATTTTATTTTTAAAATTTACTTATAAGGCAACCTTTTCTAATCATATCCTTTTTAGATTATAATTTCCTTTGTTGAGTATTGAATACAGTAAAAGAATACAGAGGGGGGTGAATGGATTCTTGAACTTTTCTTTGTTCTTGAATCTTTGCAGCAAGATATGTGTTGAGTGTGTGAGATATGTAAGTGCGGATAACAAAGACAAACACAACACTAATATCACTTTAATCTAATATTTTATTAGATAAAGATTTTGCTACAATCTGTGAATACAAATGATAGTATTCTCAGCTACGTTTTTCTCAGAGAGATATTTCTTGTGATGTATATGAAAAACTTATCTCCTCTCAGCTAAGGAAGTGAGACTGTATCCTTATAGACATGGATACACCTACTTACTACAAATAAGGTAGGTAAACAAAATACTTTCCAGTCTGTCTATCTCATTTGAGTAAGAGTCCAAACGGCTACAGATTTGACTTTGCAAAGCCTGTTCAGATCCACTTCTTTAGCTCCTTGTCCCTTTGTCTTATCTCTCCAAGCTTCTTTGTAGGCTTTCCAATGTGCTTTATAGTACATAGTCAAATAAAGCGTCTTGGCTTGTTGCAAGTTTCTGACTTGTACAATTCTTCAGTATTTTGTCTCCAAGAATGTATTCGAGAAGTGGCTAAGTGAATGATTCGAGAACTAGAATTGACTTAATCGATAACTCTGAGTTCTCGAATAGTGTTATATTGACATATCAAATCACTTCTCGAATAGCTCTTTTTTCTGGGAGTCCCTGAGATATCGAATAGAACATTTTGACATATCGAATCCCTGAGATGTCGAATAGCATCTTGAGTCTTTGAGATATCGAATAGAGCATTGACTTGTTGACCCTTTTGAGAACTCGAATATCACCTTTGACCTGTTAACTCCTTGAGTTCTCGAACAGAGTAATAGACATATCGAATCTCTGAGATATCGAATGAGATATCGAACAGTGTATTCAGAGATATCGAATAGTGTCTTCTGAGATATCGAATCCCTGACTTCTCGAATGCTAGACTTCTCGAATTGGTACTTAGGCAAATTCTTCATTTCTTCAAATCCCAACTGTGATTATTTGGCAGCCTTTATCTCCTTGCTTGAGGCATGAACCTTGGAACTTCTTTCAAGCATTATTCTTGACTTAATAGGTACATTTACACATCTAGATTTTGATGCCTATTACAAGTACAAAACCAGTAGAAACTCTACAACTAGAGGTTACCTCAGTTAAGAGGTCATGTAAGTAATGCATAGCATTACAAATAACTTAGGCTTGTTATAAGATGTATTCAGGCATGCCTCTGTGACTAACATCCTTTAATATGATATAATCTTGATCGTCTATTTTTAAAGATATTAGATTCGACGGTTGAGATTATTTTTGTAGTACAGTGACGAAATTTATGGATAAGATCTCTCTTATGCTTATTATATATAATGATATAATAATTCATAACTCGTGCAATGCATGGCTCCTTTTTTAATATCTATAATTATATTAATTTTTTAAAATTTTAAATGTTATTAATTTACATATTAAATTATTGTTAAAAAATTGATATATATATATATATATATATATATATATATAAGATTTTACACGTTCGATTTAATATTATACTCTATCTTGAATTCTTAAAATTTGATTTGGACGATTACAGCTCACGTAAAATTAACAAAATAATCTTTAATTTATTGATGGTTCAATAATTGTTTTCTAATTAAATCTACGCAGAAACAAAAAAGAAAAGAAATTGATAATTTTTTACGCTGAAAATTCTATTTTATTTATGAATTCTACTTATAATTCATTTTGATTATCAAAATATCCTTATAATTATTCGAAGATAATTCTACTAACAACTAAATACAATTTTAATAATAAGTGTAGGAGGATTTTGTCCAAATTTTTGATAATCGGTAGTCTGGTCCTCCGTACGACAAAAATCTTAAAATAAATAGATGAAAATCGTTGGATGTAGCATTAAAAAATATTTTATATTTTAATTTGTTATAAAATAAAAAGTGTATTTATATTGAAGTACGAAAATGTATATGTCAATTATTTGAATCATATATAATTAGGTTTTCTACATTGAATAGCATTATCAATGTAGGATTTCTACATTAAATAGGATTAATGTAAAAATTCGTAATTATATTTTCGTTTGTTTCTAGCATTAAAAAATATTTTATATTTTAATATGTTATAAAATAAAAAGTGTATTTATATTGAAGTACGAAAATGTATATGTCAATTATTTAAATCATGTATAATTAGGTTTTCTACATTGAATAACATTATCAATGTAGGATTTCTACATTAAATAGGATTAATGTAAAAATTCGTAATTATATTTTCGTTTGTTTGAGATTCTGTGTATTTCCATTTAAATAATAATTATTAAATCATTACTAAATTAAAGATAATTTTATGTATTTTGCGTGGATTATAAAATCATCCAAATTTGATTTATATATCTCAAAATATAGCCCAAATAATAAATATGAATTTTTTTTAATACTAATAAAATAAATAAAATTCAATTCTAATGCAAGTTATTTTAATTATATCCTTTTCAGATTATAATTTTTTTTTAAAAATTCAATCCTAATACAAACTTTTTTAATTATATCATTTTTAGATTATAATTTTCTTTTTAAAATTCAATTCTAATGCAACCTTTTCTAATAATATCCTTTTTAGATTATATATATATATATTAATATGATATAATCTTGATCGTCTATTTTTAATCCAACGGATCATATGATTTTGGTAGTACAGCAACCAGACCAAAAATTTGGATAATATCCCTCTTATGCTTATTATATATAAGGATATAATATATTAAATTAGATCATTATTATTTTAATTTTACTACTATATGGTACCTAGATATTTGGTTTGGACTCACATAAACATATATGAACCACCAATATAAATTTAATATTTTTACAGAGTAATTGAGAGTAGTAGCTGGTTGCATCTTCTAGTACTGCCTTCTCAAAGTATTCATACTAGCACTTATTTTCCCGGCAACGTCCACTACTCCTGAGGGCACGAAAATGAAGCCCAGACAAGCCTCTTCATTTTACCCCGTAGATTTATTGAGTTTTGGCCCCGCAGGGGCGTATACGAGCATGCCGGAAAATCAAATCGGAAAATATGGGTCAAATTGGGGCTTTCGAATCCGGCGAAACAAATGGAAAACGAAGGACATAGGTTTGTAGAGGGAGAGAAGTCGGTCATTTTGGTGTATAGTATGCAAGTGCTCGATACCTGCAAAGAGCGAATGGAATCGCCAAAGTTTTGGCCGGAAAGAGGATTCAACAACCCTTCACCAACCTCTCACCCACCCACCACCACCTACTACACTTCCACCACCTACAAATACCCCATCCCCCTACATTAGTTAATTACACCAAATTCTCTCTTCTCTCTCTATATAGCTGCTAGATAGTCCGTCTAGTAGGAAAACCGGTTTAGCCCGCTTTCAGGAAGTGTCGGGATAGAAGGTCCTCGTGCCTAAACTATTCCTTAGGGTACTTGGGTCTGACTGCAGCCATCGGAGGTGGTCCCGCTGCAGAGGTCTTTCTATCAGGTTGTGTGGCACTGTCCGGGTTGGGAGAGGGAGAGAAGGAAAGGTTGTCGGGAAACAGTGATAGGGGAGGTTTTGAGATAAACACTTCAGTGAGTTGGGGATATACATAATAGGTATCGTAGGGCTGAATTTGTGTATAAAATTCAGGGGCCGGATACCCGGATATTGTAATCTCCTTTATCTAGTGTGAAGTTGTTACTCTTGTGGATGTAGGCTGGACCGAACCACGTTAAATCTATTGTCTCTTTTACTGTATTGTTGGTTTGTTGCTTTATTACTATCACGTATATTTGTGGGATCTAAGCACACATAGTTACCAAATCGCTTCCGCATTCGCAGGGAATCGGGCAGATTCCTAACAGTTGGCATCAGAGCTAGTTGTGTCTAAATTATTGGTGCCGAAGGAAAGTCGTTAAGAAAAGTGGTTGTCTAATAAGGCACCGTTTTGACGGAAGTTCTCCCATTGTTTCTTACACTTACCTGGCCAATTGATTTAGTTGTTTGGATTGGTTTGTGTGTACAAACGGAGATCATGACAAGTATTAGAGGATTCAATGTGACTCCATATGATGGTAAAGGAAGTTTTACTCTTTGGCAGAGAAGGGTAAAGGATATCCTAACCCAACAGAAGCTAGCAAGGGCTTTGAAGGGGAAGGAGGGAAAGCCGACAACAATGAGCGCTGAAGATTGGGAGGATGCTGAGTCGCAATGCATGAGTACCATCAGACTATGCATTGCAGATAATATTATCAATAATATTGTTGACGAAAGCACGCCGAAGGAATTATGGTCCAAGTTGGAGACATTGTATCTCGGGAAGAACTTGACTACAAAGTTAAATCTGAAGCGCGAGTTATACAAGCTGAAGATGGCAGCTCAAGGCAATGTTATTGAGCACATGAATGTGTTTAACGGTATTGTTGATCAACTTGAAAAGGTTGATGTAAAATTGGAGGAAGAAGATAAGGCCCTTATTCTTCTTACTTCGCTTCCGGAGTCATTCAATCATTTGGTCACAACCATTTTGTACGGAAAGGACACGTTAAAAATGGAGGAGGTTCAGTCAGCACTTTTGTCAAATGCTGGAAGGAAGAACCAGGATGGTGACAAGGACGGAATGACAATTTTGGCTTTGCGTAGTCAAAATAATAGAGGAAGGGGTGCTGTGAGAGGATCTACCAATAGCAGGGGTAAATCCAGATACGGTGAAAAGGGCATGCAGTGCTTTGGTTGCAAGGAGTGGGGTCATATTAGGTCGAATTGTCCGCTTAATAAGAAGGATCCAGATGCATCATTGGCTGTGGTTACTCTCAATTGTGAAGATGTTTGCACCGTCTTCAATCGAGGCACTAGTTCTCCAGGAGAATGGATATTAGACTCAGGGTCATCTTACCATGTATGTTCCGAGAGGGGGCATTTTGACAAATTCCAAGATACAAAGAATGAAACAGTTTCTTTGGCTGATGGATCTACTTGTGAGATCAAGGGGATTGGAATTGTGAAAATCAAAATGTTCGATGGAATAGTTCGTAGCTTGAACGGGGTAAGATATGTGCCTAAGCTGAGGAAGAATCTAATATCTATCGGTCGGTTAGCTTCAGAAGGCTACAGGTGCTCTATAGTAGGGGGAGCTATGAATATCAAAAGAGGCCGTGTGGTTCGGATGAAGGGAGAGCTACGTGGGGGAATATATCGTCTGATTAGTACGTGGCCAGAACGTACTGGAATTTCGAAAATCTGGTTATCTCGTGCACGAGGGAAGAATGACTTGAAGGATACTGCTGCGGTTGTATTGCCTTCCAGTCTAGACGATGGTGCAAAGACTGCTGGGATGGATGCTTGGTCGAAGGGCTTCCACGACATCAACGAGTAGTTGGTGTGTTGCAGCTGCATATGGGCATCGATTAACACAAATCAAGTGAGCAGTGAACCATGCAACAGATTGATTTGTTTGATATGCAGTTGGGGAGTAAATGAAAGATCGATGGTCACACTTGTGTGTGTGATGGTCACACTTGCGTGTGTGATGGACTACATATGGGATTGGCCGACGTGAATCAAGTGAGTATGTGTGTATACAATAGATTGCTTCACATGTATGTAGTTGGACAAATAGAGGTCAATGGTACACTTGTGCGTATCGCAAGTAGGCATTCGAGAATGAATGTGCAAACTAAGGTATAGTTTGGAGTCTTGGACTCGGGGGGAGTTTTGTCGTAGGGAGTGATACGGATTGAGGAAAAGTTGGAGTTGTGTAAACAGGGCGCAGGTATGGAGTGCAAGTGAAGAGCTGTGAGTTTGGAAAGAGGGGGAGATTGTTAGGCAGCAGTTTTGGTTCTTTCAAAACTCACCAACCATCTTCAACAACCCTTCACCAACCTCTCACCCACCCACCACCACCTACTACACTTCCACCACCTATAAATACCCCCTCCCCCTACATTAGTTAATTACACCAAATTCTCTCTTCTCTCTCTATATAGCTGCTAGATAGTCCGTCTAGTAGGAAAGCCGGTTTAGCCCGCTTTCAGGAAGTGTCGGGATAGAAGGTCCTCGTGCCTAAACTATTCCTTAGGGTACTTGGGTCTGACTGCAGCCATTGGAGGTGGTCCCGCTGCAGAGGTCTTTCTATCAGGTTGTGTGGCACTGTCCGGGTTGGGAGAGGGAGAGAAGGAAAGGTTTTCGGGAAACAGTGATAGGGGAGGTTTTGAGATAAACACTTCAGTGAGTTGGGGATATACATAATAGGTATCGTAGGGCTGAATTTGTGTATAAAATTCAGGGGCCGGATACCCGGATATTGTAATCTCCTTTATCTAGTGTGAAGTTGTTACTCTTGTGGATGTAGGCTGGACCGAACCACGTTAAATCTCTTGTCTCTTTTACTGTATTGTTGGTTTGTTGCTTTATTACTATCACGTATATTTGTGGGATCTAAGCACACATAGTTACCAAATCGCTTCCGCATTCGCAGGGAATCGGGCAGATTCCTAACAGTTGGCATCAGAGCTAGTTGTGTCTAAATTATTGGTGCCGAAGGAAAGTCGTTAAGAAAAGTGGTTGTCTAATAAGGCGCCGTTTTGACGGAAGTGCTCCCATTGTTTCTTACACTTACCTGGCCAATTGATTTAGTTGTTTGGATTGGTTTGTGTGTACAAACGGAGATCATGACAAGTATTAGAGGATTCAATGTGACTCCATATGATGGTAAAGGAAGTTTTACTCTTTGGCAGAGAAGGGTAAAGGATATCCTAACCCAACAGAAGCTAGCAAGGGCTTTGAAGGGGAAGGAGGGAAAGCCGACAACAATGAGCGCTGAAGATTGGGAGGATGCTGAGTCACAATGCATGAGTACCATCAGACTATGCATTGCAGATAATATTATCAATAATATTGTTGACGAAAGCACGCCGAAGGAATTATGGTCCAAGTTGGAGACATTGTATCTCGGGAAGAACTTGACTACAAAGTTAAATCTGAAGCGCGAGTTATACAAGCTGAAGATGGCAGCTCAAGGCAATGTTATTGAGCACATGAATGTGTTTAACGGTATTGTTGATCAACTTGAAAAGGTTGATGTAAAATTGGAGGAAGAAGATAAGGCCCTTATTCTTCTTACTTCGCTTCCGGAGTCATTCGATCATTTGGTCACAACCATTTTGTATGGAAAGGACACGTTAAAAATGGAGGAGGTTCAGTCAGCACTTTTGTCAAATGCTGGAAGGAAGAACCAGGATGGTGACAAGGACGGAATGTCAATTTTGGCTTTGCGTAGTCAAAATAATAGAGGAAGGGGTGCTGTGAGAGGATCTACCAATAGCAGGGGTAAATCCAGATACAGTGAAAAGGGCATGCAGTGCTTTGGTTGCAAGGAGTGGGGTCATATTAGGTCGAATTGTCCGCTTAATAAGAAGGATCCAGATGCATCATTGGCTGTTGTTACTCTCAATTGTGAAGATGTTTGCACCGTCTTCAATCGAGGCACTAGTTCTCCAGGAGAATGGATATTAGACTCAGGGTCATCTTACCATGTATGTTCCGAGAGGGGGCATTTTGACAAATTCCAAGATACAAAGAATGAAACAGTTTCTTTGGCTGATGGATCTACTTGTGAGATCAAGGGGATTGGAATTGTGAAAATCAAAATGTTGGATGGAATAGTTCGCAGCTTGAACGGGGTAAGATATGTGCCTAAGCTGAGGAAGAATCTAATATCTATCGGTCGGTTAGCTTCAGAAGGCTACAGATGCTCTGTAGTAGGGGGAGCTATGAATATCAAAAGAGGCCGTGTGGTTCGGATGAAGGGAGAGCTACGTGGGGGAATATATCGTCTGATTAGTACGTGGCCAGAACGTACTGGAATTTCGAAAATCTGGTTATCTCGTGCACGAGGGAAGAATGACTTGAAGGATACTGCTGCGGTTGTATTGCCTTCCAGTCTAGACGATGGTGCAAAGACTGCTGGGATGGATGCTTGGTCGAAGGGCTTCCACGACATCAACGAGTAGTTGGTGTGTTGCAGCTGCATATGGGCATCGATTAACACAAATCAAGTGAGCAGTGAACCATGCAACAGATTGATTTGTTTGATATGCAGTTGGGGAGTAAATGAAAGATCGATGGTCACACTTGTGTGTGTGATGGTCACACTTGCGTGTGTGATGGACTACATATGGGATTGGCCGACGTGAATCAAGTGAGTATGTGTGTATACAATAGATTGCTTCACATGTATGTAGTTGGACAAATAGAGGTCAATGGTACACTTGTGCGTATCGCAAGTAGGCATTCGAGAATGAATGTGCAAACTAAGGTATAGTTTGGAGTCTTGGACTCGGGGGGAGTTTTGTCGTAGGGAGTGATACGGATTGAGGAAAAGTTGGAGTTGTGTAAACAGGGCGCAGGTATGGAGTGCAAGTGAAGAGCTGTGAGTTTGGAAAGAGGGGAGATTGTTAGGCAGCAGTTTTGGTTCTTTCAAAACTCACCAACCATCTTCAACAACCCTTCACCAACCTCTCACCCACCCACCACCACCTACTACACTTCCGCCACCTATAAATACCCCCCCCCCCTACATTAGTTAATTACAACAAATTCTCTCTTCTCTCTCTATATAGCTGCTAGATAGTCCGTCTAGTAGGAAAGCCGGTTTAGCCCGCTTTCAGGAAGTGTCGGGATAGAAGGTCCTCGTGCCTAAACTATTCCTTAGGGTACTTGGGTCTGACTGCAGCCATCGGAGGTGGTCCCGCTGCAGAGGTCTTTCTATCAGGTTGTGTGGCACTGTCCGGGTTGGGAGAGGGAGAGAAGGAAAGGTTGTCGGGAAACAGTGATAGGGGAGGTTTTGAGATAAACACTTCAGTGAGTTGGGGATATACATAATAGGTATCGTAGGGCTGAATTTGTGTATAAAATTCAGGGGCCGGATACCCGGATATTGTAATCTCCTTTATCTAGTGTGAAGTTGTTACTCTTGTGGATGTAGGCTGGACCGAACCACGTTAAATCTCTTGTCTCTTTTACTGTATTGTTGGTTTGTTACTTTATTACTATCACGTATATTTGTGGGATCTAAGCACACATATTTACCAAATCGCTTCCGCATTCGCAGGGAATCGGGCAGATTCCTAACACATAGCTTCTGCTTGTGTAGAATGACAATCGTGAAATGCTTGAAATCCAGACAAAGATATTCAAACACGATTGACTTAGAGCATGTAATACCTAAAATCATAGCTAAAATCATTACAATGATTATCTAAAAGTTTACTGAAAGATGTCTGGTATTAGCTATAATGAATAGCTATATTTTAAAAATAGTATTTTATTATTATTTTAATATTAATAATATATATATAAGTAAATAATAATACTAATAATATATATAAGTAAATAAGATCGACGATGTGTCATGATATAAGTGGAGATAATTAATTATAGATATTATCTTATATTATAGATGTCCTCCAAATATAGAGGATGTCAAGATGATTATCTAAAAATTTACGTAACTGTATGGTTGGAGAAAAAAAAATATACATATTATCTGAACGTTATGCCATGTCATCAATTTTAGCTAATAGGTGTGTAGCATTGGAGATACTCTTTTCAGATTTCAAAACAGACAAAAAGAAAACCTAATTTATATTTATTTTGGTTAATTAATATACTTTATTTTCGAGGTCTTGGACCGATCTATGGTCTACGCCCTTCTGAGGCTCGGTCGATCACAATGTCGGGTGTGTACGGTCCGTAGCATGTCAATAGATCAAGAATTCGACCCGATCCGATCTGAAATTAGCATCAAAAAAATATTCAATCCGATAAGGATCCGATCCGATAAAGATCCGATCCGATAAGGAGCGGGTATGGATTTAGCATGATCTGATCCGTTAACGATCCGATCCGAATATATTTATATATTAAATATTTTTTTTATATATATAAAGTTCAATATATTTATCATATAATATATAATATATTTATTATATATAATATATAATATGAAAAATATATCTACATGTCTATACTATATTATATATATAATATATGTTATATTTATTATTTATATGTATTATATAATATATAATATACTATATTTATTATTTAGTATATATTATATATTATATTTATAATATATAATATGAAATTGAAGCATTGTACTGAATTTTGTAATTTTTAAATCTGTAATCTTTAATGTAGACTTGCAGAGTTGTAGTACTGAAGCTTTAAAACAATTTGAAATGATTCTGATTATTTTTTTTGTTATTTTGACTTTATTTATAATGCAGA
This sequence comes from Saposhnikovia divaricata, assembly GCA_036435485.1. Taxonomy (NCBI): domain Eukaryota; kingdom Viridiplantae; phylum Streptophyta; class Magnoliopsida; order Apiales; family Apiaceae; genus Saposhnikovia; species Saposhnikovia divaricata. Next base: position 206,329,820 of record CM071601.1, on the reverse strand, counting down.
ACTGTTTTTTTAAAAATAATTTGGTTTTTAATCGAACCGAAATAACCGAATTATTTCGATTCGGTCGATTTATATGCCAACTTCGGTTTGGTTCGGTTCATGGAAAAATGGTCGGTTTTCGGTTATTTCGGTTCGGTTAGGTTTTAACCGAATGATCACCCCTAATTATTATAATTCAAAAATCAAAGGGCTAGTGACATTCATCCAATACAAAACAATACAACAGCTTCAGTAAAGGTTCTTCTACTTCGAAAATATTGATATCAATGGAAAAGTTTACCTTTGGTACTTCACAACACAAAAAGAAAGAAGGACAGTTACATGACATTTAAAGAAATAAGGTCAATTGTCATTAACTGGGAAGTACAATAAATACCATTTTTAAAACGGTCTAAAAATTTTATCTGCCCAAAACCTTGAACAGTGTGATCCAATACAATTATATCATTTCTAACAAAAAGTTGTGTTACATTAGTCAACTAAGACATTACACAATTTATTTTGGTTAATAATTTATTTTGGTTATTCATTATTTTTTAACCGAAGGAAACTATAATATTTTAAGAAAAAAAAATTAAAAAAAGTAAAAAAATTCACCCACCATGCGTAGCCGGCAACATTCCTAGTATATATATAGAGATTCAGTGCTCCCTGAGTTAATTTTGAGCTCTTTCATGAGCGGATTAGCTATTAGCCTGTAAATGCAATCCATTTTTGTTGCTATAACTTGTTATAAATGAACTGTAGATTCTGTAACTTCTGTCTACTGCCACTAAACTGATTCCACTGAAGTTACTTTAAAATATCATATTCTTATGAAGTGGATGCATGAAGTTGTTCATTATTATCATCTTTTTCTGTACAGAGTGGTAGGCATGCACTCAGAACTTAAACCAGGATCCTGATACTTCCACAGAGTAACTTGAAAGAGTGTTGGTCTGTACAGCTGTTTGTCTTCTAAATTGCACCATTGTTTATCGAGAACACCATACCAACTATATGTTGAACTTGCCATATAAGTAAGGGAGCTCTCTAGCTTTGCTGAAAATAAATAAATACTTCGAAAATATGCAAACGGATGAACTAATTGTAGAAGGGAGAAGAAAAACTTGAATACTGCCCATCTTCTCGAGTCCAAATTGATGGTAGTTGCACTTTCATTTTGAAACCAAAATATTAGCTTACATTGAATTATAACTCAAACTCAACTTCCTTCACAAACTAAACTGTCTATCAAACAAAAATAGAACCATACATTCAAATACATATGATTTTCCAAAGTTATGACGACCATAATCTCCCCAATTACATAAATTGGAGCATTTTTCTCATCTCTTCGTACCAGCATTCATCATACAGATGAACTAGTTGTCCTGATAAGTATCGATGAAATTTCAGACATGCCACCACTTGACATGTTTTTTTTTTTTTGCTAATTCCCACTCGACATGTTTTTAAATGAAAGGCAAGATAGATCTTGCAACCAAAACTCCTCAATTGATCCTAGGATGTGCTGGTACAAGCAATGAACAAATAAAAAAAAAAGAAATAAGACCCATTTGGTGGAAGTTGGGGTGGAGAGGGAGGTGTTCAAAAACGAGCTTTCCTTTTCCGCGCGGTGTACTTTGTATCAGGAGGTACAACATTTCCTTTTTTCCTCATCTGTTCCTTTTTCTTTAGCACCCAGTTTCTTCCCTTCCCTTTCTTGTTAACCTTTTGCTTCTTCCTTGGTCTATGCCTGTCCGAAATGCAAACCTACAAGTAAAAAGTTGCTACAGGTTAACATAAAATGCAATAATATAAAACCAAAGGTGAGGGGCAAATGATACTCGGTTAGAACTTAGAACGGGTATGTAAAATATCCCCATATTACGGTATATGAGAACTCACAGTTGGATTTTCTTCATCTCCACTACTGTCATCTTCAGAACAGCTCTCTCCGTCTTCACCTTTTGCTTTTGGTGTAGCACTGCTGAGAGAGGGGGGGCCACAAGTAAGCACAAGGTATTCTTTTCTGCTCTTCGAACTGTTACATTAATATAAGTATCAGATCGTGACACTGAACAAGAAAAAAATGCTTCTGCATGTAATTTCAAAACATGGGTACATGCTCTAATTGCTTTTACAATAGGACAGATTCAAAACAGATCAAAAGCTATACAAATGCCAATATTATAAGACTTTTAACTAAGAGCTCCCCCTGACTTATTTCAATTTAGAAATCGCAATCACAAAAAGCATGCTGCACGAGGAAGAAAAGCCTAACTACAATCAGCAAGTACAACTAAAGGAGAAAACCCTCCAATGTTGATCAAAGTTAAAGCACCACTGCCTATAGAGTTCAACTTCAATCAACAGGCAATGTCGTTATCATTAATTGTCAAAATGTCAGCATAGTTAGGCTAGTTAGGCACCGTCATAGACTTATATGACATAGTTGGTGTACTACTTCTATATATAGGATAGTTTCCTCTTGTAAAATACACAACAGATATTAGAGCTTTCTCTTCTGTCAAACTCTCTACACACTATATTGTTACTATATCTTTAAGATGGTATCAGAGCAGGTTTGAGTGATTAATCTCTGCAAAAGCTTGTGTTCTTCAAGAAGAACAAGCTTTCAACCCAAAGCAGTGGTTCAATCAAGAAATCGGAAAATCAAAGTGTTCAAAATCAAGATGTAAACATACCACAATATAGTACACATACAGAAGAGCTCCCAGAAATTTTCAGATCGCAGGAAAAATCAACCACGCGCCGCCACGCGCCGCCACGCGCCTCCTCACGCGCGCCACGCACCGGCGCGTGAGGCTTCTCTACTCGTTTTCTGGAAAAATTTCTTCAGAAAAAGTTGCTCTCCTCTGTTAGCCCAGCCTTTTTGTGGTAAGAGCATCTCCAAGGCTCACCCCCCCTTCCCTATATCAGTCTACGTGGCATCATTTAGGGAACCAAAACTGAAAAATCACTCTCCAATGGTACAACCCCTTACCAAAAAAATTTAGGGGGAGGAGAGAGGTTCCCTACATGTAGGGGGAGGAGAGAGGCTCCCTATCTTGCCAGTCATTTGCCAAGTCATTTTCTTCATCTCCATTAAATTCAGAATCATCACATTAAATTCAGAATCATCAAATTTATCGCCAAACTCAAAAACCGAAGTCAAATTAAAATTTTACCCAGAATTTTTTTATATCAAAATCGATGAATTTATATATCACTAGATAGCTCCCGAATTATAGAACACACACATATATAAATCACTAATTTTGAATGGATAGATTTAAAAATATGAATTTTAGAAGTTTAGGAATATATGGAACCGATATATTTTAAATTTCAAAATACTAATTAAATGTTACTTTTGAATTATAGGGAACCGATATAGGGAATACCGTTGGAGTAAAACAGTTTTTTGGTACCCTATATTTTAAGGAATGATTTCTTATTATATTTTAGGGGTTGAAGATGAGGAATGGCATTGGAGATGCTCTAACACCTTCTCCATCACATACAATTGATACAAATCATATATATACACCTATATATATATATATATATGTTGGTTCGTGTTTGTGCTGCTGCTGGAGTATTACTAGAGAATTACTATTGCAAGTACAAGAGGGAGACAGAAAAAGAGGTGTGCAGCTGTGATTGTATATATACACAATCGTATATATATAATCAGTACTTGGTTATTGGGCTTCTATTATTTGTTAATGGGCTTTTATTATTGGGTTTGGTGAATACTAAGGTATTTGTTGGGCTTATATATATATAATATATAGTGAATCGGTATACAACCGGTGCTTCTCTGTTATTGGGCTTATTGGGCTCGTAGGCTATTATTTTTTTTTAGCACGATGAAAGAGGATTTTTCTGCAACTCACTCCGGTCTAACTGTTTCGGAACTCAAGTTTTTTCGACAGTTAGTTTCTGATTTAAAGTTGAAGACTGCAGCCTCATTTGTACCGACAAATACTTTTCATTCGAGTATTTCCTGTCATTCTGTCTCTCACAGTTCACCTAATTCATGGATTATTGACTCGGGAGCGTCAGAACATATGACTGGCAATTCCAGTTTACTGCAGTCATATCACTACATCAATAAAACAGAGAGTGTTCGTGTTGCCAATGGAACTCATGTGCCCGTTCACGGATGGGGCACTTCCAACTGTCTCCCTTCACTACCACTATCATATGTCTTACATGTTCCTTCCTTATCAGTGAATTTATTATCGGTTCATCAAATTACTGAAAATCTTAATTGTTCAGTAACTTTTTTTCCTTCTCACTGTGTGTTTCAGGATCTAGCGACAGGCAAGGTCCTTGGCAGTGGTAAAGTGGTAGATGGCCTCTATATTATGGAAGGAAATTCTGTTTCACCATCGGCAAGTTATCAGGTTTTATCTAAATCTAATCCCAGTCTAGAGTCCTTATATCAATGGCATAGACGGTTAGGTCATCCTTCATTTGGTGTTCTGTCGCATCTCTTTCCGAACTTAGCATCAAAATGTAAAAAGGAAGAATTTTTTTGTGAACCGTGTGAATTAGCCAAACATAAAAGGTCACCATATCCATCTAGAAATAAAAGAAGTTCTACTCTTTTTTCTACTATTCATACTGATGTTTGGGGTCCATTTAGTCATCCTACACATGATAGGTATAGGTGGTTTGTTGTCTTTGTTGATTGTTATTCTCGACTTACTTTTGTATACCTTCTTAAACACAAAAGTGAAGTATTCGGATGTTTTAAATCCTTCCACCAAATGATACAAACACGGTTCAATGCCTCTGTCAAAATTTTGCGAAGTGATAATGGTACCGAGTATGCCGGAATGTTTAAATCTTATTTGGACACATGGGGTATTATTCATCAAACTACATGTGTTAAAACCTCTCAGCAAAATGGAGTTGCTGAAAGGAAAATTGGTCACTTACAACAGGTAGCACGGTCCCTCATATTAACTATGCATGTCCCTAAATATCTTTGGGGTGAGGCAGTCATGACTGCCGCATATCTGATCAACTGTCTCCCTTCAAGTGTACTACAATTCAGAACACCATTGTCCTTTATTCCTGCACCTTCGTCTCATCCATTGTCTCTTCGGTTATTTGGGAGTGTCTGCTTTGTTCATAATCATTCTCCCTCTCGGGATAAACTTGATTCCCGTGCTCTCCGCTGTGTTTTCATTGGTTATACACCAACTCAAAAGGGGTATAAGTGCTATCATCCTCCCTCACATCGCACATATGTCAGTCACGATGTTACTTTCTGGGAGTCTATTCCTTACTTCTCTCCCGGATCCTCCTCCTTGCTTCAGGGGGAGATTAACCGACACAGTCTTGATAGTAAAGCGACAGAGGAGTCTCAATTCCTTCCATTCATCAACATTCCAAACACTAGCTCAAACAGGTCATCTGTTCCTCCACATACGAGTAATGAGTCAAATGATCTAAATAGGTTGGATATACCAGATTTGATTACATATTCCAGGCGGAAAAGAAATGATATCACCACTTTACCGCATCCAGAGACCTCTGACCTCGAGACAGATCCTGCATCTCCTGTGTTTGAGCCAGAAACTGGTAATACTCTTGATCCTACTCTAGATCTTCCTATTGCTATAAGAAAGGGTGTACGTTCTTGCACTAACCATCCTATCTCGAACTTTGTTTCTTATAAAGCATTATCTCCTTCTTCACTTGCTTTTGTGTCATCTTTGTCTAGTGTTTCTATTCCACATACTTGGCAGGATGCTTTATGTGAACCTAAATGGAAAGATGCCATGATAGAGGAGATGAATGCATTAAAACATAATGGCACTTGGGAGTTAACTCATCTTCCTGCTGAAAGGAAGGTAGTAGGATGCAAATGGGTGTTCACTGTAAAGCAAAAACCTAATGGGCTGGTTGATAGGTACAAAGCAAGACTTGTGGCAAAAGGGTATACTCAATCTTATGGGATTGATTATCAAGAAACTTTTGCCCCAGTAGCAAAGATGGCGTCTATTCAAATCTTAATATCATGTGCAGCAAATCTTGGTTGGGAACTTCAACAGTTGGATGTGAAAAATGCATTCTTACACGGAGACCTGAAAGAAGAAATCTACATGGATATTCCACCTGGTTTTTCTACAGATATGACCATTGGGAAAGTATGCAAGTTAAAGAAGACTATTTATGGATTGAAACAGTCTCCAAGGGATTGGTTTGGCAAATTTCAGAGAACAGTAGTTAAATTTGGCTACAAACAGAGCAACTCAGATAACACCATGTTCGTGAAAAGACAAGGTATAAAGATCACAGTGTTAATTGTTTATGTTGATGATATTGTGATCACCGGCGACACATGTGAGATTACAAATGTTAAACAGAGACTTGCCTCTGAATTTGAGATGAAAGACTTGGGAAAACTACGATATTTTCTTGGCATTGAAGTCTCCAGAAGTCCGGGTGGTGTCTTCCTTTCACAACGAAAGTATACACTTGATCTTTTAAATGAAACAGGGATGTTGGGATGCAGACTTGCGGATTCTCCTATAGAAGCAAATCATAAGCTTTGTGGAGACGCTGGTGAAATTGTTGATAGATACCAATATCAAAGATTAGTTGGACGACTAATCTACCTCGCACACACAAGGCCAGATATATCATATGCAGTGGGAGTTGTGAGTAGGTACATGCATGATCCACGCCAACCTCATTTGGATGCAGTTTATATGATATTAAGGTATCTTAAAGCTGCTCCCGGAAAAGGAGTAATGTTTACTAAAAACAAACATCTAGGGGTTGAAAGCTATACAGATGCAGATTGGGCCGGATGTCAAGACGATAGACGTTCGACTTCAGGATATTGTACATTTGTTGGTGGTAATTTGGTTACGTGGCGAAGCAAGAAACAACCCGTGGTTGCCTTATCCAGTGCTGAGGCAGAGTATAGAGCTATGGCTAAAGGTGTACGTGAATTATTGTGGATAAAATTGTTTCTAGAAGAATTGGGACTTGCATCCGCAATTCCAATGAAGCTGCATTGTGATAACAAAGCCACTATTGCCATTGCACATGATCCAGTTCAACATGATCGGACCAAACATATCGAAATTGATCGACACTTCATCAAAGAAAAGATCAATAATGATATCATTGGTATTCAATTTGTAAGATCAGAGGACCAGATAGCAGACATATTCACCAAAGGTCTAAATCGGAAGATGCTTCATCCTCTTATTGGCAAGTTGGGCATGAGTGATATATATGCATCAACTTGAGGGGGAGTGTCAAAATGTCAGCATAGTTAGGCTAGTTAGGCACCGTCATAGACTTATATGACATAGTTGGTGTACTACTTCTTCTATATATAGGATAGTTTCCTCTTGTAAAATACACAACAGATATTAGAGCTTTCTCTTCTGTCAAACTCTCTACACACTATATTGTTACTATATCTTTAAGATTAATTTTTTTAACAAGCTGAGCTTGAACAAGATTTTAAGCTTGAGCTCGGGTATTTTTTGAAGATCTTCATTTGCTCGATTACCACCCTATGTCTCTCTTTCATATATGTAGTCCTTTCAAATCTCTCCCTGTAAAGTACTAAAGTATATATCATTAACGATACACGAAGCATACTTACAATAATTTTTAAAAGGCCGATTTCTCTATGATTTTCAGCAATTCTGCTACTATCCTACTATTAAGCACAAAAGGGTTCTCTAGATGGTTTGTTGAGCTCCAAAACAACCATGATATATTCAGATCCTCTTTTGACAAGGATAACCAAGAGCATCCTTAAGAAAAGTAAATAATACAAAATAAATAGCATAAGTCATGACATGCATTTATAATGAATACCTGTGGGGGTAGTCAACAACAACGCCACCAGCAAATCCAGCACGCATAGCAAAACTAAGTATCAATTCACGTTGCGCAACGTTTTCAGGATATACTTGTAGTACTGCCCTTGCTCCCCTAGCTAAACATCGATATAATGACCCAAAGAAAGCCCTGAAATATGATTTTGTTGAAAACGTGTTCATGTTTAAATTAAAGAGAACCTAGAGGATCAACCAGCAATTATGTGAAGCACATTATTTTTATCTGATTAGGAAGCACAACTAGAAGTCAAGAGAAAGAAAACATACTTTAGTCTTAACCGAGGTTCATGAGAGGATTTGTCCGCATTACAAAGCCACTGCATAGTCACATCATCAACCATTAAAGGATTGGGCATTGTGACAAGAGTTCAATGCCAAGCAAACTTATATTAAGTTACCTGGCTCATTACCAAAGCCATCAAAACCAAAAAACTAGGTATGCAAAAGCAATCAAATCTTATTTAAAGAGGTTTATAATTAAGATTCCATAACAAAAGGAAAACAGGGTCCCATCAAATAGCATTAGATCATAATTCACACGTAAAAGTGAAAAAGCATGAAGTCATGAACAAAAAAAAGTAAAAGAGTAAAAACCTAAGTCAACAGGCTGAATCAAGTAACAACATTAACTTGGACATATAAGTTCATATTATCCAATTAAAGTTACGGGTGAAAAAGTATATTAATTTCATCCAAACATACATGTGTGAATAACTAAGCAAGTTGAGACAGAGATTAGTATAACAACATACTCAAAAGTTTATAATAAGAAACTGCTAAGGATAAATCATACTCCCTCCGTCCCAAAAAGATTGACACACTTTCCTTTTTGGGACGTCCCAAAACTAATGAATCTACTATACTTATTATTTTTGAACACTACTTTACACTATTACACCCACTAACTTTATCCCTTTTTATTAAACAAATACTATAAACACTATTACACCCACTACTTTACTCCCACTATCTCAAATCTATTTTTAAATATTCATAGATCCCACTACTTACCCACTTTTCATCTAACTTTACTCATTTTTTAACAAGTCAATTATAAATTTCTTAATCTCCGTGAAAGTCAAACCAGCTCAAACTTTATGGGACGGAGGGAGTATTGCATGAACATAGAAACAGACCTGGACAGCCGATATACTGATGGCACCATCAATCACACCAGATCGAAGTCCTAAGCCCTAAAATTTAAAAAACACAATAACAGATCAGAAATATGATAATAGTTGTGATTACTTCTATAAAAATGATAAGAACTACAATTGTTCATTCGTCAATATAGACAAATCGAATGTAAGTGATTCAGTTACACAGTACAACACAAATTATTGGACCCTGCATAGAAAAAATAGCAAAACTAACAGAATCCATTAGCTTGTAAAGTAGTACAAACAATTTTCGGAATAAAGATCCAATAGTATAAATCTGAGTCGATGATGTAAAAGATTAACTTGATGACAACTGAAGGAACACGACGTGGTTTGGATGTGATAAAAACAAAGTTACCTGACCCATGTCACCTAGTATAAGGTCCCCCTCAACTTCACGCTCCCTTGCTATATCTGATATTGGAGACCAATGTTATTGAACTGAACAATGCAACCAAGAAGAGATATACAACTTAAAAACAAACTATAACAACTTAAAGTAATAACAACACAAAATCTCTACATACTAAGCATCGATTCTGATATATCTAACCCAATCCACTGGTGTCCATTCTCTGACAGTGTCTCCCCGCTAAGCCCCGATCCACAACCTACAGGGACCAGAATAACAACACACTTAAATTTGCAACTTTATGCAAACATCAAACAAAAGAGTGACAAAAGGCAAGTTAACCACATAAAGGTAACCACAAAACACCAACTGCATATCACACCAAGCATATATGCTTTAAAAAGAAGCGGTGCTACCACCCTCATGAGACCTACATTTACTTTTTCTAGAACATGTACTGAATTCACCAATATTAAAAAGAGTCAAACATTCGGTACTTAGCTGTTCAATTTTATACAACATCAGATGATTTTGATTGATTTATTTTCCAAGAAATCCAAATACATGTTCTGGCCCTTCTTTCTTCATTATACAGATACAAGTGTTCTGAAAAGAAAATATGTACTCAAAAGAACATGTGTACTGAAAAGAACATAGTCTAAAGTCGAACTCTTGTAGACATGGAATTATCTGAAAGATTTACTTTAAAATGAACTGAGGAAGTAATTAAAGAAGTCATGCTACTGAAAGCTAAGAGTCCTGGCTAAGACATTCAAAATTACAAACATATACCGACACAGGCAACTTCCCTAATGTACTTGGTAGTTTTATCGTCGAACCAAATCTCGTGCAGGGAAAAACCAAGAGAAGTATACATCACATGATGTGGCGTTTTAGACTAGTCTAAGGAGAGAAGGTGTAGATCCAAATGTAAGCCTACAAGGCTCCTATTATTCTTGCTCCTAAGGTCCACAGCGAACAATGACAGACTCTCTATAAAACCTTTTAACCCTTTATTCCTGGTGACCATCCATACAAGACATAAAAGATTATATGTGCAATATATTGTTCCCAAACTTGTAACTCCAATTCTTAAACAACTGAGGTAAGTGAATAGCAGTTCACATTTCTAACTATTAATAAATAAATATATCTTACTAGGAATGACTAGTGGACCTTCAAGACATTTAAGGTCAATGATATTAGTTATTAGCGTGCCATGGCAAGCCGCAACAACTAGCGGACCTTCAGGATGATATAACGATATGCCACCCATTGTTTTTACACGTATAGTTTCAAATATCTGTTAACAAGTATATATACTGATCTCCATAATAATATATTATTGTAGGTCATTTGGATCAATTGCCTTATATATGCTTACACATTCCAACTTCAAGTCATCAAATATTCTACACAAGTACAGATAACTTCAACCATACATTTTAAAATCTTTTTTGTTATTCATTTCAATTGTTAGTACAGCTAAAATGTAAAACCTTGACACTGCATCGCATTACAGATATCTAAATAAAAGAGTAATCAAATTTATCCAATGACAATATATTAACATAGAACATTTACATATTTAATCAGGCAAGTATATATAAACTAATTATGTAAAGAAATTAAGGAACTACATAAAACCATTTATATTAATCAGATTGCTTGTCAAACAATTATTTAATTATGTGAGAAAAATCTATACTGTATTAGGAATCACTTATTTATTTGTTAATATCTACAAGTGTGTGTAAAGAATGATTGTTGTAAACAACTCATCTTCCTAAAAAGTAGTCTAGCGTTCGATGCAGTGTCCGCCATATGATTAAACATTATATCAACATCGAGACAAAACCAATTAAGTTTGCTTGGATGCCATATCGTCCACATGGCAACGATCAACAACTATACTTCCCCGTTACCATTCATACACAAATTGGGATGTGATTCTATCGAGTATGGATATGTGGATGTAATTACATGATCCCTGCATATAATGGAAGGAAGGTAGGGAAATTGAGTTACCACTCACCGATATCGAGGAGTAATCTGGGCACATCATCATCAGGCAGTGCAAGAAGTTCAAGTGCTCTCTCTGAAAGTTGTGCCTAAGTTTATTTTATTTCCATTATACGACATAGTAATATTGTCAGAATGATGAGCAATAATGTAAACATAAACAATGTGAATGACAAAAAATATAAAAAAAGAGGAATCTAAAATAAAAAAAACCTGAATTTCCATAATACGAGAGGAGGATGTGTATTTACGAGCTTCAGTATCATCATAGAAGATCTCTGGTGGTGCTTGAAGTTCTGGCCTCGACATGGTTTCTAGTTTTGTTGATTATTTTCCTAAATTCAAAAGTTAAAACAAAATGAGTAGGCAGAAGGAAACCTGAAAGCAGGGATACGTATGAAAATCCTGAAAGTGAAGTATTGAGCAGTATAACAAATACTAGTATATATCTAAGAAGGAAGGCAACAGGTATATCCGGAATGTGAATCCAACATGATTTACTTGTGCACTTAATCTTAGTAGTTTGAGTTGAAAAAGGCCACAACAATGTTACAGAAATCGCTAATCGGACTAAATCGGTTGAGCTACCGATTTGCGATTTATCGGAAATCGGGGATTTATCGGAATGTTACATCGGAAAAATCGGACGTACTTTAATATTATTTTTTCTATAATATATATTAAATTAGATCATTATTATTTTAATTTTGCTACTATATGGTACCTAGATATTTGGTTTGGACTCACATAAACATATATGAACCACCAATATAAATTTAATATTTTTACAGAGTAACTGAGAGTAGTAGCTGGCTGCATCTTCTAGTACTGCCTTCTCAAAGTATTCATAATAGCACTTATTTCCAAGTCCAATATCCACAAAAAAGGTAACAACACCGTGTAACAACTCCCTATTAAGCATTCCTTCATCACGATCCTTGTGAATCTGTAACCCAATGGAGGAAGAGACTAGTTTCCCTGTCCTTATACGGATGACATAATTACTAACCAATATTAAAATACACTAACCAATCCTTCTCACAACCACACCTCAAAATCCAATCTTTCTACCACCCAAATCAACATTCCAACCTTTCAAACCTCCAAACCCCCAAAATTCACTCATCAATATAGCGTACAATCTCCGCAATCCACACACAACACAAACCCACCATTCCCATCAAGATTACGCACACCCTCTGCAACCAACACAACACAAACCCACCATTCCCATCACTAAACCAACAAATCCCCTCAACATTCTCCCCCAATTCATTCTGTTTTCTCCGATTTTTGCTGGTGTTGACCCGATTTTGATCCCATTGATCGGAAAACTTTTTTTCCGGCGATTTCACGAAAACAGATCGTAGGTCTCCGACTTCCGATTTCTCAGCCGTTTATCGGCGATTTGTCCGATTTTTAGAGCCATGGGCCACAGCAATAATAAAGCCCTCTTCCTTAGAGGAAGGGGGATTACTCGAACTGGATTGATTAGGGATTAGTCTTAAACAGATGAGTATAAATTAATTAATTTAATAGAGGATAATTCTGAGTAGGAGGACTATCATCAAACAATGAAAAGTAACCTAATAATATAAACCAATCCTTACCCTCAATGGTCTTGAGGAAGATACATGTAAATATATACATACAAACAAAAGGAAACAAGGAGGCTGAGTAAAGTATTACCTAGAATTTCAAGAAATTTGAGCAAACGGGGTGTGTGCCGTCTAGGGTTAATACGCACCCTAGAATTTCAAGAAATTTCTCTCTTTTTAAGCTGACGACTGAGGCAGCTGGTTCATTTCTTCTTTTCTGGCATTTGTACAATTGCACAAATGCAATTGAATTTAATATTTTTATATCAAATAAAAATAATATTACTTTTAATTTTATAATTATTTTAAAACACGTGAACAAATTTAACTATCTCTTTGTTGTTTCAAAGATTTTAAGTTCAATTCTCTCATATCAATATATACTAGAACACTAATCAAGTACTAATTCAACCACACACAAACACACATATCTACATACACCACTGCTAAACAGATACTTCGTATATTCATACCTCGTATTAAAAATACAAATGTAAAGATTAATTAAGCTGCAATAGTGTAAAATTGCTCAAAAAATAACTAATTATTACAGTATATAATATCAAATTGACTGAACATATACATAAAGAAGAGCATAAAAAGCCAAGAAACAACAAAGAAATGTAATTACCTTGATGCGAATTGAGGCAGATTGAATGGCGATGTGACTATAAAAATCTAGGGTTTTGAGAACTACGATTAGATAGGTGGGACATATAAGCGGCTTAAGAATTTGATTTGATACTAGCTTAAAACCGGATTTTTTTAATATTATATAAATATTTTTTATTAGTTTAATTTTTTTTAAACATGAATTCTGGAGGTTTAAATTTTTATATGAAATGATTTGATAATAATTATATAAATGTTATCTGTGATATTTTAGAAAAAGAGGGATTTTAGTTAGAAAATATAGAAAAGATGATAGGTTTTGGTTGAAAAAGGTAACGGTTAATTATTTGTATTATAATATTATTATTTTATTTTTATTAAATAGAAATTCCTGTGATTTAATTGGAAAAATAGAGGTTTTAGTAAAAGAAAAGAAAAAATGAAACGTGTATTGGCTGAAAAAGGTAACCGTCCATGATATAATTGGACAAAGAGAGATTTTAGTTAGAGAAAATAGAAAAGGTAACGTGTTTTGGCTGAAAAAGGTAATTGATTAGTTAATATTAATTATAATGTAATTATGTTATTTTATTAAACAAAATTGTTTGTAGTGTTTTTAAAAAAGGAGAAATTTTAGTTAGATAAAATGTAAAAGATATTGTATTTTCAGGTTATTGAAAAATAGAAAAGGTAATATGTTTAACCTGAAAAAGGAAATTGATTAATAATGGAGAAATTTTAGTTAGATAAAATATAAACGATATTATATTTTACATGAAAAGGAAATTATTTAGTTATTGAAAAATTGAAAATATATTATGTTTAACCTGAAAAAGGAAATTGATTAGTTAGTATGATGGATTTTATTTAAATAAGTAAAATCAACAGGTACCATACCGTCCGACCGACCAACCAACCAATCAAACTTTTAATGTTTCGGCTTTTATATAATAGTATAGATATGTGTTTTATTTATTTTTATCGTCTTATGTTTTTGTTACTGTTCTGACTTGTGTGAGGTTTTCAGCTTTATTTTTATAATAATGTGGTGCTTGTACAGTAGTTGTTAGGGGAGAACAAACCCCGCTTCGGTTCGGTTTTCGGGTAAAACCGAAACCGCATGTCCTCGGTTTTAAAAATCAATAACCAGAACCGCAACCGAACCATCGGTTTCGGTTTTTATCGGTTCGGTTTCGATTTTAAAACCGATTAAAATAAAAAATATTACAAATTCAACTAAACACAGCATGATAAAAAAATAGTTTGCAGTCAGTAGAGCATAACAGAACTAAGGTTCAGGTAATTGTTTAGTTAACAAACGGATCTATAATTAACATGGGCCAGAGGGAAGCAACATGGACTAGATCTAAATTGGACCTCCTAAACTGAGAATGACATATCAGAGAATAAATGAAACAAATATAAAATGCAAATGGATCAGGAAAGAAAGAGCTTAAATTATTTAACATTAAAACAAGTCCAATTCTCACACTGATATATTATAGAGATATAACAACAACACCAAACTTTCACACCTAGTGACAAGTCCAATCTTAGGCCCCAATTATTTTTTATTTCACTACTTCTTTACTTTCCAAATATATATATATGTGAATGTGTTTAATTTTAAATATCTATAAGAAATATAAATATATATTTATTTATATAAATAATGGGTTCGGTTTCGGGTTTTTTCGGTTCGGTTTGAACCTATAACCGGAACCGAAAGTCTCGGTTTTTAAAAATCAAAAACCGCAACCGCCGGTTCAGTTTCGGTTTTTTCGGTTCGGTTTTGACCGATTTCGGTTCGATTTCAGTTTCAATTCGGTTTATTGTTCACCCCTAGTAGTTGTAATGGTAAATCAAGGGTATCGTAGATTTTAAATCTAATTTATTAATTTACAAGTAGAGCTGGAAAAAAAATCCGAAAAATCCGATATCCGTCCGAAATATATGTATTCGTATTCGGAAAAAAACGGATATTATCCGTATCCGGAGTCAACCGGATATTATCTGTATCTGAATCCGAGAGTTTAGGATACGAATATGGATATAGGTACATCCGTATCCGAAAATATCTGTATCCGAAAGTAATTATATATAATATATTTTTAATATATTTTTAATTTTTATCATTTACTCTTAAAAATAAAATATGATGAATTTGATATAAAATGAAATAAAAATTAGTCCTTTGTTTGGGAATATGAAATATGATGAATTCTATTCTTCAGAGTTCATTTGTTGCAGTTTGTAGTGAATTGTTTGGGATTGTGATAAGACAGATGGAGGGTCCTGTCTTTTTATAATATTATATATATGCCTGTTGTGGTCTTCGTATTGTCATTACTCATTTACTTGTGTTCCTGCTAGTAGCTAGTAGCCTAGAACCCGAATCATTTTTATATTGTATGCTCTTCGTATTGTCATTACTCATTTACATTAGTAATATTCTTTTCAACAAATTTCGCAGAGCTGACAGAGTTTCAATGAAGCTGAAGGGTGCACCTCATAGAAGTGAAAGTGATAGTATTTATCGAGTTCCCATTGTAATGAATTTTGATGAACTTGCAAGTTATTTCAAAAAAAAAAAATTCTTTTTTTTGCAAAACGGATTCGGATCCGAATATTATTTGCCGGATTCGGATACGGATAAGGTTTTTTCGGATATTCCCGGATTCGAATACGGATACGGATATGGTTTTAAAAAACGGATCCGGATTCGGATATAGTTGTATCTGTATCCGTATTATCCGTTTTCCATCCCTATTTACAGGTACGCCTATAACCCGTTATTTGCACGGATTTGCATATACTAGCTCACGGTTTCTTAATTCTTTTAATTTTATTAAATTAAAAAAAAATTCTTAACATATTTTTAGCCTTTATTGATATTTTTAAGTATAATAATATAAAATTTCATTTTTAATATATTCTCATGGGATTCAAATTTTAAATAAATGAATAAGTAGTCTACCTATTTAAATGTAGAATATTACAATATATGAGACCTGACGATTTTCATATATATATATATATATATATATATATATATATATATATATATATTAAAATTCAACAGTTCTTATTGTTTATGTAATATTATACCGTG
Source organism: Saposhnikovia divaricata (assembly GCA_036435485.1). Lineage (NCBI taxonomy): Eukaryota > Viridiplantae > Streptophyta > Magnoliopsida > Apiales > Apiaceae > Saposhnikovia > Saposhnikovia divaricata. The sequence goes on along the minus strand of CM071601.1, from coordinate 206,313,093 downwards.
AGGATCAAAATTCTATATAAGATCACCGTTACGTTCATTAGATCATCTCTAGCGGTATTGGACTATTGACTAAGTTGGTTGGCTAAATTTCAAAAAAGTAATGGTTGGCTAAAATTTGTTGAACTTATAGGATGTTTTGCTCCAATGGGAATTGGCTATAATGGTTGACTATATTTCAAAAAAAAATTATTATTAGTATTATTTTTAACTTTTTTGCCAATTTATGGGAAGAAAACGGGCGGGAGATTACATGACATTTACTAAAGATCTGTAGAGGTTCGACAAATATGGCCAATATTGGAAGAATATGGAGGATTGGATAAAATTTTAGTTTAAGTTTTTGGAAAATCAAATTCTCACACAATCTTTTTAAATTATAGGCCTCTTTTCTACATAATAAATTCCTTTTTATATTATATAATCTTGGTCGTCTATTTTTATTGATCATCTATTTTTAAAGATATTAAATCCAGTGATCGAGATTGTTTTAGCGATACTCGGGCCCACACAACGAAAATTTCGGATAAGATTGTTTTTACGTTTATTATATACTAGCTTAAAACCCGTGCGATGTACGGATTTCTTTAATATTATATGAATTTTTTTTATTAGTTTAAATTAATTTTTTTAAAACATGAATTCTGGAGGCTTAAATTTTTATATGAGATGATTTGATAATAATTATATAAATGTTATGTGTGATATTTCTAGAAAAAGAGTGATTTTAGTTAGAAAATATAGAAAAGATGATAGGTTTTAGTTGAAAAAGGTAATCGGTTAATTATTAGTATATTATTATTTTATTTTATTAAATAAAATGCCCGTGATATGATTAGAAAAAAAAGAGAAATTAGTTAGAGAAAATCAAAAAAGGTAACATGTTCTAGATGAAAAAGGTAATTGATTAGTTTATAGTAATTATAATTTAGTTACGTTATTTTACTAAATATAATTGCTCATAATATTTTTAGAAAAGGAGAAATTAATATTTTCCGTGATATTTCTATTAAAAGAGGGATTTTAGTTAGAAAATATAGAAAAAGATGATACGTTTTAGCTGAAAAGGTAATCGGTTAATTATTAATATTATAATATTATTAGTTTATTGTGTTATATAGACCACCCGTGATATAATTGGAAAATATATATTTTAGTTAGTGAAAATAGAAAGGTAAGTGAAAATTAAAAAGATGACATGATTTATGTAAAAAAGGTAATTGATTAGTTTATAGTAATTAAATTTAATTATGTTATTTTACTAAATAAAATTACTCTTACTTTTTAGAAAATGAGAAATTAATGTTGACCGTGATATTTCTACAAAAAAGGGAATTTAATCAGAAAAAATATAAAAGATGATACGTTTTAGCTGAAAAGGTAATCGATTAATTATTGGTATTATAATATTATTATTTTATTTTTATTAAATAGAAACTCCCGTGATATAATTGGAAAAAGAAATGTTTTAGTAAAAGAAAAGAAAAAAGGTAACGTGTTTTGGCTGAAAAAGGTAACCGCCCAGGATATAATTGGAAAAAAGAGAGATTTTAGTTAGAGAAAAGTGAAAAGGTAACGTGTTTTGGCTGAAAAGGGTAATTGATTAGTTAATACTAATCATAATGTAATTATGTTATTTTATTAAACAAATTCCCGTGATATAATTGGAAAAATGGAGGTTTTAGTAAAAGAAAAGAAAAAAGGTAACGTGTTTTGGTTGAAAAAGTTAACCGCCCATGATATAATTGGAAAAAAAAAAGATTTTAGTTCGAGAAAAGAGAAAAGGTAACGTGTTTTGACTGAAAAAGGTAATTGATTAGTTAATATTATTCATAATGTAATTATGTTATTTTATTAAACAAAATTGTTTATAGCGTTTTTAAAAAAGGAGAAGTTTTAATTAGATAAAATGTAAAAGATATCGTATTTTCAGGTTATTGAAAAATAGAAAAAGTAATATGTTTAACCTGAAAAAGAAAATTGATTAATAATGGAGAAATTTTAGTTAGATAAAATATAAAAGATATTGTATTTTACCTGAAAAGGAAATTATTTAGTTATTGAAAAATAGAAAAGATAATATGTTTAACCTGAAAAAAGAAATTGATTAGTTAGTAGAATGGATTTTATCCGAGTAAGGGTAAATAAGTAAAATCAACAGGTACCGTACCGACCGACCGACCGACCAACCAACCAAACTTTTAATGTTTCGGCATTTATATAATAGTATAGATAAGGGTATAATAGGATGTAATAATTCTTTTTTTAATATAATTTTTACTTCTTATATTTATTTCTAGTTTTCAAGTTAACAACACTAACTAACTTGTTGCTAGGGAATTGTAATCATTTAAAAAGTTTGAGCTGCAAAATCCAGGACCAAAAAGCAAAAGAAAAGATTCAAAATTAAGCTTATTTAGTTTTACTATCTTATTTAATTTGATTAGTGCACTCCTTGCAGAACACTCGCATGTAACCAAAACCTTAGGAATTTGTATCCAGAAATCTTTTTGGATTGAAACCCTAACTACTAGGTAGGTCGTAGGATTAGTATCATAAGATGTGGTTTGATGTAAAATTGCAAATTGAAATCCAATAACATGGTAAGAGCTAAATTTTTAGGCTTGTTCTCAAATATAACAAAGTAGATTTACTTTCACTCATATATAGAAAATTAGGGAATAAGAAAAAACTTTCGATTCATGTCTAAGAAATTAGGGAATAAAAAATATTAGCAATGTATTTACGCGAATGAAGTTGTTTTGATAGCCTATTTAAAATATAAATATTATATAAAATATGTTGTTCATGAGGATTGAACTATAGACTTATGGTAGTACTTTCTTATTATCCCTTTTACTCTTATTATATAATAGGATATAATTATTAAAATGAATTAATACTTTAATTTAATAATTTTATTATTAATTTTAAATTTATATATGTTCCATACTTGATAGGTCCCGAAGGAGGGTAAAATAAGCTAGAAGGGGGGGTTGAATAGCTTATGGCCCTTTTAAAAATTAGAGCTTGACGTTTTTAAATATTCTTACTCCTTTTAAAATTACTTATAAATAAGTAATATAAAATGCGGAATATAAAAGCGAGAAAGTAAAAGAGATTGACACGATCGATATATCCTGGTTCGCGATGCCCGCAATCCCCTAACGGATTCGAACACCCCTACTCCAGTCCCCGAGCTCCTCCCGAACTCGAGATTTCTTCCACTATAAAGAACTACACTCCTTATAGTAGGCGGAGAAGCCTTTACAAACACTATGTATTTATCTTATAGTCTAACTACCCATTACCTCTTCATAATACTATAACCGCCCCTTACAAGATTATCTTGGACCGTAACTCCCCGTTACCTCCTCAAATGCTATGTAAGTATTCCACTTACGAGTTTATCTTGGAACGTAACTCCCCGTTACTTCCTCACAACTACGTAAGACCTTACGAGTTTATCTTGAAGCGTAGCTTCTCCACTACCTTCTCAAAACCACGTAATAAAACCACTCACAAGTTTATCTTGAAACGTAACTCCAAGTTACTTCCTCAAAACTATGCAAGCAAAACCTTTGCGTAGACTTTAGTATCTACACTCTTTAACGGTCTTGGGTCTTAGTTATTAGTTCTTAGATCTTGGATCTTTTCTTCTTTTCACGGTGCAAAGATACCCAACTCCCCGTTGGCGTATCTAAGACTCGGGTCTTAGAGCGAGAATCACCTCACTTCACTTCACCTCACGTCAAAGGATATAATACAAGCACTACGACTTGAAAATCTTTATAAAATTGACGATTAAAAATGAACTAGTATCCAAACCAGATCAAGAGGGAGGATCTATAAATATTAACGAGGTAGACTACGTTAATACAAATATAAATCAAGTATATTAATTTATATAAATATTCGGTATGGCCGAATATAAATAAAATTAAATATACAATCTACTTGTGTAAAATAACACAAATAAATACGAGAGAGAGAGAGAGAGAGAGAGAGAGAGAGAGATAGTTAAAAATATTCCGAAGAATATTAAACAAGCTACTAACTCAAGGTATACAAATGTTTAAACACTTGTATTGAAATATTATACGACCTAGATCAACAATGAAATGGTCGAAAATAATATTTCTTAGCCAAAAGGGCTTGATTTATCGAAGGTAGAGCGAGTTGCTTATATTCGGAAGAATATAGAAAAGCTACTTAAGATCGACAAATACTAGTGTTATCACAACAACACTTGTATATGGCTTTGTATATAGTCGAATATATATATATATATATATATATACACACACACACACATATATATAGCTCATCTAAACGAGAGGCGCTATTACGCGTTAATGCTAGTGAGGAAAGAATATAAAATGCGTGAATGTAAAACACACACGAACAATAAATTAAGCACACCACACACAAGCATATAAACACAACTCACACGACGTAAAAGTAACTCGCTTATCTATAGGATAAAACGAGGGCCACTATTATGCGTTAAACTAGTGCGGGAAAATGTAAACACGTAACAAGACCACTTAAGGGCTGTTAAAAATGTGTACACAAACTGCCTAAAGAGGCTTGGCCGAAAGAAACAAGATGAGCAAGAAAAGAGGTCCAAAATCACTACCAAGTGGCCGGATTTGAGCACCAAAAGAGAGGCAACCAAGGAGATACCAAAGGTGACTCAAATATACAATTAAGAGCACTCAAGAGGCTGCACAAAATCGTGCTAGGGGATGCCTAAATTAGTGATAATATGCCGATTGCCTTTTTAAATTAAAAAACATTTACTTTTAATTGATGATATTACCTTTTACAAACACCTAAATATCATATCTTTAGATCAATAATATTTTTTTCCTAATTAAAACATGTTAACTTTTAATTTAAAACATAATCTTTCAATAATTAATATATATCCAAAAATATCACACCATATCTTCTAATCACTAACAAAATATAATGGAAATATATATACAAAAAATAATGATCATTACATTTTTATTAAAAAATCGGAACATTTAGATCTAATGATTAGATATATTATATGATTAAATTAATTTAGTAATATTCCAAGGTTCGAATTCTGTCAAAGACATATTTATTTTAAAATTTTATAATATAAGTTTTAAATCATGCATATCATTAATTAAATTTATATTAAAATATTAAAATTAAAATTAAAATACAATATTGAAAATAATGATGATATAAAAATATAATTTAAAATAAAATAAAATTAATTACATGTCAAAAGAAATCCGTGCATCGCACGGGTTATAAGTTAGTAAGATAGTAAATTTTCAAATAGTTTTTTTTAACAAAAGTAAAATTGCAAAAAATTACTTTTGAGAATATATTTATCAAAAAAGCCCAAATATTAGTTATACCATATATTCCAATGTCTGTTTTAATTTAATTAAAACAAATTTTTTTTATAAATACATTTATGAATACTATTATATTATATTTTTAAAATAAAATTTATATCATATCAAAAGAAATTTGTGCATCATACTGTTTATAAGCTAGTAATGGAGTAAAATATAAAAAATTGTAAATTTTATAAAGACCAAATTCTCTAAAAGGAAGGAAAAAACTAAAATTTTTAGGATGAAAAACACGTATTCATCCTAAAAATATTTGGGATGATTTATTTTTAGGATGAAAAACACATATCCATCCTAAAAGTATGGTTAAGCAAACGGTTGTTTGGATGATTTATTTTTATTTTGTAATGAAATAATCAAGGGCTCTTTTCATAAATATATTGTCAAAAGTAAATTTTTTCAATTTTACTTTTGTTAAGAAAAGCTATTTGCAAAAATACCATCTTATTTGCAAAAATACCTTATTTCCTTTTTAAACCAAATTTTCTCCCCCTATTTCCGGATGAACAGTAACCACGATTACTGTTCATCGATATTTTTTTTTTTTAAGGTATGGTGCTATTTTGGTGGATTTGGGTTGCATGGCCCCGCAGGGGCATATTCAACTGCATGCAACCACATGCAACTAAATTTCTGATTTCAAGTTCCATTTTTCAATTCTCATTTTCGACCTCTTTTTTGGAATATATATATATATATATATATATATATATATATATATATATATATATATGAGCCCAAAAAAGAGGTCGAAAATGAAAACTGAACAAAGGAACTTGAAATCAGAAATTTAGTTGCATGTGGTTGCATTCAATTTCTGATTTCAAGTTCCATTTTTCAATTTTTATTTTCGACCTCTTTTTTGGCCTCTATATATATATATATATATGGTAGAGTTCAAAAAAGAGGTCAAAAATGAAAACTGAACAAAGGAACTTGAAATCAGAAATTTAGTTGCATGTGGTTGCATTCAATTTCTGATTTCAAGTTCCATTTTTCAATTCTCATTTTTGACCTCTTTTTTGGAATATATATATATATATATATATATATATATATATATATATATATATATATATATATATATATAGCCCTTCCACAACCACGGGTGGTTCCGAAGGATCAACCACCAAGCGCAATGTAACATTGCGCCTGGGGCAATGTAACATTGCGCCAGGACGCAATGTTCCATTGCGCCAGGACGCAATGTTCCATTGCGCCATGTGCAATGTTACATTGCGCTTTGTCAAATAAATTAAAAAATTAAATAAAATAGGAAAAATGATAAATTTTGAACTAAAAATTCATACACAATAAAGTGGTCATTCTCACTTTTTTTTGTCATGACTGTTACCCTAATTTGATTAATTTTTATAATTTGTGCCCATTTTTAACTAATTTGTCAAATAATTTAAAAAATTAAATAAAAATAGAAAAAAACTAATTTTGAACTTAAAATTCATACACAACCAAGAGGTTATACCACTATTTTTGTGATAAGTGTTACACTACTTTTACTATTTTTTCATTTTTTTATTTTTTCCCCATTTTTAAATAGTTTGTCAAATAAATTAAATAATTAAATTTAAAATGTAAAATGAAAAATTATGAACTTAAAATTCATACACAACCAAGTGGTCATACTCACTATTTTTAGAAACAGACTGCACTTTGAAGTTTTTTAAAAGTTTTACAGACTGCACTTTGTAGTTTTTTTTGCAGAATGACCTGGCGCATTGATACATTGCTCTGTGTTTTAACAGCGCAATGTTTCATTGCGCCAGTACTACCAAAAATAGAGTAAAACTGGATTTTTTTTAAGGAATTTTGATTTTTCTTTAATTATAATCAAATATTACATTTTTTAAAAAAAATTCAATTATTATAACATTTTTTTTTAAAATTCGAATGTTTAAAAATAACTAATAATGTCATTAAAAAATTTGAAATATTTCCATTATTATTATTATTATAATAAATATTTTCAAACTTTTATTATTTCATAATATTTATTTGAATGCTTTAATAATAGAAAATAAAGTAAAATTCAAATAAATAGAAAATAAGACGGAAAATGACAGTGATACCCTTAATCCCTTCGCATTGATTCATTGCGCCAGGCGCGGATGAAATTAATCTCCCTACCGCATTGTTTCCTTTTCTTTTCAGTTTTAAACCCTACAAACACACAGACTATGGCGATTCTCAGGTGATTCTTACGATTGGTTCGATTTCAGTCATCATCGTCATCAATAGGTACATCTCAACACAATTTATACATAGACACTCGAGCTCGATTTTCAATTCCGGACTACTACTTCAACTCGTAATCTCTCAACTGTACATTTTATCGGTAATCCTCTGTTGTTCTTCACCTTCAGGCTTAAGTTGTGTTAATAGCTAAGCTATAGGTTGTTGTATGTATGTATTTTGATGATATTTGTTTTAATTTCAAGCTAGTTTTTTTTAGCGACATAAAAGTGTTTGATGAAAGTCCCCTTAGAATTTATATTTCTGATTATTGCTTATCACTTATGTGTTAATTTGTAAATCTTTCAAGCTGTATGTTGTCTTGTCTAATTTTTGGTTTCTCCTTTCACATTTAACTCACAGTGCTGACACCGCGCCACCAGATTCAGTGACAGACACTTGGTTCCTGTTGTATTCAGTTCTTTCTTGAGGTCAGATAATCTTTCTTAAAAGCTGATAATGTGTTTTTCTGTTTGAACAATTCATCCTGCAATATAAATGTATTGTCATAAACACTTTTTAAGAACTCTCCTACAGTATGCTGCCTTAAGAATTTGGAAATATGGGTGTCATCTTTCCAAATTTGCATAAATGGCTGTTTGGGTGGAAGTGTCGTTGTTTTACCTCTCTATAATGTTTTTTTTATAAATTGTTGCTTATGAAATTCACTTTTAGTTCCTGTAATTTTCAGTATAGTAAGAATATTACTTATTGCTTGTGGAGTTAGCACAGTGACAGGGGTATTGCTAGTTTCTGGAACATGGTCCTGTCCTCTAGTCTTAATCTCATATTGTGTCCACAATTCCCCTTAAAGAAGCTATTTTCTGCCCAAAATATAGGTCCCTCATAGTTTGCTATAGTCTATTTATAGGGCTGGGTCCTTGCGGATTTTCCAATGCAGCAAGAGTTATTGGAATAAGGCTATTAAAACTCAGGTTATAAGCATCTGATTCTGGCCAAAGTTGATTGCAACATAGTAGTGTTTATGTTAGCTTGATGATCCAGTAATCTTTGTTTAAGAAAAAAAATCTGCTTACAATAAAATGCCCCTTAGAATTTAATGCTTATCACTTGGATGTGTACCTATGTTGAACTTTTAAACCATGTTTATGAGATTTGTCTAAATTTTTCATTTTGCACATTGCAGATACTATGGATATAGAGTGCGGGCCTCTCGATAGATCGCTCTTGACCATGCAGGACGAGCATATTAGTACTGTGATATGGCAGGGGGGTAAGCGGGATAAGGTAGATGTCAGACAGTTGACTACTATGCATTGGCAGTGGGATTTCAGGGAGCGTCAGATTGATTTGCTAGAGTTATGGGGTTTCAGGGCATTTGCATACCCTCAGTCGATTCCTCAGAACGACATTAGATTGATCACGGCCATGATAGAGAGGTGGAGGCCAGAGACCAACACCTTTCATTTCCCATTTGGTGAGCTGACCATCACATTAGAGGATGTTTACATGATCTTGGGCCTGCCTGTTTATGGTCGTCCTGTGACTCATTCGGAGCTTAAGAATCCAAAACCATATTGGATGACGAAGTGGAAGGATTTGAGGCTGACCAAGAAAGAACGTACAAATATGTATGATGATGGGGTGATTCTTCACAAATTGAGGGAAAGATATAAGAAGATACCGAAGACGAAACGTCTAGAATACATGGAGCAAGATGATATAGTTTACACCCGGGCTTACCTTCTGTACATCATTGGGGGTGTGTTGTTTCCTTCAGGGAAACGAGACGTGGTTCATCCTCGATATCTACAGCTCATCCAGGATACTGGTGAGATTGCTGGCTATGCATGGGGAGCCGCTGTATTGGCTCATCTGTTCAGGAGTTTGACCAGGGCAGCGCATAAGAGTGCCAAGGCTTTTAACGGATGCAGCATGCTTCTTATATATTGGGTGGGAGAGGTTGTTACCTGGTGCTCCGGAGATTGCACCTCATCAGGAGTTTACACATCCGAGGGCATTGGCATGGATTGAGGCGCGGAAGAGGGTTAACCCCCACCACCATACAGGTATGTACAGGGGTGACTTTGATAGCTTCGAGATGTGTTGGCTGACATGGTGGCCTTATGAGAGGTTTTATGATCGCATTGATGTGGATGACGAGTCTCATGACAGTGAGATGTTGGATGCATTGCATATTGCCCTCGGCCGACTCCCTCTTGTGTCTTTTGATATTATCGAGTATGTCATGCCAGACAGGGTCATGAGACAGTTTGGTATGCTACAACATATACCAAAGGATCCAGTGGACATGTCTCAACTGCGGAGGGAGAGGTTTTCTCGTTATGAACGGGAAGATCATATTAGTTTTTTGAGCCAATTCCGAGATGAGTGGGATAGTTTTATGGCTACGGGTTTGCCTGTCGTTGAGGAGGTTGCAGACGCATCCATAGAGGAATACATGGACTGGTTCAGGCGTGTTAGTAAGTTGAGGATTGCTCCATTTCTGGCTGAGCATCCCACGGAGATAGTGCCTCGTGATTGGTACCCCCAACAGGACATGGCTGATGCGGTATGCTTCTAGACTTTCATTTGTTAGATTTTTGCACTTTAGTCTTTAATTTCTTTAGTTCTTGCATTTTAGACCTTCATTTGCTATATTTTTGCACTTTAGTCCTTAATTTCTATAGTTCATGCATTTTACTATTTTAGACCTTCATTTGTTAGATTTATGCGCTTTACTCCTTAGTTTCTATAGTTCTTACATGATATACATGATAATGATAAATGCAGCTAGATTGTGGCATGAGGATACTTCATGAGATGCACCTTCGTAACCCCCCTGACTGGTTCTATGATCTCATCCCTGAATTTTTATATCGTTATGATCGAGTCAATGCCGAGTGGAGGGGTCTTGCATTTAGCAGGCCTAGTTTTGATAGACCCCCTAGTGCACATGATATGAAGAACTTTGATTTAGAATGTGATGGTAGTGAGTTAAGTAGTCCATAGTTGAGAGAATGGATTGAAGAATGGGAGAATGAATGAATGTTTGGAGGATGGTAGAATTTTGAAAGAATTTAGATTTAGGAAAGGTTAAAGTAATAAAGTGTAAAGTAGTAAAGTGAGTTAAAGTGAATTTAGATTTAGGAATGAAATAGTGCCCCATGGGTAACAGCCACCCAGCACCACCAACATAATGAAATTAAAGATATCTACGTTACTGGCGCATTGTTTCATTGCCCCAATTCCCCCTGACGCAATGTTTCATTGCGCCAGGCGCATTGAAACATTGCGCCAAATCCATATGGTGCAATGTTTCATTGCGCCATGTGCATTGAAACATTGCTCCATTTTTTTTAATGTATATTTAATTATTTAAAATTAAAAAAATCATTATTATCGCATTATAAATACTTAATTTAGTTCACTTAACTTAATTTAGTTAAATAAAAATTCAATTCACTTAATTTTAATATTTAGTTGTGAATTTTGTTTGAAATTTAAATGTATGTAGTTATGCAACTGTGACCTTATCAATTTAGTTTGAGTTTATTTTTGTTTTTTGTATCTTTAACTTAAATAATCGTAAATGGCGATATCTACAAATTAGAGATACCTCTTCGTTGAAAAACAGACAATAGTAGTAATATAGATGATATGATAGTTAGATGATAGTTCATTCTTAAGAAGTTTAAATAATTGTTAACATATTATTGAGACATTATCATTCAGTTAAAGTTTTATTTTGTATTTTGTATCCTTAAGTTAAATAAACGTAAATTGATATGTAAAAACTAGAGGTACCCCTCGTAGAAAAAACAGACGATAGTAGTAATATAGATGATAGTTCATTCTTAAGAAGTTAAAATAACTCTTAACATATTATCGAGACCTTATCATTCAGTTAGAGTTTTATTTTGTATTTTGTATCATTAGATTAGTTATTTTTAATTTCATAATTAGTTTTAATATCCAATCTTACATTTTTTAAATTACATTGAATTAAAATAATAATAAATCATAGGCAACGTTACATTGCGCCTGGCGCAATAAAACATTGCGACCTGCGCAATGTAACATTGCGCCTGTTCGCAATGTAACATTGCACCATGTCGCAATGTAACAATGGCCCATGTAATTTTTCAGCAGTTCTTGGCGCAATGTTACATTGCGCTCGCGCAATGTTACATTGCCCCGAGCGCAATGTAACATTGCGCTGGGTGGATGTTCACCCGTGGTTCTTGACCTGCTCCATATATATATATATATATATATATATATATATATATATATATATATATATTCAGTTGCTGATTTGGTTGAATATTGCCCCTGGTGGGGCCCTACAACCCCAAAATCACCTCATCTTAAAAAAAGTTGAATTTGGTTGCATTTGGTTGAATATTGATCCTGGCGGGGCCTTGCAACCCAAATCCACCAAAAGCATCCCACCTTAAAAAAGAGTTGAATGTGATTGAAACCAAAATAGCACCCCACCTTTAAAAAAAAAAAAAAGTCAATGAACAGTATCCGTGGTTACTGTTCATCCGGAAATATGGGCTGGTCAAAGGGGGAGGGAGGAGGGGTTGACCTAGAAGATGGTATTTTTGCAATTTTGAAACTTAATTTGGTAAAATTATAATTAATTGAATAAGATGGTATTTTTGCAAAAAGAAACTTCAAGTCAAGTATTTTTGGTAAATATCGAATAATCAATAAGTATTTATCTTTTATGGTATCAAATTCTGGATTTGATTGTTGTTCATGTCGAGTATTTTAAACATTATTATGTACTTTGACTTTTCCTTTAGAAATATTTATCAATTAAAATTTCATTGGGTTTTAATTATATAACATTTTAAAAAATAAGTAGAGAAAATAGATTTTTAATTAATTAATAATAATATATTAAAAGGAAGGGAGGGAGGCATGTAGTTGTTTGATTGGGCGAGCGAGACGAGAGGCAGTCCTCCCTCCCTGGTGCATCGAGAGGCGTAAGGTATTTGGTTGTCTCCGCACATATACATACACCTGTACACTCCGATACGTGTGTAAAATGTGTGTGTATTTATTTTTTGAATAATTAAACTTATACAACTACTTTCATACATAAAGAGAAAGGAAGTCTGAAATTAATAATAAATCTGAAAGACAAACAGAGAGAGAGAGGGTAGAAAGAGGGGAGAAACAGGGAGAGAGGAGACACGAACACCAACACAAGAAGGTTAAGTCTCAATTCATTCATATCGCCGGTTTGATTTTTCATGTACATTTTTAATTTATGTCAAATTAATATATACCATTGTCTTCCTTCCAAGCTTATCTTATGTCCCTCCTTTGTTTTCTTGTTTTGCTGCTTGCATTTTTTTAATAGCTTGGCCTTTTAAACCCACCTCTAAATTCGATCTTTATTTCTCAAGATTGAATCTTTATTCTTGAAGGAATTATATATGCATTTTTAATTTCTGAATGATGTCAAGTAGAGCCTGCCTAGATTTGGATGTCCTCACCCCCCCCCCCCCTCTTCTGTATCTAGCTTTCTCCTCACACCCTGTACCTTGGTTTTCTTTAATATAATACATTATTATTGTTATTTGAGTAGCATTATTTGCATGAGCTGTCATCTTCAATAGATCCCTAATCTACCATTCTCTGCACCTTGTAATCATCTTGCAGGGTTTGTGTCTCTTCTGAATCAATCCAATTTTTCTTATTTACAAGAGATGGATTTCGACGGTGTTAATTCCATTTGGGATGGGTTTTACTATCACCCTCATCTGTTCGGTGGTTTAATGCTCACTGCTGCTTTGCTTGGCCTGTCCACTAGCTATTTTGCTGGCATCACTGTCCCGCACATGTTCCCTGATTTAAAACTTTTTCACACCAAGAAATACCACAAAAGGCGTGTTCGGGTTTACATGGATGGCTGTTTTGATCTTATGCATTATGGCCACGCGAATGCATTGAGACAAGCTAAATCACTGGGTGATGAATTAGTTGTTGGAGTTGTTAGCGATGAACAAATCATTGCCAACAAAGGTCCCCCTGTTCTATCTATGGACGAAAGGTGACCCTATTTTTTAATCTTGTATTGTAAAACTGACATTTACTAAATAACTCCTTTTCAGTAACATTATTCTGTTTATCTCACCTCCTTTAGTGTACTTTTTCCTGTAAGTTGAATAAATGATTTCAAATATCCTACAACTGTTACAAGTCAAATAATCTGATTTTCCAGTCTGTAAACTGTATATCTTTTTGGTATTGGAGCTGCTGTTGTGTTTATGTGATATAGAAGATGATGAATCTTTTATGCATAACATAATTGTTATCACCTCTGTCACTGTACGGTTATATATATATCGGTCATGATTCACTATCTTTAGATGGTGGCTTCCAGATAGTAAAACTGCTTATTCAAACTCATTGGATTAGATTCCCAAGTCAAATAGTTATTCAACTTGTCAACAGTTCACCTGTTTATTATATGTTAATTAAAAGACCTTGTCAGCAATATAAAATAAGAGTTCAAGCAGATGCTCCTTTTTTTGTGATTTAATGAAAACTCATTTCCAGGCTGACTCTTGTAAGTGGATTAAAGTGGGTAGACGAAGTTATAGCAGATGCTCCGTATGAGATTACTGAAGAGTTCATGAAACGTCTCTTCAATGATCATAAAATTGACTATATTATACATGGTGATGATCCTTGCTTACTTCCTGATGGAACCGATGCTTATGCCCTTGCAAAAAGTGCTGGCCGTTACAAGCAGATCAAGCGCACTGAAGGTGTCTCGAGCACAGACATTGTAGGTACTACCATCATCTTATTCTATACTGGAAATTGTGTCTCTTAGAATTAAAAGGTGGGCCAAATATGGCCAAATTCATCCCTAGCATTGTAGCCCAGTGGATACCCCTCATCCCTGGTAAAAACAGGTCGAGTTGTTGGAGTTCCAATGGAGACAAATGTGTGCATGCTTATTTAAGTTTCTTGGAAATCGATTTTACACCAAAAACATTTTTTCTTCTTTTTTGTCTGAATCCTTACATGCTAAAATGCTAATCATGAGACTTGAGCTTTCAACTTGGAGGTTAATTCTGTCAAAATTGTCTCTGCCCCTTAATTTTTTGGTGTCAGAGTAAAATCAGTTTTTATTTGTAACCTACAACCCTATGTTGTCAGCTTGAACTTTATCTGTGTTTAATATTTCAAATAATATAGAGTTTTCATTTTTATGAGATATATTGCATACTATCTGTAGGAAGGATACTTGCTTCTCATAAGGATTCTAAAAGTTATGAAGGTGACAATGTATCATCTCAAAACATTGAAACTGATAAACTGAACAAACTTGAGAATGATAAGAAGGTTGCTAACGGTCAGCAAATGTCTCATTTTCTACCGACATCTAGAAGAATTGTGCAGTTTTCAAATGGCAAGGTATATCAATTATGTTTCTTTATCTTATGATACTGACCTTATCTTTGACTTTGTAAGTTATTCTTTTCTTTGCTAAAATTGATGTTTTCTTTTGTCCAGATTAGACATCTTCAGTTTATTTTTGGGCCATCTTAGCCACCATCTATTTCTGTCGATCTTTCGCTGTTCTCTGACGTGTTTGTCATTTCAGCTCATTATTTGTTACCGTATTATCAGGGGCCTGGACCAAATGCTCGTGTGATTTACATTGATGGAGCGTTTGATCTTTTCCATGCTGGACATGTTGAGGTTAGTCTGTAAGTCTGGGATTTCATGTGATATTTTGCATGAAACTATGATGAATTAAATCCTTGTTATATATCTAATGTATATATCATGTTTCTGCTGCATTTAATTTATAATTTAATCTTTAACGTGCTGGTTGAACTTTGAAATATTGATACAGAAGTCTAAATAAACATATATTGTTAGGAGAAAGGAAAAAAAAGAGAAAGCAGAACTGTAGAATAAGGAGAAGAGAGAAAAGAAAGGAGAAGATTTGCTGAAAATTGCTTTCCTTGTTACTGCAAAAACTTCACAATATTTAAAGCCATACAAAGACACAAAGAATCTTGCCAACTAACAAACAGATCATGACACTAACTACTTACCTAAGCAAACTTTAACAACCCATAACTTATTCCATGATCCCACACAGCCAACCAAATCATATCAAGCACTACAAACTATAATCAAATAAAGTTAACTGATTGTTTGATATTAACTCCAACTAAATCAATCATTGTGCTTAACCGCAATTGTATCTCTGTTACGTCTTGTATAAATCTTTAGGGGCTGATTTGAATTTGATTGTGTAACATATATGCATGTATAATGTTTCAATATTCTAAGGTAAGTTCTCCGAAATCCCATGAAAAGAATATTGTAGTTGGAAATGGTATCTGTGAACTGCTTACATTTGATGGTTTATCCGTTCCTGTAATGTTGCATATCTTCTCAGAATATATTTATATTTCCAGGGAGCTTGACCCTGCCTTCTGGCCCCTGACAAACACACGTCATACTTAAATATTGCCAACTATATTATAAAACATCGGAAGTTGTGACAACCAGGATACTGAGTTACTTGCCCTGCTAATATACGGGGTAATTTGATGTCTCTCGAGGAAATTGTGCTATTTCGTTAAACTAGTTACAACTCTATACTACTGATTCTGGTTCATTGGTATAGTGCATGGGTTATTACGAATCATAAATATGGACCCTAAAATAGATAAGTTTAAAGAATGTGACACTATTTAGAAGGCTAAATGAATTGGAGGGGAGTTAAAAATTATGACCAAGCTAATCCTTTCACCTGCAAAATGAGATATCTATGAGCTAAAGCCAAAAGAAATATGTATGCAAACTTGTACACATGATTTAACAGGGTTTCATATTGTCGCTGTGATGGCCAATATAGGTGATTGTACAAACCTTGAGGGCTAGGCAAGTTTATGTAGTAAAACTTTTCTTGTAATTTAAGAACCATGGTGGATAAGAGGAAGACAAAATTACAAATTAAGACTGGTCAACACCTATAGATTTGTGTGCCTTTACAAGTGAGGTATAGTTTTCACCTATGTCTGTTCATACCTTGGAGGCTAGTGGCCTCTTTTTTTTTCACTTCATATAAAAGGTGTTACGTTTATAATAGAGAACCTTCATTGCTTATAAGATAACAAGGTCCTTAACTTTGTGCGTTTTATGGTATAAATAAATCACCCTACATATGACAATCTTAATAGGCTTGTGGCCATCGCCGACCAATGTAAATTTAGACAATAGAGTATTATTATGCCTTTCCTTTTTCTAAAGGAATATTGTTAGGTTTATATAGCTATCCCTTGATATTTTTACCTTGATATATCTTTACAGTTTCAGTTTTAGTTTTAAGTTGGCTCGTAGCTGTTTTGCGTCCTTTCTGTGGTAGGATGTAAACAGGTACACATATGGCAGGTTTTAAACAAATTGTATACAATAGCACAAACGGTATTGTACAAAATTTGATTTGTAGAGTTGTATATTCAACCCTGAAATGGTCAATATACTTGATTTTCTGAAATGGTCAATATACTTGATTTTCTTTGGTGATGATGGAATGGCTGGGCTGCTAAATTCCTATAGGCAACTTGACTTGATGCTACTTTAGATATATTTACCAGTTTCGTGCTGTTCTTTATATATGTGGACATCAATAAACATTTATCAAGGAGTACAAGTCTAAATTAGCCGTACATGCATATCGACAAAGTTCAGGTGGCACCGAAATTTCATAGAAAAGCAGCCCTATTAATATTATCTTGTTGTAATATTTGCCTAATTGCTTTCAATAAAGTAGCAGTACTCTTGGTCTGAATAGAATACTGTATTCCTTCTTTTCTGTTCAAAATTTTCACGATTTGTGATTACACAGATTCTTAAGAATGCTCGCAAACTTGGGGATTTTCTGCTCGTTGGAATCTACACGGATCAGACTATCAGGTATGAACAGTAATTGCATGTAGCATTCCATTTTTACTTCTAAATGTATGTAATTATGTCAACTACAATAACGACTGAGATAATAGTTACCAAGCATAATGTCTTTAACATCCTTGAAGGAGGCAAAATTACATTTTTTCATCTTTGCCTCATTGCTGATTACTCCCATTTCGTATAAAGTTATTGAGCAAAAGATGTAGGACAAGATTTAAAAACAAGAAATAGTAGGTGAATGCATGAATAGAATTATAGAAGTTAGAACCGGGTAATTGGACTGCAGAACAACCATGGACCCTAGGGTTTTCCAACCGCACAGGGGAGAAAAGATAATGGATCACAGCCCATGATTAGTGATATCTTCTCTAGAAAATATAATTTGACCTTGCTTCGGAATATTAGACAACTAGATATACTCTAAGATGTTCGTATATAATAAACATCCTAGGAATGATTATTTCAATCCCAATAATTGCCTAGAAAGACCACATCACATTTTTCTTTATAAATACAATGAAATCCTAATTATGTAATTAAAGGATTATCTTAAAATTTGTATATATATTCCCTATTTAATGTAAATAACTTGGTTGTTGCTATTTGTTGCAGTGAGCACAGGGGAATTCATTTTCCACTTATGCACCTGCATGAACGCAGTCTTAGTGTACTAGCCTGTCGTCATGTGGATGAAGTCATTATTGGTGCACCTCGGGAAGTTACTAAGGACATGGTTTGTTTAATTCTTTCCACTTGAAAAACATATACATTTTGTTTTTAACTTAAAAAAATTAAAAATCTGTAAAGTAAGTAGTACCAACCCATTGCACGGGTATATTATAATCTCCCCCACCCTATCCTAATAAAACAGAAGCAAAACAGACTGTATTTTGTCTTCCTGAATTTACTTAATTAATACTTTAGCACGGATGCATCTAATTTGTTGAGAGAAAGTTCCTGCATAATCCTAATGTGATTATCAAATTATTTGGTATTAGGACCAGGTAGCATAACAGATCGGGTTATTGGTACTGCCACACAATTGTATGGGTCTAAAATACTTATTCGCTTTTTTATACAATTGAATAGTGAGGCTGACCTTCTATTAAGAACCCAAAAGAAATTATATTTTGATATTTTGAATGAGAAACCTTTTTCTTAGAAATGTTGTTAACCTTGATTTGTACTGAAAGAGACAAGAGTGTCTACTGCAGTCTAAAACATAGTTGTCAAATAGTGTATCAGAGGATCCTCATATCAGGAGTCTGGAGTGTTTTACCATGAATTATGCCGCAAGCTGGAAAATGTGAATCATAAGTAATTAAACATATACATGGAATATAAAACAATGAAGTACATTAGCTTGGCACTATAAAACAAATCTTTTCACTCTCCAACCGTTCCTAAATTATAATCTGTTACTTTGATCTTACTTTTCTTTTTTAGATCTTCTAATACTGTTTTCATTATCCATAACGAACAGATAACAACATTCAACATCTCTTTGGTTGTACATGGAACAGTTTCTGAGAGAAACTCTACTCTGAATGTAAGTTGTTGTACCATCAATTTGTATTTAGTGGACAGTCATTACTAGCTACTATTTGAGGTACATCTAGAAATTCCTTCGAGTATAAGTTAATGCATTAATGCAGGGTGCTGATCCCTATGCGGTTCCAAAAAGCATGGGAATTTTCCGGATGATTGAGAGCCCAAAAGATATTACTACCGCTACAGTAGCTCAACGAATAGTAGATAATCATGAAATTTACCAGGTATACATTTATACATCGTTTTCTTCGTTTGCATGATTGCACCAAGATATCTAGCCAGTTAATTGGGTTTCTTGTATGAACCAGTCATGCTTGCTTTCTCACATGCGAAAAAACAAAATCTGAAACTTGATTTTAGAGAGTGGTTAGATATAAAAGAAGATAGCACAAGCGTAGGAGAAAAGGTCTAGCAACATTATTGAAAACTTTATTCATGTTTTGACTTTGTCAGTTGTTAGCAAAGTTGCCTTGCTGTATATTATAGGCATTCATGAAAAAAATTAAACTAGTATATATACCCACAGTATCAGTATGTCCCAATAGGTGTAGGTTTAGGTTTCCCGGTTTTGAGGAAAAAAATTGGGAAATTGTGAAAGAAATCTTGAAGATTTTGAAACTTTTAAGCAGCTGCATAGTGATAATAATAGCAGAAAAATCTGTTTGGACAATAGGTCTAATTTCTTATAAAAAAAACTCAATTGGAATAGCAATGCCGAGAACGGGATGCTAAACTGCTAGTCAACTAAAACATCTGGGCTATATATTATTTAATATCCCCTGTTGCGAATTAGACACTAGTGGTCCCTCATTTTTAATCTTGTAATCTTTTTAGTTAATTTGTTTGAAAAGCTGCACTCGTTAATTTTGTAGGCACATTCAAGTACGATATTTGTACATGTAGATGTAGTAACTAAAAAGTCTCTGGTCAATATCAGTTATACTACATTTTGTTAATTTAGTCTCTGGTTTATATCAGTTATACTTTTGTATTTGTACATGTAGTAAGATGGCACCAGTCTCTGGTTTAGATGGTAAATTGATGTATTTTTTGTATTTCTTAACTTCGCTTGAGAATATCTGTTATCGTAGTCTGTTCTTGTGTTATACTTTCTTTTGTATTCTGTCATACTGAAAGTGCTGGAACTGATGCACCCTACGTGCAGAAACGCAATGCCAAGAAGGAAGCAAGCGAGAAAAAATATTACGCACAGAAGACATATATCTCTGGGGATTGAGAAAAACAACCGCAACTTCCCCTTCCTGAACTAGCTTTTTCAGATTTGCTATTACCTACCTGCTACTAAACTTACAAACAACCATGTCATATTCTCGATGAGAAGATGCAAGAAAACTAGAAAATGTAGAAGGATGTCCTGTACACTCTTTTAGTGGTAGCGTTTTAGATAATTTTGTTGTAATTCTCCTATGATGATCCCATTGGCACAGATGGTAATAACTATTCAACAACATGGTTCATATTGTAAAGTGATTTAATTCCTCAATAATTCTTTTGTTTATTTGGGGGTTTGAGCCCCCGTCTATTGAATTCTTTGTTTACCCGGGGGCTTCAGCTCCTGTTTTATTCGAGTGTAATGGAGACCTTTCTTGGAAATTTGTTGAGATAAAATAATCAGGTATCTCGTTCAGGTTATGAAGCCTGGTTAACATTTTCTTTATGATTCTTTTATTTTGCTAACCAACCCTGGAGATGCATAAATATTGTTATAATGTACTTAGGGACTTGCTTCCCTTACATATTCATCTTGTGCAGTATTAAATGATGTTGATTGATCCTCAAAACTGGAACCAGGGGAGCATACCATTGATCCAACTGCTTAAATGTAAGTGCTATTAATGTTTAGATTGTACTCTGAATAGTTTTGTGCATTTACATACACATGATCTTCCCTAAATAAGAGCAACTACAAGACCAACAATAATCGTTTAATCCCCATTCTGGGAAATTCTGAGTGGTACAAACAAGTAACAAGAAAATTAGCAGGATTTTCAAACTTATAATGGAACCATCTACCCAAATTCTCAAGTTGGGTAATCTCAAATTAGCAGGATTTTCAAACTTAAAACCGTAGAATACAAGACAGGCAGGAAAGATTACCGCACCATTTTATACATGTAATGTGTAAGGCAAGATGACCTCAACAAAGCCTATGCTTGAGCTAGCATAATACATTTGCCAAGGTATAGCAAAAACTGAAACACGTATTCTACAGACAAGCCAATCCAACCCTTGATGCATCCTCCTACAGAGCCTCTGGTCTTTCAGCCCTCCTGCACAAATGGACATTTTTTGTCTAAATTACAACGTCAACCGAACCAAACAACAGGAGTTGGTGTTGGTGCAGCAGCAGCAACATTGTGAGGAAGCTGGGAAGGTACCATACAATGCTGTTGTTGCCACTGATGGAAACCAACAACGCTTGGTCCAATGACGCTGGCAGCATATCCGTTATTGTTACATTCTTCTTGTTGTTCTATGTCCATACTTGCAATCTCTTGCTCATTTTGTTGTTCATCTTCCATCATCATTGTCTCAGCAGCGTCTATTTGTTCAACTATCGGTTGTACAGCTTTGGGTAGAGGAGATAAGTGAGAGTGCACCCAAGGAACAACTGCAAAACACTGCTTCGAGGTATTGTCGTCGTCCTCCTCCAATGTCCTGTCTTGCCCTTGTTGAGCTGAAGAAATGTTCAACAAATTGTCGTGTTTAGACCAAAGATCTCGGTTGCCTGTATAACGGAATTGCAGTAGCTTAGATAACCAAAATTCCGATAATAATAATATTAATTAAAAAAGGGGGGGGGGCATAAATTAAATACAGAGGAGAAGTGGTGTGGTTACCTTTGAAGCGTGAAAGAAAGTGAGGAGAGAGGGAAAATGTAGAAGGAGAGTGTTGGATAATAGTATTGCTGCTGGGATTGAACAAAACAATAGCTCTCTCTTCATTTTCAACCTCACCCACAACCCCTACTGTTGTTTCTTCTTGTTGTGGTATAATACAAGGAGGATGAGGAGGAGGCATCAGTACTTCGTCTTCTAGTTGGTGCTCATCTTCCTCCATTATTGGAGCCAACTCCGCACAATCCTAAACCAACAATCAACCAATTCAACTTAAAAGAGAGAGAGAGAGAGAGAGAGAGAGAGAGAGAGAGAGAGAGAGAGAGAGAGAGAGAGAGAGAGAGAGAGAGAGAGAGATATGAACATACGAGTCGACGGATTTTAGTAGCGGGAGAGGAAAGAGAGAAGTCGGAGAAATCATGGTTGACTTGATCCACAGCCTTTCTCTTCTGAGTAGTCGTCATCATCATCATCATCCACCGATCAGATCAAATCTCAATTGCTTATATTTCAGTTACAAACCCTAGAATTTAACTTAAGTTTCTGCGTTTGGCGGGTGGGTGGGTTTTGTAGACGCCCGGGTCCCCGCTTTATCGCCCACCGATTTTTCTAGACCTTTCCCAATTTTTCTTCTCCGTCCCCCACTTTCGCCACGTGTAATTCATCACCTTAACACTACAATCTTCTAGTAATGGATGATGTGGGCCTTACACATACATGGTTCGGCCCAATCTTTCTTCGTCTCCTATCGCTCACTGCAACCCAACCACCAATAAGCCCAATTCTTCTTCCTTACTTTCCTCTTCAAATTATGATGGTCTTAATTATTTTTACAAAAAAAATGGTCCAAATATTTTTTAAGTAGATAATTATATTTATTCTAAATTAATTTAAAAATTGATGTTTAATTTTTTTTGGATATTTTTGTGTTAAAAAAATATTTTTTAATTTTCTTTTTGCTCGGGATTTGATCCGGGTTGTCACATATGGTATCAGAACTAGGTTTTGATCCTGGGACCTGTGGGTTATGTGACAACCCGGGTCCCGATTCCGAATTCGAAATAAGCCAAAGCAAACTGACCCAAATGCAGCCAACTTGGGTAGTCCACAAGTCCACCACAGACCCTCAAAAGATCATGATTTGTTGGTGCACTTAGTAGTAGTACTTTGCCTTATAAATTGAACTAAAGTCCCACATTTCCTCAATGTGGGACTGGGGTGTTACAAGGATGAGGATAGGTCCGAGTGGAACTGCGTCTGATATCGTATTTTGTGAGGAATTTGATTGGAATTGAAATATAATTATGTTAATAATTTTTTTTTATTTTAATAATTAGGATAACCAAACCGAAAAATAAACCGACCAAACTTTAAAGTTTTAATATATTAGTATAGGTAACCAAAAGTAAGAAAAACTTTGACTCACCATTTAATCAAAATAAATAAATAATCAAATGGGGACACATAATTTTATGTGGTTATAAAAAAAATTTCTCGTACACAAAATTAATGGTTAAATTGATAAACATTTTTTACATGTCCTTTATATTTTTAAATGGTAAAATTGATTAATTTTTAATTAGACATAAAACTATAGAGTTATTCAATTTTTATTTTTGATGTCCCAATTTACAAGTTCTTTCCGATTTACATGGCATTTTTAATTTTTTAATGATAAAATTGATCAATTCTTGACTAGACATAAATAATTATTTAAATATTATTTTTAAAAATCGAAAACTATGATTTAATATAAATTAGATATATTTTTTAATGATATAAACTTTTTATTTTTTTCAATCATTCAGTCAAATTTTGATCCAATCAAAAATCAAACATAGTTTGATGGGAATACTAATGCTTGATTGCTTGGATATGCAGTCAAATCAAGTCAGTATACAAAGAAGGATGATTGCTTGGATATGCAGTGAAATCAAGTCATATACAAAGAAGGAACAAAAAATAACATAATCATCATCATGGTATTTCTAAATGAAAATAAAGAGGCCACATGAAAAAAAATACTGTAGGAAAACATCACACTGAAACTCATTGTATGAACTAAAAGGGGTTACAAATGAGTTCAAGGACGTACAAACTATTTGAATCTCTCCATTAAACCCCCAACCAACCAACCCTAGACGATTAATTGGATTGGGGGAATTGAATTGAATTGAATTTCAAACCCTAGCTTTGCGGTGCAACAAAGGAGTGAAGGCAGCAGCAGCACTGGAATCCTTAAAATCAGACGACGAAGAAAACAAGTCTACCAACTGATTGAATCCAAATCCACCGAATCTATGCTCGTCTCTCCCCAGAAGCTCCAACACTGCTTGGAAAAACTCAACTTCGCAGGGCAAGACCAAGCCGCCCTCGCTCTGAAACCCGTACTCTTCCTCCGCTTTCTCCAGAAGCGACACGAACACCGGCAGTTTCAAGTACCTCGTCGGAATCACGAAACGGCACCGTTCGGCTCCCACGTACACGCCCATTGAACCCGAAGGGACGCGTTGTTTCCCGCTCATGCTTTTCCACCGCTGCATTACTAGTTTCAGCCGTACGATTTGCCTCATTTTGTTCACGTTAAACGCCATCGGACAAGGACTGCTCTCTCCCCGGCCTGTATTTCTTCAAAGAGAGAGAGAGATTGAGAGAGAGAGATTGAGGGAGAGAGTTGGAAAAGATAATTAAGGGAGGAGTGAAATAATAGTACAAATTAGTGACGGGAGGGAGGCGGAATAACGTACCTAGTCAATTCCGTTTTGACTTCTATCTCTGGGCGCAATCTCGATTTATGGTCTGTTTGTCCACACCTTATTTTAAATTTTTATGAATTTATTTTGGGATTTTGATAATTTTTTTAACAAGTATTTAATATATTATCTTCAAAAAAAAAAAAAGTATTTAATATATGTTTGAGATTTAATAAGTTGTAAAACATATATATAATTTTTTTCAGGAAAAAATTATAAATCTCTCACTTTATTTTAAAATAAGTTGAAAAATAAGTTCCTTCAAATATCTCCTTAATATTTTTGCAAGTAATTACGGATTAAAACCGATACAAATTGATACAAATTGATACGCTTATATTTAAGGCTATCTCTGATGTAAATTGTTGAAAAGTTTGCCAAGATTGCCTAATCATTAACAAAATTCTCTCATTTACTAATTGATTCTCATTTATTTCTAGTAATAATCAGAAGAACTACTGTAATATATAAGGCTTCAACAAAAAGACCAATATATTAAATAAATATTATGATACCATTAAAAAAATCATTTATAATGATTCATTAAATTTTCCATCATTCATTTAATTTATAATCAATATATCTGCTCATAATGTTTAATTTTGCCATTGCCATTGAATGATAATGTGAACATAGTCAAAATTTTGAAGCAAAATATATCAAATGAAACAAACTTAATTGCATCAATTAGGATGAACACGTAATGAAAATAATTTGCTTATAGGTGGAATGATATATGGAATAATAGCAAAATGTAGATAATCAATAAATAAATGTATCAAACAATACACTTAAATTTCTTAGAATGAAAACTGGTTACTTTTAAAATAGGGTTTACTTTCATTGTGATTAAAGATCAAAGGACATTGTGATTATAGGTCAACGGACAAGAATAACCTTAATTTTTTTTATAAAAAATCAAAGCTTTAGGTGAAAATTTTGTTTTATCTTAATCCTACTACTAAAATATAATAGTTAAAATAAATATTTGTGACATATAAATAAAATAAATATTTTAAAAAGTTAAATTCAAGTAAATTAAAAATCATTTACTTGAAAATTAATCAATTATAGGGTGGATTGGACGTATGGTCAAAAAAAGGGCCAATAAGCCCACAAATATAGGGGCAAATTAAGAGGTTCTTGCACCAGACTCCGTAAGTAACATGGTTAGCCACCTTTTTTTCTTCTTCTCACATTAATTACCGGCTAAAAAGCTGATGCTCTTTTTAATAATCCTCCTCATTTGGATACTAATACTCCGTAGTAATTGTAAATTGAATTCTTTATTATAAAAAAAAGTGTAATTCAAATACATTAATAGGAAAGAGTTGTAAATTAAAAATTAAAAAGAACAATAATCAATTGTTTGTAGCTATCTAACGAATCATGTTCTACATCCATGATCCAACTATGAGCACGCCATGCATTGATCTTGATAATTGCAATACATTCTCGTGTAATTGATATTTGGAACAAGAAAATAAATTAATATCTTTTCCGATATCAATCTGTTTCTTTATGTAATTAGTTTTGACTTTTCATTTGACCCGAGACATCCATATATATTATTCTATTAATTAAAAAGGAAAATTTTCAATGTTATATTCATAGTATTGACCTTTTTAAATGGCATACCAAATATTTTTAACTTTTATTTAATTTCACTCTACAATTATATCATTTTATGATATATCGCTACCGCCATTAAACAGATGTTATGACCTTTTAAACAATACAAAATATAAAAAAAAAATTCTCAATACGTAAAATCAATTTTTTAAATGGTATACCAAATTGTTCAACTTTCATTTAGTACAACTTTATTATGATGTCACTCCATGTTATAGCTATAGTTAATCAAACCTTATATAACCTTCTAACTAATATAAAAATACAAATAATTGCAGCCGATACAATCTAATAGTCATATAATAAAATGAAAAAATAATGCAAAAAAAAAAACAGCAAAATTATCCTATAAAATCAACTATGGTTATTCAAAGAATTTAATCACATTCATCCAATAAATTTAACTATGATAATCTAAAAAAATATAGTATAAATATTGATCTTTTAAAAGAAATTGTTTAAAACCAAACTGAAAGTGTTTTTAACTGATGATTAAGTATAAGATGAATTAAATTGAAATTTTTTATCTTTGTAGATTGTGATGCACAAGTCTTTTGTGAAGTCAATCTGAGGATCAAAATTTTTGACTAACGGGATTTAATGGGAAGGGTATAGCATTTCAAAATTGAATTTATATTTAATATAAATTGAACCATTTGTTTTGAAAAGTTTAATTTATCAAAATTGAACCATTTCAAATAATATATTTAATTTATATTTAATAAATTTTGAAAAATATCATTAAGATTTTTGTTTTTCTTTTATTTTGTTAAATTTCAATAAATCTCTTTTATTATTCAGAGTTTAAAATATCCATTTATTTTTAATGATTTTTTTAGCCATCTTTTTTTAGTTTGTTATTTTTCCTTATGAGAGATTGATTTATTTTAGTATGGTAAACGATCTTTGGCAAATGTTTGCCAAAGTACTGTTTGGCAACAAATGGTTTCTGCATCGTTGGATGGTTGATCCAACGGTTGGGGTTTAAAAAATTGTCTCGTACCGCAGAAACTTTCCGCGGTACGGACACGTACCGCAAAAATCCCCTCTTGTTTATACACCAAAAATTTACTGTTTATCGTACCGCAGAAAGTTTCTGCTGTACGGAATGAACCATTTGTCACAACAAAACATTTGATGTAGACCGGGCCCCTTTTAGTATTTAGGATCGTAATTTATATCCTGCGGTACAGAATAAACCATTTGTCACAATAAACATTTACCGTAGACCGAACTCCTTTTAGTATTTAGGATCGTAAATTTATAAGATTTATAATAGTGGTTAACTGATTTAGATTGTATGGAATCTTAATTACAATCACGTGTTCCTATATATTTAAATGAGTTAGTTATATATTTTCTTCACAACGATAACAAAAATATTAGAATATATGTTGTAAACGTTATCCATATAAATGAGGAATTATCATAATGAATGATCTTATTGACAATCATAATTTGGATGAAGAAAACTTTGATTTAATCTATTTTATTACCTATTTGTTCAATACTGATTTTTTTTAATGTCATATGACCGTTTTTAGGAAATTACTACTTGACTAAAAGAAATCTTAATAAGTGATCTATATTAATAATTTTATATTAAAATTGAGTTTAAGTTTGCATTATTATTTTCTTCATATTAACCTTTCATAGTTTCACTTTAACATCAAGAGTCACGCTTATCTGAAAGAAAACAGAAAAAATGACAAAAACAACTTCTTTTTAGAGTGTTTCAACTATAAGTAACTGTTCTAAAAATAAGTGACCAACTATACCCGTTCGGCCGTTCTAATACACAAACCCCGTATGCGTATTCTTTCTAAATTGCAATTATTTAGCTGCTAGTGTTGGAAAATTTTGGTGTGACACGATTAGGTGGGATTGTCCCAAAATTTTACTTTTAAAAACACATGTTGAATCGTTAAGAGATGGATAATAAAAGCGTTACATTTTCTCCTTATGATTTGTTGTGCCTAAAATTTGTAATGGGTTTAATTTTAGGTCCATGAATGTTAAAGGGGTCTGTTAACATAAGTTCGACGTTATTTATAGAGGTGCGTATTTGGAGGAAGCAGTGCAAATACTGTTTTGGAGGAAGCTGTGCAGGTGCAAGTGTGCTTACAGCTCCACCTCTGTTTGCCGAAGGCATACGGATTATCTCCTAGTTTTTAGAAGATACGAATTGAGTCCTTTAGACAGTCTATTTCCTTAAAAAATACGTTTCTAATATAATAAATATCAGATGTATGTGATATATGTCCATAAATACATGGAATTATCTTATGAGTAGGCTTTGAGTGTTCTACTTCGAGTAGGACTCTACTAGGCAGCTGGCAGGGCTAAGGATAAGTGATATTTCTGAGTAAAACTCTATAATTTTCGCGGCTTAATCAGCAAGGAAAGGTTTCCTAATCTAAAAGAACTACATTAGGGCTTGATTCCTATAAAATATGATATGTAGCCAATCAGCAAGAGGTTCAGTTTTTACTTATTTAATACACAAGGCACGTGTACCCTGAGTAATCACATTTTGGGCATATTTGGTCGGAGTTCTTTGCCATTATTGTTCAGTGACCTTGCTAATCCAGCCCTTTAAACACTAAACACCATTATTAGGTTCAGCTATCTAGCTTACTTACAGTTGTTGGACCTGTTTTATTATCCGAGAATCAAGGATAATTCCTGTTATTCCGGCGAGGTTTATTCGGGGTGTTGTGTGAACTTTTTGCATAACATTTTTGGCGCTAGAAGGAGGGGTTTCTCTCCTAAAAATCTGTTGGTGAACTAATGTCGGAAAGTTCTGATCATGTACGAACGCCAAGCGGCAAGGGTGGTAAGCGCGATACTAATCCTAATGGTGAAGTAACAGCCAGGGATATCCTTACCCATCTCCAAAATTTGGGTAAGAGGATTGCCTAGTCGGAGAAAAAGTCTTTACAAAAGAGAAAAGGACGAAAGAAGAAAAGGTCCTCGGAAAGGCGTTCTAGACGGCGGGAGGTGACGCCTAAAAATCTGGATTTTGGAAGTGATGAAGAACCTGAGAAGGAGGCTCGAAAAAATAATTTCTCTGATGTTGAAACGGATCAGGAAAACGTGGATTGGAAAGAAGAAGGTCCTGTGGATTCTCCTACGAGGAGTGTGAGTGTATTTGATCGAGTAGGGAAGAAGCTCAGTAACAAGGACCTACGACATGTGTTGGATGGAACAAAGGAGAAGGAGAATGAGAAAGATGACCAGGACAAGTCTCAGTCGAAGGGTTCTAAAGTCATAGAAAGGAGAAGTCTCAAGGTGATGAACGGACTTATGACAGGAGGTCTAGGTCCACAAAGCTCCAATCAGCAGCCGGAGGTGATGACAACTCCAGCTCTCAGGACAATGATCAGCTCATAAGCAGGGTGGAGACTCGAATGAAGAAACAGATGAAAGTGATGGTTACCTCTCGGATGGAGAGGATACAAATTATAAGGTAGTTGACTTGAGGAAATCTTTGGAGAAAATTAAAGCTGAGAAGAGGTCAACATTAGGTCCAGCTGTAGCTTCACCTTTCACTAAAAAGGTGCGAGACTCGCCCCTCCCACCAAGATATAGGGAGTAGGAGATCTGAAATTTGATGGCACCACAGACCCTGTGGAATACCTCAGTCGTTTTAGCACTGAGATGGAGGTTTACCAGGTTAAGGATCGCACAAAATGCCGACTATTGGTAGCTACCTTAAGGGACAATGCTCATCAGTGGTTCAAAAGGTTCCTTGCTAATTATATTCGGTCCTGGAGGTAGATGAGTGAGATTTTTGTGACTCAGTTCAGAGCCACAGTTGCTTTTGCACCTCCTGCTAATACATTGGCAAATATTAAGCAGAAGGAAAATGAGACTTTAAGGGAATATTTCAAGCGCTTTAATGCAGAGGTACAAAAAGTAAGGAAAGCTACATATGAAACTTACAAAAAAATTTTGATTGCTGGAATAAGGCCTGGTACTGATTTCTGGAAGGAGCTTCGGAAGGAGGAGCCTGTCACGTTTGCTGACTTTTATGCTCGGGCTGAAGCTCACAAGGTCGTCGAAGAATCTATGGCCAAAATAAAGAAAGATAATAGCTCAACTGGTTAGAGTAGGGCAAAAAAGCAGATCTTACAGTCCAAGGAGAAGGAGTGTGGACATACGTACTTCCTATCACGGAGCTTTAGCTTCCACCGAAAGGGAAGCTAGTCGAAAGGAGAAGACATCACCTCTAATAGTGAATGCAACTGGTTCAAGGAGATTTGTGGAGTATAAGCCCCCACCTATGAAGAACTACAACAAATATGCAGAGTATACCCCGTTAGCAGCACCTTGAGCATGTGTTTGAGGTTGGGGACAAAGCTGGAATGTTCAAGAAGCCGACTCGCACTGGTCCCCCTAGAAGGAGGGATCTGGGGAAATATTGTGCATTTCATGATGCAAATGGGCATGAGACAGCTGACTGTCATCACTTAAGAGATCATGTAGAGGATCTAATCAGGAAGGGATATCTCACGGAGTTTGTATCCCAGGAGGCAAAGAAATATAGGGTTGAGGAAGTAAAAAAGGATGCAGAAAAAACATTACCTGATCGTACAGCAAGGGCAAATAGTATTCGCACCATAATAGGAGGTCCATATATTGGAGGCACAAGTAGGAATTCTATGAAAAACTTTGCTCGAGAGGCTAGAGGAGCTCCCCTTACTAATGTCTTCCATTTAGCTGAAAGGCCCCCGAAGCTGTTTAAGGGGGAAACTGCAGACATCACTTTTACTGAAGAGGATGCTAGACACGTGCATCACCCACATAATGATGCCTTGGTGGTCATGTTCTCCATTGGAGGGACGAATGTACATCAGATTTTGGTGGATAATGGAAGCTCTTGCAATATAATAGCCTATGACACTTACCAGAATGGGACTCCTAGATAAGGAGATGTTCCCTTCTTACAACGACTTATATGGATTTACTGGAGGTCCGGTTCAGATCATGGGACGAGTGAAGCTCTCGATCAGGTTGGGGAGCGAACCTTATGTGGCAACTCAAGTTGTAGAGTTTATGGTCGTTAACGAAGATATTTCTTAAAATGCTATTATGGGTAGGCCCTTCTTGAAGGAGATGCATGTGGTGATCTCTATATACCATCTTTCAATGAAATTTCCAACCCCTAATGGGATTGGGTGTCTACGAGGATGTCAGTCAGATTCACGGGAGTGTTATGGTAAGGCCTTGCGTACTACTGAGCAGGCTTCAAAGCATTTACTGTTGGCAGATGGAGGAACAACTGACAACTGCTATCCTTATCTTGGACCCCCAAATACTTTGGCTGGAGAGTCTTTCCAACATAAGGGCAAAGCGTGTGACAGAGAGTCATGCAATGTAATTATGATTATGCAACATCCAGATGAGGACCCATACATGGATGTTGCTTCATTTTCGGGGGTAGGTACTGGTAAGGAGGTGCTTATGCTGGAAGCACCTCAATTAAAAAATGAAAATGGTAATGATACTTTGGTTGAAGGCATCATGGAAGAAGTCAATGATAGTGATTTTGAAGATGTTGAAGTTTTGGAACAGTCTTGGACAGAGGTACTTGAACCTGCCCAGGTGGAAAAAAAAGGGAACCTGGTGAAAATTGATTTGGATCCTAGGATGCCTGAATCCAAAGAAAAGGCTGGTGCTGCAGGAGACACTATATCTTTTATGGTGGATACCACTAATTCTGGCAGGGAGCTAAAAGTAGGAAACCAGCTGGAGCTGAACATGCGGGAAGCTCTGATAAATTTCCTTAAGAAGAATGTGGATGTATTTGCTTGGGATCATTCAGACATGATTGGGATAGACCCAAAGGTAATGTGTCATCGTCTTAATATTGACCCGGAGGTGAAAAAAGTAAGGTAGAAAAGAAGGGCCATAGGTGGTGAAAGAGCCTCCACTTTGAGAGAAGAGGTGGATAGACTATTGGTAGCTGGTCTAGTAAGGGAATCTTTTTATCCCATGTGGTTGGCAAACCCGGTATTGGTTAAAAAACCCAATGGAAAATGGCGCACCTGTGTGGATTTTACAATCTTGAATAAGGCATGTCCAAAGGATAGTTTTCCGCTACCTCGCATTGATCAGCTGGTAGATGCAACTGCTGGACATGCTCTGCTAAGCTTTATAGACGCATATTCTGGGTATAATCAGATCCTTATGTATGGTCCAGACCAGGAGCACACCTTCTTTATAACAGATAGGGGTTTGTATTGCTACATTGGGATGCCGTTTGGTTTAATAAATGTGGGAGCTACGTATCAACGACTAGTAAACATGATGTTCAAGGACCAGATTGAGAAAACAATGGAGGTGTATGTTGACGATATGTTGGTAAAGTCAAAGGAGGCAGCTGATCATGTTTCACACTTGGCAGAAATGTTTGACATATTGAGGAAATATAGAATGAAGCTCAACCCTCAAAAGTGTGTGTTTGGGGTGGAGTCCGGAAAATTTCTCGGGTTCATGGTCAATTATCATGGTATTGAAGCTAATCCTACGAAGATTAAAGCCTTGTTAGAGATGAGGTCACCCAGGAGTATTAAAGAGGTTTAGTCACTAACAGGAAGAGTAGCAGCTCTGAATAGGTTCGTCTCAAAATCTTTAGACAGGTGTAAGGAATTCTTTTCGGCAATCAAGAAAGGAAAGAACTTTGAGTGGACAACTGAATGTGAAGCTGATTTCGAGAAGTTAAAGGAACAGCTGGGTAGTCCCCCACTCCTCTCTAAACTGGTTGATGTTGAGGTTCTGATACTTTACCTAGCAGTTTCTGAGTATTCCATTAGTGCGGTATTGGTTCGAGAAGAAGGGAAGGTGTAGCTTCCAGTGTATTATGTAAGCAAAAGGTTGTTGGACGCAGAAACCCGGTATACTAACATGGAAAAGTTAGTCTATGCATTAATTCTGGCTTCAAGGAAGCTTCAGCCTTACTTTCAGTCTCATAAGGTTGAGGAACGGACTTCCTTCCTGCTAAGGCAGGTGCTGCATAAACCTAAAGCTTTTAGAAGGTTGATGAAGTGGGCTATTGAGTTAGGACAGTTTGATGTTGAATACAAGCCGAGGTCCGCGTTAAAAAGGAAGGCGTTGGCTGATTTTCTTTTGGAATTTCCCCCGACATTCGAGGTAGGTGGAGATGAATGTGTACCTGTTGGTGAGCTACCTGTGAGTCTGTGACTGAGGTGCTCGTGGAAAATTGTGCTCCGTGGTGGACTTTGTATGTGGATGGGGCAGTCAATTCTAATGGAGCAGGTATGGGTATAATTCTAGTAAGCCCTGAAGGACATAAGTTGCAAAGTGCTATTCATTTTTCATTTTATGCAACTAATAATGATGCCGAGTACGAAGCGTTAATTGCTGGTTTGAAGCTAGCCCTGGAAATGAAGGTGGAAAATTTGACGGTTTTCAGTGATTGAATGTTGGTGGTTTGGCATGTTAAAGGAGGTTTTGAAGCTCGAGGCCCCCGTACTGATTTATACATGAGGTATGCACAGGAATTGGTATGAAGGTTTAATGAGGTGAATTTAGAATAGATTCCCAGATTAGAGAATGCTAATGCGGATGTGCTGGCTAAGCTAGGTTCTCAAAGGGAAGTTACTCTGTTGGGGGTCATTCCTCTCGAGGTACAGCTTCAACCAAGTATTTCAAAAATAGAAGTTTTGAATGTGGAAGCTACGGTGGAGGATCACTGGACAACTCCGATTGTGGAGTATATCACGAAAGGAGTTTTACCTTCAGATAAGGACAAAGCTTGAAAATTGAAATACAAGGCAGCAAGGTATGTAATCTATGAAGGAATTTTGTATAAAATGGGTTTTAATAAGCCATTACTAAGGTGTATTTCGGGAGCTGAGTGTGAGTATATCATGCGGGAAGTGCATGAGGGGATTTGTGGTAACCACTCTGGAGGAACCTCCTTGACACACAAAATATTACGTCAGGGGTATTACTGGCCAACTTTTCAAGGTGATGCTCACAGGTACACTCGAGCATGTGATCGCTGTCAGAGGTTCACAAATTTGGGTATCAACCTAGTTGTACCTCTTAAACCTCTTACTAGTCCTTGGCCATTCGCAGTCTGGGGGATAAATTTGATTGGGAAGCTCCCCAAAGGGAAAGGTGGAGTGAAATATACAGTTATTGCAGTAGATTACTTTACAAAGTGGGCTGAAACAGAACCTTTGGCTACAATAACTGCTGCAAAGTTGAAGGAGTTTGTGTTTTGAGCCATAGTTTGTAGGTATGGAGTGCCTTACAAGCTCATCTCAGATAATAGGAAACAGTTTGACAGCAAGGAAATGCAAGGTTTGTGTGAAGATCTTGGAATTCAGAAGGGGTTTTTTGCTATTTGTCACCCTCAAAGTAATGGTCAAACTGAGGCTGTGAACAAGATCATAAAAGACACTCTAAAGGCCAAGCTGGAGGCGCGAAAGGGAAGCTGGCCGGAGGAGCTTCCGATGGTGTTGTGGTCCTATAACACCACTCCAAGAACTACGACTGGTGAATCTCCATTCACCCTAGCATATGGATGTGAGGCGATGGTTCATGTTGAAATAGGAGCTGGTACTTTCAGAAGAGAAAATTATAACCCTAAAAATAATGAAATGAATCATCGCTTGTACCTAGATCTTGTTGAAGAGGTACACATGAATTCATAGCTGAAGTTGGCTGCATATCAGCAGAGAACTCTGAAGTATTTTGATAAGAAGGTTCAAGCTCGTCCTTTGAAGGTGGGCGATTTGGTTTTAACTAAGGTGTTACCCAACATGAGGGTACCTGGTCATGGTGTGTTTGGAGCCAATTGGAAAGGACCATACCTTATAAAGATGGTTCTTAGGGAAGGTACTTATCACTTGACTGATCTGGATGGGAAGCTGATTCCCAGGGCATGGAATGCCGAATATTTGAGGAAATATTACCAGTAGATTATTAGTTGTAACTGCCATCTTTAGGACAAGTAGATGATTAGACTTTTTCTTGCTATGCTCGGGGGGTAGTGCTTGTACACCTCACCGATATGAAATATCACGAATTTTGCTTCTATGAGGCCAATAAAGTTGTTGTTTTCTTATAACATGCTTTGTTCTTATATTATGTCTTGTTCCTTTATTTGTTTTATGATATGAGTATGGAATTGCATGCATAAATATGTAGTCTTAGTTCTTCATCATAATTGTTAATATGTTAAAGAACTAGGGGGGTTGCAGGTTATGTCACTTTCCTCTAGCTATGTGAACGATTCTAGGTGGTTAAAAAAAATGGTTTTTCTTATATGAATTTTGAAATAATGAATTTTGGAATGGATTATGGTGTGCGAAGAACCCTATGGAAATAGGTTCGCAAAATTGGTCTACCTATGAGGTTCCTCCACTAAGGAAGCTGCCTTAGTATTATGTCATCAGGTTCGTGTGGATCCTAGGGAAGCTGGGCGCATGAAAAGCAAATGCATAAGGATACCACATGTAGGAGCCAGAATGCAGGCTACATGTAATGGAATAACTTATATTAAATTTGGCATGAGCTTCAGCCGGCTGAAAAGGTGAAGCTCATATATGAGGCACATGACATTCGGATTTTTGGAAAATGATTCTGTGAATTCTTCTCATAAAACAAAACAAAATCATATGGGAACCAGGACATTGGCCATATGATGATTCTTTACATGAGAAAGATAGGTGCGAGCAAATGGTAAGCTCTACCTTATTACAGAATTTTACACATCAATGTGTATGAATATTTAAGGACGGTTATTCTTAAGGACTTTATGATAAATTGGATGGGATATCTTTAATGTGGAAAAGGATTGGTTATATGTCGAAGTGATATAATTTTATAGCATATTAGGCCTTATGAATGGAAGCTTCATAATATGTTGGATAAGGATATACGTACTAAGGGGACGTTATTTGTTTTGAAAACAAGGGCTATTTTATGTGGTTTTAAGTAACTCGGTGCATTCGGATTTTCAAATGGATTATTTCTCGTGACCCTAAGGGGATAGTATTTACTTAACAGGAAATGCTATGATGTAAAGGGTATGTGACAAATGGATTTAAATTTGTGCCACTATGGATTCATGATGAGCTTGGCATTCTTATGAAGCTGATTTAATTAATCTAGTTACGAGTAAACGTCCGCACCCAGGTTTAGGTATGTGCTTCATCATAAAGGTATATGTGTTTAGCATGCCAATTCTATATGAATGGTAACTGCAAGGATATATGGAAATAAAGTGCATAATTTAAACCATCGAAAGTTATGGAGTTACATCTTATGAGGCAATACGAGGAGCCCATGACCTCATAAAATTCAAAGTTAACGGCGTAATCGGCACAAAAGCCATTCAAAGCAATTTAAAGTTCAAACCCACGCAGGGGTAGAAAAGTTCTTCAACATTAAGGGGATTAGGGAGTAGGAGTGTTGGGGGATACCTGGGTTGATGGAGTAGGAGGAATAGGAGCAGCTGTGTTGGAGACACCGACCTGAGTATTAATTGCCTCATTCATAGGAACCTCCATTTCCTTCTCCTTGGTAGTTGGTTCAACATCATCCACCTTGGCGCCTGCCGCCTCCTTCTTCTTGATGTCCTCCACCATCTTGACGGCGTCTTCACCGAGCTGGGACCAATCTAGATCAGGAAACTTGAGGTGGGTGGATTTGATATAATCATTGATTGCGATGTTGTAGCCTGCTTCATAGGCCTCCTTCCTCCTCCCTTTTTGAGTAGACCTTTCTTGGGCAAGATTGAAGTTCAGAGCTTCCATTTTTAACTCTAGCTCATGGATTTGTTTGGCGTGGGAAGAAACCAATTCCTCTTTCTCTTCATCTAGGCTAGCAACTGAGTTTTCCAGCTGGTCACGTTCCTTCAACAACCTAGTTTCAGTAGATTTGAGCTTCTTGTTAGCATCAGTAAACTTTTTCTTTTCTTGATCCTTAACTTTAAGGGATATCTTGAACTGTTTCACCTCTTCGGTATGCTTCTGATCCCCTCTAGCAGCATCCACGATTCTTTTATCATGTTTCAAGTAATGAAAGAAACTTTCTGCATTAGCTAAGAGGGCAGCCCTAGCTGCTTCTGCCAGGTTCATCCCATCCCACTTGGCAATTGTCTCATTAGGTACTTGATTCCCAACCATCTGAAAGAAACTTCGAGTAATGGAACCTGGGCTTTCACCCTCAGTAGCAGTGGTTAATTTGTTTCTTTTAGTGGATCATGAACCTGAGGCACGGGTTGGATCAGAGATGGGTAGAGGAAGCTTTTTTTAGAAGAAGTGTACGATTTTTCCAAAGTAGCTGATGGGTCCTTGATTTTAGAGATAGGGGTAGCTGCGATTGGAGCAACCTTGTCATCTTCGTCACCAAATAGTTCTTCATAACCAGCTGATTTTTGAATGAAAGATGGAACACCTGATGCCATCTCTGCAAGAAATATACAATGGATGTGATGTAGTTGAATTGCAAATAAGTAAAAGCTAGGATAACATGTGTAAATATGAAGTACATAAATAGAAATAAATGAATTCAAGATGATGCAATAGGGGTAATAAATAATATATTTGGTAAATGTTACGATCAGCTAGTGAGGAATGTGTGGCTAGGACATGGGTACCTCCTCCTGGTTGGAAACCACAATTTATGAGGTTGTCACGCGTTAACAGTCTAAGACCATTTCCGAGCTCAGCTGAAAGACTTAGTGCTTTCACTGCACGCTCAAGAGTGCGGCCTCTCAAGGGAGTTTTCGTTGGTATCTCTATAAAAATATGAGGGAAGCTCGTGTAAGTGAATTAAAGTTCTATAGGAGTAATCAAGAGAACGATTGTAAGGGAATACTTACTCGGTGAAAGGTTAAATTCCAGCCTTAATTGTGGAAAATCATAACAATATAAAAATTGTTTGAGCCAACCACTCATCCCTCCCTTACTGCTTTTGAAACATTGGCCCTCATGGACACTCCAGGCAGCCAAGTAAAAGAAACATGAGTCCTTGCCAGTTGGTTTTAGCTGGTAAAAATATCCCAGCTCTTGGGCAGAAATGGTGTGTTTAAACTCGTTGCGGTATAAAATGTACATACCCATCACCATGTGATATGAATTGATGGTAAGCTGGAGGGGAGCTATGTCAAAGAATTCAAGGATTTCCTGAATGAAAGGGTGCAAGGGCAAAGATAACCCCAGTTTGAAGAATTGAGCTGACAGGACAACTCTAGGTAAAAGTTGTCCGGGTTCAAACATGTCGAACCTGTGGTATCTTTATTCGGGGGATGGTATGACTAAAGAGCAGCCTATGTGATGGGATCGAGTCAATTTTTCTAAGTTTGTGGTGGTCATGGAGGTGCTTAAATCCTCACATGATAAAGTAACATGAGGCCTTTCTAGGTTTTCACTTTCTGTTTCATCAGTTGAGGGATCCGTTTCGGGAGAAGCTATAGTGATGGTGTGTGAAGGTGTAGCTTTGGTGGAAGAAATCTTATCAGCAGTAGACTCATGTGGAAGGTTAGGTGTTGTTTCTGATTCCAGTGACGTTTGCTCGTCAGAGGAGGTTATGAGGATAGCAGGTCGAGTGTCTCTTGTTTTATGGGTAAAAAGATTGATACTTAAAGGACGGGTTCGTCTAGGTTCAATCGATTTAGTCTTTGAACGAGTCCTGGTGCTTATGGAAGAGGTTAGTTTAATTTCTGGAGTTGGTATTACAGAAGGGAGTTGAGTTGGGGCCGAAGGTTCTGGGAAGTGATTGACCTCCTCAGAGGTGGAATGCTGGGAGCTGGCTGTAGCTGATCCACTAGACATCTGCATAAGGCGAAGCAGGATGAGTAGGTGACCAGCGTGTCTTCCCAAATGAAATGTCTTAAGAGTCATGTGTGAAGTTTGTTAATGAAAACAAATAAGGGCCGAATACGACGAAAGGACAAGTTTGCATAAACGACTAGCTGGACAAAGGTACGCCCATCAAGGAACCTTAGCAATTTTTACAGATTGGCTAGTTCTATGTAACGTATACATTGCTAAATTAGATTCAATTAAAATAAGGATTGATACATTCATTATTGGAACAAACAGAATTGGGTTCTGGGAAAGAGTATCATATACGGATTTTTATAAAAATATTCAATGAAAAGGGGAAAAATGGATACTCGTGGATTTATAGGTATAAACCAGCGAGATTTAAGTTTTAGGGATTTTGATTCCTAGAGGATATTGGGACCATAGAAGGGGAATACTTGACTTGGTGATAATTCAGATAGCAAATAACATGGTATGATGGTGTGTGTATTTGGATATTGGTGTGTGTATCTAGGTGTGCATATATAAGTGCAAATCGGAAGTAAATCGGAACATGTAACTAAGAAATCAGCAGTTAATGTATATGAAAAGTGAAAAGTGTAAGTGGAATCATACCTTGTGAAGGTTTGGAGGGTTCGGGTTACCGGAGCCGTAGGTTATCACCGGAATACTTCGTCTGGGAGGAGCTTCAAGTGAGAAGATGAACTGTCAAAGTGAGGGAGAGTATACTTGAGGGGTAAAGTAAAGAAAAGAGGATGTAAGGGTTTGGTTATATACATATAAAGGATTGTGGCGTGTAGAAATGAATTATGTACTGATAGGAGTTATTGTTGCATTGGGATAGGTAACGATGAGAAGCTATGTGTGTGTAGAACACGATTTTCAAGAGAAAAATGGGATTTTCGGTGCAATTTTAATGGGTGGTTGTTTTTTCAAAACCATTTTTAAGGAGTTTGCTTAAAATATCATAAGGATTTATTTTTTCGAATAGAATTTGTTGTGCCCAAAATTACCATGGGCTGAATTTAGGCCCATTAAGCTATAGGATCCAATCCAGGGAAGCAAGAAGATGAATCCAGTACAAACCATGAAGATTAGATATGGAGAAATAAGCATCAGACAGAGATATAATGAATAAACCATGAATATCAGGAGGTTCCCAAAGAACTGGAAGCTGAGCAGATCACTCATGGATCAGGTTCCTCCTAGCAGAAGGGTTCGAATTAGCATAGCAACAGCCACAGAGAGAGTCTAGAGCATATGAAGACATCAGAAGAGTTATCCAGCCTAACACGTTTGTTATTTGTGCAGGTACAGATGCATATACAGAGGTTCCTAAGCAACAGGTACCGAGATAAAAAGGTTCCTGAGAAACAGGCTCCTGAAATGTAGGTTCTTGAGCACCAGGTTCCTAAGAGCAATTGACAGAAAGTTCTAGAAGTTATCTAGAACAGATAACGAATTATTATTGGAGTATAATTCTAGGGCGCAGTTGATCCTAAAATACCTCTAAATCGACGAGAGAATTATAGTAGGGTAAGAACTCGAGTTTTATTCTACTTATCAATCAGTTCGTGGTAAACTCTAAAGGAACCTGAGTCCAACACGAACTAGACAACCGAATACAGCTATTCCAGCAGAATTAGCTTTGCATTAGAACTACGTGAGCTTGATTCCTATATAAAGGATACGTAGGTACCTTGAGGGTAAGACGAATCTAGCTCTCTAATTTTCTCTAAAGGCACCTGAGATTATTGGAGACACCCTCGAGCTCAGCTCACCCCCATAAACACAACCTAAACCTTCCATTGAACAGTTGATCATTAGCCTTTATAACTCACCGAAAACCTCACAAAAGTTGTTACGAAATCCACTCATCAATATTGGCGCTAGAAGGAGGGGAGTTAACATCTTAAGAGTGGAAAGATGGCAGGCGACTTAGATAGTGAAACAGCCCGTTCTGTGGAGAAAACAATCGACAACGGTGAACATATTCATCGAGTGAAGAAGGTCACCCCGGCGGATGTGCTCGATGCCCTTAAGTCTGTTGGAGAAAGATTGTCAATTTTGGAACAGGCATCAAGCAAGAAGAAAAAGAAAACAAAAAGGGTAAGAAATCAAAGGTTACCCCGAAGTAGTTGGATTTCGAAGAAAAAGAACTTGAACCCGAGGAAGAATTTGAAGGGGAGGAGGAAGAGCCAAACCAGGATGGTGATGATGAAGAACAAGAGGATCCTGAGAAGAATAAAACTCCTACCAAGAAAGGACAGTCACAGGTTCATACGGAGTCCAAGGAAAAGAAGAAAATTAAAATAGGAGGTTACTCATAGAAAAAGAAGAAATACAAGGAGCCATCTGTTGAGATAATCGAGGATGATGAAACAGGTTCAGAAGAAACTACTGATGAGTCTAATACTGTAGAGTCACAAGAGGATGAAGGAATAAGTAAAAAGACAAAGGCAGAAGTTGCTGGAGAGGTAACGGCTGGAGACGTTAAGAAGATATTAGCTCAACTCAGGGATTAAAAGTATCTTGCTGCTAGACCTATAGTTGCTTCTCCTTTTACTAAGAAGGTTTGAAAGTTAGCCTTACCTAGGTCCTATAGGCCCTCGAATGAGTTGAAATTTGATGGAACCACTGATCCAATTGAATACTTGAGTCGTTTCGATACAGAGATGGATGTTTATCAGGTTAAGGAAGCTACTAGGTGTAGGTTACTAGCTGCAACTCTGCAAGGTGGTGCTCATCAATGGTTTAAGAGGTTACCTGCTGACTCTATTGGTTCCTGGGAAAGTATGGGAAAGCTTTTTGTTACCCAGTTTAGGGCATCTGTCGCGTTTGCACCACCTACCAACACCCTAGCCAACATCAAGCAGAGACCTAATGAGACGTTGACAGAATATTTCAAGAGATTTAATGCAGAGGTTCCAAAGGTTAGGAAAGCATATGAGGAGACTATAAAGAATTTCTTAATTGCTGGAGTCAAACGAGGTTCTGATTTCTGGAAAGAGTTGCAAGGGAAGGAACCTGAGACGCTGGAAGATTTCTATTCACAGGCAGAATCTTTTCATTTGGTGGAAGAATCTCTAGCAGATTTGAAAAAGGATCCAGATTTTGAGAGGTAAGGTGAATGTTCATGGAACAAAAGGACAAGACCTAGAAGCCCCAACAATCGTGACAATAAGAAGGTGGCCAGCCGTACATCTCAAGTAAAGCCTGAAGCTGAAGTTTTGAACCCTACTAGACCTGCTATGAACCAGGTTCCGCCACCAGCTTCCTACAACAGACGAGAAAGACCTGTCTATGAAACTTTCACCCCCTAGTAGCTCCGACTGATCATATCTACGCAGTAAATGAGAAGTCTTCATGGGCAGGAGACCTGTCAAGAATGGTCCTACAGGAAATAAGAATGAGCGTCCATATTGCGATTTTCATGATAACAATGGGCATAATACTGTAGACTGCCGCCATCTAAGGGATTAATTGAAACTCTAATCAGGCAAGGGCAGTTAACTGAATGGATAGCTCAAGAAGGAAAGAAGTACAGAGAAGAGAAGACTCAGAAAGCACCAGAACCTGTTTTGATGGAAGGACCACCCAAAGCTGGGTGTATACGTATAATTATTAGAGGTCCCCATATTGGAGGAAATAGCAGAAACGCCATGGAAAGGTATACTCGTGAAGCTAAAGAGCATCTATTGACTAATGTTTGCAATCTATCGTAGATGTCTCCCAAGTTGTTCGAAGGGGAGGATGCAGATATCACTTTCACAGAAGAAGATACTTCTTGGGTACACCATCCCCATACTAATGTTTTGGTAACAGAGATAGGGATTGGGCCTTATGATGTCCATGGGGTGTTAGTTGACAATGGAAGCTCAGTGAACCTGTTAGCCTATTCAGCTTTCAAGAAAATGGATTTTCCTGGACAAAGATTTAACTCCAACGAAGGATACCTTATATGGCTTCACAAACAATCAGGTCCCTATTAAAGGTAAGATTCGCTTGCCAGTCACCTTAGGAGATAAACCTCATTGCATTACACAGTTAGCTGAATTCATTGTTATGAAGGACAATATGAACTATAATGCTATCCTTGGAAGACCAATCATAAAAGAGTGCACCCCCTATGGACAAGGATGAAGATGTGTGTATGACAGAAGATTTTAATGACAAAAAATCTTGTAAAATGAAACATAGTGGAAGCAGTGAGGATAGTCAGCCGACATCTAAGAAATGGAATATCATGAATGAAGCAAAGAAACCTCCAGGAAGATTCAGCAGAAGAAATGGATATAGACCTGG
Source organism: Saposhnikovia divaricata (assembly GCA_036435485.1). Classification (NCBI taxonomy): domain Eukaryota; kingdom Viridiplantae; phylum Streptophyta; class Magnoliopsida; order Apiales; family Apiaceae; genus Saposhnikovia; species Saposhnikovia divaricata. Next base: position 206,269,612 of record CM071601.1, on the reverse strand, counting down.
ATCCTCGAATGTCAGAAACAGTGGTCAAAGCTGGGCCAGCTGGTGAGACATTGGATGTGAAGATAAATGATAAGGATTGCACAAAAGTGTTGAAGATTGGTGCTCAACTTGAACCAGATTTGAAGGAATCTCTTATTTCTTTTTTGACCAAAAACCTGGATGTATTTGCATGGTGTCACGCAGATATGGAAGGAATATATCCAAAGGTCATGTGTCATAAATTGAACGTTGATCCAGAGAAGAAAGGTATAAGACAGAAATGAAGACCGTTAGTGGAGAGAGAGCTCAAGCTTTGAAAGAAGAGGTAGATAGGTTGCTGGATGCAGGTTTGGTCAAAGAATCTTTCTATCTAGTATGGTTAGCAAATCCTGTTTTGGTAAAGAAACCCAATAGAAAGTGGAGAACCTGTGTGGACTTCACAGATCTCAATAAAACATGCCCAAAGGACAGCTTCCCGTTGCCACGAATTGACCAGCTAGTGGTCGCAACAGCTGGACATGCTCTACTCAGCTTCATGGATGGATATTCAGGTTACAATCAAATCCCTATGTATGAACCTGATCAAGAACATACTTCTTTCATTACGGATAGAGGTCTTTATTGTTATGTATGCATGCCATTTGGATTGATTAATGCTAGAGCCACATACCAACGGCTAGTGAACATGTTGTTTAAAGAGCAAATTGGTGATACCATGGAGGTATACGTGGATGATATGCTAGTTAAATCTAAGGAAGCTACTGATCATGTGAAGCATTTGGAAGAGATGTTTGGGATTTTATGAAAGTACAGAATGAAGCTGAATCCCCAGAAGTGTGTATTTAGGGTAGAATCTGGAAAGTTTCTAGGGTTCATGGTGAATCACTGAGGTATAGAGGCAAATCCAACCAAGATTAAAGCATTGATTGATATGAAGTCACCAAGGACTGTGAGAGAGGTTCAATCCCTTACTGGAAGAGTTGCAGCTTTGAACAGATACATTTCGAGGTGTACAGATAAGTGTCAAGAGTTCTTTAAAGCAATAAAGAAGGGAAGTAAATTTGAATGGACAGAAGAATGTGAGATAGCATTTGGAAAGCTAATAGAACATTTTGGAAGCCCTCCACATTTAGCTAAGCCAGTAGACGGAGAGACATTAATACTGTACCTAGCAGTAACGGAGTATTCAATCAGTGCAGTTCTAGTTCGAGAAGAAGATGGACAACAAAGTCCAATTTACTATGTCAGCAAGAGGTTACTTGATGCAGAAACAAGGTACACAGGAATGGAGAAGCTAGTTTATGCCTTGATTTTAGCTTCCAGGAAGCTACGACCTTATTTTCAAGCTCACAAGATAGAGGTGAGAACCTCATATCCACTTAGAAAAGTGATGCACGGGCCAGAAACTTCGGGAAGGATGTTAAAATGGGCTGTGGAGCTGGGTCAGTTTGATATAGAATACAAGCCAAAGACAACAATTAAGTCTCAAGCTTTATCAGATTTTTTGATCGAGTTTCCACCTCATGTGGAGGTTACTGGTCAAGAGGTACCAAGAGAATTGGTGAAAGAGCAAATAGAAGATGATAATTGTGCACCCTGGTGGACATTGCATGTAGATGGAGCTGCTAACAGCAATGGAGCTGGAGCAAGCATAGAGCTAGTTAGCCCAGAAGGAAAAAGACTCCATAGCTCGATTCACTTTGCTTTCAAAGCCACTAATAATGATGCAGAATATGAAGTGTTGATTGCAGGTCTCGAGCTAGCTTTAGAGATGAAAGTGGAGAATATCAGAGTATTCAGTGATTCGATGTTAGTAGTTTGGCAGATTCGTGGTGGATTTCAGGCAAAAGGTCCACGAACAGACTTGTATTTGAGGTACTCCCAAGAGTTGCTGGCAAAGTTCAGAGAATTGAAGTTAGATCAGATACCACGAGGAAAGAATTCAAATGCAGATGCATTAGCTAAATTGGGCTTACAGAGAGAGTCAACACTATTGGGAGTAATCCCACTCCAAATTCAGGAGCAACCTAGCATTTTCAAAGAGGAGGTCATGGACATTGAATTCCAAATTGAAGATTCATGGATGAATCCAGCCTATAGTTACCTGGCTGAGGGAGAGGTACCTCCTAATCAGGATGAAGCCAGGAAGCTGAAGTACCATGCTGCCAAGTATGTGATCTATAATGGAATCCTATACAAATGTGGATTTAATCAGCCTTTGCTTAAATGTGTAGCTGGAGAGCAGTGTAGATACATCCTCGAAGAAATTCACGAAGGAGTATGTGGAAATCACTCGGGGGGTAGTACTTTGGCCATGAAGGTCCTTTGACAAGGATATTATTGGCCAACCCTCAAAGCAGATGCTCATAAGTTTGTTCAGGCATGCAGCAATTGTCAGAAGTTTGCAAATTTTGATAGTAGGCCTGTAGCACCTATCAAACAGATTGTTATCCCTTGGCCATTTGCAGTTTGGGGAATAAACCTCATTGGAGAGCTCCCAACAGGAAAAGGAGGAGTGAAATATGTACTAGTGGCGGTTGATTACTTCACGAAGTGGGCAAAAGCAAAACCACTTGCTAAGATCACAACTTCCAAATTAACTTAGTTTGTTTTTCGAGCCATTGTTTCCAGGTTTGGAATTCCCCAGAAGCTGATTTCTAACAATGGGAAGCAGTTCGATAGTAGAGAGCTTAGAGGATTGTGTGAGCGGTTTGGAATTCAGAAAGCATTCTCGGTAGTGTACTATCCGCAAAGTAATGGACAGACTGAAGCTGTAAACAAGATTTTCAAGCATACTTTGAAGACAAGGCTCGAAGATAAGAAAGGAAGCTATCCAGAGGAACTTCCTGGAGTCTTGTGGTCGTATAACACCACTCCTAGAACTACAACTGGTGAGTCTCCCTTTACTCTCACTTATGGTTATGAAGCTATGGTACCTATAGAAGTAGGAACGGGTTCTTTGAGAAGAAAGCATTATGAACCCGAGAATAATGAGGTCAATCACAGACTCTACTTAGACATGGTGGAAGAGCTAAGAGCAGATTCTCAAATGAAGCTAGCGGCTTATCAACAGAGAGTTCAAAGGTATTACAACAAAAAGGTGAAAGCAAGACCTTTTAAAGTTGGAGACCTAGTTTTGAGGAAAGTCATGCCTAATACCTAGGTTCTTGCACATGGAGCTTTTGGAGCGAATTGGGAAGGTCCTTACCAGATAAAGTCAGCCATTTGGGAAGGAACTTACCACTTGATGGATATGGATGGGAATCTCATTCCGAGAGCTTGGAATGTAGAACATCTCAAGAAGTATTATCAGTAATTCTCTTTTACTATGTTTTTCTTATGAAAAGTAAGGCTCTTTCAGCCCAAGAATAAAGGCAGCTTATTAGTTGTAGCTGACCAAAATTATTGATTTCAGTATTTGATTATGCATGTACTCGGAGGATACCTGATGTGAACCTCCCTATTTGCAAGACAATTTTCAGTATCGAGCATTAATAGCTCTACGTTGAATTTTTTATCGCAATATTGATGATTATAGCTTCCTAATAGTTCTTTTACGTAACAATAATTACCCAAAAGACCTGGGGGTAGTATTCCTACTTAGAGTATTGTGCATGATTGATTAGCTATTTCACATGCTAATTTGAAACTTTTTAAGTGCTTATTTTAGTACTTGTATTGTGAAATAGGTTACCTAAACCATAGGTTGCTGAAGCCTTAACAGTATTCACGAAATATGAGTATGATTTGATAGAATGAAAACAGAGTGTGTAGACTACGATTGATTGACAAGAATTAAGCCTCAGGTAGCTTCCTGAGCATCGAATTAAGCCTCAGGTAGCTTCCGGAGCATGTATTAAGCCTCAGATAGCTTCCTGAGCATGTATTAAGCCTCAAGTAACTTTCTGAGCATGTATTAAGCCTCAGGTAGCTTCCTGAGCATGTATTAAGCCTCAGGTAGCTTCCTGAGCATCGAATTAAGCCTTAGGTAGCTTCATGAGCATGTATTAAGCCTCAGGTAGCTTCCCGAGCATGTATTAAGCCTCATGTAGCTTCCTGAACATCGAATTAAGCCTCGGGTAGCTTCCTGAGCATGTATTAAGCCTCAGGTAGCTTCCTGAGCATGTATTAAGCCTCAGGTAGCTTCCTGAGCATGTATTAAGCCTAAGGCAGCTTCCTGAGCAAGTATTTGAGTATTAAGCCTCGGGCAGCTTCCCGAGCAAGCATTGTATTAAGCCTCAGATAGCTTCCTGAGCAAGTTCGAAAAGCCTCAGTTGACTGAGCAAGACATTTTAGCTAAAAGTCTCAGATTCCTTGAGCACGTGATTAATAAGCCCTGTCGATAGGCACCTAAAGCCCTGAGAAAAGGCATCTTAAAGGAACCTGTATGGAGCCGAGACTAGCATACAGGAACCAGAGACTATATGTCTCACCCCTCCGTGGAGCCGCCTCTGGCACGAGAGGAAGTGGGAACTTGTGTGGAGTTTAGACCGGCACACTTGTTCTTAAAGAGAAGCCTAATAAGCTCTCCCTCATGTGGAGCCGCCTCTGGCACATGGGAAGAAGGGACCCAGTTCCTTAGTATTTACCTTCATAAGAAATGAAGAAGAAGGAAATGGTATGGAACCCAGACGGCATATCACTCCTTAAGGGGGCTATAAGCTTCCCCTTTATGGAGAGCCGAGACATGTGCATAAAGAAGAGGAATCTGTGTGGACTCCCAGAACGGCGCATAGGTTCTTAAAGTCGCCTCGAGGCAAGAGGAACAACATGGAACCGAGACTGGCATGTTGGAACCTAGAATTTTAGGGTTGGAAATCAAGCAGGTGACCTTTCCTAGAGTTGGCCTGTACTTAACAGGATTAGTTTACTAGCACTAATTATTTCCTGTTTTATGTTTGTTGTTTTACTTTGTAGGATTAGCAATTGTGAACGTTTATAAGGAACCTGATCTAGTTGCTCAGCAATAAAAAGTTAAAGGATTATCAAGAGAGGATATGGCTCAGATTATGGTTTTGAAAGCATTACTCGAAGTATAAGGAAAGAAGATTCAGAGTTTATAAGTAAGTTGTTATGACACAGTTCAGTTTTTATTACATTAGTCTTATAAAGCTATAAGTGAAAATAGAGATGTATTCTGTTTCTTACAAAGGGGTTAGCCCACGTAAGCTTGAATATATAAATATGGACACTTAGTGATTTTCAAGATGTGTAGTAGCAAAATAATTTATGGAGTTTGAAGGAAAATGCACAGTATTCAGCCAAAATACAAGTGAGAAATTAAGCATGCATAAATGTGCAAAGAGGTATAGCAAAAGCAGATAATTATCATTGGAAACCATTTTTTTAAAAAAGTCATGAGGTACGAAGACCCCAAAGAAACCACCATAAAGAGTTAAAGGCACAAAGGCCATAGAAACCAAATTTAAAATACATCTTGCGAGGCGCTACGAGGGGCCTGCAACCTCATTCAAAGTTATCAAAAGTTCAAAAAGCTCATAACAGGTTTTAAGTAGAAGGCACTTTGCCAGATTCTTCAATAGTTGGAGGAGGTGGAAGGACAGTTTGGACCGTTTCAACAGCAAGAACCTCTACAGCCTCAGGAACAGAACCTAGAGGCCTCTTAATCGTCAAAGCGGGAGGTACAGAATCACTAGGGGCAGCAGCTTCCTTCTCAAAGTCTTTGATCATCCCTACCACATCCTCGCCTAGGAGAGACCAGTTTAACTTAGGCTTTTTCTCCCACATGGAGCGCATGTAGTCACGAACACCCTCGTCATAGCCTTCATCATACCTGGCTTTTTCTTTGGTAAGCATGGTGGATTCAACAGAAGCAGCGGCAACATTGAGAGCATCAATCTGAACCCCGAGCTCATGGATGTTTTTCAACAAAGAAATTTTCTCATCATTCAAGGATTTTACCTGCCCCTGAATTTCATCTTTGTTGTTTTTCAAAGAGGTTTCCACAGTCTTTGCTCTTCTGACAGCAGCAGTGGCAATGTTCGCCCTCTCCTCACTAGCAGCCAGCTCCTTCTTGAGTTTGCTAACTTCTCCTTGTAAACGAAGGTCATATTGAGTCTTTTCAGCAAACTCGTCGCAATATATGAGAGTAAAGAAGGTGGTTTGAGCAGCAGCAAACCTCATAGTATGCATGGCCTCATTAGATCTCATTTTACTCTAAGTAGCAATAGTTTCGATAGGAACATGCGTATCGATCATGTCCTTGAACAAGTTTGGAGTTGGGTCAGGGTCAGCTTTTATAGCTTTACCCTTCTTTGAGGAGCGAGTCTAGGAAGCTACAGAAAGGTCAAGAGTTGACTGAGCTAATTTCCTCTTTAGAGAACCAAATTGAGTGCTCTGGGAGGCATGAGTATCAGGAACTTGGTTAATAGGAGTTACAATCAACGGAACCTCCTTTGTCTCAGTATCAACCTTGAAGATCTCGTCCAGATTTTTGGACCTTTTGACAAAAGATGGGATTTTTGGAGCCATATCTGCATAAGTAAACAAATCAAGATTAGAGAAATGTGTATGAAGTAAATGGATATAATCACAAAGATATAATCAAAAGGGAGAGCATAATAACAAAGAAGCTCATACCAGAAGTTAAAGGGAGAAAACCTAAGGCAGTTAGGTTGTCAGGAGTCATCAAAATCATACAATCCCTAGTGCAAGCTGATAGTTTCAGAATTTCTTCTGGTCTTTCCAAACAAGCTCCAGTTAATTTGGTTTGTTTGGGAATATTGGGTCGGTGATTGAACTCATACCTAACATAAGGGCAGTCATAACAATAAAGGAACTGCTCTGGCCATTGTTCAAAATTCCGTTTTACATTTTTTATACACTGACCTTGATGGAAGGCCATGCAGACAAATAGAAACAACCAGAGCTTCTCCCAGTGTCTTTCAATCTAAAGAAATAACCTAGTTCGGGGGCAGTTAGAGGAGTTGTAAATTTACTGGAGTATAATATGAATGTGCTGATTGCTAAGCGATAGGATTTTGGAGTCAATTGCATAGGTGCCAGTTCGTAAAACTCTAACACCTCCCTCAGAAATGGATGGATTGGCATGAAGAAACCTACTCTCAAGAAAGCAGTATAAATAACAGCGTTTGGGATACCTTGTTTTGGGATTGTCACATCGAACCTGTGAGCTCTCTCACCAGGTTCAAGAACAACTATAGTACAAGAAGGACGAGGGCATTCTTCGAAGAGTTTTCCTAATTTTGCCGAAGTCATGATGGAGTCAGTGTTTTCACAATAAGGTGCAATTTCCTGTTTGTATAATTCTCTCTCCACAGATACCTCATTTATAAAATCAGGTTCCACGAGGGATTCATATTCAGGTCCCGCCTTAACAACAAGACCAGAAACCTCAGGTTTTGACACCTCCTCTTCGTCAGAGGGCCAATCATCTCCTAAGTTAATAAAGTATGGAATAATAGGGTTAGAGGACGGTGTTACCAAAGGTTTAACAAGTATGTTCTCAGGTTTATTTGTACCAGGGATCATAACCCTAGACCTAGTCCTTTCACCTATTGGCATGATCGAATTAGGGTGAATTGAGGATTGGTGATCAGAGTGTGTGGAATCAGACGACATCTGCAAAGACAGATGGAAAGTGGTCAGGACCAAGGATGTCTAACAGAAAAGAGCAAGGTCTAAAGGCACTTAGATAGTCGTGGACATGAGTTATCAACAAATTAAGGAATCCCAAAGAGGACATTCATCAAAAATATATATTCAAATACAGACGAAGAACAAACAGAAAAGCGACATGCAAGATTAAAACAATCAAAAAGTTGAAAATCAAGTCGAGATTATGGAAGAACAGAGATAAATGGGTCAGAATCATACCTTGGATCGAAGACAACGGCGACGAGGAAGTTAGATTGAATGGGTGACCGTCGGACTCCTCTTTCTCTCTCTTCAAGGGTTTTTAGTAAGATTTAGTAAAGGTAAAAATGAACCTGGAATTATAAATGTGATTATATAGTCGAGGTAAATGAAGAGTAGCTGTGTACACGTGGCAGAGAATGATTGGTGCAAGCAACAGAAGTGATACACGCATAAGAAGCGTGTGAGCCTCGGGAACTCATACATTAACTGTAGCTTCGGTAATTGATAAGGTTAATTCAAATTTTGAATTATCCTTTCAATATCTTTACTGCCAATTGTTATCTTCTCCCGAATTTAAAATTTCCTAAAATTCAAAGAAACGTGTCAAGACATGGGACAAACTAGATTCCATGGGAAGCTGAATACAGAGATTAAGATGACTTCGAAAGCTACAGTTTGAAGAAGAAATTAACAAGAGAACAGGTTCCTTAGTATAAAGGAAGCTAACCAAGATCATACAAGTTGAAAATTTCATCTATTGTTTCCTACGCCGAGTTAGCTCATGTGGGCTTGGATATATAATATTGAAGCAAAGTATTGTAAGAAGAATGATTCAGCATTGAACCCTAGATTAAAAAGCAGAATAGGTTCCTTTCACATTACATGATTTCAAGAAACCGGGGGGTAGTTGTTGTGCCCAAAATTACCATGGGCTTAATTTAGGCCCATTAAGCTATAGGGTCCAATCCAGGGAAGCAAGAAGATGAATCCAATACGAACCATGAAGATTAGATATGGAGAAATGAGCATCAGACAAAGAAATAATGAAGAAACCATGAATATCAGGAGGTTCCCAAAGAACTAGAAGATGAGCAGATCACTCATGGATCAGGTTCCTCCTAGCAGAAGAGTTCGAATTAGCATAGCAACAGCCACACAGAGAGTCTAGAGCATATGAAGACATCAGAAGAGTTATCCATCCTAACACGTTTGTTATTTGTGTAGGTACAGATGCATATACAGAGGTTCCTAAGCAACAGGTACCGAGATAAGGAGGTTCCTGAGAAACAGGCTCCTGAAATGTAGGTTCCTGAGCACCGGGTTCCTAAGAACAATTGACAGAAAGTTCTAGAAGTTATCTAGAACAGATAATGAATTATTATTGGAGTATAATTCTAGGGCGCAGTTGATCCTAAAATACCTCTAAATCGACGAGAGAATTATAGTAGGGTACGAACTCGAGTTCTATTTTACTTAGCCAATCAGTTCACGGTAAAAAGTCTAAAGGAACCTGAGTCCAACACGAACTAGACAACCGAATACAGCTATTCCAGCAGAATCAGCTTCGCATTAGAACTACGTGAGCTTGATTCCTATATAAAGGATACGTAGGCACCTTGAGGGTAAGACGAATCTAGCTCTCTAATTTTCTCTAAAGGCACCTGAGATTATTGGAGACACCCTCGAGCTCAACTCACCCCCATAAACACAACCTAAACCTTCCATTGAATAGTTGATCATTAGCCTTTATAACTCACCGAAAACCTCACAAAAGTTGTTACGAAATCCACTCATCAACAGAATTGTTAGAGGAAGGAATTTCTTGGTAGGAGTTTCAATTGGGTGAACCTACGTTTAGAAAATAGAGATTTTTTTTTCCTTCCAAATTCTTTAGCAGTAGGAATGGCGTAGATTTTAATTAGAAGAGAATCATGAAATTTTTGGAGTTTTATTGGCTTGATTATGGCAAGTTCGTTATAAAAATACGAAGTAGTAGGGCGTCATGCTGGAGCTGGACATAAGAATGAAGCTGAACCTAAGGAGAGGTGGCAAGGTTCCTTTTGCATTTTATGGCTGCAAGGAACCAGGGGTAGTTGTTGTACCCAAAATTTCTGATTGGCTTAATTTTAGGCCCATGAATGTTAAAGGGGCCTGTTAACATAGGTTCGAGGTTATTTATAGAGGTGCGCATTTAGAGGAAGCTATGCAAGTGCTGTTTTGGAGGAAGCTGTGTAGGTGCAGTTGTGCTTACAGCTCCACCTCTGTTTGCCGAAAGGATAAGGATTATCTCCTAGTTTTTAGAGGATACGAATTGAGTCCTTTAGACAGTCTATTTCCTTAAGAAATACGTTTCTAATATAATAAATATCAGATGTATGTGATATATGTCCATAAATACATGGAATTATCTTATGAGTAGGCTTTGAGTGTTCTACTTCGTGTAGGACTCTACCAGGCAGCTAGTAGGGCTAAGGATAAGTGATATTTCTGAGTAAAACTCTATCATTTTCGCGACTTAATCAGCAAGGAAAGGATTCCTAATCTAAAAGAACTACATTAGAGCTTGATTCCTATAAAATAGGATATGTAGACAATTAGCAAGGGGTTCGATTTTTACTTATTCAATACACAAGGCACGTGTACCCTGAGTAATCACATTCTGGTTATATTTGGCCGAAGTTCTTTGCCATTATTGTTCAGTGACCTTGCTAATCCAGCCCTTTAAACACTAAACACCATTATTAGGTTCAGCTATCCAGCTTCCTTACGGCTGTTGGACCTGTTTTATTATCCGAGAATCAAGGATAATTCCTGTTATTCCGGCGAGGTTTAGTCGGGGTGTTGTGTGAACTTTTTGCATAACATGCTTATATCAGAATACATAACATATGCATATTAGGTTCATAAATACTACGATCAGATTTGCGTATTTTGTAGTAGGAATTTGAGAAAGTAAGCATAGTTACTCAGGTTACTCAGGTTAAATCTCAAAGTGCTCATTGAAGTGGAGGGCAGGTATCAAATTGCTCACTCTAGTTATCGGCATTTCATTTGAATCATTAAAGTCATGATAAATATCAAATGAATACCTTTAAAATATACTCGAAAAATAAAAACAATTTTTCATTGATTTCTACTTATTTTTCTTGAATGCTTCCATAACCAAACGAAAGGTTAATAATTCTAGTATTTCTGATAATATATTTAGATTTTTAAAAATTCACTTATTATTTATTTTTAATTTTATTGTCATTTTCCTTGTTTTAATTAAAAATAAATAGTAAATAAACTTTTTAAATTCTAAATATATTATCAAAAATACTAGAATTATTAACTTTGCGTTTGGTTATGGAACCATTCAAGAAAAATGTGTAGAAATCAATGAAAAATTATTTTTATTTTTTGAGTATATTTTAAAGGTATCCATTTAATATTTATTATGACTTTTATGATTCAAATGAGATGCCGATAACTAGGGTGAGCAATTTGATACTAGCCTTCCACTTCAGTGAGCATTTTGAGATTTAACCCTAGTTACTCTAGTGTAGCATGCGTATTATGTATTATTTCATGAATAATTGCGTAACCCATCGAATAGACGAATATAGTTGATAAAAAAAAAAAAAAAAAAAACAGGACTGGTTAGTTTAGCCAATCTTGTTTACAAAATCGGTTAAGGTTGTGTTTAGTCCAAGAAAACACACATTTTGAGCACAAAAACGCCAAACGAAAGTACAAAACAGGCTTTTAAACAGAATGTTGTGTTAATGAAAGGCCGTCTCCAAATCTATAAATCTTATCTACATTTTACACAACCGGAAGTGCAACTGTGCAAGAATGTTAATTCATAGTACTTGTATATTGGCATTGCCACCTTAGATTCCCTTACAACAACTCAACAACTACGAGAGAGAGAGAGAGAGAGAGGGAGAGGGAGAGGGAGAGGGAGAGCGAGAGAGGGAGAGGGAGAGGGAGAGGGAGAGGGAGAGCGAGAGAGAGAGAGAGAGGAGGGAGGGAGGGAGGGAGCGAGAGAGAGAGAGAGAGAGAGAGAGAGAGAGAGAGAGAGAGAGAGAGAGAGAGAGAGAGGAGGGAGGGAGGGAGCGAGCGAGAGAGAGAGAGAGAGAGAGAGAGAGAGAGAGAGAGAGAGAGAGAGAGAGATGGATGCTAATTTCTCGTCCATGTATATACAGCATCATTTCTTCTCCAATCCGGAAAAACCCGTACCAAACACTATCCACTTGAAGCAATTTTCATCACTTAATCATGGGTTTGCAGTGAAATTCCAAGATTACAAAATGACACACAAGCCGCTTGACGAAATGCCATACTCAAAGCACACTTTTGCTTGGAACACTTTAATCCAGACCCATCTTCGTAACGGCAATCTTGATCGTGCCGTGACTACTTATCAACAAATGTTACTCAAAGGTGTTAGACCTGATAAACACACTCTCCCTCGCATTTTATCAGTTTCGAAACTTCTTAGCAGCTTACGGTTAGGCAAACAGCTACATGGGCAGGCCATCAAGTATGACTTGTCTTCCTGCCATTATGTACATTCTGCTCTTATAGAATTGTATGGAAGACTTGACGGTGCTGAAGCTGCTAAATGGGTGTTCGATAAATCCCCTGTAGTGAAAAGCACGGTGTCTTGGACTCTACTAGCTAAGTTGTATGTCAAGGAAGATAAACCCAACTTGGCTATTGAATTGTTTAATGAAATGGTGAGGTCTAATGCTGAGATTGATTCTTTGTCCCTGGCAACTGCTATTGGTGCCTGTGGTCTATTGAAGTCACTGCAAGAGGGTCGCAATGTTCATCGGATTGCTAAAAGTTGTGCGTTGGAGTTTGATGTTCTGGTAAGCAATTCACTCTTAAAGATGTACATTGACTGTGGGAGTATTCGTGAAGCTCGCTTGGTTTTTGATCATATGAAATCGAGGGATGAAATTTCATGGACTGCCATGGTTAGTGGTTATGTGCAGAAGGGGGAGTTCAATGAAGGTTTGAAATTGTTTAGGCAGATGAATGCTGAATATTTGAAACCTGATGTTGTTGCTGTCTCAAGTGTCCTTCCAGCTTGTGGAAGGATGGCAGCATATAAGAATGGAAAGGAAATTCATGGCTACTTGCTAAGGAGTGGAATTGACATGAATCTCAAAGTGCAGAATGCTCTTACAGACATGTATGTGAAGTCGGGACTCATTGATTATGCTTCAGAGATATATTCACGGATGAGTAAGAAGGATAACATTTCATGGACTGTGATGATATTGGGATATAGTTTACATGGAAATGGAGAACTTGGAGTTAAGTTATTCCAGGAGATAGTGAAAAGCTCAGCCAAAGATATTGACTGGATAACACATACTGCTGTTCTTTATGCTTGTTGTACTGCCATTATGGTTGAAGAGGGTCGATCTGTCTTTAATTGCATAAGGTCACCCAAGCTAGCCACTTGTGCCTTAATGGTTGCTCTACTTGCTCGTGCTGGATTATTTGACGAAGCAAGGAGTTTTATCGAGGGGAAACAGATTGCACGACAGGCAGAGGTGCTGAGAGCATTCTTAGATGGATGCAGGGTCAACCAAAATATAAATGTAGGAAAGCGGGTCATTGAGCAGCTATGTGAATTGGAACCTCTTAATGCAGATAACTATGTGTTGCTGTCCAATTTGTATGCTGCTGCTGGAAAACCTGACATGGTTGAGGAACTGCGACAAACAATCAGAGACATGGGCTTGACTCCAAAGAAAGCTTATAGCTGGATAGAATTCAGAAACAAAGTTCATGTATTTGGAACAGGGGATGTTACTCACCCAAGATCAGAGAAAATATATTGGGAATTGAAGTGTTTAATGAACAAAATGGAAGGCGGCGGCATAATATCCGATACTGATTTCAGCTTGCATGATGTAGACGAGGAGAGAGAATGTATTCCAGTTGGACACAGTGAATTGCTGGCAATGTCTTTTGGGCTGATCAGTACACAAGCTGGTGAAACAATTCGTGTGACCAAAAATCTCCGTGTTTGTCGTAATTGTCATCAGTTTGCAAAGGTGACCTCTAAAATTTTAGGAAGGGAGATCATTATAAAGGACAATAACTATTTTCACCATTTTAAGGATGGATCATGCTCTTGCCAGGATTTCTAGCTATCGATTTGCACATGTTTTCCATTGCCTTCTATGCATCAAGTCCCAAGGGTGAGGAACACCCACCTGCTAAGCAACAAAATTAATCGAAAATCAAGAAATCTGGCAATGTTTCTCCCCATTTTGTATTCCTATGTTTATTACAATGAATTGGCCTAGTCCTATGTTTGATAAAAAGCAAGGCCAAGGAAATTAATATCATTAACATCCAGCATTTACTTGTAAAATGTTAACAAATCCATCAACATATGAGCATACATAAAAGATAACAGGTTTATCAAGCATCCTCGACTTGATCATTATATTCTGATATGTCTTACCAGCTAGCATTTTTCTATCTAATGTTAATTGACAAATCAAACAATGATCTCAGTTGTACAGAAAAAAAAAAAAAAAAAAAAAGGACACTTCCATGACACATATAGCAGTACTAGCTTCTCAATAATGTGGACAACTGAACCACCAACACTGCTAGCAAGCAGTGTCAGTACTTGCTTCTATATAACCACTAGACTTGCATCACTTCAGCTTTAGGACTTCGGCCTCCTCGGTGGGCCCATATCACCGGGTTTCTTTGGTGGACCCATATCACCAGGCTCTGATTTGCGCTTGATGCCCAAAAAGTGCTCAACCTAAGAGGTCATGTGTAATTTATGTTATTAAATAGTGTACAGCTGAATTAAAATGAAAATGAACAATACACAACTTTAAAAATGTTAAACCAACTACCAAAAAGCATGAGTAAAACAATTAGACGTTGCAACAAAACGATGAAAGATGTACAAACAATGTCCGCAGGTAACAATATATTCCATCCACACTCCAAAATTAAAAGTGATAACTTCACTGTAAAAGGAGATTGTAACTTTATTAATTTATGCTTTTTTACTTTACATAGTTGGCAGGCTCGAGAAATTATGTATTGTCATTTATTGACTTTCACAGTGTCAAAAATATAACCACCTAGATAATTCACTAGAAGAGTACAAATTCCCGAGTCCACAAGTATAGTTTCCGAGCCCTAATGGCTATTAATCAATTAACAAGATAACAATTATATAACAAGCAGCTAAACCCCAAACATTATGTGATCTGAATAAAAGGCTATTATCAAATTCAGAGTGTGGCAACAAAAATTAATACCTAAAAAATAGACGACTATAGTAACATTCCCATCATAGAAACTAATTTCAATAATCTTTAGACAAACTTTAGAAAAAAAAATAAAACCCCAATACAAACCTTTCTATCTCCAAGCATGGGTGTCAACCCTCCGGGTAAGTCCTTCTCAACAGTTGCAAAACCACTTCTGGGGTCACTGGTTTGCCTGGAAAACAATAAAATAGACCAAAAATAGTGAAATGAAGTGAAAAAATTGATTTAGAAACCAAGTCAGACAACCAATTATTTGAGATGTTTACGCACTAACACTTGCTACATGACATAAATGAATCAAATCATCAACAAAATGATCAACTCTACGCACTCATACTAACAGATCACATACATTATACGCATGTACTGACTATTTCAGTAAATATGCCTAGAAGGTAACAATAACCTGTCTGCTAAATATAATGCACATTATCCATATTAAGATAAAAAGGTACAAATATAGTTTAACTGATTGATCCTGCAATTCAAGTAGAGTAAGTGATAAGACCCTTATTGGAAAATACAAACACACTCACAAATGTACATCACTGACATGTTCAAATGTAATTTTAAAGTGCTTGATTGTATACTGTCAGATCACAGTTTCGTAATAATTATAACAAATATATTGGAAGTAATAATTACAAACATAGAATTATAACAAAGTTGTGATTGTGCTTTGAAACCTAAACCAAAATATTATTAGTTCAACTTTTTAGAAATTTTACTGGTCTATTTGGTTTTGAACTTTTTTTATTAAACCCATATAGTAGTTTGTTTCAACAGAAAATAGACAATACGGACCAAATCAAAATCTGTCAACACCCCTAATGCTTGGGATATGTTACCCGGACTTAACTGGAAGTGTCCCAAACGGACACATGGCGAGTTATGACTCAGAATTATTTGGAAATATTTCATGCAGTGCCGAAAAATGAACCGAGTGTCCATACCGAGGTCTAAGATAAATATAAAAAAAAGGTTCAAGAGGTGAATCAAGCATTGCGAATAAAACATTACTCGTATGCTGAGTCTCCGACACAGGTACTCAGCCTAAAATAAGAGAATGAGTCACTGTTCATATGTGGCTTAGCATTCCAGAGTTGGTTTTCTCAAGTATCAAATTTCACTGTTTTTAAAACTTCAATAACACGAGGCAACATCGATACAATTACAGATTTGTAAACGTGCAGAAGGCGATTACAGAGAATTTGGTAACAACATAATAGGGATATTTGTAGGAAAAACTTCATATCTGCAGGTTGGATAAGCCCTTTGCTTATGTGCATGTCAGGCAAGAATGTAGCAACTTTAAGCATACAACCACCCAACCTGCCAGCAGATGCTGGGTTATACATAACTCAATCAGGCCATTAACCAGGGGTAGATCCAGAAACATGGCTGAGTGGCGGTTAATTTTTTTTTTGTAAAAAACACTTCTATTAAAAAATTATGATATACGAGTAATTTGATTTTCAATAATATTGTAGAACAAAAGCTTATAATTTTAAAAAAAAAAATAATATTTATAAGTAGCTAAAAAATGAAAAATTCAAAAGAAATTAATTTATACTCGTATAGTAGAAGAAACACATAGACGTACGAGAAAAATATTGAAATCTGAATTAAATTGTGCAAACAAACTTTTTGAAACCCACATACTACTACTGTACACCTAGTTTATTCTTTTAGTAGTAATATAATATAAATTTGAGTGGGGGCTATACATCAGCCTCTGCCACTAACCACACATATCTGACATTCAAATTCCTAATCTGATTCCACGACATGTATACTGACCAGGTGAATGATTAGACTAAAATAAGCATAGGGAGCAAGTGTTAAATTCGTACCCTGGTTTGACATTTCCGCTCAGAACAAGATATGGTGTCTTTAGCTGTGCTTGAGCTTCCCTCATTCTCTCCACAGATGAGGATGGAGTATCTGAATTCTTCATTTTTTTCACCTTAAGTTCCTCTTCGTATTGCCGCATGCGCTTTTCCTGTTTCATCTTGCCAGGGCCTTTACCATGAAATTTGTGGGAGATTAGCCGAAAAGCTTCCTTGGGAGTCAGCTGGTAGAATCAAAGGATTTTACCGGTCAATAATTAACAAGAGAGCGGAGTACTATTTCTTTAACTAAATACAATTTCACCTCATTTTCATCAAGGATGAAGAATATCTGTAACAATATTCCTACTCGAAAGCAAAAAGTGTTTTATCAACTTTAAAGATAGCAGACTAAAAAAGTAAATTGATTTGAAGAAAGCAAACGAGACTACATGAAAATCATGTGCCGCAAGGAAAAATGTTAAATCTTCGGAACTCCAACATATATACTTCTAAAAGTAAAAACATTTGACTGTTCCAACTTCCTACTAATTACCAAAATTTAGTAAAAACACATTTATAGTATTTTTCCACTTACTAACAGCAATAAAAGCCAACAGTCCCATCAATTCAACTCTCTCCATATTAAGCAGTTGTACTACTACAAAGATAAGTTGCAATATTTCCAAAATAAATGATCGTCACAAGTATAATGTGCACCGTGCACATGTAAACAAACTAATTACAATGATATTAAATCTACCGTTTTGATGCCAAGTACATTTTCCCAGTTATAACCATAAATCTCAAATTAATCAACTATATATATAGCATGTCTTCTCAAATTCAAGAATATTACTGGTGTATTAATATATCACCTAACTTTACCTTCCCATTAACTCCTCCCCAACCATATACTGTGCCAATTTAAATGTTTCACCCGGTATCTAGTTAGGTCAGTGAGTATCCATTTGAGCCTACAAATCCTAAGCAACCAGAAGTTTGGCTACACCAGCTGACACCGATGACTGATGGCACCAATCGTGCATATACTTCCAAATATAGTACAATCTACATGATATTCTATATTCATTATGCAAAATTTTTTAAAGTCATAGCATTAGAAAAGGAGCACTTACAATTCGTCCATATTCATCAGTCCTCTCAATGCGTATTTCTCTTTTACTATCATTATCAGAGATTCCAACCAGCTTGCTCTTTTTCTTGTCCATATTGCGACCACCCCATTCAACACTTTCTTTTAGCGCGCCTCTGTCTTTCAGAAGATTCAACGCTCCTGACAAGCCCTTTCCAACTGCAGCTTCATGAATTGTTTCATCCATTGCTTTGTCCTCCTCCTTGTCCTTTGACGGAATTTCATCTTTGTCAATATCTTGCATCTTTGTCCAACCACCGTCCTCAGTTTTTTTCTCCCCATCAGAGGCTTCCGGTGCCTCATCTTCTTCCATGAAAACATCATCGCCCTCAGGTTTGTGAGCTTCTGAAAAAACATAATGCACGACATATATTAGATAAATGTAATTAAGGACAGGGCAAACTTAGTACTCTTTTGCAAGGGATCAGCACCGCGCCCCCAAATTCAGAGTCAAAAGTGTTCATAGGAAATAGCCAAACTCCATAGATACTAATGCACACAGATATTAGAGGTGCAAAGGACTGTATATAAATCAAACCTTTAAGATTGGAAGACCATTAAAAAATATCTTGAACATATGGAAAGAAGTTTTGTTTATGGATACGCTATGCATGCTATACTATGAAACTAAATTAGAGCTTAATTGGCAATCTACTTTAGTGTTCTATTTAACTATCAAGACGTTCTTAGATGGTATATCTGTTATAAAATAAATGAAACAGCCTTTTAAAAAGCCTATATATAGATTAAACCTTTGACATTGGAGGACCATAGACATAACAATAAAACATATTTCGAACATGTGGAAAGAATATTTTTTATAAACAAGGTATGCATGTTATCCTATGAAACTAAATTATAGGTTAATTGGAAATTAATTCCTTGTTCCATTGAACTATCAAGACGTAGAGCATATCCAATTATTAAAATGCAACAGTTTGTCAAAAAGCTTAAATAATTGACATAAAATATTTCGAAAAGTTTGTTTATGGACAAGTTATGCACGCTACACTATGAAACTAAACTATAGGTTAATCGGTGATCTATTTTCGTGTTCCATTAAACTTTTAAGACGTACTTTAGATGGCATATCCTGTTAAAATACTAACGCAGGAGATTTTTGGTAGGAAGACAGTGGAAATCTAAAATTCATACCTTCGCCAAGCTGCAGACCCCAAACAAACTCTTCCATCTCGGTAAAGACAACCTTGTTTTCTTGTGGCTCTCCAGAAAGAGTGTTGTCGTTGTCTGTGCCAGAATTCGTTGC
This sequence comes from Saposhnikovia divaricata, assembly GCA_036435485.1. Classification (NCBI taxonomy): domain Eukaryota; kingdom Viridiplantae; phylum Streptophyta; class Magnoliopsida; order Apiales; family Apiaceae; genus Saposhnikovia; species Saposhnikovia divaricata. The sequence continues at coordinate 206,250,451 of CM071601.1, read as the reverse complement.
TGCGGAAGAAGCAAGAAGTGCAATTGCCTGAGGACCAGAAGGTGCAGCCTCAACTTGCTTTTCCAAAGCTAATTTTCTTGCTCTTTCTAATGATTTACGGAGGTCGTCGTCGTCATCACCAAAAACTGTGTCGTCATCCTCCTCCACTGGCGGTAAGGTGGTACGTCGTTCCGGACGAAGTGCATTTGATGCTTCTTCTGCTCTAGCATGTGCAGATTGGTATGCGCTGCTTCTCTTATCAGCCTCAGATTTCTCTTGCTCCTCTCTCAGAGCCTGCCTTTTCCCATTACTTCTTGAACCAAGATCGTTAATACCGAGCCCAGCAGAAACAGCTTCTGCTTCTAAAGCATCTAGATCCAGCTTATCTTTCTTCCTCAATGATTTCTTTTTCTTAGGCTTTTTAAACCGGAGCATCTCCTCATGAGTATAATAATCTGATGATGTTTTTGCGGAAGAATCAAGGTCTTCGAAATGACTTGCTGTTGAAACACCTTCAATTCGTCTCCGAAGCTGTAAATTTATAATGTGCAATTTACTGAAATGCTATTAAACCCATACATAAATCACAAAGCTAAGAGTAGAGGTTACCTCATCAAGTTTCTTTTTTGCTTCTCCACCAAAGCGCCCAGCTGCATCCAATGTTAACCCCTAGAGAAAACAATAAGCAATTTACTTCATGTCTGTACAAACACACATATTTGCAAAAAATAATTCATACTTCCGTACCTCATCAGCAACTGGATCATCGTATTGCGGTAGCATTTTCTTCTCCGTACCCAAGTCTTCACTAAACCTATAAATGTCACATCATTATTTAAATTTCTATAGCAATTTAGGCACTAAATTAGTAGAAATGTTTATATTACTTATCCTCATAAGTCCCTGGTTTCCTCTTTGCAGCCTTATAAGCATCATCCCTCTGCTTCTGTTCACCAATTTCCACATTTTCAAGCATATCAACATCTGGTAAATACAAGTCAATGTTATGACAGGAGTAGCAAACACATGAAAATAAACAATGCATAGAACGAGGCTAGAAGAGGTCACCTTCATTAAGGTCTCCATTAGCAAGTATGCTCTGATCTTTGAGTGTCAAAACAACTGCCCCGCCTTCAATCACTTTATCAAGCCCGTGAAGAACTTTAACGCCCGACAAATCATCTATTAAAAGATGACCAAAACACGAGTCAGTTATAATTTATTAGTCTTTTAAGACATCTAAATAAAGCTATATATATATATATAGACTACTGTGTCTATGGACAACTGATTTTAAAAAAATTCATACGAGAAGTATGCTGAGCAGTAGCTTCATCTTCACTGTCTCCTTGATTAATATTGTCCTGAGAATCAAGAATCAGACAACAGTGAGCAAAACCTTCATATTTAAACTAATGTCCACAACAATATATAAGGGGATGGGGGTAGAACCTGCTCCTCGAAGACTCTTGATAGCTGCAAAGCTCTCTCCTTTTCAGCATTCCTTTTCTCCTCAATCTTGCGGCTCTTGTTAACCCATGATAGTATATCAGAAGAGCCTTCAGACGTTTTCTTTAATCTTTCTTCCTTCATCCTGACGATAGGACATTTAAAAGATGATGCTGCATTAGACTAGACGAGGAGCTTACTACATGACTATGATTCAAAGGAGCAGACTATTTAATACGGTACATCCAACCCATCAAGAAATGTACTTATCACAGTATATTTTAATAATTATCCATATTCCATCGTATAAGAAAGAGGGGAGCTAAAGCATTAGCAACTTAAGAGTGAAGTACTCAAATTATGGGGGCCCGCCAGGCCCTTCTTAGTTACAAGAATTAAGGTTCATATTCATCCATATATATGTAGATACTCATAGAATACCAAGTATCGGCCTGTACAATAATCTTCTTCCCAAGGCGACATTCCGGAGATATTTCATATCAGTTAATTAAGACAAATGTCAATACACACACCCTCCGTCCGACAAAAACAGACTGATTTGATTTTGGACAAAATGAGGGGAAAAAGGAGTGCCAGACTAAGTGGCATTTACTATGTTCTAGGAAATGTTAATCAGGTTCAGAAACTCTCAATTCATTATCATCCAGTAAGAGTTCAAAGGGTTATACAATTTTTTTCAAATAAAAAGAGCCAAAAATGTGTACAAACCACATAGAAATTCAACCATAAACAATAGAAGGGAGTATTACAGAAAGTTACAGACAAAATCTGGAAGCAAGTGCATGAATAAAGACATATACTGACAGTTTGTATCTATCTACCTATCGTAAACTAAAAACACATGAAAACAGAATACTATGTAAATCTACCAAATACATTGCACCAAAAGGTATAGCAGTCGTATTTCTTGAATCGAAGGTATTATTGCAGTTAGAATAACACTACACAAATTTATTGCAATATTATTGTGTCATAATGTTGTGCAGGGAAAAACATCGAATTGATTTGTTGGAAATATGACATGCAGATTCAAGAACACAGCATAAAATTAGCATCTATAAAGCAATTAATAACAAAGTGAATATTAAGATAATGCGATTTATTGCATAATTTGCATACCTTGAAATGCGCTCTTTAAGATCAGATGCTGCTGTGTGGGAAGCAACTGATTCATTATCAGCATTTTTATCCAGCTTCAGATTTCTTATGTCATCTGCTCCAGTCACTTGCTTGGTCGTATCCCTTATGTGAGCATCTCCAGCTTCTGATCTCAATTTGTCATCCATAACAATATCCCTACTTTCATGTCCCTCATCCCGTTGTTTGCGGTTTGCTTTGGATCTTTCTTTATCCATAACTATCTCTCTATCCTTATCCCTGACTCTATCTTTTCCTTTCTCCCTATCAAGTATCTCTTTCTCTCTGTCGTCCCTGCCTTTATATTTCTCCCTCTCTTTCTCCCTTTCCCGGTCCTTCCCCTTTGTATCTCTATCTTTTTCTTTCTCTTTCTCTTTATCTCTGTCCTTGCTTCTTTCTTTTCCTCTTTCCTTGTCATGTCCCCTTTCACTATCTCTTTCCCTCTCCCGCTCTTTTTCCTTTCCATGATCTTTGCGTTCTCTATCTCTTTCACGATCCCTCTCCCTGTACCTGTCAACATCACCATCCTTATCCCTGGCTTTTTCTCGCGACCTATCTTTGCTGTGGTCATCCCTGCCCTCCTTCCTTCTATCTCTACTCGAAACCCGTTCTTTCTCCAACTCTTTAGATCGTTCTCGCTCTTTACTTCTATGACGACTCTTTTCATCTCTTCTACTGCTCTTACTCACGTCCTTACTAGTACGATGCCTGCTCGACTCCCGTGGTACCTCAACACCAACTTCTTCCAAATCATCGTTCCCTCCCTCCCACCTCTCTCTAACCGGAGAGTCATCACGCTCCATGTCCAGGTGCAAAATGACTACAACACTTAGCTAGCACAAAGGGTTATCAATCAATATAAACCTGATGGATATAAAAAGAGACAGAATTAGTTCAATCGACTCGATATAGTACCGAAATCACATACAATAAGAGAAGATAACCAAAACGAATAATGCAAGAATCACAATAAATCACTGGCAGGCATATAAGTGTATCAAATTACATAAAAACCTAAATGTAAACAAGTATATGAATATTAGAAAAGGCAGACTTAGTTAGATGGATTCGATATAGTATCTAAATCACATGTCGATAACCAAAACGAAGAATGTTGAAATTACAAAGAATCACTGGGAAATAGTAGGTGCATGAACATGACAAATTGGGGAAAACCTAATATAATAATTATACAAAAAACCCTAACTGTAAACAAGTAGAAGAATGTGCGCAGTCGATTAAAATATATACACACAATTACACATACATACATGGCATAAGTAAGTAAGTGTATTAAAACCCTAAACAATGCGATTGCGATTGCGATGAAGAGCGACAATTGAAAAGAGAAGCATACCCCAGACCAGATAATTAGGCACCGTATCTCTAAGCCTTGGGTCGTATCAGACTGAGCAATAACATGTGAGATTTTTATTTATATGGATTGATTGATATAAAACAACAGATAGCCCGGCCCGCTACTTTCGTTAGGGGTGCTCTGTAACCCGGATTTTTATTTATTTTGTTTTAAATTTAGATTTTGTATTTTTTTGTCATCAAATTTTAAATAATGATGAAATTTTTTGACAAAATTTATTGCGAAAAGTCCCCACTCCTTCCATTTTGGAATTGATTGAACACTGTAATGAAAGCCCAGGTGCTGAGTTACCGATAGTGTTTCAATGAACGCTGTTATTTCAATATATAGAACTGTTGATTTTGTTTCATTAAGGGGAGTCTTTGCATCCAGATTCTGTCCAATCCCGATAAGGGTGAATATTCGAGTTTTCAATAAAGGATGCAGGTTTGTATAAATTGCTTCGGTAGATACGAGTTTCATATATCTTTCAGATAAAAATGAGCATTTGATAATTGAAGTACTAAGATAGTACTATTTTCGGATATTTTTCCTTTAAGGATATAAATACTAGTTATTGGATTATAGATATAATAATGAGTTTAATTATTTTTTCGAGAAAGGAAATGATTCCAGAAATGAGATATTTTAATAATAATTGTCTTGTATAAGTTCATACTGAGACTTGCATTCATAGGCATATTATGCCATACTTTATTTATCTTGCTGAGCTTTCGCTCACTCTTGCTATTGTTTTAAATATTATATAGTAGTTAAGCGAGATGTCAGGGATCCGGCACACAGCCCATAAGCGAGTGGGAGACGCAAAGCGATTCCGTGAGCAGTTATGGTAGTAATACCTGAGGTTGTGAGAACCAGTGGAGCGGCCTGCAACTTTTGTTAGACCATCTTAGATATGATTTATGTAAGGCTGTATTCGGTAAAACATTTGGGTGGTAATAACTATATTTATTCCGCAATAATTGTAAGTTTATCGTTTCTGAAACTCTAACCTGTGTGAGTGTGTTTATATTGTTTATATTGTGGAGTCATGAGCAGGTGAATTGTGAATACTGTGAGTAATACAGGTACAACGAGGAACAAATGGATTGTGACTACCCTAGATCCCTGATCCCGGGTCTGGGGGTGTCACGCTAATGCTCCTATCAGACGACCTTCACAACCTGCAATAAAGCCACCGAATTCATCTCTCAAAATACACCCATAAGAACTCGTGCCATCTTTCTCAAAATAAGATGCATTGACATTACAAGATTTCCATCCTGCTGGGGGGATGCCAAACCGTCAGACCTTCACGAGCAAGACAAGCAGTATGTCTATTCCGACAAATTTAAGCCTGCTGCCATTGAAACAAAGTCGTATTTGCTTCGTTTAGCACCTGAGAGCAAGATTTAAACCTGTTATCCCAAACCACGATATTTTTGTGGTTCATAGGCTCCACAAAATTGAGCAGCAAATTTCCAAGTCTTTTAACGAGCATAAAGAGCAGAACGGTAAAATGCTTAGCTACCTAAATTAATCCTATTTCTTTTGTAGGTAATTTAATCCTAGATCACAACAGTAATAATATGTTCATTTTAATGTAAGGAAAGGCAAAACGGGCCTCGAAGCTTAAAGAGCAGAAGAAAAAAGCCCAAAACCCAAAAGAATAGGGGTCGTTTAGTTAGGAGACCAGGGTTTTTATATTTTAATTTGTTGGTCCATCAAGGCCCAGGGGGTTTTATAATTTGTTGGTCACGGTTTCCCCTTGTCCAAGTTCAAGTTCAGTCTCTCTCTCTCTCTCTCTCTCTCTCTCTCTTTATATCTCTCTGGGTCTCGATCTCTCTCTCTGCAGTCGGTCGCAAAACTAAGGTATATCTTCCTCTCCCTCCCTCCGTCCCTTTTATTTTAAGTTGATTCATGTATATACGCACACCTATCTGTATGTTTTAGATTTATCTAGCATTTGTTCCGTTACAGATCATACAATTTGATACCATATATGTTTACTGTTTTTTTGTTAATTTGTCTTTTATCACAATTCTAATTTTTTTATTATTATTAGGGTTAACAGCTTACCAAATTAAACCCACAAATTCCAAGAATGAATGTAAGGTTTATAATATGTTTTTATGTCAATTAGACTCATATTTTATGTTGGTTTAGCCTTAATAGCACTCTCTCTGCAGATGTCAGAATCTGTTCAACTCACCAATTCCTTGATGAACCCAGAAGCAGCTTCTCAAAGAACTTTGTATGTATTTTCCTTATCCCCTCAGCATTTTTATTTCGTAGACATACGTTTATTTACCATTCTATGGAGCAATAAATACGGAACCTTGGAAGACGAAGTTTCATTTGATATACAGTATCGAATCCCTGAATCAATACTAAGTAGATACCTTACCCGTGTTTAAGTTCTTAACACTTGTTTAGGAGCTGGGTATCTTATTTCGTTTCACGGTTCCTACAGGTACCCATATGTGACTGGTACTTCTGTCGTTGCTATCAAATACAAGGATGGGATCCTCATGGCTGCTGACATGGGAGGTGAGTTTCACAGCCCACAATTATTACTTATACGGTTATAATGACTTTTCCCCATATTTGTAGACAACTTATCTCATGCCAACCGATTACTTAGTGGTGTCTCAAGGGTTTTTTGATCTGATTGAAATTAAGGCCTCTCTTGTTTTTTGCTTCAGTAAAGATGGTGCTATGAGCCTATGACACATGACCACATGAATCTAAATTTTTCAACTTGCCTGAGATAATAGTTCAATTGAAAAAACTTGTGCATTTTATTACTTAAATTGCTTTCATTTGAAAACATATTTTACCAAAAGAAGTCTGAATGTGAGTCCCATCCCAGCGAGTTAAAGAAAATTCGGTTGAAACATCATGAGAAAAGTCCCCCCAACATGCAAATCACTATATATAAACTGCTAAAACATCTCTAAACCAGCAACCTTAATCCCCTACCCACAAAAATTCGAACAGAAACTACAAAAGTGAATACACCTAATTCTGTTAGTCGACTCAATATTAATTGGATTATCCTTTATCCTTGTCGACAAAACAACTTCTACAGCTCACCTGCCAAACCAAACACCAAAGACAATGAAATCTCACCAGTACGCTCCTAAAACTCCTCGATACCTAAGACCCTTTAAGAATCTAGGAAAATCACCACCAAAATTGGCACAGATGTAGAATCCGAATAAAAAGCTCAATGCTACCTAACAAATCGTAAGAACTAAGAAGAATGTTTGTTGATACTGTATACAACAAATGAAGCAGTGAGTTCATAATTTGAAATGTGGGTATGGAGCGTATGGTTGCTGCATCAAAACTGTAAATGTTAGGTTAGATATAGTTCTTATGATGTCTCTGAAAGGCATGATATGAGTGGGTGTGGACCCCAAAGTAGGAGTGGAAGATTAAAGGCTATTAAGTTGAGTTCCATAGTTTCTGTCCAAATTCTACCGGTGACATCCTCCTGGGCTGGTAGAAATTATACTTGTGGTTTTACACAGTGGCAGACCCAGGATGAAAATCCAGGGTGTGCCAAATTGTCAAAAAAAATTGAATGAACTAAGTGTAAATTGTAATATGCTGTTTACCTTTTTTTTTTAAAAAGTACGTATATAAATGGTTTGTTGAACTGACTTGCTTTTTCTGATGTTATTAGAGAATACTAGAATATTACAATGTACTGTTTGTGTGAATTATATTAGACAATAAGTGCTTTCACATTGTACAACTAGAATTTTTTTTTTGATAAAATATTACCTTAATTTATGGACTTCAGTTTCACGTTATTAATTCTGTTTGTCTTCAGGCTCCTATGGCTCAACATTGCGTTACAAGAGTGTGGAGCGAATGAAGGCAGTGGGGAAACACTCTATTCTAGGTGCTAGTGGGGAAATTAGCGATTTTCAGGAAATTTTACGTAATCTTGATGAGCTTATGTAAGTATCTACACTTATATAAAAGATTGCTTACCATCTAATGACTCCTTTGTTTATATCTATTTTAACCTTGAAAGTGTAAAACTGCCATTTAAAATGCTTCCATGAATCTTTTACAAGTGCTGGCAGACCTTAATTTGAAACATTACCCATGCAGATTGTATGACAACATGTGGGATGATGGTAATTCTTTAGGACCTAAAGAGGTGCACAACTATTTGACTCGAATGATGTATAACCGTCGGAACAAGTTCAACCCATTATGGAACTCCCTTGTTCTCGGTGGAGTGAAAAATGGGCAAAAGTACCTGGGATCGGTAAACTTGTTTAATCATCACGTGATTCTTATTGAGAGCTTATATTTGATTTGTTGTAGACTTAGATTCGGATGATGCTTATGTCAATGCACAGGTCAGTATGATTGGTGTGCATTTTGAGGATAATCACGTGGCAACTGGATTCGGTAATCACCTGGCACGACCAATTCTGCGTGATGAATGGAAAGAAGACTTAAGTTTTGAAGAGGGTGTCAAGCTACTGGAGAAATGCATGCGTGTTCTTCTGTACCGTGATAGGTCTGCTGTCAACAAGCTTCAGGTTTGTCTAACACACTAGATAACTTTTACAACTGTATCCCTGAGATGCAAACTGATACATAATTAATTCTGCATCACAAATTTATGGTGTCCTTAGGGTTTACTTTCGCAACTCCTTGTTTGGCAGTTGTCTAATTATCTTTTTTTTTCCCTTTTCACAATGGGCTTTCTCAACTTAGGTTACTACAAACAGGAATATAGCTTCATTGCTAACAACTTTTCACCATGTTCTTACACATGTGGCATTAATTATGAGCTAGTATATTCTCTCTTTGTAATTTTTTTTTTCTTAAGGATGCTTTAGGTTTCTTTAAATGCTGTGTGATCTTAGAACTGCAAGTAAGAAAAAAACAATGTGCAGTGTTTAATTCAAAAATATAGCATGTAAATATAATACAAGTGAAAGGACTCTAGTGAGGCATGTCATGTCCTCTACTGAGAGAGTTCTGTGCAAGACTGTTACGAGTATGCGATTTGTCTATTTCAGAATTTTTTGTCTATCTCAGAATTTCTTTTGCATCTCACAAAGATTATGCTACAAAAAATTGCACCCCGGTTGAATGCCTTTCTTGTTAGCTGTTGTCTTTAAAATTCTAGTTCAAAATTTCTGTAAATAGTCTTTTTCATGACAGGTTCTGTATAAATATTGTAAATGCATGAAATTAACGCTTATCTTTTGTATAAGTATTCTCCTGCGTACCATGAATGGAACAATAGAAGCTGAGTCAAATGAAGGCAGGGAACATAAGAATATTCTGAGAGTTATAGACTTATAGGAAGTAAAGTAATTGTAACTTGTTGTCAATCATGATGATAATAATAACTAAATTTTTCATAGTAGGAAACTATTAGAGTTGAAGCTATTGATACTGTCACGCCAGTAAGAAGGATCATTCTAATCTGCTCATCCTCCCAGTTCAATCTTTCCGTTGTACCCGATTGACGTTCTCGTATTTCATACATGTTTAACACTCCAATTGCATAATAATCCCCCACTTATTGTGCTTCAGGCGACAGTATCCACTAACATGACCCATTTTTTTAAAAAAATATTGCATGCAAACTAAAATGATTATTTGCAAGTGCAGATTGCAAAACTCACTGAAGAGGGTTTGACAATATCCCAGCCTTACTCTTTGAAGACTTTCTGGGGGTATGGGGCCTTTCAGAATCCAACAGTTGGAGCAGAAGGGTCATGGTAACTAGCTAGTTTTCTAGCATTCCAGAATATTCAGGAACTCTGGGTCTGTCTATGAAACACTGTATTTTTCTTCTGGTTGAGATACCTGTGTGCTACCATTGACATTATTTGTATGTTTTAACTTGAATTTTTTCTGATCATTCTGTCATGCATTTTCTGTGGATTGCACACTTGTTTGTCACTAAAAGTGAAAATGGGTTAATTAGATATAGTTCTGCAATTTGACCAAGCATTCTTTTTGGCACACCTCACTTTCACCGTTCTAATGCTAAAGATTATCCCTGTTAAAAATCTTCCATGCCTTAGAATATGCCCGACAGGGGCTACCGGGGCTAAACCTACCCTTTAATGTATTTGTAAATCTGCAATAGAACATGGCTACGACTTCTGTTTGGGGAAATACCCGACTGTCAGCAATTCATTTTGTAAATTCATATATATAGCCAATGTGTATTTGAGTTGAAAAATTAAAAAAGCCAAGCATTCAATGCAGATGAGGCAGTGATTAGTTTAAAGAGTAAATTACTACAACAATTGCACGTATTTTTTAAGGGTTAACAGGTTTTAAGCGGTCATAAAAGCCTTATTACAGGGTTGAGGTAAACGCTTGTAAGTAGAGGTGGCCAACTGTGCGTGCGGGGCGTGCCGGGCTGGCCACGTGCCGTGCTGAGTAATGTCGGGCACGCACGCATGTTTGGGACGTGCCGTGCCGTGCCGGTTCTTCAAGCTTTCAGCCCGTGAACGGCACGCGGGCTTTTGCGGGTTGGTGGGCTTTTTTTTTTTTTAGGAAAATTTGAAGGTTACTGAAAAATTATACAAAAAAATTGAAATTTTTTTTGTTAATTTAATATTTACTTTTAATATTCTCAAAATATGAAATGTTTCGATGGAAATAATTCTACGTGCCACTTTTACAGCACGCGGGCCGATTCCACGTGCTGATCAATCATATAAAATTCCGGCGACATGTTAAATTCTCAAAGGCTTTGATCTTAAATTAAGTAATCAATCATATTCTTTGATCTACATACAAGTTACAACAGTGCATCAAATATGAAACGTTTCATATCTACAGCACGCGGGCCGGTTCCGCGTGCCGGGCCGGTTTCGCGTGCCACTTTTTTTTTCCCATTTCTGTAAGCAATTGTTTTGTTTTTACATTTTTGTTTTATTTTATTTTATTATTTCTACATAGTACACACTATTTAAAAGATTTAAATGTCGATTTTGTTACAATTAAAATGTAATTGTTTTTAATTTTTATCGTATTTTTAAATCTTTTGTCGAAAACATGAATGGTTTTTTATAATTTTACTAAATAAAGTTATATCTTACAAGATTATATGTAATTTTAATATTATTAGTTTTGTAATTCCAATCAAATTACATTTTACATTTTACATCATGTCTCTGTATATCTGAATTAAGTGTTGTACAAATGCTAAGTTTGACGTGCCGAACGAACGGGCCGTGCCGTGCTGTGCTTTTTATTTAAAAACGGTTCCCCACGTGCCGTGCCGGTTACGGTTCACTTGGGCTCGCACACGGCACGTCAATTAGAGCGGGCCGAACGAACTGCGTGCTTTTTGACGAATAATTCACGGACGTGCCGGGTTGAACCGCCCGTTTGGCCGGCTCTACTTGTAAGAGCATGCATGTTGAATGCAGCGCTACAAGTGATGCGAGTAATGCTCTCTGTATAATTTGACACATTAGAAATTGAAGACCTCAGTATAAAATTATACAATACTTGAGTCTACCACATTAGTTAACCAATCACAAAAGAGAAATTATTTTAGGACTTATCAGATACCATCCCTAAATTTTAGACCAATAATAATCATTCTTTAACTTTGAGTTAACCATACAATTTTTTAGTATATAATATAAGTAATCGATTGATATAATTTAATTATCTCCTATCGTGCAAAATTCTAATCATACGGTAATATATATATCTTACAAGTTTTGTAGAGTCAATGAAAATATTGTAATCAATATTGGACAAACACATATCATCATTTATTATAATACCTCCCGAGTCTACCCATGTATAATTAAGATGTAATTAGCCCATCAGAAAATTATGAATTATACTAGCTTAAAAACCGTGCGATGCACGGATTTTTTTTGATATTATATGTATATTTTCATTAATTTAAGTTAATTTTTTTAAAACATAAATTTGGGAGTCCTAAATTTTTATATGAGACGATTTGATAATAATTATATAAATGTAATCCGTGATATTTCTAGAAAATGAAGGATTTTAATTAGAAAATATGGAAAAGATGATAGGTTTACTTGAAAAAAGTAATCGGCTAATTATTAGTATTTATAGAATTATTATTTTATTTTATTAAATAGAAAGCCTGTGATATGATTAGGAAAAAAAAGAGATTTTACTTTGAGAAAATTAAAATTGTAACATGTTCTAGGTGAAAAATGTAATTGATTAGTTTATATTAATAATAATTTAATTACGTTATTTTCCTAAATACAATTGCTCGTAATATTTTTAGAAAGGTAGAAATTAATATTGTTCGTGATATATCTATTAAAATAGGGATTTTAGTTAGAAAATATAGAAAAGATGATACGTTCTAGATAAAAAGGGTAATCGGTTAATTATTAATATTATTAGTTTATTGTATTAAATAGAACCGCCCGTGATATAATTGGAAAAAGATATATTTTAGTTAGAGAAAATAGAAAGGTAAAGTTAAAATTAAAAAGATGACATGATTTATGTGAAAAAGGTAATTGATTAGTTTATAGTATTATAATTTAATTATGTTATTTTACTAAATAAAATTGCTCATGGTTTTTAGAAAATGAGAAATTAATGTTGACTGCGATATTTCTAGAAAAATAGGAAATTTAATTAAAAAAAATAGAAAAGATGATGCGTTTTAGCTGAAAAGGTAATCGATTAATTATTAGTACTATAATATTATTATTTTATTTTTATTAAATAGAAGCACCCTTGATATAATTGAAAAAGGAGAGGTTTTAGTAAGAGAAAAGAAAAAAGTAACGTGTTTTGGCAGAAAAAGGTAACCTTCCATGATATAATTGGAAAAATAGGGATTTTAGATAGAAAAAAGAGAAAAGGTAACGTTTTTTGGCTGAAAAGGGTAATTGATTAGATAATAGTAATCATAATATAATTATGTTATTTTAGTATACAAAATTGCTCGTAATGTTTTTAAAAAAGGTGAAATTTTAGTTAGATAAAATTTAAAAGATATTATATTTTACCTAAAAAAGGAAATTATTTACCTATTGAAAAATAGAAAAGGTAATATGTTGAAAAAGGAAATAGACTAATAAAGGATAAATTTTAGTTTGATAAAATATAAAGATATCGTGTTGTACCTGAAAAATGAAATTATTTAGTTATTGAAAATTAGAAAAAAAATAATATTTTTAACATGAAAAGTTAATTGATTAGTTAGTAGGATGGATTTATCTGTAATTGAGTAAGGACAAATAAGTAAAATTAATATGTACCGTACTGATCGATATTATATGAATTTTTTCATTAATTTAAATTAATTATTTTAAAATATAAATTTGGGAGGCTTAAAATTTTATATGAGATGATTTGATAATAATTATATAAATGTTATCCGTGCTATTTCTAGAAAATGAGGGATTTTAGTTAGAAAATATAGAAAAGATGACAGCTAATTGCTACTATTTTTAGAATTCTTATTTTATTTTATTAAATAGATAGCCCATAATATGATTAGGAAAAGAAAGATTTTAGTTGGAGAAAATTAAAAATGTAAATGTTCTAAGTGAAAAATGTAAGTGATTAGTTTATAGTAAGAATAATTTAATTACGTTATTTTACTAAATACAATTGCTCGTAAAGTTTTTAGAAAAGGAGAAATTAATATTGTTCGTGATATTTTTATTAAAAGAGGGATTTTAGTTAGAAAATATAGAAAAGATTATACGTCTTAGATAAAAAAAGGTAATCGGTTAATTATTAATATTATTAGTTTATTGTATTAAATAGAACCGCCCGTGATATAATTTGAAAAAGAGATATTTTAGTTAGATAAAATAGAAAGGTAACATTAAAATTAAAAAGATGACATGATTTATTTGAAAAATGTAATTGATTAGTTTATAGTAATTATAATTTAATTATGCTATTTTACTAAATAAAATTGCTCATAGTTTTTAGAAAATGAGAAATTAATGTTGTCGTGATATTTCTAGAAAACAAAATAGAATTTAATTAGAGAAAATAGAAAAGATGATACGTTTTAATTGAAAAGCTAATCGGTTAATTATTAGTATTATAATATTATTGAAAAGGTAATCGGTTAAATATTAGTATTATAATATTATTATTTTATTTTTATTAAATAGAACGGCCGTGATATAATTGGAAAAAAGGAGGTTTTAGTAAAAGAAAAGAAAAAAGGTAACGTGTTTTGGTTGAGAAAGGTAACCGTCCATGATATAATTGGAAAAATAGAGATTTTAGTTAGAGAAAAAAAAGGTAACGTTTTCTGGCTGAAATAAGGTAATTGATTAGTTAATAGTAATTATAATATAATTATGTTATTTTATTATACAAAATTGCTCGTAGTGTTTTTAAAAAAGGAGAAATTTTAGTTAGATAAAATGTAAAAGATATTGTATTTTACCTAAAAAATAAAATTATTTAGTTATTGAAAAATAGAAAAGGTAATATGTTTAACCTGAAAAAGGGAATTTATTAATAAGGGAGAAATTTTAGATAGATAAAATATAAAAGATATTGTATTTTACTTGGAAAAAGAAATTATTTAGTTATTGAAAAATAGAAAGGATAATATGTTTAACCTGAAAAAGGAAATTGATTAGTTAGTAGGATGGATTTTATCTTGTAATTGAGTGAGGGTAAATAAGTAAATTCAATAGGTACCGTATTGACCGACCGACCGACCAAACTTTTAATGTTTCGGCTTTTATATAATAGTATAGTTAGATAAAATATAAAAGATATTGTATTTTACCTGAAAAAGGAAATTATTTAGTTATTGAAAAATAAAAAGGATAATATGTTTAACCTGAAAAAGGAAATTGATTAGTTAGTAGGATGGATTTTATCTTGTAATTGAGTAAGGGTAAATAAGTAAAATCAATAGGTACCGTACTGACCGACCGACCGACCGACCAAACTTTTAATGTTTCAGCTTTTATATAATAGTATAGATTTTAGGATCAATCAGGGGGACAAACGGGTTTGAAGGGTTTACATATACACTTATTCATATACATATAAGTAAATTTAGTTTTACTCCAGTTCATCACTACTCCCTTGTACACACGAAACCGCTCATTTCTTTTTTCACTTTTGTCTTGTTCTTTCCTCTACGATTTTTAAAATCCAACACCATATCTGTGTAGATCGTTTCACCACGAATCCATTGATACTAACCTTACACGATTTGGTATCAATTTATTTTCGGGTGTTTCAAGCTTTACAAATTTTTCTAGGGCTTGATTGAGGTCTATAAATCAAAACAAAAATAGTTTCACCGTTCAAATCTCTCATAGTTTCATATATATTTTTTCCATAATTTTTGGTAAAGTTTGAATTTTAGCGTTTTTCGGAGGTTCACATAACTAGGAGTATCCGTTACACCTAAAGCAACAGGCTATCGTCACCAACTATACTGGTTATTTCTGACCGGCGTATCGCCGGAAGAATACTTTATAACACCACATGCATTTCAGTTTCTTTTAACTAACAATAAATTAGTAGATATTTGTGTGTTTTACCATTTTTGGTTTCTTCTAACTAACAATAAATTAGTAGATATTTGTGTGTTTTACCATTTTTGCAGGTAAAGCTTACCGGATTATCAAGCTCATCCGAAGTTGCAACGCCGGCGTGTTACGATTCGAACTTTGGTATCATTTCATCTTTTTTTTAAATTACTGCTGTCAGTTGCCTACATATAAATTGTGATCTAAATTTTTACCTTCATTTAGTACTTTTGAGACCTTAGAAATTAGTAGATTTGATTGGTAGTGTAGTTGTATCTGTGGGTAGTGCATTAGTGTTTTGTGTAGGTCGATGCCTCGTGGTCTTCGGGTGGGCAGTTTGAATGTGGGTACCTTGACGGGAAAGTTTTTGGAGCTAGTGGATGTGCTACGTAAGAGAACGGTGGATGTGCTGTGTATTCAGGAGACTAGGTGGAAGGGGGCTCAGTCCATAGAAGCGAACGGGTATAAATTGTGGTATTCAGGTCTTGCGAACTCGAGAAATGGGGTGGGTATTCTGTTATCGAAGGAGCTCAAGGATAACGTCGTGGAAGTGAAGAGGTGTAACGACAGGATTATGTCTGTTAGAGTGGTAGTTGGGGAGAAGATGGTGAACGTGGTTTGCGCGTATACTCCACAGGTCGGTTTGAGCGAGCCTGAGAAAGCAGCTTTCTGGGTTTGTTTAGATGAGCTGGTCGAAAGTATTCCTGTCGACCAATTTGTATTGATGGGTGGAGATTTCAATGGACACATTGGTGTACGGGTGGATGGTTACCATCGCGCTCATGGGGGTTTCGGCTTCGGGGTTAGGAATGACGGAGGTTCCGCATTGTTGGAGTTTGCTACTACTCATGAGTTGGTAATCGTTGATAGTATTTTGTCCTAAACCCAATCATGTGTGATGAGTTAGGAAATACTTTCATGTAATCTTATTTGATTTTATTTATATTAATAAAAGACTTGTTGTTTTTATTACGGGCCTTTATCTATTTAAAGTGTTTAAATAAGAAGTTCCATAGTTTAGAGTAAAGCTTCTAGGATTATAATGAGATTATAATAATGAGATCTAGAAGATGATAACACTAAACTTAAATAGTTTTCGATCGTAGGATAACTAATTGGGAGTTAGTCAATCCGTAAAGATCGGTACATACTATGCTTGCTTCCTCGGAAGGATGTCTGTTCTCATAGACATTCGTGTGGTGACACTATAGCTAGTATGTAGGTGCTTATTGGAGAATAAGTTCACTGAACGTGATTTGATCTAATGAACGACTAATGGAGTTTACTCACGTGTTAATAGTTGTTCATAAGTTGATGGTGGTACAAGTGTCCTTAGACTTGAGACCGTTAAAGTAATCTTATATACAATGAACTATGTTTTGGTTTAGTTCTAAGTCCTCAAGGGACAATCATTAGTTCTATTCCGGGTATAGGAATTTGTATATGAAGATAGTTAACGATCGATAAAGAATCTACCCCTTTCAGTAAAAGAAAGTGAATATCCTATGATGTTCTTACTATGTTAGTTCTGGAATCTCTGGCCAGAGTAATTGAAGTTAGAAAGAGTTTCTAATTCAAATGAACTAGACATAATGTATAAGAAATTATATGATTAAATTAAATAGGCTTGACACGCGATCCATGCCTTGTATTTAATCGGGATATTGTCGGGTAGAAGGAATTGATTGTACGGTAACCATTTGCTGAATAGGTTTTATATATTCTAAGCAATGAATTCATATTATCCGGATAGTCGCGATATATTGAAAAGTATCACTCACGATGTAGAATAAATATTAATTACTTATGTAATTGTATTTAACGAATTAATTAGTAATTCGTATAAGTAATAATAAATAGTTTATTATTATTTATTTCTACTACCGGCTTAATATTGAACCTAAAGGGTCACACCATAAAAAGGTTAAATATTTATAGATGATGAGAATAATTAATAATGGCTATGAATTATTTATTTATTGAATAAATAATTAATTAGCAATTATTTATAATTTATTAAATGAGATTTAATAGATTATAAATAAATTAAGAAAAGTTCTTAATAATTATTAATTACAAAATTTAGTTTGAGAAATTAAATTTTATGAGAGAATTATTTTCAGAATGGGATTAATAATTAAAAAGGTTTTAATTATTAAATGATTATTTAATTAGATAAAGTAAAGACTTTATTTCTTTAAATATCAATCATTCCAAGAGTTGGAAGACATACAACAACAACAAACACAAAACATCCCAGGGGATTTGAGAGGATCATTGAGAGCTTTTGAAGTTCATCAAAATCATTTTAATTATTTTCTCAATTGTTCTTCATCTACTATATGATATTTGATCTTGGTGGATACCATTAGAGCACTCCACACTTGAGGGGTGATTGTTGGAAATCAAATATACATTCATAACAATCCCAGGAAAGCTATCAAGGTATTTTTCTTGTGTTCATACAATTTTTAAATCTATATACATGATTAATTAAGCTTTTATGCAAGTAAATGTGATTTACGCTTCCGCTACGGCCATAAATTCCTTCAATGGTATCAGAGCATAGGTTGCATGTATATAGATCCCAGAAAAAATTTCGGAATTTTTCAAGCTTGTATGAATTAGTTATGAATTTTTGAAGTTCTAGGAGGCTATAATCAAATTAATTACGAATTAATTAATAAATTATTTTTTAAAATAATTTTGATCACTGATATATTTTCTACAAGTGTTGTAGAAGTCCCAGAAAAAGTTTCATAATTTTCCCATGTATAGATTATTTATTATTGATTTTTAAAGAGTTTAGAAATTAATAAATAATAATCTGTTTTATAAATATATATATTTTTATAAAATATCTAGATGGGTTATTAAAGTTGGGGGCCCAAAAGGTTGTTAAAGTGGGCTGGTTTATTAAAGGACTGGCCGACTGAAGATTATTATTCAACCCTGCCGACTGAACGCTGAAATCAGAATTCAGTACGCCCGTCTGCCTGCCGTGCGTGGGGGGCACGCGCTGGCGGCTCACGCGCCGCGCGTGTACCCACGCGTTGGGTCGGGTCAAGTTTGGGTCGGGTCGGGTCTCGGGTCAGGTCATGTGAAAGGCATATGACTCAGCCTATTTGTAGTTAGAGGATCCTAATCAACTTAAACCAAATTGTAATAAGTAAATATACATATGAACTGTTACAGGAATCTCAAGAAGTATTATCTGTCAGAAGAAAGAAGAAAAGTCAATCTATAGTTTTGATGTCATACACTGGAAGACGATTCAGTTATCTGATCAAGCCCCAGTACAACATTGAAGTTAATGGATTCATTTGAACAGTGACAGAGATTTTTCGAGTGATAGTTTGAAGATCAGTTACAGTACAAGAGAATTGAGAGAAGAAATAAACCACAACCTAAAGTCAAAAGTGAAGAAGCGTCATTGAAGTTAGTCGTTCATGAACCAGACAGTACATCGAACGTCAACACAAATCAGTGGTAATTCTTTACTACCTTTAGTGGTTTGTAAGAATTAAATTAATTATTTATTGAGTTAATTAAATTCATTTATAATTGATATAAATTAATTTAGTTGATTTAATTAAATGAATTAATTCTTGTAGAATTAATTTATTAATTAAATTAATTATTGTATCAATTAAATATGAATTAGTTAAAACATTAACTAATTAATTGGATCAATAAGACTTAAAGAAAGAAAATTGATTAAGTCTTGGAGGAGGTAAAATTCGGTAAGACTTAATTTAAGTCTTACTGACTGAAGCCTTTTCAGGATTAAGTCTTACCGACCTGATTTAAGTCCTACCGACCTCTGCCAGCTGTTATAAGTCTTACCAAAATTCTGGTAAGTCTTACCGACACATTTTAGGTCTTAATGGAGGTTTGTGTAAGTCTTATTGAAGGAAAATCAAGTCTTGGAAGCTGTTTAAGTCATGCTGGAGCAATTAAATATCCTACAGAAAGCCAGCAAGACCTGTTACTGATATAAAAGAACAGAACAGACCAGATTAAGTCATAACGGAGAAAACACAGCAGAAAACATTCCATCAAGACCAGAATTCTCTCTCTCAAGAACACCAAGAACACCAAAGCTTAAACAATTCCCAGAAAATCAAGTTCTTCATCTTTGTGATATTCTATCCGATAGAACTTGTTTATTTGTGATTCTTGTACTACTAGCGAATTAAGTTTCCTAGTTCTTATCTTAATTATTATTAACTAAATTAGAAAAGTTCATGTCGAATTTTCTAATTAGTTATTAACATCTTGATAAGTTGTTATACTGATTTTGTAACACCACATCAAGTTAATATACAGTTATATTCAACTTGAAAAATTGTGTTAAATAATTCCGCAGATAAATTTGTCTTTATCAAATTTAATTTAAAGGACAAATTTCGATAAAAAGGTAAAGATTGTATTCAACCCCCCCTTCTACAATCTTACCGGACCTAACAATTGGTATCAGAGCCGATTGATTGATACACAAATCAACGATCCCATTTTACTCGATTAAAAATCATCCCCGAATTTTTTAACTCTCTTAAAAAATTCATCATGTCTTCTAAAGTTGGAACTGTGAAAATACCTATATATGACAAAAATAGTTATGATATGTGGAAGAACAAAATGTTAATGTTCCTCGAGGTTGCAAATCCTAAATACATGAAAGTCTTATCAGAAGGACCAATAATACCTTTGGTAGTAATTCCTGAAGTTGTTACTGATGGTAAAGTTATTACCCCTGTAAGGTATGTACACAAAGACTCTTCTGATTACACTCTTGCTGAAAGAGAGGAAGCTGCACTTGACATTAATTTGAGACTAATCTTAATAGACTCTCTAGACTCTGTAATGTACAGTCATGTGATTAACTGCAAAACTGCAAAGCAAATGTGGGAAACCATTGAAACTGTGAATGAAGGAACAGAGGAAGTTAGGGAGAATCGACTAGAAATTCTGACATCTGAGTATGAACACTTTCGATCAGCATACAATGAAAGTATTCAAGATGTGCTTGAAAGATATAACAAACTTG
Organism: Saposhnikovia divaricata; assembly: GCA_036435485.1. Taxonomy (NCBI): domain Eukaryota; kingdom Viridiplantae; phylum Streptophyta; class Magnoliopsida; order Apiales; family Apiaceae; genus Saposhnikovia; species Saposhnikovia divaricata. Next base: position 206,229,915 of record CM071601.1, on the reverse strand, counting down.
TCAACAATTTACAGATGCATGGCAAGTACTACACTCAGAAAGAGATCAACAGAAAATTTCTATTGTCAATGCCTGTTCATCTAGAACATAGAATTACAGCTATCAGAGAGTCAAGGAATCTAAGTGAAATAACTGTAGAAAGACTCTTTAGTGTTTTAAAAACCTATGAACTGGAACAATCTCAACAAAAGGAGATTTATGGAAAAGGAAGAGTTGCTAATACTTCTACAGCTCTTATTGTTGAGAACAAACAGGAAGTGGAAGATAAGGTTATCCAACCTTGTAAAGTTGACAGTGGAAAGCTTGAAGTTGAAGTTGGTCAAACGAATGCTAGTCCAGATGAAGGTGACTTCTATTCGTTAGAAGAGCTAGATCAGTTGGAAGATGAGTCCATGGCTTTGTTGGTAAGGAAATTCAGCAACTTCAGATTCAGGAAGAATCCCAAGTTCAGGTACAAATCTAACTATAACAGGTTCCAGAGAGGAGGTTCTTCATCCTCAAGTAACAGAGGAGGTTACAAAACTGGAACAGTTGAAAGAAGTAAAATTAGATGCTACAACTGTAATGAACTTGGACATTTCGCTACTGAATGTCAAAAGCCAAAACAAAACCAAAGAAAAGACTTTGGATCTGAGAAGAAGAAGACAGGTAGAGCCTATGTGGCTGCTGGAAAGAGTTGGGATGATACAGACTCTGAAGATGAAGAGTATGGCAATCTTGCCCTGATGGCAAAATCTGATAACTCCTGTGGTACTTCATCTGAGGTATCATGTACTGATAGTCAATATATCTATCAACTTAGTGATACACTAGGTAATGCTAATAGAGAGATTGAAAGACTAAATTTGGTAATTACAGATCTTAGTAATCAATTATCAGAATTACATGATGTACAAAATTGCCATGATAAACAAAAATCAGAAATAAGAATTGTAAAGGAACTTGAGAGGTCTCTAGCGGTGATAGTGGCTCAACAACGTGATACAATAGCCGAGCTAGAAATAAGGGCTAATGCTACTTCTAATTCGTGTAAAGTGGCTAAAGAGTTGTTTAACCAACAAACTATTAATCAAACCGTAGGAATTGGGTTTGACTATAATGAGGCTGTTGGTCGTAAAAGCATTATTACCCCTAACCGTGTCAGTGCTGTAGATAGGGGTATACCATTAGTGCTTAAGAGTGTTAGTAATCCACTCTTTAAGAAATCCATAGCAGAACCTTTGGATACAACATCTTTAATCATTAAGGAAGAGATGCGCATTGAGGATGTAGCTAATGGCGTAGTCTTAGAAAGTAATCAAGTTGTTAAAAATGATAAAGATAGAAAGACTGTGTTTGTAAAAGCAGAAAGAGTTGGTGAGTCTACTAGTTCATTGAAAACTAGTAGCAGAAGTAACAACATGAATAAATGCAATAACATATCTAACATGCATGCTATTCCTGTTATTGATACTGCTCATAAGAAATGCGATGCTGTTAATTGCATGTCTTGTGCTTTTAATATAATGTCTGCTTACTTTAACAGTAATCATGCATGTGTTGATAAGAATGCTCCTAGACAGCATATGAGCAGAAATAAACATGTTAGATCCAGGACTGTAACACCACCTAATTCTAAGATTAGGACTCCAATAAGTCCTTCTCAGGATTTGGTAAAGACATGGTTACCCAAGCTAAAACCAAAACAAGTTAAAGCTGTTTACAGGGTTAAATGTCCAGTACCTGTAGAAAATGTTGTTAAGATAAAAAGTGTTGCTTTACCTGATAAAGGTCAATTCTTTAAGTACTCCGGACCCAATCAAATTTGGGTTCCGAAGAAAGTCTAACCAATTTGTCATTGCAGGGTTTGAAACAGGTTGATCGAGTCATGTGGATTCTGGACAGTGGATGTTCAAGGCATATGACCGGAGATAAAGCCCTGCTGACAAATGTGGTGGAGAAGGCCGGCCCAGTCGTTACCTTTGGAGATAACAGCAAAGGTAAAACTGATGGATATGGCAGATTAGAAGCTGGAAATGTTATCGTTGAAGATGTCTCTTATGTGAACGGCCTTGAGCACAATTTGCTCAGTATTAGTCAATTCTGTGACAAAGGTTATGAAGTTCATTTCAACAAGAAGAATTGTCTAATATCACACAAGAGAAATGAAAGGCCGCAGTTGACTGGAGTAAGAAAAGGAAACTTGTACATAGCCAATATGAACTCTGGAAGCTCAGAAGAAATTAGATGTTTTTATTCAAAGGCATCCACTGATGAAAGTTGGTTATGGCACAAGAGACTTTCTCACCTAAACTTCAAAACAATGAATTCTCTAGTGAAAAGAGAGTTGGTGAGAGGTTTACCTTCGATTAAATTTATTCAGGAAGGTCTATGTGATGCTTGTCAAAAAGGGAAGTTAAAAAGGGCAACTCACAGGAGCACTAACATATCATCAATAACTGAACCATTACAACTTCTCCATATGGATTTGTTTGGTCCAGTTAGTGTGATGTCTATGTCAAGGAAAAGATATGCTCTAGTGATTGTTGATGATTTCTCAAAATTCACATGGGTACTATTTCTGAACTCAAAAGATGAAACTCCACAACTGGTAGTTGATCACATTAAGTTAATTGAGCTGGATTCTAATCGTCCAGTAAGGGCTATAAGGTCAGACAACGGAACTGAGTTCAAGAATGCAGTTCTGAATGACTTTTGCATTGAAAAGGGTATAACTAGACAGTACTCGGCTCCCAGAACTCCTCAACAAAATGGGGTAGTTGAAAGAAAGAATAGAACCTTGATTGAAGCTGCACGTACAATGCTAAGTGAATCAAGGCTTCCATTGAGCTTTTGGGCTGAAGCTGTCAACACTGCATGCTATACCCAGAATCGAACACTTATCAATAAAGACTTAATGAAGACACCATATGAAGCTCTACATGACAAGAAACCAACTCTCAAGTACTTCCATGTATTTGGGACAAAATGCTTTGTGTTGAAAGAAGGAGATGATCAAGGTGGTAAATTTGAAGAAAAAGCACATGAAGCAATATTTATTGGTTATACTAGAAGAGCCTACAAGGTGTATCTTATTGATCAACAGAAAACTTTGGAAAGTGTCAATGTTACATTTGATGACACAAAACTCCCAAATATCCAAAATGAAGATCCATCTGAAAAGCTTAAGTTTGATGATATGTCAGACTCAGATTCAGATGATGACAATCAACCTGATGTTGTTGCTGATAATAATAATCCAAATGTTGGTGGTAATGATCAAGGTGATGCTGGTGAAAACAATGATAATTTTCAAGACACCACTGATACTCTTGAACCATCAACAAGTCAAACTGGCAACAACTCAGGGGGAGATAATGAAGGGTCAACAAGTCATACTCAACATCATAGTGAAGAACAAGGCGAATCGTCAAGATCAATTCTTCCCAGACAAACTGTTTGGAATAGAGCTCATCCTTTTGAGCTGATTATTGGTGATCCAGATGTTGGTGTGAAAACAAGAAGAGCTTATCAGAATCAATGTAATTATTCTGGGTTTCTGTCTGTTATGGAACCTAAGAAAGTAGAAGAAGCTCTATCTGATCCTGATTGGGTGATTGCTATGCAAGATGAACTCAATCAATTTAAGCAACTAGAAGTATGGAAGCTGGTACCCAGACCTAAAGATAGAAAAGTGGTGGACACAAGATGGGTATTCAGAAACAAACTAGATGAAGATGGCACTGTGATAAGAAATAAAGCAAGACTGGTAGCTAAAGGTTATTCTCAAGCTGAAGGCATTGATTATGACGAGACCTATGCTCCAGTGGCAAGACTTGAGGCCATCAAAATTTTCTTGGCATATGCATCCTATTCAAGATTCAAAGTTTATCAAATGGATGTCAAAAGTGCCTTTCTGAATGGTAAGCTAGATGAAGAAGTGTATGTAGAACAGCCTCCTGGTTTTGAAGATCAAGATCATCTGGACTATGTTTACTTTCTTTACAAAGCTATCTATGGTCTTAAGCAAGCCCCAAGAAAATGGTATGACACTCTTTCTGAATTTCTATTAGAAAATGGTTTTATAAGAGGTGTCATAGACAAAACGCTCTTCACTAAAAGACATAAGAATGATATAATACTAGTCCAAGTCTATGTGGACGATATTATATTTGGGTCTACTAATGAGCTTCTGTGCAAGAAGTTTTCTAAGTTAATGCAGGGTAGGTTTGAAATGAGCATGATGGGAGAACTGAAATTCTTTCTTGGATTACAAATAAGTCAGAGACAAGATGGAATATTTATTTGTCAATCTAAGTACATCAAGGAGCTCCTCAAGAAATATCACATGGAGGAGTGCTCATCAGCAAAGACACCATCAACTATAGCTGTCAAAATTGGTTTATGTGAAAGTTCTGCCAAGGTAGATATCACAGGCTATAGAGGTATGATTGGTTCATTGCTTTACCTAACTGCTAGTAGACCAGATATAATGTTTGCCACATGCTTGTGTGCAAGTTTCCAAGCGAACCCTAAAGAAATCCATCTCACTGCTGTCAAAAGAATCTTAAGATATCTAAAGGGTACGCCTAATTTAGGCATCTGGTATCATAATGAATCTGGTTTTACTTTAATTGGATATACAGATTCTGACTATGCAGGAAGTGTTGTAGACAGGAAAAGTACATCTGGGAGTTGTCAATACCTAGGTGGAAGGTTGGTATCCTGGTTCAGTAAGAAACAGCAAACAGTTTCCAACTCTACAGCCGAAGCTGAATATATAGCTGCTGGAAGCTGTTGTGCTCATATCTTATGGATAAGGAATCAATTAATGGACTATGGCATTGTATTGGAAAATATTCCTATTTTATGTGATAATACAAGTGCCATAGCAATCGCAAGCAATCCTGTGCAGCACTCAAGGACAAAGCACATTGACATAAGGTATCATTTTATAAGAGAGCATGTAATGAATGGTACAGTGGAACTACTATTTGTAGGATCTGGAGATCAAACTGCAGATATTTTTACTAAGTCGCTTAATGAATCCTCATTCACTAGAATTGTTAGTGAATTGGGTATGTTAAACAGTCCTAGTAATTAATATCTGAAATTTGATCTTTAATAATTTTACAAGTGATTATTCTGTGAATATTTGTTGTTTGAAATCACTTGTATAATTATTTTACCATCTGATTTTCTTGTTTGTTTAATTATTTTTCACTTTGTTTATTCATATTACTTAATACTTCATACTTCTGTATTTTTAGAATATTTGTAAATATTAATTTCTATTTTATTAATTAATTTATCATATGTTTTGTAATGTTTGTCCTGTTAATATTGCCGTGTTTTCGTTAATAGGTTAGCATATGGTATGTATAATTATTTTTATTATTTGTTTGATTTTATATAATATTTTTATTATTTTTATAAGTTAATTGTATATTTTATAGTGTTTTTAATGTTTATTTAAAGTTAATATGACTTAAAAATAGGAAAAACAGTCAATATGACTTAATTTAAAATCGGTATGACTTAAACAGGTTAAGTCTTACCGAGATTTTAAATTTAAGTCATATTCGTAGGTCAGTATATATTAAGTCTTAATCACATGTATCAAGTTAAGTCTTAATTAATTATTTTTTAAGTCTTGTCTGTTTTTAGATTAAGTCTTAGTAAAATTAAGTCTTAATTTTTTAAGTTAAGTCTTATTCATAACAGTCAGTTATGTCTTGTCTTAATAGTTTTAAGTTAAGTCATAATCGAGTTAAGTAGATATGTAAATATATAAATAACAGTTATGTCTTAATGCTAGTTTAAGTCTTATTCGGTCTACTTGTATATATATGAGAGTTAGTTGTTTTAAGTCTTAATTTATTTTAAGTCTCTATCAAGTTAAGTCTTATAGAACCTCTGAGATACACACATATATACACACACGTATATACACGAGTTCATGCCCATTTTTCGTCACGATTCTTGCTGATAATCACGAATTGATTACATAACTCGATTCCTTGGTTGATTATCTACATTTTGATTGTTTAGAATCGAGTTTTCATCCGTTTTTGAAGAATTTTTGTTTGAAAAAATTTCGAAAATTCGATCTATTTTTCAGAAAAATTGGCTTCGATTCTGTAAAATCTAAAAATATATGTGTGTTTGTGTGTGTAAGGGGATCATTGTGTGAATTTTTCAGAATTTTTGAAGAACTTTTAATTATTTCGAATTTTTAATTAATTATTAATTCGAAAAATTAAATTTTAAATTAAAAATTTGTAAAATCTGAAATTTTCAAGGAAATTAAATCTTGATTAAAATGGCAGATCGATTTGAAATTATTAAACATAATTTAATCGGTTATTTTGATCCAGAAAAATGTTCAGTTGAACGTTTTCGACCGTGGATTCGGTTTTTAAATGAAAATTCACTGGTTCGCAATGCTTTGAGATTGGATGCTCCTCTGAAGATTGAACCTTTGCGAATCATGTGTACTACTGCTGTCATTTCTAATGATAACAGATCTTTTGTCTTCTCTGTAGGAGATAATCAGTACACAGTGAATGAAAATACAATAAATACGGTCTTAAATTTTCCAACTGACAATTTCGAAGAATTACCATCAGATCAAGAAATGATAAATTTTTTAAATGGTGTATTCTATCAAGACAGTCCTGATCAAACTGTCTGGAATAAAAAGAACTTCGTTCAGGAATGGGATTATCTGTTTGACACACTAGGTAGAGTCTTTGCCAACACTACAAAAGGGAACTTCGGGGTATTACCATCCTTCTTGCAGCATATTGGATATGCAGTTGCACACAACCGAAGGATTAATATTGGCAGACTACTGTGTGTTCCGATGGTTAGAAGAATCATTAATGCAAAGAAGAATTTTGATAATGGACATAAAGTTTCATGTTATTATCCAAGATTCTTATCATTGATTTTTAATCATCTTGTGGAACTAGAAAACCAAGCCCAATTTCTGAATGGAGAGTCACTGGCGTCAGGTAAACCTACTACCAGATTGTTCACTGAGTACAGCAACAAGCCAAAATTCACAAACATACCTGTAGTTGTCACCCAATACATGTCAAACTATATACAACTACCTGTTATTGAACCTGTACCAGAACCAGAACAACCAGAACAAAACCCTGAACCACCAGTGGAAAACATACTTGTTGATAATGAAAATGAAGGCAATCAACAAGTTGAACCTGCTCAGCAAATTGTTCCTCAGCCAGCTGCTCTTGCTGTTGAACATCCAGTGCAAGAAACTGCATCTGTCCCTGAACCTGAATTGGATCAACCCATCTTATCAGAGACTGTTGCGGAATCAGCTGACCAGGTATTGCCTTCTGTTCCTCAAACTACTACTGCTTCTCAATCTATTTCTGGAACCCAAGTGGTTGGTAGGTCTGACCAAGGGGCTGTAGTACCACAACCTCTAACCAAGGTCGTAGAGCCAAACACTCAACCACCAAAACTCATATCTTTTCACTCCAGAAAGAAATTGCAAGTAAAAAGAAGTCGAATCAGTAGTGGCAGTATGAGTGAACCCACAGCTCTGCCTCTAGAAAAGAAAAGTAGAACTCAACCTGAGGCAACTGTAAGCCCGTCTGTATCCTCCCAACAGGATATGGAAATTGATATGGCCGTTACACAGTTACTAGAATCATCTTCTCAACAGGATGATTCTATTGAAATTCGCCATAGGGCCGTGGCACCTTGTAGTGAGTCAAGCACACCTCCCCTATTACTCACAATGGGGGAAGACATACCTTTAAATGAGTCTCAGGACACACTGCAAGGAGAGCACGTAGAAAATGTGACAGTGCCTACCATAGTTACGGTAGAAGAGTCTTCACAGGCTTTAGAGGGAAATCTTGGTTCTCAGCCAACTTTAATAGAACCATCATCTCCCCTCCCAGGACAAACACTCCTGGCTCCCACAAGGGATTTTCCACTCGCAGTTTCGACTGGAGAAGGTGGAAGGCAACTTGATCAATCTACTACTGAAGCAATTCAGTCAACAATTTCAAATGTTCAAGTAGATTTGATTAAGGACAGGGATTTGCGAACTCCCATTGCACCACCACTGACCTTCCCAGAGGAGGCTAGGGTGATTTTACATGCAGGTACAAATCTGGAAGCAGCTAAGGAATCTGAGAGGAGTGATGTGAGGAATACCATAAAATTGAGTGAAACACATGCACTTCAGGTGAGTGGATCTCAAAGTGAACGTCAAGTGAGCGCACACACTGACACATACACTCTCTCATTATTAGAAAAGATAACTGCTTTAGAGAAAGAACTTGCAGTCAGCAAGGCTGAAACAGAAATTCTTAGAGCACAAGTGGGTGAGCGATCTTCTACATCCACCTCTGTCAACAGTCAGCTTGCTGTAATGAAGAAGGACATAAACTACTTAAAGACATCTTTCACCAAAAAGATAGAATCTCTCGAACTCTCTCATGAAAAGGCACTTGATGACTCTGGAGATATTACTGTTGCTCAAGACATGTTAATTTCTGAGATTTCCTTGAAAGTTGATAATCTACAGTCAGAGGTACAGCACAATCAAGAATCTACTGATTCTCGTCTGGACCAGATCGAAAAGCAAAATGCACACCAGGCTAAAGGGTTAAGATATTTGTTTAATCTTGTAAGTCAAAGTCGCAAACCTACAAATGAAGAAATTGAATTCTTTACAAGTAAGGGTGGTGATGATGATGAACAGGATCCTGAAGCTGGGGCAACTGATAAGTCTGTAGAGGATTCCTCAACTAAGGGGGAGAAATCAAAGGGGTCACAAGATAAAACTACTAAAGAAAGAGAGGGAGGAGAAGGAAAATCTGGTAAATCTGACCAAGGTAAAGATAAGAGGAAGAAAGTAGTTGAACAAACTGAAGAAGATACTCAAGACAAGAACACAGGTTATTATTACACGGGTGAACCGGATAACTTCGATGTTTTTGCTGATCTTGAATTCCCTGATCAAGGTGAAGAACTTCCTGAACCTGATCTTAGTCACTGGGAAGATGAAGGACCAGTGATATCTGAATTTGAAGCTCAACAAGCTGAGAAAGAATCTGAAGAATTATTTGCTCAAAGGGAAGCTAATTTGCAACTGAGAGAAGAAAAACTTAAAAAATCTTTAGAGCAAATTGCACGAAATGAAGAACTTCAGAAAGCTGAACAGCAAGCATTACAAAGACTACATGCTATAAATGTTGAGAAGAGAAAAACATATATCAGACTAAAGAGCGGTGACAAATGGGAACGTGCTCAAAGAGCAATTGATTCACCTCAGAGTTCTGATTATGAAGATCGTCGTATTGGACAAATTCTCGAAGAATTCAAACTGGCAAATCCAATTCATGAAATGTATATAAAGGCCTTACAGGTAGAAGTCATCAGGATAACTACTGCATTTGAACCCAAATCTGATGAGCTAGTAATATTTGTAGATTGTCATAAAGTTGGAACATTCAGAGTATCTATTCAGTTCTTTTATGACAGATCACTGACAGAGATATGGGTACTTAGGCCTAAGGTAAGAACATCTTCTGAGCTAGGTGTATTGTTACATGAAAAGTTCAAAGAATTTGCTGAAAGAGCTGGACCAGAAGTGATTAAGGAACCTCCACAAGTAAAATTTCTTAAGGGAGAGGTACTTCACACAATCAATCTTCAGACAGATGAGCTATACGAACATCATGCAAAGCACTTGGTATATGCTGAATATGCTCTCAGAAATCATGGATACTTGACTGAAGAAAAGGTAATAGCTGCAGATCACATTCGTTCCTATGCACAAACGAACATAAAAGATTACAAGAAATTTCAAGGTGAACTGAGAAAGAAGCTTGGAATTCCTTTAGTCTTACCTCAAGGATTGTCATCTAGAAGAGAACGTCTTGTTGATTCTGATCTACATATGAAACTTCAAGTCACAGATGAGCCAGAAGAAGGAGAATTCAGAAGGGAAGACAATTGAAGATAAAGAATTGCTCTACATGTTATATCTTTAGAGCTTAGATAAATCTTGATAGGAATTTATATCATATGATCAGTCTAGAGGATCATCTATCTTGTATTTATCTTTCATGTTTGAATCTGGCAAATGTTAAATATAAACCAGAACTTTTTTTCATATTTACTTAGTATTTAAAGTTTTATCTTTCATTTGGTTAAGTTGGATTAGTTGAGGTATCCTCTAGGAATTTGCTTGTTATTGTCTAACAAACAAATAGGGGGAGATTGAAAGGCATATGACTCAGCCTATTTGTAGTTAGAGGATCCTAATCAACTTAAACCAAATTGTAATAAGTAAATATACATATGAACTGTCACAGGAATCTCAAGAAGTATTATCTGTCAGAAGAAAGAAGAAAAGTCAATCTATAGTTTTGATGTCATACACTGGAAGACGATTCAGTTATCTGATCAAGCCCCAGTACAGCATTGAAGTTAATGGATTCATTTGAACAGTGACAGAGATTTTTCGAGTGATAGTTTGAAGATCAGTTACAGTACAAGAGAATTGAGAGAAGAAATAAACCACAACCTAAAGTCAAAAGTGAAGAAGCGTCATTGAAGTTAGTCGTTCATGAACCAGATAGTACATCGAACGTCAACACAAATCAGTGGTAATTCTTTACTACCTTTAGTGGTTTGTAAGAATTAAATTAATTATTTATTGAGTTAATTAAATTCATTTATAATTGATATAAATTAATTTAGTTGATTTAATTAAATGAATTAATTCTGGTAGAATTAATTTATTAATTAAATTAATTATTGTATCAATTAAATATGAATTAGTTAAAACATTAACTAATTAATTGGATCAATAAGACTTAAAGAAAGAAAATTGATTAAGTCTTGGAGGAGGTAAAATTCGGTAAGACTTAATTTAAGTCTTACTGACTGAAGCCTTTTCAGGATTAAGTCTTACCGACCTGATTTAAGTCCTACCGACCTCTGCCAGCTGTTATAAGTGTTATTCCCAGATTACACACTTGTATAATTGTAGAAGGGGGGGTTGAATACAATTCTTGATATTTATAAATTTCTGATAAGAACTTCAGAAACTTATGAAGAGATAATTGCAATGTAAGATTTAAACACAAACACATATAAAATCAGGTGGTTAATATGCACCACCTGAAGCTTTTATTTGAAGAAAACTCTGTGATACAAAATGTACACAGCTGCCGTTTTACAACTCTTTGCTTCTAAGGATATTCAAGAAACCCTAAGCAAATATGTCTGTTTTCTTAACCTACAAAGAGTTGCTACACTTGGTTATATATCCCAAGTTTTACAAGTACTACTGGAATAAGATAATACTAATCTAATTCTAGTTGACTTGCTACTACACTCCAAATACACATGTAGCCGAAAGGTTGTCCTTGTGTTCAGACATGTCTCCTGCACCTTTCTTGTATTCATAGTGTAAATGTAATGCTTCTTTCTTCTGTGTTTCCAAAGTATGGCTGCCATACTGCTTTTTGTATCTACTATAAACTCATGTGATCTGTCAGTCAAACATGTCCTTATCAACTGCTAATCTCCAGCTAATCATAGAAAACAGTGTCAATGATTATCCGTTGATGATGTATACTGACATCCGTTGATGATGTATAGAGCAGTATCCGTTGATATTGGGACTTGAGCTGTATCCGTTGATAGAGTGGATTTGAGTTGTATCCGTTGATAGAGTTTAGTCTTCATCCATTGATACACTTTCACTTAGACAGAATTACATAGCATAGCTTATTTACAATTGGCTACCCTATTCTGCCTATCCGTTGATAGTCAACATGACTGTGGATAAAAACACTATCAACTGATAACATAGAGATACTGCAGTGTGCTACAAAACCTCATCCGTTGATGAGCTACCTGTCAACGGATAGAGTTATAAATCCTCATCCGTTGACAGCTACAAAACCTTAAACAATTTGATTGATTGTGAAGTTATCATCAAGTACAACATATTCCTAACAATAATTCTTACCGAAATTCTGGTAAGTCTTACCGACACATTTTAGGTCTTAATGGAGGTTTGTGTAAGTCTTATTGAAGGAAAATCAAGTCTTGGAAGCTGTTTAAGTCATGCTGGAGCAATTAAATATCCTACAGAAAGCCAGCAAGACCTGTTACTGATATAAAAGAACAGAACAGACCAGATTAAGTCATAACGGAGAAAACACAGCAGAAAACATTCCATCAAGACCAGAATTCTCTCTCTCAAGAACACCAAGAACACCAAAGCTTAAACAATTCCCAGAAAATCAAGTTCTTCATCTTTGTGATATTCTATCCGATAGAACTTGTTTATTTGTGATTCTTGTACTACTAGCGAATTAAGTTTCCTAGTTCTTATCTTGATTATTATTAACTAAATTAGAAAAGTTCATGTCGAATTTTCTAATTAGTTATTAACATCTTGATAAGTTGTTATACTGATTTTGTAACACCACATCAAGTTAATATACAGTTATATTCAACTTGAAAAATTGTGTTAAATAATTCCGCAGATAAATTTGTCTTTATCAAATTTAATTTAAAGGACAAATTTCGATAAAAAGGTAAAGATTGTATTCAACCCCCCCTTCTACAATCTTATCGGACCTAACATCATGGGTCGGGTCGGATGCTAACGTCAGCATGACGTCAGCATGACGTCATCACCATGTGCCACATCTGTTGAATGCGTTACTCAATCAATATGTTATTTTTGGCCTAAAACGCATTCCGGTAATGCGTTACAGGGTCAAATGGTGACAGTAATGGCCCTGATTCGTATTTTGATTTTTCCCGTTGATCCGTAACTCCGTTTGAGGCGTATAATATATCGTTGGATTCGTTTTTTCGAGATGGATCTAATGGAGTGGTCAAATAAATTTTAAAAATTAATTTTAAAATGGTTATAGCTTCCGGAAGTGTTTTAAATCCCGTTTTAATTGTGTTAAAATGCTTTAAAATACTAATATTGTTTCATATAGATGTTTAACAATGTTTAACATGATATAACATGTTTGCCTATATATATGTGTGCATAGAAATGCCATGAGATAATATATATAGTTTTATATATCGTATATAAAATGCATGTTTGACTTTAGGTTTTAACGAAAACGTTTCGCAACCTAAATAATATAAAATCCCTCGTTATTTAATATCAAGTAATAAAATGGCCAATGTCACAACGGGCTTGTGTCGGTCATAGCCTTCCAACATGGTAGAAAGTAATTCTTAGTTTTGAGCTTTGTCGTTTCGTGCTACAGCCGAGGGCTTCGTTTTCAAAAATAGGAATTACTTGTCTATTACATGAGATGCGTATAATTAATTAGAATCCAATTGTCGTTACGTGCTACAGCCGTGGGCTATTGAGATCTTATTAAGTTAACGAGATGTTGGGTCTCACTTGACTTAGAATATTGAATTTAGACGTGCTACAGCCGTGATTCAATGATTCAAGAGGCTAAATGGAATTAGGGAATAACATGAGATGTAATTGATAAAGAGTTATCTGCCTATGGAACATTGCATAGCGTTTCGTGCTACAGCCGAGGTTATATAATGGAAAGTAGGATCCCTATTCTCACATGCATTGAGAATGCTTAAGTTATACATTTGAGGGTTGTATAATTTTAATAAAACTGTGGGAGCCACCTATGAATAAAGACCCGATTCATAAGGTGTTATAATAAAATTGGATATCTACTAATGTTGTTATGTATTCACAAATTTCAGATTTATAGATCATGTCTTCTACTCTATCACTCCGTAGCATACTTGATGCGAACAAATTGACTGGTCCCAATTATGCTGATTGGCTTCGAAACCTGAGAATCGTTCTCAGGGCTGAGAAGAAGGATTATGTGCTTGACTCGCCTTTACCTGTACCTCCTTCTGATGATGCACTTTTCCAAGAACGAGAAGTGTATAATGACTGGTTAGATGCTGCTAATGTTGCTCAATATGTCATGCTAGCATCCATGACACCTGAGTTACAGAAGCAACATGAGAAAATGGATGCTCCTACCATTCTGATACATCTACAGGAGCTTTATGATGTACAAGGGAGAACCGCTCGATATGATATATCGAAAGAGATATTCCAATGTAGAATGGCTGAAGGGTCGTCTGTGAATGACCATGTGCTTAAGATGATCAATCTGATTGAGCATCTAGGGCAGTTAGGTTTTGTCATGGATGGGGAGTTAAGCCAAGATTTAGTCTTGCAGTCACTCCCGGATTCGTTCTCGCAGTTCGTTATGAACTTTCACATGAACAAGCTGGATGTCAGCTTAGCTGAGCTCCACAACATGCTGAAAACTGCAGAGGCGAATTTTCCCTCCAAAAGGGGTTCTGTTCTTATGATCGGTGCCAGTACCTCTACTAAGAGGAAGAGGAAATGGAAGCCGAAGAATAAGAAAAAGGGTGAGAATAAGCCTGTTCCACCAAAGGCTGACCCAAAAAGCAAAGCAGTTTGCCTCCACGGTAACAAGGTGGGACACTGGAAGAGGAACTTTAAGGTTTACCTTGCAGAGTTAAAGAATAAGAAGGGCAATGAGATTACCGCTTCTGATTCAGGTATGTTCATGATTGAACTAAATATGTCTTTAAGTCAGATTTCTACTTGGGTATTGGATACTGCTTGTGGGTCTCATTTGCAATTCGTTGCAGGGACTAAAGCAAAGTAGATCTCTGGGGGAAGATGAAGTGATTCTATTGATGGGCAATGGAGCAAGAGTTGCTGCTGCAGCTGTAGGATCATTTCCTTTGCATATGCCTACGGGCAAAACTATTGTGTTGAATAAATGTTATTATGTACCATCAATTGTAAGAAATATTGTTTTCCTGTACTTGATTTGGATGGTTTTACATTTATTGTTGAGACTAATAAATGTTTAATTAAGAGAAATAATATTACTTATGGATACGTGTTATGCTAAATTCACGCAAGCGCACGTAGTCACAAGTAATACAATTAAAGTTCGTTCCACAGAGATCTGGTTAAGTTTTACTCAGAAAATATGCCTATGCAATAATGTATGGTTTTAATTCACTGCTAAGAAAATTAACAAATATGGTTTTGATTATCTAAATTAAACTAAGATGCAAATTATAAAATTAAGAATTAACTAAGTGACAAGAATTAAAATCGAATTACTAATATGAGAATAAACATGGAATCCTAGTTTCATCATCTACTTCACTTAGAGTTGCAGCCTTTAATTAAAACATGTGATGGTTTTGATATCTGATCGAATAACACGAAAAGAGTAAAAGTTACCTCTCGGTATACTAGTACCAATCTATGCATACATCCACAAAAGAGATAGAAGATGAATAGGCACCCATTATGTTTAGACCCTATATCTCTATAGAATTTGAAAACATAAAGGTTGAAGCACAAGTTATCCACTTAGATCACATAGGGTAGCATAATATATCTATTCATGCCACAAATCATGATGCTTAACATCAACCTATCCTATGCTAGCATGGCAAGTTCTAAATCTCAAGATCCACTCTCGTTTAGAAGGAGATTAACATATTAGATGTTCGCGACGCACCTAAATACCATAAGCACAACCATACAAGGATATCAAGAATTCACCACACATAAACCTCTAAGGCATGCAAACTACTAAGCTACATAGATAAATCCACTAGGATCCCACGACAACGATTAGTTCATAATTGAACTTTTCGTCACCATGGGATTTGACGAAAACATGATATTAAACAAGATATAAAAGAAAGAATTAATAATATTAATAACGTAAAGAGTTGAGAAAACAAATCTATGATTCAACGTATACAAAAGATGAAGTAGATCTAGATCCGTGCTTGTCACTAAGCTTGAATCCTTCTCTCATTTTCTCTCTTGCAAAACTAACTTACAAATATAATCCCCCCACGAATTACAAGGCTTAGAGGTGTTTATATAAGCCTACATATCTTGCCCAACAAGAAAAACAACCTAGAATACAATTAGAAATAGGTTTGGATGCCTAAAATACAATTAAAATTCGAATAAGGGCAAAACAAAGATTTTTCAGCAAAACAGCAATTTTCAGCAATTTTTCTCCCGCAGGAGCGCTGCCTGCGCAGCTGCAGCGCAGCCTGCGCTGCTTCTCCTGTACCAAGCGCAGCCTGTGCAGTTCCAAGCGCAGCCTGCGCTGCCTTGGCTGTTCAGGCTGTTTTTCTGCAGTTTTTTTCTTCTTCGTTTCTCGTCCGTTTTCTTCCATTCCTTTTGCATTCACTTCCCGTCTTCATGCCAATGTCTTGAACACTCTTGGTACTTGATATTAAGTCACCATTCTTCATTCCTTAGCGTAATCAACTCCAAATTCAACGAAAAATTCACCCTTAAATGATATTTCTCCAAACCTGCACAAGTAAATAAAACACATAAAAACTACGACAAACTTGAGGCCAAATACACCAATTTAAGCCGATACGGAATATTCCAAGTGGATATAAAATCCACTTATCACACCCCCAACTTAAACCGATGCTTGTCCTCAAGCATAAACAATTACACTAACTAATTAGTACCACTTCCGTAGGTGATCACGATTGCATTTGGCATATGCAACAAGCCCTTTAAACCCCTAGGCAGCCCTAGTGGACGAGTAAGGTCTCGTGAGGGCCTATAGCGAATGTACCCACAAAATCCATTTAACCTAATGCAATGCAATGCATGAATGCAACTAATATGAAAAATGCAAGATCCCCTTCAAACTCACCAAAACCAACTAACAAGCAAATATCTCAACAAATGCAACAAATCCAAGCAGAGCTCGACTAAGTCCCCGTATACTAACAGTACATGACAGAAACGTGCGTGTGTGCAATGCTCATCAGAAATACCCCCAGACATAGGTCAAAAATCATACATGCCTTCCGTCAAGACAATCACAGGTTTATAACTAGAATAAACTGTAGACACTCCATAACCTAGGAACATCTCCACCCTTATCCAAGGTAGACAGAAACTCATGCTTTATTATTATGACACATATATATACAATACGCATGCTTATTTAACCGTGCAATGAATGAGACCCCAAAAGGCTTATACAATAATACCCATGTAGCGAGTGTTGGGTCAGTGGATCCCAGACTATAAAAGCCTTAGGTCACTAGGACTAAGTCCCCTCAGACTTAATTACTCGAGTATTAAAGAGCTCACTCTGGTTAATTTTGCATTTAACAATTGAACTTTTGACTTTTTTTCTTCTTTTCTGATTTTTTTTTTTATATATACGCAATCTGGAATGAGCCTTTCTCACTTCCAACCCTAGACTACTCATATAAATATGAGCCGGCTACTAGCCATTTGACGCCTAGCCATTATTGACAATTATTACAACTAGCATGAAATTCCTGTTTTCCCCCAAACTTAGACTTAAGTGTCCCTACGCTATAAAGGGAATAACGAAAATTCTAAGAATAAACAAGGGATTAAATCTCAAAACATCCAACAGGTATGACCCCTAACCTAGCCAAAAAGCACCCTAATGAGACTGTGTAATTAATTTTTTTTTTTCCCGTACATGCAAGTCAATTTCCTAGGAACTATAAATCAGCCCTCTACTCATCATCATCACACCCAAATCAACATCTACCTATCAATCAGAATCAGCTCATTTTAAGGGATCATGAAAAATGCATGCCATGAAAATGCAACTAATATGAACGCACATAGTAAACAAACACATAACAGAATGTCCTATATGAAACAAACATAAATAATACGAACATATATGCATGAACTAGCACTACCATGCAAAATATATGCAATCTATATGAACACATAATACAACAAACAACTACTAATCCCCCAAACCACCCCCAAACTTGAAAGATTCAATGTCCGCATTGAATGGAAGTAAGTACGAGGGAAAGTAGAAAACATACCTACTCGTTGAAACGCATGGGTTGCCTCCCACGAAGCGCTGTCGTTAATGTCATTTAGCCGGACAAATGTGAATCAAATCATGGTGGCTCGAAGATTGCATTTGACTTATCCGTAACAGAAGGACCATCCACCCATTGTTTGATAACCTTCTTGCTTCCTTCCCACATCTTTTCCAACTCAAACTTCACCTTGACTTTTCCACCAATCGATTTTTTCTTTTTCTTCTTCACACCTCTAAGGTGCTTATTCGATTCGGACGGCTGAACAACACTCTCTTCTACTTCATCATCGGTCATCCACCTTCTTAACACGTTATCTTGGCATACTTCAAAAATCACAAGTTCATCATCCACAAGGACATACTTCAAGTGTGGTGGCAGCTTCCCAAGCTTCACCTTCGAGAGATTGTGAATGGAAGAATAATCAATGGAACCACTGATGTGATGCTCGAGCTTGTGCACGTCTGACTTTTCGCTCAACAACTGATCAAACTCTTCTGCCTGTCTCGTATCAACCATCTCCACACTGAAACACTCCTCATCCCCTGTCGGAAATTTCATGGCCTTGAACACATTAAAGGTGACATTCTGATCTTGCACCCTCATTGTAAGCTCTCCTTTCTGCACATCGATTAAAGTACGACCCGTAGCTAGAAAAGGCCTTCCCAAGATTATGGAAATCTTCTTATCCTCCTCAAAATCCAAGATAACAAAATCAGCTGGGAAGATGAGCTTATCAACTTTCACTAAGACATCCTCCACTATACCCCTTGGATACGTGATAGTCCGATCAGCCAACTGCAAAGAGATATTGGTAGGTTTTGGATCCGGTAAGCCAAGTTGCTTGAAAACAGACAAGGGCATGAGATTAATGCTAGCTCCCAAATCACATAAACATTTGTCAAAAGACAACTTCCCAATGGTGCATGGAATTGTAAAGCTTCCTGGATCCTTAAGTTTAGGAGGCAATTTCTGTTGCAACACCGCACTGCACTCCTCTGTCAATGCCACTGTTTCAAATTCTTCCAACCTTCTCTTTTTCGAAAGGATATCCTTCATAAACTTAACATAGCTCGGCATCTGCGCTAATGCGTCAGCAAAAGGAATATTAATGGACAATTTCTTGAAGACGTCCAAAAATTTCTGAAGTTGCTTTTCTTTACTTTGCTGCACGCGTCGAGGAAAGGGAGGAGGAGGATATATTTGAGTATCCTTTGTAGACTGCTCCGGAGAAGCTTTAACAGGTTCCTTGCTCTTCTCTACTTCACCCGCTAGCTCATCAGCTACCAAGTCAGATTTCTCAAATTCAGGCACTCTAGATTTTTCGGCTTGCTGATTCTGCACTTCTTCATCCTCCTTAGCGGCTGATTTAGGCTCAGATGTAACCTTTCCCGATCGCAAAGTGACCGCTTTCACCTGTTCATGGACAACTTCTCTCCTGCCTGGATTAATCTCTGTATCACTAGGAAGATTTCCGGGTTGCCTACTAAGTAAGGCACTTGCAATCTGTCCTAACTAGGTTTCCAAGACTTTCTGGCCAGCTTGTAGGTTCTTTACCGCTATCCACACGTCATCTGATTTTTCATTAGAAGATTGCCCCGTATGAGCCTGGGGCTGTTGCTGCTGAAATCCAGGAGGCTGATATGATTGCTTTGGAGCATACTGCTGCTGGTAACCTTGATTGAATGGCCTTGCTTGCTGACCCTGAAACTGCTGATAGGGCTGAGGTTGTTGAGCACCTTGGTTGTTGCTCCAGCTGAAGTTAGGATGATTCCTGTTGTTCGGATGATAGGTGGCTGGTACTGGTGCGACAGGTCTCTGAAAATTGCTTACGAACTGTGCTGATTCAGAAGAGATAGCACACTGATTCGTTTCATGTGCGCCCGCACATAGCTCACAAACACTAGCCACCTGCTGAACTCCATAATTAGCAAGAGAATCCACCTTCATAGCAAGAGCTTTCAACTGAGCCGTAATCATTGAAGCTGTATCTACTTCCAAAATTCCTGCTACCTTGCCTTGAGATAGCCTTTGGGTTGGATTTTGATATTCATTAGCAGCCATCATCTCAATAAGATCATAAGCTTCCTCATAGCTTTTCGCCCACAGAGCTCCACCTGATGCTGCATCTGGCAAAGGCCTAGACTGTGCTCCTAACACATTGTAGAAACCATTAATAACCATCCAATCAGGCATGCCATGATGAGGACACCTTTGTAGCATCTCCTTATAACGTTCCCAAGCCTCACACAAAGATTCGCCAGATTGCTGTTGAAATTGAGTTAACTGGTTCCTTATTGCTGCAGTTTTCGCCATAGGGAAGAATTTAGTAAGAAACTTCTGAGCAAGATCATCCCATGTAGTAATGGAACCAGCTGGTAGAGAATGTAACCAGCCCTTAGCCTTATCCCTTAAGGAGAATGGGAAAAGCCTCAACTTGATAGCATCATTCGATACACCATTAAATTTGAAAGTGTCGCAGATCTCGATAAAGTCCCGGATGTGCATATTAGGATCCTCTGTTGAAGCACCCCCAAACTGAACCGAATTCTGCACCATCTGAATTGTGCTCGGCTTGATCTCAAAGTTATTTGCTGCAATAGCTGGCCTGACAATACTAGATTGTATGTAAGTAATCTTCGGTTGCGAATAGTCCTTCAAAGCCTTAACTGCTGCTGGTAGATCTGCCATCTCTACAGTAGTTTCAAGTTCCTCTTTCTGATTATCTACTACAAGACCGTCTTTTGCCAGTTTTTCCTTACGAGCCTGCAAACGTGTTCGCATACACGTTCAAGTACCTAAAAACACCACGAAACAAACAACTAAGTAAGAAATCCGAGTCAGTGAACGCTAACGACCATGATTGACAAGCACATAAACTAAAATAAAACACCGATGATCCCCGGCAGCGGCGCCAAAAACTTGTTATGCTAAATTCACGCAAACGCACGTAGTCACAAGTAATACAATTAAAGTTCGTTCCACAGAGATCTGGTTAAGTTTTACTCAGAAAATATGCCTATGCAATAATGTATGGTTTTAATTCACTGCTAAGAAAATTAACAAATATGGTTTTGATTATCTAAATTAAACTAAGATTCAAATTATAAAATTAAGAATTAACTAAGTGACAAGAATTAAAATCGAATTACTAATATGAGAATAAACATGGAATCCTAGTTTCATCATCTACTTCACTTAGAGTTGCAGCCTTTAATTAAAACATGTGATGGTTTTGATATCTGATCGAATAACACGAAAAGAGTAAAAGTTACCTCTCGGTATACTAGTACCAATCTATGCATACATCCACAAAAGAGATAGAAGATGAATAGGCACCTATTATGTTTAGACCCTATATCTCTATAGAATTTGAAAACATAAAGGTTGAAGCACAAGTTATCCACTTAGATCACATAGGGTAGCATAATATCTCTATTCATGCCACAAATCATGATGCTTAACATCAACCTATCCTATGCTAGCATGGCAAGTTCTAAATCTCAAGATCCACTCTCGTTTAGCAGGAGATTAACATATTAGATGTTCGCGACGCACCTAAATACCATAAGTACAACCATACAAGGATATCAAGAATTCACCACACATAAGCCTCTAAGGCATGCAAACTACTAAGCTACATAGATAAATCCACTAGGATCCCACGACAACGATTAGTTCATAATTGAACTTTTCGTCACCATGGGATTTGACGAAAACATGATATTAAACAAGATATAAAATAAAGAATTAATAATATTAATAACGTAAAGAGTTGAGAAAACAAATCTATGATTCAACGTATACAAAAGATGAAGTAGATCTAGATCCGTGCTTGTCACTGAGCTTGAATCCTTCTCTCCTTTTCTCTCTTGCAAAACTAACTTACAAATATAACCCCCCCACGAATTACAAGGCTTAGAGGTGTTTATATAAGCCTACATATCTTGCCCAACAAGAAAAACAACCTAGAATATAATTAGAAATAGGTTTGGATGCCTAAAATACAATTAAAATTCAAATAAGGGCAAAACAGAGATTTTTCAGCAAAACAGCAATTTTCAGCAATTTTTCTCCCGCAGGAGCGCTGCCTGCGCAGCTCCAGCGCAGCCTGCGTTGCTTCTCCTGTACCAAGCGCAGCCTGCGCAGTTCCAAGCGCAGCCTGCGCTGCCTTGGTTGTTCAGGCTGTTTTTCTGCAGTTTTTTTCTTCTTCGTTTCTCGTCCGTTTTCTTCCATTCCTTTTGCATTCACTTCCCGTCTTCATGCCAATGTCTTGAACACTCTTGGTAGTTGATATTAAGTCACCATTCTTCATTCCTTAGCGTAATCAACTCCAAATTCAACGGAAAATTCACCCTTAAACGATATTTCTCCAAACCTGCACAAGTAAATAAAACACATAAAAACTACGACAAACTTGAGGCCAAATACACCAATTTAAGTCGATACGGAATATTCCAAGTGGATATAAAATCCACTTATCAATACGGTACATTACATAATGGTTTGTATATATGTGACTTAGAACATAATTTGTTTCAAATTGAACAACCAAATAATAAAAGAAAAAAAGATAATAAAAATCCAACTTATTTATGGCACTGCAGACTAGGTCATATTAGTGAGAACAGACTTCGCACATTACATAAGGATAAGTTACTAGAACATTTTGATTTTGAATCATATCCTACATGCGAGTCTTGTCTCATGGGTAAAATGACTAAATTTCCATTTACTGGACATGGAGAGAGAGCTGCGGGGTTGTTAGACTTGGTACACACAGATGTATCTGGACCAATGTCAACAAGTGCTAGAGGAGGATTTTCATACTTCATTACTTTTACAGATGATCGATCCAGGTTAGGATATGTATATCTTATGAAATACAAATCCGAAGCTTTTGAAAAGTTCAAGGAATATAGAAATGAAGTAGAAAAACAAACCGCACGTAGTATAAAAGTTTTTCAATCAGATCGAGGAGGTGAGTACTTAAGCGGAGAGTTTTTAGGTTATCTTAAAGAAAATGGTATAGTTTCTCAATGGACCCCTCCCTATACTCCACAATTAAATGGAGTATCTGAGAGAAGGAATCGTACTCTATTAGATATGGTGAGGTCCATGATGAGCTTTACTGATCTTCCAGTATCACTATGGGGTTATGCTTTAGAGACGTCAGCGTATTTACTGAACAAGGTGCCTTCTAAATCGGTTCTCACGACCCCACATGAGATGTGGAGTAGGAAGAAACCAGGTCTTAAACATGTTAAGGTTTGGGGGTGTCCAGCTTATGTCAAGAAAGTTGAACATGATAAGTTGGAACCTAGATCCGTGAAATGCAGTTTTGTGGGATATCCTAAAGAAGGTCATGGATATTATTTCTATGATCCTTCTGATCAAAGGATATTTGTTTCTAGACACGCACACTTCAAGAACCACAAAATGCAACGATTAGAGAAGAAGTACCTGTTCAGAAAGAACAACCTTCTGTAGAACAACCTTTACGTAAGTCAGAGAGAGTGTCCCGACCAATCGAAAGATATTACGGGCTTGTCATTGAAAATGATGATGATTTGTCATTTGTTGATGATGAGGACCCTATGACTTATGAAGAGGCTGTGAGTTGTAATGACTCAGAGAAATGGCAGGATGCCATGAAATCCGAAATGGATTCGATGTATATAAACCAAGTGTGGACTTTGGTTGAGGCACCTGAAGGAGTTAAACCCATTGGGTGCAAATGGATATACAAACGAAAGTTAGGAGCAGATGGCCAGGTGGAGACCTATAAGGCCAGGCTTGTGGCAAAAGGATTCAAACAAAGACAAGGGATTGACTTTGATTAAACCTTTTCGCCTGTAGCCTTGCTCAAATCCATTAGGATTTTGCTTGCGATTGCAGCCTACTATGATTACGAGATCTGGCAAATGGACGTAAAGACGGCCTTCCTCAATGGGAAACTTGAAGAGGAAGTGTATATGACACAGCCAGAGGGTTTTGTTTCCAGTGGAAACGAAAATCTAATATGTAGACTGCTGCGAACCATATATGGTTTGAAGCAAGCTTCTCGAAGATGGAACATCCGTTTTGATGAGACAATCAAAGAGTTTGATTTTATCAAAAACTTAGATGAACCATGTATTTACAAGAAGGTTAGTGGGAGCGCGGTAACATTTCTTATATTGTATGTGGATGACATACTTATAATAGGAAATGATATACCGATGTTACAATCAGTCAAGGTCTGGCTATCAAAGAACTTCACTATGAAGGACTTGGGAGAGGCATCCTATATTTTAGGGATGAAGATCTATAGAGATAGATCTAATCGAACGATTGGCCTATCCCAAGGTACATACATCGATAAAGTGCTAAAACGGTTTAGCATGGAGAACTCGAAAAGAGGTCTCATTCCTATTAGTCATGGGATTACTCTTTCCGAGAAGATGTCTCCAAAGACATATGAGGAAAGGGTGCGCATGAGTCTAACCCAGGTGAAGAACACTGGAAAGCAGTGAAGAACATATTGAAGTACTTGAGAAGGACTAAAGATGTTTTTCTTGTTTTTGGTGGATCTGAATTGAAAATTGAGGGTTATACTGACTCTAGTTTTCAATCAGAAGGCGATGGTAGCAGATCCCAGTCAGGGTATGTATTTACTCTAAATGGGGGAGCGATTAGTTGGAAGAGTTCCAAACAGCCTACAACGGCTGACTCCACAGCGGAAGCAGAATATATAGCTGCATGTGAAGCTGCAAAGGAAGCTGTCTGGATGAGGAAATTTGTTTTTGATTTGGGAGTAGTTCCTAGCATTGAGGATCCTATAGTGTTGTATTGTGATAACAACGTTGCGATAGCTCAAGCTAAGGAACCAAGATCCCATAAGAATTCCAAACACGTGTTGCGGCGCTTTCATCTGATTCGAGAGATCATAGAAAGAGGGGATGTCAACATCGTAAGAGTTGACACACATAACAACATAGCGGACCCATTTACTAAGGCATTGTCTCAGGCTCACTTTGATCGACATAGAGATAAGATGGGTATAAGATACCAGAGTGATTGGCTTTAGTACAAGTGGGAGTTTGATAGTATTTTGTCCTAAACCCAATCATGTGTGATGAGTTAGGAAATACTTTCATGTAATCTTATTTGATTTTATTTATATTAATAAAAGACTTGCTGTTTTTATTACGGGCCTTTATCTATTTAAAGTGTTTAAATAAGAAGTTCCATAGTTTAGAGTAAAGCTTCTAGGATTATAATGAGATTATAATAATGAGATCTAGAAGATGATAACACTAAACTTAAATAGTTCCCGATCGTAGGATAACTAATTGGGAGTTAGTCAATCCGTAAAGATCGGTACATACTATGCTTGCTTCCTCGGAAGGATGTCTGTTCTCATAGACATTCGTGTGGTGACACTATAGCTAGTATGTAGGTGCTTATTGGAGAATAAGTTCACTGAACGTGACTTGATCTAATGAACGACTAATGGAGTTTACTCACGTGTTAATAGTTGTTCATAAGTTGATGGTGGTACAAGTGTCCTTAGACTTGAGACCGTTAAAGTAATCTTATATACAATGAACTATGTTTTGGTTTAGTTCTAAGTCCTCAAGGGACAATCATTAGTTCTATTCCGGGTATAGGAATTTGTATATGAAGATAGTTAACGATCGATAAAGAATCTACCCCTTTCAGTAAAAGAAAGTGAATATCCTATGATGTTCTTACTATGTTAGTTCTGGAATCTCTGGCCAGAGTAATTGAAGTTAGAAAGAGTTTCTAATTCAAATGAACTAGACATAATGTATAAGAAATTATATGATTAAATTAAATAGGCTTGACACGCGATTCATGCCTTGTATTTAATCGGGATATTGTCGGGTAGAAGGAATTGATTGTACGGTAACCATTTGCTGAATAGGTTTTATATATTCTAAGCAATGAATTCATATTATCCGGATAGTCGCGATATATTGAAAAGTATCACTCACGATGTAGAATAAATATTAATTACTTATGTAATTGTATTTAACGAATTAATTAGTAATTCGTATAAGTAATAATAAATAGTTTATTATTATTTATTTCTACTACCGGCTTAATATTGAATCTAAAGGGTCACACCATAAAAAGGTTAAATATTTATAGATGATGAGAATAATTAATAATGACTATGAATTATTTATTTATTGAATAAATAATTAATTAGCAATTATTTATAATTTATTAAATGAGATTTAATAGATTATAAATAAATTAAGAAACGTTCTTAATAATTATTAATTACAAAATTTAGTTTGAGAAATTAAATTTTATGAGAGAATTATTTTCAGAATGGGATTAATAATTAAAAAGGTTTTAATTATTAAATGATTATTTAATTAGATAAAGTAAAGACTTTATTTCTTTAAATATCAATCATTCCAAGAGTTGGAAGACACACAACAACAACAAACACAAAACATCCCAGGGGATTTGAGAGGATCATTGAGAGCTTTTGAAGTTCATCAAAATCATTCAAAATCATTTTAATTATTTTCTCAATTGTTCTTCATCTACTATATGATATTTGATCTTGGTAGATACCATTAGAGCACTCCACACTTGAGGGGTGATTGCTGGAAATCAAAGATACATTCATAACAATCCCAGGAAAGCTATCAAGGTATTTTTCTTGTGTTCATACAATTTTTAAATCTATATACATGATTAATTAGGTTTTTATGCAAGTAAATGTGATTTGCGCTTCCGCTACGGCCATAAATTCCTTCAATCGTAAACTCTGTTTTCCAGAAGAAGGCTGAACACCTCATCACTTTCAGTAGTGGGGGGCACAACACCCAAATCGACTACTTACTTATGCGCAGTCGTGATGTAAGGTCGTGCGTTGATTGCAAGGTGTTCCCGAGCGAGGCTTGCGCGTCGCAACACCGTCTGCTAGCTATGGATCTTTCCATGGGTGGTCGTGTTGTGTACAGGGCAAGGGAAGCTAGGATCCTTTGGAAGGATCTGAAGGGCGAAGCAAGAAACAACCCGTGGTTGCCTTATCCAGTGCTGAAGCAGAATATAGAGCTATGACTAAAGGTGTACGTGAATTATTGTGGATAAAATTGTTTCTAGAAGAATTGGGACTTGCATCCGCAAATCCAATGAAGCTGCATTGTGATAACAAAGCCGCTATTGCCATTGCAAATGATCCAGTTCAACATGATCGGACCAAACATATCGAAATTGATCGACACTTCATCAAAGAGAAGATTAATAATGATACCATTGGTATTCACTTTGTAAGATCAGAGGACCAGATAGCTGACATATTCACCAAAGGTCTAAATCGGAAGATGCTTCATCCTCTTATTGGCAAGTTGGGCATGAATGATATATATGCATCAACTTGAGGGGGAATGTCAAAATATCAGCATAGTTGGGCTTTGAATGTCAACATAGTTGGGCTTGGTTAGGCACCGTCCTTGACAATCTGCACTATAGCATAGATTATAGTATCCTAGTATAAGACTTTGGTGTCTTAACTCTCCTATATATAGGATTAAAACCTCATGTAATTATCAACTGAATATACCACAAATATATACAATCTTTCTTCCCCTGTCAATGCTCTCTATGTATGCTATTACATAATTCCAACAAATTTAACTTTAACAAAACACATATTCACATATTTTTCACCCATAATTATATAGGACTTTGAATGCCAAAACATGTCTTTTGTAATTCCGACGTTTTTTACAGTTACGTGTGTGATATTGAAATCATAGACATGGTCTGTTTGATCAAATTCTACTCTTTTTAGCTAGCTAATAGTCGCAACAAAAGTACTAGATTGTACGGATAATAAGCGTTAAGGGTAGATAAATCCCCTTTGTTTTACATAAAAAAGAATCCGAATCCGAATCTGAACCCGACTCAATATATCATATAGATAATGAAATGGGTGTGGTGAGGTGTGTTGAGGGGCCAGAGAGATTGAAGGTGACAAATTTGTGAGAAAAAAAACACATGAAAACAAAAGAAACATTGTCACCACTCACGAGACGTTACAAGACAAAGCTTGTTCTGCTACCCAACTCGCTCCTCTCTCTCTCTCTCTCTCTCTCTCTCTCTCTCTCGCTCCGGTGCCGTTTCAGCTGATTGATGCATCCGTTTACGCATTCTCATACCCACCGCTAGCTTTGATTCTATTTACAAAAGTATAAAGCTTTGAAGCAAAACCAAGCTTCAATCTAGAACACACTCACATTCCATTCCATGACTCCCTCCAAGTTGCTACTTGTATCCTTTTACTTCATCCACCAACTGCTCTTGTTCTATGCTCCAGCTCACGCCCTTGACCTTGGTATTCATGCTAACACTCGTCTTTCTCTGGTAATTCACTTCTCATGTTCCTTTCACTGCTACCCTTCTTTCTATTTTACAGGTTTTGCCTTCAATATTTCGGTTTCTGATCATTATCAGTAATACTAGTCTTCTTTGTGATTCGATTCAATGTATACGATACTACTATCTGTTAATCACTTTTGCAGGGTAAACATTGTAGTAGAACTTGTGAATCATCCTTCTGCAGTGGTATGTTCTCTTCCAACATAAACCTTCTCCTTTGTCAACTTCCTTGCATTACCAAACCATTCATTTCGGTACCTATTTACTTTCAGGATCCACAATTTAAGATTTGTGACACAAGTGCTAAATTTAAGATTACCGGAAAGAAAGGTGTCATACCTGAATCATACCAGTAGGTCAACTAATACGTACAACAAAAGGAACTAAACAATTAAATTTAATAATCATATCCCCTCTTATATTTAACTCATCTCCCATCATTTAATAAAATAAGTGAGTGTGTGTGTGTGTGTCTAATTATTGTAATATGTACATGGATGTATTATTGTTATAGTGGCTCCACTATTAAGATATGGGAAGTTTTGTGGGATTCTGTATGGAGGATGCCCGGGAGAGAAGCCCTGTGATGGACTGGATGCCTGTTGTATGAAACATGATGCCTGTATCATATCCAAACAGAGTGAGCACTTCCTTTTCTAGATGTTTATTATAGTGGCCTAAACTTAGCCTGTTCTAAACTGAAAACGACGCGGTGGTTGGTTGGTAATGGTTTGATGTGCAGATGATTATCTAAACCTAGAATGCAACCAGAACTTATTGAATTGCGTAAGGAACTTCAAGAAAGCAAGAGGCAGAACATTTCCAGGGAATACCTGTGAAGCAGCAGATGTTATCAAAGTCATCACCGTCGCCATGGATGCTGCATTGCTTGCTGTGGGACACCATCCCAGACCTTAATCACTCCAAATTATTAGCATACTGTAAAACTCCCAAATCAGTTCATTGATGTATGCGCGGGCTATTTCATAAGGTAACTCTATAGTGATTTTTTTGTTCTAAGGAAAACATTCAAGGGGAAAGAATTCCTTAAATTTGCTTCCCTTGTGTTCAATGCATCTGTTCTATAATATCTTTGTTTGTCAAGCAAAATTTTTGTGATATATTTGGTTCGGGAACAAGGGAACATAGCCACCATCTTAATATCAAAATTTAACAGAAAAATATGATTTTTTTTCTCAGCCTATATTAAAGCAGATCTATCAGCAGGCACAGTTAATATAAGAAATTTAGAACTCAAGGCTGTATTGACTGGCATTAAAAGATAATCACAAGATCAACAGAGCAACTAATGCATACCAAAACCATTCCAACAATCAATCTTCTAGTTCGAAGCTCATAACTCTAATACAATATGTGCATAATTTTAAAATTTTTCTTTCAATTAACTATCCAAGTTCTCTCTCATTATTTCGCCAAGACCACGAGAATCTAGCAACAATCATAAGGTTTAAAGAAGATTGACGTTTTACACTGCCCAGCAAACAGTTGCAGCTTCAGCATCAGCTTATGCTTCAACAGTGCTAGAAGCATTATAATGTCAACAATATTAAACGAGAACCATAGGGACTAACTGTTTGCAACTCTAGTGATTATTACTGCAGAGAGAAGCTATGCCATCATCCATAAAAACCAACTCAATATTCAAGTGCGAAAATCTCATCACAAAATAATGAACTTCATCAAATAAGATCGGAGAGCCAAGTTTTATATGGTAAGAGATAAGCATGGCCAGCAGTCTAGAAGAGAGCCAGTTTTACAGTGCCTACAAATATTAAAGAAGTATTACAACAGTCAAATGAACTTCCTGCAGGACCTCCCTGCATCCTCGTCTTGCATATGTTGTTCCAATAAAATGGTAAAATATTAAAATACCAAGTTACAAAAAAAAACACTAAGAGCCGTTTCCAATAAGAAAGACTTAAAAAATCATTAGAAGCTCAATTAACGAAAATAAAATAAACAGGTTCATCAATTTGTAGTTTAAATGAAATGTAATCATATGAAGATTTTGGAGGCTACAATAATAGCATAACATGGTACATGATTAAGTAGGAGGGATCAGGGATATAACTGGTTAGAATGGAAGTAGGCAAAAACTAAATCATGTAACCCAAACAAATGCAAACCATGATAGCAATTAACACAAATATGATGCTCAGTAGACACAAAATGAGAAATCACCAGAAATGACAAGTAGAAGAAGAAGCATGGAACAGTTGAAACAGAAGGAAAGAATAAACAGTTGAAGCATTCTCGATTTCTAACTTGCTTTACCAAGTACAAATTTCGTGCAAAGTTTCGCTCCAATGTGATCTTCTCCTAATTTAATGGGTTAATTACTGATCACTAAAATGAATCTAGAATATCGAGTTGGCAACCAAGCTAAAAGCGGTATCAAAAAAATCTTTGAAGTTCATTATGGATATTTTCTATTAAATAATTTATTTTTTCTGAATTCAAAATATTAATATTAATGTTAATTTATTAGATTTTGTGATCTATAATTTATAAGTAACATATTTATTTTAGACAATAAAATCCAAGAAATCATTATTAATATTAATATTTTTCTTCTAATAAAGAAAACTATTTAATAAATATATATGTAACTAATTATAGTGATCTATTTGTGATCGTTTTCAATCTGATGATCAACTTGATATTTAACATACATTTTAGTAATTAATTTGATAATTAATTCTGACTCCCATTCCCGATTTGAGAATTTTCACATTAAATAACTTAACATAAGTCATATTTTCTTTTTGACAAAAATATAACAATTTTCATTAACTAAAACAAAACACAACAGGACAAAGTCCCAATTGGCGAAACAACCAGGGTGAAAACAAATAAATAAGCTAAAACAATTTTACCTGATTTGTTTTCTGATCGTTTAACAAAATAGAATTTAAAAATTTGTGAAACAAAAAATGAAATCAAAGACATTCATATTGCAAATTCCTAGATGATCCATTTTTTCTCTTCCAATTCTAATCAAAACTTGATAATATTATTATTTTTATATTTTCATGTTTTTTTCTTGGAAAAAACGACAATTAGATTAACGAATAATACACTTATTCTATTACCAAATTAATTTTCAATACATCATAAAAAAAGATGAAATAATAAATGTACAAACAATGGGCACTTCAGGTGATTGGTACTGTATTTGGTATGTTTTTAAATAATGGTAGATAAAAAAAATGAAGATATAAAATATAGTAAACAAAAAATAACAGTAACTTACTTAATTTATGAACCAAGACTTTGAATTAAAATTAATACAAGTAAGGTGCGTGTATGTATATGTACGGTAGAAACGAATGTTGTGTTTTTATCGTCATCTCTCATCTGGTTTTAGCTTTCATCTCATCTAATCTCGTCTCCCGAGGCAAAATCTCCCGAGGCAAAATCATAAAATGTATTGAATAAATGTTCTACTAACCCCTTCTACCTTAATTCCTCGGCCTTCTTATTCTTCTGCCTCTCTTCGTCTCCTGCCCCTTAGATCTTGTCAGTCCTCTCTCTCTCTCTCTCTCTCTCTCTCTCTCTCTCTCTCTCTCTCTCTCTCTCTCTCTCGCTTCGGTTTAAATGCAATCTTTTACTTGGATATATGAATTTAATTGTTTATAGTTTGATTTGTATATGTGGTAGGGCTCTTTATTTTTTGTTGATGATTATCTTGATCGATTTGATTTCTCAAGCTCATCAAATCTGTATAAATATCATATCTTGCACAATGTTCTAGCCCCACATTAATTTCCTACATATAGGGTAATTTTTCAAGTTTTTTTTTTTTTTTTAGGGTTTGTGGGATTTAATGATTTTTCTCTTTGTGCAGGTTAAAGCTATCATTTCCTTCCTAAATTAAAGGTTTAAGCTTTATATTTTCTTTTATTGGTTACCGACCGCTATTGCTTCTGGATCAACAACATTCTTGCTAGGTATACAATTTGTGCCTTGCTTTGACTTTGGATGGATTGCATTGATTTATTAATAAAATGAATGAATTTCATGACGATTGTTGGCGGAGAAAGATATATCTAGGTTAGATTGAAGAAAATGAGGTACAAGGATGTCATTAGCATCCTTTTGTAGATTGTCCGGACAAAACTTTAGGTTGCAATTGGAGAGGGGAAAGGAAGAGTGAATAGGTGTCATGCATAAAAATCTAGTTTAAATGCATTCAGTCCCACGAATTAGCTTACTTTCTCTATTAAACTAAACTTGGTAACTTTTCAGCTTTGCAATAATTTGTAATTACTCTTGTTTGAAGTATATCATTCCTTCAGTTTAATTGTCAGTTATCTTAAGAGTATGTTCATGAGTTGCTTATATTGTCTTGTTATAGGTGTTTAGGAATCTTGAAATGCAGCCAAGTCTCACAAAGTTTACAATTAAGATAAAAGGAGAACGAAATGATGTTGAGGCTCTCATGCCTAGCAGCGTAAGTGGTCAAGCTGTCACTAGTGGCACTACAACAAGTGCACACCAAGATTGTAAGACAGGTGAGCAGATTGACATTAATGCTCCAGCTTTTCAAGATCAGCAGGAAAGCAATCTTCCGAGACCTGCAGAAGCTTCTTCATTGGAAAAAGTAAAGGATAATAGCTCCGATGATGATGATCAAGATTGTAATAATGCTCAGAATCAGCTGGTTGTTTACAATCCTCCTGATGGCGCCTCTGATGGCGTTGAATTTAGTCCTGATGCCGTACCTATTAACTTTTTAACTCCACCTCAACGTTCCGAATTATACAACTTACAGAATTCAGTTTCCAGAAATTTGCCATCTGTGGGAGCTTTTACTGTCCAGTGTGCAAAGTGTTTCAAATGGAGGCTTATTCCATCGAAGGAAAAATATGAGGAAATCCGTGAACACATTTTGGAGCAGCCCTTTGTATGCGAAGCAGCTCGTGAGTGGCGTCCTGAGATATCATGCGATGATGATCCTGATATTCGGCAGGATGGCAGCCGGCTGTGGGCAATTGACAGGCCTAACATTGCTCAAGCCCCTCTTGGGTGGGAGCGGCTTCTAAGGATTAGGGGTTTTGGAGGAACCAAATTCGCAGATGTGTACGTGTCACCTTACATTCTGTTGTATTATTGTTTAGGTTTTGCTATCAGCATCCTCTGTCAGTCTGGAAATTGATCTTTGTTATACTTTCAGGTATTATGTTACACCATCAGGCAAGAGACTTCGGTCCATGGTTGAAGTTCAAAGGTACCTTTGTTCTCTACTTGGTAATTTTAGTATTGCACTAATATTTCTTTCATCATGTTTAGGGTCTTTGTTTTTGTATTACTACTGCAGTCCAAAAATTGTGAAAGAGTTGCAACACGATTACTTTAGATTTGAATATGATAATGCTGACTAATTGGTAATTAGGCTTATAGGACGTTGAAAATGTGGAGTTACAAAATTACCTTTTATTAGTGTTTTCCGTATTTTTCTCTACAATACAAAGCTTTCTTTTTGTATTTTGTCATGCTTTCAAGTTTCAACATTTGAACCCATCAAAAAGAAAAAAAGTTTCAACATTTGTAGTAGGAATTCAGTTCTGTTTCAATTAGCTTGCACTTGAATTATGGGAGCATATATTTTTGTATTGTATAATACCGGTGTGCAAACTGCTCCTCAAAATTAGATGGATTACTTCCTTGGTATTTGTATAGTGTGCTAGAATGAATCAATAATTGGTTCTTTTGGTTGTTGAGTCCCATACTGACAATTGTTATCTACTATCCCAATTGGTTTTTAATTACATTGGCAGGTACTTGCTTGAACATCCAGATGAGGCAGAAGGAGTGGCCTTGTCTCAATTTTCTTTTCAAATCCCAAGGCCTTTGCAGGAAAACTACGTGAAAAAGCGAACACCTCGTATAGCTTTTCCTGATGGGAGTAATTCGGGGACACCCGGATCTTCTCAAGGTGCGTGATAAATAGTGCACACGTTATAATTGTTATCTTTAGTATCAAAGTATAGTGTCCAAATAGTAGATATATGTTGTATACGATGATTGTTTGATATAATAAGAAAAAGAAGAGAGTTACTGTGTGTAGTAGAAAAGTACCCGCTCTTTGACCCAGGACTTTGTTTGCACCACTTCTTTCAGCGAGGCCCTTATCATGGGCACGTCCAGAGGCAAATACAGACTTGCAGCTTGGAATGCTTGACTATGGTTCTCCTTATCAGGCCCCTGTTATGGAACCTGTAGATCGTCCATCAGCTACTTATCAGTCCCCTCTTCACGAACCTATTGATCCACCGGCCAAGAGATCTAAGCAACCAAGTGGACCGATGTACAATGGTGGTTACACATATATGAACCTCCAACAAGATGAAGGGAGAAGAACCTAGGCAGGGTTTAAAACTTGTGTATGCCAGCTGTTTATAGTGCAGTATGTTTAGTACAACAGTTCTATCAGGCCTTGTGTTGCAAAAGTAGACCAGATTTTCACGGAGAGAAGCTAAAAGAATCTTGTGCGTTTTCAATTTTTCAAGAAGAAAATTTAGCGTAAATGGTGCATCTTACAGTTGTAGTTGGTGTGTTGCTAAGGCCTCCCTGATAGAGTAGCTGTTGTCTAGGAAAATATATCAATGAAAATGTATGTGGATTAAGTGGATTAAGCTCTATTTTACCATGTTTGTTTTGATCACAAGAGTCTACATATACATGACATGGCTACAAATGATCTTGTTTCCGGATACATGTTTATTTGCTTGTTACATAAAAATTTAGTTGTACAGTTCTACTACCAACTGTTTTCGGATGTTTAAACTTTTTTAAGTGAACTTTGTGGTCAAACGTTTGATGTATAAATTAAGGTTTTGGCCTTACAGATATTATTTTAATCATCTACTGCTCAAAATAATTTAGTTTTGCAGCTCAATGAAAATTATTTAGTTTTCAGATGCTTTACTAAATTTAAAAGAATACTTTAAAATTCTAATTAAGTTTTATCAAATTATATCAAATGATTAAAATATTGATCACAGATATTATTTTAATCATCTACTGCTCAAAATAATTTAGTTTTGCTGCTCAGTGAAAATTATTTAGTTTTCAGATGCTTTACTAAATTTAAAAGAATACTTTAAAATTCTAATTAAGTATTAGCAAATTATATCAAATGATTAAAATATTGATCAAATATCAAGAGAATTGCTGTATAGCATTCAAAATTTTGACAAGATATTGAATATAATTTTTGTGAATATTAAATTGAGGTTTTAAATTTGTAACATACCACTCCAAAAATTTTACCGAGACATTTTTTTATGGATATTTTGTTGGGCTTTCAAAGTAATATAATTGTTCTACAAGAAAGAATCTTTTTAAAAAAAATTGTACTGTATTTCACTTTAACATAAGAATTCTGAACAAACCCC
Source organism: Saposhnikovia divaricata (assembly GCA_036435485.1). Classification (NCBI taxonomy): domain Eukaryota; kingdom Viridiplantae; phylum Streptophyta; class Magnoliopsida; order Apiales; family Apiaceae; genus Saposhnikovia; species Saposhnikovia divaricata. The sequence goes on along the minus strand of CM071601.1, from coordinate 206,194,150 downwards.
CCTCTCTCTCTCTGTTTCATACATCAAATCTTCTTGATTTTTACGTGGCTTACCCTCTTGATTAGTAGTGTGATACCATGTAAACACAATATTTACATGATAGAGATTATATATTACCATTACATAATGATAGACAATCTCTCTTTTACATCCCCTCTCACCACAACTCACAATTAGGCCTGAAATTAAAAAACCCTAGTTCTAAAATCACCATTTCTTCTTTCAATCATGTCTAGCTTCCTTAAAAACCTAGCCTAATGCCTCAACTTCACCTTCTCCTCCATGAGCTTCATGCTCAGCTGGCTCAGAATCAGTCGCTAATGACTCCAACCCAGAATCAGGTGCCGGCTCAGAATCAGTCTCCTGTGGCGCCGGTTGATAATCAGACTCCTATAGCGCCATCAATAGGCGCCACAGGAGTCTGATTATCAACCGATGCCATGAGAGTCTGATTCTGAGCCCGCGCCTTATTCTCAACTAGAGTCATTGGCGGTTCATTCTGAGCCAGCTAATGGAGTGAGCCAGCTAATGGAGAAGGTGAAGTTGAGGCATTGAGGCTAGGTTTTCAAGGAAGCTAGAAAAGTTAATATTTTGTACAACCTAAATTATATTTTATTGTTTAGCTGCACAGTGGAGAGAAAGATCTCGCCATCAAAATTTTGCATTTAAATCTAGCTTAGATGAGTCAATTTTTTTATCAACCTTTTTTCCTGTTTAATATAGAGAAAAACCCATAGTTCCAAAACCATCAGAGTATTAAACAAGTTCTGTCCATATTTTCTAAATCCAACAGTCTGATCATGTTGTTGAGTATACAACAACGAAAGCAAAACCCAAAGCGAATAAACAAGAACAAGAAAATAACGACAATCACACAAGACAAAGATTTACGTGGTTCGGAAATTCCTACTCCACAAGCCGCACTAATTTTGTATTGATCTCTCACAATTGTGTTGTGTTGTGTTATGTTACAATTACATGAGTATTTATAAGAGAAGAAACTGGGTCAACCAATCAGAGTCTAATTCTGAAATTCCCAACTCTAATCCTAACTCTAATTAGAGTCAAATTCATGAATTCCCAAGTCAAATCAGAAACCAATTCTGAAACCTAATAGACTCCACAAACCCAACAATCTCCCACTTGGAGTCTGATCACATCTTCACTTCACTCTTGTAAATCTAGTAACAAATAATTCCTCGATCAATAACTCTAACTAGTGCAACGCCTTCTCATCAATCAGTTTTGAAGGCCAGTTGAAGCTATGCAAAGCTTCAACTTTTCATTAGTAACCACCTTAGTCAACATATCTGCAGGATTCTTTGAACCAAGGATTTTCTTGAAGGACAAAGTACCATTGCTAATCAACTCTCTTGTAAAGTGATATCTCAGCTGAATATGCTTCGTCCTAGCATGAAACACAGGATTCTTCGCAAGATGAATAGCACTCTGAATGTCGCTATACAAAGCATTGTCCGCCTGTTTCTTGCCCAACTCCTCAAGAAAATTCTTCAACCAAATCATCTCCTTGCTAGCTTCAAAGATAGCCATATATTCTGCTTCTGTGGTTGAAAGAGCAACACTCTTTTGAAGTCGAGACATCCAACTAATTGATGTGCCACCCAACGTGAAAATATATCCCGTAGTACTTTTTCTTGTATCCAAACATCCACCCAAATCTGCATCAGAGAACCCTTCCAAGATAACATCTTTCTTGCTGAAACATAATGCAACCTTGGATGTGCCTTTCAAGTAGCGCAACAACCACTTGACTGCTTCCCAATGCTCTCTTCCTGGATTAGACATGAACCTGCTAACAACTCTCACTGCATGAGCAATATCTGGCCTTGTACACACCATAGCATACATCAAACTGCTCCGTTTTAGGTGACTACTTCTTCGTGAGATTAAAGTGAGTCGCCAATGGTGTACTTCTGGTCTTCGCATCCTGGACACTGAATTTCTGCAACAATTTCTCAATATACTTCTCTTGAGATAATTTCAAAGTACCTTCAGATCTATCCCTTATGATGCTCATACCAATTATCTGTTTTGCCGCACCCATATCCTTCATCTCAAACTCCTCAGACATCTGTCTCTTTAACCTGTTAATTTCCCTCATGTTTGATCCTGCTATCAACATGTCATCAACATACAACAACAATATGATATAAGATGAATCAAATTGTTTAAAATAACAACAATGATCCATAGCACTCCTAGTGTACCCATTCTTCATCATAAAGCTATCAAACTTCAAGTACCATTATCTTGGCGCTTGCTTCAAACCATACAAGCTTTTTATAAGCTTGCAAACAAGGTTTTCTTTCCCACCTACCTGAAATCCTTCTGGTTATACCATGTAGATGTCTTCCTCAAGATCACCATGTAAGAACGCGGTCTTAACATCTAGTTGCTCTAGATGTAACTCCTCTGCAGCCACAATACTTAGCACAATTCTAACAGTAGTCATCTTAACAACCGGAGAAAATATATCAGTATAGTCAATACCCTTTTTTTCTGTTGATAACCCTTGACTACTAACCTCGCCTTGTATCTCTTGCTGCCATCAGGTTCTTCTTTGATCCGGAACACCCACTTATTCTATAAAGCCTTCTTTCCTGCTGGTAACTCTGTTAAAGACCAAGTCTCATTCTTCTCAAGAGAACTCATCTCTTCTTCCATGGCTGATTTCCACTGAACTGAATCATCCACCTGAACTGCCTCTGAATAACACTGAGGCTCTCCATCCTCAGTCAATAACATATAATATGCTGAAGGAGAAAATCTTTGTGGTGGCCTCACAATTCTGCTAGATCTTCTTACCTCAGCCTGTGGAGTAACTGGAACCGTGTCATTACCATTCCCCAAACTCCCACTATTTCCTGCAAGATCTTCTTCTGTAATCTCTTCAAGCACTGATTTCTCTTTCTCATGTTGTTCCTTTGCAAACTCATAATCGACTGCAAGCTTATCCTTGTACACTGCACTTTCGTTAAAAGTAACATCTCTACTTCTAACGACCTTCTTTGTTAATTCATCCCAGAAACGGTAACCCATATCATCTGAGCCATAACCAATGAAGATACACTTCTTTGCTTTTGGATCAAGCTTGTCCCTGTCAGAATCTTTAACACGCACATAAGAAACACAACCAAAAACTCGCAAGTGTGAAAGATTTACCTCCTTTTTCTGCCACTCTTCTTCAGGAATCTTGAACCCCAAAGGAACTGAAGGTCCTCTGTTTATGAGATACGCTTAGACCTGGCAAAATGGGTCTAGATCCGAAAAACCGAACCGAAATATGTGGAACCGAATCCGAAATTGGATCCAAAATATATTATCCGAAATTGTATTCGAAACCGAAACAATCCGAATCCGAACCGAAACCAGTTCAATTTAATCAAATCCGATAACGATCCGAAAATCGATTTGACCCAATCCGAAAATTAACCGAACCGGAAATTTAACAAAAAATTATCCGAAATACTGTATCCACCGATGACCATGTATCCGATTATAATTAGAACCGATCAAATCCGAATAAAAATTTACCCGAACCGAATATGACTTGAATCCGATGTAAATCCGAAAGTAAAAATAACAGAATCGAAAAATATCCGATAAAATAATTTTATATAGATCAATATTTTCTTGACCTTTATTTGTTTAGTTTTGTCAATTTTTATATTTTCTGATTTGCTATATATTTATTATTGTCATTGAATATTGCTTACGATATTTTGTATATAATAATATTTTAATTCAATTTGCAAATAAAAATAAATAAATTCTACACATAATTAGCAAAAAAATAAATAAATAAATAAATAAATTATGCATATTCTGGGTAGAAATTAAAGTGCATTAACTTATATAGCGCTTATTGAAGCGCTGTCTAAGTGAGTACATTCACTTCCATAGCGCTTATGGAAGCGTTATATAAGTGATGTATCTAATTTTGACATATTCGGTCTTATTTAATAAATTTTGACACGTGTATTTTTTTAAAAATATTTTTTATTTTTTGAAAATTTGGAAATATCACTAAATTAGATATATCTTGACATCCGTACGGTTGGATGGTCGAGAAATAATTTAAAAAAAATAAAATCAACAATCCGTGACAAAACAATAGTTACGATTATTAGTCAATTCGGTAGTTGACTACTAAGATCTCCAACCAAATTAATATTTTATTTTTTGAAAATTTGGAAATATCACTATATTAGATATATCTTGAGATCCGTACGGTTGGATCGTCGAGAAATAATGTTTAAAAAATAGAATCAACAATCCGTAACAAAGCACTAGCTACGAGTACTAGTCAATTCGGTAGTTGACTACTAAGATCTCCAACCAAATTAATTTTTTATTTTTTGAAAATTTGGGAATGTCACTAGATTAGATATATCTTGAGATTCGTACGGTTGGATCGTCGAGAAATAATATTTAAAAAATAGAATCAACAATCCGTGACAAAACACTAGTTATGAGTACTAGTCAATTCGGTAGTTGACTACTAAGATCTCCAACCAAATTAATTTTTTATTTTTTGAAAATTTGGGAATATCATTGGATTAGGTATATCTTGAGATCCGTACGGTTGGATCATCGAGAAATAATTTTTGAAAAATAGAATCAACAATCCGTGACAAAGCACTAGTTACTAGTACTAGTCAATTCGATAGTTGACTACAAAATCTCCAACCAAATTAATTTTTAATTTTTTTTAAAAATTTGGGAATATCACTAGATTAGATATATCTTGAGATCCGTACGGTTGGATCGTCGAGAAATAATTTTTAAAAAATAGAATCAACAATCCGTGACAAAGCACTAGTTACGAGTACTAGTCAATTCGGTAGTTGATTATTAAGATCTCCAACCAAATTAATTTTTTATTTTTTGAAAATTTAGGAATTTCACTAAATTAGACATATCTTGAGATCCGTACGATTGGATCGTCGAGATATATTTTTTTTTTAAATAGAATCAACAATCCGTGACAAAGAACTAGTTACGAGTACTAGTCAATTTGGTAGTTGACTACTAAGGTCTCCAACCAAATTAATTTTTTATTTTTTGAAAATTTGGGAATATTACTAGATTGGATATATCTTGAGATCCGTACGGTTGGATCTTCGATAAATAATTTTTTTAAAATAGAAACAACAATCCGTGACAAAGCACTAGTTACGAGTATTAGTCAATTCAATAGTTGACTACTAAAATCTCGAAGCAAATTAATTTTTTATTTTTTAAAAATTTGGGAATATCACTAGATTAGATATATCTTGAGATCTGTACGGTTGGATCGTCGAGAAATAATTTTTAAAAAATAGAATCAACAATCCGTGACAAAGCACTAGTTACGAGTACTAGTCAATTCGGTAGTTGACTACTAAGATATCCAACCAAATTAATTTTTTATTTTTTGAAAATTATGATATATCACTAAATTAGATATATCTTGAGATCCGTACGGTTGGATCGTCGAGATATATTTTTTAAAACATAGAATCAACAATCTGTGACAAAACACTAGTTACGAGTACAAGTCAATTCGGTAGTTGACTACTAAGATCTCCAACCAAATTAATTTTTTATTTTTTGAAAATTGGGAATATCACTAGATTTGATATATCTTGAGATCCGTACGGTTGGACCATTGAGAAATAATTCTTAAAAATAGAATAACAATCCGTGACAAAACACTAGTTACGAGTACTAGTCAATTCGGTAGTTGACTACTAAGATCTCCAACCAAATTAATTTTTTATTTTATGAAAATTTGGGAATATTACTAGATTAGATATATCTTGAGATCCGTATGGTTGGATCATCGAGAAATAATTTTTAAAAAATAGAATAACAATCCGTGACAAAACACGAGTTACGAGTACTAGTCAATTCGGTAGTTGACTACTAAGATTTCCAACCAAATTAATTTATTTATTTTTGAAAATTTGCGAATATCACTAAATTAGATATATTTTGACATCCGACAGTTGGATCCGTCGAGAAATATTTTTTTTAAAACTAAACAAAAAGCCGTAACAAAGCACTAGTTACTAGTACTAGTCAATTTAGTTGTTCATTGCTAAGATCTCAAGACAAAATAATTTTTTGGTTTTTGGAAAATTTGGGTACATCAAAAAATTGGATATATCTCGACAATCCGATCCGAACCGAATGTTCCTACATCCAAACAAAATCCGATCCGAACAGTAAAAATCCGAAAGAGAACCGAACCCAATTTGATCCGATCTTAATCCAAAATTTATCCGATTTTAATCCGAATTTTACCCGAACCGAATCAGATCCGATCCGAACCGAACAGGCTCTAAATAGTACCTTAACCGAAAGTGGATCCGAACCGAATCAATTCCGATCCGAACCGAACAGGCTCTAAATAGTACCTTAACCGAAAGTGGATCCGATTCGAAGCAGATCCGATCCGAAACCGATCCGTTTACCCGATTTTCCAGGTCTAGATACGCTGCTGTGCTAACTGCATCTGCCCAAAAAGTCTTTGGCAACCCTGCATGCAATCTCATACTCTTGGCCCTCTCATTCAAGGTTCTATTCATGCGCTCTGGAACACCATTCTTCTGCGGTGTCTCTTGAATTGTTTTGATCATTCTAATCCCATATTCTGCGCAATAGCTTTTAAACTCATCACTACTGTACTCACCACCATTATCTGACATCAAACTCTTAATCTTCAAACCGGTCTGATTTTCAACTTCGGTCTTCCACTTCTTGAAAGTAGCAAACACATATGATTTATTCTTCAAAAAATAAACCCATACCTTTCTAGTGGAATCGTCAATGAAAGTGACATAGTAGCGAGATCCTCCCAATGACGCAACTGTTGTTGGACCATATACATCTGTATGAACTAGTTCTAGCCTCTCAGCCTTGGGTGTCCTCCCTGATTTTGCAAAAGTAACTCGTTTCTGCTTTCCAAGAACACATGGCTCACAGAACCCAACTTCCACATTTTTCAGCTCTGGAATCCTCCCCTTCGAAACTAACAGCTTCATACCCTTTTCACTCATGTGACCAAGTCTTTGGTGCCACAAAGTTGAAGACCCAATCTCATCAGCAACTGTATTTGCTTCATAGCTAGATTGTTCAACTATGTACAACGTCCCCCTTTTCTCTCCACGAGCAACAACTAGATTCCCCTTTATAACCTTCCACTGTCCGTCTCCGAAAGTAACTCGATACCCTTCCTTATCTAACTGACCCACAAATATCAACATCTTCTTCAGTCCAGGAATGTACCTTACATCTTTCAACATCCAGCTAGTCCCCAAAGAGGTCTTGAGATTAATATCTCCCATGCCCGTAATATCCAGAGTCTCATCATCAGCAAGACGGACTTTACCAAAATTTCCAAGTCTGAAATTTAACATCAAATCCTTGCAAGGGGTAGCATGGAAAGATGCACCAGAATCCATAACCCATGATTCAACCGAACATTCAACACAACAAATCAAAGCATCGTCACTCACCACCTCTTCAACTACATTAGCTGAATTATCCTCTTTCTTCTTTCCTTTAGGAGCTGCGGGAGCCGTACACTGATTTCTGAAGTGACCTTTCTTCTGACAATTCCAACAAACAATCTCCTTGCGATCTTTGGATTGTCCTCTCTTCTGTGACTTCGATCTGCTACGCCCCTGATTCTGCCCCCTATCGGACTTTCTGCCTCTACTCTCAGTACTCAACAAGGAACCTGACGACTCTCCTGAGTTTCTCCTACGAATATCTTCTCCAAGAATTGCATCTCGAACTCCATCAAAAGTCATCTTACTACTCCCAGATGAATTACAAATAGCAGTGACAAATCCTGACCAACTGTCAGGTAACGAGGATACCAACAATAAGGCTTGTACTTCATCATCGAATTTAATATCCACTGATGTCAATCTTGATAGGATAGAGTTAAATTCGTTCACATGATCAGCAACACAATCACCTTCATTCAATTTTGTGGCAAACAACAAGCGACACAAATATACCTTATTCGAAGCAGACGGCTTCTCATACATATTTGATAACGCCTTGATCAATCCATAAGTTGTCGTTTCCTTGACGATATTGTAAGCAGCGTTCTTCGCCAAAGTCAATCTGACAACACCCAGAGCCTGCCTATCCAATAGCTTCCAATCTTTTTCATCCATCTTTTCTGGCTTCTTCTCCTCCAGCGGTTCGTGTAGTTTTTTCTGATACAAATAATCTTCAATTTGCATCTTCCAAAACCCAAAATCTTTGCCATCAAATTTGTCGATCTTTACTTTTCCTTCTTCTGCCATCGCTCCCACTCGCCTGAAAACCTAGGCTCTGATACCAGTTGTTGAGTATACAACAACGAAAGCAAAACCCAAAGCGAATAAACAAGAACAAGAAAATAACGACAATCACACAAGACAAAGATTTACGTGGTTCGGAAATTCCTACTCCACAAGCCGCACTAATTTTGTATTGATCTCTCACAATTGTGTTGTGTTGTGTTATGTTACAATTACATGAGTATTTATAAGAGAAGAAACTGGGTCAACCAATCAGAGTCTAATTCTGAAATTCCCAACTCTAATCCTAACTCTAATTAGAGTCAAATTCACGAATTCCCAAGTCAAATCAGAAACCAATTCTGAAACCTAATAGACTCCACAAACCCAACACATGTTCTGTGCATTACTTTGCAGGGACTTGGGGACCATACTTTTGAGCGGAGATTACGTATTGGTGGACCACTGTTGAAGGAAAACATAGCAACTATGGTACTTGAGAGGTGAAAATAAAAGATGCTTTAAGTTTTCCTGATGCTCTAGTCATTTTTCATTGAGATGAGTTTCGTTTGCAGCCCTTTCTATGGACAAAGGCGACCATTGTTGCAGCGTGGTGCAAAACTATTGTGTGTGAGTGACTTGCTGATATTAGGAAGAGCTACCATTGAAGAGGCACGCAGCCTTTTATATTGGTTAGACTCTGAAGCAGGTTTTGGAAAAATGGGTGTGTGTGGACTTAGCATGGGTAAACTTCATTGCCGTCTAGTACATGATAAACTCTAGGAACATTAAGATCATTTGGGAACTAAAATATGGTTTACAACTTAACGTTAATTATCAATCTCAAAATGCCAAAATAGTTTTAGGTCGATAACTTTTCAAATATATTAATATAAGAACTGCAGTTTTTGTCTCTTTAATGGTATATTGCACCCCGTATATTTCATTGAGGAATCCTTTTCTGGATAAATAATAGTCGGGGTTGCTGTAGTTGCTTCAATGACCACTTTGTTCTTCCTTCACATACAACATTAGTTTTCCTTCTTCAGTTAAAGAAAGAGAAGTATGAAGTGAGATTTGTAGCATATATCATCATATGATATATTATAGGAAAACAAAATGCTCGTGATTTCAGACATGTTTTTTTTGCCAAATACTGATCCTCCAAAATGTATAGGTGGAGTACATGCTGCTATGGTTGGAGCACTGCACCCTACGCCTATTGCTACACTTCCATTTCTGTCACCACACTCTGCCATCGTTGCATTTTGCGAAGGGATATTAAAACATGGAACTGCCTCAATGACACTCGAAGAAGTGAGAGAAAGGATGCGGGCTGTTGGATGTCACACGCTTTCCAATCCCTAAAAATCCTAATTCTGTTATATTTTTTGCAGCGACTGTAAGTAATCGACTTGTCGCCATGTAATTTTCTTCATTTTCCTTTTAGTTTGAGCCATACATATGATAAATGACCCTCCATTGTAGATTATTATGTTTTACCGTCTCTGTGAAGTTACAATTGTGCGGGTTAGTGAACACCTCTAGCACAAAAACTGTCGTCCGGCAGTTGTACTCTAAGCCGTTTCCACCATAAAACTCAAGTTATCATGTCAGGCTTTAGCAACAAACTAAATTTAGTTGTCCTTTTGCAGTATTTCTCTGTAAGTGCCTGTCTAAAGAAAAAGTCTCTTGGAGTTTTTGTACACTTACATTGTACGAGTTTATTATATTGCACCATATTTTTTCTTATAGTCCTGCATATTGCAGGATGACGGGTACATCCCAAAGCATTCTGTTCTGGAGCTCCAAAAAGCTTGGCCGGGCTCAAAAGTGAGATGGGTTACAGGCGGGCATGTTTCATCCTTTCTTCTCCGCAATGATGAGTTCCGCAGGGCAATAATTGACGGGCTAGACAGATTAGAATGGAAAGAGTCTCCCTTGTGAGTTGTGACATAGACACAGAGTGTGAAGGACTGTATCATATATCTGTACTTTAGGCTGATATATATCATAGATCCCCAGGTCACATATACAGTGATTCGCAACATATTCAGTTGTATTTTGTGGTCGGTCTGGAGAAGCTTGTTGGGGAATATGGGTAATTACTTGGATTTTTCTGAAGTCGTGTGAACACTTTCAGATTGAAGTTATTTGTGGTTCACTCAAATAATTCAATCGGATAAAGTCAGAAATTTTGCAAGAAGAGAGAATGTATTTTGCTGTGAATTTCAAATGAACCTATGCAGAAAATGATCAATGCCACACCTATATATAGATGTCAACAGATGTGTCTTTTGCCAATAGACACATCTCAAGATGTGTCTTTTGCCAAAAGACACATCCCATTTCCAACAGTCATGTCCAATGCTAATAGACACATCTCAAGATGTGTCTTTTCCCAATAGACACATCTCAAGATGTGTCTTTTCCCAATAGACACATATCATTCTAGCAGATGTGTTTGATGCCAATAGACATGTCTCATAAGCAATAATTCTGAAATCATAACGAACTCGAACAGAGCATGCACTCCGCATTCTCCCGACTTGTTCGATGTAACATTACGATTACATTGATCAACTAGCCAATCCAATTACACTAAAATATCCAACAATCCTCCCCCATTTTAGCGTAATCCATGATTAACTAAACAAAATCACAACAAACAACAAACTTATGCATAAATGAAATATCGTGACGATTGAATTTCACATTAGTATATTACACATTCCAAATATTCGAATACCAAGGTGTCACTATGGATTGAACCTTGGTTATTCATAGTGAATACATGAAGATAATATACACATAAATTTACATTCTCAAATGTTCTTACTCGACACTATGTTTTACTAGCCTAGTGTCCTAATCCTTCTTAAGCATATCAAAGCCAAGTCCAAGCTTCTTGAAGCGGCTAAACTTCATGCTCAAATAGGTAGTTCTTTTATTCTCGCACCTGCATATGCAATTTTTCAAAAGAACTATTAAGAAGATAAACTTCAACCTCCTTAACTTGCAGGTCTGAACACATACCTTGGGATGATGCTTTAATGTGTTCCAATCTCTAGATGTTAAGCTTTCCACATTGAATTCAGCACCTAATGTCATATTAGATGGGAATTGGGTATCTCAACATGAGAGGTTATTCGATGGACTTTAATCCCATCCCCACAGCCGACTTGTGCACAAGATCTTTACTCAACCCTTTGGTTAGATGATCGGCTAAATTATGTTGAGTTCTTATAAACTCCACTGATATAACACCATGCGTGATAAGCTCACGAATCATGCTATGTCTAACACCTAAGTGTCTAGACTTGCCTTTGAACACTTGTCTATAAGCATTAGACAAGGCAGACTCACTATCACATCTGATAGATATGGGTGATATCGGTTTAGGCCACAATGGAATCTCATAAATCAGATTTCTTAACCATTCAGCTTCTTTACCAGCCGCTGATAATGCCACAAATTCAGATTCCATTGTTGAATCAGTAATGCAACTCTGTTTCTTTGATGCCGAAGAGATAGCACCTCCCCCAAGTAGGAATACCCATCCACTTGTGGAAGAATGATCTTCCTTATTGGAAATCCAACTTGCATCTGAATGACCTTCAATAACCGAAGGAAATCCAGTATATGTCAAACCATAATCCATGGTTCCTTTCAAGTACTTGAACACTCGGCTTAAGGCTTGCCAATGATGTGAACTTCGTTTGCTAGTATACCTACTAAGCTTTCCAACAGCATAGGCAATATCTGGCCTAGTGCTTATCATGGCATACATGAGACTACCAATAGCCCTTGAATATTCAAGTTGTGATACTGCAACACCTGTATTAGGTAGGAGTTTAATACTAGGATCAAGAGGAGTGCTAACAGGAGAACAATCCTTAAAGTTAAATCTTTTCAGAATCTTCTCAATATAATGAGATTGAGAAATTGAAATGCCATTGTTCTCACGCTTGATTCTTATACCAAGAATCACCTCAACCTCCCCCATGTCTTTCATATCAAAATTAAATGACAAGAACTTCTTGGTTTTATCCACTTGATTTTGGTCAGTACCAAAAATCAACATGTCATCCACATATAAACAAATTATAACTCCTTTACCAGAAGCATCAAATTTGCTGTATACACACTTGTTTGCTTGGTTAAGAAAATAACCGTTAGACAAGACCACAATATCAAATTTATCATGCCAATCCTTCGGTGCTTGTTTCAGACCATAAATTGATTTCTTCAATTTACATACCTTGTTTTCACAACCAGGCATAACAAACCCTTCGGGTTGTTTCATATAAATCTCTTCATCTAATTCACCATTCAAGAATGCAGTTTTCACATCCATTTGGTGAATGACAAGGTTCTGTATAGCAGCAAGTGCTATTAACAACCTAATAGTAGAGGTTCTAGCAACAGGAGCATAAGTATCAAAATAATCAATCCCTTCTTTTTGTCTAAAACCTTGGATTACCAATCTGGCTTTAAACTTATCTATGGTACCGTCCACCTTCATTTTCCTTTTGAAGATCCATCTGTTTCCCAATGCCTTACAGCCAGGGGGCAGATCACTCAATTCCCAAGTATTATTATTCATGATAGAATCCATTTCATCTTGGATAGCTTCTTTCCAGAATGCAACATCCCTAGATTTCATAGCTTCGCTAAATGTATTTGGATCCTCCTCAATAACAAAACAATATTGGTATTGATATTCAATTTCATCTCTAGAGCCTTCTACTAGATAAAGATGAAAATCATCTCCAAAAGACTTTGCTTTTCTAGCTCTAGTGTTTCTCCTTGGTTCAGACGGTCCATTAACATCTTCAGTAGAAACTGAGTTCCTACTAGAAGAATTATGAAGCATGTCCCTTGGTCTAGGTATAGATGTAAATCTGTTTTCATCAAATATAACATCCCTTGACTCGATAATCGAGTTCACAGATACATAGTCACTAGATTCTAACACATAGAATCTATATGTTACGGAATGCTCAGCATAACCAACAAATATGCAATCTATACCTCGTTCACCCAAATTTCTTCTTTTGGGTTCAGTGAGTCTTACAACTGCTCTACATCCCCAAACTCTCAGAAAACTCAATTTTGGTGACTCTTTATACCAAAGTTCATAAGGGGTAATCTTATTCCTCTTGCTAGGAATTCGATTCAATAAATAACAGGCTGTTAACATAGCCTCACCCCAAAAACCCTCACTCAATCCCGAGTAGGATAACAAGGAATTAACCATTTCTTTCAAAGTCCTATTCTTTCTCTCTGCCACACCATTTTGTTGTGGTGTATAAGGAGCCGTGGTTTGATGTATTATACCAGTAGATTGAAAATAAACCGGATCATAATACTCACCTCCTCTATCAGTACGTAGATTTTTAATCATGGTACTCTGAAGTAGCTCTACTTCTTCTTTATAAATTTTAAAGAAGTCAAGAGCTTCATCCTTAGCATGCAATAAATATACATAGCAATATCTAGTAGCATCATCAATAAAAGTAACTACATACTTTTTATTTCCTAATGATGGTGTAGAATGGAAATCACACAAATCACTATGAATTATTTCTAAAACATCAGACACCCTATTAACCTCTTTAAATGGCATTCTGGTTATCTTCGTTAACATGCATGTTTTGCATTTTTCATTATCTAAATCAATGGCAGGTATGAGACTCATTTTTGACATATCCTTTATTCTTTTGTAATGTACATGTTCTAGTCTAGCATGCCATAATTCAGATTTATTCAAATCATTGCTAGTACTAGTAGAAGCCATGCAAGCAGATTCATCAATAAATGGAGTATTTACATTCAACATAAACATACCATTACACAAATAGACAAAGCCAACAAAAGAGCCATGTTTTGACAATATATATTTGTCACTTTCATAAACTTGTTTATATCCACAATTGTTCAATACAACACCAGACAAGAGATTCTTCCGAATCCCAGGAACATACAACACTTTATTTAACAATATACATTTGCCAGAAGTAAAAACTATCTTGACATTTCCTAGTCCTTTGATCGGTTCAGTTGCAACATTTCCCATCTTTAAGATAGATCCATCTTCGATTGGTTGAAATTCTATGAACCAACGAAGATCTTTGCATACGTGACTCGTTGCTCCTGAATCAATCCACCAAGCAACATTGTCATCCTGCACATAAAATGCCTCAGATATTAGTGATACATAATTCTGTATTAAAATTTGACCTTGTTGCTTTTCTGGATCCTTGGATCCACTTGGACCAGCAATCTGCTTTTCTTGCTTGCCTTTACCAACCCGACAATCCTTCTTGAAATGTCCAGGTTTGCCACACTTCCAACATGCCATCTTAGGCCTTTTATTGGAAGAATTGTTGTTGTTTCCTTTAAACTTTCGTTTATCACCCTTGCCATTCTTAGAATTCTTGGAAGATCCACCATCTTCAACCATATTCACAGAAGAGTTACCGACTTGGTTCTTTCCCTTAGGATTATTCTCAATTTCTTGAGTCCTCAAAGCCTCTTCAATTCTGAAGTGACTTCCAAGTTGAACCAGAGTCATATCATCTTTATTATGTTTCAAGGAGTGTTTAAAATCCTTCCATGATGGTGGTAGTTTGTCTATAACACCAGAAACTGAGATAGATTCATCCATCTTCAGATTGTGTTGGGCAAACTGCCCCAGAATCCTAAACAATTCATTGTATTGTTCCATCACTGGTCTAGAATCGACCATTTTATAATTCATAAAATTACTAACCAGAAACTTCTTACTAGAAGCATCTTCTGCCATGTACTTGGATTCAAGAGAATCCCACAATTCTTTCGTTGACTCAACATTTTGGTATATATCGAAAACGGAATCAGACATACCGTTTAAGATGTGGCCACGACAGATGTAGTCATCGTTTTCCCACTTGCACCGCTTCCTAGTCTGTTCAGCGGTTTCATTTTCGATCACTTCTGGAATGGGGGTACTCAGAACATACACAACTTTCAACGTGGTCAACAGAAAATGCATCTTTTTCTGCCATCTTCTAAAATCCTGGCCCTCAAACTTGTCCAGTTTTGCAAACTTGCTTGTCATGTCTTTTGCAGATTCTGCGTTCGCCATCTTCAGAAACAAATGACTTCAATCTTTGTTGGGGAATATGGGTAATTACTTGGATTTTTCTGAAGTCGTGTGAACACTTTCAGATTGAAGTTATTTGTGGTTCACCCAAATAATTCAATCGGATAAAGTCAGAAATTCAGCAAGAAGGGAGAATGTATTTTGCTGTGAATTTCAAATGAACCTATGCAGAAATGATCAATGCCACACTTATATATAGATGTCAACATATGTGTCTTTTGCCAATAGACACATCTCAAGATGTGTCTTTTGCCAAAAGACACATCCCATTTCCAACAGTCATGTCCAATGCTAATAGACACATCTCAAGATGTGTCTTTTCCCAATAGACACATCTCATTCTAGCAGATGTGTTTGATGCCAATAGACATGTCTCATAAGCAATAATTCTGAAATCATAACGAACTCGAACAGAGCATGCACTCCGCATTCTCCCGACTTGTTCGATGTAACATTACGATTACATTGATCAACTAGCCAATCCAATTACACTAAAATATCCAACAAAGCTTTCAGATATTGCTGTACAGTAGACTGAATTGTACTCCGATAAAATGGTTGAGAATTTGTAAATATATATTGATCAGGAAAAGCTTCACAATAACGTCAATTATTTCCAAAAAAAATATTATTCGAATGATCAGCCTCTTATTTAATGGTCCACAATGTTGTGCTCTACTGTTTTAGATTTTAGATGAAAAATCCAGGAAAGAACAAGGTAGCAATGCATTAATAGGCGAATAACTTTCAAGTTTTGATAAATACCTATCTGCAGTTTCGACGACAGAGGAACAAATTAGCTTTAAAGAAGAAGATGAAGAAAAATAATGAGGAACGAAAGCATATCTCTTTATAAAAGTGATTGGAGCTTAAAAAGGAAAGCAAAAGCCGAGTACAAACTACAAATTTTCGTCTCTTCATTTGCATACATTATCACTTTCCCTGATTACAAAAATTACTACTTTAGACTACCACGTTGTTCTTTGCCACTGAAACCACAAAATTGCCTTCGCCATGGAGCATGATGATTTGTCAGTCAGCGTGAACTACTACTCCTGGTGGAACCAAGATTGTAAATTAGCAGGGGCTGAACTAGTACAAATATACTTGCCGCGGCTAATACTTTATTTTCCCCTGATTTTTTTTATAATTTTGTCAAGATTAAAATATAAAATATCGACTGTTTATTGGAGGTCGGTCAAAGCTTGATGTGGAAGCAGCCTATAGGTATCCTTGAGGTGGTTATTCCAAGTGCACAGGGACTTCTTGCAATGAAGACAGTGGACGGAAAAGGAGCCACCGATGCTTACTGTGTAGCAAAGTATGGTCAGAAATGGGTAAGAACCAGAACTATAGTCAATAGCTCTGGTCCAAAATGGAATGAACGGTACACGTGGGAGGTTTACGACCCATGCACCGTGATCACTTTAGGTGCATTTGACAATTGCCACTTGGGAGGGAATGACAGTAGCCCGGGAAAGGACTCGAGAATTGGAAAGGTAAGAATCCGATTATCAACCCTTGAAACTGACAGGATATATACACACTCTTACCCCCTTTTAGTTCTTCAACCATCCGGGGTGAAGAAGATGGGGGAACTGCAATTAGCCTTTCGGTTCACTTGCTTGTCATTAGCAAACATGATGTATCTTTATTGGCACCCCTTGTTGCCAAAAATGCATTACCTGCATCCTTTTACTGTAAGCCAATTAGATTTCTTAAGATTTCAGGCAATGAACATTGTAGCAGCTAGGCTTGGTCGAGCTGAACCTCCACTCCGAAAAGAAGTTGTTGAATACATGCTTGACATAGATTCTCACATGTGGAGCATGAGAAGAAGCAAAGCCAACTTCTTCAGGATTGTTTCACTGTTTTCTGGAGCAATATCTATAGGCAAATGGCTTGGAGAAGTTTGTCACTGGAAGAACACCATCACTTCAGTTTTAGTCCATGTCTTGTTTTTCATACTAATTTGCTTCCCGGAGTTGATTCTTCCAACAATATTTCTTTATATGTTTCTCATTGGAATATGGAACTTTTGGTTCAGGCCAAGACATCCACCACATATGGACATTAAACTTTCTTGGGCAGAAGCGGTTCATCCAGATGAACTCGATGAAGAGTTTGGCACTTTCCCTATGTCCAAGGCTCAAGATGTCACAAGCATGTGATATGACAGGCTACGGAGTGTGGCAGGGAGAATACAGACAGTAATAGGTGACATGGCAACTCAGGGTGAAAGGTTTCAGGCTTTGCTGAGCTGGAGGGATCCAAGAGCGACAAGCCTCTTTATAGTTTTCTGCCTTGTTGCTGCAGTTGTTCTTCATGCGACTCCTTCCAGAATAGTCATGTTAGGGGCAGGATTGTTTGTACTGAGACATCCGAGACTACGAAGTAAACAGCCTTCAGTTCCAAGCAATTTCTTCAAAAGATTGCCAGCTCGAGCGGACAGCATGCTGTGAGATTGTAATGATGCTCGGGCACTGTATCTAATGCCTCAGGAATCAGCATCCTATGCAAAAGCAGAGAAGTGAGATGCTTCAGAGAAACTATAATCAAATTTTGAATGCACGTGTGTTTAGTTCCTGTTTTTATTTTAATTCTTTCTGTATTCTGTTTCCGGTGAGAGGATCTTATATAATTGCTGCGAGTTTACCAGTTGAAACCTAGTTTGTTTACAGGACAATACTCCTATATGAACTGAAATTATGGACGGCGGTGCCACGGTGGGGTTGGGGAATTGCCGCCTGTTTTATTGTTTTTTTTTTTGGGAGAGACTATACAATTTTTTATTTCCTTTTTGAGAAACCATGCATATATACGTTCGAAAACTTACGTAGTTTTTTTTATTTTTTGGAGAATATCATGACACTAACACTTGCATGTCCTTTGAAAACCCTGCCCCTCGTTCCTCATTTCGGAGCAAGCAACAAGAACTTGCAACTAAAGGAAGCCGGGCCTGCCTTTTGCTGATAAACGAACTTCTATGCAATCAAATCAATCATAGGCATTTGACGACTAACAACGAATCATACATTTAGTCCAACTTACGGGCAAGTGCATATACACCACTTTCGGGAACAGATAAAAAAAAACTCACAAATAGACTAATGAAATCCCATTTTGTCAAACATTCAACAGAGAGTACATGCAGGAACCGAAAAATGACCTCAAACCTTTCATTGATGTCATGTAGCTAATAACAAATCCACTTCTAGTCGAATCACTTAACATCCGAAGGCTAATAATAAGCCTGAACTTTTGTATGAACAAGCCACATTCTCATTTGTTAACGTTAAAAACAATAACAAAATCTTGCATCTTCCATCTGTTTGGGAAGTAAAAGCATAGAGTGAGAAGAAAAATTGTGCACAACACTAAAGGGGAACGAAAGATATAAGAGGAAGAGTTCATTGCTTATAAAAATCAGTAATTTGCTCGTGAATTTGATGCACTCTGCAAATGATTCTACAATTGATGGGTTTGAACCCTCATGTGAGCTAGTAGGAATTTCAACCAAGACTGACAACTACAAGCAACAGTCACAATCAATAGTAGTACTACACAATGATAAAATGGTAGTTGATGTAACAATCCTAAATGCACCAACTGTATTACATACTTGTAGTTGTAATGTGTATTATATATATTGAGCAGTTGACTAAAAGGGGTCCTCCCAAAATCATCAGATAAGTTCAAACACCTTGAGATGGTCTTCATCTCTCAAGCCTCACATTAACTAACGGAGAATAGTGGCATAAGAAACTTGACACATCAGAACTAATATTAAACACAGCCCACATTGCAATAAAACATAATAATATCATTCAACAAATTTGAAGGTCATTTTGTAGCCAACAAGACAAAAAAGCAGATCCTCGATTTAAATTTCATAAGAGAGCATACTACTGCATGAGAACAACAGTCGTACACTGCAAAAGTAGAGTATTCACGTCCCTCTTAAAGGTTGGAACAATTAGAACACGAGTTCATGGGGTTTCATCCCTGACATAAGTGAAAACCTCGCGCTCAGGTAGGTCTTCAAGTCAGGGACACACTCGATGGATTTCAACAAAACAGCATCTACAGCTTGTTGATCCTCCTTCTTTCCTTGTGGGAGGGTCTTCTTGTCCTACAAATTCCAAAAAGCATAATGTGATAAGTAAACACTATAAAAAAGTTAGTAGTCAGGAAAATGCAGGAGACTTGCATCTTTCTCAGCTTCGAAAAACTCTCCCTCCCCTTTCTTCTTCTTCTTTTCCACCTCCTTGGCAAAGTATTTGTCATCAAACTTTTCAACATTGACCCCATCTATGTTGACTTTAGTTGAAGTACCAATCACATATGCCTGATTCACGCGCCTCAAAGGGACACCATTTATTTTAAAAGGACCTTTTACAAAAAAAAAAAAAAAAAAAAGTGTGTGAAATGTTGCAATTCAGACATGACAGGCTTGGAACATATCAATTATTGAATAACCAATGTAAAATATATATGGAATATAAATCCATATGATACCACAACATCCAGCAACCTATGATTAACCCTGAAAATGGAATATTAGTGGGCAAATAAAAACAAGGAATACTTGCATACAGAGATTTTTATAAACAATAAATGCTTGTTTAAGCATATTAGTATGTTTTTGCTACTTCCATGTAAAACATAGGTAGGGAAACCTCTTAACAGAAAAACTAATAGGTAGGCTTTTACTTTTAGTGCCTATGCAATGCACTTGTGCAAAACAGTAGCAAGAGACAAGGGAACACAACTTGCAATTTTATAAATTGAAGGTTAGGGATTTGTGAGTTTATGCAGATGCTTGTAAGGGAATACAAGGACGCGCATATTTCCATACCATTGTTTTAGATTGTGTCGATTTGTATAAGAACTTTGATGATGTGCTAGTCGATTTTGTCCATAGGTGTACGAATGGGGTAGCTCATATGCTAGCAAGGGTCACCCATTCTATGTCAGGCATCCGGATTTTATCTCTGATGGTTTGATTGTTGATTCTATTTAATGAAAGCAAGTACTTTTATTTCAAAAAAATGTTCCAAGTCCATTTAAGGATCAAATGGCCTGTTAAAAAACAAAAGAAGTTGTGTATTTATATTTTTGATTAACTACAATTTAAGATGACAATGCAACCATCCTTTCCTTATCAATAAGTATACATCAAACAGATAGAATTCATTCCTAATATGTCCTGGCTTAAACATCCGATTTGCAGAGCATTATACAGGATACATACATCATCCCTTTGAGTATTTAAAAAATGAACATTGTCATTTCATAAAATTCCAAAATGTAGTAATCTAGTAGAATTAAGCATTTAAAATACGAAGAAGAATAAGCTACATGAAACATAAATGTTCACACATATATTGTAAGAAGGATAGCGAAATAAACGATACCAGAAACGAGAAGAAGGCCAGAAGCAAGCTGCTTAAGAAACACAACTCTCTTGCCCTTAAACCTCCCAGCTAAAATAATCAAAACAGTCCCAGGTGTAATGCTCGCCCTACCAACAAAACAACCCACCAACACATTTAACATACATAATCAAAATCATCTATTAACCAAACAAAAACACCCCCCACAATATAAAATGTAAAAACAAACAACCTGAGCTTGGTGGGCTTGGGCTTGCGCTTATTAAAGCAAGGCTTCTTGACATCATCAGCTGGGTAAAACTTGGGTGGTTTCTCAACAGCAGCCTCAGATTTGGGCTGAGCATCGTGTCTTGGGAAAACGCCGCCGTGTTTAGCCTTGATTGCCCACAGACCTCTCTTGTGGTACATTTGAGACCTCGAATACTTTCCAACGCCACGAATCAATTCTGGGTTTCGGCTTCTTTTCGTTTTCGCTGCCATTTTCAAAACCAATCAATAATACACACCCACTGTGTGTGTGTGTGTTTCTTGTGTGTATATAAACCCTAATTCCCCTGTTTGTCTGTTTGATTTGTGCTGGGCTTTTCTTTTTCTAGTTTCATGATTCACAGAGTCCTTTTGGCCCACTCACTATTAACAAGCCAAAGCCTGTTGCTTCCACTAAATGGGCTCAATTAACAAAATTAAGACCCAATATTAAGACAATCCTTTTGGGCTAATGCCTCGGTTCATTTTGTATACTTTGGGCTATAAGTGAACCAATCCGAACTGAATCGAACTCTTAACTGTTCATGTATTAGATCGTTATAAATATGTCGAACTTGAACTCGAGCTCGAACTTTGATCGAACCAATATTTTTGTTTGTGTATTGACTCATTACGAAATATTTTATTCACTTAACATATCTAACAAGCTATTATTCACTAACGCCCTCATGAACATCTCATGAATATTGCTCATTATCTCGTGTTCACGAACACCTCAATTTCTTTTTCTAAACTTTTTTTAATACATTAAAATATAAAGAAAAATGGGGGATGAAACCTTGAAAACTCGAGAAATGATTCAAATTTAGACTTGTCAATGAATCAAATTTGGATCAGGTTTAGTTAATACTTAATACCAACTAATATTATAATTTACAATGTAACATATGTTATTATTTAATTACTAATAATAAAAATAATGTACAGATTTGACAAAAAATAATAATAAATAGACAAATAAACTAACATATTCCTTCGTAACATTTACTTATACAATTATTTATTAGTTATCGTGAATTCAAGAACTTCTGTGAAATTTTAATAAAATATGTTCACGAACATATATATCAAGTTTTTGCACAAACTCATTTATGAACCGTATTTATGAACATGACTCACGAACTATATTAACAAACTAGTTCACGAACCATATAATCGAACTTGTTCGCAAACTTTCGAGTCAAACTACGTCGTGTTCAAGTTCAGTTCATTTACAAGACGAACCTCAAAATAGTGTGCATATTCAACTCGTTTATAAATTGAACCGAACTCGAATCGAACTTTTATCGAATCGGACACCGAACTGTTCGTGACGTATCGACTCATTTTCATTTACAGCCCTATGTATACTTTACACATTAAAAAAAACATTACTTAAACTTGTTTGACGCTTGTCTTGAAGTACACGTAAAAATAAGTTACTCAAATAAAATAGGACGGAGAAAGTATATATCTTTCTGTTAAATATTATAAATGAAAAATCTTATATAATATGTTTTATATGTAAGAGTTTTAGCACACTCCATGTTTTTTGCTTAGATACACAATTTCGTTTTTGATCCTCATATACAAATACTTGGACTAACACATAAAACTTCAATTTTTCATTAAAATGGATAATCACTACATTGAAATGGTGTAGATGTGTTAAGGATATTCCATTTAATAGCATGAAATGGAATTAGTAATTCTTAATATTTACCAAGATTCAACTCTGATGTAACTCTGAAATTTTAAAAAATTGCAAAAATCTCAGACCACAAGGATTATAAGTGAGCTTTGGCAACGTTTACAAATTGCAAATTGCAGTTGAGATTTCATCTTTCATAGCAAACAGTCACTACATAATATAATAGTAAGGTAGCAACCCTGCTTTGTCCATTAAACACCTCAGCTTACGGTGTTCTGGTCTGGTTCAACCCATGGCAAAGATACAAACAAGTAATTCAATATGGTATGTATTTAAGCAAGTCCAGATTATCATGTAATTAATATGCTCTAGATAGCAATATACATAAAAGAGAAAAATGTTCCTACAGACACATGCATATAATAGATAGTTAACTACTTTCGATCTAGGTTGATGTACCTCATCTATCTTATCTAATACAGATCATAGCTAGGACATACAGAGGTCTAAAGAAATTATTACAACACAACATATAGCCAAGGATCAATAAACCAGCAAACACAGGAAATATCACCATCTTCTTTAGTATTTTAATCTTGACGCGGGCGTGCCACCCAAAGGGAACTGAGGGTGCGGAGACGATTGAAATACTCGGCAATTGCTAAGACGCCTTTCGCTGCTTGACGAGTTGTCAGGAGTTGATGCAATCGATGAAATGTCTGGTGCCTCAAAGTATCCGCCTGCAGATAATTTACCAATAAATCAGTTACAACTTTTCCATGACGTCATTGCTTCAAATTCAGAATTGCAAAAACCCAATTCACATTTGACTCCATAATTAGCAACTAAAATTATTGTTAAACTGATCATAAATATGAAATAGGAAGTGCAATTATGTATAGACACAAACTGTGTGAAACTGCATTTTCGAAAACTCAATCTAGTAAACCGTGTCAAATCGCATTGAAACTTGTAGAGTGTTTCTGTTTAAGGTCAAAACGGCAAGTTACAAAATGGTGCGGTCTCAAGTTCCAACACTTCGTACATTTTAAGTCAATGGTTATTGCAATCACATCATTCAGATATGGGCAGTATAATATATATTTATTTATTTGTGGGCCAACTCCTTATGTATACTAATTGTGGGCAAACACCGTATATATTATTAGTGAAAAGATGACTGTTCGCTACAATTTTTTCCTGTCACTGAAGATGGTTTACATGCATATGCAAACGGATATGCCTATAAACATTACAGACACAAATATATATGCATAGTAGAGCAGGGGGATTTTAGAAAGGAAGAGAGAGATGTACGTACCTGTCTCACAAAACCTTCAAGAGTGGAAAGCTTTCCCATGGCCAAACCCATCTGTTCCATGTAGTTGGCCATATTTGGAGGAGAAGAGAGAGAATCAGAAGCAATCACGTTCGATAAGGATTGGTTTAGAGCATCAAGACCTTGTGACAGTGCTTCCTCAGTCTCCAGTGTGGATTGCTGTAATCCATATAAAGCTATCAGCTGTTGTTCCGACAAGGGCTCAATTTGGCTTGGAATCATCTGCAGCATAACAATTCCAGACTACATAAATTAGTCTCTGTATCTAAAACATATATCATGTTTAAATTTTTTGAAAAAAACAATTAGGAGATAATTTGCCACTTTCTTGTTCTAAATTTAAATGGAATATGAACATGTTATATATTCTTCATATATCATGTTTGTATGTATACATAAATGCCTATTGTTCCCTTTACTAGCTAGCTTGTTTGACCTTGAAATTCATAACACTTCTACTATGCCACCAACTAAATGCATAATTCCCACCTCTCAACAAACTAAACCCGTGCTGAAGTAGCCTGAATATATTAATTTGGTTAAAATTTTGAATTGAAAGAGAATTGATAATTACTTATTAGCTATGTTGAAGATAGGCCTTGATGCACGTGTCTAGTGTGTATCTATATGCATATAGATTTTAACATAAAGACTACCTTAACGATGTCGGAGGGGCGGAACCCACCAATCCACATGAAGCAACGCTCCGCAGGAGTTTTCCAAGTACCAGAGAGAAGATGAAAAACATCAGTTTTCCCAATCATGCATTTGAGGTTGATGATCTCATTATAATGAGACAAGCAATTGTCCACAAAAAGCCTCAGCTCATTTTCTCCTAGATGCTGTTGCATTGCTGCTCTCAACTCACATATCAGACGCTGGTGTTCTTCAAGCCATCTCGCGTACTCCATATCAAATAATACTGCATCTAAAAATATTCTCATAATTACTTTATTCTAATTACACATTGTTAAAAAATAATAAGTCGTAAATTATTATTTATACTAATTTTATGGCTGTGTGCGGATACTGTGTGGATAATTTTACGAGTTTTAAATTTATTAAAAACTATTAGTTGAACTAATTAAGTAGCCAACCTGAGCTGAGGTTTCCTAATCCAACGGGAAGTCCATGTTCTCCTACAAGAGAACTTCCAGCAGTAGCATATCCCTGAGATCATAAATTTATAGATAATTACACACAAAAAAGATTTTTGCTTTATGAATAGAGAAGTAAAGAGCCAACTACTAGCCATTATAAAATACAAATTAAGTATAACTAAAGGTTGAAATTAACTGACTTGAGCTCTAGCTGATTTTTGTATTTGTTGCTCCAACTGACTAAGCTTCACCCTGCTGTTCTCTAGCTGCTGAATGTAAGCCTGTCGCATATTTAAATAAATCATGTTAATAATAAAATTTAGTAATTGACTTATCCAAAATAAATAGATAAACTCGTGACTAATACTTATTAGGTCTTTAAATAAGTGAATATATATACTTGCATATAAACCTAACTAACCTTTTTCCTAAGCCTGCTTTTCCTAGCTGCTTCCCGATTCTGAGCAAGTCTCCTCAATGTCTGCTTACAAAAGTAAAAATCAAACAACTTTTTGTCCATTCACAAATCATAATACACGATATATATATATATATCACACTTTTCGTATTAGAAGTTCTATGTATATCATATTAACATTAAATTGAAGACATACCTTAGCATCTGGTGTTTTAGGTCGGTCATTCTCGGGATTGGTAGCTCCCCGGCTTGAGTTTCCCTCACGCTGCAACAATCAACCGTTACAAATTAAAAACAGAAAAAAATGATTAATAAATTTTTTATACATAACAAGAAGCTATATGTGTGCATAAAAAAGATGGTAAATTATAAGTTATATAAAAGCTGTATATTTCGGTGGACGTGAGTGGTGTATGTGTATGGTGTGTAGCTGTGTGCGCCTGTACTATGTGATCAGTCTACAGTGTATATATTTAATATATATACAAACACACACACACACTACTTCTTACCTTGACACCTTTAGGCGGTGGAGGGTCACCAGAAGGAGGGACAATAACAATACTGTTTTTTTGCTCGGACGTATCAGACAACGGTCTTTTAGACCCCACGCTTCCTGGGTTAACCAAACTTATAGGAATCACCTGCCAAACATATAACAAAACCATTAAGTTTTTATTGAATCTAATCTTAGTTTGATTATACCATTATCAACTATAAGTATTAAAAAAAAAGATGATGAAGCATTGAAACATCATAACAGTCACTAACATATAGTAAGGATCAACTAATCAAGTAAGCATACCTTCGCTGATGATGATGGTTCCACATGCATCGGCTGAGATGGGAAAATGTTAAGTGTTGGAGGCCTTGCCCCAGCATTAGCTGCATATATAATGACATCAGTTAATTATCACAATCATTAAACATTTCTTAAAAAAATATTCTGTGTCTTTTTTGTAAATAATATGAGAAGCTGATGGTGTATTTGTAAATGAAAGTGAAGTGTAGGAGTTAGAATTTGGGGCACACATTTGCATCTCTTTCGCTAAAATATATGACAAACTAAAGCAATTAAAAGAGGAAAAGTTAGAAAAACCAAGAAAAGACCCCCCCCCAACATAAATATATACATACACACACACTTCGTCGTATTAGGAAATGTCTGTGAGAACGCTACTTTAATTTATGTAGGGCGGTTTTCTATAAAAGGTAGGTGGGTTTAGCAATTTAAGCTGCATTCAAGAAATTAATCGGATATAATCGGAGGGTTGATCAGAAATTTTTTAGAAAATCAATCCTTTTTATGTTTTCTTACTGTTTTTATATTAATTGAAACGGTTTTTCTAGTGTGTGCCCAAGGGCACATGCTAAGAATCTGTGCTCGCTTAGTTGTCAAATTTTGATTGGTAAAAATTTCATTAATAATGATGGACCCCCTGCACGCACAAAAATCTCCACCAATCAAAATTTTTCAACTCATCAAACACGGATTCTTAGCATATGCCCTTGGGCACACACTAAACAAACCCTAATTGAAAAGATGATTTTGCACATATTTAAAAACTGCCTACTGAACCGACTTTCAAAAAAATTGGGTGTTTAATTCTTGCCTACGCTGCTTTAAGAACACAGTGGATGCAGAAGACCCCAAAATAGTTTGGGAGAAAATCATGAGTGATCAGAGTATTTGCTAAATATGCAATAGCAAGAAAACCAAACTCACTATTCTGTTCTTGAAGTGAGGAAGATGAATTAGGGTTTTGTCCATCAAGGTATAGAAAGAGTGCTTGATCAAATTCGCCAAGATCATACGGGCCTGCTCCATCTTTATCTCTGCTTACACACACCAGAAAAAAAAAAGTTAAAAATAAATAAAAACAGCCTTATGTATGTATGGGCCATATTAACAAAGACAGCTAAATAGATAATAAAGATAGACATAATTAGTGAATCCGGTACTAATTAAAGTTACATGAAACCGGATGAAGGATTAAGGGTTGAAGATGATGAATTAGGTTGAATCATGACGCCAGAAGGGATCTGATGATGAAACTGATGACGGTCCGAGACTTGATTTTTGCTTGAATTAGACATGAAAGAGGAAGCTTCATTAGATGCAGAAAGAAGCTTGCTTTCTTGCTCAGAAGAAGCTATATTGGATTGAAGAAGGCTTCTTGGCAAACTACCCATTTTTTTAAGGAGAGAATGAAAGTAACAAGTACTATGATATATGGTAAAGATAGGTACGGGGTTTATATCTATGTGGGTGTATATATACTAATGGTTCTGAAACGGATGCATGCTGGCAGCTCTAAATGCAACCTACAGAAAATAAAAACAATAACTCTTATTTTGAAATTGAGTACTACCAAGCAGCATTAGTTAATTATAAATGGATAGATGAATCTAGACAGAGTCGGTTGCAGAACTGAACAAAGATTTTAGGTGAGAAGATAGAAATAAAAGAAAGAGGAGAGGAGAGAATTGAATGCTAAAGAAGCAAAAGACAATTTTTTCAGAAAGAAAGTTTTCTTTCTTTTCGTTTTCAATTTTTCTCTCTCTACTATTCACTACCGGACGAATTTTGCCAAACCAAAAATTCAGAAAATGCGGTGCCCTCTTTAAATTTACCTTCTTTTCTTTCTGGTCTTATCTCTTTCTCAATCCAAAAATAGATTGTAATCCGCAAAAGCAACTCAAGACCTGGAAGTATTACTGCCTAATGGAAGTCTATGGAAACTGCACTGCGGCTGCCTTGCTCTTGGTCTTTGCTTTTAAATGATAAGAATGCGCATAGCTATAATTCTTGACTCTTAGCTAGTTAGCAAACGCCTTAGAATTAAAAGCATACACACATAAAAAAACATACGTTTTTAAATTTATTTAATAAAAAAATGAAGTATAGAACATTCAGAAGTATAGCTTAATAGTTAATTCTAATAAAGATATTCCACATCTTATATATAAAAATGGTTTACAGGGTGTATTCAATTTGAAATTTAAAGGATTTTAGAAATTTAGGGGTATTCAAGTACGATTTTAGAAAGTCAATTAACATCTGATGGCATTTGATAAGGATAATAAAAAGTCTTCAGTAAGGTTTTTAAAAAGTCCTTTAAAATCTTGCGATATTCAGTGATCTTTTTTGATTATATACAATGGTGGATTTTGATGAATTGCTTAGTGATTTCAAACTTTAGAAATCCAAGGGTAAAGAGATTTTTAAGGATTTGTGAGAAACTCTACCTAGATTTATGAATTATGAGACTCAACATCAACCCTCCTAGCATTTGTGTAAAATCAAAATCAACTAAAATCTTTTAAAATTCATACATTATTAGAAATCCGTTAAAAAAATTTAAATTTAAAACTGAATACACCCCCTAAGACAATACATTTTAGTATTATGAAAATACATGTGAATTTTTTAGCATAATTAAAATGAATGAAAAGAAATTGCGTCAAAATGCAATTACCTATATACTTTGTACATGTACAAATAAATACTTGAATTTTGGTGCTTTTATAATATATATTTTTCTAGTTAAGCAACAATACAACTTTGTATGTCTTATCAATCATAAAATTTAATAATTTATAATGCCTAAATCGATACCATTGTTGTGTCTTAAAATTTTCTCCCGCAAAAGATCTACTTCATATATAACAAAATATCTTCAATTTTAATTTTTCCGTTAAGTTATAATAACGTTTTGTGTGTATTGGTATATTTATAAAAAGTGTCAACAAATTTTATGTTATAACTTTTCATTTTCATAATTACTTCCAATTATTTGACACATAGGTCGTTAATCGCACTTAGGTGGCACTTGTATAAGAATCGAACATTTAGATGTAGAATTTCATAATGATGATGTGGGCTCGTTGAAACATACATTTATTATGTTGATATCTATCTAGATTTATATCTGTTATCGACTATCAAGCTGTAAATTTAGTTATAGTTATTAAATTACCATATTATATTGGTAAGTATAATTGTTTTCTTATGTTGCTTTGCTTCATACACACACACACATATATATAAATTTACTTGCTACTTCATGAAGCATTTCAAAGTTTTGACCGAGACTCGTTTATACAGAATAAAAAATTCTTATGAGAGTCTTAATTTTATCTAATTTCACAATTCAATCTCAGTTTCTTATGAGGTCTGAATTGACTAGAATAATTGACAGATTACAAAAGAAAAGTCATCATGTCTATAGGTTACTTCCTGAGTTAGACTAAGTACAGCACCACCTTAATATCGAAACAACGTCCATATTTAATTCTCTAATTAAAGTATAAATATATTTGATATTCCCAAGGCAAATAAAATAGATGTCCTATTTTAAATAAGAGGATAAGTATTGGTTACGTAAGCTTGATTGCAGCCACAAGCCCTTGAATCAAATTTTACACCCATTAGATCGGTTTCCCTCGAGAGTGATCGGTTTTCCATTTTTGTTAAGTATCCCCAACGGATTCTGGTTTCATCTGCCAAGTCCTGTGTTGCAACTGATCAACCTATAGGGTTTTTAATCATCCCCTCCGGCTTCTAAGTGATCCCCTCAAATCCATTCTCCGTCAGTCCCATGTTTATCATCCCATTAAACTTTTGTTAGCTCCATTGGTCTAGGCATTTGGATCAGATTAATATCCATAAATTTGATATTGATACGCCCAAAAAATATATGTACTACTTAGTGTTCCGGGGGGAGGGGGTGTAATCACTTTTGATCGTGTAAAATTTATCATAATTTTATGATACATTGGCATTTAATGGATATTAATAGGGTTTTTACTTGTAAACAATCCTTACACAAATCCTCTCTTCACAAAGATTTCCGAGAATTACATAAATAGCGTATAATATCTAATTTATTCTCTTGTTAGGATTTTGATAGAAAATATACATATATTAGTAATTAATACTAATTTCAAATATTTTAGAGATAGATATAAAAGAACATTTGATGAAGGCCATTTGCAAATTATATTGAGACTTTTTTGTACTTTATGAATTAATACCAAAATATATATAAGAGATATTGAACTAAGACATGGTAAGAAAAAGTTTAAAAATTATATTAAATATAAGAAGAGAAAGAGCAGGAAAAAAAATGGATTCTGCAAGATTGCCATGTATCTGACAGATGACGAATATTGATGGCTGGCAAGTGACCCCACTTAGTTTTCATCATTTACATATAAGAATTAAAAGTTTTGAACATATGAAAGACAAGGGGCTAGGTTTAGAAAGAAAAGACGGCCAACTTACGAGCAAACGGATGAAGATCAATGTTGTTTTACCCAATGGATTAACTACCCCTAGAATCAAAGACACACAATTTCAGAACATTGTCAATCAACATACAAAGGCTAAAAAAGAAAAAAAAAAACCTCATTTCTTTTTAGATATGTTACGCCCCAAATTACTTTACATTTACTCTTTTAATATAAGTTTGTTATTGCAAATTTAAAAATTATTTTTAAGATATTATATGCTGATAGAATTTGTAATTCTGCCATAACAATCCCGTGTTTTAGATATGATTATATTTGAACAAATGACAACAATAACCATTGTTTGGTGCAATTGACAAAAAAACATTTTGCAAATAATGGCTAATTTTAGCCTTTGGGATGCATTTACCAACTATGAGACCATTGGTAAATGCATATCTCTGGTATGCATTTGCGCCAGTTCGAAAATGTGTATCCCATATGAAATATTAAAAGAAAATTCAAAACACAACACTCCATCTACGGATGCGTAACATAGGATACTCCATGTGCACCATGAATTGCGTATCCCATTGGTCAATGTTGGCCATCCTTTTCAAAAAAATTATTTGTATTCCTTTTTGTGTTAAATAGAGTCTGAAAATGGGCTTGAATTGTCCTTGACCAATTAAACTTTATATCTCATTATTTTAGGGAGGATTTGTGGATTAACTTAATATGTTGAGAATTGAGATACCTGGGAATCTAGAGTTTTACTTAATTTTGATGTTATATATTGTTTGTAAGATATCAAAATTTATTATAAGAACTCAATGCATTCGAACCAACTCTCAACCCAAAAAACGGCAACGTTATTTTACTTTGTCAAAAAAAAAAAGGAAGAAGAAGAAAACTCTCGACCCAAAAGGAAATCATACATTTGATTACCAACACTTTATAATTTGGAGCAGGGAATTAAAAGTTTTTAATTATTATAATATTTACTACAAAAATTCGCATGTGAGATATGAGCATCTCCCTTTGTTAGTGCGGATTTATATAGTATTTTGGATAATTACAATGTTTTTGGCCAAGGACTCCTTCCATTTTGGTGTTGAATATCTATAACAATCTGTCGTTTCCAGATTGTAAGGGGTCAAATACACGTGAATGCATTCTATTTATAATTTTTTATTATCCAGTACTTAAGATGCGTGCAGGGGGGGGGGAGCAAATTAAAAGCTTTAAAGCAATATAAAAATTATAGCAGGTAGAATCTAACAAGTCATAACAGCTAGTCATTTAAAAAGGGGTTATATCCAACTAGAATGGAAGTGATAAGACAGAAGGTATACCTGATGATGGTAAGCAACAAGAGGAAATATAACATCCATCATCCCAAGAATAATGAGATACTTGGGTGGCATCCTGAATAGCAAATAAAACTCTCAAGTGCATTGATTAGTCAGAGACAAAAGGGGTAATAGGGAGTAGTAGTGTATAGTTTGTAGAGATGGAAGAATATGATTTGTGCATAAAAATAGATAGTTGTTCCATAGATATATAAATGATGATAGAGGATAACATATACTACATGATGATAATACATCACTGTTTACACATTGATAATTATGGTAATAAACAAGAGGAAGAAGAAGCATATAATATAATTAAATAAATTAGAGAGAGAGAGAGAGAGAGGGGAGAGAGATAGAGAGAGAGAGGGGGGAGGGAGGGAGAGAGGGAGGGAGAGAGAGAGAGAGAGAGAGAGAGAGAGAGAGAGAGAGAGAGAGAGAGAGAGAGAGAGAGAGAGAGAGAGAGAGAGAGAGAGAGAGATGATACACCTGAAAGGAGGAAAGGCCTAATAGGTTGTTGTGATTGTATGTATTTGTATGTATAGGAGGAGAAGGCAGGAACATAAATTGAGCATCTCTGAACCCTAATTTGGAAATGTATGTATGTACAATCGGCGCCTGAGAGAGAGAGAGATGATACACCTGAAAGGAGGAAAGGCCTAATAGGTTGTTGTGATTGTATGTATTTGTATGTATAAGAGGAGAAGGCAGGAACATAAATTGAGCATCTCTGAACCCTAATTTGGAAATGTATGTATGTACAATCGGCGCCTGGAGCTATTATTCCCCCCTCTTCATCATCCTTCCTGCTGTAGATTTAAACCTGGACCTCACTAATTACCCATTCGCTTTTCTTATTTTAATTACACCTACGCACTTAACACTAATATCGATTCACCTACGGGTGTTTTTCGTAATGTTACATACTTTAAATTTAATTGGACCGCAGGGCTAATTAATAAATTTTGTTGTTTTTCGTAATGTTACATACTTTAAATTTAATTGGACCGTATGGCTAATTAATAAATTCTGTTTTTACTAAAATGTCCACACCATATTTGTATATAAATTTCATGTATCTTATAAAATTTATCTGAGATACATCTCATGCTCCCCAATCTCTTTAAAATAAAAAGAATGCCTTAAATACCCAATTTTTGAGTACCCACTTACCAAAATATCCACATTTCAAAACACCGTCCCCACTTACCAAAATACCCACATTTCAAAACACCGTCCGGATTACCCACGGGATACGCCGTTCCCAGGGGCGTATCCCAAGTACTGTAGCGCTCAGAAAACACAACACTTCTCCGTCTCCTCGAGAGCTCCAATCGCCCGCGATTCATCGTCGGCTTGTCGATTGAGCATCTTAGAATGATCGTCCACCTACCACAGAAACGCAAACTGACCACAAGATCGTCCCCTATCTCCTCCCAGTCTCCTTTTACCTCCTCCGGCCTCGTAGGGACGAGTATGAAGCTCGTCGGAGTGTTCGACGTCGACGGAATCACCAAAATGGGCGTTTCAAATCCAGTATTAGAAATGTTATGAAAGTGCTATGGACTTGTAGAGGATCGAATGATGATTCGATTGGTGTAGTGGATGTGTCTGGAAAATGTCTGGATGGTCATGGACGAGAGACTCGTCAGAAATTGTTAAAATCGCCTGGAAATCGCGACTGTTGGGGGAGACGATGCTGGCGTGACATACGCCTGTGGGAGCAGCATATCTTCGGACACGCATATCAAATTGGGGTATCTGGTGGCGTCTACGCCCATTCCAGAGTAGCAACCTTCACTTGCGCCTATGTGCGCCTATGTTAACAGTGTATCACCACACACGACCATGTGGTGGGCATTTCCGACGGTACTTCCGAGATCTAGACATTTTGGTGAGAGGAAGTAAAAATGTGGGTATTTAGGGCACTCACCCTTTAAAATAACTCTATTTTTTTTAGGTGAAAGATTTGATTTAATTTGCTTATTTTTTTTCTTTTCTAATAATTAGACCGTCTTCAATTTCAGTGTTGGCAAAAACTTAAAAGACAATGATTTTTTTTTTATTTATACGTTGGTTAAATTCGAGAACACCGTGCGTGCATCTTGAGAAAACATTTTTCGTACCATAAAAAATGAAGTAGATATGAAAAGACTTTTAAACCTGGAAAAAAATTGTCGATATTTGTACCCCTTATTATTATATGGAAAATGCTAATCATGCTTCTAAGAAATATGGTTAAACATTAAATATTATCACATTTTCAACATTTATTCTTAGTTATTTAATTAATTTTTGGTTTTTCAATACTTTTTTATAACATTAATTTAATTTTCCGAGTAACAATAGCGGACCTCCCTGCATTCACATTAATTTCTGCCTATAAAAAAATCTCAAATTACTAAATAATCATATTGATGTATTAAATACAAAACTAATGTATTAAATATATTTAACCACCACCCTCGTAGCCTAAGGATTATGTTTAGCGTTACCCTTATATACTAAGAGCCGGACTCCGACCAATCTTGACAATTTTTTGTCATAAACTACGAGTTAGGTGTGAGCTTTGGTCGTCTTTGGTTTGAAGAAAGTCAAGGTTCGCGGTCTTAAAAAATCTCCAAATTTAATTTAAAAAGAAGCCAACATCAAAAAAGTACAGTAATTTTCTTCAACTTCACCAAACTCATATGTAAGAGCACCAACTGCTTTAAAATCATGTTTTCTTCTGACAAATGTGCTAGCGTATCCAAGAATCAAATCAGGTTTTCAAAATATTTATTAACATATTAACCATCATCTACTTGACTGCAGAGATAATCAAAACAAATTAATTAAAACCAAAAGAAAAAAAACTGCAATATCAAATCAAAATGGCGTGCTTGCTGCGGACTTCGACTTCTGAACTGTCTAAATAAACGCATAAAATGAATCATAAACCAACTATTAGTTTCACGACACTATCTTACACAGCATAAAAGGACCGAACAGCTTAAACACCAAAAGAAATGACAGCTAATGGCTGCTCATAGCATACAATCAGTTCTTGCTGGCAATCTCCTGAAGAAATTGAGCGGGACGGAAGGAAGCTTGTGACGGAACCTTGGGTGTCTTAGCACATAGAATCCTGTAATAAGGGCCACAACTTGGAAAGGAGTCACATAAAGAACAATAGCTGCAACCAAGCAGAAAATTACGAAGAGTGCCGTAGCTCTAGGATCTCTCCAGCTCAACAAAGATTGCAGCCTCTCCCCTTGAGTTGCCAAGTCTCCTACCACAGTCTGTATTCTCCCAGCAATACTTCTCAGCCGATCATATCTCATCCTAACAACGTCAGCAGGACGTGAAGTTGGGAAAGTATCGAATTCCTCGTCCAGTTCGTCAGGATGTGCATTATCAGCACAAGAGAGGCGAGTATCCATGTGAGGAGGATGCCTTGGCCTCCATCTATAGTACCAAACTCCAATTAGGAAGAGGTAAAGGAAAATGGTTGGTAGGATAAGTTCTGGATATAGTACCAGTATTAAGAATAGAATGTGTATAAGAACAGTAGTTATGGGATTTTTCCAGTTGCAAATCTGATCAAACCATTTGCCAACAGCAATCAGTCCACTGAAAACAGCCATAATTCTAAAAAAATTAGCTTTACTTCTTCTCATACTCCACATGTGAGATCCAACATCAAGCATATACTCCACCACCTCTTTTCTCAGAGGTGGCTCAGCACGACTAAGCCTCACGGAGACGATCTGAGTGGCCTGGTGCCTCAAACTATCGAGCTGACTAACAGTTAATGGATTAACGTAATGCATCTTGGGCAACAGAGGTTGCGAGTACATGTTCATCATATTCAGCAAAGAAGAGCATGTAAATCTCACAGCCAAATGAATTTCACCCATTTTCTTAACACCACTTGGATGCAAAACCAAAAGCGGATATGAATGTGTGTAAACCCTATCTGTTTCAAGAGTAGAAAGGCGGATCCGGACCTTTCCAATCCGTGAATCCCTTGCTCCACCAGCCTTATCCCCACCATGCAGATGACAGTTATCAAACACTCCAACAGTTATAACAGTGCACGGATCAAAAACTTCCCAGGTGTACTGCTCATTCCATTTCGGAGCAGCACTATCTATGATTGTCCGTGTCCGGACCCACTTCTGACCATACTTGGCAACACAGTAAGCATCAGTTGTTGCCCTTCCATCTTTTGTCTTCATCGGTGATAAACCCTGAGCATTCAGAATTCCCACCTCAAGAACTCCAATGCTGGACTTCCACAACTGTTTTGCAGTCGGTCTCAGATCACTGCTGTAATGCGTAGATTCGTCCAAAACATGATAACCACCTTCCAGACAAATTCTCATATGAATCCTACTTGAAAATTTAATCTCCTTCTTCTTATCTCCCTCGGTGATAATGACATGCTTCTCAAGTGTGTACCACTTAGTATGCAGGGGTTTATGATCTAACCTCCTGTCCACGTACTGCAAGGGGATAGCACACCGTCCCAAAACTTCATCCTTGTTTGGGGCAATTCTGTCTTCCACACTCAAGATTAAGGGTTCTTCAAATGGTTCTGCAGCCACAAACATCAAGTCTTCATTCCACATTGGATTAATTGACTTGCTCATAGAGCTTCTTGTTCTTAGAGCTTGATTTCCTAATATAGCCTTAACAAAAACATCCGGAAACCTCGTCTTGTCGGTGGGAATCAAATCCTGTGCTTCAATCACATTAACCCTGAGATACCAAAGCTTGGGTGAGAGATACACCTTTGAGCGAATGCTTGAAAGACTGTCAGCACCACTAACAGTCGCTGCATCTGAATGCCATGCTTCAGGAAATGCTTCGTCGGCTTGGGTGCCCCACCAAACGGCCAACATGAGCTCTCCCTTAAGTTTGTTCCCGTTTCTATCCTCCAGTCTATACCACTGTGCAGCGAGTGGACTATCAGGAGGAACCCGCTTAGGGACCTCATTGAGGTCAAACAGAACCCGGCCAATGAAATCATCCTTCAATACATCCTTGTCCTTCACAGTGGCTTCCAGCACAGAGGCCTGAATTCGATCCTTTGAGAATGCAAAAATCTGCAACCATTCAGGATTTGATCTCTTCTCAAAATGACGCGTGGTGCCCTTATAGTTTCCGAGCTTAACCTCAACATATGGGTCACAACTACCAGTAAGATCCTTGGCAGGTAAATCTTTTGCTTTCACAACTTTAACATAAAGGTACTGCATTTGCTCGACGAGGTCATAAGTACTTGTGAGCTTGTCACCAGTAGCCTTCCCACCACCAAGGTGGGGCTTGGTTTCCTTGAGCGAGAAATCTTCATGTGGAGGTCTCTGCATTTTACTTGCTTATTCTCCAAATGTTTTAAACCGCAAAACAGTGAGATAAGAGTCCAAGCTGTAGCACTGGTCAGGAAAATAGCTTGCTTCAGATATCAGTATTTCCAAATAAATAATCCTAATGTAAGCTGCATTAATGTTTAACAAACTACCTAAACATACAGAACCCTAAAGTGATAAACAATTTGAAAAAAATAAATAGGTAAGAAAAACTAAAAACAAAGATAAAAACCTAGATCTCAATTACACAAGTCATGAAAATAGCAAAAATGAACCAGTACCACACAAACTGATTCATTATATTTATTTATTTTACTTTTCAAATCAGTAGATCTGAATACTTGGACATCTATGAGAAGAACTCACCATTGCACATCTAATTTAACTTAGCAAAATGAAGGCTTCAGCAGACACAATAACAGAAACAACTTAAATATTTTTACTTATTTTTGCTTAGTCCTTTTACTAAGATTTACAACATGAACAAAAATTAAAAAAAAAACATCTATGGAAGCAAGTAAATTTATAAATGGAACAAAATCAAACACATAAAGTCCCAATATGACATAAAACATATGAATCTATGAAGATGTAAATCAGAATGCACTAACAAGATTCAAAACAAAACAGAATAAAGCTCTTTAAACAGAGAGAGAGAGAGAGAGAGAGAGAGAGAGAGAGAGAGAGAGAGAGAGAGAGGAGTATATACCTCAAGAGTATAGTGGAGAATCCATTGGAAGTGATAAGATCGAAGCAGAGAGATTACAAGTTGTGATGAAAACCAAACCTAGAGAGAGAGTTTAAAAGTTTAGAGAGAGAGAGAGAGAAAGTGAAATGAGAAGAGATACATGAGTTACAACACCGCACCGAACCTTTGTCTCTCTACAAGACAAAACATACTCTATTATTTTTTTATTACTCTTGTTTTCTCACAGTGTGTACAGATATTCTTTAGCTTTTCCTCCTGGACCCCACTCTGTTAATTGTTAGTATAATTTAACGAGTCAATTATAGTTTCAATACCCATCTTTACCCTAAATACAATTTTATATATGTGATTTAATAAATTGTACTTTGTATTCTTTAACTTTACGGTTCGTCTGGCAAATCTTAACTCAAATCTATAAGTTACTTATTTCGAAAAAAAATCATATTTACATACTTTTTTTAGAGAA
The DNA here is from genome assembly GCA_036435485.1 of Saposhnikovia divaricata. Taxonomy (NCBI): domain Eukaryota; kingdom Viridiplantae; phylum Streptophyta; class Magnoliopsida; order Apiales; family Apiaceae; genus Saposhnikovia; species Saposhnikovia divaricata. Next base: position 206,155,434 of record CM071601.1, on the reverse strand, counting down.
AAATATTAATGGGGAGTTTAATATTCGTTATCTTGCAAAAATAAGCTACTTATTTCAGGAAAAAAGTACATATTTACGTACTTTTTTCCAGAATAAGTAACTTATTTATGAGAAATAATTTCGAAACGGGGCCATTATAACAAGTCAAATTATAACCTTTCATAATATTTTTATTAAAATAAAATATTAATTTTAATAAATAAATGGAAAATTGTGGTATAAAATTATTACAAAGATTACACATAAATCCATATTTAGACATGTTATTAATTTAATATCATAAAATTTAGATATTGTAATTTAATATTACTAGCTTAAAACCCGTGCATTGCACGGATGTTCATAATAGAAACTTTTGTTTAATTGGAATTAAAAAATTTAATACATGAATTTTGTTGGCTTAAAATTTTAAATGATATGATTGTTTGCACTAAATTCACGCAAGTGTACGTGGTCACAAGTAATATAAATAAAAATCAAATTCGTTCCAAAAAGATCTGGTTTAGGTTTCAATTCAGTAGATGTACCTATACAACAATGTATGGTTTTAACTCACTCATAAGACAAATAACAATTAGGGGTTTTTTATTATCTAAATTAAACTAAGATGCAAATTACTAAACTAAGAATTAACTAATTATTAAATTCGGATTACTTATATGAGAATAAACATGGGATCCTAACTTCATTAACTATTTTGCTTATAGATGATGTTTTTAATCAATGCATGTGATGGTTTTGATATATGATCAGACAACACGAAACAAGTATAGGTTACCTCTCGGTATACAAACACCAAACTACTCACACATCCACAAAAGAGATAGAAAATGGGTAGACACTAATTATGTTTAGACCCTATACCTCTATACAATTTGAAAACATAACGGTTTAAGCTCAAGTCATCCATATTGATCACATAGAGCAGCATAATATATCTCTATTTATGCTACAAATCATGATGGCAAAGCATACATAATCCTATGCTAGCATGGCAAGTTCTAAATCTCAAGATCCACTCTCATTTCGCAAGAGATTAACAAATTAGATGTTAGCTACGCATCTAAACACATGAATCACAACCATACAAGGATATCAAAAATTCATCACACACAAATATTTTAAGCAATCAAACTACTAAGCTACGTAGATAAATCTGTTAGGTCCGATAAGATTGTAGAAGGGGGGGTTGAATACAATCTTTACCTTTTTATCGAAATTTGTCCTTTAAATTAAATTTGATAAAGACAAATTTATCTGCGGAAATATTTAACACAATTTTTCAAGTTGAATATAACTGTATATTAACTTGATGTGGTGTTACAAAATCAGTATAACAACTTATCAAGATGTTAATAACTAATTAGAAAATTCGACATGAACTTTTCTAATTTAGTTAATAATAATCAAGATAAGAACTAGGAAACTTAATTCGCTAGTAGTACAAGAATCACAAATAAACAAGTTCTATCGGATAGAATATCACAAAGATGAAGAACTTGAATTTCTGGGAATTGTTTAAGCTTTGGTGTTCTTGAGAGAGAGAAATCTGTTCTTGATGAAATGTTTCTGCTGTGTTTTCTCCGTTATGACTTAATCTGGTCTGTTCTGATCTTTAATATCAACAACAGGTCTTGCTGGCTTTCTATAGGATATTTAAATGCTCCAGCATGACTTAAACAGCTTCCAAGACTTGATTTTCCTTCATTAAGACTTACACAAACCTCCATTATGACCTAAAATGTGTCGGTAAGACTTACCAGAATTTCGGTAAGACTTATAACAGCTGGCAGAGGTCGGTAGGACTTAAATCAGGTCGGTAAGACTTAATCCTGAAAAGGCTTATGTCGGTAAGACTTAAATTAAGTCTTACCGAATTTTACCTCCTTCAAGACTTAACCAACTTTCTTTCTTTAAGTCTTATTGATCCATTTAATTAGTTAATGTTTTAACTAATTCATATTTAATTGATACAATAATTAATTTAATTAATAAATTAATTCTAACAGAATTAATTCATTTAATTAAATCAACTAAATTAATTTATATCAATTATAAATGAATTTAATTAAATCAATAAATAATTAATTTAATTCTTACAAACCACTAAAGGTAGTAAAGAATTACCACTGATTTGTGTTGACGTTCGATGTACTGTCTGGTTCATGAACGACTAACATCAATGATGCTTCTTCACCTTTGACTTTAGGTTGTGGTTTATTTCTTCTCTCAATTCTCTTGTACTGTAACTGATCTTCAAACTATCACTCGAAAATCTCTGTCACTGTTCAAATGAATCCATTAACTTCAATGCTGTACTGGGGCTTGATCAGATAACTGAATCGTCTTCCAGTGTATGACATCAAAACTATAGATTGACTTTTCTTCTTTCTTCTGACAGATAATACTTCTTGAGATTCTTGTGACAGTTCATATGTATATTTACTTATTACAATTTGGTTTAAGTTGATTAGGATCCTCTAACTACAAATAGGTTGAGTCATATGCCTTTCAATCTCCCCCTATTTGTTTGTTAGACAATAACAAGCAAATTCCTAGAGGATACCTCAACTAATCCAACTTAACCAAATGAAAGATAAAACTTTAAATACTAAGTAAATATAAAAAAAAACGTTCTGGTTTATATTTAACATTTGCCAGATTCAAACATGAAAGATAAATACAAGATAGATGATCCTCTAGACTGATCATATGATATAAATTCCTATCAAGATTTATCTAGGCTCCAAAGATATAACATGTAGAGCAATTCTTTATCTTCAATTGTCTTCCCTTCTGAATTCTCTTTCTTCTGGCTTATCTGTGACTTGAAGTTTCATATGTAGATCAGAATCAACAAGACGTTCTCTTCTAGATGACAATCCTTGAGGTAAGACTAAAGGAATTCCAAGCTTCTTTCTCAGTTCACCTTGAAATTTCTTGTAATCTTTTATGTTCGTTTGTGCATAGGAACGGATGTGATCTGCAGCTATTACCTTTTCTTCAGTCAAGTATCCATGATTTCTGAGAGCATATTCAGCATATACCAAGTGCTTTGCATGATGTTCGTATAGCTCATCTGTCTGAAGATTGATTGTGTGAAGTACCTCTCCCTTAATTAATTTTACTTGTGGAGGTTCCTTAATCACTTCAGGTCCAGCTCTTTCAGCAAATTCTTTGAACTTTTCATGTAACAATACACCTAGCTCAGAAGATATTCTTACCTTAGGCCTAAGTACCCATATCTCTGTCAGTGATCTGTCATAAAAGAACTGAATAGATACTCTGAATGTTCCAACTTTATGACAATCTACAAATATTACCAGCTCATCAGATTTGGGTTCAAATGCAGTAGTTATCCTGATGACTTCTACCTGTAAGGCCTTTATATACATTTCATGAATTGGATTTGCCAGTTTGAATTCTTCGAGAATTTGTCCAAGACGACGATCTTCATAATCAGAACTCTGAGGTGAATCAATTGCTCTTTGAGCACGTTCCCATTTGTCACCGCTCTTTAGTCTGATATATGTGTTTCTCTTCTCAACATTTATAGCATGTAGTCGTTGTAATGCTTGCTGTTCAGCTTTCTGAAGTTCTTCATTTCGTGCAATTTGCTCTAAAGATTTTTTAAGTTTTTCTTCTCTCAGTTGCAAATTAGCTTCCCTTTGAGCAAATAATTCTTCAGATTCTTTCTCAGCTTGTTGAGCTTCAAATTCAGATATCACTGGTCCTTCATCTTCCCAGTGACTAAGATCAGGTTCAGGAAGTTCTTCACCTTGATCAGGGAATTCAAGATCAGCAAAAACATCGAAGTTATCCGGTTCACCCGTGTAATAATAACCTGTGTTCTTGTCTTGAATATCTTCTTCAGTTTGTTCAACTACTTTCTTCCTCTTATCTTCACCTTGGTCAGATTTACCAGATTTATCAGATTTACCTTCTCCTCCCTCTCTTTCTTTAGATTTATCTTGTGACCCCTTTGATTTCTCCCCCTTAGTTGAGGAATCCTCTACAGACTTATCAGATGCCCCAGCTTCAGGATCCTGTTCATCATCATCACCACCCTTACTTGTAAAGAATTCAATTTCTTCATTTGTAGGTTTGCGACTTTGACTTACAAGATTAAACAAATGTCTTAACCCTTTAGCCTGGTGTGCATTTTGCTTTTCGATCTGGTCCAGACGAGAATCAGTAGATTCTTGATTGTGCAACAGTAATATCTCCAGAGTCATCAAGTGCCTTTTCATGAGAGAGTTCGAGAGATTCTATCTTCTTGGTGAAAGATGTCTTTAAGTAGTTTATGTCCTTCTTCATTACAGCAAGCTGACTGTTGACAGAGGTGGATGTAGAAGATCGCTCACCCACTTGTGCTCTAAGAATTTCTGTTTCAGCCTTGCTGACTGCAAGTTCTTTCTCTAAAGCATTTATCTTTTCTAATAATGAGAGAGTGTATGTGTCAGTGTGTGCGCTCACCAGACGTTCACTTTGAGATCCACTCACCTGAAGTGCATGTGTTTCACTCAATTTTATGGTATTCCTCACATCACTCCTCTCAGATTCCTTAGCTGCTTCCAGATTTGTACCTGCATATAAAATCACCCTAGCCTCCTCTGGGAAGGTCAGTGGTGGTGCAATGGGAGTTCGCAAATCCCTGTCCTTAATCAAATCTACTTGAACATTTGAAATTGTTGACTGAATTGCTTCAGTAGTAGATTGATCAAGTTGCCTTCCACCTTCTCCAGTCGAAACTGCGAGTGGAAAATCCCTTGTGGGAGCCAGGAGTGTTTGTCCTGGGAGGGGAGATGATGGTTCTATTAAATTTGGCTGAGAACCAAGATTTCCCTCTAAAGCCTGTGAAGACTCTTCTACCGTAACTATGGTAGGCATTGTCACATTTTCTACGTGCTCTCCTTGCAGTGTGTCCTGAGACTCATTTAAAGGTATGTCTTCCCCCATTGTGAGTAATAGAGGAGGTGTGCTTGACTCACTACAAGGTGCCATGGCCCTATGGCGAATTTCAATAGAATCATCCTGTTGAGAAGATGATTCTAGTAACTGTGTAACGGCCATATCAATTTCCATATCCTGTTGGGAGGATACAGACGGGCTTACAGTTGCCTCAGGTTGAGTTCTACTTTTCTTTTCTAGAGGCAGAGCTGTGGGTTCACTCATACTGCCACTACTGATTCGACTTCTTTTTACTTGCAATTTCTTTCTGGAGTGAAAAGATATGAGTTTTGGTGGTTGAGTGTTTGGCTCTACGACCTTGGTTAGAGGTTGTGGTACTACAGCCCCTTGGTCAGACCAACCAACCACTTGGGTTCCAGAAATAGATTGAGAAGCAATAGTTTGAGGAACAGAAGGCAATACCTGGTCAGCTGATTCCGCAACAGTCTCTGATAAGATGGGTTGATCCAATTCAGGTTCAGGGACAGATGCAGTTTCTTGCACTGGATGTTCAACAGCAAGAGCAGCTGGCTGAGGAACAATTTGCTGAGCAGGTTCAACTTGTTGATTGCCTTGATTTTCATTATCAACAAGTATGTTTTCCACTGGTGGTTCAGGGTTTTGTTTTGGTTCTTCAGGTTCTGGTACAGGTTCAATAACAGGTAGTTGTATATAGTTTGACATGTATTGGGTGACAACTACAGGTATGTTTGTGAATTTTGGCTTGTTGCTGTACTCAGTGAACAATCTGGTAGTAGGTTTACCTGACGCCAGTGACTCTCCATTCAGGAATTGGGCTTGGTTTTCTAGTTCCACAAGATGATTAAAAATCAATGATAAGAATCTTGGATAATAACATGAAACTTTATGTCCATTATCAAAATTCTTCTTTGCATTAATGATTCTTCTAACCATCGGAACACACAGTAGTCTGCCAATATTAATCCTTCGGTTGTGTGCAACTGCATATCCAATATGCTGCAAGAAGGATGGTAATACCCCGAAGTTCCCTTTTGTAGTGTTGGCAAAGACTCTACCTAGTGTGTCAAACAGATAATCCCATTCCTAAACGAAGTTCTTTTTATTCCAGACAGTTTGATCAGGACTGTCTTGATAGAATACACCATTTAAAAAATTTATCATTTCTTGATCTGATGGTAATTCTTCGAAATTATCAGTTGGAAAATTTAAGACCGTATTTATTGTATTTTCATTCACTGTGTACTGATTATCTCCTACAAAGAAGACAAAAGATCTATTATCATTAGAAATGACAGCAGTAGTACACATGATTCGCAAAGGTTCAATTTTCAGAGTAGCATCCAATCTCAAAGCATTGCGAACCAGTGAATTTTCATTTAAAAAGCGAATCCATGGTCGAAAACGTTCAACTGAACATTTTTCTGGATCAAAATAACCGATTAAATTATGTTTAATAATTTCAAATCGATCAGCCATTTTAATCAAGATTTAATTTCCTTGAAAATTTCAGATTTTACAAATTTTTAATTTAAAAATTAATTTTTCGAATTAATAATTAAATAAAAATTCGAAATAATTAAAAGTTCTTCAAAAATTCTGAAAAACTCACACAACAATCCTTGTATACACACAAACACACGTGTATTTTTGGTTTTTCAAGAATCAAGCTCAATTTTTCACAAAAACAGATCTAAGAATCGATTTTTCGAAAATGAACTCTTAAAAAACTGAACAAAATCGCGATTTTAACCACTCAAAACACAGATAATCAAGCAAGGAGTCTAGATATGTGGTTAATTCGTGATTTAGTTGAGAGAAATCGGTCGAAAATTGGGCATGAATTCGACAGATATGTGTATGTATTGTATGTATCAATATTGTTCTATAAGACTTAACTTGATAGAATATGAAATAAGACTTAAAAATAACCTAACTGTTATATATATACTAGTAGACTGATTAAGACTTAAACTAGCATTAAGACATAACTGTTAGTTATATATTTACATATGTACTTAATTCGATTATGACTTAACTTAAAACTATTAAGACATAAGTAATATGACATAACTAAGACTTGAATAAGACTTAACTAAGACTTGAATATGACTTAATATTAACAGGACTTAAAAAAAATAATTAATTAAGACTTAACTAAATACATGTGATTAAGACTTAATATATACAAGACATAACTGACTGTTATGAATAAGACTTAACTTAAAAAATTACTGAAAAGACTTAAACTAAAAACTTGAATAAGACTAAACTAATAAAATTAAGATGAATAAGACTTAACTTGAACTGACCTGCGAATATGACTTAAATTTAAAATCTCGGTAAGACTTAACCTGTTTAAGTCATACTGATTTTAAATTAAGTCATATTGACTATTTTTCCTATTTTTAAGTCATATTAACTTTAAATAAACATTAAAAACACTATATAAAATATACAATTAACTTATGAAAATAATAAAAAATATTATATAAAATTAAACAAATAATAAAAATAATTATACATACCATATGCTAACCTATTAACGAAAACAAAGCAATATTAACAGGACAAACATTACAAAACATATGATAAATTAATTATTAAAATAGAAATAAATATCTACAATTATTCTAAAAATACAGAAGTATGAAGTATTAAATAATATGAATAAACAAAGTGAAAAATAATTAAACAAACAAGAAAATCAGATGGTAAAATAATTATACAAGTGATTTCAAACAACAAATATTCACAGAATAATCACTTGTAAAATTATTAAAGATCAAATTTCAGATATTAATTACTAGGACTGTTTAACATACCCAATTCACTAACAATTCTAGTGAATGAGGATTCATTAAGCGACTTAGTAAAAATATCTGCAGTTTGATCTCCAGATCCTACAAATAGTAGTTCCACTGTACCATTCATTACATGCTCTCTTATAAAATGATACCTTATGTCAATGTGCTTTGTCCTTGAGTGCTGCACAGGATTGCTTGCGATTGTTATGGCACTTGTATTATCACATAAAATAGGAATATTTTCCAATACAATACCATAGTCCATTAATTGATTCCTTATCCATAAGATCTGAGCACAACAGCTTCCAGCAGCTATATATTCAGCTTCGGCTGTAGAGTTGGAAACTGTTTGCTGTTTCTTACTGAACCAGGATACCAACCTTCCACCTAGGTATTGACAACTCCCAGATGTACTTTTCCTGTCTACAACACTTCCTGCATAGTCAGAATCTGTATATCCAATTAAAGTAAAACCAGATTCATTAGGGTACCAGATGCCTAAATTAGGCGTACCCTTTAGATATCTTAAGATTCTTTTGACAGCAGTGAGATGGATTTCTTTAGGGTTCGCTTGGAACCTTGCACACAAGCATGTGGCAAACATTATATCTGGTCTACTAGCAGTTAGGTAAAGCAATGAACCAATCATACCTCTAAAGCCTGTGATATCTACCTTGGCAGAACTTTCACATAAACCAATTTTGACAGCTATAGTTGATGGTGTCTTTGCTGATGAGCACTCCTCCATGTGATATTTCTTGAGGAGCTCCTTGATGTACTTAGATTGACAAATAAATATTCCATCTTGTCTCTGACTTATTTGTAATCCAAGAAAGAATTTCAGTTCTCCCATCATGCTCATTTCAAACCTACCCTGCATTAACTTAGAAAACTTCTTGCACAGAAGCTCATTAGTAGACCCAAATATAATATCATCCACATAGACTTGGACTAGTATTATATCATTCTTATGTCTTTTAGTGAAGAGCATTTTGTCTATGACACCTCTTATAAAACCATTTTCTAATAGAAATTCAGAAAGAATGTCATACCATTTTCTTGGGGCTTGCTTAAGACCATAGATAGCTTTGTAAAGAAAGTAGACATAGTCCAGATGATCTTGATCTTCAAAACCAGGAGACTGTTCTACATACACTTCTTCATCTAGCTTACCATTCAGAAAGGCACTTTTGACATCCATTTGATAAACTTTGAATCTTGAATAGGATGCATATGCCAAGAATATTCTGATGGCCTCAAGTCTTGCCACTAGAGCATAGGTCTCGTCATAATCAATGCCTTCAGCTTGAGAATAACCTTTAGCTACCAGTCTTGCTTTGTTTCTTATCACAGTGCCATCTTCATCTAGTTTGTTTCTGAATACCCATCTTGTGTCCACCACTTTTCTATCTTTAGGTCTGGGTACCAGCTTCCATACTTCTAGTTGCTTAAATTGATTGAGTTCATCTTGCATAGCAATCACCCAATCAGGATCAGATAGAGCTTCTTCTACTTTCTTAGGTTCCATAACAGACAGAAACCCAGAATAATTACATTGATTCTGATAAGCTCTTCTTGTTTTCACACCAACATTTGGATCACCAAGAATCAGCTCAAAAGGATGAGCTCTATTCCAAACAGTTTGTCTGGGAAGAATTGATCTTGACGATTCGCCTTGTTCTTCAGTATGATGTTGAGTATGACTTGTTGACCCTTCATTATCTCCCCCTGAGTTGTTGCCAGTTTGACTTGTTGATGGTTCAAGAGTATCAGTGGTGTCTTGAAAATTATCATTGTTTTCACCAGCATCACCTTGATCATTACCACCAACATTTGGATTATTATTATCAGCAACAACGTCAGGTTGATTGTCATCATCTGAATCTGAGTCTGACATATCATCAAACTTAAGCTTTTCAGATGGATCTTCATTTTGGATATTTGGGAGTTTTGTGTCATCAAATGTAACATTGACACTTTCCAAAGTTTTCTGTTGATCAATAAGATACACCTTGTAGGCTCTTCTAGTATAACCAATAAATATTGCTTCATGTGCTTTTTCTTCAAATTTACCACCTTGATCATCTCCTTCTTTCAGCACAAAGCATTTTGTCCCAAATACATGGAAGTACTTGAGAGTTGGTTTCTTGTCATGTAGAGCTTCATAAGGTGTCTTCATTAAGTCTTTATTGATAAGTGTTCGATTCTGGGTATAGCATGCAGTGTTGACAGCTTCAGCCCAAAAGCTCAATGGAAGCCTTGACTCACTTAGCATTGTACGTGCAGCTTCAATCAAGGTTCTGTTCTTTCTTTCAACTACCCCATTTTGCTGAGGAGTTCTGGGAGCCGAGTACTGTCTAGTTATACCCTTTTCAATGCAAAAGTCATTCAGAACTGCATTCTTGAATTCAGTTCCGTTGTCTGACCTTATAGCTCTTACTGGACGATTAGAATCCAGCTCAATTAACTTAATGTGATCAACTACCAGTTGTGGAGTTTCATCTTTTGAGTTCAGAAATAGTACCCATGTGAATTTTGAGAAATCATCAACAATCACTAGAGCATATCTTTTCCTTGACATAGACATCACACTAACTGGACCAAACAAATCCATATGGAGAAGTTGTAATGGTTCAGTTATTGATGATATGTTAGTGCTCCTGTGAGTTGCCCTTTTTAACTTCCCTTTTTGACAAGCATCACATAGACCTTCCTGAGTAAATTCAATCGAAGGTAAACCTCTCACCAACTCTCTTTTCACTAGAGAATTCATTGTTTTGAAGTTTAGGTGAGAAAGTCTCTTGTGCCATAACCAACTTTCATCAGTGGATGCCTTTGAATAAAAACATCTAATTTCTTCTGTGCTTCCAGAGTTCATATTGGCTATCTACAAGTTTCCTTTTCTTACTCCAGTCAACTGCGGCCTTTCATTTCTCTTGTGTGATATTAGACAATTCTTCTTGTTGAAATGAACTTCATAACCTCTGTCACAGAATTGACTAATACTGAGCAAATTGTGCTCAAGGCCGTTCACAAAAGAGACATCTTCAACGATAACATTTCCAGCTTCTAATCTGCCATATCCATCAGTTTTACCTTTGCTGTTATCTCCAAAGGTAACGACTGGGCCAGCCTTCTCCACCACATCTGTCAGCAGGGCTCTATCTCCGGTCATATGCCTTGAACATCCACTGTCCAGAATCCACATGACTCGTTCAACCTGTTTCAAACCCTGCAATGACAAATTGGTTAGACTTTCTTCGGAACCCAAATTTGATTGGGTCCGGAGTACTTAAAGAATTGACCTTTATCAGGTAAAGCAACACTTTTTATCTTAACAACATTTTCTTCAGGTACTGGACATTTAACCCTGTAAACAGCTTTAACTTGTTTTGGTTTCAGTTTGGGTAACCATGTCTTTACCAAATCCTGAGAAGGACCTTTTTGAGTCCTAATCTTAGAATTAGGTGATATTACAGTCCTGGATCTAACATGTTTATTTCTGCTCATCTGCTGTCTAGGAGCATTCTTATCAACACATGCATGATTACCGTTAAAGTAAGCAGACATTATATTAAAAGCACAAGACATGCAATTAACAGCATCGCATTTCTTATGAGCAGTATCAATAACAGGAATAACATGCATGGTAGATTTGTTGTTGCATTTATTCATATTGTTACTTCTGCTACTAGTTTTCAATGAACTAGTAGACTCACCAACTCTTTCTGCTTTTACAAACACAGTCTTTCTATCTTTATCATTTTTAACAACTTGATTACTTTCTAAGACTACGCCATTATCTACATCCTCAATGCGCATCTCTTCCTTAATGATTAAAGATGATGTATCCAAAGGTTCTGCTATGGATTTCTTAAAGAGTGGGTTACTAACACTCTTAAGCACTGATGGTATACCCCTATCTACAGCACTCACACGATTAGGGGTATTAATGCTTTTCCGTCCAATAGCTTCATTATAATCAAACCCAATTCCTACAGTTTGATTAATAGCTTGTTGGTTAAACAACTCTTTAGCTATTTTACATGAATTAGAAGTAGCACTGACTCTTATTTCTAGTTCAGCTATTGTTTCACGTTGTTGAACCACTATCTCTGCTAGAGACCTCTCAAGTTCTTTTAGCATTCTTATTTCTGATTTTTGTATAACATGGCAATTTTGTACATCATGTAATTCTGATAATTGATTTCTAAGATCTGTATTTAACAAATTGATCCTTTCAATCTCTCTATTAGCATTACCCAGTGTATCAGTAAGTTGATAAATATATTGACTTTCAGTACATGATACCTCAGATGATGTACCACTGGAGTTATCAGATTTTGCCATCAGGGCAAGATTGCCATACTCTTCATCTTCAGAGTCTGTATCATCCCAACTCTTTCCAGCAGCCACATAGGCTCTACCTGTCTTCTTCTTCTCAGATCCAAAGTCTTTTCTTTGGTTTTGTTTTGGCTTCTGACATTCAGTAGCAAAATGTCCAAGTTCATTACAGTTGTAGCATCTAATTTTACTTCTTTCAACTGTTCCAGTTTTGTAACCTCCTCTGTTACTTGAGGATGAAGAACCTCCTCTCTGAAACCTGTTGTAGTTAGATTTGTACCTGAACTTGGGATTCTTCCTGAATCTGAAGTTGCTGAATTTCCTTACCAACAAAGCCATGGACTCATCTTCCAACTGATCTAGCTCTTCTAACGAATAGAAGTCTCCTTCATCTGGACTAGCATTCGTTTGACCAACTTCAACTTCCAGCTTACCACTGTCAACATTACAAGGTTGAATAACCTTATCTTCCACTTCCTGTTTGTTCTCAACAATAAGAGCTGTAGAAGTATTAGCAACTCTTCCTTTTCCATAAATCTCCTTTTGTTGAGATTGTTCCAGTTCATAGGTTTTTAAAACACCAAAGAGTCTTTCTATAGTAATTTCACTTAGATTCCTTGACTCTCTGATAGCTGTAATTCTATGTTCTAGATGAACAGGCATTGACAATAGAAATTTTCTGTTGATCTCTTTCTGAGTGTAGTACTTGCCATGCATCTGTAAATTGTTGACAAGTTTGTTATATCTTTCAAACACATCTTGAATATATTCATTGTATGCTGATCGAAAGTGTTCATACTCAGAAGTCAGAATTTCTAGTCGATTCTCCCTAACTTCCTCTGTTCCTTCATTCACAGTTTCAACGGTTTCCCACATTTGCTTTGCAGTTTTGCAGTTAATCACATGACTGTACATTACAGAGTCTAGAGAGTCTATTAAGATCAGTCTCAAATTAATGTCAAGTGCAGCTTCCTCTCTTTCAGCAAGAGTGTAATCAGAAGAGTCTTTGTATACATACCTTGCAGGGGTAATAACTATTCCATCAGTAACAACTTCAGGAATTACTCCAAAAGGTATTATTGGTCCTTCTGATAAGACTTTCATGTATTTAGGATTTGCAACCTCGAGGAACATTAACATTTTGTTCTTCCACATATCATAACTATTTTTGTCATATATGGGTATTTTCACAGTTCCAACTTTAGAAGACATGATGAAATTTTTAAGAGAGTTAAAAAATTCGGGGATGATTTTTAATCGAGTAAGATGGGATCGTTGATTTGTGTATCAATCAATCGGCTCTGATACCAATTGTTAGGTCCGATAAGATTGTAGAAGGGGGTTGAATACAATCTTTACCTTTTTATCGAAATTTGTCCTTTAAATTAAATTTGATAAAGACAAATTTATCTGCGGAAATATTTAACACAATTTTTCAAGTTGAATATAACTGTATATTAACTTGATGTGGTGTTACAAAATCAGTATAACAACTTATCAAGATGTTAATAACTAATTAGAAAATTCGACATGAACTTTTCTAATTTAGTTAATAATAATCAAGATAAGAACTAGGAAACTTAATTCGCTAGTAGTACAAGAATCACAAATAAACAAGTTCTATCGGATAGAATATCACAAAGATGAAGAACTTGAATTTCTGGGAATTGTTTAAGCTTTGGTGTTCTTGAGAGAGAGAAATCTGTTCTTGATGAAATGTTTCTGCTGTGTTTTCTCCGTTATGACTTAATCTGGTCTGTTCTGATCTTTTATATCAACAACAGGTCTTGCTGGCTTTCTGTAGGATATTTAAATGCTCCAGCATGACTTAAACAACTTCCAAGACTTGATTTTCCTTCATTAAGACTTACACAAACCTCCATTATGACCTAAAATGTGTCGGTAAGACTTACCAGAATTTCGGTAAGACTTATAACAGCTGACAGAGGTCGGTAGGACTTAAATCAGGTCGGTAAGACTTAATCCTGAAAAGGCTTATGTCAGTAAGACTTAAATTAAGTCTTACCGAATTTTACCTCCTTCAAGACTTAACCAACTTTCTTTCTTTAAGTCTTATTGATCCATTTAATTAGTTAATGTTTTAACTAATTCATATTTAATTGATACAATAATTAATTTAATTAATAAATTAATTCTAACAGAATTAATTCATTTAATTAAATCAACTAAATTAATTTATATCAATTATAAATGAATTTAATTAAATCAATAAATAATTAATTTAATTCTTACAAACCACTAAAGGTAGTAAAGAATTACCACTGATTTGTGTTGACGTTCGATGTATTGTCTGGTTCATGAACGACTAACATCAATGATGCGTCTTCACCTTTGACTTTAGGTTGTGGTTTATTTCTTCTCTCAATTCTCTTGTACTGTAACTGATCTTCAAACTATCACTCGAAAAATCTCTGTCACTGTTCAAATGAATCCATTAACTTCAATGCTGTACTGGGGCTTGATCAGATAACTGAATCGTCTTCCAGTGTATGACATCAAAACTATAGATTGACTTTTCTTCTTTCTTCTGACAGATAATACTTCTTGAGATTCCTGTGACAGTTCATATGTATATTTACTTATTACAATTTGGTTTAAGTTGATTAGGATCCTCTAACTACAAATAGGCTGAGTCATATGCCTTTCAAAATCCATTAGAATCCCATGAGAACGATTAGTTCATAATTGAACCATTCGTCACCATGGGATTTGATGAAAACATGATATTAAACAGAGTATGAATGAAAGTAGTAATATTAATAGAACAAAGAGTTGAGAAAACAAATCTATAATCCAGAATATCGCCTAAAAAAAGAGTACAAAAGATGAAGTAAATCTAGATCCGTTGCATGTCACGAGCGTTGAACCTTTCTCTCCTTTTCTCCTTTGTAATTCTATGTTATGATATAAATTACAATGTTAAGATGTGTTTATATAGGCCCTAGATATCTTGCCCAGCAAGAAAATACCCTATAATACAATTAGAATACGATTTAGGTACAAGAAACTACCTAAAATACAACTACAATTCGAATTAGGGCAAAACTGTAATTTTCCAGGATTTTTTGGCCGACCGGGCGCTGCCAGTGCTTGAACAGCGCAGCCTGCGCTTCAATTTCTGTCCTAGCCTGTTCTGGGCGCGCTGCCAGCGCTCTAGGGGCGCTGCCTGCGCTCTGGATGCTGGCAGTTTGAACTTTTCTGCTCCGTTTCTTCGTTTCTTCTTCTTTTCCTTCCGTTCTTTTTGCACCTGCTTTTCGTCTTAAATTTCCTTGACTTAGAATCTTCATGAAAGCTTAATCACAACTCCATTCTTCATTCCATTGCGCAAATCAACTCCAAAAACGACGGAAACATCAACCCTAATCGACATTTCTACAAACCTGCATACTTAAACAAGACAAATCAGAACTACAACAAACTTGAGGCCAAGTAATTCAATTTAAGCCGATATGGAACACTCCAAGTGGATATAAAATCCACTTATCACACCCCCAAACTTAAACCGATGCTTGTCCTCAAGCATAAACAACTAAAGACTAACTAACTAGTACCACTTCCGTAGGTGATCACGGTTGCATTTGGCATATGCAACAAGCCCTTTAAACCCCTAGGCAGCCCTAGTGGACGAGTAAGGTCTCGTGAGGGCCTATAGCGAATGTACCCACAAAATCCATCTAACTAACAATGCAAAAACAATGCAATACATGAATGCAACTAATATGAAAATGCAATAACCCCCTCGAACTAACCAAAACCAAGGTTGTAAAAATCGGAAATCGGACCAACTCAATTTTGGTCCAGAAAAATGAGTAATCGGAAACTCGGCGAGTACTCGGAATGAGTACTCGGACTACTAATCGGATATTGTTTTTTAACTTTTTTTTTCTCATAATTTATATGTATTTATTCTAACTTTAGTGTACATGTGTTAAACTTAAAACTTAACAATAATATTAATATTACTAATAATATTATTACAACCCTGCTAACAAGTAATAATATTAATATTACTAATAATATTTAGAGCTTTTTTTAGAAATATACTAGATTTCTGAAATTTTTGCATATTCTAATTTTAGTGTACATGTGTCCAAGTAATAATATTAATATTATTAATAATATTAAAACGTGATATAAGTGTATGTATAGAATCTTTGAGAGAGAGGACTTTTAATTGGGCCGAATCTAGATTATAACTATAGTCTATAAGTTGAGCAATAAAAATTATATTTTAATACTTAGCAAAAAAAAAAATAGTCAAACCCGAGTTTGACCCCGATTACTCGGAGTCAACCCGAGTCTTGACCGAGTTATAGCAAAAACCGGTTTTTGGTCCGATTAGTCACTACTCGGATCGGTTTAGGGGTCCAAAACGAGTACTCGGCCCGAGTTACCGATTTTTATAACCCTGACCAAAACCAACTAGCAAGCAAATATCTCAAAGAATGCAACTAAATCCAAATAGAGCTCGACTAAGTCCCCGTACTCTAACAATACATGACAGAAACGTGCGTGTGTGCGATGCTCATCAGAAATACTCCCAAAACTAGATCAAAACCATACATATTCTTCGCCAAGACAATCACAGGTTTATAAATAGAATAGACTGTAAACACTTCATAACCTAGGAACACCTCCATCCTCATCTGAGTTAGCCAGAAATCCATGCTTTATTACTAGACAACAACTACGACACATAATATACAAGCATGCTTATTTAACCGTGCAATGGATGAGACCCCAAAAGGCTTATACAATAATACCCATGTAGCGAGCGTTAGGTTGGTGGATCCCAGACTGTAAAAGCCTTAGTTCACTAGGCACAAAGTCCCCTAGAACTTAATTGCTCGAGTATTAAATAGCTCACCCTGGTTAATTTTGCATTTAACAGGCAGTTTGCACTTTTCTGCTCCGTTTCTTCGTTTCTTCTTCTTTTCCTTCCGTTCTTTTTGCACATGCTTTTGGTCTTAAATTTCCTTGACTTAGAATCTTCATGAAAGCTTAATCACAACTCCATTCTTCATTCCATTGCGCAAATCAACTCCAAAAATGACGGAAACATCAACCCTAATCAACATTTCTACAAACCTGCATACTTAAACAAAACACATCAAAACTACAACAAACTTGAGGCCAAGTAATTCAATTTAAGCCGATATGGAACGCTCCAAGTGGATATAAAATCCACTTATCAATGATCTGATAATAATTATATATTTGTTGTCCATGATATTTTTAGAAAACGATGGATTTAGTTTGAAAATATTGAAAAGATGAAATGTTTTAGTTGAAAAACGTAATCAGTTAGTTATTAGTTATTATAATATTATTATTTTATTGTATTTAAATAAAGCAGCCTTTCTTCTGAGCTTGAACAGGAATTGTAGACTTGGAGAAAAATCTTTGCATTTGAGCAGGCAATGGATTATTTTGAACAGGTAGAGGTTCACTCACAACATGTGTAGCAACAGAGGTTGTATCTACCTTTTTCCTTTTGTCTTCTTGACCCATTATACCTTTAAGCTTCAGCTTGGCATCAAGTGATGATTTTCTTGTCAATTCTCCTTCTTCTTCTTGACTACCAGCAAGATTTTCTTTAATCACTATCCCTTTTAGAACAGGCCTTGGGGCTATAGCACTTTTCTTGGCCTTTCCAGATTTCATAGCTTTCAAATGCTCTTCTTGCAAGAGTAATTCTTCAGCATGAACATCTTCTAAGGTAGCTCCCTCAACATTCTCTTCCAAGAAAATCTTAGCAGCAAGCTCTTCATCAGTTTGTGGATTGTCAGAGAATAACAAATCCTTTTGCCTTGAAGTACTCTGTACATTTGTATTCACTGCTGTACTTGATCTTGTAGACTTGCCAGCTTTCAGATTAACACCAGACTTTGATCTCAGCCACCTCTCTGAATTAGTTCCTTCATCATCAAGATCATCTTTCTTTGGCAGAGTTTGAGGCTGTTGCTTACACTTGGATCTAGCAACTCTCTCCCCCTTTTTGACATCATCAGGGATCAAGATTGAAGTAATTAACTCAAGAGAGTTGGCAATGGATTCGATCTTGTCAACTAACAAAGTCTGATTTTCTTCAACTTTGCCCAATCTTTGAATCAGAGTCTCCTGAGCCTTTGGGAAGGTTTGAAACAACCTGTTGTTGTCTCTCTGTAGACTCATCTCTCTACTTACAACTTCATTTCTCAGATCTACAATTGACTTCTGATTTTCATCAAATCTGTGATTCAAGGCCTTAACCTGAATCACGGTGCCTTGAAAGCATGTCAGAATGTCTGGATTTGAAATCTTCTTAGAATTATCCTTGAGAAAATCAACTGCTCTTCCAGTAGGAAAGATGCAGTCTTCTTTGTACCACTCTGCAGTTTGTTTTGCCAGATAATTATCTTCAATATCTCTTGCAGAAGGTCCAGCAAAGTCTGTCTTCTCCATTGTTTTCAGTCCATCAGTCTGAACTTCAACATTTTGAGCAGATCCAGCTTCTGCACGCACTTCTTCGGAGAGATCATTTTCAGAATCATCTACATCTGCAACTTAGGCAGTTTCTTCATTAAGTTCAGGAATAGGTTCTTCTTGAGCAACTTGTTCTTCTTGATTAGCAGAGTTTACCATGACATTTTCTGAAGAGAGAAATTTGGCAGGCTGATCTATTTCCTCACCATGGTCAGAGACTTGATGTGCATCAGAGAATAACTCTGTGTGAGATGCAACCTCTGTTTCTTCTAGCACCACAGTAGGTTAATCAGCAACACCAGTATCAGCAGATTTTGCAGCCATGGATGTTGGAGTAGGATCTTCAACTTCAACAGAGAATGACATAAAATTTTCATCAAACTCTTCCATTGCAGGTAACTCAGTTCTAGCATCTTTTTCAATCTGAACCTCAGCAAGTACAGGTTCATCAATTCTTAGTTCAGGTTCTGCTACAATAGGTTCTAAGATAACCCCTGTCTCAACATCAGGAGTCTCCTTAGAGATATCCTCTGGAGCTTCAATATTCACTTCTTCATCAGAATCATCAAGATTTAATCTTCTTCTTTTAACCTGAGACACTTCAACTGTCTCTTCTTCAGTAGAATCATCTAAGACAGAAGGTGATCGAGGTCTGTTTGCCCTTTCCTTTCTAATCCTTTTAGGTCTAGCAGACTCCTTTTGAACTTTAGCAGAATCTCTTTTTGCCTTGGCCAATCGATGCTGTGTATTTGCTGCTGTGTGTTTTCTTTTACCTCCATGTTTTGGTTTGGATTTGATAATAGATGGATGTTGTTCAGGTTGAGATGAAGATTGAGGTTGGGTTTGTGTTTTAGAGTTTAGAATTGGAGGTTCAGTGGTTTGAGTTTGTGGTTCAGAGTTTGTAGGTTCAAGTGCTTGTGCTTGTGGTTCCTGTGGTTGATTGAGAAAATTTCTGAGGGCAAGTGGGAAAATAAACTATGGAACTTGACCCTTGTTTGCATCTTTGTTGGTCAAGTCAGAGAATATTCTCTTATGGACTTGGAAGGGTTGGATGACATCTTCATCAGAATTTCCACATTAGGCAAACAAGCAGAGTATAAACTTTGACAAAAACGTGAGAAATAGACAGTTGTATCAGACTCTCCTAGTTTTTCACCTAGATTCATAAGAACTAGTCTAACAAAATCGAAATTACTTCCATTGAGAAGAGAATACCCGATTTGAAGACTGTCAGTGGGAATGGCATCCCAGTTGGTGATTTTCTTGCCAAAAGCTCTTGTGATGCAATCAAAGAAGAAACTTCATTCCTTCCAGAGCCCTGGCCTTTTAACATTACCAAGTTTGTCTAAAGGACCAGAAAATCTCAGCTGCTGCAACATCTCCTTCAATTCATTCTCACCAGCAACAGTGTATGAGGTGTGAGTGTCAAAACCCATAGTATCTCTAACAGTTGCTGAAGTAATCACATACTCTGTCTCCTCATAAGTACAAACAATTGATGGTTTCCCATTCTCTCCTCCATCATCATACACAGAGTTAGTCCAGAAGGCAGCAATCTGCGTAGTAGAAAGCGTTTGTGGTTCGACTAGAGCTGTTCCAATCTCTGAGTCTCTCAAAAAGTTCTGAATCAAGTGAAACGCCTCTGGAGCTTTTTCATTGTTCAAAGGAGCTGCATAATTGTTGGGAACAAACGATAATCCCTGAACAACAAAAGGGTTGGATGCCATTAGAACAGTTTAGAAATTTTGAGAAAAGAGAATGTGTAGAAAAGTGTTTGTGAAAATGTTTAAGTGAGAATAACAGAGAAATTGTGTGTAAAGTAGTGTGTTCGTGGGTGTAAAAGTGAAAAAGTGAATAATGAACCGATTTTGATTAGATCTGTAATAAAAAACCCAATCGTTTTAGACATTAAACACGCAACCAATTTCTTGTTAAGTGTGCGAGTGACACGTGTCACGTAAATATTGGAACAGCCGTTTACACGCGCAGTAATAATGGCTATTATTATTGTTATTCTCTCTCCTATTACCAATACACTTTAACTGTCTGACACCAATAAACAGTTGGCACATATCACATGCAAATTTCAAAAACTCTTTGTACTCCAAGTATATACTTTGTCTGAAATAAAATATTACCTTAGAGTACTCAACAGAATCCAACAGTGTTTACCAATTCTCCAACTTTATTACTGTAATCCTTTCAAACACTGCACAATTGTGAATATGAGTGTGTGTATAGCAGGGTTTACTAAATCAATATTTATAGCATCTAATATTTCATAAAATCCATAAAGTAAATCAGTAAACACTGGATGCACAAACTCTCATTGTAAACACTGAATGTATGTTGAATGCTAAACTCTGTAGTAAACGATTTATATACAGTAATATTTAATTAATTTATAACCCCCTATTTGTTTTTGGTTTCTCCAATAATCAGAGGTTGGAACTAGTCACCAAAAACCTATAATTTTAGCCCTTATCAGTTTGATAAGTTCCTGGATCTTCCTAGTCTTCGACTAGTCACCAAAAATTAGAGAATTTTAGCCCTTACTATATACCAGTAAGTTCCTGGGTCGTCCTAGTTACAAACATGATCTCAAAGGAGTTCTAACAGTCTATATACATAAGATTTGGGGGTATTCTAATAACAGAATCTAATTTAACAGTGTATAACTAACAGAGTTTAGAGCTCATCAACATCAGAAATTATTCATGAGAGGCAATGCACACAGTATTTACAGACTCAGAGTTTAGGATAAATAAACTAAGAGATGCTATAAATATGAAATAGTATCATGCTGTGTTAATTTTCTACACAGTCTAAGATTAGATCATGAGTAACTTAGAAGGATTCATGATTAATTACTGAGAATCATGCTTCATACAGATTTCTTCATTGGTGTTAACATTCAGACAAAAACATTATCAGAGTTTCTTAGAGTTTATCCAACATGTCAATAGTGTATGACTTACAGAGCATGCTAACAGAGTTTAACAGTTAATGAACAGAGTTTGCATAACAGAGTTTATCAACAGAGTTCACATAGCAGTTAACATACCATAGAATTATGAGCAACAAATTACATGAGTAAAATTTTGAGTCTAACCAATATCTCTAGTCAAAACCAGAGACCATTCCTAGTTCATTTACTAGCCTTGTAAATTCAGCTTCACTCAATGGCTTTGTGAAGATATCTGCAAGCTGTTGTTCTGTAGACACAAAATGAAGCTCAATATTCCCTTCCTCTACATGTTCTCTGATAAAGTGGTACCTTATGCTGATGTGCTTGGTCATTGAATGCTGTACTGGATTACCTGTCATAGCAATAACACTTTGATTATCACAGTAAATAGGTATTTTACTGTACCTCAATCCATAATCCAGCAATTGATCCTTCATCCATTGAATCTGTGCACAACAGCTACCAGCAGCAATATACTCTGCTTCAGCTGTAGATGTAGAGATTGATTTCTGTTTCTTGCTGTACCAAGAAACAAGTCTATCACCAAGAAATTGACAACTTCCACTGGTACTTTTTCTGTCTATCTTACAGCCTGCAAAGTCTGCATCAGAGTAACCAAGTAATTTGAAGTCTGATTCTCTTGGATACCACAAACCTAAAGTTATGGTGCCCTTAAGAGATTTGAAAATTCTCTTCACAGCTGTTAGATGTGGTTCTCTTGGATCTGCCTGAAATCTTGCACAAAGACATGTTGCATACATGATGTCAGGTCTGCTTGCTGTTAGATAAAGAAGAGACCCAATCATCCCTCTATAGCTTGTCATATCCACTGGTGAACCTGTGTCTTTGTCCAACTTTGTTGTTGTTGCCATGGGAGTTGTTACAGATGAACAGTCAAGCATGCCAAATTTCTTGAGAAGATTTCTGGTATATTTTGCTTGATTGATAAAGATTCCATCATCTGTTTGCTTCACCTGTAGGCCTAGAAAATAACTAAGCTCTCCCATCATGCTCATTTGATATCTGGACTGCATGAACTTGGCAAACTTCTTACAAAGTTTATCATTAGTAGACCCAAAGATTATGTCATCTACATATATTTGAACTAATAACAGATCACTACCAAGTTTGAAGTAGAACAAGGTTTTATCAATTGTACCTCTGTTGAACCCACTTTCCAAAAGAAATTGAGCCAAAGTCTCATACCATGCTCTTGGTGCCTGCTTAAGTCCATAGAATGCCTTGTCAAGCCTGTAGACATAATCTGGATACTTGGGATCTACAAATCCTGGTGGTTGTTCAACAAACATTTCTTCTTCAAGTTTTCCATTCAGAAAAGCACTTTTCACATCCATCTGAAAAACCTTGAATTTCTTGTGAGAAGTATATGCTAGAAAGATTCTTATTGCCTCTAACCTTGCAACTGGAGCAAAATTTTCATCATAGTCTATGCCTTCTTGCTGTGAATAGCCTTTGGCCACAAGTCTGGCCTTGTTTCTTGTAACAACCCCATCATTGTCAGTTTTGTTTCTGAAAACCCATCTAGTACCAACAACAGATCTATTCTTTGGTCTAGGTACAAGGGTCCATACTTCATTCCTCTCAAATTCATTTAACTCCTCCTGCATTGCTGTTATCCAATCAGCATCTTGAAGAGCTTCTTCTACCTTCTATGGTTCATTCTTAGACAAGAATGCATGAAACAGACATTAATTTGTTGTAGCACTCCTTGTCCTTACTGTTGCATCTGGATATCCAATAATTAAATCAGGTGTATGAGATTTTGTCCATTTCCTAGCAGAAGGTAAATGGCTTCTATTAGTATTTGATCCTCCCCCTTGATCCATATTCTCCTGATTTTCTTGTTATCTCTCTTCATTTTCTGAGGCTCCCCCTGAATTTGACTGCCCAGAGTTTGAACTGACAGATTTTGCACTTTCAGAGTTTGAGTCATCAGAGTTTGATTCAGATTTTTCAGTTGACTCACTATCAGAATTTGAGTCATCATTTTGATCATGCTCCCCCTCAACTGGTTCTCCCCTTTGTTCTGGCTGAGAAGTTTCTTCAGTGTTTACCAGTAGAGGTTCAGAGTATGCTTCAACAGAGTTTGTTGGACTGGTTTCATCAGAGATTAGATCTTCATTTTCGAAGTGCAACTGATCATGTTCATCAACATCTTCAAGTCCAGTTATTTTCTTGTCATCAAATGACACATGAATAGATTCCATAATCACCTTTGTTCTCAGATTATAAACTCTGAATGCCTTGGTTGACACTGGATAGCCAACAAAAATTCCTTCATCTGCTTTCAACTCAAATTTGGTCAACTGTTCAGGATGAGTTTTCAACACAAGGCATTTGCACCCAAAAATATGAAAATATTTCAGGTTTGGCTTCTTTTCCCTCACCATCTCATATGGTGTTTTTCCATGCTTGTTGATTAGTGTGGCATTTTGAGTAAAACAAGCTGTTTGAACTGCTTCTGCCCATAAATAGGTTGGCAATTTTGCTTCATCAAGCATAGTTCTTGTAGCTTCTATCAAAGTTCTGTTCTTCCTCTCAACTACACCATTCTGCTGTGGAGTGCCAGGTGTAGAAAACTCTTGTTTGACTCCCCTGTTTTTGCAAAATTCTTCCATTGGTGCATTCCTGAATTCAGTTCCATTATCACTTCTGATTATCTTCACTTGATTCTTTGATCCTTTGTCCAGCAACATTATATGCTCCATCAGAGTTAATGCAGTTTCATCCTTCTTTGCTAGAAAATACATCCAGGTATATCTGGTGTGTTCATCAACTATGACTAGAGCATATTTCTTTCTTCCAATTGACAAGACATTCACTGGTCCAAAGAGATCAACATGTAGAAGATGATAAGGATCAACAATTGAAGATTCAGACTTGCTCTTGAAAGATGACTTCCTTTGTTTGTCCTTTTGACAGGAATCACACAGGCCATCAACATTTAATAAAGACTTTGGAAGTCCTCTTACAAGATCCTTTCTTATCAACTCATTGATGTTGTTCAGATTAAGATGAGAGAGTTTCTTATGCCACTTTCAACTCTCTTCACTAGACATTCTTGTGGACAGGCACATAGATTTTCCATCAGAGTTTGCCAATAATTTTGCTTCATAGATATTATTGTGCCTGTGTCCAACTAGAACAACTTCTCCTGTAGATTTACTGATGATTTCACAGTATTCAGGCTGAAAATCTACATGATATCCTCTGTCACAGATTTGACTCACAGATAGCAGATCATGTTTGAGTCCTGGAACTAGAGCTACATCTGTGATGATGACACTTCTAAGATTGATATTGCCATATCCCAGAGTACGTCCTATGTTGCCATATCCATAGGGAACTTTTGGGCCAGCCTTCTCCACATACTCTGATAGCAGGGCTTTATTTCCTGTCATGTGTCCTGAACATCCAATGTCCACGACTAGGATACTCTCCCTGATGCCCTGCAATCACAAACAATTACTGAAGATTAGATTTAAGGATCCAGACTTGCTTGGATCCTTTGGCTTTCTTAATTTTGTTAGCTTTAGCAGCGGAATTTTCATTAACAGAGTTTAAGCTAACATTTTCAGAGTTTACACCTGCAGAATTAACTTTAACCCATTTCAAATTAGGTTTCAGTTCATAGTAGTTGTGATAAACAGCATGATAATTTCTGCAAGTGTAAATTGAATGCCAAGTACTTCCATAGTGTTTGCACAAAGTCTGTGGTCTAGGTTTGACATTATTCTTTTTAACTCCAGACTTGGAGGGTAAAGAATTAATGTCTTTATTCTTCCTGCAGAAACTAACAAGATGATTAGTACTACCACAGTTATGACATGTTTTTCTAGGTGCAAATGTAGCAAACATTGGCTTCTTTTCTGATGTAATGCCTACTTTACCATTTCTGTTCTTCCTAGGCATTTTCTGTTTCTTGACAGATTTTAACTCTTTAAGCTTATGCTTAAGTTGTTTATCTGTCATTGAACCAATATTAACCTGTTTAACACTAGTTTTTACTGGTTCTTTCTTAAAAGTTTCTTTTTCAGCTTCAGACTTAGATTCATTTATTCCATGAACAAATTTTGTAGATGGGAGATGTGTTCTTATTTTGACTTTGTTTTGAAACCTAAGTTCATCTCCCTCACAGTAACCTAAACCAACTGTGTCTGACTGAAAAATCTCTTGAGTGTCTTTTCCAGAATGAGTACAAGTTTTAATTATGTGATTTGCCTTCTCCAACTCAGATTCAAGTTGCTTATATTTTCCTAGCAAATCCTGTTCTAGATAAACAGCATCATCTCTTTCTTTCTGAACTTGTTGCATGTTTTCAAGTTTCTCTTCAACAATTTTATTTCTTAATTTAAGTTCAGAATTTTCAGATTTGATTCTCTCATTCTCTAAAGTCTGATACCTATAACTGATATGCAAAGCCTTAAGATAAATTCTCAATTCAGTTATATCATCAGTATTATAAGCATAGGTAGTTAGAGGTACCTTGTTTTCAGAATCTTCAGCTTCATCAACAGTAGTAGCCATGAGAGCATAGTTCACATCCTCATCTGAGTCAGAGGTGTCTGCCCAATCTCTGCCTTTAGTAAAGAGTGCCTTCTTAGTTTTACCCTTCTTGCACTCAGGAGCATAGTGGCCCATCTCCTTACACTTGTAGCATTGAATCTCAGACTTGTCTCTCTTCCCGGATTTGGTATCCTTTCTCTCAGATTTGCTGAAATTCTTCCTGTCAGACTTTGAGTCATTCTTGGAGAATCTCTTTCCCTTCTTGAAGTTTTTGAATCCCATCTTCTTGAAGGTCTTTACCATCAAAGCAGCCATTTGCATCATTTCCTCATCATCTTCAGAATTAGATGATCCATCTGTGTTTGAGTCAACATCAGAGTTTGATGACTCACTTTCAGAATGAATGACCAAAGCTTTTCCTTTTGCTTTCTTCCTTGATGCTTCCTTCTTTGAGGGTTTTTCTTCAACTCTTAGAGCAACAGACTTTGACTTCCTGCCTGATCTTCTGCTTCTCTGTTCCATTTCCAGTTCATGAGTCTTGAGCAACCCATAGATCTCATCAATATCAGTGTCAGCCAGATCATAGTTGTCTCTAATAGTGGTTGTCTTAACATCCCACTTTTCAGGTAGAGAAAGAAGAAACTTGAGATTTGAATCTTCTAGATCATATTCTTTATTAACCAGTGACAGATCATTGAGTAGCTAACAGAATCTGTCAAAGGTTTCTGTCATTTATTCTTCAGATCTAGCCTCAAAGTGTTCATACTCCTGTGTGAGTATGTTCCTTCTATTCTTCTTGATTGCAGCAGTTCCCTGACATCTAACCTCTAGGGCATCCCAGATCTCTTTTGCAGTTTTACAATTGATCACTTTGTTAGACATAACATTATCCAATGAACTATGAAGCAAATGTCTAACCTTTGCATCCTTAGCAATAGATGAAATGTCCTCAAGAGTCAAATCTTTCTTCTCCTTTGGAATAGATTTAGCTTCCTGTCCAGCAGTAACGACAAATAATTTTGTAGGCTTATGAGGGCCTTCATAAATTCTGTCAAGATATTCTGGATCTGTAACCTCCAGAAACATAGCCATTTTCACCTTCCAGGTTGAGTATTCTGCTGGCCTGAGAATTGGAACCCTGATTGTCTCATATCGGCTCACAGTTGTGGGTTGAGCCTTCTCAGCACTAGAGCCTGTTGTTGGAGGAGGAATTTCTGCCATTGATTATAGTTTTGTGTGTGTGTGTGTGTGGATCTTAAACTGTATTAAATTAACAGATTGGCTCCGATACCAATTGTTAGGCCGAATACACAATTATAATCAACTAAGTATGAGCGAATAACAATAAGTTCTTAAAAAACTTTAAAAACTATTTTGGAATTAACTCCTCTCTCAGTGATGTAAAAAATCACAGAGAGCTGCTTAAATTACAATGAAATGATATTGCGTTACACGATCGATACCCTTAACCTAACTGTATTTATAAGATATAGAGTTGCTATACAATCGATAATTGATATTCCTATAAATTAGCTATACAAATATTATCAATTACGATTGCTACACGTCTTTCTAGTCAGCACGACTTCTTTGACAGCTATCCAATCTTCAAAGATATCGCTTCCATAATTATTTTCAATAATTCTGTTACTGACCAGTAAACGCTTCTCTTCGACAGAATTTAGCTGCTTCCTCTTGTCAGCGTTTAGCAAACTCTGTCGAGCTTCCAACTGTCAGAGTTTAACTAAACTTTGATTGCTTCCAGTTTCAAGTTAAACTCTATTTTTCCCTGTAAAACTTAAACACTGATATTAACCACATTAATTATATTTAACATAAAGTTTTTATGGTTGCACAATTCTTAGCAGTGTTCTTAAATACATGATATGAAGACCACGAGTGAATGTTAGTCGTCTGTGAACCAGACCAGTTGCACTAGGCGTCAACACTTCACAAAGGAATCAAAGTATCTAACTCAGAAAAACTGTTAAGAGGTATGATTGAGTTTAGAGCAGTGTTGATATTCTCTAGTTAGTTGGAAGCTGAATATTTAAGGATGTCAAATTAAGAGGCAAATGAATAGTATCCAAAATTACTATTCATATGAATAGTAACTGAAATTACTATTCATATGAATAGTAACTAAAATTACTATTCATATGAATAGTAACCAAAATTACTATTTATATGAAAAGTAACCAAAAGTTTCAATCAGCAAAATCAAGTAAGCAAAAAGTTCGGCTAAGTTTGAAAAACAAAGCAGGCGGCAGGCGCCAGAATATCGTCATCAGTTACGTAATATTAGCTGCATAGTGATTTTCTATAACTTATAAATAGGCCTGTTGTATTTCATTTTCAAACACACCTCAACACACAACTCTCTCTTATATCTTTTCTGTGTAAGCTGCTAGACAGTCCATCTAGTAGGAAAGCTGGCTTAGCCCGCTTTCAGGAAGTGTCAGGTAGAAGGTCCTCGTGCCTAAACTATCCTTAGGAGTGTTCTGTTTTGAAGCTAATCCATTGGATTAGAAGTTGTAACACCCCTTCGAGTTTATTATCAATAAAGATATATTCTCGGAATTATTTTTTATTTTTGGTAGTATCGTATTCAACCCCCCTTCTACGATTCTTCGGGACCTAACAATTGGTATCAGAGCAAGTTTCTAACATACAAGAAGTCTAAAGATCAAAACCATGGGAATGAAGGATACAGGTGTAAAGATTCCAATGCTTAACAAATATAATTACTTTCACTGGAAAGCAAAAATGCATCTTCATCTCTCAGCCATCGATGAAGGCTATGTAAATTGCATAGAGAAAGGACCTCATGTTCCAATGAAGGCCAACTCTGGGATTGGTCAAGATGCTGGCACTGTAGCTGCGGCCTATTCCAAAGAATCAAGTTGAGTACACAGATGAAGACTTGGAAGAGATTCACAAAGATTAGAAGGCTATGAACATCCTATTGAATGGCATCGACCAAGATATGTTTGATTGTGTTATAAACTGCACCACTGCCAAGCAAGTATGGGACAATATTCAAACAATCTGTGAAGGAACTGAGCAAGTCAAAGAAAATAAAATGCAGCTCCTAATACAACAATATGAGCATTTTCACTACTCCTCTGGTGAAAATCTAACAGACATATTCAGTAGGTTTCAAAAGTTACTGAATGGTCTAAAGTTGTATGGGAGAAAATATGAAACCAAGGACTCCAACCTAAAGTTTCTGAGATCTCTTCCTAAGGAATGGAAGCCAGTGACAGTCTCGTTGAGGAACTCTCAAGACTACAAAGATTTTACACTTGAGAGACTGTATGGCATCCTGAAGACCTATGAGCTTGAAATGCAGCAAGATGAGGAAGTGGAGAAAATTCAAAAGAAAGGTGGATCTATTGCCTTGGTGGCCAATATTCCAGTAAGCCAAGTGAGTGAGAAGATGGAGAGCACTCAAGCCACATCAAGTTCAAAGACTTGTGAAGGTGGAACTGAAATTAGCAGAGGGAAAAGCAAGTTGGTTGAAGAACTTGATGCATTGAGTGGAGATGAATCTAATGACTTGGATGATTATCTAGCATTCTTGTCAAGGAGATTCTCGAAGATCAAATTCAAGAGGAATCCAGCAGGAGGCAAGCAATTCGGAAAAGGTTTTCAGCCATCCAGAGACATGGTTGAAAGGTCTAAGTTCAAATGTTTTAACTGTGGAATTGCTGCCCATTTTGCCAATGAATGCAGAAAGCCTAAAGCCGAGAATGAGAAGAAACAGTTCGAGACTGTTGATTACAAGAAGAAATATTTTGATCTTCTCAAGCAATAAGGGAGAGCATTCGTGTCAAAAGATAGTGACTGGGCTGCTGGAGGTGACTCAGATGCAGAAGAGGAGTTTGTCAATCTTGCACTCATGGCAAACGAAACTGATGAAGAAGCTAGCTCAGCAAGCAACCAGGTTTTCTCCACAATCTTAACTGATCTTTCTAAAGCTGAATGTGCTAGCACAATTGATGAAATGTCTATTGAATTGTATAACATGCATGTTACCTTAAAATCACTTAACAGAGAGAATAAGAGGATTACGGACCTTAATGAAAAGTTAAATGATAGGAATGCTTTAATAGAAA
Organism: Saposhnikovia divaricata; assembly: GCA_036435485.1. NCBI lineage: Eukaryota > Viridiplantae > Streptophyta > Magnoliopsida > Apiales > Apiaceae > Saposhnikovia > Saposhnikovia divaricata. The sequence continues at coordinate 206,125,255 of CM071601.1, read as the reverse complement.
CACAGTTGATTGAGTTTGAAACTCTAAGAAGAGATTGCTTGGATGCTAAAAATGAATTGATTGAGGCTATAAATAGAGAGGAGGTTTTAAAGAAACAGTTAGTAGAGGAACATAATCTGATTGCTAAGTGGAAAGGATCAACAGTTGTAACTGAGGAAATTTGTAATGTTCAAGGAATTGATTCTTTCTGCAAATTAGCAGAAGCTAAGTTAAATGTTGATAGGGAAGTTACTTCAGATAGTGATTTAGTCGAAAAAGAATGTTCTTAATGTCATCACGACGATGGGACTGCTCACGATCTCGACGAGGAGATGGGGGTCACTTAGAACCTCAACCCATGCCTTGGCATCTACCATGGGATCGCTTATCCTTCTTGTCAGCAGTGAGCTTCTCGAGCTTGAGGTGGAGATCATGCTCAATTAACTTCTTTCCAATGTGATCAAAGACATTTATTGACCTCCCCTCAGATGAGGCGGCCTCACGCTGCGAGCCCTTCTTTGCCTTAGTAGTATCTTATCAAAGGCCTTCTTCAGCTCCTCGAAGTTGAAGTCGCCAACCTTGATCTCCTTATCTTCAACTTTTTTCCTGTCCCTCTTCAGTGCTACTATGATGGGATTGAGTCTTTTTGGGAGCGCTTGACTCCTCTTGATCCTCCCTGCGATCTTCCTTTTTTGCGATTCTATGGGTCGGGTTCGTACTCATAGGACCGCTCGCGCAATCGATGAAGAGAGGGGGGTCATTCATCGCGACGATGTGACCGCTCGCGCTCTCTATGAGGAGAGGGAGGTCGTTTATCGTGACGATATGACCATTCACGCTCTCTACGAATAGATGGGGGTCATCCCGAACCTTGGCCCCTACCTTGGCCTCGTTCCTGGGGGACATTTCTAGGGGGATCGCTCCTAGGGGCAGCGCCTCTGGGTGTCTTGTGAGACATCGAGGTCTCCCCGTTGTTGTTCTATCCGTTCTTCTTGTTCAACTTAGTCATCCTTCTCCCAATATGATGACTACCCCCTCCTTCTAGCGCCAAATGTTATAGGGAGAAATTGGTATAACAATATTTTTGGAGGTTGCTGGAATCACAGAGCAAAATATGGATATTTTGCTAAGAACACGAAGAACACGGAAGAAGATTGATGATTTTGTGGCTGATCTTGTTTGTTGATTCGTTGAATATCAAAGAAAAACTACTTATTCTCTCTTGTTTCCAACTGTCAATCATCCATAACAAGGTGCCTACGTACCCTATTTATAGGGATCAAGCCATACGTAGTTCTTGGAGAAGAAGTTACCTAGACGGGCTAGGGTTTCTGTGGGCTCGTCTTGGCCCAAGTCCACTCACTTTTGGGCTGATGCTAATAGTCCATTAATTCTGGTATGACCCATGGCCCAATAAAGGTTACCTATGACTAACATGATGCTAGAATCACGAGGCCTCATTTACGAGACTAATGGAGAGCTTACGAGGGCCTCACATGCGTACCCTACTAGGCTTAGTCATGCGATGCAGGTCCAAGTATGAAGATACTCATGCGACCTCACTGGGCTTGGCTATGAGCCTTCATATCTACTCATGCGACCTCGCTGGGCTTAGCTATGAGCCTTCATATTTACTCACGCGACCTCGCTGGGCTTAGCTATGAGCCTTCATATCTACTCATGCGACCTCGCTGGGCTTAATCATGAGCCTTTATAATAAGAATACGCTAGGCCACACTGGACCTCGTAGAGAGATGATGCAGGTGCGATCCCACACTGGGGGCTGCTTAGCGAACTCGACCTGTGGCTCGTGGTCGCAGACTTTCATAAAGAATATTGTGTTGGTGGGTTTTGATGACCCAATCTTCATCTTTAGGCCCATTATAAGTTGTGGACCACTATTTCAGCCCATTAGGCCTGCTTAGGGCTTATGCCAAGATTTTGGCATAACAATGTTAACGAAAAATGCCCGGAGATAACCGAACAAAGTGAATTTGAGCTAGTCGTAAAAATGGAGTTCGCCGGATAATTTTGTCGGATAACACATAACTGAAAAACTACGAATGATTGCTGAACGAATAAACGAAGAGATTCGCCGGAAATCTCCTGTCGATCGCCAGAGAGAAGACATGTGATACGCATCTTGTAACTGCGTATCTTATAATATGCTACTTCAGAAGGCGTATCCTGCTCAGATGCGTTTCTGTAGTAGGCATGTCCTATGACATACGTTTTTGCTGTGGGTGTGACTCAACACTTATGTTGCTTGTATGGTCGTGATCCAGGATACTCCTATGTTATAGGCGTATCACGTGGGTATTTAGGGCGGTGCGCTCGGAATGGGTATTTTGGGCACTCACCCTGAAGATAAGTACAAAAGAAAGTTGAGAAGTGAAGTTCTGCTATTAAAATTGAGTAAAGAATTTTTTTTCCGAATACTTTAAAGAGTCATTAAAAATATTTTAGAATAATTTTTTTTAAATTCCTCAATCTTTTAAGTTAAGAGTTAGAATAAAGTCTCTATTACGCAGATCGAAAGATTCACTTGTTCTTAACATATAATTACAAAAATACTCATCTTATGTTAAAAATAAAACCTTTTTTTTTAATCTAATCTAACTTAATAAAAAACGTACTTAAAAAGTATTAATTTCATAAAAATTTATTTACAAAAAAATGCCCCGAATATCCATATTTATATGGTGTACATGGAGATTTCTTCATTTTTAAGATATACATTCAAATATTTAATCACATCTGGCCAATAAAAATTTTCGTACCCACTTTGAGAATACTTTTGATCCAAATTCATCATATTACTGAACTTATTTCATTCTTTGAAATGTCAATTTCCAATTTACCCAACAAACATGCGTAATGCTTTACATTTTAGTATAAGTTCATAGTTATAACAATAAAACTATATGGAAATGTATACAAGTTTTTGAAATAAGAAAATATAAAACCTTGGTATATAGATAATCAATAAACGAAAAGGTTTGTAAAATGAATAATTTTTTGATCCCATAAAGCATGGTTTGAGCAGCCCAAATTGAACAGAAATATAAGCAGCCGTCCTATATTACCAGTAATGGCCTTGTGGGATGTAATAATCCAATCCTGCATTTCATTTGAATCATCTCAGAATCATGCTAAAACTGTTTGATACATTCTATTAGTAACTGGCTGTACAAAAATCATTATACCACGAGTATGATTTGCGGACATGCTATCTGTATACCACATCTGTATATAATGAACCAGCTAGTAACTAGTTATATATTATCACCGATTGAGATTTGAGATGTCCACAACAGATTAACAAGAAATGAAAAGCTACACGGAAACTTAACAACACATGCATACTGCAGAGAGTCGGACATTTCAACAAATTAACAATTTAACATGCAAGAAAAATTAAAAAAAAACCACAAATCAGAAACTTCTAGTCTCATTGGAGATATACACCTCATACAAGGAACCCGCTCAATGCTTGGTGGAGGACGAATATAAGTTTTTCTCAAATCTACTTGGGGACCAGAAGGGCAGAACTGAGGCAACAACATCAAAGGCGGGGCGGCCAAGTGCAATTGTGCTTATAACATGCAGTCAGTTCTTGCTGGCAATCTTCTAAAGAAATTGATCGGTACAGAAGGAAGCTTGTAGCGGAACCTTGGATGTCTCAACACATAGAATCCTGTAAGAAGGGCCACAACCTGGAAAGGCGTGACATAGAGAACAATAGCAGCAACCAAACAGAAAATTACAAACAGAGCTGTAGCTCTGGGATCTCTCCAGCTTAGCAAAGACTGCAGCCTCTCCCCCTGAGTTGCCAAGTCACCTACCACAGTCTGGATTCTCCCAGCAATACTTCTCAAACGATCATATCTCATCCTAACCATGTCGGCAGGACGTGAAGTAGGAAATGTATCAAATTCCTCATCCAGTTCATCAGGATGTGCATTATCAGCACAAGAGAGACGAGTGTCCATGTGAGGAGGATGTCTTGGCCTCCATCTGTAGTACCAAACTCCAATCAAGAAGAGGTAGAGGAAAATGGTTGGTAGTATTAGTTCTGGATATAATACCAATATCAAGAACAAGATGTGTATCAGCACAGTGGTTATGGGATTCTTCCAGTTGCAAATCTGATCAAACCATTTGCCAACAGCAATCAGTCCACCGAAAACTGCCATAATTCTAAAGAAATTAGCTTTACTTCGTCTCATACTCCACATGTGAGATCCAACATCAAGCATATACTCCACCACCTCTTTTCTCAGAGGTGGCTCTGCACGACTAAGCCTCATGGACACAATCTGAGTGGCCTGGTGCCTCAAACTATCGAGCTGACTAACAGTTAATGGATTAACGTAATGCATCTTAGGCAACAGAGGTTGCGAGTACATGTTCATCATATTCAGCAAAGAAGAGCATGTAAATCTCACAGCCAAATGAATTTCACCCATTTTCTTAACACCAGTTGGATGCAAAACCAAAAGTGGATACGAATGTGTGTAAACCCTATCTGTTTCAAGAGTAGAGAGGCGAATTCTGACCTTTCCGATCCGTGAATCACTTGGTCCCCCGGCCTTGTCCCCACCATGAAGATGACAATTATCAAACACACCAACAGTTATAACGGTGCACGGATCAAAAACTTCCCAGGTATACTGCTCATTCCACTTGGGAGCAGCACTATCTATGATTGTTCGTGTTCGGACCCACTTCTGGCCGTACTTGGCAACACAGTAAGCATCCGTTGTTGCCCTCCCATCTTTTGTTTTCATCGGTTGTAAACCCTGGGCATTCAGAATTCCAACCTCAAGAACCCCAATGCTGGACTTCCATAACTGTTTTGCAGTCGGTCTAAGATCACTACTGTAATGTGTGGATTCATCCAAAACATGATAACCCCCTTCCAGACAAATTCTCATATGAATTCTACTAGAGAATTTGATCTCCTTCTTCTTATCTCCCTCAGTAATAATGACATGTTTCTCAAGTGTGTACCACTTAGTATGCAGGGGTTTATGATCTAATCTCCTGTCCACATACTGCAAGGGAATAGCACACCGTCCCAAAACTTCATCCTTGTTTGGTGCAACTCTATCTTCCACACTCAATATTAAAGGCTCTTCAAATGGTTCCGCTGCTACAAACATCAGGTCTTCATTCCACATTGGATTGATTGACTTGCTCATAGAACTTCTTGTTCTTAGAGCTTGATTTCCTAGAATAGCCTTTACAAAAACATCCGGAAACCTTGTTTTATCTGTGGGAATTAGGTCCTGTGCTTCAATCACATTGACCCTGAGGTACCAAAGTTTGGGTGAGAGATACACCTTTGAGCGAATGCTTGAGAGGCTGTCAGCACCACTAACAGTTGCAGCATCTGAGTGCCATGCTTCAGGAAATGCTTCATCGGCTTGGGTACCCCACCAGACGGCCAACATCAGCTCGCCTTTAAGCTTGTTCCCGTTCCTATCTTCCAGTCTATACCACTGTGCAGCTAGAGGACTATCCGGAGGAACCCGCTTAGGGACCTCATTGAGGTCAAACAGAACCCGCCCCATAAAATCATCCTTCACAACATCCTTGTCCTTCACAGTAGCTTCCAACACAGAAGCCTGAATCCGATCCTTTGAAAAGGCAAAAATCTGCAACCATTCGGGATTTGATTTTTTCTCAAAATGCCGAGTTGTACCCTTATAGTTTCCTAGCTTAACTTCAACATACGGGTCACAACTACCAGTAAGATCCTTAGCGGGTAAATCTCTTGCCTTGACAACCCTAACATAAAGGTACTGCATTTGCTCGACAAGGTCATAGGTACTTGTGAGCTTATCACCAGTAGCCTTTCCACCACCAAGGTGGGGTTTGGTCTCCTTGAGGGAGAAATCTTCATGTGGAGGCCTCTGCATCATCTCTCTGTCCGATATACCAAACAATTCCAACACAAATCAAAGAGATCAAAACTTAAGTTGAACTAGTGATCCAAGAAGCAGGTTGTTTATAAAACCAAACTTAATTAAGAACTGGACTTTATCAAAACCAGCTACCTAAACATAAAGAAATGTTCAACATTTTGAGCTAATAAGGACTAGAATGGATAAAAAAAGGAAAATCAAAGTAAGGAAATAAAATAAAAAAAAATAAAGGAGAAAAGACAGAGAGAGAGGGTGTTGAGGTGGTATATACCAGAGAAGCAAAAGGTACAATTAAAAAGTTCAGATCTGAGAGATACTCACCCAGCCCTGCAAGTAAAACATGGTAAATACATACCTTAAATTAACAAACTGAACTGCAATGTGGGATAATACAGTAGCCCTGAATTAGAAGATACAAGCACAGAAACAGAGTACATTTAAGTGAAGAATAAAGCTAACTGTTTCATAGTTAAGCAAGGATGTAGAAACCCTAGATAGATAAAATGAATTAAGTAATTAACTCACAATGCAGTAAGATTCATATGCATATAAATGTAGAGAAAGAGAGAGTAGGGTGGAGATGTACATACCAGAGAGAGAAGAGCGAGAGAGAGAGAGAGAGAGAGAGAGAGAGGTGATAAGGATGGAGGTAAGGAGATTGGTAAACAAGGAAGTTAGTTTGTTTTTGCTTTTTAGGATTAATCAAATATTGGTAGGAGACTATGTACTATAAAGAGAGAAAGCACAAAAGATAAAGGTGGAAAGAGACTGAAAATGACGGAAGGAAGGGTGAGTGAGGATTCCAGAGAGAGAGAGATGGAGAGAGATGTCTATCTATTAGAAATTTAGAATACACCCGCCGCACCATTGGAACCGGACCCTTGTCTTCTTGGCTTCAACTGTTAACCCGGCTCAACACGTGCCACACAACTTTGGTCGGACCCCCGTGTGTCACCATGATCATCCCCCATTATTACTCCCCGTGCCAAAAAACTCTTCCCATTTCCCTGAAACACGTTTACCAACAACGTACACTTTTAATTATTAATATCTTTAATTTCGTAATAGTTTTAAATATAAAAATTTTACTTTATTATTAAAGTACTCATAAATACGAATACAACAAGATCATTCATTCTTATAGATTAGACGTAAATTAGCAATTTGTATCATGTTTTGAACAGTACCCACAAAAGAAATGAAAAGGGTTTTGTGGGCATAGAGGGAGTAGTATTTTTATTTTCTTCATAAATGGAGAGATTTGATTTGGAAAATAAACTGCTTTTAAAAAATTTAAATTATTAGTTACTTTAATTTTTTGAATATATATCAATTACTTTAACTAATACTAGTAAAACCTTAGGACAAAGTGAGATGCATATGGAGCCACATGGTAAAATGTCAGATCCAATTGCTTCAAGGGATCGTATTGTAACTATTGTGATAGAATTACATGAGCAGCAACCCTACACATGCATGGACCGTCAATCTAATATTCCTCACTCAATATCTACACCCTTTTTTACATACATGACAATTCACACGGCCGGAAACAACATGAAATCAAGAGCTCTACAAAATGATTGTATGTACGATTAAGCAAGTTTTCCTCTAGTGATCCACCAACCCACTAGTACAAAATTGGTTCAGCTAGCCAGCTACATCAGAAACACAACTGCTTGTGCAAACTTTCTTCAGATTGACAGATAGCTCAATGTTGGTGAAGCAAAGAAGCGCGAGTTGCTTGAGCGGAATGACCTGTCCATAGGGTCAGCTTCAGTACCATCAGCTGCATGATAGCCTCTCACTACGCGATGCTCTTGTAGTATGCACATCAGAGCTTCCTGGATCTCCGTCATTGGGGGTCGGAACTCCTTCTGTGGCTGATTCAATTAATTCCATTCAGATAACCACAAACATGAAAAGCTAATCGCCATATATATAACACATATGTAAGATGCATGCTACAACACATTTTCAGGTGATTACTTATATATACATTAACAGGTTAAAATAGACTAACTTTAGTTTTCTACTTTTATCCAAGAATCTATGCTGTTGTATCACTAGAGCTCTTCAAATATAATTCTATATGCTGTTGGAGTGGTTGATGATCTGGTATTGGATAAAATAGGTACTGAACTTTTTATACAGAACACTAGGGTGAAACTTGTCAGAGAACCCATATTATACTTTCCAGAGATGGTGTAATTGCATTAGAATTAAAATGTAGAGATACCTGAATGCAAAGCGAGATGATATCAGCAAAACGAGACAAAGCCTTAGATGGAATAGTCCTTTTAATGGCTGGATCAACCATCTGTTCCAAAGATTCATTGTCATGCAGCTGGGACGATGCCCAACTCACTAATGATTGCTCTCCTCTTGGTTTTGAACTGTTTAAGAAGAAGAACATTACGAGGAAACATGACAGAAAGGAAGGACAAGGATTCTAAAAAGTAGTACGCATCTGAACCTGTCGAAGGGCCTCCTTCCAGTTAGAAGCTCTAGGAGCAGCACCCCAAAAGCGTATACATCACCCTTCATGTTACAAATCCCAGACTGGATGTGTTCTGGTGCAATGTAACCAGTATCACCAATAGCCATTTCGGAAGCCTGATTGCAATAGCGTCAGATTTTATTTATTAGTTTGAAACTTCTAGTTAGCAATAAGTTGTGTTTCTATGTTGTCACTGCTTATCATGCTTTCACTTGACTAGAGCTTTTGAGAGCAAGACAAGGAAAATAAACTTACGGCGTGCTTAAAGTTTTTTGTTACCTTTCTCCAAACTTAGAATGTTTATGAAATAATTTCTCTCAAAATACCACATGCTATTTAAAGGCAAAAAAGATTGTAATCAAAAAATTTACCTTAGTTTTGATCTTGTTGCTTGTAAGAGGCTTTAGAACTGCTAGCCCAGTATCGCAGATATGGGGCATAAGATCCTCATCAAGTAATATATTAGCTGCCTTTAAGTTGCTGTGAGCAACAGGAGGCATGCATGTCGTATGCAAATAGCTGGAAACATCATATATAGATGAAAAAATAATCAAGAACTGAAACAGGAAGGTTATCTGCATTCAAAGTAGAAATATTACGATCATATGAGGATGCACGAATCCTAATTTTTCTAATTGCAGGAATTTCAAATGCACAACCTTCTTCAGAACATCAATTTGCATATTCAAACATTCCAGTGACCTTCATCAAGATAAAGATTACTTACTTCAAAGCGCGAGCTACCCCGAGAGCAACTCGGAGGCGAAGGCCCCAAGACAGAGGCATGTAGGACTCACAATGCAAAGCATCATCCAAAGACAAATTTCTAACATGCTCGTACACAAGGATATGCTGTCCATGCTCTACGCAGTAGCCAACTAGTTTTACAATGTTGGGATGCCTCAAACGGGCTACATTCCATATCACATCAAGAAATTTTTCTTCTTCATGCAGGGCCAGTGCTACTGTATTGACATTCTTCACAGCAAAAATCTTGCAGAAGATAGAAATATAATCAACTTCGGTAAATTGTTTGAGCATATAAGTTTTAGTGCCATAGAAGGTTTAGTTTGAAGTAAATACTTGTCCACCGGGGAACTCTGCTTTGTAAACAGAACCCAAAGATCCTTCTCCAAGAAGGTTCGGTTCGCTAAAGGAGTCTGTTGCTGCTTGAAGCTCTGCCACACTGTAGATCTTTGTACCTATTGGGATTCTGCTCTTTCTAGAGAAACTTCTTCGAGATATTCTCACAGTTCTGGTTCGAAGAGGTGGCAAATACTTTGGATCAATCTGAGGAGGAGAACTAATAGCTGATACCTCTGAGCCATCCTCGGGACCAGTGGAAGAGAACTCTGAAACCAGCACAAAGAATTTGTCGGATTAGTAATATGCTGTTGTAGCCCTTTGGAATAAGAAAGACAAGAAGAAAAATATTTAATGTCACCTCTGGCTGTACTGACTGGAAGAGACTGCCACGAGCTATGACTGCCCTCCAAGCGTCTCAGCCTTCTTCCCCTTTCTCGAATACGGGCCACAGCAAAGAAAGCTGCACAGGCTGCCAGAAGTGTAAACCCACCAACTATAGAAGCAATTCCACCAGGACCAAGTCCTTTCTTTTTGTGCTTGTGTGCATGATGAGATGGATAGCTCTCAACAGCACTCGACTCAGTAGATGGTGGACTAGTGATGTTGGGCGTGGTATCCAACGGGAAAAACCAGGGTGGATAATTTTCTTCTCTGTGGAATTTATTTCCCCCAATCCTAATTTTTTGATAAAAACACATAAATCAATGACAAGTGTACCTGTAAAAGAAGAGAAACTAAACTAGGGATCCTGCTTCTTACCATAGGTTCTCAATAGATTGAAACGTCTCTGGAATGACACCACTAAAGTGGTTATCTTGGATATCCCTGGTGACAAATATGGTGAGTTCACAGAACAGACATATGAAACACATTCAAATCATAGGTATAAGAAGATTTCGCAGAAAAAGCATACAGATCAGAGAGTGGGAGGTTAGACAGAAAGATAACTGATCCAGTAAATCCATTGCTTTCTAAGAACCTGCAGACCAGTCAAAGAAAATTAGAAGGCCTCTAAATGCTGCAAAATACTGCTAATACATATGAACTGATCAAGCTGAGGAGGACTCACAATCTGGTCAGATTTTTCAAAGATCCAAATGAACTGGGTAGATCTCCGGTAAAATTATTGTATGACAAATCCCTGAGACAATAGATTGATTTAATTTTTTTAAAATCAGCGACAATATGTTCTGAGTGAGTACAGGTCACTATTTTAAGAGATCCAGTAGAGAAGCAGAATTATAAACACTTTGTTTTCACTTTCCATTACAGTTTACACTAATAATTAATTCTTACATACCCTAGTACAAAATCATTGTATCTATGTAGCTTTTTCCTCTTTTTTTTTTTTTTTTTTTTTTTTAAGTGTATCCACATAGATTCATTGTTTACATTAAAAAGATCTTTGATTGTTATATATACCTAAGCACACATTTCATAATTAACATGAAGCATTGATGAATAAAACTATAGATATTCGTCTTTCTGGTATATTAAAATAAGAATATTCCAGTAGTAGATAACAAGGCCTGGAAATATTACCAATTTTTGAAAAAGCAGTACAAGTACTTGGGATAGATATTTAAATGAAAATCATTTATCAGCGCAAGTCCTATACAGCTGGGAATAGTTCTGCAGCAACTGAGCCACCACTAAATTACCATGCAGACTATATGTTGCATATCTATACCAGTATATTGACTATACTTATTAAATACAAATAATAGGAGGAAGAAGAAATCTTACATTTCTTTGAGATTTATGAGTCCTGTGAAAACGTCTCCAATTGGTCCAGATAGTGAGTTGTGGCTTAGGTTCCTGTTGAGAAATATAAACTTGAGTTTATCATATTCTATCCGAATGAGCAAATTTAAGCCATAAACAGACAATGAACTCACAGATGCCGAAGATGTTTCATGTTTGTCAAGGAGTATGGCATGTTCTGGCTGAAATTGTTGTCAGCCAAGTTTCTGAAATGAAGTGAAGGGAGAGGAAAATATAAATACAGAAACTATGTAGATGCATAACATGATCATTAAGGAGATGCCTTACAAGTGTGTGACATTAGCTGGTAAGTTGTACGAAATTTCACCCTGAATGTGGTTTGAGCTAATATCCCTGATAGAAATGTCAAATGAACCAAAAAATTGTCTTCTATATCAGCGCTTCAAATTTATACAAATTATGTTTTTCAGAATAACTTACAACTGCTTCAAGTTATGAAGATTGGATAGCTGGAACCCTAGGTTACCACCAAGCTGAAGCCCCGGAATTATACTGCAAGTCAATGATGATAAGTAAATTCTTTATGCTTTAATCAAGTTATTAGAGCAGAACATAAATGAGGATGGCTGTCTTTACAGGTGAATAACTGATGAGCCGTTGCAGGTAACTCCTGTCCATGACTCTGCGCATGGATCCCCACCATCAGTCTTCCATCCCTTTAGCTGTGATGGAATATTCAGGGTTCTGTACAGGTCTTGAAGAGCTTTGGCTACATAAGTTAAGCCAGAAAACCAATAAGTCAGACTGAATTTTTTTAATCTTTTAGTGTAGTACTTCTAAACCCAAAATTGCAGAGTGCAACCAGTGAACTTCTTATCTACTTTACAACTAATAACTACCATGTCAAATATCATTAATGTAGCATGCAAAATGATCGTCGCAATTGTTTAATGTCAAATTTGCACAACCAGTACTAGATCTAGATCATGAATTTTGCTGTAATTTTAGGTCAACTTTTTATAAGAAACGATCAGAGATCAGACATTAATACAGATATTCATATCTACTAATAACAAAAAAGATGCAGCAGGTCCCAAAACTGATCCCTTAGCCATTAGATCCTTAATCAAGAACTTTCCTAATTATTGTATAATAGCTATGATACAATTAGCAGAATATTCATTTTTCACTCATAATCTCAACATCTCTATAGACCAGTCCATATGTCTCTTCACTGCTCAAGTCAATTAAGAACTCTGCTCCTAATATTACCGTCACCAAACATACAACGACAACAATTAGCGTAACCTCCAAACCACAACGTCTACTTTCACCAAACTTCATGATCATGATTAAACTAACCAAAACAGCCTAAAATATAATTTCACAGAGAAACACTTTGTAATACATAAACAATCTCTGAAAAACGTACCATCGAGAGGATCAGTTTGAGCCGAAGCTTGAAAACCTAGAGCGAACAAGACGATAACAGTAAAGTACAACAAACGCTTGATAGACATTCTTCACAAACACCGGATGGATCAAGTGCTTATACGATATCAATCAATCCTGATAGGAAATTAGACAAAGTGAAAATAGAGAAAGGAATCAATTGAATGAGCAAGAAAACGGAAATATATAAAGAATGAGGAGAATATATAATCAAACTGTAACAACTACAACTAGAAGAAGTAGAGGGATTGCAAAAGTACAGAACAAGAAAAGCATCAAATACAGAGGAGGCATCAATCTTGAAGAACAAGTCGGAAGCAAATACAGCGTAAATCAGAAAAACTTGTTAACTATAGATACACGATTACAAGTCCACAAGTTAAAGGCGGTGATTATGTATATGAAATGCATATATACAAGAATACTTACATACATGAATACGCAGAATGTAGTGATGAAGAAACATCAGAAGGTGCGAGAACTAGCCAGGGTTTATGTGTGTGTGTGTGTGTGTGTGTGTGTGAGAGAGAGAGAGAGAGAGAGAGAGAGAGAGAGAGAGAGAGAGAGAGAGAGAGAGAAGTGGCGCGTAAAAGAGAGAGGAGAGGGGAGTGTAAGTGCTGAAATTGTGAAGAATGAAGGAGGAGTTTTAGTCTTATTTGCCACGTCGGCGAAAACGGTTATGTAGTCGCAAAGTGTGTGTGAGCATTAGAGAATCTGCGCCCTGTCCCACGTGGACGGAATCACCTCTCTACAAAAAAAAAAAAATTAACTAATGTAAAATTAGGATTTTTCATTTCCCCCAATCTCTTCCCGCTCTCTCACAGTCGTGTGTGTTTATATTTTGTCTTGCATTTTCTTTATTTAACATGCTAACTTATAACCTGTACGAATGATAAAAGTACAAAATAAAATTACGATATTTATGTAATTTAGTAATTTATAATAAAATATTTGTAATTACATCAGAATTCCAATAATTCTATGAGACAAGAATCTAGAAGGAAGTACCATTAAAACGAGACACTTACTAATAAGATATCATATGATAAGGACCCGAGAAAATTTAATTAAATTGATCATTAATTTATTATAAAAAATTACGTTATATACAAAGCATTTGCTTATTAGTAAAGGTCATTTTATATTTTATTTATTTAAGTTTATTTAAGAAAATCTAAAAAAAAAAAAAATGATTCCAATATATACATTAAAATGTACATGATTATGATAAATACGTTATTTATGAACTGAATAGAGTTATAATAAAAAAATTACAATTATTTATTAACAATTTTATTATTTTATTAAAAAATAATATAAAATCCTCGGAGAAATATGAATCTTTGGGGTGGAACCAAATTTGGTACCGAAGTACCATTAAAAATGTATTTCGTTTGTTGTAGATAATCATGTCACTGTAGATCAATATATGTATTCGTATTCTTTTTTTATTAAATTGTAATAAAGAATTATAATTGTAATAGGATTTTTTTTATTTATTTTGTAAAATAAAATAGAATTCTAGGGGAAATAGGAGTCTTGGGGTGAAACCAAAATATGGTACGAACCAAATTTGATATAAGTAGTACATTAAGAAGAGGTTGCTTATTAATAAAGGTTATAGATATAGATTTTATTTATTATTTATTTAAGATTATATTTTAAACAATCAAGAAAACTTAACATACAAGGTTCTGATTTTAATAGATACGTTATTTTTACAATTCAGTAACATTATAATAAAAGAATTATAATTATAACAATATCTGAAAACTTCTGTAACAATGAACATCATTTCATTGATAAAACTGAAGAACTGTACAATCAACTACTTGATCTAAACTGAAGAGAATGTAGAGTGAGAAACTCTACTTAACTTTTGGAGGGAAATAACTAATATATGAACTAGTTCTATCTTCTAATAATTCAGCATTAACTAAAGTTTGACTTGACTTATTATCATTAATATCCCCCCTCAAGTTGGGAGGAGAATCGACAAATGAAACACCCAACTTGGAAAGAAGATTAGTAAACCGTTGAGATGGTAGGATCTTTGTTAGTACATCTGCCAATTGATTTTGTGTAGGAAGATATGTGAGTTGCAATAATCCTTCCATAACTTTGTCCCTTGTGAAATGGCAGTCTATCTCTATATGTTAGTCCTCTCATGAAAGACTGGATTTTTTGCAATGTGTAAAGCAGATTGATTGTCACAATGTAATGTAACTGGCTTTAAGTTTGTAATCCCTAACTCTTCCAGGAGTCGAACTGTCCATACCACCTCAGATGCTGCAGATGCCATGGCTCTATACTCTGATTTTGAGGGTGATCTTGAAACTGTAGACTGTTTCTTAGACCTCCATGTGACAGGTGAAGAACCTAGTAATAAAACATATCCTGTGACAGACCTCCTAGTATCAGGACATGCTGCCCAATCCGAGTCAGAAAAAGCCTGTAGAGTTAAAGTATCTGAAGCTTTGAGAAGAATACCTTGTCCAATGGTCGATCTAACATACCTTAAAGTATGCAATAGTGATTCATAATAAGGCTCTCTTGGAGATTGTAGAAACTGACTAAGCATCTGAACTGTGTAACTTAGATCAGGCCTTGTATTTGTGAGAAAATTCAACTTTCCAACTAAGGATCTATAAAGCTCAGGTCTATTAAACAATTCCCCATCTGTGGTATTTAGCTTCACATGCAATGGTAAAGGTGTCACAACCTGTTTTGATAAATCAACCGCATCCTCAACAAGAATAAGAATTTCTTTAGTATACTTGGCCTGACTCAGAATAGTTCCTTCTGCAGAATAAGAAACCTCTATACCAAGAAAATAACGCATTACACCAAGATCCTTTATACCAAATTGAGAATGCAGATGCTGTTTCAAAGACTCAATCTTTGTAGAATTAGTACCTGTGACTAAGATGTCATCTACATATACAGCAACAATAGTAATATCTTGTCCATCTTTTCAAGTAAAGAGACTGTAATCTAATTTCGACTGACAAAAACCTTGATGTAATAGTTCATCAACAAGTGTTTCATTCCACTCCCTTGAAGCCTGTTTCAGTCCATATATAGATTTATTGAGTCTGCAAACTTGATTAGGACCATGAGGTACACCATCTGGGACTTTCATATAAACCTCCTCCTTCAAGGTTCCATGCAAAAAAGCATTATTTACATCCATTTGGAACAATTGCCATTTCTTATGAGCAGCCAAAGCTATTAAACATCTAACTGTATTCATCTTAATGACTGGAGAAAAAGTCTCGTGATAATCAATACCATATCTCTGTGTATATCCTTTAGCCACTAATCTGGCTTTACATCTTTCAAGTGAACCATCTGAATTCAATTTCACTTTATAAACCCATCGACAATCAATTGATTTTTTACCTTTGGGTAACTCAGTCAGAGTCCAAGTATTGGTATTCTGTAAAGCTGTAATCTCTTTTTGCATAGCCTCCACCCAAAGTGGATTAACAGATGCCTCTAGATAAGAAGAAGGTTCAGTAATGACCGAATTCTTGTCAATAAAAAAATGAAAATCAAAAGGCATTTGATTAGCTGCAACAAGATTACACCAATGATTGCTAGCAGATTTATTAGCAAGAGAGTGATAATCTTGTAAATAAGAAGGATGATTTCTTTGTCTGATGGACTGTCTAACAGGTGGAGTCAAATTACTTAGATCCACAGAATGAGATGAGTCGTGTGCAGAACTAGAAGAATTAGAAATATCTTGTGTAAAACCAGATGAAGTACTAGATGGTGGTGAAAAATGAATAGATGGAGTATTAGAATTAACAGGTATAGAACCAGATAAAGTACTAGATGAAGAATTTTGATGAATAGATGTATCATCAAAAATAGAACTATGTGTTGTTTTAGGAAGAAAAATAGAAGTCTGGTATAGACTAGTTGATTGAGACTTGAACATATGAAAAGGAAACCGTGTTTCATAAAAAGAAACATCTCTGGAAACTGTTATCTCATTATTAAGTAAATTGAGAACTTTGTAACCTTTTTAAGAAACAGGGTATCCAAGAAAAACAGCTGGAAAAGCTCTATGATCAAATTTCGACCTCTGTACTTTAGAAGTCGAAACATAACACAAACATCCAAAGCTTTTTAAATGTTTTAAAGATGGTTGATCACTATAAAGCTTGTAATAAGGAGAATGAAAATCAATACTCTTGAGTAGCATGCGATTAATTAAGTAAGTCGCACACAAAACACACTCACCCCAAAATCTGGCTGGAACATTAGATTGAATATATAATGATCTGGCAGTTTCCAGTAAATGTCGATGTTTCATCTCCACAACTCCATTTTGTTGTGGAGAGTAAGCACAAGTCAGCTGACTAACAATTCCTTCTTTGAGGAACAAATCTTTCATTTTACCAGAAACTAACTCCAAAGCATTATCTGATCTCACACAAAGAACATTACAGCTAAACTGATTTTTAGCATATTGAAGAAAGTTTGCAAACACAGAAGGTGCATCAGATTTATATTTCAAAAGATGAATCCAGGTGAATCGACTAAAGTCATCAACAATGGTAAGAAATTGATTACAACCAGATTGAGTTTTGACCTTATAAGGTCCCCAAATGTCAATATGAAGTAGCTGAAAGATAGCACTTGACTTGATACTACTAGAAGGAAAAGGATTTCTAGTTTTCTTTGCTAAAGGACAAACATTACAAATCCGAGAAAAATTCTTGTTTTTACAAGATGGTAAAACAAGTTGCAACTGTGAGAAAGGTAAATGCCCCAATCTGACATGCCAAAGATTAGCATCATGAACAGAGATATTTTTAGAAGAAGATGAAGTAGAACTGAAACAAGTTTGAGACTGCAGATTAGGATCAGCTTTGTGCAGACTGTACAAGCCATTATGCAATTTACCAAGAGGAATCAGAGGACCTTTCTGAGAACGGTCCTGAAGCATACAATATGCAGAATAAAAGATTAATTGACAGTTAAGATCAAGACACAACTTGTGTGTAGATATAAGTTTGAAATGAAAATCAGGAACCAAAAGAACATTTCTCAGCATAATAGTGTCTGTGAGCTGAACATTCCCAATATGAGTCACTTTAATTTTTCTTCCATCGGGTATTGTAATGTTATCATCAGAAACAATTTTGTAATAACAAAAGTTGAGAAACAGGTGGAGCAGGAAGTCACTCAAGATGAGAGTGAACCACTGATAAGTGGGTTTTATATCCACTTGGAGCCTTCCATATCGGCTTAAATTGATTGTTTTGGACTCAAGTTTGTTGTAGTTTTGATGTGTTTTGCTTAGTTGTGCAGATTTACGAGAATGTTGATTAAGGTTGATGCTTCTATCGTGTTTGGAGAATTAATTGATTAAAATTCGGATTTTCTGGGAAGGTTGCGCAGTCTACACTGTTTTGGCCATATCTGGAGTTCTAGAAGTCCGTTTTCAGCGATCTTACAGCTCACGCGAAGCTTGAGAGATTTTCTACAACTTGGGATAGATAGCAGGTGCAGGGGACGTGCTGAATAAAATCGCGCACGTGTTCTATGATAAGCCAAGCAGAAAAATTCCAGTTTTGCCCTTTTTCTAATTCTAATTGTATTTTGGGCAGCTTTTGGCACCTAAATTGAATTCTAATTGTATTTTAGGATGTTTCCTTGCTGGGCAAGATTTCTAGAGTCTATATAAACACTTCTAGGGATACATTGTAAGGGATCCTGGACACACAATTTTTACATACTTCTTAATATTAAAAGCTAGGGTTTTATTTTCTTCTCTTCATCTTTGCAAGCTCAATTTAATTCTTGGATTTAATTGTTCTTCATTATTCAAAGATTTAAGGTATTTCTTATCTTCTCCTTATTAATTACATGTTTATTATGGCTTTCTTGATTATCATTGTTAGTTTTAATCCTAGAATGAGTGAGTAATTTAATTCTAGGGTATCAAGGGGAGCCATGTTTGCACCATGATTTGGGTTTAATTTGATTAGTAGATGGGTAAAGAGTAATTCTGATTGATATGTTCTAATTCTTAATTTGTGTAATTGCGCAATATCACGGATTAATTGATTGCAATTGGAGTAATAGATCGAAAGATTTTACTACTAGAGGCTTACATACAATTAGCGGAATTGAAGGTGAGTGTGAAAGCATCATTAGATATTCTGAGAGTGTTAATGCTTGAAAAAGATTAACCATTGCTTTAATTAATTAACCCCATTAAAAAGCTATACCTTTGTGATTTGTTTGCTGTAAGCATGGTGAACCTGAATTGCCCTAGATCCCTTAATTAATTGATTTAAAACCTTTGTTAAATTTGTTTTAGTAGTTAATAAAATCCTCTAATAATCGTTTGTGACTAGAAACAATTAATAATAATTGAATTGAAACTGAAACTGTCTCCTTGAGGAATCGACCCGTATTTGCTAGTATCTACTACAATTGATACTGTGCGCTTGCGATTAGACATAATTTTACACATCAAGTTTTTGGCGCCGCTGCCGGGGAGACGCCTAGTTTCTATAATTTTAGTTCGATTGTTTTAGATTGTTTCTCTTGTCTCTTTGGAACTCTTGTTCCTACTGAGACCGATCTTACTGCTTTTCCTTGTTTAGTTGTTGATGCCCAGGACCAGGTCTCAAACGAAAGAAGATCAAGCGAAAGAGGATACAACTCCTCTTAGTCCAGATTCTAAACTTTCTTGTCAACAATACATAGATCTACAAAGGAAAGAGAAGCAGCAAGAGATACCTGAACCAAAGATTGAGATGGCAGAACTTCCCAAATCTTTGAAGAACTACTCACAGCCCTCTCCGAGTGGGGTACCTACTGGCCTTGCTATGCCAGCGATTCAAGCAGCAAATTTCGAGATCAAGCCTGCTTTGCTCACTATGATCCAACAGAATCAATTTGCTTGGCTTGCCTCTGAAGACCCTACAAATCATCTGCAACGGTTTCAACAGCTCTGTTCTACAATTAAACATCAGGGAGTCACTCCAGACCAGTTGAATGATATTGACCTGACCGAGTGGGATAAGATTGCTCAGGCTTTCTTAACTGAGTTCTTCCCTCCTAACAGAACCGACGATTTGATCGACAAGATGATGGGTTTTAAGCAAGATTATGGCGAATCTCTTCGGGATGCTTGGGACAGATTCAAGGACTATCAACGTGCATGCCCTCACCATGGTCTTGAGAAGTGGTTTCTGTTTAAACGCTTCTACAATGGTCTTGATCCTGAAACAAAAGGGATGGTTGATAACGCTGCAGGTGGCGTGTTTTTAGACAAAGGAGTTAATGATGCACATGCTTTTCTTTCCAATTTGGCTGCCAATCACTTCAGTAATCCGAGAGCAGCCAAGAAAGGGGGTAAACTTGAAGTGGATGCTTACTCTCTATTATCATCTCAACTAGCTGCATTAACTCAGGAGATCCACTCATTGAAGACATCTCAGCCCTCTACTCAACCTATGAGTATCAATGCATTGTCATCCATGACTCATATGAATAATCTTGTTTGTGAAGCCTGTGGCATCCAAGGCCACTATGGTAACGATTGCCAGAACCATGCTCAAAATTCACAGCATTTTCAGATGGAGCAAGCAAATGTTTTCCAACAGAGGCAGAAGTACAATCCTTACTCCAACAGTTACAATCCTGGTTGGAAAGATCATCCGAACTTCTCATATAGGAACAATAATGCTCAGAATTTAAATGTTCCTAATCAGCAGCAGCAATATCAGCAGTCGTATCAACCTCCTCCACAACAACAGTATAGGCCTCATCAAGGACCTATGAATCCCCCTGGATTCCAAAGGCCTCCTCAGAATTATGCTCCTCAAGCAAATCAAGCTGCACAGGCTGATAATCAAGGTGATATGATGAAGATACTGTTACAAATGCAAACAAAGATGAACCAGATGGAGATACATAATAAGATGCTAGAAACTCAGATTGCTCAAATGGCTAGTTCTTCCTCTACAAGGCAACAAGGCTCTCTACCAGCACAACCAACTCAGCCAAAGGAAAATGTGAATGTCATTGCTCTTAGGAGTGGTCGTACATATGATGCTCCTCCAATGCCTATTGACGATGTTCCTACTGAGAAAGAAAAAGAGGATTCTGAGGAAGACAAGGTAGAGAACGTCGTTGAAGATGCAAACGAAGGTGAAACTGAGGAAAGCAAGAAAAAGGACAAAGAGAAGACTGCAGTTACTCCTCCACCATTTGTGCCAAAGCTCCCATTCCCTAGCAGGATGAACAGAACTAAGGTGGACCAGCAGTTTGGTAAATTCATGACACTTGTCAAGAATCTTGAGGTAACAGTTCCTTTCACTGATTTAATTTCTCAAGTTCCATCATATGTAAAGTTTCTTAAGGATATTCTCACTAAGAAGAGGTCTTTTGGTGAGGTGGAGACAGTAGCTTTTACTGAAGAGTGTAGTGCTGTTTTACAGAATAAGTCTCCACCTAAGCTTAAAGATCCTGGTAGTTTTTCAATCCCGTGTCATTTAGGTGCATTGTTCATTGATAAAGCTTTATGTGATTTATGCGCTAGCGTCTCAGTCATGCCTCTCTCGGTTTTTCAAAAACTAAATATGGGAGAATTAAAATGTACACAGATGACTTTGCAAATGGCAGACCGTTCGATAAAATATCCCCTTGGAATTTTAGAGGATGTGCCTGTTAGGGTTGGAAAATTTTATATTCCTGTAGACTTTGTAGTTCTAGATATGGAAGAGGACAGCCAAATACCTATTATTTTGGGTAGACCATTTCTCTGTACTACAGGTGCTGTTATTGATGTTAAAAGTGGGACTCTCATATTGAGTGTTGGTGATGATAAAATTACTTTTACTCTAACCTCTGCTCTTAAATCCCCTTTCCTTGAGAATACTTGCTGCAGGATTGATGTTATAGATGGAATTGTCCGAGATGAGACGCCTCAGATTCTATTGAATGACGCATTAGAAGCAGTGCTCATGCTTGAAGCATACGAAGGAGAAGGACATGCTGAAGTTGATTCATTTATTCTTGAGTTGGATGGTGCAGCTGATCCAAATTGTGAGGTAACCAACACTGTCAATTCTTGTAGTGAACCTCAGGTAAACAAGTTAGAGCTAAAGTCTTTGCCACCTAATCTGAAATATTTGTTTCTTGATGAAGAAAAGACTTGTCCTGTGATTGTTAGCTCTAGTCTTGATAATAACCAGGTTTTTAAGCTTCTTACTGTTTTGCGTGCGCATAGAAAAGCTATTGGGTATAGTATTGATGATCTTACAGGGATTAGCCCAGACTTTTGCATGCATAGAATTCAATTAGATGATGACCATAAGCCTTGCATACAGGGACAACGCCACTTGAACCCTAACATGCAAGAGGTTGTTAAAAAAGAAGTTTTGAAATTGTTAGATGCGGGCATCATTTACCCGATTTTGATTCTAAATGGGTAAGCCCAGTTCAGGTAGTCCCTAAGAAAGGAGGAACAACGGTAATTAAGAATGATAAAGATGAATTAATTCCCACTCGAATTGTCACCGAATGGCGAATGTGCATTGATTACCGTAAGTTAAACACTGCTACTAGAAAAGACCATTACCCTCTCCCTTTCATTGATTAGATGTTAGAAAGACTTGCTAAGCATAAGTACTTTTGCTATTTAGACGGATATTCAGGGTTGTTTCAGATCC
The DNA here is from genome assembly GCA_036435485.1 of Saposhnikovia divaricata. Taxonomy (NCBI): domain Eukaryota; kingdom Viridiplantae; phylum Streptophyta; class Magnoliopsida; order Apiales; family Apiaceae; genus Saposhnikovia; species Saposhnikovia divaricata. The sequence continues at coordinate 206,102,879 of CM071601.1, read as the reverse complement.
CTATACATCCTGATGACCAAGAAAAGACTACATTTACTTGCCCATATGGTACCTTTGCATATCGTAGAGTGCCTTTTGGTTTGTGCAATGCCCCTGCTACTTTTCAGCGTTGCATGACTGCCATATTTTCTGATTTCATAGAGTCTATCATGGAAGTATTTATGGATGATTTCAGTGTTTATGGGTCTGATTTTGATGTATGTCTGCATAATCTTTCTAAAGTGCTTAAACGTTGTGAAGAGGTGAATTTGGTTTTGAATTGGGAAAAGTGCCACTTCATGGTCAATGAAGGAGTGGTACTTGGTCACTTGATTTCTGAACGTGGCATCCAGGTTGACAAAGCAAAAATTGAGGTGATTGAGAAACTTCCTCCTCCTGTTAATGTCAAGGGAGTGAAGAGTTTCCTTGGTCATGCGGGTTTTTATCGTCGTTTTATAAAAGATTTTTCAAAAATTGCAAAACCCCTCACTCAATTATTGCTTAAGGATGCCACTTTTGTGTTTACTGATGCTTGTTTGGAGTCTTTTAACAGGATTAAGGAAGCTTTGATAAGTGCACCAATCATTCAATCTCCAGATTGGAATCTTTCATTTGAAATCATGTGTGATGCAAGTGATTATGCAGTTGGAGCAGTTCTCGGTCAAAGGAAAGACAAGGTATTGCACGCTATCTACTATGCAAGTAAAACCTTGGATGAAGCTCAAGTCAATTATGCTACGACCGAGAAGGAACTTCTAGCTGTGGTTTACGCTCTTGACAAATTCCGAGCCTATCTCATTGGCTCCAAAGTCATTGTTCACACTGATCATTCGGCACTTAAATATCTGTTGGCGAAGAAAGAAGCAAAGCCAAGGCTTATTCGTTGGATTCTCTTACTTCAAGAGTTTGACTTGGAAATCAAAGACAAGAAGGGTGCTGAGAATGTAGTTGCGGATCATCTCTCACGGTTGCGTTTCAAATCTGATATTACGTCAAGTACTCCTATTGACGATTCTTTTCCAGATGATCACCCGTTTTCGGTTGCTACTCAAACTCCATGGTATGCAGATTTTGCAAATTTCTGTGTTAGTGGATCTCACCTTCCAGAATTGACTTATCAGCAAAGAAAGAGCTTTTTATCACGATGCTAAACAATATTTTTGGGATGACCCTTTCTTGTATCGAAAGTGTGCTGATGGAATCTTTTGTAGATGTGTTCCTGAGTTCGAAGTACATGACATTCTCAAGCATTGTCATTTTCTCGCATGTGGAGGCCACCATGGTCCTTCCAAAACCGCTGCTAAAGTACTTCAATCCAGTTTCTTTTGGCCGTCTCTATTTAAGGATGCTCGTGCTTTCTGTTTGGCGTGTGATGCATGTCAAAGGACGGGTAATATTTCTAAACGCCATGAGATGCCTCAAACCGGTATTCTTGAGGTCGAGATATTTGACGTATGGGGTGTTGATTTTATGGGACCTTTCCCAAGTTCTTGTGGGATGAGATACATCTTAGTTGCTGTCGATTATGTGTCCAAGTGGGTTGAAGCAGTTGGATCGGTAACCAATGATTCCAAGGTAGTTATGAAGCTTTTCAAGAATATTATCTTCCCACGTTTTGGAGTTCCTAGAACAGTGATAAGTGATGGTGGTTCTCATTTTCGCCATCGACAGTTTGAAACTTGGTTGAAGAAATATGGCGTTACTCATAAGGTTGCTCTTGCATATCACCCTCAAACAAGTGGCCAAGTGGAAGTTTCTAACCGCCAAATCAAAAGCATTTTGGAGAAAATGGTTGCAAAGTCAAGGAAAGATTGGTACTTGAAGTTAGATGATGCTTTATGGGCTTATCGAACGGCATATAAAACACCTATAGGAACCACTCCCTATCGGTTGGTCTGTGGTAAAGCATGTCACTTGCCAGTGGAATTGGAACATCGCGCTTTTTGGGCTATAAAAGAACTCAACATGGATTTGAAGGTTGCGGGGCAAGCGAGACTTCTTCAACTTAATGAGTTAGATGAGCTTCGTTTTGATGCTTATGACAACTCTCGGCTTTACAAGGAGAGAACGAAGAAGATGCATGACAAGATGATTCAGAGAAGAGATTTTCAGGTTGGTGACAAGTTGTTGTTGTTCAATTCCAAACTTCGACTTTTTCCGGGGAAGCTCAAATCAAGATGGTCCGGACCTTTTACTGTCACCGAAGTCAAGTTTTATGGTGCTATCGAAATTATGGGACGAGATGGAACAAAATTTAAGGTCAACGGTCAACGCCTTAAATTATATGTGGATGGTGCATTCGTAGGGAAGATGGAAGTGATTTATCTTGACAAACCCTCCATGGAGATCTGAACCAGCTCAGTCAAGCTATTGACGTTAAAGAAGCGCTTCTTGGGAGACAACCCAAGCCTTGTGTAAGCCTTGTATATTTTTATTTTCTTCTCTCCAAAAAAAAAAAAAATATCGCGACATGGCGCACACTCCAGGAGGTCGCGCACAAATCTTTCTGTCCAGGACTCCAGGTACGTGATTTGTGTAAGTTGATTTACTTTGGTTTTTTGTTTTTTTATTTTGTTTATTTTGTTTTTTTTTATTTTAAAAAAAATTGTTGTTGAAAAAAAAAAAAAAGTGAAACAGAATTTTCCTGCGACCCCGCGCCCAGACTGCGACCCTGCGTTAACTTTTTCCTGTCCAAGACTAGTACTACTGGTTTCGTGCATGTGTGTTTAGTATATAAAAAAAAAATTGTGTACAGGAAATTCCACGCGCCATATCCTTGGATCAGCGCCATATCCTCAAAACAATTATGTTCAGGTGCTTGTTTTTTTCCGTATATGCGCGTATCTCATATATAAAAAAAAAATAAATTCCCCCAAATCAATTCCAACCCCTTTTCTAATTATTTTCTCCACCTAAAATCCTAATTCTAGTCCTATATTAATTCCAATTCATTCCCAATCCATCTCCTATTTTATATTTCTTTCCCAAATCTACACAATTAAACCACTATATATACACCTATATATACACACCAATCCTACCCCATTCCAATTATATTTTCCTACAATCAATTTCAAGGCTTCAAGATTCAAGTTTGGGGGATTTTTAATTGCAAGCTTCACCTCTCCGGTTCGTATTTGGGGTATATTTCTTCCTTTTATTTGGATATTACGAATTGTGTTCTTGCATTATTAGGGTTGTGTGTTCTTTATTATTTGGGGGTATTTGTGAATTCGAATTTTTTTGTGGATTTTGGTGAATTTTGTGAGTTGGGTATTGATTTATATGGCACCTAAGCGTCGACGAGGTAGTACTAGTACCCGTCCAACCTCGGATGAGGATGCTAATGGAGGTAATGGGGAGAAATTTATGTCGGTAGAAGCTCAAAGCGAGTACGATAGATTGATGAAGAGGTCGATTGCTAGAGAACGGGGGTTTTTGCCGGTTAACCATTCGGAGTTGGTTCGTATGATTCGAGGGCATGGTTTCGAAAGGTTTTGTGAGGCACCTTCTCCAGTTCCTTTGGGTGTTGTTAGGGAGTTTTATGCTAATGCTAAGATGGAGAAGAGTGGTATTTGTATGGTTCGAGGTAAGAAAATAGACTATCGGCCGGTGGCTATCCGCCGGGTTGTGGAACAGCCTCCAAAGCCGAGGGGGGTCGTAGATTGGGTAAAGAAGACTAGAGAGGATGTTGATTTGGATGCTATTGTGGTCGAGATTTGTGTACCGGGTACAGTTTGGAAATTAAGGCCGGGCACTTTTGAGCAGGTTACTTTTCCGGCCTCGGCTATGAACAAGTTCGCACGGGCGTGGAACTCGTTTATTTGTGCTAACATGTTGCCTTCATCTCATCCGGCCGATGTGACTGTGCCGAAAGCCATTATTTTGTGGGGCATTCTTCAAGGCAAGTATATTGATGTGGCTTATTTAGTACATCAGAACATACTTCGGTTTTTGCAAAGTGGTGGGCAGTCCGCTATTCCGCATGCTTCTATTGTATGGGGTTTGTGTATGGAGGTTGGAGTTAGTTGGGATGCAGATGAGCCGGTGCAGATGCCAGCTAATCCGATTGTTGATGCTACGATTGATGCGATGGTGGAATGGCCTGGCGGCATTCTACATCACCATGGTTTAGGTTATCAGGTTCATGGTCCTGGTGAAGCGGGAGTGGATGTTCCTAGGGTTGCTCGAGCAGGTCCTAGCCGTCGAGGAATTGATATGTCAGGGTTGGATGCTCATTTTCGTGGATTAACTAGGAGATTGGATGCTATGACTAGGAGGATGGATGTTATACATGCTAGTAATCGGGAGTATGATGAGGATATGGCTACAACTTTGAGAGATGCGGGTATTCAGGCCCGGTGGCCTGTCTATGGCGCTCGTACACCTTATCCACCGCCAGACACTGATTCACCCGAGCAGGGTGATGATTTGGACGAGTAGATATGTTTTCTGCTATCCCTCGTATTTACTTCCATTCAATGCAGACATTAAATATTTTAAGTTTGGTGGTGGTTTGAGGGATTAGTAGTTGTTGTTGTATTATGTGTTCATGTAGGATTTCATGCTTTGCATATTAGTAGTAGTAATTCATGCATGTATGTTCGTATTAATTATGTTTGTTTCATATAGGACATTCTGTTTTTATTTTTCGTATACCATGTGAGTTCATATTAGTTGCATTTCATGGCATGCATATTTCATGATCCCTTAGAACGAGCTAATTCTGATTGGTAGGTAGGTGTCTAATTGAGTGTGGTAATGATGAATAGAGGGTTGACTTATAGTTTCTATGAAATTGACTTATGTGTTTCGGAAACAAAACCAATTACAGAGTCTCATTGGGTGCTTTTGGGCTAGGTTGAGGTTATGCTTGTTTGGTTGTTTGAGATTTAATCACTTGTTTATATTTAGAATTTTCGTTATTCCCTTGATAGCTTAGAACATTTAAGTCTAAGTTTGGGGGAAAACAGGGATTTCATGCTAGTTGTTGGCTAGGTGTCAAATGGCTAGTAGCCGGCTCATATTTATATGAGTAGTCTAGGGTTGGAATTGAGAATTCTCATTCCAGATTGCATAGAAAAAAAACGAAAAAAAAACAGAAAAAAAAAAAAGAAAAGGAAAAAAAAAAGTCAAAAGAGTCAATTGTTTATATGCAAAATTAACTAGGGTGAGCTCTTTAATACTCGAGCTATTAAGTTCGCGGGGACTTTGTGCCCAGTGACCTAAGGCTTTTATAGTCTGGGATCCACTAACCCAACGCTCGTTACATGGGTATTATTGTATAAGCCTTTCGGGGTCTCATCCATTGCACGGTTAAATAAGCATACTTGTATATTATGTGTCATAGTTGTTGTTAGTAATAAAGTATGAATTTCTGTCTAACTTGAATGATGATGGAGGTGTTCCTAGGTTATGAAGTGTTTACCATCTATTCTATTTATAAACCTGTGATTGTCTTGGCGAAGAACATGTATGATTTTGATCTAGTTTTGGGAGTATTTCTGATGAGCATCGCACACACGCACGTTTCTGTTCATGTAATGTTAGTATACGGGAACTTGGTCGAGCTCTATTTGGATTTAGTTGCATTCTTTGAGATATTTGCTTGTTAGTTGGTTTTGGTTAGTTTGAAGGGGATCGTTGCATTTTTCATATTAGTTGCATTCATTCATGCATTGCATTGCATTCGCTATAGGCCCTCACGAGACCTTACTCGTCCACTAGGGCTGCCTAGGGGTTTAAAGGGCTTGTTGCATATGCCAAATGCAACCGTGATCACCTAGGGGTTTAAAGGGCTTGTTGCATATGTCAAATTGATTGTTTTGGACTCAAGTTTGTTGTAGTTTTGATGTATTTTGCTTAGTTGTGCAGATTTACGAGAATGTTGATTAAGGTTGATGCTTCTATCGTGTTTGGAGAATTAATTGATTAAAATTCGGATTTTCTGGGAAGGTTGCGCAGTCTACACTGTTTTGGCCATATCTGGAGTTCTAGAAGTCCGTTTTCAGCGATCTTACAGCTCACGCGAAGCTTGAGAGATTTTCTACAACTTGGGACAGATAGCAGGTGCAGGGGACGTGCTGAATAAAATCGCGCACGTGTTCTATGATAAGCCAAGCAGAAAAATTCCAGTTTTGCCCTTTTTCTAATTCTAATTGTATTTTGGGCAGCTTTTGGCACCTAAATTGAATTCTAATTGTATTTTAGGATGTTTCCTTGCTGGGCAAGATTTCTAGAGTCTATATAAACACTTCTAGGGATACATTGTAAGGGATCCTGGACACACAATTTTTACATACTTCTTAATATTAAAAGCTAGGGTTTTATTTTCTTCTCTTCATCTTTGCAAGCTCAATTTAATTCTTGGATTTAATTGTTCTTCATTATTCAAAGATTTAAGGTATTTCTTATCTTCTCCTTATTAATTACATGTTTATTATGGCTTTCTTGATTATCATTGTTAGTTTTAATCCTAGAATGAGTGAGTAATTTAATTCTAGGGTATCAAGGGGAGCCATGTTTGCACCATGATTTGGGTTTAATTTGATTAGTAGATTGATGGGTAAAGAGTAATTCTGATTGATATGTTCTAATTCTTAATTTGTGTAATTGCGCAATATCACGGATTAATTGATTGCAATTGGAGTAATAGATCGAAAGATTTTACTACTAGGGGCTTACATACAATTAGCGGAATTGAAGGTGAGTGTGAAAGCATCATTAGATATTCTGAGAGTGTTAATGCTTGAAAAAGATTAACCATTGCTTTAATTACTTAACCCCATTAAAAAGCTATACCTTTGTGATTTGTTTGGTGTAAGCATGGTGAACCTGAATTGCCCTAGATCCCTTAATTAATTGATTTAAAACCTTTGTTAAATTTGTTTTAGTAGTTAATAAAATCCTCTAATAATCGTTTGTGACTAGAAACAATTAATAATAATTGAATTGAAACTGAAACTGTCTCCTTGAGGAATCGACCCGTATTTGCTAGTATCTACTACAATTGATACCGTGCGTTTGCGGTTAGACATAATTTTACACATCAACCACAAGAAGTTCAACAACCACAGTCAGAATCAGAATCACCAGTACCAGTACTAAATCAGCACAGTTTAGCTCATGATCGATCGAGGAGAGCTAAGTATGGAGTGCCTCCAAAGAAATATGGTTTTGAAGATATAGTGGCATATGCACTACAAGTAGCTGAAGAAGTGGATCTTAGCTCTGATGAGCCATCCACTTACAAAGAAGCGGTGACATGTACTGAATCTATAAAATGGTTTGCTGCAATGGGAGATGAAATGGAGTCATTTCAGAAGAATAAGACTTGGGAATTAGTCAAGCGGCCTCGAGACAGAAAGATTGTTACTTGTAAATGGGTCTACAAGAAGAAGGAAGGAGAAACATCGGTTGAGGGTATCAAATATAAAGCTCGATTAGTAGCTCGAGGGTTCACTCAGAAAAAGGGAGTAGATTACAATGAGATTTTTTCACCAGTGGTCAGACATACTTCCATCCGGGTGCTACTAGCAATAGTTGCACATCAGAATCTGGAGCTTGAACAACTCGACGTGAAGACAACTTTTCTGCATGGAGAGCTGGAGGAGGAGATATACATGACTCAGCCAGACGGTTTTCAGGTTCCTGGAAAAGAAGATTATGTTTGCAAGTTATTGAAGTCCTTGTATGGGCTAAAGCAGTCTCCGAGGCAGTGGTAAAAGAAATTTAATAGGTATTGGCTATACCAGGAGTCCGTATGATTGCTGTGTTTATCACAGTAAGACAAAAATGGTTCTTTCATTTATCTGGTCCTGTATGTAGATGATATGTTGATAGCTGCAAAGAACAAGTCTGATATTCAGAAGTTGAAAGGTCTCCTCAGTGCTGAGTTTGAAATGAAAGATTTGGGTGCAGCTCAGAAAATTCTGGGAATGGAGATTTATAGGGATAGAAGCAAAAGAAAGCTCTTCTTGTCACAGAAGGGATACATTCAGAAGATTTTGTCAAGGTTTGGCATGTCTACAGCAAAGCTCATAGATACTCCTAGTACTGCAAATGCACATCTGTCTGTCGCTTTTGCACCTATGTCTACTGAAGAAAAATAGTACATGTCTCGAGTTCCCTATGCTAGTGTAGTAGGAAGCTTGATGTATGCAATGGTCTGCATTAGGCCCGATCTTGCACAGTCTGTCAGTGTTGTTAGTAGGTTCATGGGTGATCCAGGCAAGGAGCATTGGCAAGCTGTGAAGAGGGTTTTTCGGTACTTAAAAGGTACGTCTGATGTTGGTCTCGTTTATGGAAGTGATACTGAGTGTTTGGTGACAGGGTTTTCAGACTCTGATTATGCTGGAGATGTTGAAAGTAGAAGATCTATGACTGGTTATGCTTTCACTCTGGGTGGTTCGATTGTCAGTTGGAAAGCTACTCTGCAACCTACAGTGACTTTTTCTACTACAGAAGCAGAGTACATGGCGTTGACAGAAGCCGCAAAAGAAGGAATCTGGTTGAAAGGATTGGTCAGTGATTTAGCTCTACATCATGATCAGGCTACAGTATTTTATGACGGTCTCAGTGCAATCTGTTTAGCCAAGGATCAAGTCCATCATGAGCGGACTAAGTACATAGATGTAAGATATCATTTTCTAAGAAGTGAGATGAGAATTAAGGTGAGAAAAGTGGGTACTGCTGATAACCCAGCTGATATGCTTACCAAGCCGGTTCCACATAGCAAGTTTCAGCATTGTTTGGACTTGCTAAATGTTCGGAGTTGTTGACTGCCCTTTTGAGGGCAAAATCTGAGGCAGAAGAGTTTTATCTGGTACATCTGGCATTTTTATGATGCGTCTGGTACATCTGTTATCTGTTATTTGTGAGAGGATTCAAGTCGAGGCAGAAGAGTTTTATCTGGTACATCTGGCATTATTATGATGCATCTGGTACATCTGTTATATATTTTTTTGTGAGAGGATTCAAGTCAAGGTGGAGATTTGTTTGGAATGCCTTGAATAGCCGCCGGACTTGACTGTTGACTGTGCCGCCGGCGCCACTGTAGCTGCCGGATTTGACTCATCTACCACACCTAACCCCTTATATTTTGCCTATAAATAGATATGCATGTAAGGATTGTAAATCATCTGAAAAAATCTGTAATCATCCTCAAGATCAATATAATTATTTCTCTTCTGCATATATATTTTCTCCTTACGTTTATCATTTTTATTGCTTCCATTATAACACAGGGTAATGAGAGTAATGACTGAACCTGTGCGCTCAATTCTAAACTTGATGATGTAAACACAGCAATTTAAATAACGATCGTTATCATCATTGGTACCAGATTTAGAAATGGATCCAGACTTGCCTGTCATAATTTGAAACGAAGGACCGACCAAGCAGAAGGAGTTGTCACCTAAATAGAGCAGTTCTTTAAAGTGGCCATGTACTATAGAATAGCCATCAACAAGAGTCTCAGACAAATGCACATCCAACCACTTGAGTTGTTTCAAATCATAAGCACGAACGAGAGTGGGACATTTGTGATTATAAAAGTAAATGACATCATCAGCAACTACAGCGACCGGATCCCACCTTGTGAAATTGGAAACAATAGGTTTCCATTCATGAGACATAGGATAAAAGGCATAGAGGGAAGGGGATGAAAGTGGGCCCTTTTCCAAGTGAAGGATCATACGATTGTGATTAGGGTCTGGAAGCACCGGTGAAGACATACTGCAACCTTGTAATTCAGAAGGCACGGTGATTTTGTCCCACAAATTAATGGCGGGATCAAACACCTGCGGAGAAAGGTCATCATCGAATCCCATGTTGTAGATCTTTCCAAGGAGGCAAGTGGTATTGGGAAAAACGGGTCCAAAAATAGGCTCAGGATTTTGGCACCACTTGCCAACATTATCGCTGACAAATTGCAACCGAGCTGAGCCCATGTAGAAGGTATCCTTGGGGTTTCCGGATACGCAGGAGGCAATATCGCGGACTTCCTTTTGAGTACGATAGCCACCAAAAATATAGACCGAGTCACCCAAACTCAACATTGGAGACATTCCGGACCGGTTTAACAGCTGAGATGAGACATTGAGATGAATTTTGTGCTGCTCTAGATCTACAATGTGAAATTCTACAATGTTAAATGACTTATCACCAAAACTATGGTTTTGATCAAACTCGGACTGCACCAGAATCCTCGTCAACATTTTCACTTAAACCTGTTTTCAACACAAATGGAATACGATAGCAAAAAAAAAAAACTACTCAACTTACAAGTAAACACATTCCATTATACCGCTAATTCGATCAAACAAACAATGGTATATAGAAATTTCATAATGAGCATCAGGGGATTTATCATACTATTTGCACATACTATATATCCAAAAGCACATAATTAAAACAATGACAATTAAATTAAAACAACCTATCAAGGCAAGCAACACTTAAATCAAAAGAAATTTATAACCTGTTTTCAACACAAAGGGGATAAAAATCAATTATCAGCAGCTAATGTTTACGCATCAAACTCTTTTGACATGTAGACAGAGCCCCAAATACCAGTGTTCATACAAATTAATTAAAGAAGACGAGATGGTATGTCCTTATCCATAACATTAACCAATCAGTAGATACCCCTAATTGAATCGAACAAAACACCCCCTAATTTACAAGCACCCAAGTATCAGTAACAATAAGAGATATGCACACAAAGAGATTAAATTAGATTACCTGAGAGATTCACTTGAGTGAACGATTTCAAATCGAAAGGAGATTCAAAGTAAGGGTTTATGGACGCCAGAGAAAGAGAGAGAAGTGGCGCGTAAAGTGTGTGTGAGCATCAGAGAGAGAGAGATTCAAAGTAAGGGTTTATGGACGCCAGAGAGAGAGAGAGAGAGAGAGAGAGAGAGAAGTGGCGCGTAAAGTGTGTGTGAGCATCAGAGAATCTGCGCCCCGTCCCACGTGGACGGAATCACCTCTCTAAAAAAAATTAACTAATGTAAAAAATAAAAGAAAGGGTAGAATGTTATGTAATAAATTGGATGACTTTTGGGCTTTGTTGTAATATGGATGTCCCTATGTCTTTCTAGAACAAAACTCTTGACTTTCTAGTTCTATAACCTATGCCTTTTGGCCTTTTGGATCCTTGTAACTCATTTATAAATAGCCTATATAAAGGCCCCATGTTCTTACTTGTAAACACAACTCTCTCAAATAGAAATAGATTGTTCTCTCTCAAACATGTTTTATCTATAATTTCTAATACGTTATCAGCACGAATTCACTCATTTTTCATTTAAAAAAAGGTAGAGAGTATAGAAGGTATAGAGTTGTTCATCCATCTTACGTCGGATATCATCTCTTTCGAAGTCTAAGGTATGCAACCTTTACAACAAGTGTTTTTTTTTTAGTGCTTGCAAGTGTGATTTTATAATATATTCATGTATGATACATAGCAATAGTCAATTTAAATTGAGATATAGTTAATAAATAATCAAGATTTTGTTCATGGATTTTAGACCTTACGAAGGTGTGGTAACATAGAGATATAAGATTAGACATAATCTTAGAGAGTGACACAAACATACTTAATTTTACTGGCCCAATAACATGCATAATAGAGTAATGCATGTAGCTTTGGTACGACACTTAGTACTGACTAGCTACTATATTGTTTTTCTTTTAATTCAGAGCTTAATCACTAATCTTTGTTACTCTGTTTTAATGACTCATATTGCCTTAACCTGTTATCTTTTATATAAATTGGCATCTTTTTATAGAAGTAACGATCATCGTTCTCTATTAAATCTGAACTTCTAGTGTTTACTTACTTAAAAGATTAATTTATACATTTAAAAAAAAGGAGTTTACTTGTGTGCATCTTTATGGAAATATTTATTCTTTAGCATAATGTTCAATTTTGAGAATTATTGTTTCACAATACATGTTCTTGATTATTATTGAAAATTTTATTATAAAGATTTCTATGATGTCACAAAATTTGATATGTGATTTTTCCGTTATTTATTTATTTTTGAAATTAATGTGTGTTAATCTTTATTTTAGTAATTGCAATGTCGAATCTTACTAAGCTTGAGTTCAACGCACTTGATGTCACCGGCAAAAATTATTTGACATGGATTCTTGATGCTGAAACCCATCTTAGCGCTATGGGCCTTGGTGACACTATAAAAGAGGGAAATAAAACCTCCGAACAAGATAAGGCAAAGGCTATGATTCTTCGCCATCACCTTGATGAAGGCCTAAAAACTGAATATTTAACTATTAAAGATCCATCAATTCTTTGGAAGGATCTCAAAGAAAGATATGACCATCAAAAAAATGGTGATATTCCCAAAAGCTCGCTATGATTGGCTACACTTGCGATTGCAAGATTATAAAAGTGTGAGCGAGTATAACTCTGCCATGTTCACATCTCAATTGAAATTATGTGGCGAGAATATCACCGATAAAAATATGTTGGAAAAAACGTATTTCACTTTCCATGCCAATAATATGCTCCTACAACAACAATATCGTGAGATTCACGAAATATTCTGAGCTGATTTCTGTATTGCTTCTTGCTGAGTAAAATAATGAACTTTTGCTGAAAAATCATCAAGCACGTCCAACTGGCTCAACACCATTCCCTGAAGTGAATGCGGTGACTAACAATGAATATGGAGATAATAAGCCATTTGGACGTGGGTGTGATCGTGGATATGGACGTGGATGTGGACGTGCCCGTGGTCGTAATTTTGGGCATGGTCGAGGACATAATCATCAAAATTTCACCAACTTTAAAAGGAAGCCTCACCACCAGAAGTGGACAAAAAAGGAAGTAAACCCGAGGGAAGTACAATGGTGAAAAGGGTTGAAAGTGTTTGTAGTCGTTGTGAAATGAAAGGTCATTGGAGACGTACATGTCGTACCTCCAAGCACTTTGCTGACCTTTATCAATCCTCTTTAAAAAATGTTGAAACTAATTTTGTTGAACAAAATGATCCCTTGGGAATTGCTCATCTTGAAGCAAACCTTAGTGGTGCAGATCCAGTTGATCCTTCGGGACTCACTCACATGGAAGTTGGTGATTTCTTTGAAGATGGGAATGATTAGATGGCCAAATCTGGTGGTGGCAATAATTAGACCATATATTAAAACTTTGCTTTTGCTTATTGATTATTTCATATTTCTGTTCGAACTCTATAATGATTGGCTTTGCTTTATGCCTTCTATATAATTCTCTTTTAACATGAATGAGTTGTTTTGGATATTATTCTAATCTTCATTTATATAATTGTTTTGTGAAGAATTATGGCTAGTAATATCTCATTATGTGCTATGAAAGATGAAGAATCATTTTGTTTAGCGGATAGTGCAACAACACATACAATTTTGAAAAATAAAGAATATTTTTCGCATCTCATATTAGCTAAAGCTAATGTAAATACAATATCGGGATGATGCGAAGAATTATTGAAAATTCAAATGGACATCCTTTAAAGAATAAAATTGTTTCATTGTCCAAAGATTTTTCTTGTGTTGCTTGCTTTCAAGGAAAATTAATAACAAGGCCATCGCATGTGAAAGTAGCAATTGAATGTCCATCCTTTTTGGAGCGAATTCAAGGAGATATATGTGGACCTATTACACCATCAAGTGGACCATTTCAGTACTTTATGGTACTTATAGATGCATCGACACGTTGGTCCCATGTTAGTTTATTGTCCACTCGTAATGTTGCATTCGCAAGACTCCTTGCTCAAATAATTCGACTAAGGACACAATTCCCAGATCATGCAATCAAGAAAATTCGATTGGATAATGCAGGAGAATTTACTTCTCAGTCTTTTAATGATTATTGCATGTCAATTGGGATTGATGTGGAACATCCGGTTCCGCACATGCATACCCATAATGGTTTAGCAGAATATTTTATTAAGAGGCTACAATTGATTGCTAGACCCTTGCTTATGAAAACAAAATTACGAAATACTGCTTGGGGACATGCAGTATTACATGTTGCATCACTTGTTCGTTTAAGACCGACTGCTTATCATAAATATTCCCTAATGCAACTTGTAAATGGTCAAGAACCAAATATTTCTCACTTGAGAGTTTTTGGGTGTGCAGTTTATGTTCCGATATCTCCTCCCCATCGAACAAAAATGGGACCCCAAAGAAGATTAGGGGTATACGTTGGGTTTGGCTCTCCCTCAATTATAAAATATTTGGAGCCCATGACTGGTGATTTATTTAAGGCAAGATTTGCCGACTGTCAGTTTGATGAGACAGTTTTTCCTGCATTAGGGGGAGATAAGTCAAAATTTGAAAAAGAAAGACAAGAAATTTTGTGGAATGTAGCATCTCTGTCTCATTATGATCCTCGACCTCGCACAAATCAGTGTGAACTTGAAGTTCAAAAGATTATCCACCTACAAGAGGTTGCAAATAAATTGCCTGATTCATTTACCGATGTCAAGATAGTAACGAAGTCACATATACCGGCTGTCAATGTTTCTTGTAAAATAAAACTTCCTGATGAAGAAAATAAAGTCTTGCTAGCAAATGAGTCTAAAGCACGCCAGAAGCGTGGTAGACCGATTGGATTTGGATCCAAAGATAAAAATCCTAGAAAATCAAGGAAACTTGATAAACAAGCTGGTACATCAAATGACATCATTCCAAATGAAATAGAATTGATCACTGAAGAGACGTCTTCAAAGGATGATCAAACACCTAAAATTGAGGACAATGAAGAGATCTCGATAAATTATATCATTTCAGGAAAAAGGTGGAATAGAAATGAAATTGTCATGGATGACATATTTGCATATGCAGCTGCACTTGACATTTCTAAAGAAATCGAGGATCATGAACCTAGATCGATCTATGAATGTAAAAGAAGAAATGATTGGCCAAAATGGAAAGATGCTATTGAGGTAGAATTGAAATCACTTGAAAAACGTCAAGTTTTTGGACCTATTGTCCAAACACCTGCAGGTGTGAAACCCGTTGGATATAGATGGGTATTTGTGCGCAAAAGAAATGAGAAAAATGAAGTTGTGAGATATAAGGCACGCCTTGTTGCACAAGGCTTCTCACAAAGATCGGGAATTGATTATGAAGAGACTTATTCCCCGGTAATGGATGCAACAACATTCAGATTCTTACTAAGTCTATCAATTTTAGAAGGGCTCCGAATGAATTTGATGGATGTTGTGACTGCTTACTTATATGGGTCACTTGATAATAACATTTACATGAAAATCCCCGATGGATTAAAAATGCCTGAAGCATGTAGTTCAAGACCCCGAGAAATTTATTCAATTAAATTACAAAGATCATTGTACGGGTTAAAACAATCAGGTCGAATGTGGTATAATCGCCTCAGTGAGTACCTTTTGAAAAATGGATATGTTAATAATGTAATTTGTCCATGTGTTTTTATTAAAAGGACAAAAATGGGGTTTACTATAATTGCGGTTTATGTTGATGATCTAAACATCATTGGGACCCAAGATGAGCTTAATGAAACAATTGAATATTTGAAAAGAGAATTTGAAATGAATGACTTGGGCAAAACAAAACTATGCCTTGGTTTTCAAGTCGAACATCTATCCAAAGGATTTTTTGTCCACCAGTCATCATATATTGAAAAGATCCTTAAGAGATTTATTATGGATAAAGCATATCATGTAAGTACTCCTATGGTTGTTCACTCACTTGAAAAAAAAAAGGATCCATTCCGCCCAAGAGAAGAAGGAGAAGAACTTCTTGGTCCCGAAGTACCATATCTTAGTGCCATTGGTGCACTAATGTACCTTGCCAATTGTACACGACCTGATATTGCTTTTTCTGTTAATTTATTGGCAAGGCATAGTTCTGCTCCAACTCGAAGACATTGGACTGGTGTGAAACAAATTTTTAGATATCTTCGAGGTACAATGGATATGGGTTTGTTTTATTCTAAAGACTCAAAAGTAGAATTAGTTGGTTATGCAGATGCAGGTTATCGATCTGATCCCCATAAAGGTAGATCACAAACAGGTTATGTATTCACGTATGGTGATACCGCAATATCTTGGCGGTCTACAAAGCAAACACTTGCAGCAACTTCTTCGAATCATGCTGAATTATTGGCACTACATGAAGCTAGTCGAGAATGCGTGTGGCTAAGGTCTTTGGTCCATCATATTCGAGAATCATGTGGTCTTTCAGTCAATAAAGGAAGTCCTACTATTTTATTCGAAGATAATGAAGCATGTATTACCCAAACTAGAGAAGGCTACATCAAAGGAGACAGGACAAAGCACATTGATCCAAAATTCTTCTTCACCCATGAACTTCAGCAAAGGGGAGAAATTGATGCCTGTCAGATCCGCTCATGTGATAATCCGGCTGATTTATTCACAAAGGTACTTCCTACATCTCCCATCGAGAAGTTGGTACACAAGATTGGAATGCGTAAACTTCGAGATTTATGATGATTTATATAGTCATGCTAAAATGAGGGGGAGACACTTCACTTTAATATATGTACAACACATGTACTCTTTTTCCTTCACTAGGGTTTTTCCCACAAGATTTTTCCTAGTAAGGTTTTAACGAGGCATGGTGTTCGTACAAGTCATCCAGGGGAGTGTTATGTAATAAAGTGGATGACTTTTGAGCTTTGTTGTAATATGGATGTCCCTATGTCTTTCTAGAACAAAACTCTTGACTTTCTAGTTCTATAACCTATGCCTTTTGGCCTTTTGGATCCTTGTAACTCATTTATAAATAGCCTATATAAAGGCTCCATGTTCTTACTTGTAAACACAACTCTCTCAAATAGAAATAGATTGTTCTCTCTCAAACATGTTTTATCTATAATTTCTAATATAGAAAATATTATACGTAGAGAATTTTTTTCAAAAATTAAATTAATTAATGACACAAACCAAAATAGCACTTTAAAAAAAATATTTCTTTGAGTTAGTAAAATCAAATATTAACACAAAATGATTTTTGTAAAAAAAAATGTAGAAAATGTTGATACAAGATCAGAGAAGATACGGACTACTTGCATTTATAACCTTTAATCAAAACACCTTTATTTAATGAAACTACTACTTTAATTGGAATTTGGTTTGCAGAATATTTTGGTTTCATTACTAAAATCCTATTTTTATAAAAAAATAAAATAAAATAAACATACAAATTCGATTATAACTATAATTCTTTTAATATAAAAAAGTACCAAGTAAAAAAGAAACATGCAATCCAAACTCGATTCTCATCAGCTTGATGATTAACAGTTTGTGAAACCAACTTCTCTGATCATCTACTAATCAGAATTAGGGTTCATTTGTTAACACCTGGATGAAACTAATATAGCTGGACGAGATATATTTCTATCATTAAGATTGTTTGACTTGCATCTGTGTATCTGGACGAGACATAATTTTTTCTTAACGACACATCTTACAAAATCAAGCCTCTGTCATCCAGATTTTGATAAGAGTGGGTCTATAACATCATTTTAGTACCATCACTCCTTAATTGTAATATTTCTTTTATGTTAGTTAATTTTATTTGCTCTTTTATTTTGCAATCTCTTTCTTATGAAAAAATTATTACAAATATTTATATATAAAAAATGGTCATAATTTTTTTCTGAATTGTAAACATGTGATTTTTTTTATGGACAACCAATTAAATTAATTAGAATCATGTGTATTATTAGGACAAATTATAACATTTTTTTGGTCAAATAATTATATTTATCTATTATGTACGAGTTGTAATACTACGATAATGAATATTAAAAAATACTAAATTATTTAAATAATAAGTTTTTTATTCAAATAGTATTGATTTTTTTTACCGAACATCATTACTCGTTCAGCATCCAGATTTATCGTTCATCCAGATTTTTCACTCGTTCAGAAAATACTATTCAGATTTAACAAATGATCCCTTAGATATGTTGTGGCCACTAAATACTTAAATAAAAATAAAGTTTCAACAACATTAAATTAAAGATAGATAGACAGATAAATAAGTTTAGCCTAGCGACAGCAGAAAGGAACAACAGTATAGTTTAAAAACCACAAAGTCGATAAGGAGCCACAACCCGATCTAGAGTGACCAGTGCATGTGCTGAGCAGACTCGTCGTCGTATCCCATTGGGTGCTGAATGTCCATGCATTGTTTTCCACTCTGCTGGCTCAGTTGCAGATCACCCGTGTATTGACTGGTACCGGGATGTGAAATTTGCCCAAGATCCAGTTCAGGTTGCATATTGTATGGAACACTTCCAGATTCATTGCCCTTGAAACCCCAGGAGTTGCTAGAGAACTGATTGATGTTTGGACCAAGAGTCACTGCTGGTTGAACCATATGCGAACCATAAGTATCCATTTTGTAATTTGTCCCAAGGCTCAAAGATCGATTTATTGAGCCACGGGAATTGTTTGACAGAAGAGAATGAGCACGGCTGGAGTCCGAAGAAACTCCATCAAAACATCCTCCGGGTGGAACAGCATGACCAGGGTAGGTGATGCTCTTTTTTGAACGTCGAAGCTCAGGAGAACGGCTTTCTGAGTTGTTTTGCCATGGGACTGAGAGAAAATTTCCAGAACCAGGGTCCTGACTACCGGATTCAACCTTCCCAGTGTGCCTTGGATATGCAGAAAAGTCCATAACAAAGCTTCCACCACCACTGTCGTTTCCTGTAATGTTTTAGTATCAAGCATTTGAACTTTGTTAGAAGTAGATATCAAAGCAAAACAGACGGATCTGATGAAAGTTAATGACCATTTATGAATATCTGAATAATCTAAATATGTCTAACCAAAGATGGATGGACTTCCATATCCTGCAGACAACAGGGATCCCACTTGTGGCTTTCTCCGACGCTCATTGTGGCCAGCCAAACGTCTACGACAGCTACGTTTTTCTTGGTCGAATTCAGGCAGCTGGTGGAACCTGAAAAGATAGTACCCAAAATAAATTAATTGCCAGCAGAGACCATGGCAAATCATCATTTCATTAAACTGGTACAAACTCATCACAGTACGACATAGGAAGTAGATTATTGATGTTAAGATTTCCTGGAACTAAAATGTTATACTTCTACTTCATTTTAAAAAACTGGTACCACAAGTTCACAGGCTTCCTTTGTTATTACCTGGTAGAGGAGATAACCGCAAAACCAGAAAAATCCTGCACTATTTAAAACCAACATATAACCTCGCAATGCCTAATAATAATTTCTAACATAACATTTCTAACTTATCATGTGCAAATAATAATTAAATATCCATCAGCAGGTGATTAAGGCATTGATAATCTTAGCAGCAAAGCATGTTCTAAAGCTTTTTCTTGTTCTATTTAAATCTATTGCTAGGTTGGAGTAGCATTTCTACATTTCGGCCAAGTAAGCTTTCGGCAAGCATAGCTTCATTTTTCACTGGACCAAAAAAGCAACCTCACGTAAACCAACTGTTTGTGTACCACAAAGAAGAAATCTGAGAGCTTCATGCCATACGTTGCCAACTTCACTGTGGACAAGCAATGCATCAGGAACCCCTAACGTGCCGGATGCACAAACTATATATAGAATCTCCCAGGACAAATATTAGTGTGCACAGCCTTTCTGTACAGGAACATTGATTTGTTTAAGATACTCTAGAATATGGTGGAACACTACAGAGCTTTCTATAAGGCCCTTCAATATGGAGGCAACTAAGATTTGAGTAGGTTCAATATGGAGGCCCTTCTGGTTCCAGGACCTTCATGACTTGAGTAGGTTTTATGGAACTCTTATACATTGCAATCTTATTATTAATAAAACCCAAAATGCAGAAATGGAAGATATTTTTAGTCTCACATACAGAAATTGAAGGAACTGATTTAGCAAAAAAAAAAATGAAGGAACTGAGCTGCAAATTCAGCAGCTGCCATTTTCAGTTCTTTCTGATCATATTTTACAAGTTATATTTTACAAGTTACTTTCGGAAGGGGGAGTGCTTGTCATTTTAAGCCTGCTAGCATTGCAAAGTCCTGAACCCACCTATCACCCCCAGTGACTCGAGCATTTCCTCTAAAGACAAGATAAAAGTAATAAATAGAGAAAGGATAATGTCATTCCATTGTCTCCCCCTAATAACTCATGCATTACCTCTGAAGACAAGGAAAAAGTAATGAATAGAGGAAGGATAATGTCATTTCATTGTCTCGTGGGGTGCTTTGCAGAATTCAAACAGGTGCTGGTAAACAATGAAAGTGAACAATGATAGCGAAACAAGGTAACTCTACCATGATCGAAGATTAAAAGGGTCAGTTGAGATTGTGAGGAAATATATAGTAAAGGAGAAGACTAAGACTCCTAGCACTAACAAAAACTTACACGAATATTAATGGATGAATGAAAGTTCTTATTATTATAACTAACCAAATAAAACTACTCCCCCAGGCAATTAGGTAAATACAAGACATTTTTTGTTTCTTTGAAGACATCAAGGCAAGAACCATGGCAAACATTGAGGGGAGTTCCCCATAATAGCAAGTACAAAGAAGCGTAAGTGTTGTAACAGAAGCAGGTCACTGACTATTATCTCTTCGGCAAGGATTTAAGATATGACAAACAAATAAACGAACATGAAAAGGGTGGAACCTTTTGTAGTTTAGACACTGAAAGCATAACAAGTTCAAAGCATCAGACACGGAGTGGTGCACAGTAACAAATTGTGTGAATGAAAAAATCTCAAGAATGCAAAACGAGGAATTGTTGGCACCAGTGGAGGATAAAGAAGTAAAAAATGCTTTGTTCCATATGCATCCTGACAAGTCACCAGGACCTGACGGAATGAGCCCAGGCTTCTACCAACGGTACTGGTCCATTGTTGGTAGCGATATAGTGTTGTTGACGAGGAAATTCTTCAATGAAGGCGTACTTGATATGCACCTTGCAGCAGCGAATATAGTTTTGATTCCAAAGAAAAGAAATCCTGTTGTAATGCCCGACCTAAGGCCAATATCACTGTGCAATGTAGCTTATAAAATCATATCGAAAGTGTTGGCAAATAGGCTTAAAGCTGTTATCGATGGAGTGATTTCGGAAACGCAGAGTGCATTTATCCCTGGCAGATTGATATCAGATAACATAATGATTGCTTACGAGGTATTGCATTATATGAAGAGGAAGAACAAAGGAAAAAGGGTTGGATGGCAATCAAGTTAGACATGAGCAAAGCATACGATAGGGTTGAATGGGGTTTCTTAAGAGCTATGCTGAAACGGCTAGGGTTCGATGATAAAATTGTAAACCTATTCATGGCCTGTGTTGTATCTGCAAACTACCAACTCACTCACGCAGGCAAGGAATTTGGTCATATTATTCCTCAGAGAGGTATAAGGCAGGGGGACCCTTTATCATCCTATTTATTCCTTATTTGCACGGAGGGCTTCACTGCTCTCATTCAGGACTACGAGAAGAGGAAGCAAATTCAAGGGATCAAAGTTGCTAGAGGAGCACCTAGTATCTCACACATGTTCTTTGCGGACGATTGCTACATCTTCTGCAAGGCAGGCAAAATGAGTGCAAAGCATGTTCAGGATATGTTAAATGTTTTTTAAAAGGCTTCTGGTCAGAGGGTGAACGCTACGAAGTCATCCATATTTTTTAGTAGTAATACCGCAAGTGAGGTCAGAAGAGAAGTTTGTGCAACGCTGAACTACCAAGAGGCAGATGACAGGAGTACGTATCTGGGACTCCCAAGTATTATTGGCAGGAACAAATCTCAGATGTTTGGATATTTGAAGGATAAAATTCAAGGTCAGATACAGGGGTGGGACAAAAGGATCCTGTTGTCTAAAGGAGGCAAAGAGATTTTATTGAAAACAGTTGCCCAAGCAATTCCCAGTTATGCAATGTCAGTTTTCATTCTTCCAACAGAGCTGTGTAAGGAGATGGAACGGCTAATGTGTCGTTTTTGGTGGAAGACAGGTAAAGAAAAGGCCCGTAGCATTCACTGGATGAGTTGGGAGAGGCTTTCGAGGAAAAAAAGCATCGGGGGTATGGGGTTCAGAAATATTAAGGATTTTAATGTTGCAATGGTCGGAAAGCAAGGATGGAGACTTCTTACTAAACCTGAAAGTTTGGTAGCAAGAGTCTACAAAGCTAGATATTACCCGCAGGGCTCTTTCTTAAATGCTACAATAGGAGGAAATCCGAGCTATATTTGGAGGAGCATAATTGAAGCCCAAGAGGTGATAAAGGAAGGGGTTAGCTGCAGAGTAGGTAATGGGTTATCTGTGAACATTTTGAAGGACCCTTGGCTGCCGGATGAGGATAATCCATACGTTATAACCAACTCTGAAGCTTTGAAAGGGCATACAGTGTCATCTCTTTTCGACATTAATCATAATCAATGGGACTTAGAAGTGTTGACAGACTTATTCGAAGAACGAGATTACATGCTGATTAGAGCGATTCCGGTCCAAAGGAACGAACCAGACTCCTGGTACTGTAAAAAAGAAAAAATGGGCCATTACAGTGTTAAAAGTGCATACGCAATGTTACAGGAGAAGAAGCAGAATCAGCATGGTAGTGACAGCTCTGGTTTTTGGAAAAGATTATGGAATTTGAAAGTACCACCTAAGGTCAAGCACTTAGCATGGAGGGCTGCATCAGAATGTTTGCCAACTAAGGATCACTTGCAGAGGAAAAAGGTCGATGTTAATACAATATGCCCGGTCTGTACTGCTGGGAGAGAAACTACGAAGCATGTCTTAGTGGACTGCACATTTGCAAGGGCCTGCTGGGAAGCTATGGGGATTTCAGAACAAGCAGACGACACACAATCTTTTAAGGACTGGTTAACACAGATGCTTGACAAACGAGGCAAGGTTGGGAGCAGAATAGTTCTAATGCTCTGTTGGGGATTATGGAAATCAAGAAATGATGTGGTATGGAAGCAACGAGGCATGGATGTAAGCGAAGTTGTAGTGTTCTCGAAGTCGGCTCTTAATCATTGGATTCTTGCTCAAGATAGGTCTTTTGACCCGTCCCTTGGCTGTATGACTCAGGAGGATGGTGCTGAGCAATGGAGAACTCCTAACGCGGAAACAATTAAGATCAACACGGACGCTGCAATATTCGAGGCATCAGGGTGTTATAGTTTTGCAATGGTTGCTCGAGATCACACAGGTACATTAGTTGAAGCCTCATCACGATGCATAACAGGTAAGGTGGCACCAGAAATGGCAGAGATTATGGGCATAAGGGAAGCTTTAAGCTGGGTTAAAAACCAGTCACGGAGCAAGGTGGAGATCGAAACAGATAGTCTACTCGCGGTACAAGCCATCAGAAGTTCATCAATGGAACTCTCCTATCTTGGTAGACTAGTTAAGGAGTGCAAAGAGTTACTGTTACAGTTGAAAGATCGCATAGTATCTTTAAGGTTTGTTAGACGATCCGCGAACAACGTAGCTCATTTCCTAGCGAGATATAGTTGTTCACCAGCTGATCGTATTTGGCGAGGGGATAGCACCCACTCAGCCCTTCTTGATGTAATTTCGAAGGACTTAAGTCTTTGTTGAATGAATTTTCTTTATTGGCAAAAAAGGATGCATGAATATCAGATAAGGGACTAGGGAGAACACATAAAACGCAACAAAACATTCACCTTGATATTTATACAAGGCAACAAACAAAAATTTATTAAAGCAAGCAAGCTTATTGCTACTCCTAGTATGCAAACACATATATAATCTTTAAGTTGATAAAGACAAACATTATCACACATTCACACCCAGAAAAAAATGTCTATATCGAATAAAAATGTTCCAGAAGTAGGTCGAAATCAAGGATCCTTCTTTCTTTGCTGACAGTATTCTCTGTAGGAAATGATTAACATCATGCATTGAAATGAATGCAATAGATTCAATTATGTAAGTCTTTGAAGTTGGATAAAAGATCATGAGAGAGCAGGTTAGCTAGTTGGAGACTCGTTCAGCATTTATCTACTGTGGTACTAGGATAAGGAATTTGGCATAATTAGTGACTAGTCATCATCAGATGATTGCTTGAGATATCAAGAGTGATTATTACCTCATCCTTATCCAGCAGTATACAATATTTGTCACTTATTTGGTTACATAACAGGGAGTCAGATTGTAAATCGAAGAATATAATTAAAGGACACATAAGTTGAACTACGCTATGATGACATCCACAGATAGCTATTCTCGAATAAATTACTAATACATATAACACATATAACTTAACGTGAAAATCCTTCAAAAAAAAGTAAAACTACAAATGTAGTACAAAAATGAGTTACTCCCTCGCGTATCACCCTTGAATACACCACCTCATTTGATGCAAAACATCTATTGGTAAACTATCAATGCAACTCTCTAACTTTGCATAATTCTCACATGCATCACAAGTTTTTTAAAATCCTTTTTCACTAATTACCATTTTAAATGGAATGGAACTGCAAATTATGTTTCTATCAAAACAGCTCACTTTTTTTTTTGCTAATTTATAACACACACTTTAATATCATAATATAGAAGCTCAACTGAAATTACAATTCTTATCTTGTATAATAATTCAAGACCGACTTCATCAAATTTTCCATCAACATGAATTCCTACAACCATCAAGAAACTTCGCCACTTTCGGTTGCAGCCCAATCGAGTCATGAAGTACAAAAGTTGTTATAAACATAATTACAAACACAAGATTAAATAACACATCAATTGATACAAGAATGTAGCCACTCCCTCCCTCACCCAATACAATGCAAATAAAATCAACTCATCTAGATGCAAAGCTCTCTTTTGTGTAGTTTTCAACACAACAATCTACATTTACGCATGCTTCTGCTTCTCACCGGGTGTTAATTGGTGGAGGACAACACCCATAAAAGGCATATAGTTACAACTTTAATAATCTTAATTAATCTATAATGTACTCTTTTGTTTATTAATCTTACAAGTACAAACTTATAATTCTTAAATTGAAAGTCCACACCAAAATATGTACAAGGATAGATTGCATTCATATATTAAAGCATTAATAAACAAGACAATAAGCAACAAATACAAAAAAACAGTGCACGAGGCTTTTAACTAATAAGAGGATAAGAAAAAGGTAGGCTACACGAGGAGCTGACCTGCTACACTGCTGGCAGAATCTTTGGGTAATACCAGAAACAACCACCTTGGGTGATTTAGAATGCTTGCCACAAACTTTGTGCCTTGAATAATAGGTCTTAGCATCACTCAGATCCACATTACACCCTTCCACTTGACATCTTGATACCACCTGTTGTCCCCCACCGCCACCTCGACCTTTCTTGGCCGGAGAACCATCGGAGCCATCAGCTCCGGCACCACCCACATCATCAAAGTAAATTTCGAAGGCATTGGGAGAGGCAGAAGCCATGTATGAGTTGATACTAGCAGGCAGGCAGCTACTGTTTTCTTATTGGGTTTTGTTGTTGTAGGCTAGAGCCTAGACATATCATACATCTTCAAGTATACTAGTTAAGTAGAGTAGGCCTCCTTAGTACAGTAGTTCTATTTTAGAACAAAGCATACAAGTGAGTCACTGACAATATTTATACACTTCACTTTATTGTTGTAGTAGCTGTGGAGTAATATTTTTATAATACGAGACTACTGCTCTATGGAAAAAAGGAATGACTCCTCCTCCCTTTATTCTTCTTCCCTTTTCTTTTTTCAGATATCAACCTTATTTTTTCTTATTCGATTCTTCTCCCATTTCATTTATAAAAAAAAAGAAAAATCAATCTAGATAAAAAATTAAAATACCCACCATTTAATTCCAACTCTCCAAAATACCTACATTCAGTTTCATCCTTCATTTTTACCTATGAACCACGCAAGTCTCACATGCGTATACAGTATACGCATGTCTCACATGCGTGGTCTTCACAGAACTGAATTGTGGTGTCACATGCATATTTGGGACGCATGTTAAGAATGCGTAACCGAAGACACGCATCTTAGAGATGCGCATCGTCTTCACAGAGACGTGAACGGACAACTAAAAGTAGTGTAGTTCGGGCATTTTCTCAATCAATCTCTTACCTCAACTATAACAAACAAGGGGTTATTTTGACAAAGCACAATATCTAAGTACAAGACTCTTTATACGAGACTTTAAGGAATTTCAAGATTTGATACTATATACATCACTATTATTATTAAACATAGTATACATATCTTGTAAATATCTTTGTAAGTTGATAAGCGTAGAATTAGTCTTAGCGTAGAATTAGTTTCCATATTCTATGCCTAAAATCTCTCTTTGTATATATTTAGTTTCCTGTAAAATAGCCCAGGATGAGGCTACTATCTGTTGTATATATTTGAAGATTTTGGGAATGAGAAAGCCAAGGAAGATATTCTTTTATGGTATCAGAGCGGGTTTCTCAATCTCTTTCCGCTGAACCCTAGCTGTGATCTCCGCCCATCTTCCTTTCTTCTTTCTTTCTCTGTCTTTTCTCTTCTTCAACAATAATGTCTCAATCTAAAACTTTTCATCCTGCTCTTGCTGTCTCTAACATCAAGAATCATATTCCTATAATTCTTGAGATGGAAACCGTGCAATACTCAACTTGGGCGGAGTTGTTCAAAGTTCATGCACGTTCGAACAAGGTTCTCCATCATATCCTCCCTTCTACGACCAAGGAGAAGACTCCCAGTGCCTCTCCTGTGACCAAGGAACAGCCTGCAACTCAGGCGGTCGAAGATGAAGACATGTGGGCTACTCTTGATGCCACAGTCTTATCGTGGATCTATTCCACAATTTCCAATGATCTTTTACACACCATCATTGAGCCAGATGCTACGGCCATGGAAGCTTGGAACCGTTTGCGTGACATATTTCAGGACAATAAACATTCTCGTGCGGTGACACTTGAACATGATTTCTCTACCACCAGGATGGAAAATTTTTCCAATGCTTCAGCATATTGTCAACGACTCAAATCTTTGGCTGATCAACTGAAGAATGTTGGGGCTCCGGTCTCTGAAAGTCGATTGGTACTGCAGCTTGTCTCGGGTCTTACTGCTCCTTACCGTGGTGTGGGTACTATGATCCGACAAAGTAATCCCCTACCTCCTTTCTATCAAGCAAGGTCTATGCTCACCTTGGAGGAATCAGGCTTGGCTAAGGAGGCAACTATGAATTCTGAATCTGTCATGGTTGCTGCTGTGAACCACGATGAGAATCCCTCTTTTGTTACGTCTCATTCTGGACAAGGGAAGGGTCAGCAGCCTACCGGTCGCAAACAGTCTTCGCAAGGCCGGAGAAATTCAGGAGGTCGTAATGCTCGCAAGCAAAACAGAGGCGGCAACAATGGACGTTCAAACAGACCTGGCACGCAAGGATATCAGCAGCAACAGATGCCGTATTGGGGTTGGGGTCCATCTGCAAATTGGGGTTGGCCTCAATGGGCAGCTCCACCGTGTCCTATGCCTACCCAGGGATGGGCTCGTCCTCCTACTGCCAACAATAGACCTGGTGTGCTTGGTTCACGTCCACAGCATCAGGCGTACCAAGCTGACACTGCGTTTATGTCTCCCTCTGTTCATGGTCAGACAAGTTCGTATGTACCTACAGACATTGAGTCAGCCATGCATACAATGACTCTAAATCAACCGGATTCTACTTGGTATATGGACACTGGCGCAACATCCCATATGACTTCATCAAATGGTACTCTTTCGCCTTATTTTAATTTGAGTAGTCATAATTCTGGTATTATTGTTGGAAATGGTCATTCAATTCCTATCAGTGGCTATGGTCATACTGTTTTACCTTCTCCGAATACCCATTTATCCTTACAGAATGTTTTACATGCTCCCAACATTATCAAAAATCTGATTTCTGTTAGGAAATTCACTACTGATAATTCTGTTTCGGTTGAATTTGATCCTTATGGTTTTTTTGTGAAGGATTTTCAAACGGGGATACCTCTAATGAGGTGTGATAGTCAGGGTAACCTATATCCTTTTCATTCTATCAACAATCAAGCTATTCCATCAGCCTTTGCAGCTATCTCTTCCTCGCTTTGGCATGATCGTTTGGGTCATCCAGGTGCTCCGGTTCTTCAAGCTCTTAAGGTCAATAAAAGCATTGATTGTAATAATTTTTCTACATCTCCAGTTTGTCGTTCTTGTGTGTTTGGGAAACATGTTAAATTGCCATTTGTTTCATCTATTTCAAGTACCTCTTTACCTTTTGATATTATTCATAGTGATCTTTGGACTTCACCTATTTTGAGTTCTGCAGGGCATAAGTATTATGTTTTATTATTGGATGATTTTTCTAACTTCTTGTGGACCTTTCCTTTGGGTCAAAAATCTGACGTCTATGAGAAGTTTGAGATTTTTAAAAATCATGTTGTCACCCAATTTGAACGTAATATTAAAAACATGCACTGTGATAATGGGAGGGAATATGACAATAAATCTTTTTGGGATTTTTGTAAAAAGAGTGGAATGTCTTTTCGTCTGTCGTGTCCTCACACTTCTCCTCAGAATGGGAAGGCCGAACGAAAAATTCGATCTATTAATAATATCATACGTACTCTTCTCACTCATGCATCTATTCCACCTTCTTTTTGGCATCATGCATTACAGATGGCAACATATCTCCTAAATATTCTTCCAAGCAAACTTTTGGATAATAAGTCTCCATTAGAAATTCTATATCGTAGGGTCCCTTCCTACTCTCATCTACGGGTTTTCGGGTGTCTTTGTTATCCTCTTATTCCTTCACTAAAATCCATAAATTACAAGCGCGATCTACTCCTTGTGTATTTTTGGGTTTTCCACCTAATCATCGGGGTTATAAATGCTATGATTTGTCTTCCCGTCAAATTATCATAAGTCGTCATGTCATATTTGATGAGACCGTATTTCCATTTGCCTCACTACATACTCTTTCATCACATGCATATGAATTTTTAGATGACGGTTTG
Source organism: Saposhnikovia divaricata (assembly GCA_036435485.1). Classification (NCBI taxonomy): domain Eukaryota; kingdom Viridiplantae; phylum Streptophyta; class Magnoliopsida; order Apiales; family Apiaceae; genus Saposhnikovia; species Saposhnikovia divaricata. Next base: position 206,073,876 of record CM071601.1, on the reverse strand, counting down.
TCTCCTTATGTGGTGGATCATCTCCACCAGTCTGCTACTCCACCGGCTCTTCATAGCACAATTTATACACCACCTACTTCCCCATCACACATCACCCACACTCCTCATACCTCACCCACGGCCCAATCACCTCCAGTAACAGCCATGGCACCCTCACCTGATCCTCCACTTCCTAAACCTAGTATGGTTACTCGTAGTCAGCGTGGTATTTTTAAACCCAACCCAAAATACCATGCACTACACACTCAGATTTCCATGTCACCGTTACCTCGTAACCCAGTTGCTGCGCTTCATGATTCAAACTGGAAATTGGCCATGGATGACGAATACCATGCACTTATGAAAAATAAAACATGGGATTTAGTGCCCAGACCTCCTGGTGTGAATGTAATTCGTTCAATGTGGATTTTTTTTCATAAATTTAACTCTAATGGTGGTTTTGAGAGGCATAAAGCCCGCCTTGTTGGTGACGGTAAAACACAACGGATAGGTATTGATTGTGGTGAAACTTTTAGCCCAGTTGTTAAACCGGCTACTATTCGGACAGTTCTCAGTATTTCTCTCTCTAAGGCATGGCCTATCCATCAGTTAGATGTCAAGAACGCCTTTCTTCATGGCGAGCTTCAAGAAACTGTGTACATGCATCAACCACTGGGGTATAGAGATCGTACTCATCCAGATTTTGTTTGCCTCTTGCGTAAATCAATATATGGGCTTAAACAAGCTTCCCGAACTTGGAATAAGCGTTTTGGTGATTATGTTTTGTCTCTCGGTTTCACTCAGAGTCGTTGTGACAACTCTTTATTCATTTACAAACAGGGGGCAGATATGGCCTATATTTTGATATATGTTGACGACATTATTCTGACAGCTTCTTCACATGCTCTACGGCGTTCTATTATGGATCTTCTTAATTCTGAATTTGCAATGAAAGATCTTGGACCGTTGAATTATTTTTTGGGTATTGCAGTCACTCGACATAAGGGTGGTATGTTCCTATCTCAACGCAGCTATGCCCGTGAAATAATTGAACGTGCCGGAATGACATCTTGTAAACCCTCAGCCACTCCAGTTGATACCAAATCAAAGGTTAGTGCAACATCAGGTACTCCTGTTGATGATCCTACTATATATCGCAGTCTTGCAGGGGCTCTCCAGTATCTTACTATCACAAGGCCGGATATTTCTTATGCCGTGCAACAAATTTGTCTTCATATGCATGATCCGAGGACGGACCATATGTCTGCTCTCAAACGGATTCTTCGGTATGTCCAAGGTACTATAGACCAGGGCTTACATTTGTACTCATCGTCTATTTCTTCGTTGGTCTCGTACACTGATGCAGATTGGGGTGGGTGCCCCGATACACGGAGATCTACATCTGGTTATTGTGTGTTTTTAGGGGACAACTTACTCTCTTGGTCCTCAAAACGACAGCCCACATTGTCTTTATCTAGTGCCGAGGCCGAGTATCGTGGGGTGGCCAAGGCAGTGTCAGAAACATGCTGGTTAAGAAATCTTCTACTCGAGTTGCATTGTCCATTACAGAAAGCTACGTTGGTCTATTGTGACAATGTAAGTGCCATTTATTTGTCGGGTAATCCAGTTCAACATCAACGTACGAAACACATAGAGATGGATATCCATTTTGTTAGAGAGAAGGTTGCAAGGGGACAGGTTCGCGTTTTGCATGTCCCATCTCGGTATCAAATAGCCGATATTTTCACAAAGGGGTTGCCTCGAGTACTATTTGAAGAATTTCGGGACAGCCTCAGCGTTGGTAAACCTCCCGTTTCGACTGCGGGGGAGTGTTAAACATAGTATACATATCTTGTAAATATCTTTGTAAGTTGATAAGCGTAGAATTAGTCTTAGCGTAGAATTAGTTTCCATATTCTATGCCTAAAATCTCTCTTTGTATATATTTAGTTTCCTGTAAAATAGCCCAGGATGAGGCTACTATCTGTTGTATATATTTGAAGATTTTGGGAATGAGAAAGCCAAGGAAGATATTCTTTTAATTATAATGATTTAGTATTAGATTAGAATTGCTCTAAGTCAAACTCGTAGCACCTCGAAATTTTAGTACATTCGTTTTTAAAAGTCATCAAGAGTAACAGAGGATATATAAACCCTGCTTATCATTATGCATAATTTCACTAGTGAAATGAAGGTTATAGTATCATATAAATATATTACATCAAGTACGGTTTCCACCAAGAAATACTAGAATATTACTAGTAGGTAAAACGATTTGGCCCGACTTCAGTTGTGAGCCTGGTTACACAAAAATGTAAATAAAGTAAATGATCCCTTTGTCTTTTGTTTCTAGTTTTGTAGGAAAAAAGCTAAAAATAATAAGATAGATTCGATGCTAGTAATAGTCGAGCCTTCTTTTTTATGTTCAACGGTCCTTTTCATTTGCTAGCTGGTTACTAAGATTGTGTGTCACATCACTTTGATCTCTATTTTATGTTCCTACCACTTTCATTATTTTATACTCCCTCTCTCTTATTGTGTTGCTCGTTTTGACTTTTTATACTATTCATTATAAGCGGTTGACTACTAATTTACGCATAATTTATAAGATAAAATATAGTCATGTGTGATCTTGTTGGATTCGTATTTATGAGTACTTTAATACAGTGAAGTTTTTATATTTAATACTAATACGAAATTGATAATATTAACAATTGAAAATATGCGTTGGCAAACGTGTCCAGACGAAACAGGAAACATATTTAGAGACGGAGGGAGTACATAGTTCATTATTTTATACCTAGTAGTTTGTGTTTAAGGTCACGGGTTCGTTTTCAGTCACCAGTTTAACTTGCTATATATATGCATCTCAATTATTTAATCCACAGTTCACCTTGTCAGGGTATCTCCTTCTGTTTATGTCATGATTTAGCCACACACACTGCATCCCTGATCCCTACATTATTAATATTTTTCGTTCTTTATGCATAATTCCAAAATACTCCATCAAGTAAGATTTATTGAAATAATTTTGGGATGAACGGAAAATCTACAAATTGTCAACAAAATCCATAACAGCGTAATTCAATTTCTAAGTTTCATTCTGCAGATTTTATAATTCCAATATTCTCGATATTTAATATGAACATATTTAATATGAACATGAAAAGAGATTCGATTCTGTGTGACCCCAATATTTTCGATATTTAATATGAACACGAAAACAAGTTATGTTCCAAAGACGAACGTCCATGATTTCCTTTTCAATTAAAAATAAATTTTCGAATAAGAAAGAATGTTAGAATATAATATAATATTCATATAATCTCTCTCTAACGAACATGCTCAACCCTCATCAATGGATTCCACTAATGGCCAATAACCAAACATCCTTGTTCCCTGCCTTCTCAATCCTTACCCCTCAATCTCACGTTGTTTGTTCCAATAAATAAAAATATTTAATTTTGTACTTAACATAAAGGAATGCAAACTAATTGGAAACTGCGAAAATAACACTATTTTTACATTAAAACTTGAAAAAGGTAAAGGGTCGACCTTCTGAACAAGTAGTACTATCCACAAAAAAGACCAAGGTCGGTCGACCTTCTAAACAAGTTGTTTGTACTATCCACAAAAAAAGATCAAGGAACGATGGAGATGTATCTATAACATGCACGCACACTGTCTTTTTTTTAAAAAAAATATACTTCGTCTTTTGGAATATTTTATTCGATTCTTAACGTTTTTCAAAATTACTTTTTTTACTACTAATTTCAATAAGTTTCATCATTTTACGCTCACTTTTTTTTTATCCTATCTGAACTGCATACTCATCCTAAATATTAAAATCAAATTGACAGTTAGGAAGTTTGTTACGATGTTTGAATATTAATAAAATATTCTTGTTCGTAAAAAAAAAAAAGACAAAGAAGTATTGCTTTTTAGTTAATTAATGGAAAAGTATGTTATTATTGCAATAAATCACTCTTTTTTATGACCAAATAATCAATGTGGCCTACGAACTTCTTCAACGGTGTTTCGTAAAAATAATTGGCTAAATACTCCCTCTGTTTCAATATAAGTTTCCCATTTTGACTTTTGTTACTATTCATTATAAGCGGTTGACTACTAATTTACGGATAATTTATAAGACAAAATATAGTCATTAGTGATCTTGTTGAATTCATATTTATGAGTATTTTAATACAATGAAGTTTTTATATTTAGTACTAATACGAAATTCAAAATATTAACTATCAAAAGTATGCGTTGGCAAACGTGTTTTTAAAAAGAGGAAACTTATTATGAAACAGAGGGAGTATTGATTATCTAAAATTTGTTGAACTTATAACGTGTTTTACTCCAATGGGATGACTATATTGGTTGGCTATAGTTTAAAAAGGGTATGTTATTATTATTTCAAGTTGTTAAAAATAGAATATATTATTTAAATATAGTAATTGATGTTGTGGAGTTTTACAACAGGCTGCTAAAAGTTCGACAAATATAACCAATTTACTGTGATTGTCTAAATTTTTACCTAAAGATTTTAGGGAAATTCTCAATGGTACGCCTGTAGATTTGACTTTTCTAAATGGTACACCAAATAAAATTGGCTTCTCGTTGGTACCCTTGTACTATTATACTTCTCTTGACCATACCCCTTCCGTCACTTAACGTTAAACAAACGTTTGGTTATCCTTAATTAACCTTTAAATAAAAATAAAAAATACTATTAAACGTTTAAAAACCTCAATTAAGCTTATAATAAAAACCTAAAATATTACTCCCTCCGTCCCAAATTGTTTGATACTCTTTGACTTTCACGGAGATTAAGAAAATGTTGTAGAAAAAGAGTAAAGTTAGTTGAAAAGTGGATAAAGTGGTGGGACCTATTAATATTTAATAATAAATTTGAGATAGTGGAGGAAGGTAGTGGGTGTAATAATGTAAAAAAGAGTATAAAATGAAGAAGTGGTGGGTGTAATAGTGAAAAGCAGTGTTCAAAAATAGTAAGTATAGTAGGTTCATTAGTTTTGGGACGTCCCAAAAAGGAAAGTGTGTCAATCTTTTTGGGACGGAGGGAGTATAAACAGCTGGTCGAGCGAAAGCGATTGTCGATGAAAGCGATCGTCGATGAAAGCGACCGAGCGATTTGGGAATTAGGGTTTAACAGCTGTGATTAGGAATCTTCTCAATCTTTCATTCATCTCTAACTAAGGTAATTAGGAATTACGGTTTCTCCTCCATCTTCTTGTTCACTTTCCTCAGTCGTGTACATATATATGTATGTCTTTATATATACTTTCCTTTTAAATATGTCTTTTGATATATGTATATATGCCTTTCGATTTCACATATGTTTGAATGTACTGATATGCCTTTTAATTTCATTTTCTTTACTCATATTATGTATGTTCGTACTGATATGTGTATGCATATATGTGTTGTACTGATTTAATTGCAGAATGGGGGATCATAAGATTTTAGAGTTTAAGTGGAGATAAACAAGTATAGACCTTAAGGCAAAAATTGAGAGATGCACATTGTTGGATTTAGTCGTGGAATATGGAGACGAGGCTAAAAAAAGGGGTATAAGACTAAACTTTGCTTATCCAACTTTTGGCTATGCTTATGAGATGAGCCACAAGAAAATAGAGACAGAGACGGACTTGATGACAATGTTTCAGAGGTTGCAAGCAAAAAATCCTATTCCTATCTGGGTTGGGACAGTTATGAAGCCTAGTCCCCTGTATAAGTTGGTTTTATGTTTGAGAAGACAAAATGAGGCTCTTAAAAAATCTGTTAGGGTTGATGATACTGCAGAATATGAAGATGAACATCATTCAGAGAATGAACTTGATGATTTGCCTTCTTTGAATGATCTTGAGGACACCTCAGTGAAGCCTACCATAACTAAACCTATCCTTAAGTCCAAAACTAAACCAAAACCTAAACCCAAAACAGTACCTAAACTTCAAACTAAAGCTAAACCCAAAACCAATGTTAGCCTACCCCCACCTCCTATCTCACCCAATACAGCCTTCAAAAATTTGGCAGTGAGGAGAAGTCCTAGATTTTCACCTGCACAAAACATTAACTATGATAATGCTTCAGCAAATGCTTCTGGTAGTGCTACTGATCATCCTTTGTTTGATCGAAAAGTTCCAAAAACAACTGCGATAAGGAAAGGCCTTCCAGTGGATAGTGGCAGCAGTGGTAAAAGTGCTAGGAGGAAGGTGGATTTTCTTGGTGATAGTGATGCCAATGTTGGGGATATATGTGTTGAAGAACTACCAAATGCTGATAATAATGTTGAGGAGTCTGCTTACAACTATGAGGAATGTAATTCTGATGATTCTGATGGAGAGGTTGTGGCTAAAGGAACTTGCCCTGCAGATGAGCTAGAAGAGGTTGTCAAAATTCCAAAAGTTAAAGACATGTGGAAAGCAGAAAGTTGGCATGAATTTATTGATGATAAGAATGATGATGATTACTATAGCAGATTGTACAAGAATGGTGAGCTATATGAAGAGGTGGAATTTGGAAAAATTCAATTGAAGCCATGGATGATTTTTTTGGACAAAAGTCATTATAAAAACACTTTAACGGACTACTGCATACAGGAGGGATTTGCTATTACAGTCATTGCATCTGACAGTAGAAGGCATACAAGTACATGTCTATCAAAAACTTGTGATTGGAGAATTCATGCAAGCAGGTTGCCTGAAGGTATTACTTGGGCCATCAAAAAGATAGAGCCAAACATTCATACATGTACAGGGTTAGAAACTTTTAACCCTCTCTGCAATGTTCAATGGGCAGCTCAAAGGTTTGGATTGAACATGAATCAGTCCACCATGTATGCAATGAAAAAATATGCACTTGAAAAGCTTTTTAGAGGACATGATGAATCCTACAGCCACCTTCCAGCATATACAAGAATCATAGTTGCCACTAATCCAGAATCAAAGGCACATTACTCTTCTGTTGAAAGTGAGAGCATTCCTAAAGAATTACTTTTCAACAACATCTTCATCTCATTTTCTGCAATGTCGAAGGGTTATGTACAAGGTTGTAGGCCTTTGATTGGAGTTGATGGGACTCATTTGAAAGGTAACTATGGAGGAGTTCTACTCTCAGCAGTAGCAATGGATGGTAATAACGAAATCTTTCCTTTAGCTTATGCTGTGGTCAGTATTGAGGACAAAGAAAACTGGTCCTTTTTCTTGTGGAACCTCTACCACATAGTGAAAGACTCAAAGAGGTCAGATTGGACCATTATCTCAGATAGGCAGAAGGTATTTATCTTACTCTTTTAATTTCATATGCATAATATTATCAGTCTGTCATAATTACATCCTAATGTATGTATAATTTTCTCCCAGGGCATTGATCTTGCCTTAGAAAATGTGTGGCCAGCTACTAAAAGGAGATACTGTTGTAGGCATTTAAGTAGAAATTTTAAGAAATAGTTCTCTGGTCCACTCATGTATATTCTCTTCTGGAGGGCATGCAATGCTACCTCTCAATTCACTTTTAGGAAAGCTATGGAAAGACTGCAAGAGGCAGGGGGTGAAAGAGTTATGACATGGTTTGCAAACTTAGGTGATGCATCTACTTGGAGCAAACATAAATTTGATCCAAATGTTTGCAATGACTCGAACACAAGTAACTTTGTTGAAAGTTTCAACTCCACTCTAGGAGTTGACAGATGCAGGCCTGTGTTGAGCCTACTTGAAGGTATATACAACAACCTATCTTGTTTTTTGCATCTTTTACATTAGGTCAATATTTAATATGTTTTCTTGCTTTATCTTATTTTGTTTAGGGATTAGGAGGGTTTGCATGGTAAGAATGGCAACAAGACAACAAGTTGCAAGTACTTGGAATGATGATGATCTATGTCCCAAGATTGTCAAAATGTTGAAAGCTATAGGCAAGCAAACAATCAGTTGCAGGGCCTACATGTCAAAGTCAGGGGAGTATGAGATCCATGAGGGTAAATCTCAATTCCCTCTATCTCTAAATAGTAAGATCTGTTCTTGTAGTGCTTGGCGGTTGTCTGGAGTCCCATGTAGGCATGCAATTAGAGCAATGTTGCATGCTAAACTTGATCCACACAAAGTAGTTAGTTCATGGTATTCAGTAAAGACTTATAAGCAAGCCTACAATTTTGGCATGAATCCTATTCCTGACAAGGATCAATGGCCATCATATGAAGACCTTCCTACTATCAAACCACCTATACTGAAAAGAGGGGTTGGCACACCCTGTAGGAACAGAAAAAGAGAGGAATGAGAAGACCAAAAAGGAAAGAGAGCAAAAACTGTTAAATGTACTAAGTGTGACTGCTATAGACACAACGCAAGGACCTGCAAGGGAGGCCAAACTGCGAAGGAAAAGAAGGCAAGTGGTGAACCTGTGATTATAAGGAATCCAAGAGTGAGAGATCAATCCAATGCAGCTAAGGCAGCAGCTAGGGCAGCTAAGGAAGCAGAAAAAGAAGCAAATAAAGCTACTAGACAGTCTTCCCAAAAGGGTTCATCACAAGCTACTGAAATGAACCTTTCTCAACTTGGTTCCTCTCCTATTTAGACTGTTTATTTTGAATCCTATTTAGACTGTTTCTTTTGGATAACCAAGTTTACATATTTATGGTTGTTTTGGATATTATAGTTGGTTGGTTAGATCTTTTGGATATTTATGGTTGGTTGGTTGGATCTTTTGGATATTTTGAATGATTATGGTTGGCTAGTTAATGAAATTTGTTGTCCTTTTCTTTTTTTTTCATTTTTTTCTCTAGTTATCATGTTCTTGCTGTTATGTGATCCCCAGATAATTTTTCTTTCTATTTTTATACTGTTTCTGGGGTCACATGCAGTCCAGTATCGTTTGTTTAACGTTCAGTGACGGTAGAGGTATAGTCAAGAGAAGTATAATAGTACAAGGGTACCAACGAGAAGCCAATTTTAGTTGGTGTACCATTTTAGAAAAGTCAAATCTACAGACGTACCATTGAGAATTTCCCAAGATTTTATTCCGTTGGAGTGGAATTTTTTTGACAAATTCTCTATAATTCTTACTAGCTTATAACCCGTGCGATACACGGGTTTCCTTTGATATGTTGTAAATTTTATTTTATTCTATAATTAAGTTTTTATATAATTATTAATTTTAAAAATTATTTTAATATTAATTTAATAAAATTTGAAGTAAATTAAAAATAAAATTTTAAGTTAAATATGTCGTTAACAGAATTCGAACCTTGAATATTTAGTAAATTAATTTAATCATTAAATATACCTTATAATTACATCTAGCGGTTCTTATTAATTACTAAAAATTTAACAGTAATATGGTGTCATATTTTTGGGTATACATTAATGATTGTAAATTTATGTTTTATATTAAAAGGTGGTGTATTTAATTAGAAAAGAAATATTAATGATTGGAAGATTATGATTGCAAAATTATGTTTTAAATTAAAAGGTAACGTGTTTTAATTAGAAAAGAAATGTTAATAATTGAAAGTTACGATATTTTAGGTACACATAAAGGGTAATATGTTCAATTAAAAGTAACCGTATTTCAAATTGATTGAAAGATAAGATATTTTAGGTATTTATTAAATTTTAGTTAATAGTACAATTATGTTTTTATATAATTAACAATTTAATAATTTTTTAAATTTTAATTTAACATAATTTAATATACTCATATTTACGTATTATACTAATATTTTCTTATTATAAAAAATGTACGGGGATTTTAATATATTTTATTAATAATTAAAAATCTGGTGTGATATTTTTGAGTATATATTAATGATTGTAAGATTATTTTTAAATAAAAAAGGTAATATATTTTAATTAGAAAGGAAATATTAATGATTTGAAAATATGGTACGATTGATCTTTTTATAAAAGGTAATATCTTGAATTAAAAATAAATGTGAAATTGGCAATAACTAATTACCATTAATTATATTATGTTATTATTTATTTTAATAATTAGGATAACCAAACCGACCAAACTTTCAAACTTTCGACTTTAATATATTAGTATAGATTTAAGATAACTAGCTAATAACCCGTGCGAAGCACGGATCGTGATAAATTACCTTAAATTTCTAATTTTTAATTTTTCTATATAAAACAAATTTTTGAAGCACCAAGTTGTATATAATACTATATTCACGACTTTTATTTCTGTTGCTAGTGAATAGACTCATAGTATATAACTTCACTATTAAATTAAATTAACATTTATTATTATTATTTTAATTAATTAAATTTACATAATTTCATTCTGATAATATAAGAGTAGTTATATTATTAATTGTATTTATTATTAATCTATTATTGATATTTTTTAAATATTAATTAAAGGAATCCTAAGTTCTATGTAATACTATATTCCTGATTTTTATTTCAATTTTTAGTTAATAGACTCATAGTATATAATTTCATTTTTAAATTAAATTATTATATAATATTACAATTTTAATTAATTAAATTAATTAATATTTAGTGGTATACAATATACATGACATATCATTAAAAGAAGATTCTTTGCTTTTAATAAAAAGTATAGATTTATCTTAATTTTTGTCTAACAACTTTACATGTACACTCAAATCTCAATATATGTCGTCGCATCCAAATACTGAAAGAATGAAAGTTTAACATCTTATTTTATTTTTCATATTAATCAGTTATGATAATTGAGAAACGAACACTAAAATCAAATCATAGTAAAATCTCGTTAAATTATTATTCGATATCATGATAAATTAATATTTTTAGTGTAATTTTTTGATCTCAATATAATGGTGGCAATATAAATTTAATCTCGAATAATTAATAATTTTAATAAATTAATAAATCTTACCGATCCTAACGATATTAATTTATAGAATTTCACTGCATAAAGTCAACCAATAAAATCATGATAAATTGTCATAATTATTAATACCCCTGCAGGACCTTATAAATAAAATGTAACAAATTTTTTAAATCACATAAATTTTTTCTCATCGAATTATTAAAGTATATGTTGCACAAAATTATTAAATGAGAAAAGGATCCTATAATTAACTTTTAGAAGGATTTTCTAAAGTTAATCATAAGAACTACGTAGTTAACTATGTAGTTTTTATTCATATTTAATTTTTATTTAAAAGGACTCCGGAGGAACATCAATGAGTGTACTTAGGTGCCTTCATTATTATAATGGTTAATTTTAGAAAACTAGATTAAAATCCGTGCGATGCACGGATTTTTTGTAATATTATATGAATTTTTTTCATTTTTAAATTAGTTTTTTAAAACATGAATTTGTGGAGCCTTAAATTTTTTTATTAGATGATTTGATAATAATTATATAGATGTTATCCGTGATATTTCTAGAAAATAAGGGATTTTAGTTAGAAAATATAGAAAAGATGATAGGTTTTAGTTGAAAAAGGTAATCGGTTAATTGTTCGTAATTATAAAATTATTATTTTATTTTATTAAATAGAATGCCCGTGATATGATTGGAAAAAAAGAGGATTTAGTTAGAGGAAATTAAAAAAGTAACATGTTCGAGGTAAAAAATGTAATTATTATTTTATAGTAATTATAGTTTAATTACGTTATTTTACTTAGTATAATTGTTCGTAATGTTTTTAGAAAAAGAGAAATTAATATTGTCCATGATATTTCTATTAAAAGAGGGATTTTACTTAAAAAATATAGAAAAGATGATACGTTTTCGCTGAAAAAGGTAATCGGTTAATTATTAATATTATAATATTATTAGTTTTATTGTATTAAATAGAAACGTCCGTGATATAATTGGAAAAATAGAGATTTTAGAGAAATTAGAAAAGGTAACATGAAAATTAAAAAGGTAACATGATTTATGTGAAAAAAGTAATTGATTATTTTTATAATAATTAAAATTTAATTATGTTATTTAACTAAATAAAATTGCTCATAGGGTTTTTAGAAAATGAGAAATTAATATTGCCCGTGATATTTCTAGAAAAAAAGGCAAATTAATTAGAAAAAATTGAAAAGATGATACGTTTTAACTGAAAAGATAATCGGTTAATTATTAGTATTATAATGTTATTATTTTATTTTTATTATATAGAAATGTCCGTGATATAATTGGAAAAAGAGAGGTTTTAGTAAGAGAAAATAAAAAAGGTAACGTATTTTAGCTGAAAAAGTTAACCATCCATGATATAATTGAAAAAAAAAGATTTTAGTTAGAGTGTGGAGAAAAAGGTTATGTGTTTTGGCTGAAAAAACTAATTGATTAGTTAATAGTAATTATAATATAATTAAGTTATTTTATTAAATAAAATTGTTCGTAATGTTTTTAAAAAAGAAGAAATTTTAGTTAGATATAATATAAAAGATATTGTATTTTACCTGAAAAAGGAAATTATTTAGTTACTGAAAAATAAAAGATAATATGTTTAACCTAAACAAAGAAATTAATTAGTTAATAGGATGGATTTATTAATTGTAATTGAGTAAGGATAAATAAGTAAAATCAACATGTACCGTACCGCGACCGACCAAACTTTTAATAGTTCGGCTTTTATATAATAGTATAAATTATCTAAAGATAACTTTAAATTCCATTTACTCTTATTAAATTTCTAGACAGAATCTTCTATGGCAAATTGCTTTAATTTTAAAACATTCCTACAACTTTCATACAGTTTGAATATTTGTTTGCCAGTTACAACTGGATGTCCAATTTCATTATAAGCCTGCGAATCTTCGATGGTTGAAATATATTTTAACTTTCCCCACTTCCTGTCATAGGTGATAGGCCCATATTTTATGTGTTTTTTAATTTTTAACGCTGCCTATTACTATACAACTCCTGTCCTTAAAACCTGACAAATAAACCTCCTGCCATTACAAAAATATTATCTATATATTTTTCGAAATTAAAAGTGATTTTCATTAAAACGGAATAGAATCATGCATAATCGTTTCCAGCAAAACACTCGAAGTAAACATGAACACATTATGAGAAGGTATTCTAGCCAACAAATGGACTATCATGTTGCTTATTAAAAAAATTAGATGTTATTTTAATGGACTGAATTAAGAATATATGGTTTACACACGACCATTACTTCCCCGTAGAAATCAAATAAATAGTGTTGTGAATGAGACGAGAATCTTGGTATTCTGCTGAACTCAAAGTAGAGTTTATAGACAAGTTTAGTTCTAAACTCCGTAGCTAAACAAGTTGCTCGCGAACAAAATAAATAAATTGTTACTAAAAAAACAATTCATCAACAATGCAACATCGTATATAGGCATTAGTAGCTCACAAGCAAATTCTTAAACAGAATAGGCAACCGGAGGGTAACAGCTCATGTAGTCATGTTCCTAACTACAGTTTCCAGTTTCCACACTTGAATAACAACATTTCGAGATTGAATCGAGATTTAAGTAATTTTATTACTTTCATTTCCTAGTAGAATGGACCATCTATTTGCTACTGCTATTAGCTATTGTGTTACTGATACCATATATACGTCTATCTCTATCATTTATATATGATCTGCCAAAACGCAGCTACAAAACTTGCCAGCTTAGTATTTTAGAACTGATAAATAGTCATTTTAATAAGAAGCCTGGAGCAGAACCAACTGTCTTTCTTCTGCAGAATCCGGAGCAAGGTCAAAACAAAACAATAATATTATCAAAATTATTTTCATCGCAGTACTAATAATAGAAACCGATAAGTTATCTCTGCACAAACAATAAAATAAATTATAAACAACTTCTGTGAGAACCCCTAATATTTATAAACAACTTCTGTGAGAAGGCCAAATATTTATACATTATAAGCATATTGTCTAGAGTTTGGTGAGATGTGTCTTGCATAAATCCTTTCTGCAATGTGTAACTGTGTAACTATACCTACACAATCTTAAGCTACTATCTACGTTGACGACATTACCCTGAGTTTCCATGGCTGCCTTACTCTCCCTATCGATTACAAGTGGTGGAAGAGAGGTATAATAAAACTGTTGAGGTTGCTTAATATTTAGACTCTAAACTCTTGGTGGACCGAAATTAATAACTAGTTCTCCATCTGGAGGTTGATTTCACCTTTGTTACTTGAGTTTCAGCTTCTCAGTATGTGCAATAGCTAAAAATAACTCAAGCCAATCTCCTCCTACTCCATGTCCTGAATATATTTTCTTCTTCTAATTTTTCTTCACAACAGTTTGTAGCTTGAAATTTAGGATGCAATTAATATACTCTTAAGCAACAAACAGATAACAAGCTAGAGAAAAATCTGGCACCTCAGGCAAAATTTTAATTGAGTGTCTCATAATATTTTACAAAGACTAACCAATTTTTCAACTAACAATATGAATCAAGATACTTCGAGAAGGCTAGTGATTTCAGATTGGGTTATAATGCATATCATGCGATATAAATCTATGCACCAATTCTATCTTTTCTAAGCTTTCTCTTGATTGCTTACATTTTAGCCATCATGGAATCCCCTACTTAGCCAAGCTATATTTTCTAGCTTGCCATGTTTCATCTCCTAAAATTTTCAAGTTATTAATTAGGATTAAAGGAGATGGTTAATTAAATAAGGTGCAGCTACTGCGACTACAAGACATGCATATATGATTTTCAAGTGGTAACTTAAATAAAGCGTAAGGAATGTGGATACTCCAAATCGCATAACTGAATCATCTTTTTAAACAAAACTGATAGCAGTTGCACATTGCCGACAATAAAGAAAAAAATATGAGGAAGCGAACATAATATTTGAAAAAAGACAAAAGCCTTGGTTTATCAAATGACTAACCCAGACTTCATCTGCACTCAACGCCTACTTCAGCAGCCCTCTGAGGCTTGTTTTTCCGCCTGCTTCCATTTTGCCTGAACCCAACAGGCTTTACAGAATCATTAGCATTGATTTTAATATCAACGCCACTTTCATCTTCAACTGTTCCATTATTTCCATTAATCTCTGAAGCTCTTCCCCTCTTTCTACCACTCTCCGCGCCAGATTGTGTGTTAGTATTCTCGGAGAGAACACCATTCATATTTTCCCCATCATCAAAATTTTCAGCTTCTTCTTTATCCTTAGTTTCACTCTTGGATATCTTCAGTGGCCTTCCTCTTCTCTTAGCCGGCATCTTTTCTTCCTCACCACTACCATGATCTTCATGAGCTGCTATTATGGTCTGTTTCTTCGCTTTCCCTCTGTTTCTGCCCATAGTACAACCGAAAAGAAAAACAACAAAAACACCTAACAAAAGTGATCTGCAACATGTAAGATACATATATATTTGAAGGACTTAGCTTTAGACTAATCACATTTATAAAACAAACAAGAAATGAAGCAAAAACAGTACGAAAACAATTCATTTACCCCTACTTACAATTACAAATTCAACATCCTAGAAAGATCGAGTAACGACTAATGAAAAGTCTCCATAAAATAGATAGGAATTGAAATCCGATTTTGTGATAAAAGAATGAAAACAAGAAGCTAACTTAGGGAAAAGGAATATCCCGGAAAGTTATTAGGAACACAATTTGCCAACAGTACTATAAATCAATAAAGAGCATAAAAATCAAATCTATTTGACTACACTAATCCATAATAGTGAAATGGTTAAATCCAAAAAGGGTCCATTCAATCAAATCTAAACAGAAAATAAAAAACAGTGAAAACCAAAATCAAGCATTAGTATCAAACTATCCTCTTCAATAACAAGCAATGAATAAATAAACAGATATCAAGAATTAAATCCATACCCACAAGAACAAAAAGAAACATACATACATACTTAAAAGTACACTAAATAAGCATAAATTCAAATGACTTATCAAAAGGAAATAAGATTGAAAAAGAACATAAAAGCAAGATTTGATTTTTATTATAAACATGAATATGAATCTGTTGAGGAAAGCAAAATAAATAAGAAAAAGGGGTTGCATCAAACATAGAAAGGAGAGGGGAGAGATTTATAACATACCCAAAATGAAGCTAGTCAAACAGCCACCATAAAATAACACTAGTTCAAGTAGAGTAACCAAAGAAGAGTGTGTGTGTATCAGTGTATGTATAACAAGGCAATGAAGTGGTGAAGTGAAAGAGCAGGGGAAGGAAAAACTATCCAGTAACACTTGTTGTATGCTTATTAATTTGATGGATGTGTTGTGTGCTTGCCTTGAGGTTGAGAGTGAGATGGATAATCATTAGTAATTATTATTATTGTTATGTTTTTTTATTAATGTGCTTAAATTAAGGCAGCTGAGGGAAAAAAAAAAAAAAAAAAAACCACCCTAATCATTAAATAAAATAAAATATCAAGCCTGGAATTACAGGAGGCCCACCTCGCCAACTAAGTGAAATTCACTCGTTTTTAGTTTTGACCTAGTTTAATCTTGGAACCTAATTAATAATGTGAATATAGTAGTAATAAGTTTTAGAATATTTTCAGAAATATCATTTTTTAATTTTTTTTAATTTTACCATTTTTCAAAAAATATTTGTAAAAAAAATATTTTTTTTAAAAAAAAATTGCAAAAAGATTTCAGGATTTGGATATTTATGAAAATAGCCCTATCATAGTAATATTTTTAACAAATATGCTTGAATAGTATATTAATTATAATGTAATCTGTATTATTATATTAGAACCGAAAGATTGAAAGTTTGTCGGTTTGGTTTCGTTAACGACGTATTTAATTTAAAATTTCATAAAATAAGTTTTAAACTATACATATCATTAATTAAATTTATAAATATTATTTAAATTAAAATTAAAATAATTATTAAAAATAATAATTATATAAAAATATAATTATAACATAAAAAAATTTATTTCATATAAAAAAATCTGTGCATCACACTTGTTATAAGCTAGAATGATTGTAAAAGAAAATAAGATCATGAAAAGAATTAGAAAATGATCGTTCAACTTGAATCATAAGTTTAAAAGGAACATAAGATTTATGGCCTGTTTGGCTGAGCTTAAATTAAGTTCTTATGAACTTATTTTCGGGTAAAAATTTCATATTTTGATAAATTTTTTTTATACAAGTATTTAATATATGTTTGAGGTTCTATAAATTACAAAAAAAGTTAAGAATCTCTAATTTTCTCTTAAAATAAGTTGATTTATTTTGAAAAAAATTCCCCAAAACACCCCATTAATAAAATTTTGTGGTTATACCGCTATAGATTATAAGTTTTGTTGTCGCTCCTATAAATGCACACACACCCACCCTATATACAAATACTTCATTAACAAGCACAAAAATGAATATGTAATTCATTAGTAATATGGTAGAATGTATCTTATGGGCTAATCCACAGTGTGTTTTTTCATAAATCTTAAACTAAGCCTATATTATCTTGGGCCTAACAACCAATGTGCAACTTTGTTCTTCTACTCCACTCCTATAATTAGGCAGAAGAATGGCCCAGTGGTTTAGGGTTGTTATTATACGGGACGTGACGCGTCAAAATTCAAGGTATACGTATATCCTCGCTCTCTATCTCTCTCACCTATCATCTCTTTATTCTGTCTCTTTCTCAAATCTTCCCGCGTAATCTCTCTTTCTTTCACCTATCATATTCTGTCTCTCACTTTTAAGTGTTGTTTTTATTTTTAAATGTTTCTTTATATATGTTAAAGATTTGTGGACTTTGTTAATTTCTTCAAGAAGCAAACATGAAGGGATTTTCGATGAGATTTATTAATTTGGCCAAGGTAATCATATATATATATATATGTATGTTTTTGTATATATATGTTTTTGTATCTACTAATCACCTTTTTTCTTTTTATTATTTTTTATGTTAGCGTTTTAAAAGCTACAAGTCATCAGACGAGGGGAGTCAGATGAACCGACTTTATGCCAATTCGTTTTGCCTTGGAAGTTTTTTCGGTCTTTGTCACGGTGCTTGGAAGGCTTGGAAGACCTTTCCGGTGATGTGCGACAAGAAAGTTCCTTTAAAGTTGAAGGGGAAATTCTATAGAGCGGCAATCTGTCCTGCGATGTTGTATGGTTCTGAGTGTTGGGCGCTGAAGAAGACCCTCGAGAGCAAGTTGGAAGCGGCTGAAATGAGGATGTTGCGGTGGTCTTGTGGGCGCACAATGTTAGATAGAATTCCAAATTTGGTTTTTACGAGTGAACTTGAGGTGGCGCCTTTTTCAACGAAAGTTAGGGAAGGGAGGTTGAGATGGTTCGGCCACGTAGGAGGCTGGCTGAAGCCCCAGTGAGGAGGGTCGAGAGTCTTTCGGTTGTGGGGGTGAGGAGGAGAGGTAGACCGAGGAGGTCGTGGGAAGAGCAGCTTAGGATGGATCTGAAGGCCTTAAACTTAAATGAGACCATGACCGTGGATAGGTGTTCTTGGAGGCGCCAGATCTCAGAGTGGTGGATTCTCTTTTAGGGAGCGGCTCTGTTGTTGAGAGCCTCAGAATTGGGATGTCTCGGTTAGCGTTATCTTAGAAGTTCGGCTTTATCGTTCTCATTTTTTCGTTTTTGTATTGTCTTCTGTTTTCTGGTTTTGCAGTTGCAGGGAACTTGGCTCGGTGACATCTTAGATCTGAGTGTCTTGCAGAGCGGAATAAGCAATCCCCTGGTAGGTAAATCCCATGTTTTTGGCAAGAAGTGATGCTCGGAGTCGACCTATATCAGGAGAGGAGTATCTAAGAGCCTGTTTGTTTAACGCATATTGCGTTTTCCTTTTGGCTTTAAGGAGAAAATGCATGTTTGGCTCCTCCCCATTTAAGCGGGCTTTAAGTTAAATTGAGGCCTTAAGTCATAAGTACCTTTAAGGTACTTATGACTTATGGCTTATGACTTATTTTGGTTTTTTTTTTCCTTCTTCTTCCAGGACTCTTGTAAAGTTTAAATAATATGAATTTAACATTTTTTAAAGTCAAATTTCACTTTAAGACAAAATTATTAAACCCCCATTTAACTTTAAGTAAAATTACCCAAACACATCCATTCAACTTAAAGTAAAAAACTTTACTTTCTCCTTTAAGTTAAAAACACCTCCATTAAGTCAAAAGCAACTTATTTTAAGCTATCCCAAACGGTCTCTAAAGCCCGGTTAGGTAAGTCCCATGAGGTCCAAGCCATGGGCCCAGGTTCGGCTGAGTACTTTCCCATTCTTAATCTTCTTTGTATATAACACACATTGTTTTGTGCGGACTAAGCCGGGGGTCTCCACGGAAACAGCCTCTCTACTGTAAAAAGTAGGGGTATGGTCTGCGTACATCTTACCCTACCCAGACCCTGCTCTGAGCGGGATATACTGGGTATGTTTGGTTTGGTTTGGTCTTCTATTTCACCATAATTAACTTGTTAAATATCGTACCCTACTTGCTCGCTGTTTAATACTGATGAAGTACAAAATGAGGCAATATTCACCGGAACTCTTATTGTTTACCATCTGTATCATCATCAACCATTAACCTAATGTAACTTGCATTTAACTTGCTGATTAAGTATATTTTTAGCAGATTGTTGTTTTGGCCACTAACTTTTGTTGTATTCAGGAACAATTATATGAAAGACTTTGTGAGAATGGGGTGATTCAACCTGGGCTACTTGCGGAAAATCACAAGTTACGAGAAGAATTAAAAATGGTGAAGGATAAGATGAACATACTTGTGGAAAATCACAAGTTACCTGGGCTACTTGCGGAAAATCACAAGTTACAAGAAGAACTAAAAGTGGTGAAGGATAAGATGAACACACTTGTAGAAAATCACAAGTTACGAGAAGAATTAAAAGTGGTGAAGGATAAGATGAACACAATGGAGAATCAAATAGCCCAAATTTCGGAGATTAACTCTTTCCGACGTGCTCAGTCCCCTACCACTAATGTAGATGATGTAGGTGACAAGTAACTAGTTTACTTTGTTGATAGTGAATTTAGTATGTTTATATGACTTTATGTTATGTCTGGTTTCACATTATTAGTTTAAGCTTTATTACTAGGATGTTACTATTGTATTGGGTTAGAGACCCAGTACTTTTATCCCCATTTTGTTGACAATAGAATGAATAATGTTAAGGAATGCTTATTTTGGAAGGGATGCTTATTTTGTAATGACATGCCAGCTTGTTAATGATTGGCTAGCTTATTTTGGAATATTATTATTATTTTAACAATTGATTTTTGTTTTACTAAATTTAACAAAGTGTTACTAAATTTAACAACAGAAATTTCTATTACTAAGAATTCTCCGTTACTAGGTTGTTGCTAGAATTACCAACAGAAAAATCTGTTGGCAAGGTGTGTTTTTTTGGTGACTTTGAGATTTGGTAACGAGGTTTGTACCAACCCTTTGGACATTTCGTTGGCAAACAGTTTTCCCAACGGATTTGCTTGCTTTTCCAACGGAATTTTCTGTTATTAAAACTGAAAATTCTTGTAGTGAATCAAAACTAAAGCTTCAGATAAAAAAAGGTGGTCCGAATAAATCACTAAAATTCAAAAAGGGCTTAGTTAATTAACTGTTAAAGGAGGCCATATTCACCGGAACTCTTATTGTTTACCATCATCTATATCATTAGCAGCCATTAACCTAATGTAACTTGCTATTAATTTGCTGATTAAGTATGTTTTTAGCATATTTGACCGCTAACTTTTGTTGTATTCAGGAAAAAATATGTAACGAGATTGAGAAAGTATTATTTGAAATATCCTGTGAGCAGCAGGTGAAAGGTGGGCTATCTGGGTTACCTGATGCATTGTTTCTCGAGGCAGCAGGTGTATTTGACAAGAAAAAGAGTGTGTATGGAATAGGTTCATCACAAGACCTCTTTTATAGGCGGAAGATTGTTCCTTACAGTTCATTCTTTGTAAATGTGGAAAATCACAAGTTGCGAGAAGAATTAAAAGTGGTGAAGGATAAGATGAACACAATGGAGAATCAAATAGCCAAAATTCTGGAGATTAACTCTTTTCGACGTGCTCAATCCCCTAACAGTGATGTATATGATGTAGGTCAGAATGGTGACAAGTAACTAGTTTACTTTGTTGATAGTGAATTTAATATGTTTATATGACTTTATGTTATGTCTGGGTTTCACATTATTAGTTTTAAGTTTTATTATTAGGATGTTACTATTGTATTGGGTTATTTTAAAGACATATAATACAAAACATAAATATTTATTCTTGATGACAAGTTTCTAACATATGCATTTAGTGACACGTTACTTCTTGTTATTATAATCACATTACCCATCATAATACAATTTTTAAAATTTTTTGAAAAAAACTAAACTTCACAGTGTTAGTTTAGTGCTACTTGGTCTAGAAAATTACAAGAGCTTGTCTAGTCCTGACTCAAGAATTTTGAATCGAAACTGTAGTATTTATTTTGATATCATTACACAATAACCTGGCTATTAAACAACAATGGCATGACATTCTAGGACCAGGAGCATTAGATGAATCCAAGCTGCATGGGCGTTTGATTTTCATTGCACAGAATTCTTACATTTGTTTTGTTTTATAAAGTATCATGCCTAATCAATCATCAGGATTCGGTGACGTTTGGGTTCAGTAAACCCTGCTTATATATAGTTAACTATATATTCTGTTGCAGCCTTGCTTCACATCCCCTTGTTCTTCAGTATTCAACTGTAGAGTTCTTTCAATCTATTCATAACCCAAAATGCATGTTCATATGATCATTCATCATCAGCGAATCAGCCAAATATTTATATCGAAAGCACGTAGGTTCAGTATCAACCTCTAATTGCTCGTGAAGACGCCTTTGGATGTCTAGTTGCAACTGAAGTAATTCTTTAAAGTACAAACCACTGCATTATGGATATATAGTTACCGAGGTAAATTCATCAAATACACATCTAAAAACAACACTTGAATTATATTGTAGTGATATGTTGCTTTGGTTAGTAAGTAAAACATCAAAAGCTCTACCTGTTAGTTCCAAACTCTTCTGCATCACTCTCGCCTGTCTGTATTTCAGGTTCTCCTGTAACAGGATGCAATCCTGCAAGAAACTTAAGAATATGATAGCTCACCTTTAAGAACTACAGCATAACATTTACAACTGTGGTACTCCTATCATTTACAACTGTATTGTCTTCTTTTCACCAATAGCAAAAGCAGATATCTCAACTGTGGTACTCCTATCATTTACAACTATATCTGAATACTTTCACTAAATCGAATCTGAATCAATCCCCGCAGTCAAATGTGTTATTACAATATAAGATTGTTTACCAATGATTTAGCTAAAAATGTTTCTTTAAAAGAAAAAGGACATTGTGTAGTAAAAGTTTACCTTCTGCAGAGTCCAGAGCGGGGTTTGCAATTTGATGTTCCTGTAAAAGTAAAATATAGCAAAAATTATAATGTTAATCATTTAATCTGAACTAGTGTGGATATTAGGAAGATCATATAAGGCTAAAAAACACAGTTCTTTGAAAAAAGTATAAGTTGAAGTAGAGAACAAAGACTATTTACAGATGTATCAGGACTTTAGTACCTACCATCAGAGGTTAAAAATGAAGTAGCGAATAAGCAAAAGGCAGAGAAGAGAGGGCAATAATGAGCACGTATTAAGTAACAGACGGAAGCAATCAATATATAGATTCATGTGATGTTTTATTGTTGAGAGTCATCCATCACCGAAAATTAAATAGTTATGCACAAACTCGAATTTATAATTCAGAGTAGGGAGCCTGAGATATATCTCAGGTAAATTTCCTGAGATAACTACTTTTTATATATAAAAATGGGGCGGGTATTTTAGTAATTTCAGAAATTTTTAATTAGCCCTGCGGGCCCAACAAGATTTAAAGATTATTTTACATCTATCTTAGGAAAAGTTCCCTGAGAATAGGTGCTAATAAAGTTGGGGCATTTGGGTTCCTGCAGGATAGAGTACAACAGAGATTACAGGGGTATGGAGATAAGGAATTATCTAAGGCTGGAAAGGTGACACTATTAAAAACAGCTGTACAGGCGATTCCAAACTTCTGGATGAACCTATTCTTGATTCCTATGGAGATCTGTGAGGGTATTGAACGGAGGATGAATGCATTTTGGTGGTGCAACAAGACGACGGGGAAAGGGCTAAGGTGGCTGTCGTGGGACAAGTTATGTGTGAACAAAACGGGAGGTGGACTGGGATTTAGGAGATTGAGGGACTTTAATGTGGCTATGTTAGCTAAACAAGGGTGGAGACTCGTCACAAATGGTAATTCACTGGTCACAAGAGTTATGCGAGCTAAATATTTTCCACAATCTGATTTTCTAAATGCTACGGTAGGGACTAATCCGAGTTATGCCTGGCGAAGTATAATGGAAGCACAGATGGTGGTTAAGCAGGGATGTAGGAGACGAATTGGTGATGGTGGAAGTACGAAAATTTGGAAGGTGCCATGGCTGCCGTCAGTAACTAATGGATTTCTTCAAACACCAATGCCTGATGATTTGGAGCATGCTATAGTACAAGGACTCATGACAGAAAATGGGGATAGTTGGGATGATGAAATTATTAGAGATTTATGTGATGACAGGGATAGGGATTTAATCAAACAAATTCCTATTTCTATTCGAAGTCGACATGATGAATGGTTTTGGGTGTTGACAGAGAAAGGGGAATTTACTGTCAAAAGCTGCTATCGACAAATAAACGGAGAAAATGAGTGTGCAGATGCTGGATTTTGGAAGATACTATGGTCACTTAAATTGCCGGGCAAGATTTTGAATTTTGTATGGAGGACGTGTAGAGAATGTCTACCTACAGCAGCAGCCTTGGTAATGAAGAGGGTTAATATGAGTATGATGTGCCCGTGGTGCCATACACACGTGGAGGATGCGGTTCATTTACTATTTCGATGCAGTTTTGCTAAAGATGTATGGAGAGCAGCTGGTTTACTGGAGATCATTGATGCAGAAGCGAGTACTAGTGTTTTTGAGGTATTCAAGAACTTATTCACAAAATATAGACGAGATCAGTGTGTACTAGTTGGGGCTCTCAGTTGGAGCTTATGGAATAGACGAAATAGGTGGGTGTGGGAGCGAGTGAATACGTCGGTCTTTGGGGTAAAAAATTTAGCAATAAACATGTTGGCGGACTGGCAAAAGGCTACGCAGGTGCAGCGAAACGGAAGTTTGCAGCAACAAATGGGGAATCGGCGTTGGAGTAAACCTCCGGTAGAGTGGGTTAAAGTCAATGTTGATGCAGCCTGCGATTTTAGGAGGAACAAGATGGGGTTTGGTTGTCTGGTTCGGGATGAGGGGGGTAATTTCCTGCGTGCTAGAAGTGTTGTAACGCAACCGTGTTTACAACCAAGGATGGCCGAAGCTCTGAGTTTGAGGGAAGCTTTATCATGGATTAAAGGGTGGAGGAACACCAAATGTGTTTTCGAGATGGATTCAAAACTGGTGGTAGATGCACTAAAAGGAAAGAGAGGGAATTCGTATTTTGATTTAATAATTGATGATTGTATTGAGTTAATTAAGCACTATGATGAAGTGCAAGTTAGTTTTGTGTATCGATCTGCGAATACTGCAGCTCATCTGTTAGCGAGAGAGGCATATTCTGTGTCAGATCATCAGGAGTGGTTATATACTACACCTGGGTTCATTGATTGTACTATTGCTATTGAGAAAGTTTAATGCAAGTTCGACTATTTCAAAAAAAAAAAAAAATATCTCAGGGTCCTTTTTCTCTTTATAATTTTATTAAAAATAGTACTCATATTTTCTATTTATTTGTTAAGATGCACAATTCTGTTCGATTTTTGACTTTCATGAACCTCAAATCACCCGAGAGAAAAGAATACATGATAGAGTAGGCTAGTCGACAAGAATGGTGTTGTATACTAGGGCCATGAGTATTGGAAAAACCGATATTAATATCTGGCTCTGTAATCTGTAAGGCAAGAGATACAACTCACAAGGTTTCCCTTTGTCCTTTTTTGAAGTGGAATCGTAACACTAATATTATAAATGACTTATTTGTTTCTTTTAGTTTTATTCTGCATTGTTTTGATCATCATTTTTATCTGTACCGAGTAATTAAGCAAATTCATGATAAAATAGAAGCTTCACTTCATTAAGCAAATTATAAAGTATATGTTGAAATGTTCATGTAGTGGTTGATCGCTCCCCAGCTAGAAAGTGCAAGTATTCTGATCCAAGTGACAAAAGTGATAGATAGATAAAAGACAGATATACAGGGCTAAGGCCTTTGCGCCTTGAGCTTCCGTGGGGGGTTTCTTTGAACAACTATATGATCATACACCAAAAAGAGTATAATTAAACACAGTTACACGCCCGTACTATCTGCCATATTTACATGCATACAACCTTTACAAAATTCGTCGTGCTGATTTATATAGGAAGATGAAGCATTCTTTAGCCGATCAACAAAATAATTGAGAATCAATAAAAGCATTACAATATATTCATAAACTTTAAATAATGGAACATAAGATTAGTACATAACGTGGTGTCATGCTTTGACATGATATAGTTAATTTTAGCATCCAAAGTTGTTGTTTTTGTGACATCTTGTTGGAATGTTGTACATGTTAGAGGAAGAACAGTACTGGCTGCATGACCTTGTTTTATAGTAGCTTCAACTCTAAATGTTTTGCTTTCATTTGGAATCATGAACAAATATATCATAGCCCAAGTAGCTAAAACTGGAAGAAAAAAAAAAATCATAGCCCTAGATGTTTGTCTCTCTTAATTCTAGTTATCTTTTGATCATTTTATCTGTACCAAGCAATTATAAAGATTTGTGATAAAACAGAAGCTACACTCCATCAAGCAAATTATTGTCAGCAGTAAGAATGTCAGCTTGGAAAAATGTTTGAACTATGGAGCACTAAAAATGTCAGCCCGAAAATATAGATCCATCTTCTCCAAAGTATTCCAGAATGTAAAATTTGACGACATTGTGAGGGGAGGAAGCAGATCCAGCACTTGGTTGGTAGGAATGTTCAGCTGCTGCTTTTCTTCTAGGAAAATGTTTTGGCATTGGTTCCTGCTTTGAGTTTTTCAATTCTGTGCCCGTGCTTTCATTTACAAAAATAGGTTTTAAAGTCTGAACTCTATATATAAATTATCTTTAACCCTGAAGTGTTCTTGCAACCTCAATCAAATAACAAATTTGAATCTATACTCTTTATTAAAAGCAGAAACCCCGTATGTCATGTATAAGTATGCACGGTATGCAACTAAATATTAATTAATTTAATTAATTAAAATTGTAATATTATATAATAATTTAATTTAATAATGAAATTATATACTATAAGTTTATTAACTAAAAATTGAAATAAAAGTCATGAATATAGTATCAAATAGAACTTAGGACTCCTTTAATTAATAAAAATTCATGAATATAGTATTAAATAGAACTTATGACTCCTTTAATTAATATTTAAAAAAATTAAAAATTTAAGATAATTTATTATGATCCGTGTCGACTAGTGGTTACTAAATTGAGATGATTCCTGTTGTCATTTTCTAAATAGTTGAATCATAATATCAATATTTTACTTGACTTTGTTTGACAGCATTATCTTTTAATTTTAGTTCGCGTCGTCCTTTCATCAATTTCTCCATACCAAGGGATTGTATGATAAAACAGAAGCTACACTCCATGCATCAAGCAAATTAAAAAGTAAGTTTCTTTCTTATATACAGAGGCAAGGCCTAGAAGAAGGCCCCCTTCTTTGGTGAGGTTTTCTACAAAAGAATCTGATTTTATATACAGAAAAGAGGGAATGCACACCCATATGCAAACATGTACATATTTATAATACTATATGCGTGGTGGCGGAGTTGCATGGAGTTGAGGGTGGCAACTGGCAACAGACCTCCACTCTGAAATTCGATACAACAACGATTATTACATGACTTTAGAACAAATGAGTTTAGAAACAATATCCGTAAGTGTGCTTGTTTATGGTAAAACAAAATTTTTAAAGGTCACGAGTTTAGACATCTATTCTATCCATTATTCTTATTTCATTTTTGTTTGTTCTCTTTTTTCCCCAAATTTTACTACTTGTATAATGCATTTATTCCCCACCCCGATTTCAATATCCTTCTCGTCAAACTACTATATGCACACACACACACGTTCATAAAAGAAATCAAATGTGTAGTTACATCTGTAGCGCTAGTTGCATCTGCAGCGCTTCCTTCAAATGCATGCCACTGCATTGCAAATAGTTACATATGTTAAGCTCGACTTAAAAGAAATCAAATGTGAACCAAAAGAACTCTTAGAGTCGAGCTCTGGGGATAATTTCCGGTTGATGATCAAGTAAAGTATCAAAAGATTTTACGTCTTAGTTTCAATCTGTTCTTTGGCACTCATGCTTGTCTGTTTCTCAGATTTTCCTGCAACAAATAAGCGAAATTAATCTATAGAGCTTGACCGACTACAGTTCATCTTAATTTTTACGTGCTGTTAAACTGTGTATTGATAAATTATTCAAGACACTAGAAATAAACGATATATTGTAAAAGTTTACCTTCTGCAGAGTCTGGCATATACTTAAAAATTTGATATTTCTGCAAAATAAATCAATTATGGACACCATATGTATTGATCAAATATGGTCATCGGTGACATCAAATATAGTTTAAAACAAAGTTTTTATTAGACTGTCTACTGTGTTTTAGCTAAGAAACTAAAAAAATGGACACAGAGTAGTAAAAATATAACAAAGAATATGCAACAAAATTGGTAGGACAAAAATGGTGTTGTATACTAGAGCCAGAAGTATTGGAAAAACCGATGATCAATTGACTGGTTCTGTTAGGCAAGAATCACAATGTTTCCTTTTGTCCTTCAACAAAGTTGAATCAATACCAATATTTAAGATGAATTTGTTTGTCTCTATTAAATCTGGTCTGCATCTTTTGATCATTTTTTCAATTAAGTACATTTGTGATAAAACAGAAGCTACACTCCATCAAGCAAATTATTATCAGCATTCACTAAGAATGCCAGCTTGGAAAAATGTTTGAACTAATGCAGCACTAAAAATGTCAGCCCGAATATATCGATTCCATCTTCTCCGAAGTATGCCAGAATGTAAAAAAATGACAACATTAAAGTAACTTATTGAATGCTAGGCATGATTTAGTACACCAGGGGGAGGGGCAGAAGCATCATATCCAGCACTTGGTTGGTAGGAATGTTTAGCCGCTGCTTCTCTTAGAGGAAAATATTTTGGCTTTGGTTCCTGCTCTGAATTGTTTTCGGAAAAAATATGAGCACTTCCTGAACTGGTTCAGTTTCATTTCTGACAATAATTTGGAGACCTCAACACCAGTATTGAACAAGTTTGAAAATTCTGATGTTTTGGAATGGTCTGATGCTAAGTACATTTGTTTAAAACTATAAAGCTTCTTATACTCCAATCCGAATTCAAATTACAGAGATAAGCTCTTTTTTTCAAGACAACCAGTAAGTTAAAATGAAGTATAAAGTAAAATTGTTGCATTTTCTAATCAATCTCTAAGGGGCGCTGCTGATTGTCATTACTTTTCGTAATCAGTGGCTCATCAGGAGGTGGTGCTTCAGTTGCTGACTTCTGAGATTCAAAAACACTTGTGGTTTTATGTTGTTGCAGATCAAACATCTCTTTCAGCTGTTTCCCTTGTTCTTCTATTCTCAACTGAAGATGTCTTTGAATCTTTTTGACAAAAAAGAAATGCAAATTCATATTAGCCAAGTCAGTATTTTGGAAATGAGAAGTTATTTACATTTCCTATTCAATAGTTATCCTCAGTGATGTTTTACTCGAAAGTGCTTTCATTAATTTACACCTCTAATTGCTCATGAAGACGCCTTTGGACGTCTAGTTGCATCTGTAGCGCTTCCTTCAAATACATGCCACTGCATTGCAAAAAAAAAAAAATCAAATGTGAACCAGAGGAACTCTTAGAGTCAAATTCTGGGGATAATTTCCAAGTGATGATAAAGTAAAGTATCAAAAGATTTTACGTCTTAGTTCCAATCTGTTCTGTGTCACTCGTGCTTGTCTGTTTCTCAGGTTTTCCTGCAACAAATCAGCGAAATTTTCTATAGAGCTCAACCAACTACAGTTCATCTTAATTCTTAGGTGGTGTTAGATTGTGTGTTGATGATATATTCAAGACAGTAGAAGTAAACATTATATCTTAAAAATTTACCTTCAGCAGAGTCTGGCATGTACTTAGCAATTCGATATTTCTGTTAAAGAAAATCAATTATGGACATGATGTATATTGATCAAATATGGTTCAAAACAAAGTTTTTATGATAATAAAGTTAGAACCTGCAAATGACTTTTTACATGATAGATAGTCAATACATCAGATTCCATCAACCTTAATATTGCCTTTGGTGTTGCCTCTGATAATATTTATGAAAAACAACCAATATTAGACATCAACTCTTTTTCTCAAAAATCAAAATTTGATTAAAATGATATTCTTCTTAGCTAAAAATAAAAAAATAAAAAAAATCATACTTTCAGATCCACCAAGACGATTTACACACTCAACAAACCGATCATGGAGATCTTGGCTCCATCTTATACGCGTTTTACATGATATTGTAGGTGAAGCAGAAGGAACTACAGCATTACCACTAGCTCCTGTAGATTGCCCCATATTTGTAACTTGATATCCATATGAACTGTGTGAGAGCTGTAAAATGATCATTGATCTTAACCTTAGTTATACAAATAAAAAGGACTAGTAATAAAAACATATACAAAGAAAAAATACTTACAGAAATAACACTATCCCCGTCACAAGGAACTGATGCTTGCCTCTTCTCTGGAGTATCATAACTATCTTCAAACAACTTTCGTTTAAGCTGCATAATCCGGTCTCTCTCTGAATAAGATTTCTCAGAAACAGTACTCGTGTATTGATCCCCGGTGCAAGAGCCAGCTTTTGCAGCTGACTCAAAAGATGCAAAGCCTGTCTTGGCTTGCTCCAATGATGATTGATCAACATACAAAGTTTCACCAACAGATTGCTGCAAATGGGGTATGTGGTCATCGAAATTTTTAGGAATTTCAGGGCATAAATTAGGATTATTATCTGGATAATCATAATAAGGCAACCCCATGTATCTTTCAGTTGCAAAAAAGGCAGATCCTGGTGAACCAATATGACTCATTATGGTGCTTGCTAAACTAGCTTGATCATTAGTACCATTTTGTGACCCTTCTACAAAATCTCCAGTTTGAACACCATTCTGTTGCGAAAAGTGCTTTGCATGATCAAAATTAAAACCATCTACCAAGCCATGTTTTTGATGGATCCTTTCTTGGACACAAACCTTTTGGAATTTCATTTTCCAAATAATCGAAATAAGTTGCAATCGATATTCAACTCCCTCGACTAACAAAAGCCTAGCTGAGCAAACATTTATAGAATTTCTTCTATATTTACTTACCAACAATCTACAAAAATACTACCAGCACAGATACATCAAGATGCAGATAACAAGGATAAAACTGCAGAGCACTGTAGAATAAAAGTGACTAGTGCATTCTTGATTCTTTGTGATATATATGTAATAGCACTAATATGCTAAAACCTACCAGACTTAATATATAAGATACAAGAATATGTCAATATCTGCAAGGGACAGAGGCATTCAATTGATTCCTTTGTAGGGATATGAATGAACAGCTCAGCTTTTGACAATTACATAGCCTAAGTAGCCAGTGTAAAACAAATTTGTCCATGATAATTACTATTGCTTAAATTAAAATAGTCCATTGTATTAAAATATGCATGGCCAACTAAATGGTGCCACCACCATCTCCAATAAGAATAAAACTTGAATAAAAAAAGAGACCAGAAGAATTTAATAATAAAAAAGGAATATGTGCAATTTTAATGGGATTCCTGGTGTTCTGCTTTTCTTGTCTTTTTGATTCCTAGCTATTGTGTTCGTTTATGAAGATTTATTTATATTTCTTTTATTATTGTGTGTTTAACATTAGTATTTAGAGAATATGAGCCCGGATCACATTGTACATACATAATATAGTGGCATTAGCATATATTCAGTCACAGATCCAACCCATCCTATAAAATTTATTCTTATTTTTTGGTGATGCAGATGAATGTCACTTCTATTCGAAAACTGGAATTTTAATTCCTAAAGTCTTCGGCATTTTATTGAAAAAGTATGCTTTTTTCCAAGTTAGTGTAGTTGATTTAAGAATAATACGTAAATTATTTTAAACCCCTAACACTATGCATATCAGCATAATTTAATCTCGAAAATTTTAAATTTCTAGTTCCGTAATTCCTAACACTATGTATATGAAAATAATTTAATTTCGAAAATTTCAAATTTATGGTTCCACCACTATATATGCACACGTGAGGTAAGATTCTAAAACGTGGAAAAAGAACCGAAAGATTGCAGCCATGATGTTTGACATAAATGGACAGATGGTGTTAGTACATATAAAGTTTATATGGGTAGATAAACATGTAAATTCTACGCGAAGAATAAATTAACCCATAAGAGGAAATGCAACTGGGAGGAGCAGTACTTGATACATTTTATATTAATTATACTATATTTTTACGTAGTATTTATATTTGTAAGCGTTGCTTGTGTATTTAGAATATAAAATTAAGAGTTTATGAAGCCAATGTAGATTAACAGATAGACGGGGAAACCGGTAGACGAGGACAACTAAGATAAGCTTTACTTAAGCTTAGAACTTTTCTTTCTTTTTTTTTTTTTTTTGTCAGGAAGAACTTTTCAAGTCTACCTAACACTAATTATAAGCTTCCGTACAAATTACATGAGATTAGTCTCTTCAGTACTAGATTTAAGCTAAAGCTTTACTATGAGGTTAAAAATAAAATTTTTGTAATTTTTTTAGTTATATACTTGTAAGTTAGGTTTAAAACCATGATGTAGGGATAATCACATGTACATGGCTTATTGGCTACATGCATATACAAATATGGGTAATGTGTTGGAATACAGTTGTGAGATCATGCTTACGACGAGTAGGTACGCTCTCATGATTTAACAAAGGGTGAATTTTTCCCTTCCTGTTGATCCGATCAGAGGTGATGGTTATTGGTTGGGTATAATTAAAATAAATATATTACATTTATAAAATATATTTTCGTTATTTGGGTTGAAATATATTATATTTATAAAATATATTTTCGTTATTTGGGTTGAAATATCTATATCTATCTATCTATCTATATCTATACTATTATATAAATTTCGAAACATTGAAAGTTTTGGTACTTGTTTTTTGGTACTTAATGAATTTACTTATTTACCCTTCATTATAAAGAAACATAAATACACCTAAAATAAATAATAACATAATATAAGTAATAGTAATTAGTCGAGATAGTACATTTTATAAACACCTAAAAACATCAATCGTATCATATCTTTCCATCATTAATATTTTCTTTCCAATTAAAACACGTTATAATTAATGATAATTAGTCGATTAAGATAATAAAATCTATACTATTATATAAATTCCGAAACATTGAAAGTTTTGGTACATGTTTTTTGGTACTAAGTGAATTTACTTATTTACCCTTCGTTATAAAGAAAAATATATATGATATCTATACTATTAAAATTCCTAAAATAAATAATAACATAATATGATTAAAGGTAAGTAGTCGATTGTTTTTTTTCACAATTACTTTTAATTAAAGATATTACCTTTTATAAACACCTACTAATCTTACAATCACAAATATCTATACTATTATATAAAAGCCGAAACAATAAAAGAGTTTTGGTATCTGTTTTTTGTTACTAAGTGAATTTATTTATTTACCCTTCATTATAAAGAAAAATATATATGATATCTATACTATTAAAACTCCTAAAATAAATAATAACATAATATAATTAATGGTAAGTAGTCGATTGCCTTTTTTCACCTCTACTTTTAATTGAAGATATTACCTTTTATAAACACCTACTAATCTTACAATCATTAATATATACCCGAAAATATCACATCATATTTTTCAATTATTAATAAAATATATTAAAAATCTGTATACGTTATTTATAAAAATATCAATCGTATCATATCTTACAATCATTAATATTTCTTTTCATTACAACATGTTACCTTTTTATTTTAAAACTAATCTTACAATCATTAATATATACCCGAAAATATTACATCATATTTTTCAATTATTAATAAAAATATATTAAAAATCTGTATACGTTGTTTATAATAAGGAAACATTAGTATAATCCGTAAACATGAGTATATTAAATTAAAATTCATTAATTAAAATAATGGTAAGTAGTCAATTGCCTTAATTAAATTATAATTACTATAAACTAATCAATTACCTTTTTCACATAAATCGTATAATCTTTTTAATTTGCACGTTACCTTTCTATTTCTATAGCTAAAATATATTTTTTTCCAATTATATCACGGGATGTTCTATTTAATAAAAGAAACTAATAATATTCTAATATTAATAATTAACTAAAATGTATTATCTTTTATATACTTTCTAACAAAAATCCCTCTTTTAATAGAAATATCACGTACAATATTAATTTCTTCTTTTCAAAAACCATTACGAGCAATTGTATTTAGTAAAATAACGTAATTAAATTATAAATACTATAAACTAATCAATTACCTTTTTCACCTAAAACATGTTACCTTTTTAATTTTCTTTAACTAAATCCTCTCTTATTCTAATCATTACACGGGCATTATATTTAATAAAATAAAAGAATTATTTTATAATTACTAATAATTAAACAATTATTTTTTTCAACTAAAACCTATCATCTTTCTACATTTTCTGACTAAAATCTCTCCATTTTTAGAAATATCATGGATAACATTTATATAATTATTATCAAATCATCTCATATGAAAATTTAAGCCTCCAAAATTAATATTTCAAAAAATAATTTAAATTAATACAAAAATTTTTATATAATATTTTAAAAAATCCGTGCATCGCACGGGTTTTAAGCTAGTATATTATAATGCCTGGAGATCAGAAATGCACCAGAGCAATTCAAGGTATTTTTCTTGAATTTTCATTTTTTTGATTTTTTTTATTAAAATTCTTTTCTTGCATTAAATAGCTATTAATGATATTTTAATTAGTCATTAATTACACCTATTAAACATATATTAAATTTACTATATTTAATTTGTTTAAAAATTAGCAAACTTTAGTTGAACATTATTGTTATTTTTTCAATATTAAATATTAATTATATATAATTATGTTTATTTTTAGGTAAAATGACGACTAACAATTATTTATGTTGCGTTATTTTTTATTCCCTATTCAAGATCGATCATACAATTTCTTTTCGGATGATTGTATGGTACACGACCTTAACTCTCAAGCAATTTTTATTATCAATAATTGTGAAAGTCGTAATAAATTATGGAAGTACAATATATTTACTTAATATCTGGAATTGTATACAAACAATACATATAGATTTTCAATTTTGCACATGAATAAATAATACATGAGTTGATCAAATCGGTTAAATTTAAAAAATCCAGCCATTTATCGGAAGATTAAATTAATAAAAAAGCTATACATCTATTGTTTCGTTATATTACGTCGAAATAAAATTTTATTGTAATTAAACAAATTCTTACACTATTATTGAATATGTATATTATGAGAGGGATGTCGGCTTTAAAAAACATCATTAACCTTAACTTCTCAAATAATCTTTATTATCAATGTGAAGTCTTAGTAAATTATGCATGGAAGTACACGGATCTTTACTAAATATTTGAAATTTGTAAACAAATCATGCGCATGAATACATTACATATGACCAAACTAATTAAATTGAACAAACTCAACCATTTTATCTGAAAATTAAATTGATAAAAAAAAATTATACATCCATTGTTACATTATATTGTACCAAACTAAATTAATATTCAAATTAAATAAATTCTTACATTATTATTGAACATGTATATTATGAGAGGGGTGTCGGCTTTAAAAACGTTATTAAGTTGTATTCAATATTTGTAACTTTTGATCGTATATATTATGATCATATTGTAATTTTTATTTTTATATATTTGTGATATTTTTAAGATTATTAAAATTTTAGATATATAATGAGAGTATTTTTCCAATTAATAATTTATGTAAATTATTTTTAAATTAATTTTTTTTATAGAAAATTCATAAGAGACCGATCAATTTTTAAGAATAATATACATTAATTTATCTATTACAGTACTTTTATATAAAAATTTATAAACCGCGCGAATCGCGGATAAATTGGCTAGTATATATTATAATGCCACGAGATCGGCAATGCACCAGAATCGTTTAAAATATTTTTCTTAAATTTTCACTTTTTTGCTCTTTTTTTATTTAATTTTTAATTGCATTAAGTAGCATCTTAATAATCATTAATTACACTTATGAATATATATATATATATATATATATATATATATATATATATATATATATATATATTAAATTTACGTCATGTTATTTATATAAAAGATTAACAGATTTTATTTGAGCATTATAATTATTATTCAAATTTAAAATATTAGTTATATGTATAAAACTAAGATTATTTTCATGTAAATTAACGACTTAAAATTGTTCAAACTGCGTCATTTTTTATTACATGTTGAATATTTTTGAAAACTTTTTTCGAACGATTGTAAGACAAACGATCTTAACTTCTCGAACAATATTTTATCAATAATTGTGGAAATCGTTATAAGTTATAGAAGTATAATCTTTTGGTTAAAATCTAGAATTTGTACAAAATAATATTGACATATTTTTATTTTTAACATAATAAACTCAATCATTTTATTGCGCAATTAAATCGATAAAAATGTTATATACACATGTTGTTTCATTATATTGTCTTAAAATAATTTAATATTCTAATTATATAAATTCTTATGCTATTATTGAGCATATATGTTATGAGAGGGATGTCGGCTTTCAAAACATTATTTAGTTGTATTTAATATTGTATTTGCTACTTTTCATATTATGTTATTTATAAGATTATTAAACTTTTTGATATATAATTAGAGTATTATTCCAACTAATAATTCATACAAACTTTTTTAAATCACTTTTTTAGAAAAAATTTAAAATACCAATCTACATATATTATAATAGCCGGAGATTAAGAGGCTTTCACTCTGAAGCTTCAAAATTTTTTTCTTGATTTTTCACATTTTTGATTTTTTTATTAAATAATCTCCTTGCATTTAATAGGATTATAATTAGTCATTAATTGTACCTATTAAACTTATATTAAATACATTATATTTTATAATTAAAAAAAAAATTAGCCAATAATTATTATAATTATCTATATAAAATATTTTAGTTATTATTATTTCTTTATTAGAACATTTTAGTTATTATATTATTATAAAATATTAATTATCCATATAAAAGTACAATTATTTCAAGTTAAAATGATAAACTAAAATTATTCATATAGTTCATTTCTAATCCTTATTCAAAATCATTGCAATTTTTTTGGCAATAATAAATAAGCGATTTTAACTTTTCGATAAATTTGTAATTAGTGACCGTGAGAATACTGATAAGTTACGGAAGTATATAAAATTTTCAATTAACATCTACAATTTAAAATACAAGTAATATTATATAATTTACTTTTACACATGAAACATGGGGTATGATCAACTCGATTAAATTGAACCAATCCAACCTTTTCTTTAATAATTAAATCAATGAAAAAGTTATACATTCGTTGTTTCATTATATTGTGTTGGAATAAATTAATATTCTAACTAAACGCATTCTTATACTAATACTAATCAATTAACCGCGCATGTATGTTATGAGATGGGTGTCGGCTTTGAATAACATTTTATTTAATATTTATAAATTTTTATTATAAAAATTATGTTGATAGTGTAATTTGGTAGGGAAAAAATAAGAGGCCTTTATGGAGTTGATGAATTTGATAATATGTTAGAGAATCTTCATTTTGCTTAAATAATTAATTTTAAACGCCTTAGTGTATATTCAGAATCCAATAATTTTCAGATTCATTTTTATTGGAGATAGAATATAATTACATGTACATATTTATTATAAGATTTGATATAAAAGTATTAAAATATGTGAGTACCACTTTGAACATGTGTTCATGAATTTAAATTAAATATTACATACAAATAAAGTTCTTACAAATAATGCTCAAAAAAATTAATCAAATGAATATATACAAGTGTGGGATCACTCCAAAAAATATGAAGCATGACTTAAAAAATGCATTTGAATTCTCTTTTGTTTGTCATACAACCAAATTTATCGACAAGTTAAGTCAATCACACTTCTCATCACATTTACATTCTGCTTCTTTTCTTCGTCATACAAACAAATTTATCAATAAACTAAGCAATCACGTATTTCATAATGGCATCGACAACAAAATATTTTAAAAATGTTACTTTTACTTATCCATTGTCAAACTTTACAAATGTTTATCAATATTGAATTTCAAAAGCATTTTTTATGCAACAAAATATATGTCATCAATATTTTCGAAAATATTATTATTAACACTTAAGAGTTTAACTAAAACATGTTTTCCTTTTTTTTCTCTATAATTCTTAAACATTCAAATTTAATTACATTTTACAAAAGTTTCCATTTATCATATCAACTTTCAAATAATAAAATTCAACGAACAATGATGTTATATATACAATTTTTAAAAATATTTTCGTGCCGCGCGTAGCACGGCTTTGTTACCTAGTTATGATTAACATGCTGCTTTCAAATTTTTTAAGGTATGAAAGTAAATGAATGTAAAAGGAAGTAATTTAAAAAAGAAGTAAAATGTTACACTCACTTGCCCAAGTTTAAAAAAATTAAAGAACGAAATTGATTTCATTAATATGTCCGATTTCATTAATATGTCCCGAGTTACAAGTAAAACATATAAATGATTGTGAAGTTACAATTTAATCCTTGAATATTAAAAATTTTCATTTAAGTAATAAGGATATATTTGTAATGTTAAGTGTTTTTATAATTAACCACAACCCATATTTTCACTTGCATCCCATTTTTGGAGTGAAAATTTTGCGAAGAAAGTATATAAATTTTTTTAAAAAAAGATTTAATTCGTTAATAAAAAATCATACGGCATCTTCGAACAAACTGTAAAAATCTACAATCATAGATTAATCCCATTCACTTGCTTCACTCGTTAAAAAAACTCAAGAGCATGAATAGGAGTGAAAATTGTGTTTTATGTTCTCAATTGCACTTATTTTCATCCCTTTTTAAAGAGAGTAAGGTGTAAAACAACTTCGATTTTTTTAAAAAAAATAGTTGAATATCTATACTATTATATAAAAGACGAAACATTAAAAGTTTGGTCGGTCGTACGATACCTGTTGATTTTACTTATTTACCCTTACTCAATTACAAATAAAATTCATCATACTAACTAATCAATTTCCTTTTTCAGGTTAACATATTATCTTTTCTATTTTTCAATAACTAATATATAAAAGACGAAACATTAAAAGTTTGGTCGGTCGGTCGGTACGGTACCTATTGATTTTACTTATTTACCCTTACTCAATTACAAATAAAATCCATCCTACTAACTAATCAATTTCCTTTTTCAGGTTAACATATTATCTTTTCTATTTTTCAATAACTAAATAATTTCAATTTTCAGGTAAAATACACTATCTTTTATATTTGATATAACTAAAATTTCTCCTTTATTAATCAATTTCCTTTTTCAGATTAAACATATTACCTTTTCTATTTTCAATAATTAATAATTTTCTTTTTCAAGTAAAATACAATATTTTTTACATTTTATCTAACTAAAATTTCTCCTTTCTTAAAAAAACATTACGAGCAATTTCGTTTAATAAAATAACATAATTATATTATAATTACTATTAACTAATCAATTACCTTTTTCAGTCACGTTACCTTTTCTGTTTTCCCTAACTAAAATCTTTTTTTTTTCCAATTATATAATGGACGGTTACCTTCTTCAACCAAAACACGTTACATTTTTTCTTTTCTCATACTAAAACCTCTCATTTTCCAATTATATCACGAACATTTATATTTAATAAAAATAAAATAATAAAATAATAATATTAATAATTAATCGATTACCTTTTCAGTTAAAACGTATCATTTTTTTCTAATTAAATTTCCTTTTTTTTAAATCATCACGTGCAACATTAATTTCTCATTTTCTAAAAACTATAAGCAATTTTATTTAGTAAAATAACATAATTAAATTATAGTTACTTAAAACTAATCAATCACCTTTTTCACATGAATCAATTTATCCTTTTTTAAAAACAATACGAGCAATTTTGTTTAATAAAATAAAATAATTATATTATATTTAATATTAACTAATCAATTATCGTTTTCAGTCAAAACACGTTTTCTTTTCAATTTTCTCTAACTAAAATCTCTTTTTTTTTTCCCAATTATATCATGGACAATTACCCTTTTCAGCCAAAACACATTACCTTTTTTCTTTTCTCTAACTAAAACCTCTCTTTTTCCAATTATATCACGGGTGAAGGCCCTAAATAATCAAAAATAAATAACGTTGGCCCAAAATAATGATTTCCACGAAATTGGCCCTTTTTGCCGATGGGATACGGAGTTTCGTCCTCCGTATTAGCTGGATACGTTGCACGCAGATCCGTATTAGCTGGATACACAATTTCGTCTTCCGTTTTGTAAATGATACAGAAGATCATGTACCGTGATATGATTCTGGCATGGGGTATTATGTCGCGCACCCAGCTAACACGAAGCACAATACACCGTATTACTAACAGACACGTTAGGCGAAATAGCGTATTACCCCATATATCACGTTACACGAGTTAACGTGTCCTGTCGGTAAATCGGGCCAACTACTTTGAAAAAGTATATATTTCGGTAATTTTCTCTTTTATCACGGGCGTTTCTATTTAATAAAAATAAAATCATTAAATAATTATACTAATAATTAACTGATTACCTTTTCAGCTAAAAAGTATCATCTTTTCTATTTTCTAATTAAATTTCCTTTTTTTCTAGAAATATCATGGAAATTTATCATTTTTTAAACACTATGAACAATTTTATTTAATAAATAACATAATTAAATTATAATTACTATAAACTAATCAATTACCTTTTTCTCATAAATTATGTCATCTTTTTAATTTTCACGTTACCTTTCTATTTTATCTAACTAAAATATCCTTTTTCCCAATTTTATTCTATTTAATACAATAAACTAATAATTTTATAATATTAATAATTAATCGATTACCTTTTTCAGCTAAAACGTATGTTCTTTTCTATATTTTCTAACTAAAATCCCTCTTTTAATAAAAATATCATAGACAATATTAATTTCTCCTTTTCTAAAAACATTACGAGCAATTGTATCTAGTAAAATAACGTAATTAAATTATAATTACTATAAACTAATCAATTATTTTTTTGACCTAGACCAAGCTACCTTTTTAATTTTCTCTAACTAAATCCTCTCCTTTTCTAATCATATCACGGGCATCCTATTTAATAAAATAAAATAATAATCTTACAATCACTAATAATTAACCGATTACCTTTTTCTATATTTTCTAAAAAAAACGTATCATCTTTTCTATATTTTCTAACTAAAATCCCTCATTTTATAGGAATATCACGGATAACATTTATATAATTATTATCAAGTGATCTCATATAAAAATTTAAAATTTATATTTTAAAAAACTTAATTTAAATTAGTGAAAATAATTCATATAATATTAAAAAAAAACTGTGCATCCCACGGATTTTAAGCTAGTTTGGTTTAAATGATAAATAAACATATAAAAAAAGGAATGGGCTGATAAAAATTAGAAGATAGTATTAGTAGTAGTCGTAAGATTTATGAGATAATCGGCGGAAACTGGGAAGAGTATGGCTATACCAGTCCAAAATAACTGGTCGACATGCAATAATTTATTAGTATATTTAATAAAACAGTAATAATTAATAATGCAATGTGCTGGACAATCTGCCCCTTGGGACCTCCTAAACAACATACCTAATACGCATCTGCTACTATTATTGGGCGTGCATTCAAATGTTGGATTCTAAATTATAAACTCCAAAATATTTTATAGCTATGTTGTTGTTGTTTTTTTTTTTTTTGAAACAATAGCTGTTGTTGTTGAGTGGAAATAAAAACTGAATGTCACACGTGTGAAGACCTAATTTTTTGCATATTAAAATCGAACTAGGGTTAATTTTTTAATCCATTATTACTTGCATATTTGCACTACTCTATTAAAAAAATGGGCTCTCCCATTGCCCATCCTCTAATGGACTAATGAGTAACAATAAGATTCTTTATTTTGTTTCAAGTTTTTCCTAGGGCCCTGTCCACCAAATGAATGGCCCATTTAAGATTTATCTGATCAAGTAAACTGAGCTTTATCGACTTACAAAAACAAGGAAAATAACTACTATGAATTGAGCTCACAAATGGAACAACTAAAGTCTAAATATAATACTCCTTCTGTCCCAATGAATTCTATACAATGGGGAATGAGGGCGTGACACGTATTTTAAGGCTCATAACTATTATAGTTACATTATTTATTTTTACAATTTTATTTTTTTTGTATAAAAATAGAACAATCCTATTTTTATACAAAAAAAGAAAATTTTAAAAATAAATTATGGAACTATACTAGTTATGTACCTTAAAATGCGTGTCAGACATTCTAAAAAAAACGTATATAAATGAATGGGACATAGGGAGTAGTTTCTAACCAATCTACCGATCTACAACCTTTATTAATAAGCCGAAACCCCTTTTTAATAATACTAATATCAAATTTGGTTCGCACCGTATTTTGGTTTCATCCCTAAACTTCTATTTCTACCATAATTCTATGTTGTTTTTTTAATTAGAAAAATTAAAAACCTATTATAACTATAATTCCCTTTTTGCAATTATTTCTATGCTGTTTTTTTAATTAAAAAAAATAAAAAACATATTATAACTATAATTCTCTTTTTGCAATTATTTTTGTAGTAAATTTCACTTTGCACCCATACTTCATGAAAAACGTAAAAGGAAGTTCGATCAGTAATACGTTCATATCATGAAGTTCTTCCCAAACAGTACAAATAGCAGTATAAT
The DNA here is from genome assembly GCA_036435485.1 of Saposhnikovia divaricata. NCBI lineage: Eukaryota > Viridiplantae > Streptophyta > Magnoliopsida > Apiales > Apiaceae > Saposhnikovia > Saposhnikovia divaricata. The sequence continues at coordinate 206,031,602 of CM071601.1, read as the reverse complement.
ACTCAACAAGAAGCATTCCATTCTGTTTAAATCTAAATAAATCTTTATTGAGTTTATATTTACGAGATTCGTTAATAACCCGAAATCTAGTTTCTAATGTTTTCCAAACATCACTCGCAGAATTCACAAACAACATAGACTCCTTAACAGAATCCGAAATGTTGTTATGAAGCCAAGAAATTACCATATTGTTACACGTGTCCCATTGTATAGCTTCTGTTTGATTTGTTGTGCTTCGTCTCTCTGCTCCAGTGACAACCCTAGCTTCCTCTTCGAAGACAACTGAATCTCCATGGATCTCTTCCAGGTTCGATAATCATCGGCGCCTTGCAGTTTCGAGACATTAATCGAAGTAGGTCCATCACTTGGATGTAGAAACAATGGATTCTGAAGATCCGTAAATGTAAATCTGCTAATGGATGCCATTGATACGCTTTTCAAGCTGCAATTAAGCTCCAATTTGCAGAGAAAACTAATCTTAAACACTGAATTCAACTTGATTTAGAGGGTGTTTGACATTGTTTAAAATAAGTTACTTGTGACTTAATGGAGATGTTTTTAACTTAAAGGAGAAAGTAAAGTTGTTTACTTTAAGTTGAATGAAAGTGTTTGGGTAATTTTACTTAAAGTTAAATGGGGGTTTAATAATTTTGACTTAAAGTGAAATTTGACTTAAAAAAATTTTAAATTCTTAATATTTAAACTTTACAAGAATCAAGAATCGTGAAAAAAAAAACTTGATAAGTCATAAGCCGTAAGTCAAAAGTACCTAAATGGAACTTATGACTTAAAGTAGTTTTTTTAACTTAAAGCGGGCTTAAAGCCCCTATGGCCAAACAACTTAAAGTTGTTTTCTCCTTTCCGCACCTTTTGACAAACAGGCTGTTACAAAGAAAGAACTTTTATTTACACGCTCGATCTAATCTTCAATCAAATGCAGCTCTAAGTAAGCAATTGATCATTAGAACTAAGTTGAGAGTTTGTTATAAATATTCAATCTAATCAATCTCTCAAACTTAGATATAGTCCGAAAACTCAGAAATGAAAATGTCTCCGTAACTAACTTTCTAACAACCTTCCTGACTGAAAGTACATTTATGTCCCTAACATAAAGTGCTATTCCTACTATACCCTTTGACCAAATCAATAGATGTACTCCTTTAGACTCTATTTTAATCCTTTTTTACGGAAGATAAAATAGATACATTTGTTTCAAACTATAAAAAAATTACTCCAATCCGAATTCAGATTACAGAATTGAGCTCATTTTTTAAGACTACCAGTAAACTTGGAATGAAGAGTAAAGTAAAATTGTTGCATTTTTAATCGTTCTCGAAGGGGCACCGCAGATTGTCATTACTTTTCGTGATAGCTTTATATAAGTAGTATAATATAAATAGAAATATCATTGAATGAATACTAAACAGCTTGAATAGAGAGCTACATTGTTGATAGATCTAAAAGATAACGTTCATAATAATAATGAAAGAGTCTAGACAGGATATATATTAGTGTGCACACCCTGGCTACATAGTACTAGTACTGAATTCTAACAACCATGATCCTGTGGTCCCTCATAGATGGCCACCAAGAGATTGTTTTTTCTCCTTATTTGTTATCAGTCTGGCTGGTCTTTTGTCCCAGTGTCATTCTTGTTGTCCTTATTCGAGCTGACCTGGATTGTTGAGGTGGTGAACACCTCATCATAGTTAACACCCCCCTTCAAGTGTGCAGTTGGGAAGTAATTGACAACTGCTAACTTGGATAACAGATAGTTCAAGTGCTGAGAAGCCAGAGCTTTAGTAAGGAGGTTTGCAGGTTGTTGAAGAGTAGGTAAATAATCAGTAGAAATGACTCCCTTTAGAAGTTTCTCTCTAACTAGGTGACAATCAATCTCAATGTGTTTGGTCCTTTCATGAAAGATCGGATTGGATGCAATGTGCAAGGCTGATTGATTGTCACAGTAAAGCTTAACAGGAGTAATATTTAGGATATGCAAATCTGCAAGGAGAGAGATGAGCCATGTGATTTCACAAGTGGTATCCGCCATGGCTCTATATTCAGCTTCTGCTGAGGATCTTGATACTATTGACTGTTTCTTACTCTTCCAGGCAATTAAAGAGTCCCCTAAGGTGATACAGAAACCAGTGATAGACCTTCTTGTCAATTGACATGCACCCCAATCGACATCAGCAAAAGCAGTGAGATGAAAGTTTGTTGTAGAGTATAACAGGATCCCTTGGCCACAGGTACCTCTAAGGTATTTAAGCAACTTGATGGCAGCTTGAAAGTGACATTCCTTAGGATTGGCCATAAACTGAGCTAGGGTGTTAACAGTATAAGTAATGTCAGGCCTTGTTATAGTTAGATAGATGAGTCTACCAATGATTCGTCTATATAGAGGCACATCAGAGATGTCAGGTTGATCTTGAGTATCAGCCAAGAGAGAGTGATTTTGCTCTAGAGGAATGATAGAGGGCTTGCACTGACTTAGGCCCATATCTGACAATAAATCTTGTGTTTACTTGTTTTGATGCAAGTATATTCCACTAGAAGACCTGGCCAACTCTATTCCCAGTAAATATTTCAAATGCCCCAGGTCCTTAATCTTAAACTGAGAAGCAAGAAATTGTTTGACTGAATTGATGGTATGAGTATCACTACCTGCAAGCACCATATCATCCACATAAACCAGCATGACAGTGATTGTTGTAGGAGTAGTGAGAACAAACATGCTATGATCACTAGAAGCCTGCTTGAAACCAAACTTGACTAGAGCTGCAGCAAGTTTTAAATGCCACTTTCTAGGAGACTGTTTAAGGCCATATATGGTTTTGAGGAGTTTACAGACAAGTGTCTGAGAAGGATATAACTTAACAATTTGAGAAGGTGGGTGATAACCAGGAGGTAAGGTCATATATACCTCTTCATCTAACTCACCATGCAAGAAGGCATTGTTGACATCTAGTTGTGTAATCTACCAACCCTTCATAGCAGCCACAGCAAGCACAGTTCTAAGAGTAGTTATTTTAACTACTCTTATTGACAAACTCTGTCCCATTGTCTGTTCTTAATGTCTTAGGTGTGACAGAGAATTGATTTTGCACATACACAATAAATTCTTGCAGTATAGTAGAGACCTGAGACTTATCAACTAATAAGAAAATCCAAGTACAACGAGATTTATCTTCAACTATTGTAAGGAAATAAGAACAATTTCCTTGAGTTTTACACCGATAAGGCCCCCAGAGATCAGCATGTAACAAATCAAACAAAGACAAACTCTCAGAAGAACTTTTATCAAATTTCAACCTATGTTGTTTAGCAATTTGACAAACATCACAAATAGGCAACTCATGCATAGAACAAGGTACATCAAGTAATTTTAAAACCTTAAACGGGACATGCCCCAATCTGGTATGCAAGAGTTCAACTGAGATAGGTTTAGAAGTAACATTATTACATACCATTGTGTTCTCAATACATTTATTAAAAAAAAAGCTACTTTAGAAAAGAACATAAAGCCCATCCTTGCTTTTACCAATCTCTATTTCCCTCCTCTTGATATGGTCCTGGAGAATGCAACTATCATTAGTGAATAACACACTGAGATGTGGACTAGTAAGCTTGGAAATTGACAATAAGTTATAGGTGAAGGCTGGCACACAGAGAACAGGATCAAGAAGAATATCAGAGGTGAGTTGATAGGTTCCCACATGAGTAACATTAGCTATCTGACCATTAGGAAGACACAACTGAGAATGGCACTCTCTCACATTAGTTAACCAATGCACATAAGGGGTTACATGATCAGTAGCCCCTGAATCCAAAATCCAACAATTTTGAAAATTTGAGTTAGCTCCAGTAATATTGTTTGTGAGATGTTGAAAGATACCTGCATATTGAATAGAATTGACAGAAGGTCTTGCAGGTTCCAGCTGAGAATGCTTCATGTTGGCCTGAATCATCTGCATTAGTTGATTATATTGAGCATCTGACATCCCAAAAGTCTCTCTTATAGCAGCTTGATCAATACCAGCTACCTGCTTTCCAGAATCCACCTGTTCATTTGTAGAGGCTTGAACAGTACTGAAGGCTTTTGACTGATTAAACTTGGGTTTAGGTTTAGGCTTGCCAAACAGTTTATGCCAAGAAGGATAGCCACGGATGCAGTAACACTTGTCTTTAGTGTGCCCAGAAAAATGACAGAACTCACAAACAGGTTGATTTTCAGATGTATTCTTTCTGAGGTTTTGAGGAGGTTTATAAGCGATGTTATCTGCTCTAGGAGTGAAGTTTCTACTTGTGTTAAACCTAGCTGAAAGAGCAGTGTTTCCAGTGTTTATGTGGGAGTAAGTAGTGACTTCCCTCTGGTTCTCCTCTTGTAACAACATAGCATAACATCGGCTAAGAGTTGGGACAGGTTTCATCATGAGGATTTGACCTCGAATAGCAGTAAATTGCTCACTCAGTCCCATAAAAAACTGAGTTAACAAGCTAGTGTGCTCATAGACATCCAACTTTGTATTGATATCACAGGTACACTTAGCACAAGAACAGGTGGGTTTAGTAGACAAACATGCTAATTCATCAGTGAGGGTTTTAAACTTAGTGAAGTAAGATGCTACAGATAAAGAGCCTTGAGATAATTGACTAATCTCCTTCTTAAGATTAAACAGCTTTGGCATATTACTCTGAGCATATCGAATAGCAAGATCATCCCATATAGCTTTAGCAGAAGTCATATATACTATGCTATTGCGAATATCAGCACTAACAGAATTTAGCAGCCAAGAAATGACCATATTATTGCATCTAGTCCAATGAACAAAAAGAGTAGTGTTTGCAGCAGGCTTAACATAACTACCATCTATGAAACCCAGTTTAAACTTAGCAGATAGAGCAAGCTCCATAGATCTACTCCACTGAGAGTAGTTGTTTTCACTCAAGACAATGTTGGTGAGATTCATACCTGGGTTATCAGAAGGGTGAAGATAATACGGATGAAGAGTATCAATGGCTGAAGTAGAGTTTCCAGCTGTTGTGGAGCCTAAAGCTGCTGCAGAATAAGAAGCTGATGTAGCCATTATTTAAAACCCAGATGCCAACACAGGAATAACCAAGCAAATAAATGAACAAAGAAAGAAAATAGATATAGGAATTAAAGATTTGAAACCAGAAATCCAAACACAAGCTCTGATACCATGATAGCTTTATATAAGTAGTATAATATAAATAGAAATATCATTGAATGAATACTAAACAGCTTGAATAGAGAGCTACATTCTTGATAGATCTAAAAGATAACGTTCATAATAATAATGAAAGAGTCTAGACAGGATATATATTAGTGTGCACACCCTGGCTACATAGTACTAGTACTGAATTCTAACAATCCTGATCATGTGGTCCCTCATAGCTGGCCACCAAGAGATTGTTTTTTCTCCTTATTCGTTATCAGTCTGGCTGGTCTTTTGTCCCAGTGTCATTCTTGTTGTCCTTATTCGAGCTAACCTGGATTGTTGGGGTGGTGAACACCTCATCATAGTTAACGGTTATCAATGGCTCATCAGGAGGTGGTAGTTCAGTTGATGACTTCAGAGATTTAAAAGCACTTGTGGTTATATGTTGTTGCAGATCACACATCTCTTTCAGCTGTTTCCCTTGTTCTTCTATTCTCAACTGCAGATTTCTTTGAATCTATTCAACAACCAATATGCACATTCATATTAGCCAAGTCAGCATTCTAAAGAGATGAGAAGTAATTTTCATGTTTTGTTCAATATTTATTCTCAACGATGTTTTACTCAAAATTGCCTTCATCAATTTATACCTCTAATTGCTCACAAAGATGCCTTTGGATATCTAGCTGCATCTGTAGCACTTCCTTCAAATACATGCCACTGCATTGCAAATAGTTATTTATGTAAAACTCGACTAAAAGAAATCAAATCTGAACCACAAGAACTCCTAGAACTTTTACGTAAAGAATCCAAAGCTTTTACGTCTTAGTTCCGATCTGTTCTGTGTCACTTGTGCTTGTCTGCTTCTCAGATTTTCCTGCAAAAAATAAGAAAATTAATCTTGAGAGCTTGACTGCTTAAGGTTCATCTTAGTACTCATGTGTTGTTAAATTGTTTTGCTGACGATTTATTCAAAACACTAGAAATAAACATAATTACCTTCTGCAGAGTCTGGCATATACCTAGCAATTCGATATTTCTGCAAAAGAAAATCAGTTATGGACACGAAATATTTTGATGAAATATGGATATTGTTGGTGACAACAAATATGGTTCAGAAACAATGTTGTAGTGATAAAGTTAGAACCTGCAAATGACTTTTTACATGATAGATAGTCAATACATCAGATTCCATCAACCTTAATATTGCATTGGGTGTTGCCTCTGATAATAAATATATAAAACACAACCATTAAACCTCTACTCTTTCACTCAAAAATCAAAATTGGTTGAAATGAAATGCCTCTTAGCTAAAAAAAAAAATCATACTTTTAGATCCACCAAGACGATTTACGCACTCAACAAACCGATCATGGAGATCTTGACTCCATCTTATGCGCGTTTTACATGATAGTGTAGCTGAACTAGATGGTACTAGTACTACAGCATTACCACTAGCTCCTGTAGATTGCTTCGTATTTGTAACTTGATTACCATATGAACTGGGTGAGTTCTGTAAAATAATCATTAACCTTAACCTTTGTTATACAAATAATAAAGAACTGATAATGAATGCATAAACAAGGAAACATGTACTTACAGAAACTGTATTATCTTCGTCACAAGAAACTGATGCTTGTATCCTGTCTGGAGTACTGTCGTAATTATTTTCAAACAACTTTTGTTTAAGCTGCATAATCTGGTCTCTCTCCGAATAAGATTTTTCAGAAATGGTACTCTTGTATTGATCATCGGAGCACGAGCCAGCTATTGCAGCTGACTCGAAAGATGCAAAGCCTGTCTTGGCTTGCTCTAATGATGATTGATTAACATACAAAGTGTCACCGACTGATTGCTGCAAACGGGGTATTTGATCATCGAAATTTGTTGGAATTTCAGGGCATAAATCAGGTTTATTATCTTGATAATCAAAATAAGGCAACCCCATGAATCTTTCAGTTGCAAAAAAGTCAGATCCTGGTGAACCAGTGTGACTCATTGCGGTGCTTGCTAAATTCGCATGATCATTGCCATTTTGTGATCCATCCACAAAACCTCCAGTTTGAACACCATTCTGTTGCGAAAAATGCTTTGCATGAAGCAAATTAAAACCATCTACCAACCCATGATTTTGATGGATCCTTTCTTGGACACAAAACTTCTGGAATTTCATCTTCCAAATAATCGAAATAAGTTGCATTCGGTGTCCAAATCCTTTGGCTAACAAAAGCCTAGCTGAGCGAACATTTATAGAATTTCTTCTTCATTTTAATTGATTAACGATCTACAAAAATACCATCAGCACATATATGTCAACATGCAGATAAGAAGGATTAAAATGTAACATATTGATTCTTGGTGATGCGGGTGAAAGAATTTTAATTTCTAAGCCTTCAACATCTTACTGAAAAAAGTGTATTTGTAAACATGTAAATTCTACTGCGTACATACGAAGAATAAACCACTATGTAAACATGTAAATTCTCAAAACGTTATGGATTATCTAAGTTTATATTGTATACTCATAAAGAAGATATCGAAAAGAAGATTAACTCGAGAGTTTCTGAACTAACCTTCACTCAAAGTACTCTTAGTTAGAACTTTCCACACCAAATTACAGTAGGCCTGTAATTACACTAGAAGCTTGTACACCCCAAAATGAAAGAACTAGAGTTGCTGATTTGAAGATTCGAAGTCGTGCTGATATTGTATTATGTAAGTTTTTAATATAATAAATAAAGATGTGGGTTTAGAGAGAACAAGATAGTTTTATGTTTGTTGAGAAATAGTTAGTGAGATCATTCTTACAAGTACATGTGAACATTGTGAACTCAAATTTTTTTACAAGTACATGTCAACATAGTGTACTCATACTGAGCCTGTGAAAAAATAATATACTAAAAAATGATATTAACAGTACATGCATGATGCACTGAGCATCTGAAGCAGAGGTCTGAACTTCTGATACTAACGAGAAATAAGAGTAGTGGTTTTAGAACTGACATGAAAATAAGGTACAAGATAATATACTAAAAATCATAAAACTCCAACCTATTTGACATGAATAGATTTGTGATTTTAATGCATTTTTATTTGAAGTTTTATTTCGACTTAGACCAACTAGATTTTGGAGACACGATATCAAAACGATTCCCAACTCTCAAGTAGTATTTTATCAGAAGAATAGTTGATTTTCGGGTTAATAGATAGATAAATAACTCAGTAGTGGTAACCTTTCACTCTTCCACGGACTGATACATGTACCGAATGCTCATATGGGAAATAATGTGCTAAACAAAATATGAAATGGTGGTAAAATTATGATATCATCGGAGGAAAGAATAAGGCTATACCACGTCAATACAACTGGTGTCATGCTAATCGAGAACAATATGTATAATGTTTGTTCAATTGCTTTCCTGTATGGGTAGAGTTCATAAGCTGGAGATGATCGGGTTCATAAGCTGCAGATGATCCGGTTCATAAGCCGAAACTCGATATATTGTTTTGTCATCACTGTTTTAAACCTACAACTAACTGTCTCATCTATGCTAAGCATATATGCACCTACAGTTAACAACTGACTTCAGTTGAGCATTATCATATGTCATTCATAATTGCAACTGTGCGATCACCATCTATGTTTAGGGCATTCTTTCTTGCCAATATGTAAGACATTAGAACACAAGATAAATAACAGAATTTGAAGGAAAATTTGTTGAATATAGTATATGATCCGATAAAGGGATTTTCCTAAAACCTAAGATTTTGTGAGGATTGGAAGTCATCCTCTTAACACCGTACCTTGAGATTTGAGGGGAACCGGTAACTTAACATAAACACAATGTGTTATTGCAAAGAACATCCGGAAATTAAATCTTTTTCGAGGTCTAAACACATTTTAAAAGTGACTATTAATCCAACAACATCTTTGGCCAGAATTCACCAACTGCTGCTATATACAGTTAACCATCCCTCTATCAATTTTGATTATGAAAGAATATCGTGTAAATTATTATACAGGAAACCAGAAATTCCATCTGATATATGCTGGATGAACTGATCTTAAGTCTTAAACGTCATGTAATTTATAAATATTACCATTATAACTGAGGGACATGTTTGATTATAATCTGTAACCCGTGTAGGCAAGATTGCTACTACTTTATTTATTCTATTTGCGTATTACCAGCACCTCTAACCTAATAGCCTCTTTTCTTAGCGGTTTGATCTTCAATAGAAATTCAAATTTCTTATGTAGGTTGTGACAGGTGTTGCTATACTTGTTTAGATTTAACTACTACAACACAAGATGTCGTTAGCAAGTATTTGCCAACTACAATAACCTTCAGTTTTTTTAAGCAGAGATGTTCACAAAAGAGAGAGAGAAGCAGCCCAGTTAGGAGCACATTTTTCTTTCCTAACCTCCTTTTGTTCTATAAAAGTTGTACTACTATCCCTTCCTTCACCTTCCTTTCACATGTGTTACCTCATTCCAGGCTCATTCAAATGTTCTTCACTATCTAACAGATATGAAATTGCTGATTAATGGTCGTACTAGCTAGCTAAGCATCATCATGCATTAACTACAACATGATTTGATGATATTTTGTGGGGTTTCCGACTATGTCATACTAGTTCCTTTTACAGGACCATCAATATGTTTAAGCCTATGTCACTGAAACTTCAGTGATTATGCATATTCCTTTTTTAAGTAATAATATCAAGTGCACCATACGAGTTCATAATTCATGTTTGAGTCTCAAACTCAATAACTTGCTTCTACGTAAGATGCATCTTGCATCGCATAATGCAGATGATCTGGTGAATCTTGACAGATTTTTTTAGGATACTCGACATCTTGTTCTGTCATCACTGTTCTAAACCTACATATAATCGTCTCTTATATGGTAAGTACATATGCACTCATGGGTTACAACTGGCTTCAGTTTAGCATTATGTAACTCACGGTTGCAGATCATTATTAATGTCTGCGACACTCTTTCTAGCCAATACGTAACACATCAGAACACAAGATAATAAATAATTAAATTTGAAAAAAAAAACATAGTGTGTTAGTTGATGAAAATATTTTTGGCGCGGTCTAAAATATACTCCCTCCGTCCCGGTGATTTATATACGTTTGGTTTGGGCACGGAGACCAAGAAAATGTATAAAAAATGAGTAAAGTTAGATGAAAAGTGGGTAAAGTTGTGGGACCTATCAATATTTAATAATAAATTTGAGATAGTGGAGGAAAGTAGTGGGTGTAATAGTGTTTTATATTATAGATTTGAGATGGTGGAGGAAAGTTAGTGGGTGTAATTCTGTTTTTTATTATTAAAACTTTACTATTTTTGGAATGTATAGAAATGATGGGACACCCCAAAATAGTAAGTGTATAAAAATGAATTGGACAGAGGGAGTACATTTTAAGTGACTATTAATCTATTGGAAACTTATTATACGAGAAAGCAGAAATTTAATCTGATGTATCACAATTGCACTATTATTATTTCTGAGGTTAATTAGTTAAACTATAATCTGTGACCCGCTCGTATCAAGATTGCTAGGAGTTTATTATCTTCGAATGCATGTTACTAGCACATTTAACATGCTAGCCTCTTTTATTATTATCTTTTCTTGGCGATTTGATCTTCGATCAAAATTCAAATTTCTTATGTAAGTGGTAACGTGTGTTGTTATTAAAGGCGTGAGAATCAGAAAATGTGTCAAGTGTAAATTCTGATTGCGTAAATACTCATCGATACTTGTATAGATTCTAACAACTACATCCACACTAGCTCGTTACTAGAAAGTGTGTTCAAGGCTCCTAGTAAGTATATTTGCCAACTGCAATAACCAATGATTAATTTTTTGAGTAGAGATGTTATACACAGAAAGAGAGAAGCAGCTAGCCCAAGTAGCGTAGAAATTCAAAATTTTCAAAATCCTAGAAAAGCTGAAATGTTTACATAGGCCTTTTAGTGATGGTGACAAATGATTAGAGGGAATATGAAAAAGAAAAGTGTGATGAATATATTCCCATTCTTTAGCTATGTGTTGTTGAATGTATCTTTTCATAAATTTCACCTATTGTTAATCACTCCCTTTACCTTAATTTCGTACACTCAGTCTTAACGTAAGCATGATATTCATATTAAGCCCTTTTTAATACGGGATTATCACTACTGTTAGAACTTAAAACTACTCATTTAGCAGTTTTTTTTATTAGTTTTCCCCATTAAACATGTGTCAACAGCCCCCGCTGCGGCCACGGCTAAGGAAAAGAAAACAATCTTCACTAAACAAATGTAAGTTTCTTAATTAATCATGATTAGCATTAAAACTCCGTAGGTTGTCATATGAATCCAAGAAGAAGAAATCAATGTTAAGATAATGACCTGAAAATCATGAAGTGGATTAGAAATGGTGGAAAGATAAGTGATGTCACTGACATATTGATGTTTTCTAGGCAAAAAAGAAAATGTGGGGTTTTATGTTTTGAATTGTTAATGTTTGATCGTTCGTATTAGTACATGATCGCCAACTTAAGTTGATTAAACTAATATCATTGGGGTTATCATTTCGGCGACGAATCGGCCATGTTTAACTCTTATTACATGACCAGATCAGATTGGATTCTAACAAATCGCCCGTGAGATTTGGGTACCAGTCACCTACAGAACCAACAATACTTTTGTAACTTTTGTTGTCACCTCTTTCTGCCTCAGTCTGCAATGGACCACATTGTCTAAACTACCGCTTTTTTTTTTTTTCGTATTTTGAGTTTCTCAAGATTGTCACACTTTCAAATGAACTTATGAAATGGGACATGTTGGATTGTTGATCAATAGATCAAGCTTTTGTCGATTAGTTGGAATGGAATAGGAGTTGATTGAATGGAGATGGTATTGGATTATCTGACATCGATTGTAGAAGTATAGACTGTTGATTAATAGGAGCAAGAAGAAATTTCATCTTTTGAATTATCTTTCGAGATTGAGATAGGTCCGATAACACTCAAACACGAATTAAACAAAAAATTAAAGACGTCGGGAAGGACGAAATTAATTGTTCCTAAAGACTTGATCTGCACATTTCCATTATGCATGCAAGTTTGTTTTTTTTTTGTTTAGTCATTGGTACTATTTTGTACCCTGTATTCCGTAGCATATTAGACATTTCACCTCATTTCAAAGAAATTTGGAATAAGATACTGGAAATTGAGAAAGTGAATATAGCTGGAAGAGATAAACACAATTTCTTAAAGTCTTTCCTTTAAACATGTAATTAGATAAAAGTGACAATTTAATACTTTATTATAACAACTATGGGGCCTGATTTTAGTTTTCCAACTTGATTTATAATCTGCAAAGTTGTTTCCACTTTATTGAATTTACCTAACATGCATTGGCAATCTGGTTAAACATGAGCCTTTATAAATCCATTTGAACTATACACATTTTACCTCTCATAAGAAATGGCTAGCCCCTCTTACCATCTAAAACTAAAACCACTCCACTCTTTCCATGTTTTCTCCTTAAAATCTCCATCTTCTATTTCTACTAATACCACCACAAGCTCCACCAAGTTCAAAACTCTAGCTCACACATTCATATTATCACACATTTGCCGAATTGTTCGTGCTCTCACCAAAGCCAAAATCATCCTCACAGGGATTTTCAAAGATGTACACCTAACAGAATTTACCACAAAAAAGCACAAGAACAAGAACAAAATATTTTGTGGTTCGTTTAGAATGCACTACAATTGGTGCTCTTCTCATGTCTTGCCAGTGGCGTCACCACAAGAGAACAAGTTCCCCGTGAGCCACTCGTATTACTACGATGCTACGTGGAATTCTATCATCTCACCAGGATGCGATGAAATGGAAGAATCACAGCTTTCAGGGTACCTCCATTGGCTTGAAAAGAAGGTTAACGAGGATTCAAAAAAGACCAATGATATGAATGAGATTGATAAGCTTGCTGATATGTTCATTGCAAATTGCCATGAGAAATTTAAGTTGGAGAAGCAAGAATCATATAGGATGTTTCAAGAAATGATGGCTAGAAGTGTGTGAGGACTTTTCTTTAATCTTTTAATTCTTTCGCGTTCTTGTTACAATAGTGGTGGGGTGGGGAATGGGTATGATGGGGGTTATGGTTTTTCTTTAACAAGATGTAATCTGTTTTTATTTCGATTATGTGGCGTAGAGGATGTACATGCTATGAGGTGTTGAAATTGTACAATTCCTCTGTTGTGTGTATGTAAGGTTGCATTCCGATAAATTATGGGAGTTCATAATGTCAAAAGCCTTCATACTTCTCTGAGTTCTCGGTAGTTTCTGATCTTCTACCAAGTCTCATTTTTTTTTAAGTGAGTTATTATGGTGCAGATCAGCAGATGTTTGCGTTAATTTCTTTTTTAGGATGGATGCATAGAGTCCTTCCTTCATATTCATAGTTCTGAGACCTGAGTAAATAAGTGTTTAGAGTCTCTTAATCAGAAGAAACAATGAATATGTCAATCAAATACTAAGTGCTCACATATAGCAGAAGATTAATACATAGTGAACAAGTATAAAAGGATGCGATTCTTATATGGTAGTAGCAGTAGCAGCACTGCAGCAGCAGTTGTAGTAAAACATCTTAACTGGTGAGTTGTGACTGATCTATGTTATGATTAAAGACTTACATTCTACTCTACTTCATCTCCTATGTTATGATTAAAGAATGGAGTATTATTATTCAAGATTTGCTACTCTAATCATTAATGTACACTGTTTCTTAGTTGAAATATATATGCACGTAGTTCTCAGTTTCAGTCGTAACCACAGTAATAATCATGTAGCAATCGACAAGATTGGATTAGATTCAAAATTGTGAAAATGATCTGTATGCTTTGACAACTGCGTATTACCAAGATTTTACTTTTGGAGCTTTGTTTTAATCATTAGTAGTATAACATTATATGTATTCATACCAATTAAATAACAAAATTAGGGATGGGCATCGGTGCACTTCGGGGCAGGGGAGTGCTATCCCCGCCCCCATCCCCGAATTCAAAATGCATGGTTGAGGCCCGGAAAATCTGGAAACAAATCCAGAGTCAACAAGCAACTAGTCTGAAAATGACTTGCAAGAAAAAATACAGCACGAAGTCAACAACTGAAATTAATAAAGAGATAAAACTAATCAAGGATCTTTCTTCAATTTTTTCGGAAAAACTTTGCATAAAGAAAGAAAACAATTCGTCCAATGATATATGTGGGCACAGATTTTTTCAATGAGTTTAGAGCAAGCTGCTAAGAAGAGGCGGTCCCAGAAAAGAGATGGGTAGATCTCCCCAGCTAAAATTCGATCTTTGCAAGATTCTGTGAATTACTCCAAGAGAAACGTTGGAGAAAAAACACGTGGACTTGTTCGGATTGGCATAAAGACCTGAGCAGTTTGAACAATCTCTCACACAATCAAGTAATATGTTTATTGAGGTTAGGTCTCCATGACAGAACATTAAGATATCATCAGCAAAGATAATATGATTTAAGTTGATATTCTATCAGCTTTGACATGATATTTTAACTGAGAATTATTCTGCAATCTCTCCATTTTTGCCATGGAGAATCCAAGCCTCCATTAATCTTTATAGAGAACATAGATGAAGAGAGACAAATTCTCACACAGCTAATAAAGATAAGACGAAGAGTTAAAAGCAGAAACTCCCAATTTAACCTGTCAAAAGCTTTATGGATGTCAAGTTTGGTAGTGCAGCTTGGAGTTCCATTATCAAGATGGTAACCACGACAAAGATCCTGAGCAATAAGAACATTGTCTCCAATAGACCTGTTAGGTATAAAAGCATTTTGAACAGGGGAAATCAGCTCTGGAAGAACACACTTTAATCTATCCGCAAGCATTTTAGCAACACATTTGTAAGCAACGTTGCAGCAAGAAATAGGACGAAAATCAGTAACTCGAGACGGATTTAAGACTTTCGGAACTAGAGTGATAGCAGTTGCATTAACAATTCTGGGCATTTTACAATTTGTAAAAAAAATAAAGCACAGCATTTGTAAAATCTCTACCAGTTACGCTCCAAGTCAAAAAGAAAAATTCAGGAGAAAAACCATCTTGCCCTGGGCTTTTCCCAGATTTCATACTCTTTAAAGTACTTTAACACATCAGAAGAGGAGAAAGGTCTTTGCAGAAATTCAGAATCAGCATTTGAGATGCATGCAATGTTCAGATTTTCAGGCAAGGTGCACGCCGTAGAAGAGGAACCCAAGATTAATTTGTAATAATTAACAAACATGCGGAGATATTTTTGATGGCCTGAGATGACATCTCCAGAATCATTTATTAAAGCCATTATTCTGTTAGAGTTCCATCATTGACGACAGCGGTTAAGAAACAACTTTGAGTTTTTGTTGCCTTTATCTAATCAATCAACTCGATCTTTTTGTTTCAGCCAAGCTTCTTCCAGTTTTAGTACTGTGACATAATCATTTGCAAGAGTTTTTTTCTCAGCAAGTTGCAAAGATGAAGGAGGCGAAGACATTGATTCTTGAAAGTTCAACAATTCAGCTCTAGATTCACTTCATAATTGGATAGGCCGATTGTTAGTCCAAGTGAAAAAATTCCCAAACCCTCTCAAATCAGAAATCGCCAGGTTGTTGACACAATCTTCAAATTCCTCCATTCCCAGATCCCAAGTACAGATCCACCCATATTTTCATCCAAGTGAAGGATAGACTTAATATCACCACATATCAACCAAGGTTTATTGCAAGTAAGAGAGAAAGCAGCAAGTTCATCCCATAAAGATCGTCTCTCAGAGATTGTATTAAGAGCATACACAAAAGTCACTAGAAAATCAAAATGAGAGTCCAATCAAAGAATTCAGTGATCTGCTAAGCAGATTTAGAGATAATCTGAACATTCCAAAAATTACCGATCCTAATGCGGCCAAGATTATTGAATTCATAATTATAGACCCAGTTCCAGTGGCCAGCAATAGAAGAAGAAATTTGATTCTCTTTGTGCTTCTTTACACGGGTCTCTAAAGTAGCAATAAGAGCTAAGGTATTACTATTCAAAAAGTCCTTAACATAGGTCTGTTTGGAAGTCCCTCTTTTATAGGAGCAAAAATCCATAAAATTATGATTTTCTGGAGGAAGATCCTCCAGATTTATTTCGCTGCTTCTTCCTCACTGATTAAGAGAGTTTCACTCTCCTTAAAATAGGACAATTTCCAGAACTAGACGCATTTTCATCTACTTTCCTGAGCCTATCGAAACCTTTTAATGAAATAGGAGAATCTTCAGCAGAAAATTCATGCAAGTCCGAGGTTGTCCTCTGAATTTCAGAACTGTTCCCAGTAGCAACTTTTTTAAGACAAGGTTTTTGACCATCAATCATAGGGTCTGGTGATGAAGTTCAGAAGTTGTAGCAGCTTCTGATATCTTCGAAGGTCACAATATCGAACAACTTTCAATCTTTGCAGCCAACCTTTATTTTGTGACTTAGTACAAGCCACATTTGGGTGACCCAGAGATTTGCATAAACCACAAACCATCGGCTTCATTGGGTACTCAACATGCACCTTTGCAACATATTTTTCTCTCGAGATCGGGTCAAGAAAAGAAACAAATAAAGAGTCAGGTAGCAAGCCTTCTGATTTTGGAAGTTTAGCTCCAATAATGGCCTGGTTCATCTCTTCTGGAAGTTTAAGAACTTGATGCCATAGGCAAACAAGAAAAGGAAGAGAAGAACCCAACCCAGATGTGCTGCAGCAACTACAGGAACAAAATCATGGTCAAAACCCAAGTTTTGTTTGAGGTAAGCTTTCACTGTGACATTATTAGTAGCTCCAGGCACCTCTAGAGCTGAGTTTTTGTCACCCAGTTGAGACGCCACAAGGCCGTAGATCGTCCACGCCACAGGAGATGCCCAATAGTACCACCTCCACCATATTGGTATTTGCTGCAATGCCATTCAATATCTCATTTCAGTTAATTATCAAATAATCCGTAATATTAAACGAAATTAACTAGTGTTTATTGTGACAGACAGTACCGGTCTAGGAATGATGAAACCGGAGAACAAGTCCCAGAAGTTTAGGAAGAAGTACATGATAATGGCAGAAATTTGGAGGCTGGGAGTTAATGCAACAGCCATCATTCCATACATGGTGAAGTAAACGAAACACATGAATAAGAAGTAGTAGAACAAAAAGAATTTGGCTGCCGTCCACTCAAATCCAATCATTGAGTAAAGAAGAAATGTATAAACACCAGCTTGAATTGCAACATAGATTGTTTCTATAGCCACCTGCATTGTGATCTTGTTATTTACATCAATATATCTATGTGATATGCTGCATATTGCATCAAACGGAAAAATAACCAATAAATCACATTTTAAATTACAAATATTTACAAAATCTAATACCTGAGCAAATGCATAAGGCAATGCCGAATACATCCCAGCAGCCCTTTCACGGTAGAAGGCAGTTCGTTCAGTAGCAACAATACCTTGCACTACAGAGGCATTGGCACCTCCAAGGAAAAGAACAGCCACATACATTGCACCCATAAGATTCCACACATCTTGCTCTTTTTCCCTGTCAATGTTGAAACTCAATCGTAATAACAAACAAAACCAAGTTTTAAAAAAAGCAAGTCGTGGTATCAAGTCAAACTACAGACTTAAAAAGCAAAACAATCCTCTTATTTCCTAAGAGAGCCAATTGCCATTAGCATTGCAAATTACCTCCTCTCAATGATTTTTCTTTAATATTACATAGAACAAGAAACACAATAATTTTGAAGTAAAACATATAGGTAACTAAGCAACTTAAGATACGACTTACATCTTAGTACCCTTGTCCCAGAAAATTACACCAATTATAAGACCAAAAACTATTGTCAAGAATAACCGAATAGCATTATATTGTGGGTTCCTCCAGTAAGACCAATGTTGTTTCCAGAAGCAAGCTCTACACTGAGTGAGAAATGGCTGGGCGTGCTTAGTTGGGAAAGAACAATCTTTGGAGCCGGGTGTTGGAGCGCTAAGTTCTTTAATAAGATTTTGATTTATTCTAAAAAGAGTGGGGAGGAAATGTAAGAAAAGGTTCAATAATTTAATGCAGAGAATGTAGTATGGCAAGTACTTATCACAAGAGTTAGATGATTTACTTACTGATACAGTGAAGAGTTTGCATAGATCTCAGCAAAATCAACATCCAGTTTGGCCTCAACTGAATCAGCTGTGACCTCCAACATCCATGTTGCAGGATTGTACCCATTTTGAAACTTAGGAACCCCAGGGACAGCCTACAGAAGTTCATAGATATTGCAATCCCATTAACAATTTTACAAGTTCATATATAAGCTTGCATGGAAATATACGTTAGAACTCAAACAGAAGTATGAACACAAGGAAACTTATTTCACTCACTTCAAAGTATTCAATTAGTATTTCAGATTGGAGACATAGAGCCCCTGCATATATAACTTGCCCTCCTTTTTTCATCAAAAGCAACTGCAAAAAGTAATAATATTCAGTGATATCGTTGCAGATGTTAAAAAGGCTTTTAAGACAAAGTATGGAAGATTTTTTTGTCTATCCACCTCGTCAAAAGCCTCAAATATGTCTATGCTTGGTTGGTGTATTGTGCATACTACAGTTCTCCCCGTGTCTACAGTATTGCTAACAGTACGCATAACAATGGCAGCCGCTCTAGCATCAAGTCCTGATGTGGGTTTATCCATGAAGATTATAGATGGATTAGCAACCAACTCTACAGCTATTGTAAGCCTCTTCCTCTGTTCTGTTGAAAGACCATCTTCACCTGGAAGGCCGACTAGGGCATGCCTAATTGGATTAAGCTCAACCAACTCCATTATTTCTTCAACAAATGCCTAGTTCAGATAAATAAAAAACATGGACAATGGCAGGATAAGTTATATGGTATATAGACATAAGTAACCGAAGATCACTAAAATTTTTTAAATAAGGAATTGAAACAGCCTATCAGTACAAGTAAACTTAAACAACTTTCTTGTTACATACCTTTCTTGTATTTGTTATCACATCCGACGAAAGACGAAGCCAAGCAGAATATAGAAGTGATTCATAAACCGTAATATTTGGCGAATAAATGTCATTTTGTTCACAATACCCGCAAATTCGAGCAAAAGATTCTTGGTTCTTTGGGTAACCGGAAAGGAAGATACTTCCTTCAATATATCCAACAGTTTTTCTTCCGGCCAAGACATCCATCAAAGTTGTCTTTCCTGCTCCACTAGCACCTACTAGTGCTGTCAATACCCCGGGTCTAAAGGAACCACTAATATCTCTTAGCAGTTGGAGGCGTTCTTCGTTAACCCCATTTGTCTTCATTTCCTGGTGAAAAATTTATGTAATATACCTTATGCTTCCTATACGAAAAGCTATTATATAATATCTATTTCCTGCAATCTAATGCGCAAAGTTGATCATGGAAAAAGATTATGTCATTTCTTACCTTTAAATATATTATGGTGCTTAAAATATTCGCGTTACTATTTATTAGGTAATGTGTTTTTTCAAATCACGAAAACATGACAGGAAATGGAGTTGGAAACGGTATATATTATTTCAAAGTTTAGCCTTACAACAGGCATATCCACAGAGTAGTTGATATGGTTGAAAGCAAGTGAGAGAGGTTGGAAGGGCAATTTCATTCTTCTTCTTGATTCATGATCCGAAATATCGACTGTAGAGCTTGTACTCAAATTATTCCTCAATTCTAAGTTGGTACCTGCAATTGCATGGATATTAGACAATGAATCTTCTTCTCTTAGTATCATGATTATGTATGTAAAAATATAGAAACAGGGGACCATGGCAAGTTCTCGCCTACATCCACAACCACCAAAAGAATAAAAGGGAGGAGGACAATATATGTTGAGCTTGCTTTCGTACAACACCAAGAATTTCCCATATTGTGGGAAAATGGTAGTCTAGGCTTGAATCAAACACCATTCTAAAAATCATGCATCAAATATGTACCATAACTTAATTCGTGCTCAACTTATCACATAAAGGTGGTGGCAGAGAATATCAACATGTAAATACATTCGATGTGTGAAGAGTATACTGGTACCTTCGCTTCTCATGTCTTTCTGTAACAACTCAATATTGTCCACAGACGACATTAATAGATTATCAGCTCAAACACTAATATGAAGAGATAATTGGGTTCTAATATAATATGTTATCTCTAAAGTGCACTGGTAAAGCCTCAAACCTTCAGCTTTATCATTTGGGGACTTTTTCTTGCCATTTTCAACCTTGATCACAGATTTTGAATCACCCGAAAAAGCTGAAATGAGGTGGGAGAACTCATCAATTATGAATTCGAATTCAAAGGGAAGCTAAACTATTGCAAGCAGTAATTTTCTTACGATTCAAGAAAGTAAGCGCTCCAATAAATAAAACGTTGAAAAGAAGGGAAAACCCGAACAGTGCTGCGATACAAATCCAAAACCAATATTCTTCTGTAAAGAACCCTCTGGACTTGAGAAGGACTTTGCCTACAGTTGGCGCATTGATTTGGGGATCTGTATTCGGCTGCGTCAATTAAATATGCAAGAAAATGAGTGTTATGGAAAAATTACTTCTGAAACGTAGGAAAAACATAATCAAATGGAGTTCTATTTAAAGAAACAACAGATAGGGGCAAATCCAACATCATCAAGAAAGTTACAACTTACACCACTCTATCTTTCGTCAAGAAACTCATTCATAACAATGGCATTCTGGCCGTACATCATTGGAGAAACATAAGATCCCCAAACCATCCACGGTTCAATGTCGTCTGTAATCAAATTAGTGAAGCATAATTACTTTGTTTGACTATCTAAAGAGTAAAGAGCAGAAGAAGAGTAAAGGAAATGCAGTAACATATAGTTATTACAATTTGCAACATATTTATCAATCGGAAATTTTAAAACATTGTGACTTAATGAGATTGGTAATTTACTTTATTTGTAGAGAAGTTGACTCCCTCAATAGTTTGCAGGAATCAGGCAGCTTACCTTTTGCAACTATGAATCCTCCGAGCACAAAAACCAAAAGCATTGTGAAGGTACCCAAAGTCGTTGCAACAACTTGTGTTCTTCCTGCTGCATCAATGAAACGAAAGAGAGAGAGAGCCATCTGATGTGTGCTAAACAAAGTCAAATACTGCCTGAAGAACCTGAACATCATTATTGGAGATGTGTCATTAAACTAAATTTGAGTAAGTGAAGGGTATAATGTGCACAGGTAATAGGTTGAAATTGCAACTCTGATCTTATCCACATAAAATCCTGAGATGAAAAAGTAAATCATGCAAGCCTTTTGTACCTGCTAGCGGTAGGTGCAAATCCAATGGTGTAATATGTAAGAATTACCCATATTCCTGATTCCATGAAAGATATTGGGATCCTGAGGATCCAAATAGGTAAACCGAACGCCCATGCCGGATAAAACAAGGAATCCCTTTGTTTAAAGAAGATAGGAATCCTTGAAACAGTCATTGAAAGTTAAACATCACAGCACTGAGACTAAAGAAAAGGGCTCCAAAATATTTCCCTCCATCTGCCAAAGTTCCAGATGGCATCTCTGTCCTGAAGAACACAGTCATGGCTATTAAAGCCATGATTGTGATCTGTGTGATGCTGAATATGTACACAAAAGAATTACGCTTCATCAGTAGACACTCTCTTGCAAAGCAAGCCTTAAGCAAATCGCAACTGGAGATACCATATCTTTTTGTCACCAATACAGTAGGATGGTTTTCGGACTTGTCGTGAAGAACACAAATATCTGACGCTAGTTTTTCACCTATGTGGAAAGTGTAGAAGGCCTCTGCAAATTCAGAGAGACATATCTGAAAGGTTGATTCTTCATGAACCCATATTGTTCTTGGTCTTTTCTTGAAGTCACTTCTTGAAGAAAGTCAGCAACCCCTTTCCTCTCGGGGCACTTGAAGCCCATGAATTCAAAGAATTCAAGGACATTTTCGCGCGGACCTTGATAGATAATATGACCTTCTGAGAGCAATATGACATCGTCAAAAAGATTGTACGTCTCTGGGGCAGGCTGTAGAAGAGAAATTACCATGACAACATCCATAACATGAGCCATCTGCCTTAATGATAAGTGGATTTTATATCCACTTGGAATGCCTCCGTTCGGCTAAAATTGATTGTTTTGGACTCAAGTTGTTGTAGTTTTGATGTGTTTTGCTTAGTTGTGCAGATTTACGAGAATGTTGATTAAAGTGGATGCTTCTATCGTTCTTGGAGAATTAATTGACTAAAATTCGAATTTTCTGGGAAGGTTTCGCAGCTTATACTGTTTTGGTCATATCTGGAGTTCTAGAAGTCCGTTTGAGGCCCGTAAGCAGTCCACGCGAAGCTTGAGAGATTTTCTACAACCTGGGATAAGAAAAAAGTGCAAGAAATATGCTGAATTAAATCGCGCATGTGTTCTTGTAAAAGAAGGCTGGGAATTTACTGTTTTGCCCTTTTTCTAATTCTAATTGTATTCTGGGCAGTTTTGGGTACCTTCTTTAAATCCAAATTGTAATAGAAGGCAATTTCTTGTTGGGCAAGATTTGTAGAGCCTATTTAAACACATCCTACCATTGTAAATCATAACAATTCATAGCTTTTAATCGTATCAAGGTACTTTCGATCTTCAATTCTTTCTTCAATATTATGTTTTCATTCATTATCATTATTATTATGTTTTCTTTATTAAATATGCGTAACTAATTCTCTAATCTGAGGATTGGGTAGTATTCCTTGGTATTCATGCATGCTTGATTATGTGATTTTCTGCTTTGCTGATCTGTTAATGAGATCTTAACACAATTAGGGGAGTCATGAACCTTTGATTGTATTCTAGGGATTGTAATAAGCTTGGGAAAGAAGTTGCAATCTTAGTACATGATTTAACAGGCATAATTTCAATATTAGATCGGGAGATTAATAGGAGAATTGTGAGACATATAATTCTTGGCATTTAACAGTTTATAGATATACTTTGATTGTATCATGGGAGTGACAATTAGGGTGTAGCTGTAAGCACTATATTGTAGCCTGGGAGGGTACAGTATAACTTTAGAAGAATTGTTTTCAGCAAGGTAGGAACACAGATATCACATTAATATTGAGCATGTATTGAGACCAAGTGAAGAACCCCAGTTCTTAGATTGTTTTCCAACATATTTGAATCTCAGTTTAAAATCAATTCTTAGTGCTTATAATTAGTTCTTGGTTAATTTAGTTAATACACAAACCCAAAAATTCTTCTCACACACTTCTAGACGTAAAGAGATAAGAAACCTAAACTTTGAGTTAAATTTAGTCCTTCCCTGAGAACGAACACACAAAAATACTACTAACCTATTCTTAATTTCTTAATAATTCCCCATCTTCTATCTCTAATCCTATATCTATTCTAATTCTTTTTCTCTAAATTATTAAATCCTATTTCTATCTTACATCAACTTTCATACCCACCCAAATTTTTTTCCCTTTCACGTTCAAATTTTATTCACCCAATCCCTCCATTATATATACACACCCATACATACAAATCCAATTCCTCTTATATTTCTTTAAATCTCTAAAAATTCAATTCTAAAGAGGAATTAGTTGCCAGTTCACCTCTTTGATTCGTATTGGGTTTTTCTCTAATATTATTTTTTTTATTACGAATTTGTGTTCTTGTCAATTGGGGTTTTTGTAGTATTCAGGTTAGATGGCCAGTATATGGAGCTCGTACGCATTGTCCACCGCCAGATTCTGATTCCTCCGAGGAGGAGGACGAGTAGGTATGTTTTCTACTTTCCCTTGTATTTACTTCCATTCAATGCGGACATTGAATATTTTAAGTTTGGGGGTGTTTTGAGGGATTAGTAGTTGTTGTATTATTATGTGTTCATGTAGGATTTCATGTTTTGCATATTAGTGATAATTCATGCATGTATGTTCGTGTTATCTACGTTTGTTTCATATAGGACATTCTGTTTTTATTTCTGTATACCATGTGAGTTCATTCTAGTTGCATTTTCATGGCATGCATATTTCATGATCCCTTAGAACGAGCTAATTCTGATTGGTAGGTAGGTGTCTAATTGAGTGTGGTAATGATGAATAGAGGGTTGATTTATAGTTTCTATGAAATTGACTTATGTGTTGCGGAAACAAAACTAATTACACAGTCTCATTGGGTACTTTTGGGCTAGGTTGAGGTCATGCTTGTTTGGATGTTTTGAGATTTAATCACCTGATTATATTTAGAATTTTCGTTATTCTCTTGATGGCGTAGGAGCACTAAAGTCTAAGTTTGGGGGAAACCAGGGATTTCATGCTAAATTGCAAATAATTGTCAATAATGGCTAGGTGTCAAATGGCTAGTAGCCGGCTCATATTTATATGAGTAGTCTAGGGTTGGAAATGAGAAAGGCTCATTCCAGATCGCAGAAAAAAGAAAAAAAAAAGAGAAAAAAAAAAGAAAAAAAAAGAGTCAATAGTTTAATTGTTTATATGCAAAATTAACCAGAGTGAGCTCTTTAATACTCGAGTAATTAAGTCTGAGGGGATTTAGTCCTAGTAACCTAAAGCCATTGTGGTTTGGGATTGCTGACCTAACACTCGCTACATGGGTATTATTGTATAAGCCTTTTGGGGTCTCCTTCATTGCACGGTTAAATAAGCATGCGTATTGTATATAGTATTATGTGTCAGAGTAATAAAGCATGAATACCTGGCTAACTTGAATGAGGATGGAGGTGTTCCGAGGTTATGAAGTGTCTACAGTCTATTCTATTTATAAACCTGTGATTGTCTTGGCGAAGGATATGTATGATTTTTGACCTAGTTTTGGGAGTATTTCTGATGAGCATTGCACACACGCACGTTTCTGTTCATGTAATGTTAGTATATGGGAACTTGGTCGAGCTCTATTTGGATTTAGTTGCATTCTTTGAGATATTTACTTGTTAGTTGGTTTGGTTAGTAGTATTTTTGTGTGTTCGTTCTCAGGGAAGGACTAAATTTAACTCAAAGTTCAGGTTTCTTATCTCTTTACGTCTAGAAGTGTGTGAGAAGAATTTTTGGGTTTGTGTATTAACTAAATTAACCAAGAACTAATTATAAGCACTAAGAATTGATTTTAAACTGAGATTCAAATATGTTGGAAAACAATCTAAGAACTGGGGTTCTTCACTTGGTCTCAATACATGCTCAATATTAATGTGATATCTGTGTTCCTACCTTGCTGAAAACAATTCTTCTAAAGTTATACTGTACCCTCCCAGGCTACAATATAGTGCTTACAGCTACACCCTAATTGTCACTCCCATGATACAATCAAAGTATATCTATAAACTGTTAAATGCCAAGAATTATATGTCTCACAATTCTCCTATTAATCTCCCGATCTAATATTCAAATTATGTCTGTTAAATCATGTACTAAGATTGCAACTTCTCTCCCAAGCTTATTACAATCCCTAGAATACAATCAAAGGTTCATGACTCCCCTAATTGTGTTAAGATCTCATTAACAGATCAGCAAAGCAGAAAATCACATAATCAAGCATGCATGAATACCAAGGAATACTACCCAATCCTCAGATTAGAGAATTAGTTATGCATATTTAATAAAGAAAACATAATAATAATGATAATGAATGAAAACATAATATTGAAGAAAGAATTGAAGATCGAAAGTACCTTGATACGATTAAAAGCTATGAATTGTTATGATTTACAATGGTAGGATGTGTTTAAATAGGCTCTACAAATCTTGCCCAACAAAAAATTGCCTTCTATTACAATTTGGATTTAAAGAAGGTACCCAAAACTGCCCAGAATACAATTAGAATTAGAAAAAGGGCAAAACAGTAAATTCCCAGCCTTCTTTTACAAGAACACATGCGCAATTTAATTCAGCATATTTCTTGCACTTGTTTCTTATCCCAGGTTGTAGAAAATCTCTCAAGCTTCGCGTGGACTGCTTACGGGCCTCAAACGGACTTCTAGAACTCCAGATATGACCAAAACAGTATAAGCTGCGCAGCCTTCCCAGAAAATCCGAATTTTAGTCAATTAATTCTCCAAGAACGATAGAAGCATCCACTTTAATCAACATTCTCGTAAATCTGCACAACTAAGCAAAACACATCAAAACTACAACAACTTGAGTCCAAAACAATCAATTTAAGCCGAACGGAGGCATTCCAAGTGGATATAAAATCTACTTATCACTTAAGGATTTGACAATCTGATATGTGGTACAACTATCTAATCCTCTGGATATTTCATCCATAAAAAAGACTTTTGCTGGCCCGACCAACATTTCTCCTGCAATATATATATTGAAATGAAACATGATTCCTTCCCATATTTACTAATTAGTGTGACAAACAATGACTAAACTAATGAACCTTTTTATTGTACTAAAATTTAAGTTTGTCTTAAGACCTAACATAATGATGCGTAAATGCCAACAATATTACAGGCAAACCCGCTGATTGATGTACACCTATAATCATCAAACCAAAACCGTTCTGATCTAAAGAGTAGCAAAGGGAATACGGTGCATTAACTCTCAAATATATCAATATATGCAAGTCTGACTACAAAAAATTAAGAGGCTTCTACTTTGATTGTGCACAACATGAAGACAACAGAAGGTTCAAACTTTTGAGTTGGTGGTAGGGAAAATGAAGAATCAAAAACACCGTTGAAAAATTCTACCCAATTTGATGGATTCATGCAAGGTAGTGGCATCATCAATGCAAAGACATAAATATGGGACAAAAAAAAACTACCTTAATATCAAGCTAAAAAGCACCTGAAGAGCATACCAGTAGTCACACGTTTCTTTTGTCCGCCCGAAATACCCCTTCTCAGGTAATCACCAACCATAATATCCGCACAAACATCCAAACCAAGAATCTGATATTAAACAAAAAAAACTGATAAACTCAGGAATTGACTACAGAATTAAATATTGTACTTATATGAAGAAACATCTGGTGCATAATCTAAAAAGACAATAAACCTTCAGAACATAATCTGTCAGTACACTAGTCTTTTGACCAGCAACTGCTGTGGCCTTCATGAATGCATCTATCTCAGGATCAGGTTTAATGTTCGCTTCTTTCTCTCGTCTCGAGATTTCTGCAAGCAGTTCATATCTTGTTCCAACCCCCAAACATCGTCCTGAAAAATCCAATGTCTCTCTTGTTGTCATCTCTCCATAATGAAGATCATTCTGACCGATATAAGCACATAGCCTTTGAGACACAAATTCATTCAGATCATGGCCACAATAGGTCACTTTTCCCGATAAACTTAGCTCATGATCAAGCCTCCCAGCAAGTGCCTGCAAAAGTGTTGTTTTCCCAGCTCCAGGTGGGCCTAAAAGTAAGGTCATCCTGAAATTTACCAAATCTGCAATTATAACACAAGCTGACGAGCACACGAACTAACACTATATGAATTATGTTGTTGGGCTATACAAAATCAACATTTTGCTTAACAATGTCCTTGATCCGAAACAAATTTGTCTATTGCTAAATAAAAATTTATATGTAACCGTGAATTATAAAAAATTGATTGGTAGTCTCGACATTGTTCAGTTTTTTTTTCTTGTTGAAAAACAACCTCGCGAATGCCAAGAGCATATAAGAAAATATCAACTTACACTTTATAAGGTGATGTATTCATTAAAATTACAGGAATGAAAAGAAAAATGAAATTTAAAGCTCACAATATATAACGATCTAAACTAATGGCAATCCTCAACCTGAAATCCAGTTACATTTTAATTACTTTCACATATTTGAATGTTGATTTTATACATTTCCAATAGTTAGATAGTTAAACTACCTAAGCGACTAGCTCCCAGGCACACAGACCCTTTAAATAGTCAGATATAGACACAGAAATGCAAGTAAGAAAGCAACAACAAACTTATCGGGGAAAAAATATAAAAAACTCGCATAACAGTGCTTAAATTTGGAGCTTTATAACTTAAATAACCAATTTTTGACAATAAAGATTTTGAACAAATTAATAAGTACCTCGATGGTTTCACTATCCCGCTGACATCCTGAAGAATTTTGATTTTTTTCTTCTTAGTTGGGGCACATCCGGTCAGTGCAAAAATGCTCTGTTGTGGATGGGAGAACAAAACAGAGATCCAATCATATTAAATATCAGTATACGCAGAACCAACAAGAAGCATTTGTTGGGGGGGGGGAAATGAAAGCTAGATCCCAAGCATTATTTTTTACCTCAACTGTATTTACAGTAGCATTGAGCAGACTGGGAAGTGCTCTGCTCCCAGTATGGACGTATCCCTCCACCTTTAGATGATTGAACTGCACCTCAATTTTGGGTGTATTTATTCCAACCCTAGGCATATATACATGCAAACACATATAAATATAATATAAAACTAAAATCAATCAAGAAGAACAATCATGATTCAAGATTACATATACGTATAAGAAATGTAAGTAATGAGAGGAATGAAATAGAATGTAAAACTGTGTTAATTGACTTAAGTTCTCAACAAATGAGTACAAAGTATTTATAGTCTACTTGATACAATAGAAATGTAACAGAAACGGTTACAACATATAAGGTCTTGTTTGGCTAAAGGCATATGCAAGCTTAGCACTCAAATGAGGTGTCAACTTAACATGAGATGTTGACTCTATAGTTGACTTTTTATTCTCATCAGCCCCCCTTGAATCTGGCAGCATCTGACCATCTGTATCATTAGCCCCTCCACAAATTGGAGGCACACAAGAATAAGTGAGACCCAATTTGGAAGTACAACTCCAATGCAAAGCTTTACCAAGTCCTTTAGTCAAAATATCTGCAGCATTGTCTTTAGAAAGGACCTGAAATATAGAAACAAGACCAGAGGTAATTTTTTCGCGAATGAAATGACAATCAATTTCAATGTGCTTCGTACGAGCATGATAAACCGGATTAGCTGATAGATCAATGGCAGCCTTATTGTCACAAAATAGAGGAATAGGACCAGAACAAGTTAAACCAAGCTCCTTTAAGAAACCAGTTAACCAAACTGCCTCACAAGAAGCATCAGACAAAGCACGATATTCAGCTTCAGCTGAACTCTTAGAAACAACCTGTTGCTTCTTAGATCTCCACGAAACAACAACTGAACCTAGCAAAAATGCATAACCACCAACCGAACGACGACTTTTCGACCTCTTTTTTGGACTCTAATATATATATATATACATATATATATATATATACATATATATATATATATAGTAGAGTTCAAAAAAGTAGTCGAAAATGACAACTGAACAAAGGAACTTGAAATCAGAAATTTAGTTGCATTTGGTTGCATTCAGTTGCTGATTTGGTTGAATATTGCCCCTGGCGGGGCCGTGCAACCCCAAAATCACCTCATCTTAAAAAAAGTTGAATTTGGTTGCATTTGGTTGAATATTGACCCTGGCGAGGCCTTGCAACCCAAATCCGTCAAAAGCATCCCACCTTAAAAAAGAGTTGAATGTGGTTGAAACCAAAATAGCACCCCACCTTCAAATGAATGCAACCACATTCAAATGAATGCAACCACATGCAACTTTTTTAAAGGTGGGTTGATTTTGGGTTCTATGGCCCCGCAGGGGCATATTCAACTAAATGCAACCACATTCAACCAAATTCAACCACATTAAACTAAATTACTGATTTCAAGTTCCATTTTTCAGTTTTCATTTTCGACCTCTTTTTTGGACTCTAATATATATATATATATACATATATATAGTAGAGTTCAAAAAAGTGGTCGAAAATGACAACTGAACAAAGGAACTTGAAATCAGAAATTTAGTTGCATTTGGTTGCATTCAGTTGCTGATTTGGTTGAATATTGCCCCTGGCGGGGCCGTGCAACCCCAAAATCACCTCGTCTTAAAAAAAGTTGAATTTGGTTGCATTTGGTTGAATATTGACCCTGGCGGGGCCTTGCAACCCAAATCCGCCAAAAGCATCCCACCTTAAAAAAGAGTTGAATGTGGTTGAAACCAAAATAGCACCCCACCTTCAAATGAATGCAACCACATTCAAATGAATGCAACCACATGCAACTTTTTTAAAGGTGGGTTGATTTTGGGTTCCATGGCCCCGCAGGGGCATATTCAACTAAATGCAACCACATTCAACCAAATTCAACCACATTCAACTAAATTACTGATTTCAAGTTCCATTTTTCAGTTTTCATTTTCGACCTCTTTTTTGGACTTTAATATATATATATATAGTAGAGTTCCAAAAAGTGGTCGAAAATGACAACTGAACAAAGGAACTTGAAATCAGAAATTTAGTTGCATTTGGTTGCATTCAGTTGCTGATTTGGTTGAATATTGCCCCTGGCGGGGCCGTGCAACCCCAAAATCACCTCATCTTAAAAAAAGTTGAATTTGGTTGCATTTGGTTGAATATTGATCCTGGCGGGGCCTTGCAACCCAAATCCGCCAAAAGCATCCCACCTTAAAAAAGAGTTGAATGTGGTTGAAACCAAAATAGCACCCCACCTTCAAATGAATGCAACCACATTCAAATGAATGCAACCACATGCAACTTTTTTAAAGGTGGGTTGATTTTGGGTTCCAAGGCCCCGCAGGGGGATATTCAACTAAATGCAACCACATTCAACCAAATTCAACCACATTCAACTAAATTACTGATTTCAAGTTCCATTTTTCAGTTTTCATTTTCGACCTCTTATATATATATTAGAGTTCAAAAAAGTGGTCGAAAATGACAACTGAACAAAGGAACTTGAAATCAGAAATTTAGTTGCATTTGGTTGCATTCAGTTGCTGATTTGGTTGAATATTGCCCCTGGCGGGGACCTGCAACCCAAATCCACCAAAAGCATCCCACCTTAAAAAAGAGTTGAATGTGGTTGAAACCAAAATAGCACCCCACCTTAAAAAAAAAAAAAAATCAATGAACAGTAGCCGTGGTTACTGTTCATCCGGAAATATGGGCTGGTCAAAGGGGGAGGGAGGAGGGGTTGACCTAGAAGATGGTATTTTTGCAATTTTGAAACTTAGTTTGGTAAAATTGTAATTAATTGAAGAAGATGGT
Organism: Saposhnikovia divaricata; assembly: GCA_036435485.1. NCBI lineage: Eukaryota > Viridiplantae > Streptophyta > Magnoliopsida > Apiales > Apiaceae > Saposhnikovia > Saposhnikovia divaricata. The sequence continues at coordinate 206,000,220 of CM071601.1, read as the reverse complement.
ATTTTTGCAAAAAGAAACTTCAAATCAAGTATTTTTGGTAAATACCCAAAATTAAATATAGCAATCAATTATCATAAATAACAAATCTATACTATTATATAAATTCCGAAACATTGAAAGTTTTGGTACCTGTTTTTTGGTACTTAGTGAATTTACTTATATACCCTTCATTATAAAGAAACATAAATATACCTAAAATAAATAATAACATAATATAATTAATGGTAATTAGTCGAGATAATACCTTTTATAAACACCTAAAAACATCAATCGTATCATATCATTCCATCATTAATATTTTCTTTCCAATTAAAACACGTTATAATTAATGATAATTAGTCGATTAAGATAATAAAATTAATGGTAATTAGTCGATTGCCTTTTTCAAATTAATATAATAAAATTAATGGTAATTAGTGATTGCCTTTTTCACATTTACTTTTAGTTGAACATATTACCTTTTATAAACACCTAAAAAACATCAATTTTATCATAACTTTCAATTATTAATATTTTTACGTTGCCTTTTTAATTTACAACAAATCTTACAATCATTAATATATACATGAAAATATCACATCATATTTCTCAATTATTAATAAAATATATTAAAAATCGTATACATTGTTTATAATAATGAAACATGAATATAATTTGTAAACATGAGTATATTAAATTATATTAAATTATATTAAATAAAAATTTAAAAAATTATTAAAAATAATGATTATGCAAAAACATAATTATAATATTAAATAAAAATTATAATATAATACAAGAAACCCGTGCATTGCACGGGTTATAAGCTAGTTAAATATAAAGAACCGAATTGCCATCAAACCGAGCTTTTCCGGCGAGCTCGTGCTACCAAATCAGGCAAGAAACAGTCAAAAAACTACTAACATATAACAATTCCAGTCAAAAACCGGCCATTACTCAAAATCCGTCTAACTAAAAATGTAACAGAAAAATTAAAATAAAAACAAAGCCCAACTCAACACATACAACTCACTATAACCCAATATTTGGTTACATTAGTAGTACCGTACAAAACCTTCAAAACCTTTCAAAACAATGCATCTTATTTTATGCATAATATGTACTTCAAAACCTTTCAAAACAATGCATCTTATTTTATGCATAATATGTACTAGCCTATAATCCGTGCGAACGGCTTTCTTAAAATTAAATAATTTTTTATTTATATTTTACTAATTGTTTATCTAATATATATTACTTAATATAATATTGGAATAATATAAATTATTAAATAATAATTGTAAATAATAATTGTTTAATAATATGATATATTGTTCGAATTATGACTGTATTTTGTCATAATAATATAAATGGAAGTATCGTATATACTTACATTCAAATTTTTGTTGATATTATCATATTCAAATTATGATTCCATTATAATGCATAATGTAATATTTGTTTAGAATATTTAATATTAATTTGTAATTGTGTGAAATTTTTATTGTTTATTATATTGTTTTAGTTTTTTTTCACTTTGTTGATTTATAATTTGTTGTAAATTTGTTAATAAATATGTGACATTAAAATTAATTAAAATGATTTTGAAAATATTTGGTTTCCAAGTAATTGAAAGAGGTTAAAAAAGTTGGGTGTAGCTGAAGAATTTTACTTCAAATATAACCAAAAGAGTATGCAATTGAATATTAATTGGAGTGTAATTAAAAAAGTTTGTTATTAAGTTAAATATGTGGTTTATTTTTTATAAAATAAAATTTTATATGTATTTTAATTTTTTTTCCATTGGAAGGTGTTAACAAACTTTTTAGGAAGGTTCTAATCGGAATATAATTGAAAACATTTATAATCCAATAAAATATGTGGTTTTTTATTTTTAATAAATTATATATAATTTAAGTGAATTTGGAATTTTTAACACGTTTTTTTAATTCTTTTTAAAAAATTGTACCTTATTGGTAAATTTTGTTGTTCATAATAAATAAATTAATATTTTTAACATAATCTTTTTAATTTGTTATTTTTAGGAAGCTTTTAATCTTTTTTTTGGAAGGCGTTAAGCAACCAACAAACTAACCACGTATACCTTATTTTGCTTATAATAGTAAAACATGTGGTTTTTTATTTTTAATAAATTATATACAACTTAACTGAATTTGGAATTTTAACACATTTTTTTAATTTTTTAAAAAATATTTTCGTGCCTTTTTGGTAAAATTTTTTGTTTATAATAAATAAATTAATATTTTTAACATAATTTTTTTAACTTGTTATTTTTAGGAAGGTGTTAACAATATTTTTTGCAATACGTTAACCAACCAACCAACTAACCAAATATAAATTGTTTTGCTTATACCTTCAAATTATGATTCCATAATAATCCCTAGTGTAATATTTGTTTAAAATAGGATTTAATATTAATTTGTAATTGTGTTAATTTTTATTACTTACTATATAATTTTAGTTTGTTTTCAATTTTTTGATTTATAATTTGTTGTAAATTTGTTAATAATTATGTGATATTAAAATTATTTAAATTGATTCCGAAAATATTTGGTTTCCAAGTAATTGAAAGATTCTAAAAAAGTTGGGTGTACGTGAAGAATTTTAACTCAAATATAACTAAAAGAGTATGTAATTAAATATTAATTGGTGTGTTGTTAAAAGAGTTTGTTATTAAGTTAAATATGTTATTTATCTTTGTAAAATAAAATTTTATATGTATTTTAATTTATTTTTTCATTCGCTTATAATAGTATAGTATAGATATAGTATAGATTTTTTGTAAAATAAAATTTTAAATGTATTTTAGTTTATTTTTTCATTTTTGGAAGGTGTTAACCAACTTTTTAGGAATGTGTTAACCAACCGACCAACCAACCAATTATACCATGTTTCGCTTATAATAGTATAGTATAGACTAGCTTAAAATCCGTACGATGCACGGATGTTCTTTAATCTAACAGAATTTTTTTAATTTGAATTAAAAATTTTAAGACATAAATTTTCTTGGCTTAAAATTTTTAGAAACTAGTTTAAAACCCGTGCGATGCACGGATTTTTTTTAATATTATATGAAACTTTTTCATTATTTTAAATTAATTTTTTTAAACATGAATTTTGGAGGGTTTAATTTTTATATGAGATGATTTGATAATAATTATATAAATGTTATCCGTGATATTTCTAGAAAAGGAGGGATTTTAGTTAGAAAATATAGAAAAGATGATAGGTTTTAGTTGAAAAGGGTAATCGGTTAATTATTAGTGATTATAAAATTATTATTTTATTTTATTAAATAGAATACTCATGATATGATTAGAAAAAGAGAGGATTTAGTTAGAGAAAATTAAAAAGGTAACATGTAGGTGAAAAGGTAATTGATTAGTTTATAGTAATTATAATGTAGTTATGTTTTTTACTAAATACAATGTTTTTAGAAAAGGAGAAATTAATATTATCCGTGATATTTCTATTAAAAGAGACATTTTAGTTAGAAAATATAGAAAAGATGATACGTTTTAGCTGAAAAATATAATCGGTTAATTATTAATATTATAATATTATTAGTTTATTGTATTAAATAGAACCGCCCGTGTTACAATTGGAAAAAAAAGATATTTTAGTTAGAGAAAATAGAAAGCTAATGTGAAAATTAAAAAGATGACATGATTTATGTGAAAACGGTAATTGATAAGTTTATAGTAATTATAATTTAATTATGTTATTTTACTAAATAAAATTGCTCATAATTTTTAGAAAAGAGAAATTAATGTTGCCCGTAATATTTCTAAAAAAACGAATTTAATTAGGAAAAATAGAAAAGATGATATATTTTAGCTGAAAAGGTAATCGGTTAATTATTAATTTTATAATTTTATTTTTATTAAATAGAAACGCCCGTAATATAATTGGAAAAAGAGAGGTTTTAGTAAGTGAAAATAAAAAAGGTAACGTGTTTTGGCTGAAAAAGGTAACCATCTATATTTGGAAAAAAAAAAGACTTTTGTTAGAAAAAAGAGAAATGGTAACGTGTTTTGCCTGAAAAAGGTAATTGATTAGTTAATAGTAATTCTAATATAATTATGTTATTTTATTAAACAAAATTGCTCGTATGATTTTTTTTAAAAAGAAATTTTAGTTAGATAAAATGTAAAAGATATTGTATTTTACCAAAAACATGAAATTATTTAGTTATTGAAAAACAAAAAAGGTAAAATGTTTAACCTTAAAAATGAAATTAATTAATAAAGTAGAAATTTTAGTTAGATAAAATATAAAAGATATTGTATTTTACCTGAAAAAGAAAATTATTTAGTTATTGAAAAATAGAAAAGAAAATATTTTTAACCGGAAAAAAGGAAATTGGTTAGTTAGTAGGATGGATTTTATCTACCGTATTTTAGTTAGAAAATATAGAAAAGATAATACGTTTTAACTGAAAAAGGACATCGGTTAATTATTAACATTATAATATTATTAGTTATTTGTATTAAATATAACCGTCCGTGATATAAATTGGAAAAAGAGAGATTTTAGTTAGGGAAAATAGAAAGGTAATGTGAGAATTAAAAAAATGACGTGATTTAATGTGAAAATGGTAATTGATTAGTTTATAATAATTATAATTTAATTATGTTATTTTAGTAAATAAAATTGCTCATAGTTTTTAGAAAATGAGAAATTAATGTTGCCCGTGATATTTCTAGAAAAAAAAAGGAAATTTAATTAGAAAAAATAGCAAAGATGATACATTTTCATGTATCATTATTATAGACAATGTATACGATTTTTAATATATTTTATTAATAATTGAGAAATATGATGTGATATTTTCATGTATATATTAATGATTGTAAGATTTTTTATAAATTAAAAAGGTAACGTAATAATATTAATGATTGAAAGATATGATAAAATTGATGTTTTTATGTGTTTATAAAAGGTAATATGTTCAACTAAAAGTAAATGTGAAAAAGGCAATCATTAATTACCATTAATTTTATTATATTAATTTGAAAAAGGCAATCGACTAATTACCATTAATTTTATTATCTTAATCGACTAATTATCATTAATTATAACGTGTTTTAATTAGAAAAAAATATTAATGATGGAAAGATATGATACGATTGATGTTTTTAGGTGTTTATAAAAGGTATTATCTCGACTAATTACCATTAATTATATTATGTTATTATTTATTTTAGGTGTATCTATATTTCTTAATAATGAAGGGTATATAAGTAAATTCACTCAGTACCAAAAAACAGGTACCAAAACTTTCAATGTTTCGGAATTTATATAATAGTATAGATATGATCTGATATAATTATATATATGTTGTCCGTGATATTTTTAGAAAATGATGGATTTTAGTTTGAAAATATTGAAAAGATGAAATATTTTAGCTGAAAAACGTAATCGGTTAGTTATTAGTTATTATATTGTTATTATTTTATTGTACTTAAATGGCGCAAACCAAATAGGTTTTTCTGAAAAAAAAATACAAAAGGTAATGTATTTTAGCTGAAAAAGGTAATTGGTTAATTATTAGTAATTATAATATTTTATTTTATTAAACATAATTGCTCATAGTTTTTTTAGAAAAAGAAAAATTTTAGCTAGATAAACTGTATTTTACGTAAAAAGAAAAATTGACTATTGAAAAATAGAAAAGGTAGCATATTTACTTGAAAAAGGAAAAAATTTCTCATATTTTATGTGAAAAAAATTATTTATTGAAAAATAGAAATGGTAACATATTTTACCTGAAGAAGGAAATTTATTAGTTATTAGTAATTATAAATAATTAAGTAAGGATACCTAAAATAACATGTACCATTAAATAAGGGTAAATAAATAAAATTAACTTTAAAAAATAGAAAAATATAAAAGGTAACATATTTTAGCTGAAAAAGGTAATTGATTAATTATTAGTAATTATAATATTTTATTTTATTAAACGGAATTGCTAATAGTGTTAAATAGAACCGCCGGTGATATAATTGGAAAAAGAGAGATTTTAGTTAGAGAAAATAGAAAGGTAACATGAAGATGACATGATTTATGTGAAAATGGCAATTGATTAGTTTATAGTAATTATAATTTAATAAATAAAATTGCTAATAGTTTTTAGAAATTGATAAATTAATGTTGCCTGTTATATTTCTAGGGGAAAAAAGGAAATTTAATTAGAAAAAATAGAAAAGATGATATATTTTAGTTGAAAAGGTAATCGGTTAATTATTAGTATTATAATATTATTATTATTATTTTATTTTTATTAAATAGAAACGCCGGTGATATAATTGGAAAAAATGAGGTTTTAGTAAGATAAAAGAAAAAAGGTAACGTGTTCTAGCTGAAAAATGTAACCGTCCATGATATAATTGGAAAAAGAATGATTTTAGTTAGAGAAAAGGTAATGTGTTTTGATTGGAAAAAGTAATTGATTATTTAATAGTAATTATAATATAATTATGTTATTTTATTAAACAAAATTGCTCATAATGTTTTTAAAAAAAATAAAAGAAATTTTAGTTAGATAAAATGTAAAAGATATTCTAATTTACCTGAAAAAGAAAATTATTTAATTATTGAAAAATAGAAAAGGTAATATGTTTAACCTGAAAAAGGAAATTGATTCATAAAGGAGAAATTTTAGTTAGATAAAATATAGAAGATATTGTATTTTACTTGAAAAAAGAAATTATTTAATTTTTGAAAAGTAGAAAAGATAATATGTTTAATCTGAAAAAGGAAATTGATTAGTTAGTAGTAATTGAGTAAGGGTAAATAAGTAAAATCACCGTACCGACCAACCGACCAACCAAACTTTTAATGTTTTGGCTTTTATATAATAGTATAAATTTATAAAATAATATAATAACGTTTAATACAAAAATCTTGCAAAAAAAAAATTTACTTCAATTTTTAGAATATCTAAAATTGAGCCTTCAAAATCCACTGTAACAAAATACAAAAACAAATTGACAAATATTATTTATAATGAGCCAGTTTGGCTCAGCTTTTTATAAGTTCTTAAGAACTTATTTTCGGGTAAAAATTTCATATTTTGATAATTTTCTTTTACACAAATATTTGATGTATGTTTGAGATTCTACAAGTTGCAAAAAAAAAAAAAAAAATTAACTTTTTTCAGAAAAAAAGTTAAGAATCTCTAATTTTGTCTTGTCTTAAAATAAGTTAACTTATTCGGAAAAAAAGTCCCCCAAACACCCCAATATCACTTCACTTTTAGTTATTTCAATTATGAACATTAATTTATTAAGAATTAGGATAAGTAGTCGTGACACACTTAAACATAAAAATTATTACTTTTTTTTAAATAGGAAAATATAATCTACAATACACTAATACTTAAGTATTTTTTTTTAAAAAAATCAACCAAGGTTTATCTAATTTAAGGATAGATCATAGACTTCACATTATCACTACATATCAACCAAGGTTTATTGCAAGTAATAAGAGAGACAGCAGCAAGTTCATCCCATAAAGATCGTCTCTCAGAGATTGTATTAAGAGCATACACAAAAGTCTCTAGAAAATAAGTTGAGATTCCAATCGAAGAATTCGACAAGAGATCTGCTGAGCAGATTTAGAGATAATCTCAACATTCCAAATGCGGCCAAGATTATTGAATTCATAATTATAGACCCAGTTCCAGTGGCCAGCAATGGAAGAAGAAATTTGATTCGCTTTGTGCATCTTTACACGGGTCTCTAAAGTAGCAATAGGAGCTAAGTTATTACTATTCACAAAGTCCTTAACATAGGTCTGTTTGGAATTGAGCAAAAATCCATAAAATTATGATTTTCTAGAGGAAGATCCTCCAGATTTACTTCGCTGCTTTTTCCTCGCTGATTTAGAGAATTAGACACATTTTCATCTACTTTCCTAAGCTTATCCAAACCTTTAATGAAGTAGGAAAATCTTCAGCAGAAAATTCATGCGAGTCCGAGGTTGTCCTCTGAATTTCAGAAATGTTCCCAGTAGCAACTTTTTTAAGACAAGGTTTTTGACCAGATATTTCGCCAATAACCATTTCATTTTCATAGGATCTGGTGACGAAGCTAGCTTAGCTTTAGCATCAACCAAAACCTCGGCAATAGTTTCAGAAGTTGTAGCAGCTTTTGATATCTTCGAAGGTTCACCATATAGAACAACTTTCGATCTTTGCAGCCAACCTTTATTTTGTGACTTAGTAGTAAAAGCCACATTTGGGTGACCCGGAGATTTGCATAAACCACAAACCATTGGCTTCAATGGGTACTCAACACGTACCTTTGCTACATATTTTTCTCACGAGATTGGGTCAAGAACAGAAACTGATAAAGAGTCAGGTAGCTCATTTTCAACATTGCATTCAACGCACATTTTAGCTAAAGGGAGGATATCTAATTTCTCTGTCAGCTTATCAGCACAAATGGGTCTTCCTATCACACTAGCAATGCGACTCAGATTCTTATGAGTCCAATAAGTATCAGGAACATCCAGAAATTTAACCCAAAGAGGGATAGATGATACCTGATTTTCCGAGGGTTGAGCAAGAAGATCAGACACCACCATGGGTTTGTCAAAGAAGAAACATATACCCCTCGAAACGAAAGAAAATTTTGAGGCCAAATCAACAAAACGAAAAACATAGGTGTTTTTGTCTTTTTTCCGATACTCGAATCAAATCTTTAGATTTCCAACTATTAATTTCAATTTCAGTCACTTTAATAAAAGGAAGATAACCCTTTGTAAACAAAGTTCAGTTACTCTTTAGACAAGTCCGATTAACATCAACCAAGTTCAATTCAGAAAATGATACAAAGCTCATCTTCAAATCATAATTATACTAACTTCCCCAGAGTATACAAGGCATAATTTACTTCACATACTCGAAAGAAGTAGAACGTAAGTTTACTTCACATACCAAAATAAGTGAGCATAAGTTTTCCCAAAATAAATTCAGCATAATGGCTCAGAATCTGCTGCACATTACAACGGCAGGGCTCTAACATCTAGCCTGATCATTTACGGTACAAAATGAGCAGCACGAGCTCATTAACTGCCAGCTCTCTTTGTCGTCATCACTGCAGGGAATTTTTTCAAGATACAAAGAAAAAAAACGCTTAGACAAGCAAAAAAACGCTACTGTGCTGAATACTACAACATTTGACCGAGGGGGAACACAAGAGCCACTTTTGAGAATGGAAACATGGAAAGCCGAATATAATGGTTCCACAAAACCAAAAGGCTCAAGCGCAAACAATAAAATAGTTTATCAATAGATTGTCAAGAATAATGAATCATAGAAATTACCAGATGTAGATGAAATGAGAGCGCAAGATGCAGATGTCTGTAGGCCTGTAGTGTATAAATTGAGAACTGAAATCATGTAATATACTGTAGTTCTCTCAATTCTAAATAACCTACACAGTCCGATTAATATCTGGCTAAACCTATCATAATGTGGATCAATTATTATTTCAGATTGAATTATTCAATTTTTGGACCGAATTAAAAGATGAATTTGCATAATTAGATTAAGGATTTATCTTAAGTTCATTGCAGTATTACTACAAATATATTGGATATTACAAAATTTAAACAATTCAAACATCATATTCATATTCCATTCGAAATTTAAACAATTTTGCTGCTATGCCAAAAGGAACAGAGAGGTTCTGTTCTATTCTCATGCCTTAATTTTCAAACGAAATGAACTCTAAACTCCAAACACAAAACATACATATTAAGCCTTGCTAGTGATCTCAAAGTCATTAAATTCCGGTGACTTCCGATCAGCTCTGCCGGAGAATTTGATCTCTTTTCTATCCTTCACAATCTCCGAGCTCAAATCCTCCATAGCTCTTCTAATCTTCGCATTCTCCACCTGAATTGCCTCGAGCTGACGCCTCACATCCAAACACGCCGCTGCCACGTCACCACTCCCTTGCTCCACTTGATCACAGTCATTCTTATCCTTCGCAACCGCCACGTGTTCGATCCCGATCTTATTCATCACCAAAACTGGAAACCTGTTTAGCGAAAACTCAGCCGTCCGTTCAGTCTTCATCAACAACGTCTTCGCATCCACGTCATCCACCGGCGGCAACCTCACTCCCCACCGGAAATTCATTGCCGCGTAGCTCCGCACCGGCACACTCGTCCTCGCCGTCACCTCCGTTCCAGACAAATAGCCTTTCACCACGCCAGCATCAACACTGAACTTCTCACCGGAAAACAGATCGTTCTTACCAAAATAACCGTTACTCACCGCCGCCGGCGAGTCAACAACCTTCTCATCATCACCGTTGACTTTCAATTTCGACACAAAATCAGACGATTGCGATTTCTTCAGAGTAAAATCGCCGATCTGAGGCTTGAAGTGAACCAAAAACCTAGGATTTTGCTTTCCGACGAAATTAAACTCGGCGCTCATCGTAATCGAACTCGAAATCGGAGATCCAAAATGTCCGATACCGGATTTGAAAACAAGAGTGAACGGATTAAACGAGTCATTAGGACGATACGCGAGTTTAAGAGAAGGACCTGAGTCGAAGAAAGTAGATAAATTGAGTGAGAGCTCTTTGGTATCGCCGGCGACAATACCGGATTGAAATGGAAACCCTAGAATGCTTAAAGGCACTTTAGCTCTAATAAGTGGCTTTTGCTCATCCCTGAACTTAATTGATGCCTTCATCCTTTTGTTTTTGATCTTTTTGAGAGGTCAGCAAAAAAAGGGCTTTATTTTTGGTAATAGCGGTGGAAAAGAGGGGGTTTTGTAGAGTGAAAGTGGAGCGTTTGAATTTGAATTGGGGATTTTTGAGATTTTTCTGTTTCAATTATTTGCGGCATAAAGGAACAAACACACTAATAGGCGAATCAATTTGAATTAGGAATGTTTATCCTTTTTTTTTTGTCATGAAATAAGGCTTCATTAAAATTTTAAATCCACATTCCAAATGCTCAGCTATAGAACTATTATGGGGTGTCTGGGTAATTTATTTTCCAGAACAAGTCAACTTATTTTAAGACAAAGTTAGAGATTTCTATTTTTTTCTAAAAAAGTTAACTTTTATTTGCAATTTATAGAATTTCAAACATAATTAAATACTTGTATAAAAAAAATATTAATATATAAAAATTTTACCCGAAAATAAGTCCATAAGAACTTATTTTAAGTCAATGCCAAACAGGCTATATGTCTCACTGTATAGTGAGCCATGTTGTTTGCAGAACGTTTAACAAATCTCAAAGATACGTTACGATCTTTTAACTCCTTAGAGCAAGTCCAGTGCTAGATGCTAAATTGCTATTTCTATAATATAGAACCAAAAAGTGAATTCTGGTGTTAAAATAAAACTCACCCTCCAAAGCTAGTTCTATAACTAGTTTGAAATTTAACCAACTCTTCTAACTTTTTTACCTAACTCTTTTAACTTCTATTGAATATTCTCAACAAACTCATCTCATTCTAGTTAAATGATGATGTGACATGGATGCATAAATGCATCCTTGGTTTCAAATTTAGCACCAAGGATGCATAATATAGCAATAGCACCGAGAATGCATCCAACTATAGCACCCCTTTGAAGATGAGTTTTTTAGCACTTTGTGCTATAATATAGCAATAGCACCAAGAATAGCATTGTTCCATCTCTTGTTCTTGATCCAACTCAGTGTTTATCGTATGCCTATTGCTTCGGCCACTTCTGGGTTTATGCTTTCTTGATCACATTTAGAGAAAGCCTTCACCAGTTCGCCAGCATGATTCCTTGCAATCATAGAATAACTAAAACATTGTGAAGCCTCAAAATAGCAGCATCTGTTGACCTTAATCATATTAATATCTTGGACGTTTCAGTGCTCTTTTTCATCTACTTGTGTCATGCTAACACTACTACATCTGCAACCTCGCCTCGTTGATTCCATACAATTTCATTTTGACTTTTCCATAAAGACCAACATAGCATAACAATCATTTCAATATCCTTTCCCTTGCACTGGTTAAAAGTTGCCTTCAACAAGTCCGAAAAGATGTTTGTGTCAGTCAAAGTCACCACTCTATCAATATTGTGCTAGCACTCCATAGCAAACGAACATGTTGTTTTAGTATGAAATATGAATTGTAGACTCAGGTGCTGCATTGCAGGTTAGCAGAGTTTATTCACCATTAATTTTTTTTGCTCGCAATTGATCTTTAGTAGGTAAATAACATGTTCAAGCACTCCACATAAAGTGACTTAAAATTAGTGGAAGAATGAATCTTATTTCATACTTAACACATACTTCATAATACAACTTGATAGACTTATTTATAGCCTCTACAGACTCTACTTACATCATGACTTACATCATTTTACTAGCTTACAATTGACTAGACATTATTGTTGAATTTGTTGCAGCCATCTTTGATATTTGTCGCAGCCATCTTTGTTGACAACACACCAAATACCCATAACTTCAAGTTACGGGTTACCACACCAAATACCCTTAACTTCAAGTTAGGGGTTCTTTCTAGAATGATAATTTAACACCCCCCTCTCAAGTTGGTGCATAGATGTCATATAAGCCCAACTTGTCCAAGAAATTTGACTCGGGTTGATACAGCTTTGGTGAGGATGTCCGCCAATTGATCTTCTGATCTTATTTCTGGAAGTTCTAAAGTACTGTCTTCTATTTTTTCTTTGATAAAGAATCTATCCACCTCAACATGTTTAGTCTGATCATGGTTAACAGGATTGTAAACCATGTCACGAGCAGACTTATTATCATAATACAACTGAATTGGTTTCTTTGTTGCATATCCCAAATCTTGTAATATGAACATCAGCCATAAACCATCACATGTTCCCAGAGCCCACCCCCTGAGTTCAGATTCTCCACTTGATCGAGAAACAACATGTTGTTTCTGCTCCTCCATGTGACTAAATTGCCACCTACAAATGTAAAATATCCAGAAGTGGACCTTCTATCTGTCTTGTCTCCTGCCCAATCTGCATCAGTATATATATCTATGGTCTGCTCCCCTTTATTTCTAGAAAATAAAATTCCTCTACCTGGAGCTGCATTCATGTGTTGTTCTCCAAGGTTATTGTCAACATAGGCAGCACCGTCTTAGACTTTAACACACAACACACAGCATAGTCTTTGTTAGTTAGGCACCTCCATGACTATTGGTGCATTTCTACTACTATAAATATAGGAGCTATCTATTGTAATAAATACACAATACATATATACAAATTACTTCTTCTGTGTTACTTCTCTGAATCTCTCTACATACACAATTTGTCATGGTATCAGAGCAAGTTTAATCCTAGGGAAACATATATCAAGAGTTACAAAAAGGGTTGCAACTGCAAAATACAAACACTGCCAACTGCAAGAATTCAGCCAGTTCGGAAAAATCATCAAAACAAGAAAGCAAATATACCACTGCGAAGAACACTGGAAGAGGAGACTGCAGAAAAAAGCCGACTGCAAAATCAACCATCCACGCGCCGTCACGCGCCGCCGGACGCGCCGCAGCGCCGCCAGACGCGCGCACGCGCCGGCGCGTGAAGGCTCTTCCGGGCAGATTCTGATGATGCTTCTTCAGGGACTCTTATTCTCCTCATCATTCCGAGTCTAACCGTGGTATCCTTTCTTGAATCTGAGAAATTTGATTTTTCTGTCAGTTTAAAATTTGTGTGTTTGTTCTTACTGCTGGACTGCTATAAAACTGCTATATATATATCAGTCTATAAATCATATATATTTGTTTGTGATGGCGGATGCTACTGACTCTACCGTCACGAGTGAAGTTACTACTTTAAGGAGTAGTAAATCGGGGTTTCATATACTCCATACGTGAGTCCTAAATTCAATGGAAGAAATTTTTTGGAATGGTCCAAAGCTTGTACAATGGCACTAAAATCCCATAAAATGATGAAATACATCGATGGGAAAGCTAAACAACCTTTGGGAGAAGATCCTACTTTCGATGATTGGGATTCTGAAAATGCCATGGTGTGTTCATGGTTATCTACCTCTATGGAGGTAGATATTCGAAAAAGTTATATCTTCATTGATACCGCTGAAGATGTGTGGAATTCTCTCACTCGGACTTATTCTTTCTCCGGGAATGTAGCCAAGCGGTTTGAGGTGAAGCGAAAGATGTGGGCATTGACTCAAGGAAGCTGCACACTAGCTCAATATTATTCTGAGCTAACATCATTATGGAGTGAATTGGGACACTACACTATATTTGAGTGTAAAACTGCTGAAGATCAAGAAAAATATCAGAAGATGATCACTGAAGAAAAAGTGATGAAATTTCTTGATGGATTGTCGGATGAGTATGATTCAATTAAAAATCAACTTATCGGACAAGTTCCATTTCCTACTGTGGAAGAGGCCTATGGCCGTGTCAGGCTAGAGGAAAGCCGAAAGCAAAGTATGACCCCAATGGTCCCTTCTGATCGATCTGCACTCTTAACTAAAGGTGTCCAGCAATCAGAACCAGAACAACCGGAGCATGTGTCAATAGCTGTAATTGGAGAAAGATCTATTCAATGTGACTACTGCAAAAAATTAGGTCACTCTCGTGAGACATGTTTTATTCTGCACCCTCATCTCAGAATTCGAGGACGAGGTGGTTACCGTGGTGTCTCATCTGGAAGAGGCATGAGTAGGGGTTCCTTTAATGCTCATCACACTACTTCAGAATGCGAGCCTGACTCTACAACAGGGACGATGACCGCTTCAGAGCTCAACGCCTTCCGCCAATTCATGTCACAAATCAAGACCCCTTCTCCTACAGCTAATTCTGCTCATGCAGGTATATCCTGCCATCTTACTTCCGATAAATATCCAACATCTTGGATCATTGATTCAGGAGCATCAGCACATATGACTGGAGATTCTAGTATTCTGGAATCATATCATGACAAAACAGGCAATATACGTGTTGCTAATGGAGATCTTGCACCTATTCATGGACAGGGCACCTCTCTTTGTCTTTCATCATCATTACCATTATCAGATATTTTGCATGTTCCTTCTTTATCTGCAAATTTACTATCTATCCACAGTATTACTGACAACCTCAATTGTTCAGTAACCTTTTTATCTTCCCACTGTGTATTTCAGGATCTAATGACAGGCAAGGTCCTTGGCAGTGGTAAAGTGGTCGATGGTCTCTATGTTATGGAAGGAAATCCTGTATCTCCTTCAAATTATCAGGTGTCATCTAATTCTGTTTCTGAATCCTTGTATCAATGGCATAGACGGTTAGGTCATCCATCCTTTGGTGTTTTAACACATCTTTTTCCCGCTTTAGTAAAACACTGTAATAAGGAAGATTTTTTCTGTGAACCATGTGAATTGGCTAAACATAAAAGATCAACTTATCCACCCAGAAATAAAAGAAGTTCTACCTTGTTTTCTATTATTCATACTGATGTTTGGGGTCCATTCAGAAATCCTACACATGATGGGTATAGGTGGTTTGTTGTCTTTGTTGATTGTTATTCTCGACTAACTTGGGTTTATCTTCTGAAACAAAAAAATGAAGTTTTCGGGTGTTTTAAATCTTTTCATCACATGTTACAAACACAGTTTAGTGCCTCTATTAAAATCCTTCGAAGTGATAATGGTACTGAATATGGAGGTCCATTTACATCTTATTTGGACACATGTGGTATAATTCATCAAACTACGTGTGTTAAAACTTCTCAACAAAATGGGGTAGCCGAAAGGAAAATTGGCCACTTAACACAGGTTGCACGGTCTCTTATGATAACCATGCATGTTCCTAAATATCTTTGGGGAGAGGCAGTCATGACTGCTGCTTATCTTATCAACCGTCTTCCTACCAAGGTTCTAAAATTCAAAACACCGTTGTCATGTGTTCCTGCACCCTCTTCTCATCCACTTCCTCTTCGGGTCTTTGGGAGCGTATGTTTTGCTCATAATCATGCACCCTCTCGAGATAAGCTTGATTCTCGGGCCCTTAGATGTGTTTTTATTGGATATTCCCCCACTCAGAAAGGGTATAAATGTTACCATCCTCCCTCACGTCGGATATTTGTCAGTTACGATGTTACTTTCTGGGAGTCCATTTCTTACTTCTCTCCTGGCTCCTCCTTTTTGCTTCAGGGGGAGATAAACAGACATAGTCTTGATAATGAAACAAATGAGTCAGATCACAGTCTCCTTGATAGTGAATCACTTCCGTTCATGAATATACCTATTCCAAACATTAGCTCAAAATCGTTGCCTACGAATAATGAGTCGGATGATTTAAATATGTTTGGCATACCAGATTTGATTACATACTCTAGACGAAGAAATGATGATATCACCACTTTACCACATCCAGAGACCTCTGACCTCGAATCAGATCCTGCAGATCCTACAGTTCCTATAATTGAGCCCGATAATGGTAGTACTCTTGATCCCACTTTGGATCTTCCTATTGCTATAAGAAAGGGTGTACGTTCTTGCACTAACCATCCTATCTCAAACTTTGTATCTTATAATGCATTATCTCCATCTTCACTTGCTTTTGTGTCATCCTTGTCTAGTGTTTCTGTTCCGCATACTTGGCAGGATGCTTTATGTGATCCTAAATGGAAAGATGTTATGATAGAGGAAATGAATGCCTTGAAACATAATGGCACTTGGGAGTTAACTCATCTTCCCGCTGGAAGGAAGGTAGTAGGATGCAGATGGGTATTCACTGTGAAGCAGAAACCTAATGGGTTGATTGATAGGTACAAAGCGAGACTTGTAGCAAAAGGGTATACTCAAACTTACGGGATTGATTATCAGGAAACTTTTGCTCCAGTAGCAAAGATGGCCTCTATCCGAGTCTTGATATCATGTGCAGCAAATCTTGGATGGGAACTTCAGCAATTGGATGTAAAAAATGCATTCTTACATGGAGACCTGAAAGAAGAGGTTTACATGGATATTCCACCAGGTTTTTCTACAGCTGCGACCACTGGGAAAATATGCAAGTTAAAGAAGACTATTTATGGGTTAAAACAGTCTCCAAGGGTCTGGTTTGGCAAATTTCAGGGAGCAATGATTAAATTTGACTACAAACAGAGCAACTCAGATAACACCATGTTCGTAAAAAGACGAGATGAAAAAATCACAGTGTTGATTGTTTATGTCGATGATATTGTGATCACCGGCAACGACACCTGTGAGATTGCTAATGTCAAACGCAAGTTTGCCTCTGAATTCAAGATGAAGGACCTAGGAAAACTACGGTATTTCCTTGGTATCGAGGTCTTTAGAAGTCCAGGTGGCATCTTCCTCTCACAACGGAAGTATACACTTGATCTTCTGAATGAAACAGGGATGCTGGGATGTAGACCTCCAGAATCTCCAATAGAAGCAAATCATAAACTTTGTGGAGATACCGGTGAAATTGTCGAGAAATCTCAATATCAAAAGTTAGTTGGTCGATTAATCTACCTTGCACATACAAGGCCAGACATATCATATGCAGTGGGAGTTGTTAGTAGGTATATGCATGATCCTCGTCAACCACATTTGGATGCCGTTTATATGATATTAAGGTATCTTAAGGCTGCTCCTGGAAAAGGAGTAATGTTTACTAAAAACAATCATCTCGGGGTTGAAAGCTATACAGATGCAGATTGGGCCGGATGTCAAGACGATAGACGATCTACTTCAGGATATTGCACATTTGTTGGTGGCAATTTGGTTACTTGGCGAAGCAAGAAACAACCTGTGGTTGCCTTATCTAGTGCTGAGGCAGAATATAGAGCTATGGCTAAAGGTGTACGTGAATTATTGTGGATAAGATTGTTCCTAGAAGAATTGGGACTTGCATCTGCAACTCCAGTGAAGCTTCATTGTGATAACAAAGCCGCTATTTCCATTGCACATAATCCAGTTCAACATGATCGGACCAAACATATCGAAATTGATCGACACTTCATAAAAGAGAAGATCAATAATGATACGATTGGTATTCACTTTGTAAGATCAGAAGAACAGATAGCTGACATATTTACCAAAGGTTTAAATCAGAAGATGCTTCATCCACTTATTGGCAAGTTGGGCATGAGTGATATATATGCATCAACTTGAGGGGGAGTGTCAACATTGTCAACATAGGCAGCACCGTCTTAGACTTTAACACACAGCACACAGCATAGTCTTTGTTAGTTAGGCACCTCCATGACTATTGGTGCATTTCTACTACTATAAATATAGGAGCTATCTATTGTAATAAATACACAATACATATATAAAAATTACTTCTTCTGTGTTACTTCTCTGAATCTCTCTACATACACAATTTGTCAGTTATGCATAAATTGACTGATAACGCTTAATGCATGTGCAAGGTCTGGTCTTGTATGGGCCAAGTACATTAATCTACCAACAAGTCTTTGATATCTACCTTTGTCAACTGAAACTTTATCCTTTTTGATACATAGCTTTAATCCTTCTTCAACAGGAGTATCAATAGGTTGAAAAGCTGACATTCCCATTTCTTCTAGCAAGTCTAGGACATACTTTCTTTGAGATAAATAAATGCCTTTCTCTGATCTTGACACTTCTATCCCAAGGAAGTATTTTAAATTACCAAGATCTTTCATCTCAAATTCTTTGGCTAAATGTTCTTGTAAAGCTTTTCTTTCTTCTGGATCATCTCATGTGACTATCATGTCGTCAATATAAATGATAAGTGTTGTGACCTTTCCTTGTATTTTCTTTATGAATAAAGTATGATCAGAATTACTTTGTTGATATCCAAAGGCTTTCATTACCCTTGTAAATCGTCCAAACCAAACTCTTGGAGATTGTTTCAACCCATATATAGATTTCTTCAACCTGCACACCGTTTGTTTATACTTTTCTGGAACCATGCATCCTAGTGGCAGATCCATGTAAACTTCTTCTTGTAATTCACCATGTAAAAAGGCATTTTTTACGTCAAATTGTTGTAATGGCCAATCCAGATTTGCAGCAAGAGACAATAGAACTCGTACTGTGTTAATTTTCGCCACGGGGGCAAAAGTCTCGGTGTAATCGATTCCATAGGTCTGGGTGTACCCCTTTGCCACCACTCTCGCTTTACATCGCTCGATTGTACCATCATCTTTGTATTTGATTGTGTAAACCCATCGACAACCAACTGTTTTCTTTCCAGGTGGAAGCTCGACAATTTCCCATGTTTTATTTTTCTGCAGAAATTTCATCTCCTCGTTCATGGCTTCTTTCCATCTGGGATCAAGAGAGGCTTCCTGCACACTTTTAGGAATAGATGCAGCAGTTAATTTATTCATGAAAGACAAATTTGATTCTGATAAGCGATGGTTGGAAACATAGTGGCTCATTGGATATTTGACTTTGGAGGATATTTCAGGTTCATATGTGAACTTAGGGATACCTTTGTTGTGACGTGGGGGCAGTTGCCTTCTTTGTATCTCAGGAACATCCTCAGTAAGAGATTGTTGTGGTATATCGTCCGAGGTTGAAGCTATATTATCAGAATTTGATCGATCGGGAGATGCATCATCACTACGGTCCTCAACTAAAGGAGGTATACCACTACTTTGATCACTTTCATATGTTTCCTGATTTTGATCAGTTTGTGTGTTATCACCACTTTCATCCAAAACAATTACATTGTGATTGTCGTCTTCATCATAAATGATAGTTTGAATTTCTCTCCTATACTCCCCCTGAAATTCAGCCTCTGAGAAGTACATAATATTTTCATGGAAAACAACATCCATTGTAACAAATACTCGATGAGTTGGAGGATGATAGCACCTGTAGCCTTTTTGATGAGTAGCATACCCGACAAAAATACACCGCAAAGCTCGAGGTGTTAATTTCGTACGTTGGTGTTTATGAAGATGAACAAATACTACACATCCAAATATACGCGGGGTTAAATTTGAATCTGGTGGAGCAACATCAATCTCAGTAAGAGTCTAGAATGGGGTTTTGAAATCAAGAGTACTTGAAGGAACTCGGTTGATCAGATATGCTGCAGAAGCTAGAGCTTCCCCTCAATAAGATAAGGGAAGGTGGGCACTAATTAAGAAAGCTCGAACAACCTCAAGAAGGTGCCGATTTTTTCGTTCTGCTACCCCGTTTTGTTGGGGTGTGTTAGGAAAAGTAGTGTGATGAATCCTTCCTTGATCTTCCAAATATTTTTGAAAATCAGTACTTAGATATTCTCCGCCATTATCACTGCGAAGGACTTGAATATTTGTTTTGTACTGAATTTGAACAAATTTATGAAATTTCTGAAATAATGAGTTTACCTCGCCTTTAGATTTCATCATACATACCCATGTCATCCTCGTACAATCATCGATAAAAGTTACAAACCATCTTGATCCACCTAAAGTATTAACTTTAGAGGGTCCCCAAACATCAGAGTGAATAATCATAAAAGGAATGCGACTTTTATTTAATTGTAACGGGAAAGAAGTCCGATGACTCTTTGCAAGTTCACAAATATCACATTGAAAAGAAGAGACATCAATTTGCTGAAATAAACTAGGAAATAATTTTTTTAGATACCAAAAGATGCATCCCCGAATCGACGATGCCATAACCAGATGTTTGCTTCCCTTGTTTCCCTTTTTTTAACTCCTACTGCCAAAGCTTGTCGAAGATCTTCAATACTCCGTGACTCCATATCAAATAATATAGCTTCCCTCTTCTAATACCACAACCAATCGTCTTCCTGGTATTGATGTCCTTAAAAATACAAAAATCAGGCCAAAAAATTACAACACAAGATATGTTAGTTGTTATTTGAGAAACGGACAATAAATTATTTTCTAAATATGGGACAACTAGAACAGAATTTAGATTTATGGAATCAGTTGAGGTTAATGATCCTTCCCCGATGACTGGGGCTGAACTTCCATTAGCAGTAGACACACATTTTTGATTGGAAGATTTAAGAGGTGAAGCATGTGTAGACTCAACTGTCATATGATCGGTGGCGCCAGAATCAATTATCCACGTTTTATATGCAATAGGTGTAGACGTAGTAAAGACCTTACCATCACTGTTTGAAGACATGACAAATGCTGAAGATTGTTTGGTACTTGTGTCTTCTTTTTTTGTTCCACCAGATGCTATATTAGAGGACCTTTGAAAATTTTTTGTTCCACTTTGTTGAGTCTTGCGACTACGATCCCACCATTCTGGATAGCCCACTAGTTCAAAGCATTGGTTTTTCGTATGACCAATTTTCTGGCAGTGATAGCACTTCAGAGATGACTTGTCCATATTTTCTGACCTGGGGTAGTTAGGTCGATGCTTGGTGGCCAAAGCGGTAGCATCTTGCATTGTTAAAGTGAAGGTACTCTGACGCACTGCCTCCCTCCGTACAATCGAATAACATTCTTCCATGTCCGCAATAGTAACTCTACAGATTTGTTCGAAGTCTCCATCCAATCCGGCAAGAAAGATGTGTACACGTAATCGATCAACAAACTTCTTATATTCGAGGACATCATCAGGATCCTTCATCTTTGTTTTGTCACGATGATCAAGTTCTTGGAAAATTTCTGTGAGCTCTCCATAGTATACGGATAGCGGTCTTCCATTTTGTTTTGCAGCGAAGGCTTGTCGATTCAATGTGAAAACTTGCAATTCATCCTTGTCATCCGAAAAAGCTTTTTCCACAGCACTCCAAATTTCACGAGCAGTAGGTAAACGTAGATAGCGTTTCATTATGTCCGGATACATTGACATTAGAAACCATCTTTTTACCTTTTGATTCTCAAATTGCCATTTGTTGTAACCACCATCTTCTTTCTTTGGTGGTTCTTTCTTTCCATTGATATATGATAACTTCTCTCTTTCGGTGATGTGCATCTCCATAATCTGAGACCACACATCATAGTTTGATTATGTAAGAATCATTCCTGCATCGAATGCAGTTTCAGATTGCACGTATTATTTGAAGCATGACAAAGATGGCCAAGCTCTGATACCAACTTAAAATTAGTGGAAGAGTGAATCTTATTTCATACTTAACACATACTTCATAATACAACTTGATAGACTTATTTATAGCCTCTACAGACTCTACTTACATCATGGCTTACATCATTTTACTAGCCTACAATTGACTAGACATTATTGTTGAATTTGTTGCAGCCATCTTGGATCTTTGTTGCAGCCATCTCTGATCTTTGTTGCAGCCATCTTTGTTGACAACAAACCAAATACCCATAACTTCAAGTTACGGGTTACCACACCAAATACCCTTAACTTCAAGTTAGGGGTTCTTTCTAGAATGATAATTTAACAAAGTGTTTTACCTTTGTAGGGATTTTTAAGTTCCACAAACTACTCCAGAAACTTGAGTTGTCACTAGAGTGAATAGCACTTCTAGAATCTTGTAGCAATGCATAAGCTGTTTTAACCGAATGCTGACCCAACTTTTCTTTTCTCCAATACAATGAATGTGCAGTATGGTTCTGTAAAGGAATGACAAGGATCAACCTAATGTCTCTCTCATCGAAAATATCTTTTATCAAGTCAATATCCCACTGTGCCTGCTCGATATTTAACAGAGAGGAGATTACTTTTCCTTTAATAGATTTACTTTCTTGTATGACACATGGATCAGTTTCACAAGATAACCATGGATTTGTCAATATATTAATGTTATTTTCATTGCCAACTCTACAAGCAATTCCTTGTTTTAGCAAATTTTGAGATTCCATGATACTACTTTAAATATAACTAGGATTATTACCCACAGTAACACTAAGAAATGTGCCTCAAGGATAATATCTAGCCTTATATAATCTACCCACTAGGCTCTCCGGATATAGAGTTAATCTCCACCCCTGTTTCCTAGTAACGCAATGTTAAAATCATAAATTTGACAAAAGGCAAGCCCGCCATCACCCTTCCTTCTACTAAGCTTCTCCCAACACATTCAGTGAATGCCTTTGTTCTCGTTATTCGATGATTTCCACCAAAATTTGTTCATTAGCTGTTTCAACTCATTATATAACTCTTTAGGCAATAAAAATACACTCATTGCATAATTTCGTATAGCCTGAGCCACAGTTTTAAGCAATATTTCCTTACCTCCCTTCGATAACAATTTCTTCTCTTGTCCCTAGATTCGAGCACTCAAACTAGGGATGACAATTTGTCCCGACCCGATGGATACTCGACTCGTTCCGATCCGATTGGATCTAACCGAACCCAAAATTTTGGATCTGGATCTAAGTTTGGGATTTAATTTTAGACCCGAATAAATTTTGGGTGGGGGTCAGTTTTGTCCTAACCGAACCGAACCGGACCCGAAACCCGAAAATTGAACCGAACCCATCTCAAACCCGGATCCGTTCTGAAGTACAAATATATACATATATATTTGTGTATAATATAGTGTATTATGTTTATATAATTTTTTTTTTAATTATTAATTTTTTAATAGTCTAATTATTTTAATGCTTTTAATTTAAGCCGCATTTAACTTGAAGTTACTATATACTTTCTCGTAATTTGTATTTTTCGTTCATAAACTATTAAGAGACTCATCTTATAAAGCATTCAAGTCAATTTTTGACATATAAATGTTACAAATTAAGAGACATATTTTTACTATTCATCTTTTAATTATATATATTTGGATTATGCATGCGCTTAATTAGAATTTACATTTTCCTTGACATTTGATTAAATATAGTGTTCAAGTTGATAAATTATTGTTTCAAAAAAACATGTTGATAAATAATTGCATAAATAAATGAGACCCGATTAAAACCTGAACTGAACCGAAACTCAATGGATCGGGTCTGGATCTAGGAATTCGGGTTTCAATCGGGTCCGGGTCCGGATTTGGATCCAATATATATATTTGGGTCCGGATCTGATTTTCACAAAACCCAAACCGACCGAGCCGATTGCCATCCCTAATTCAAACGATCTTTTAAATAATACAGAACTACAAATTTCTTTCGTTTCATGATGTTTGGTAAGCCTAAGTATTGTGTACCTTCGTCAACCTCGTTGAAATTCAAGATTGTCTTCACTTCATGTTTGGTATGCATTAGTATTTTTACTGTAAAAAACAAATGATTTCGCGAACGTTGACTAGGCACGCTCAAAGGTGTTCAAAATCTCCAAGATTCATGCTCCAATATGAGATATCAACGGTGTTCCTCTAGCAACTGGAATACATTTGATTAATAGTAGTGCTAGATATCCCAAAATATTTATCAATTTTTTTTACCAATTGACGTGGCATGACATTTGGCAAAATTTAATTCATGGGCGCATATAAGTGCACGCGGGATCGTGTTTTATTAATAGAAAGTTAACAAATACACTTGTGACACCTCAACATTTGTGAAATTTTTTGGGGAAATTACACTCCCGCTTTCATAAACTCCCCCTTTCATAAAGTATAAACTTTAATCGACATGCAATTTCCATCAATTAAAATTACACTTGAAGTACAATGATGAGTTGCTGTCAAAAAAAAAAAGTACAATGATGAGTACATTTTAAGAGAAGTATTGTTATGTCGAGTTAAATCCCAAATATATTTCGTTGTGTTTTAATTCGTAAAATTTATATTTATAAATGATGAATATATCTTAATTATGGTAATAAGAAAAAGGGAAATTCTATATGGTACCAATCTAATTTTGGCTTTTCTACATGGTACCATCACTTTATTTGCTTCTCTACATGGTACTCCTAAACTAATGTTTTTGTTACAACTATAACCCTCCGTTAGCTGAAACGTTGTAGAATCGTTAAAAAGCCAAAACTTGTAATATAAAACGATGGGAAATTCTATATGGTACCAACGTAGTTTTGGCTTTTCTACATGGTACCATCACTTTATTTGCTTCTCTACATGGTACCCTGATGTGCTAAAAAATAAGGATTTAAATTGCAAGCACACAATTTCATCATTTTAATACTTGAGATATCGATCCACAGAGACTATATATTTTTCGCGTTTCCTTAATTTTTGATTTAGGCGAACTAGATCAAGTTTAGAAAATTCAGGTTTCCTATTTAATTGCTAAAAGGAAAATTAATATATTTTTAAATGAAAATTAAATTTATTCTAATTCTAAACTTAATTAATAAAAAGAACAATTTCAATGTCCACCAGTAGACTCAGAAACTAGCAGCAACTAAACAGAACAAACAGCGACTCAACACCGCGATATAAACATTAGCTTCGATTCAACAGCCAAAACCGAAACTCAGCAACACAACGATAAGAGACTCAGTCATACGCGAGAAACTCGACATTTGACGAACCGCAAGAACACGCGAAAACCAGCACATCGAATTAACAACTCAACAAATTAACAGCGAACAGAAAGCAAAACAAAACTCAAAACCAAACTACAATCCACAAACTCAATATTCGAACGCAATTCATAAAACAACACGCACGCATCAATTCAGAGAGCAGACAACAATTTAACTTTAACAAACTCAACTACTTTTGGATTCAGACATGTTATGTTTGAGATCATGTTGGTCTATTTTGGATGATATTAGGTTTTAGGGGATGATATTAGGTTTTTGGCGCAAAAAAGGTATGTTTTGTGCTTTTAAACGTTTCTACAACGTTTGCTTTAACGGAGGGTTATTACTTAAAAGGAAACAGAAGTTTAGGGGTACCATGTAGAGAAGCAAATAAAGTGATGGTACCATGTAGAAAAGCCAAAACTACATTGGTACCATATAGAATTTTCCAAAGAAAAAAAATGGCAATATATCATCATTTGGGAACATTATGAATTTTTTAGATGAAGATGAATTTCAACAAGCTTGTTATGTAGAATTGTGAAATCTTTCAAAATATCATGAATTCTAATCACATTTCAAAAGATTTATCATACACTATCAAATTCATTGAGACCACAATTCTTTTAAATTCACGAATTTAAAAATAAATATATTATTAAATGTATTATTTTAATGTAAATATATATTATTCACAAAATTAATTTTAACTTATTTATTTTTGCTTAAAATAAATTTTATTAAATGGTTATTATTAAAAGGGCTTAATGATCCTATAATTAACTGTAGGAAAATTTTCTAATGTTAACTAGTGAAATCAAGACACATCATATAGTTTACCGAATAAAAAGACATATCATTAATGTCTCTGCGGGACCCTTATAATTAAATGGTAACAAATGCATGATTTTAAAGGTTAACTTTAGAAAATTCTCCTAAAGTTAATTGTAGGAACATTTTTCTCATATTAAAATTATATGCACAATTTAAAGTTAATTTTTAGCTCAATATTTTTACTAAATGTCTAAGTCAGACTAACCCATCCATATGCACCCTAATCACACGTCCCTATCTCGAGCAAGACAAGAAGAACAGTAGTACCATTCCATAAACTAATCAGACCGACCTCGACATGAAAAATTCTACAAATTTTATAAATCAAATTTTAAAATAGTTAATTTTTTTCTTTTGAAACTTTTTCTTAAAATAGTTACCGGGCATAATTGACACGTGTGCATGCATTTTTAAATACATTATATTTAGAAAAATATTTAGATGAAAATGCATATCCCTCGTTACTCAAGGGTGTGTGTAATTAGGATTGTGGTTTTTTTTTCTCTTTAAATTTTAAAAATGTAGGTGCAGTCAATTTGTACTCTAAAAATGTCACCAGAATCTGAGAAAAATTTATTTATGAAAATTTATTTAAAATTCAAATATAAAGCTCCCTGACCTAAAATTCAATTTAAATACCACTTATAAATTAAAATTAAATACAGCTAAAATTTTTAAATTAGGAAAAAATGATTCAAAATCAAAGTTGCACAAATAAATTTTAGGTACCGAGAATTGAGAAGGAAGTTAAAAAAAAGGAGATCTATCACTGATTGTGATTTATGAATTTACCATCCTAAAGTTATAAATTTAAATTTATTAAAATATTCTCAATTAATAGAAGTGCGCGAAAATTGATCCGGAATTATAAAAAAAAAGTTTAAAATGAAGGAAACATGTTACAAAGAGCGGTTGAATACAGATTTTAAGCGGTTTTGAAAAATTGAGGCTCCAATTCTGGAAATTTCACAAGCGGGGGGTTTTGGGGCTATAACGTTTGAGTTTTCCCTCTTGTAAACTCCCATCTCATCCCGCTCCAATTCCATTTCGGATCTTATTATAAAACTCCAATTGATCCGACTTTTCTAGGGTTTAGTTTCTCCAACAATTCTTATCCTCTTGTAATTCATTTTAATTAAGATGTCACAATTCGCTAAAGGTCAAGCAAGTAGTAGTAATAATGATAATAGCGGTGGAGGAGCAGATGATTCTAGTGAAGATGGTGTTAACCGCAGGCTTCTTCGATCTCGCTATCTCGCCGTTAAGAATCTCATCAGTGGTACTGTTGTCTCTCCCCCCCAATCTCTCCAATTGCACGTATACATATGCGTGTGTGTGTTTTTTTAATTAGTTTGGTTGATGTTACAGATGAGAGAGATGATATCTCCAGGGTTGATTCTGACAAATTCAATTCCATCATCAATGAAGTCGAGTCTTTGCACCAGCTAGGTATACTCTCTCTCTCTCTCTCTCTCTCTCTCTCTCTCTCTCTCTCTCGGTATACTCTCTCTCTCTCTCTCTCTCTCTCTCTCTCTCGGTATACTCTCTCTCTCTCTCTCTCTCTCTCTCTCTCTCTCTCTCTCTCTCGTTTTGTTATTCTTTGTGTTCTAGTGATGTTTATTAATTTGATTTTAGTTTGCCTGTTCTATATGATTCTGGATCGTGTCAGTTTCGTTTTGAGATATTGTTCACTTACTATGCATTTTCATTAATTTGTGTTTTGTCAATTTTATTTTATCAGTACAAAAACCTCGAGAACAGGTGGCAGATGCTGAAGCTCTGCTAGATATTACAAGCACTTTGATGACTTCTGTTAAGGCACACTGTAATGAAGGCATCACTCCTTCTGAGTACGTTGCCTGTCTCATTAGAGATTTTGGGCGACAGGGTGAAGCCTCAATAGATTGGAAGAAAATTGGTTTAGACATGCCTCATGCTTTTAAAAGGGCTCCTGGATGCTGCACAATGTAAGTACACATGTGTTCCTTTGGTTTAATGTTTCTGCTTGTATTTACTGCCATTACTGAGTTGTTTCATGCCCTCTTTTCTAGGCTTGGCCCCATGAATGTTGAAATTAAGCAGCGTGCTGTTGCTACTCGCAAAAAGCACGTGAGACCAACTGAAAGTTCTCGTCCTGAAGAGGTTGGAAGGCATATTCTTCTCCTTTGTTTACTCATTTTCTTTGTGTAAAATGTTGCGTAATCCAAGTAGTGACTAAAAACTTAAAAGCAGTTTTCAACTGAAGTTGTAAAAATGAGTGGAAGTATGAGTACAAACTGCAATTTCCCTGGGTGACCAGTTATAGGACTCGGTTACATGAGCTGAGGTGTTGCAATTTGTGAATTCACGTAACGTAGACCAGTGCTATAATGAATTGCTGTCAAATAACAAATCCTTTTTGTAATAAATTCTTGAAGGAATTTAGGTTGGAATAAAATGCCCTCTATAAGTCTTAGTATGTGTAGCCTTAAACCCAATGCCCCTATTACTTAAGTTATCTGGTGTTATGGGTACACCTCAGAAGATTACTATTTCAATATTTCTCACAAAATGGTTACGGAACTGTTAGTTGGCTTTTAATATAGTTCTACTTATAGTAGCTAGTTTCTTGCATATGATTAAGTTTTTGTTTGATATATTAGCCCAGTTGGATTTGCTTAAATTTTACTAAAACTATGTAATTGTCTTTGTAGCTTGATGAATCTGCAGAAGAGAGAACCGAAACTGACAAGAATATGGCAACCATGTTCAATATATTGAGGAAGAATAG
Source organism: Saposhnikovia divaricata (assembly GCA_036435485.1). Classification (NCBI taxonomy): domain Eukaryota; kingdom Viridiplantae; phylum Streptophyta; class Magnoliopsida; order Apiales; family Apiaceae; genus Saposhnikovia; species Saposhnikovia divaricata. The sequence goes on along the minus strand of CM071601.1, from coordinate 205,971,296 downwards.
GAGGGTAAGGCTTGAGAGGATAGTGTTGAACAGAGACTCATTTGCCGAAACGGTTGAGAATATATTTGCCCTCTCATTTCTTGTGAAAGATGGCCGGGCTGAGATAACAGTTGATGAAAAGGGATGCCATATAGTTTGTAAGATCCTTTGCAACCAATTTGTTATCTTTAAAAAATGAATTCATCATATATGTTACCTGTGATTGTTGTGAGTGTATATATAATGTTTCATTGTTGCTTATCCCAGCACCCAAGAATGCTCCTGCTGCAAATGCTGTTGCGTCTGGGGAGGTGTCCTACAGTCACTTTATCTTCAGATTTGACTTTAAGGATTGGAAGGTACTTAAGAATGAGAAACATCGGCTCCCCCCCCCCCCCCCGATTTACATCATTGTTGTTGTGTAGAGTATAATGGTTTCTATTATTGGCCAAATATATTTTTACAGATGCACTGTTTGTATTGCATATGCAGAAAGATATGGGGAAATAATAAAGTTAAAAGAAGGCTAACTTATGGATTAAAGCCAATGTAAACAGGCCTCTAGTTACGATTGATTTTAGTTAGTCGTCTATTACTAATGCGATTCCATCATTTTATAGATATTGAAGTAAAAACTAGTTAATCTATTACCCAGTGTTATTAAAATCGGGCATATGTGAGAAGTGATGCCATGGGCACCCGAAGCGCTTAGCTTTGGAGATGCGATGCAACTTCATTGTAGCGCTCACTTTTGTGCATGTCGAGGACTTTGTATTTGAGATGTTGACTGAATTATTTTTAAAAAGAATAGGAAAAAAATGCCCTGAATACTTTTATCACCCTACAAGTGATAGTCTGATATATACAAAACAGATATATAATGATTCTTGTATTCTTTCTCGTCTTCTTATTTTCTTTCTTTCTTCTCATATATACTGATTCTTGTATATATCTAAATATATATATATATATATATATATATATATATATATATATATATATAGGCACATATACTGATGATAGACATACATATATATATATTACACAAGGTTCTTGTATACACACACACACACACATTTTTATATATGAAGATGAGGATAAACTTGACTTTGTTGAGGATCCGAATCATAACAGTGAAGAAGATGATTTTGCGGATTTTGAGGAAGATGAAGATGGTGAATAGTTATGCATTTCTTTGTTACTTAGACAGTTAAACTCTAAAAAACTTAGACTTTGAAGCTATGTGATGAATATGGTTGTTTTATCATTTATAACAATTTAATTTTGCTTTTAAATGCCTTGGCAACTGTAAATTTATAATGTTTTACATTATATATCATTTATCTATGTATATTTACTTGTCTTCAATGAATCCGCGCATTGCGTATTTGTGTGCGCATATCGCGTTTAATAACACTGCTATTACTTACCAAACTTAGATATAGTTCATTGATGAATAGTAGGTAATGCAAGCAGTTTCGATCTAAATACTGTCATACTTATGATTAATCATCTTTTTTAATTGGAGAATGTTGAATGTTGTTGTTGACCTTTTGACTTGGCACCGGAAGCATCCCTTATTGGCTTTCCACATTTCGATATGCATCTTTATTGTCAGTCCTATTTTTTTTTTCTTTCTTTCTTTTTTCTTTTTAAAAACTTTGGCCAGTTCTTAGTTTAACTTGGACAAAGCTGGTACAACTTTTATTTTTCCCAATATTAGGCCCTATCGAGTAGTAGTTGAAACTTAGATACCCTGTTGTAATTATATTTCCGTATATTGTTTATTGATCTGTAATATATTTGAAATATTATTGGTTGTGTTGATAGTTCATGATGAATTCTATTGAGGCCGGAGAGGAGCTTATGCCCCACAGAAATCAAGTCAACATGTCAAAGAATTCAGAACCAAATTCATCTCCAGAACAGGCTAGAGCAAATTTACCTACGACACCAATTCGGAAATTGTCCAGGAATCGTGGTCGTGTTTTGCAGGAAACTATCGTAGCAGACTCTCCTGAAGGTGATGAGTCAGCAGCCAGAGCTGCTGCCATACGCAAAGGAAAAAGGAAGCTTAGATGAAACTGCTGTAAGAGTAGATTCCCCCCCCAGTTGTGGGAATGTAGCAGATTTTTTTTATTAAAAAAAGTAAATTATGCTGATGCTAAGACCAGGCCAAGCAGCACTTTAGTTGAGTAGATACTAGATTATAGACTAAATTGCAGGGATGGTTGCTTGTACTATTTTAAATTTGCACTTTGTCGGCCGACCTTAAGTGCCCAGTTGGATGGTCAGACATGGTTTTTACTCAAGACTTCATGTTTGGAGCATATTAAAACTGTATGATTGCACTTGATTAGTATAAAATGTTTTCGGGTGTTTTCTTAAATTAGGGCTTTTATTGATTAGAAGAATTACAAAAACTTTGGTTGATTAGAAGAATTACAAAAACTTTGGTTACTTAAATAATTGAAGATTTAAATGTTTCTGGGTGTTTTCTTAAATTAGGGCTTTTATTGATTAGAAGAATTACAAAAACTTTGGTTACTTAAATAAAAGATTTTGTGTGTTTGAACCAGTAATTGCATTTGCATACTTAAAAATGTGACTTTTTTGTTTGTTGTGTACGAAATGTGAAAAAATTGGGTAAAAATCTGTATTGTTAATAATTGTTACATGTTTACATGCAGCCATGTAAAACTTCGCAATAAAATTATGTCATGGGGGTGAATTCCATGAAATCCCAGGGCTTACATTAGTATTGAAGTGGATTACTTCGATTATTGTTATGATCAAATTAGTTTAACAGAGTCATAGGGATTAATTTTATGTTGAAAGTAGGGTTATTTGGTGGTCATGCTCAACTCTGGGATAAGTTACCTTAGTACTAACAATCTAACTTGAAAAAGGCGGTATTTGAACTAGATATCGATAAAGAAGTGCTATTAATGTGTACACTAAGAGCATCTTCAACGGGGTTGACTATAATGGTTGGCTATAATAATATAAAATAATGGTTGGCTAAAATTTGCTTAATCTGTAATGTGTTATATTCCAATGGGGTTGGCTATAATGGTTGGTTATATTTTGAAAACCGTATTTTATTATTGAAAACGATATTTTATTATTATTTTAAATAATATAAATAAATTTTAATTTTAATAATATTTATTATTGTTATTGCTTTTAAAAATATTTTAAATATTATAATTTTACTTTTAAAGTTTTAATATTTTGCTTTCCAATGATATATATAAAATTTATGTTTGTCAAAAAATTTAATTTTGATTATTAGTTTGAATAATAACTTTTCAATAAAACTTAAGGTTTAATAAATTAATATTAATACTAATTAATCTTTAAAATTATATTTTCTAGATAATAAAAAAATAGATTATAACTAACATATCACTGACTTGAGAGCCAACAATATGTTGGTGCAGTGGTTGAGCCACTGGCCTCCTTTGAAGGAGGTCAGGGGTTCGCACTTCGGAAACAGCCTCCCTATTGTATAGGGGCATGGTCTACGTACATCTACCCTCCTCAGACACCACTTTGAGTGGTATTATAACTGAGTAAGTTTCATTTTTATATCACTGACTTGAGAAAAAACCAAACAGGAGAGAGGATAAATCGGGAGAGATGACGTGGCAAGGCTTACAGATCTGCAGCTCTTGTACAAATATAGCCAAGCAAAACATGTTGGCTATCTTTTTACCTAATAGCAATGATCGGTTGGAGTGGTATAAAAAGGGGAGATTGGCTATATTTCAAGCCATGTGGCATTTTTAGCTAAGGGTTAGTCCGGGTTGGAGATGCTCTAATGCATGCAAAGAGATATTTTGAAATGTTTGTTATAAATATTCTCTCACTGTCTACATCACAAATAGAAACATTGATGTTGAATTTGTGGATCCAACACCTTAACAGACCAGAACTAGGGTACCATCTGTTGTTGATGAAATATGAATATGGTGGTATACTTAATTTTCATTTGGTACACAATGTGAAGAAGATGCAGAACATGATAGGGATCTTTGAAGATTTACATAAAGATTGTGATGAGGATTTTGAATTGAAAGAAAAGTGATTCAAAATTTCATTCTGACAATTCTAATTAGAATGATTCTGAGATGACTTGATATTTGATAAAAATGTTGATGACATGCAATGAACTTGGTACTCACTTTTGACATGTTTTGTCTTCTCCTATTTGGATGCATATGTATGCTTATTGAAATCACAAGTTCATTACATTTGAACACTGGATTAGAATTTAACAATACATTTATCATAAAACAGAATGTGATTACATTAATTTCTTTCACTCTACATCATCAACAATGTGACAAGTAGCAGCAAACATATTATCTTCCATTTCCAAACTAACTGCTTCAGTTTTTTTATTTCGAAATCATGGTAGCAACCAATTTATGCATTTTCTAAGTTTCGAATCCTCCTCATTAGTCCAATAATCACAATGCTACTTCGACACTTAAAATGACTATCCACCTACAGAAAGAAATTATAATTATTTTCACCGTCAACACACACACGCACTTCTCCTAGACAGAAATACCCCTTCTAAGCAGATGTGGCAGAGCCCGTAAAATGAAAAAAAAAAGAGAAAAATATTTGTCCTTCCTTCAATTTAGTTTAAATTAGGAAAGGAAGGGGGCCTTGGTAATACTAGAAGTGTTTTCATCCTAAATCCAACTTCCTTTTCACTCCTCCCAGAAAAATCCTGAATACTATATATCGATCTAGGATTATCATCAATCATTTTGATTGTTATAAGCCCTTTTTAACCACATCAAATCGTTAAATTATCTCTTTGAAAATATTAGAAGAAAATCTTGATTTGATCTTCTTTATTCATAATTCTCACAAATACAACAAATCGTTAGATATGAGAGACATCCTCCGAAAATTCCCAAATACGCCTACAAATTAAAATTTGTCATGCATGATTTGAGTCTAGTGGCTCACACCTTGAAAGTGATTTACAAATCTTCAAGCAAAATCAAGCACGATTAGGTCTATTAATGTGTACATTAATGCATGTAGAGAGATATTTTGAAATGTTTGTTATGAATATTCTCTCACTGTCTACATCACAAATAGAAACACTGATGTTGAATTTGTGGATCCAACACCTTAACAGACCAGAACTAGGGTACCTACCTGTTGCAGATGAAATATGAATATGGTGGTACTTAATTTTCATTTGGTATACAATGTGAAGAAGATGCAGAACATTTTAGGAATATTGAGGATTTACATATAGATTGTGATGAGGATTTTGAATTGAAAGAAGAGTGATTCAAAATTTCATTCTTACAATTCTAATTAGAATGATTCTGAGATGACTTGGTATTTGATAAAAATGTTGATGACATGCAATGAACTTGGTATTCTCTTTTGACATGTTTTGTCTTCTCCTATTTAGATGCATTCATTACATTTGAACACTAGATTAGAATTAACAATACATTACATTTGAACAAGTTCATTACATTTGAACACTGGATTAGAATTTAACAATACATTTATCATAAAACAAAATGTGATTACATTAAGTTTCCTACAGTGTCAGGTAGAAACTCTTTTTCCTTACATTAATTTCTTTCACTCTACATCATCAACAATGTGACAAGTAGCAGCAAACATATTATCTTCCATTTCCAAACTAGCTGCTTCAGTTTTTTATTTCCAATTCATGGTAGCAACCAATTTCTGCATTTTCTAAGCTTCGAATCCTCCTCATTAGTCCAGGAATCACAACACTACTTCGACACTAAAAATGACTATCCACCTACAGAAAGAAATTACAATTATTTTCACCGTCAACACACATACACGCACTTCTCCTAGACAGAAATACCCCTTCTAAGCAGATGTGGCGGAGCCCGTAAAATGAAAAAAAAAACATTTGTCCTTCCTTCAATTTAGTTTAAATTAGGAAAGGAAGGGGGCCTCGATAGTACTAGAAGTGTTTTCATCCTAAATCCAACTTCCTTTTCTCTCCTCCCAGAATAACCCTGAATACTATATATCGATCTAGGAATATCATCACATTTTGATTGGTTATAAGCCCTTTTTAACTATATCAAATCGTTAAATTATCTCTTCGAAAATATTAGATGAAAATCTTGCTTTGATCTTCTTTATTCAAAATTCTCACAACTACATCAAATCGTTAGATATGACAGACATCCTCCAAAAATTCCCAAATACGCCTACGAATTAAAATCTGCCATGCATGATTTGAGTCTAGTGGCTCACACCTTGATAGTGGTTTACAAATCTTCAAGCAAAATCGAGCACGATTAGGTGAAAGATTTTCTGGCTATCAGATCTAAGCAGGACAGTAGCACAGAGAATTGTAGAAATCTAAGTAGGTAATCATAGTCTCGCCTAACCCAACAAAAAAGAATTCCCACCATAATAAACTGGAAGCTTGAGACTATAGATAGCAAATGTCAAAGGCTAATAAAATGATAGCTTAAGCAAATGTCAAGGCTAAACACCAGTCATATGATAACAACTGTATTACTCTAGAACCATATAGAAAAAAAGGGGATGGAATGCATTGTTGTCTATTATATCAAAATCTGTAAACTGACAATGTGAAGACACTGTTACAGGACTGGTAGCCGTTATCTTCAGTTCTCTTTGTATTTCGGAATGTCAAGATCTTTGAATACTGGGCTGTCAACTCCAACTCCCATTGCATTCAAACCATTGTCAACATACACAACAGCTCCAGTTATGGCCGAAGCCAGTGGTGATGCCAGAAAAGCAGCAGCGTTCCCCACTTCCTCTGTTGCATTCAAAAGTTTAGCATTAGAAATATATATGCACACACAGGCTGCAGTATGTTCTATATTGGAGCATATGTTTTATTTCCACGGAGCACCAAAATTCAAATTAAACTTAGCAGTTGAGTAACCAGGTACACATAACATCTAAAACTGTACGCAATTTGATGATTTACCTGCTGATAATTCTTTTTGCAAGGGTGCATTCTCTGTGGAGTAATCAATCATCATATCGATGAAACCAATTGCTTTAGCAGCACGACTTCTCAATGGGCCTGAAAGATGATTTTAATCCATCAAGTCAACCATGCCACATAATAATGTAAGAGAATTGTAATCAACATGAATGTTACTTCAATACTTGAGTCTATATATGAAATTTTAAAGTACAATTAAGACAAGCTCGGAGCAACTTGTCATAGAAATTTTTGTGAATGTGTTAGATTCCTTAATCTATTGTATGCATAAGCACTGATTCAGTATCTATCTTGTTGTTACATTGGCAATATGAATATCTTTATTAGTACCCTATAATTCGTGGATATGCTCTCACAGAAACTTAATGTCTTGGTACATATTTAAGAAAAACTTAGGCAAAACTACCCAGTCAGTCTTTCATAAAGCACTCAAGGAGTTAAGGTGAGAATAGGTTTAGGGACATCATATTCAGGAACTGTTAATACATGGTCCAACAAACTACAATATTAGAATAGGTCAGGTCCTCATAGAATACCTGCAGAGATAGTGTTGACTCTGATTTTATGCTTCCTTCCAGCTTCGAAGGCGAGAACCTTGACACATTTTAAATTGTTAAAATCCATCATGAATGTCATGGTCTATAATTTTCCAGAATTATAAGTACAAATTTACTCACTCTTGTGTCACTCTCCAAAGCAGACTTTGCTGAACTCATGCCTCCACCATACCTACATGCAGGGAAAAGGTTTTGATTAAGAAATGTCACACGTAGATGCTTGCGTACTGATCATGATAAACTTAAAAACCAATAATGAGATTTACCCTGGTATGATCCTTTCAGAAGCAATGTAGGTTAGGGAAATTGAAGCACCGCCTAAAATTCATTAGACAAACTCTATCTTAGCCAAGAATCTTAGAGCTATTAAGTTAAAACAAAGTTTTATGTTTTATTCATATTTGAGATGATACAGCCAGAAAAGAATTAGCAAAAGAAGAAAAGGTTCCAGAAAAGATGCTTGGATCAGAAAGGTACTGCACCTGGATTCATTATTGGAACAAAATGCTTAAGTAAAGAAACAAAGGAATAGCTCGAAGCAGAGATGGCAGCAAGATATCCATTCCTTGATGTCTCTAGGAGTGGTTTGGTGACCTGCATGGCACGCTTTAGTACTGTCTCATAGACGGTCACACATCAGCAAACCAATGTACATACCTCTGGACCATTAGCAAGTGAGTGAACCAGTATGTCGATGCTGCCGAAATCCTCCTTGACAGATTCAGCAACTTCCTGCATGATATGTTATACAAAAATTACCATGTGCGCAACTTTACTGGATAGAATTTGCGAAATTGAAAGGACTTGAGACATTATATAGAAGTGACTCCGATAAGGATATACTGAAGCTCTTTATTTTTTGGTAAGCTAAATTCAGCAAATAGGCTAAAGTTTTATAATCCACGTATACTAGAGAAAAATGAGTTACATGACTACTTTGATTATGAGACAATCCATTGATTCAAGTAACCCCCAATTGCGACTTGAGGCAGAAGATGGCAAAAACTCGTCAAACTAGGAATAAAAACTGAAGGATGACTTGCACATGTTTAGCTTCTGTAGTACAGTGTCCAGCATATATAAGATTAACCACTAGTGCAGAAGCACAAAGGCAGTACATTGTAACTAGGCAAACAATTGTGATCTACATTAACATATACAGCTCAAGATCTTATGCTGGGCGAGGACTAGAGAGAAAATAAATGAAATAAACACTTGTTCGATCATGTTTCGGTCAGTGGAATCCTCTTAAATTAGCTAAAGATATTTGCAATGATTTCACAGTTAGCTGATACAAAGATTGATTACAAGCATCTGGGCATAACAACTATGTTGGCGAAAAAACAATTACTAAGATCATAAGTTGATACCTTGACCGTCCACTTAGAAGATCCTGCATAACGTTTGTTTGCCTTCACCTGTAATATATATCACTTATGAGAACTATACCTACAACAATTAAAGCATAGATTACGTAAATATATAATCAAAGTTTTTACTGACATCTTCGGGAACATCCTCAGGGCTATCAAAAACTGCATCTAGTGGGTACACTTTAGTGATCTCCATCAGCGAACCATCAGGCAACCTAAAAAACCAATACCCATTAAGGCATTTATACGTAATTAGAAATTTCCAGATTTGTCAGCAGAAATGAAGGCAATAATTTTCTTACACTCGAGATTCATCAAACTTCCCACGCCTTAGACTCGACTCAAAGATGTTTAGAGCCTGAACAAAATATAATATACACTAATTAGTACTTGACATGTTTGAGATAACAAAGCACAAGTTCTGGATTACGATACGTACAGGAACCCATGTACCAATAAGAATTTCAGCACCCGCAGCAGCAAGAGATTTCGCAATTGCCCATCCATATCCATTATCATCCGCTATGCCAGCTATGAAAGCCCTTTTTCCTGCAAGAGAGCAGCATTTTATGTAATCCATGAGAACATTGTTTAAGCCAATGTCTATCCATAGAAATACAAAACATATTTGAATCTAAGAAAAAATAAGGCCCCAACTTTTATTACATCAACGAAATATTAGTCAAATTATGTCCTGAGGAAATGACAAAATGAAAGGGTTATTTCTATATGATTCCGAACCATTGCTGCTTACATGTTATAAGGCTCTGAAGCAAATCTTAAAAATGCACAGCAAAATTCTGAATTCAGAATGTTCATATTAACACAAAATAAAATTTCAAGTTAGATATGCAACCTCTCAAATCAACTGGCAATCCTGGGAGAGGCTTCAAATCACTTGCTTCAGACATTGCTTTGGTAACCAACCTCTCAAATTTAACTGGAGAATATGTTAGGTTGTGAGACAAGGATCTTGCAGATGATATATGAAGGGAGCTCTTAAGACCAGTCCATGGTGCTCCTTTAACTACTGTGCTGAAATTTCCGATGCTTGGCTGGCAAACTTTACCAGAGGCAGTAAAGCAAAGTTGACCTTTTGCCAAATGCATGGTAGGAGTTGTGATTGAGGCCATTTCCGACAAGTTATATCACCACAGTAGATGAAAGGATCTGCAAGGGTAATAAAAAATAACCATCACAATTACAAAAAGTTAAGGTACATGCTACAAGTAGAAGAAGAAAACCATGCTATTTAATGCCATTTATAATTACAAACAATTAGTCAAGTTTAAAGTTTATCAGTAGTATAAGATGAAAGTGACATCAAGTTTAATATCGCAATCACAATCACACAGCCAAATATTATATCATCTCAGATAAGCATTTAAAATAATAACTTCAGTAATAACAAATTCGACATGTGAAAGCCCTTTGCAACATCGAAAATGTATTACATTATTTTACGAGAAATAAGTAATTTAAATAAATAATTACCTTTCACAAAAGGGTAATTTTGAAAACTCATAGAACTAAACAAAATTGTACAACAGCATATACAAATAGCATAAATCTCAATCATATACTTAAAACAAAATAAACCCGAAAACAGTAGCTCCTACTACAACATAAAAGATCAAAACTTTCACACCCCACATATCTCAAACGAAAGAATAAAACACAAATTAAGCATCAATTAATCAAATGCACATCAAGATCAATCCACAATTATAAAGAACTCGAAAGAACACAAAACCAAGCAAATCAACAGAACAAAACCTCAAAACACAACAAACCCACAATAATTACAGCAAGTTAGAACTACATTATGTGAAAATCATAAGCAAGTGAGCTAAAATTACATAGAAAGATGTGAAATTTACCCAAGTGATGCCCAAGAAAGACCAGTACTTTCCTCGTTATTATCAGCAAAAGAGCAGATTAGTGAAAATAAGAAATGTGGGTGTGTGTATATGTGTGTGTATATAAGGGAAGAGTCGATGATTTCGAGGGTGGGTTTAGCTGTGTGTTGATCAACTGTTGGGCACAGCTTTGTAAATGACGAAATTGGTTGGGAGGTTTTGGTTGTTTCTTGAACTTACATTTTTGTTTCTCTGTTCATGGGCCAAAGTCAGCCCATTACCAAATCCCAGCCCATTCTAATATTTCAAATTAAGCCCAATTCAGTTCTATATAAATCAGTTCTGGAAAAACTTGTGCTAGTTTTTTTTTTTTGACAAAATGCAAATTCATTCCAATAAATTAAAACAAGTCTAGCCGGGACAAACCACCAACTGACATGAGGGAGGGGGAGGGTCGGAGAAGAGGGGGGGGGGGGGCGGCTATGTTAGTCGACTCTCATTTATCGTGCTAGTTTTTTGTTACATTAAGTTCTTAGATAGTTGCAACTATGCAGGGTTTGGAAACATAAATAAATCCCTGTCATGGCTCCTGGAAGAATAGGTTTTAGAAAGTACGCGGTGATAGTCGACAAATTTAAAGTTCATTCCCCATAGAACTCGAAAATATTCGACTTTGACACATGCTTAAGTCGGATATTCCCAGAGTCATGCATGTCCTGGAAATGTACAGGACCGAATTTCATTTTGAAATGTGACAATGATTCATTTTCACTGAATTTTAAAAATCATTACATGTGCAACCACCTGTTTTTAATGTTACAATTCGAAAAACAAAGAAGGGAAAACAAAAGGTGGAGAAAAAGGGTAATTGAAAGTGAAACTAAACAATGGCAATCTATAAATCAAGCTAACTGCGGGTGTGCTATAGTGTTGGTCATATCTGGAATTGCTTGACAGGATCCCTGGTTCCGTGTGTTAGATAGCTCCACCCTTTTCTTGCTTGTATTGTGCAGCCTCCTTGGCCGCGTGCTTGCTTGCTGCATTGTATTCGTATGCTTCTTGTTTCTGCAATTCAGCCTCCTTTTTCTTTTCTTGTTTCATCTCTGCCACGAGATTTTTTTCCTCCGGACCATGCGCCCTTACTTTTTCAGCCTGTCCATCCCCAACATTCAGCTCAAAATCCAGCATGTTAACTCGTAAAAATATATTCGGGAAAGCATGAATGCATGTTAACTCGTAAAAAAACTCTTAGAGATAAATTAAAAACACCTTTTCTTGAACAGTGGCCTTGGCCTTTTCCTTTCCTGATACCGCGGTGGCAGCAACATTGGCAGCGGTTTCCTTGGCAGAAGCTGCTACATTCTTTGCGCTCTGCATTGCAAGATACGTATATGTAATATATGATCCGCAAAATACAAAGATGAAACTACGTGAAAGTTCGAAAAAAAGAAAGACAAAGTGAAGGATCTTCGACTCCTTGTACAAAATAATGTATAAAAATGGATGTATTGATAATTTTATAGATTGCTATGAAACGGCTAAAGTTGTGTTTTCCTTCTCTGAATAATTTGAACTCGCAAAATAGGGTGAGCCTCCAATCCCCGATTTTTGTTCCTAAAGTTTAGCGTATGCACAAAATATATTATCTTTCGAACAAATTTTTACTTGCTTAATTAAAAAAATAAAAATATCAAAAGTATACTTGATTTGGGGCCTAAGCTAAGATCCAGGTAGGGTTCAACTTGAAAGTTAACAAATATCAAAAAAATTCTTGTACTTCTGTTTTCCAAATGCAAATCTTCAGGACAGACAACATTATCAAAGCCTCTCCTGTCTAAGAAAATGGAACTTCTAACAAAATATTGTGCTAGTTTTAAATTTCAAATGTTAGGGAAAGAGAGGAACAATATCTACAAGACTACAAACCTTTTAAAAACTAACAATTACACAAATATTAAATTTAATATCCTATATATAGTAAGAGTAAGGATAATAATAGAGTACATAATACTCCCTCCGTCCCTTTTTAGTTGGCACATTTGCAAAAAAAAATTGTCCCTAAATAGTTGTCACATTCCTTGTTCCAATACATTTTTTTATCAATTTTTTCATATATACCCCTTTATTTCTAGTACTAATGTTTGACTTTATATTTAATATACACACTCATAACTCATCATTTAATATTAAGATTAAGGGCAAACATGGAAACAAATTACATCACTAAATCTTTCTTAATATGTGTGTTTTTTACAAATGTGTCAACTAAAAAGGGACGGAGGGAGTAAAGATAATAAAAGAAGTAGACTCGGCGGAAAGCTACGGTAAGGTTTATTGATACATGCTAATTTTGTATATATTTTATAGCATGTTATCTCTCATTTATCCTTAATTTGCAATAATGTTGTGCTTGATTAGCATTGTTAGTAGCATTTTAATTTGAATTTGATGCTAAGATAATTTTTTTATGTTTATAGGATAATTTTGGAAGCAAAAGGAGCCCGATTTCAGATCATCAAGAGACCGTAGATTAAACCTGGACGAGCAATGAGGAAATTAGAATTGTCACAAAAACATTGAAAGTGATATATTCTTAAAGCAGGAATCCCGGTTGGAATTAATATAATTTTTGTTAAGCAAAAGGAATCCGGTTTCAGATCCTCAAGAGACCGCAGTTTAAGACTTAAGAATTTATTTAAATTAATAAATATTTAATTTATTTAGAAAATTATATTTATAAATATCTAATAATATATTAATATTAGATATTTATTTTTATAATTTCTGGATTTAATTAATTATTTATTAATTAAAGATTATAAGCTGTGCGGGTTAAAAAGCATTTCTAGGGAGCCCGTTCTAAAGTTAAAGGCCACGAGAATTGGTTTTAACAAAAGAATTCAATCATCATGGTTTATTCAAAAGATATGAATTCTAAAATCAAAAGTGAAACACTCATGTCTCGTGTGCAAGTTGTCCTCATGTCTCCTCACTCGCCTGCCAAGCGCATGTACACGCCAGGAGCTTTCCAGTAAAACAGAGCCGCGTGTCTTCACATTCCTATTTCGAGACTGGTTTTCTAGCAGTCATGTGATAAAGAAAATAAATGAAGAAGCATTCTTTATGCCGAAAGTTAGTCGGCTGGATTATAATTTTGTAGTGCTGTTTTGTTGGTTGAAGTGTTTTATGGTAGCCGGTGTGCTTAACTCTCCTATAAATAGGAGAGTTTTTATTTGGTTTAAATCATCTCTTGTACTGAATATTCAGATTATTCCTCTTTTGTTTTCCTAAATTTTCGTTGTAATTTTAGTTTTAATTCATACACTTTAATTTTCTGCAAAGTTCTATTTCTGTTGAAGATTGTAAGGGAATTGCTTGGAGTGCTCATTCATTTCATTGGAAACTATTTCGGGAGGATAAAATCTTAAAGTTGTAATTTCTTCACTCTAAACTCTTTTAATTATGATTTTACCATTTATTATATGCTTATTTTCTTTATTTAGCATGAGTAGCTAATTCTATAATCCGAGAATTAGGTAGTATTCATTGGTGATATATGTTTGTTTGATTGTGATAATAATTCTCTATTTTTGCTAATATATCATTGAGGGCTTAACCCAATTAAGGGAGTAGCTAACCTTTAATTATATTCATAGGGATTATGATAAATCGGGAGATGAGTCCTAATTCTTGTTCATGATTTGATAGACTTAGTTCAATTATTGAATCGGGAGATTAATAAGAGGACTATGAAACTTATAATTCTTGGATTTTAAAAATCTATAATTGTATTTTGATTGATCATGGGAGTGACTTTTGAGATATAGTTATAGACATTATCTTGTATCTTGGGAGGGAACATTATAAAGGTTAGAAGAATTGTTTTTAGCAAAAGTATGAGAAACATAAATATCGCATTACAACAAAATTATTGAACCAATCGAAGAAACCTAGTTCTCGGGTTACCCTGCGAACGAACTTCACAAAAATTACCATCAACATTTATATGAAAAAATAAAAACAAATGTGAACTTGGCCCGCAAGAAAGAGAAACTTGTGGGCTGCTTTTAAAACAATTTGTCTACTGGGCCAAAACCCGTCTAATATTTGGCATGCATATTTAAAGCGATATTAAAACAAAAGTCTATATTTGTGTTGGACCATTTGGAATGCCAGAAATAAAGTAGTTTGGGAATAAAAAGTCTTCAGTGGATGGAGTGTTGATATCGATGAGGCAGTATCTTGCAAGATGGAGTAGTGCCCAGAAGTTTGCTACACAGGCTCTGTACCAGTTCATTGAACATGGGGATGGAGTTGATAACTGGGTTAGGCCAAAAAATAATGAAGGATATTACTATTATTATATTTATTGTTATTTCCAAATAAGTCATGTAGGGTCACTAAGTTTGTGGCAACTTATGTAGTCCTCTCTAAGGCATTGTAGTGTCTGTTCTATCATTAAGAGTGTAGCAGGTTTGTTAGTCTATTTTGTTCATTATCTAGTAGTCTGTTATGCATCAGGCTATAGAGACATTGTATGACTCAGAAGTGGATTAATTGAACAAGTATCTTGTTGAGAGAAGTGTCTCTATGTTAAAACTATACTTGCTCTAGTTATGGCTGTTGTATGCTAAATATATGTTTCTCATTATGGTATCAAAGCTGCATATGTGCGCCATAGAGTAAAAGCTTCGTTACTATTATTATCTTTTATTCACAGTGTGAGTCTGTTGTTTAAATCTTGTTGTTCAAACACAGTTTGTTCAAACACAGTGTGTGTCTAAATCTGTGTCTAAATCTTATCGTTCAAAGTCGAAGTCTGTTAAATCGATGTCTTGTCATTCAAAGTCGAAGTCTGTTATCTTTAAATCATGTTGTTCAAACACAAAGATCTACAAAACTCTTTGTTTGTTCACCCTTCTGATGGGCCTCTCTCTATTGTTGTCACAAAGCTGGAGGGTTCACATGATTACAGGACCTGGAAACGATCCTCTGAGATCCAGTTAAGTGCAAAACGCAAACTTGGGTTTGTGGATGGATCCATCTCTCGCAGCGCAACTGATACTACAGAAGCTTCTCAATGAGATACCTGCAATAACCTGATACTCTCGTGGCTTCATAATAATGTGTCTGATACTATTAAAAAGTCTATTCTATTTATCAGTAGTGCTGTTGAAATCTGGAAACAACTTGAAAAACGTTTCTCACTTACAAATGGCTCTCGAAAATATCAACTCAATCGTGATTTGTTTAGTCTAAAACAAAATGGTGTCTTTGGGAATAAATTGAATCTATGAATACTTTTCCTGCTCTTGCAACTATATCAGCTGAGATGGTCACGTTGTCATATTTACCTTTTATTTTTTGAAAACTTACCATATTTTGATATGACTGTTTCTAACCTGCTCTTTACTATTGCAGGTGGGTCCGTGCGGTTAATGAATATTTTGATGTTCTACATTCTTGTCCTTTTAGAGCATCTCCAATGGTGTAAAACCTTTAGGTAAAATTCAAAATAAATTACCTTAAATAAGATATATAGAGAATTTGTAAAATTTTGTCCACTCCAATGGGACAAAACTGTTAGGTAAAAATATAGATAACCACAATAGGTTGGCTATATTTGTCGAACCTTTAGCAACCTGTAGTTTAACTCTACATCATCAATTACCATATAAAAATAGTACATTCTATTTTTAACAACTTGAAATAATAATAACATACCATTTTTAAAATATAGCCAACCAATATAGTCAATCCCATTGGAGTAAAACACGTTACAGGTTCAACAAATTTTACACAATCAATATTTTGTTGTTTTATATAAACTCTGATCGTAAACTCTGATTGTTGTAAACTCTGATTATTGTTTTATATAAACTCTGACCGTAAACTCTGATTGTAGGGTTTATGTATGTATTTTAGTGTGTGTGTTGTGGAACAGAATAAAGAAAAACAAGAGGCTTAAATTTCTGTTGTTTCATTAATCAATCTTTACCTCCTTTATATAATAGGAGAATACAAACCAAATACATGAATGATAATAATAGATACATGATAAGATACATCTCCTTGATTCTATGAACCATATTTAATGCACTCCTCAAACTTCTATGAGATTAGTTTATCCAACATATTCCTCCCTTAAACTAATTCCTTTCGATCCTTCATTCCCATCATCCTTTTGTAAGTATCTAGTAGAGCTTTGGACATTGGTTTAGTGAGCACATCTGCAACTTGGTCACGACTAGCAACATGACTTAAATTCACATTCTTCTCCTTTACATGCTCCCGGATAAAATGAAAACGAACATCTATGTGTTTACTCTTTTCATGATGTACTGGATTCTTGGCAAGCTCAATTGCAGACTTGTTGTCAATGCAAACTTCAGTTGATCTCTGTTGTGGGATTCTTAATTCACTAAGTAACCTTCTTAACCAAATAGCATGACAAACACAGTGAGAGGCTGCCACATATTCTGCTTCACAGGTTGATAATGCCACTATTGGTTGCTTCTTAGAATACCATGTAAAAGCAGTGTCTCCCATAAAAAACAAGTAACCAGATGTGCTTTTTCGTTCATCCACATCTCCACACCAATCACTATCAGAATATCCCAGCAATTTGTAGTTCTCAGTTCTGGAATAAAACAATCCAAGTGACTTTGTTCCTTGAATATATCTCAGAATTCTTTTTATTGCCTTCCAATGTGACTGTTTTGGATCCTCCATGAATCTACTTACAATCCCAACACTATAAGCAATGTCAGGTCTTGTGCAAGTAAGATACCTCAAGCTTCCAACCAAAATCTGATATAAATTTGCTTCTACTGACTTTCCTCCCTCAAATTTAGAGAGTTTGACACCCTGTTCCATCGGAGTTGCTACTGAATTGCAGTGCTCCATCCTGAATTTCTTCAAAATATTGTTTGCATATGCTTCTTGAGAAATAAAAATGCCTGATTTTTCTTGCTTCACCTCAATGCCAAGAAAATATCTCATCAAGCCCAAATCTGTCATCTCGAACTCTTGAGTCATTTCCTTCTTAAATTCCTTAATCATCTCTTCATTGTTGCCCATAAAAATAAGATCATCAACATAAAGTGCAACAAACAGTAATTTACCTTGTTTTTCTTTGACATAGAGAGCAGCCTCATATGGACATTGAACAAAACCATTCCTTTTGAAGTAGGCATCAATTCGAGTGTTCCAAGCTCGTGGTGCCTGTTTTAAACCATACAATGCCTTGTATAATTTTAACACCATTCCTTCTTTCCCTGATTTTTCATATCCAGGTGGTTGGTTTACATACACCACTTCTTCGAGCAATCCATTTAAGAAAGCTGATTTTACGTCCATCTGGTAAATAGGCCATTTGTTTTGAGCTGCTTGAGAGATTAACAGTCTAATTGTCTCCATCCTTGCTACAGGTGCGAAAACCTCATCATAGTCTATTCCAGCCTTCTGTCGATAGCCCTTTGCTACCAACCTTGCCTTATATCTTTCCACTTCTCCTTGAGCATTCAGTTTCTTCTTATAAACCCATTTAACATCGATGGGTTTACATCCTTCTGGAGGTTCCACCAGTTCCCAAGTTTTGTTCTTTTCAATAGCTTTGATTTCATCATCCATTGCAGCTTTCCACTTTTTGTCTTTCACTGCTTCTCCAAAATCTATGCTTTCTACATCAGCCACCAAACATACTAGGTGTACTTCACCATGTTCATATATATCTTGTAAACTTCGAGTTCTAGGATTCCTAGGCTCATCCTCATCTGATTCTTCATTTTCAGCATCAGAGTTTGTTGCTGAAATCTTAGAAATCTGAATATCATCTTCTGTTTCTTCTTTTTCATGTCCTTTACTCCAACTCCATGCATCATCTTCTTGTATCTTTACATCTCGACTCACAACAACCTTCATAGCAACTGGATCAAGTAGTCTGTAGGCTTTTGTTTTCTTATCATAGCCAATAAAATATATTTCTTGCTCTTATCATCCAACTTTGTTCTCCTTTGATCAGGAACATGTGAGTATGCCATACTCCCAAAAACTTTCAAGTGTGAAACAGTAGGCTTCTTTCCACTCCATAATTCTTGAGGTGTTTCATCCCCCAAGTTTGAATGTGGACATCGATTCTGAATATAAACTGCACATTGCACTGCTTCCGCCCAGAATTCTTTTGGTAATTCCTTGCTCTTTAACATTGATCGAACCATGTCTAAGATTGTTCGATTTTTCCGTTCAGCCACGCCATTCTGCTGTGGTGAATAGGGGGCTGTTAAGAACCTTCTAATGCCATGTTCTTCACAGTATTCCGTAAAAGCCTTTGATGTATATTCTCCTCCTCTATCAGAACGCAATCCCTTGATATGCATTCCTGTCTTCTTTTCTACCAGCACTTTGAACTTCTTGAAAACTTTTAATGCCTCAGATTTTTCATTTAAGAAATAAACCCATGTTCTTCGAGAATAATCATCAATGAAAGTGATGAAATACCTCTTGGAACCATATGATCCAGGTGTGATAGGACCACATATATCTGTATGCACCAACTCGAGAGGCTTTGAAGCACGATAAGTTGCCTTTTTCTGGAATGAACTTCTTGTTTGTTTTGCCAGCACACAATCTTCACAAAAACTGCCTGTATGATCCATGCTTGGTATTCCATGAACCATCCCTTTGTTTGCCAACTCCTTCAGACCACCATAGTGTAAGTGTCCAAGTCTTTTGTGCCATAGAGTTGCTTTATCCTCTGACTTTGCTTGTAAACATTTCTCCTGTATGTTCTTCAGATTCAACTTGAACATTCGATTTTGAGACATTTCAGTTTTAGCAATTGTCCTGCCATTTTTGTCCTTCAATATCATGACTTTGTCACCCATAAAGATTGAGTAACCTTTTTCGAGTAGCTGTCCAAGACTCAGAATATTGTTCTTCATGTCAGGAACATAGTATACATCTTCAATTCTTCCTTGTTTGCCATCCTTTTTAGTAAAGCATATTTCACCCTTTCCTTTCACTTTTATCTTCGATGAATCTCCGAATGACACAACTCCATTATTTATTTCCTTTAAATCAGTAAAGAGATGCTTGAGACCAGACATATGGTTGCTGGCCCCACTATCAAGATACCACAAAACTTCATCTTCAGGAATCATACCTTTGCAGGCCATTAGTAGAACACCTTCATTTTGTTGCTCCTCCGTTTCGACTAGATTTGCATTTTCTGCAACCTTCTTGTTAAACCAGCAGTCTTTGGCAAAATGTCCAAATTTTCCACAATTGTAACATTCTACAGATCTGCTTCCTCTTCCAGAATATGATCTTCCACCTCTGCCACGATCACGACCACGTCCTTGGCCATGCCAATTTTGTTGATTTGTTTGCACCTTCTCTTCAAATCTGTTGCTTACAGGACCACGTCCTCTGCCTCGAGTGAAACTCTGTCTTGCACGTCCACGTCCTCTTCCTCTATTGTATTGTGTATACAATACTTTATCTTTGTCTTCAACTGAGACATCAGTTTTCAATACTTGAGATTCTGTCTCCTCCTTTTTTAATAATCTTTCTGAATATGCTTGCAGAGATCCCATCAGTTGATCAATAGTCATGGTCTCTACATCATTTGACTCTTCAATAGTAATTCCAACAAGTTGCAGTTTTGTATTTAAAGATCTTAATATCTTCTCATTTACACGTGCATCTTCAATTTTTTCTCCATAATTCTTCATTTGATTTACAACAGAGGAAACTCTCGTGAAGTAATCCGGGACTGATTCCATATCTTTCATATGTAAAGACTCAAATTCACCACGTAGAGTTTGTAATCGTACCTTTTTTACTTTGTCAACACCTTTAAAATTGTTCTGCAAAATCTCCCAGGCCTCCTTTGCTTTTGTTGCAGATGCAACCTTTTCAAACATGCCTTCATCAAGACCCATATGTATGATAGACAAAGCTTACAAAAGGATGATGGGAATGAAGGATCGAAAGGAATTAGTTTAAGGGAGGAATATGTTGGATAAACTAATCTCATAGAAGTTTGAGGAGTGCATTAAATATGGTTCATAAAATCAAGGAGATGTATCTTATCATGTATCTATTATTATCATTCATGTATTTGGTTTGTATTCTCCTATTATATAAAGGAGGTAAAGATTGATTAATGAAACAACAGAAATTTAAGCCTCTTGTTTTTCTTTATTCTGTTCCACAACACACACACTAAAATACATACATAAACCCTACAATCAGAGTTTACGGTCAGAGTTTATATAAAACAATAATCAGAGTTTACAACAATCAGAGTTTACGATCAGAGTTTATATAAAACAACAGATTGTCGTAGACACCAGTGGCCATAGTTTTCTTTGGTAAGTTTTGGAACAGCAAAAGAATTATTCATGTTTGCAAGCTCTGATACCAATCTGTTGTTTTATATAAACTCTGATCGTAAACTCTGATTGTTGTAAACTCTGATTATTGTTTTATATAAACTCTGACCGTAAACTCTGATTGTAGGGTTTATGTATGTATTTTAGTGTGTGTGTTGTGGAACAGAATAAAGAAAAACAAGAGGCTTAAATTTCTGTTGTTTCATTAATCAATCTTTACCTCCTTTATATAATAGGAGAATACAAACCAAATACATGAATGATAATAATAGATACATGATAAGATACATCTCCTTGATTCTATGAACCATATTTAATGCACTCCTCAAACTTCTATGAGATTAGTTTATCCAACATATTTAGCCCATCATTTTACAAAACACCGTTGGAGATGCTCTTATACATAAACAAAAGAAGGTGAATTATTGACTATGTACTTGCTTAACCACATGTTATTTGTAAATGCATATTAAAGGTGACTTTCACATACATCTAGATTTATCCCAGTGGCTTGTAGGTAGCCATCAACAATATTGTTTTGCTTTGTTACACACTTAGGGTGATAAGATCCTCGGAAAATCCGTTAAATAAGTTTTAAATTTGAGAAAATATTAATGTACAATGTATCTAGTACCAAATCCTGGACATTTTTTTTTTTTTGCCAAAGTCCTTATTAATTCTTTTTTTTGTCATGTCCCTTCTGCAGAATATCGATGACTTGAGAAGCAGACATCTTGAGTTGTGGCCAATATATTATGGTTCTTTTGTAGATAAATTTCTCAGAAGAATTATTACATGTTTGCAGATGATGGCTATGAAATATGGTTCAGTTCCGGTAGCTAGAAAAACTGGAGGTCTAAATGACAGGTGACTTATTGCTGCTTGACTATAGATATTGGACTACTTGGTTTTGATAATCTACATTGAGCATATCTGTGCTAATATTTTGTTTCTCAATTGTTTCCATCTTTTTTTTTTTGTGTGAAGTGTTTTTGACATTGACGACGGTAGTATTCCAGTTCAATTCAGAAATGGTTATACATTTTTTACAGCTGATGAACAGGTAAATATTTAGTGGTCCAATGCTGTTTTGAAATATCATTTACAGCGTATTCTCTATTTATTTATAAAACCCTATTATTTGCTTTCTATTAGATTAGACGTGATTTTTCACTAATCATTTCAAGACGGAACTTATGATTTCCCCGAGTAAGTTCTGTGGTAAAGTCAATCATCATCTGAAGCATAAGTTCTTAACATAAATATGTACCCAGTGAAACAAGCTAATGTCATTTTCCTGGCTGATCCTCAATCCTTCCATAGAAACATCACATTCTTAGTGTTTGAGCAGAACCAAAACATACAAACTAACCTGTAATTTTGAATCTTTCTTTTATACGAATTTGGCGAGGTGAGGCTGTGAAGAGCTTGTACAAAATCATTCCATTGTTCGTAAGTTGGCTTTGTTTACATGGTTAACTTGACAACATTAAGCTCCAAACTCTATATAAATATAGAGTACTTGACGATATCTCTTTGTTTTTATATATTATTCCATTATAGATTGTTTTATATATTATTCCATTATAGATTGCTCGTACCATTCCATGTCCTGTATATCTACTTCTTCATGGGAGGCACAGTTGAAAAAGTAGTATTACAAAGTAGATTTAAGTATTTTCTTCATGTAAATAGCCAAGGTACTGCTAACATGTTTGGTCATATTAGTATAGTATATAACTTGAAGAATCTTTTTATTCTAATTAAGTTCAACTTGGTTGCAGATATGAAAGATGGTTTCTATGAAAAAATGGAAACTGAACTACAACGGCAGCAAAACACATACTATGTCGGTGGAATTTCTGAATTTGACAGAGGAGTATCCTCGGATACGTCTCTGGGGTAGGAGTGACAGAGGGGATACGCCTCTGCAGACGGAGTAAAGTGCTGATACGCCAACTGAATAGGAGTAACTGGGCTTAGATGCGCATCTCGTGTAGGCGTGTCACAGGATACGCTTCCTGCACATGCGTATTCAACGTCTTCTTCATTGCAGAGCTCTGGCGATTTTGCGATTCATCGGCGATTTCAGTCGATATCTACATTCACCCCTCGCCCGTGGTTTTCCGGTCACTACATACACACAAATGAATCGCATGTGTCTCCTCTACAATCCTATACAAGTTTTATACCAGTTCATATGCCAGAAATTCAGATCTCGCGATTTCGGCGATCGAGTTTTCTCACCCTCCGTTCACATCCTCCCGTGTTTTTTCAGGCACGTTATACACATCAATCAATTCGTCGCTTCACTCTCTACACATCCATACCATTTTCGTTACGTTTTATTTGCCGGATTGGAAACGCCTAAATTTGATTAGGTCGCCGGCGGCGGTGGTTGGCGGCAGCTACAGTAAACGCCGGTTGCGCCTCTCCCGTGGGCGTGACCCGTGGGTTTTTTGGACGGTGTTTTGAAAAACGGGTATTTTGGGTAGTGGGCAGGGAAAAAGTGGGTATTTTGGGCATTATTTCAAATGGTTTCTAGTTCGGATCTCGCCGATAACGTATTGAAATTAAACATTTATAATATTATACATATGGTTGGTTTCATTTTTGAACCTTAGATGAATTGGGACTAATATTTCTATAGATTTTATTTAACCAATGATAATATTTATCTGTTGCCAGTACATATTATATTTAGTTTTACGATAGCATACAATATTTATTTATAAAATATAGAATATATTGTATTTATGCAACACACAATATTTTTTCGTAAGTTATATAATTTTTTAAAATTATTTTAAACATGACACAACTTTAATATTACTATTATAATATGTTTGAAATAAGATTATCCAAAAAAAAAATCATAATAAATAAAATACTATACCAAAATATTATATTTTGCAATATATTCTTTTTATAATAATTATAAGATTTTAAAATAGACTGAAACCTGACTCTATACTATACAATTATACTATATTATACTACAATAAGCAAATCAAAATTTTTTGGAAAAATATATAGCCAAAAATATAATTTTAAAATAACCCGTGCAAAAGCACGGGCAATAAGCTAGTTTAACATTAAAAATACGTATATTAGTCGAGAAAAACAAGTGATAATAATACTGCACTTGATATTGAAAACACTACCATAGCCCTCTCATCATTTCTTATTCTTAAGTCTTAACCATGTATGTGCCCACAATGTATCATTTTCGGATCCCATTCCACCTCCTACAGGTTGAATCCCTTGCGCAGCTGGCATCTCTGTACGATTCGAATCAGGTGCAGGGGTGGGTTGAACCCCTGGTACAGGCATTGTAATCAACTGTGCAGGCACCCCGGTATGGTTGGGATCATTGTAATCAACTGTGGGGGTGGATACTACTTGCTCATGGACAACAACATTACTAGCAGCCGAAACATGAGTACTCCCAAGATCGCTGTTGTCTTACCAATAGTGTTGAAACTGCCACCATCAGTGAAGTTCGGACTGACAGCTCCAGGGGGAGCAGCAGCAGCTGCAGCGCTTTGAGCATATGCTTTACATTTTCGGAATATTCGACTTTGGCACATGCTTAGTCGGATCTCCCCTGAGTCATGCATGTTCTGGAAATGTACACAACCGAATTTCATTTTGAAACGTGACAAGGCTCGCGGGAGAAGTATACATTTTCACTGAATTCTAAAAATAATTACACGTGCAACCACCACCTTTTAATGTTACAATTCAAAAAAAAAAAAGGTAAAAAAAAAGTTGGAGAAAAAGGGTAATGGAAAGTGAAACTAAACAATGGCAATCTATAAATCAAACTGCCTGTGCACTATAGTGTTTGTCATTTCTTCATTTGCTTGTTTAGATAGCTCCACCCTTTTCTTGCTTGTTTTGTGCAGCCTCCTTGGCCGCTTGTTTGCTTGCAGCATTGTATTCGTATGCTTCTTTCTTCTGCACTTCAGCCTCCTTTTTCTTTTCTTGCTTCCTCTCTGTTGCGAGATCCTTTTCCTCCGGACCATGGGCCGTTACTTTTTCAGCCTGTCCATCCAATAACACCCACAATTCAGCTCAAAATCCAGCATGTTTGTGTTCAAACTTATTTACTAAACACAAAATTTATTCGCAAATGCATGAATGCCTGTTAACTCGTAAAAAAACACTAGACACAAATTAAAGACACCTTTTCTTGAATGGTGGCCTTGGCCTTTTCCTTCCCGGACGCAGCGGCGGCAGCAACATTGGCAGCGGTTTCTTTAGCAGAAGCCGCGACATTCCTTGCGCTCTGCATTAAAAGATGCAAATTATATATGAAGATGAAACTATGTTAAGTTCGAAGATAAGAAAAGAGAAAGTGAAAGGTCCTCGACTCCTCTGTATGAAATGATGTGTATCTGTTAGAGTAGAGCACATGGAGCACATGTAACTGTCATGTAACACATGTAGCACTCATGTAACTGTCATGTAACACATGTAGCACTCATGTTTGTCTAGTTATCTTGTGTAAGATTAGTGCGATCGATCCTCTTTCAGCCTTCTATATAACTATGTAATGTCAAGCTATGTATTAATGATCTAATACAATGTAGTCTCTTGTAGTCTACTGTTCTTGTAACTCTATCATGGTATCAGAGCCTTTTCTCTAACGAGCTAAGATCCTCATGTTTCTTCCGCATTAATAATTTTCTGCATCTTTTTCAGTTTTCTGCAGAAATTTTCTGAATCTATTCTACATATAGAGGTCACTCTTTTTCCCCAAGTGGTTTTTAATGAGGACCTCCTACAAATCTTGCTCATCATTTTCCATTGTTTTGAGCAAATTAAGACTTTTCATCAACATTTTCTGCATTTTTTAGTCCCTGAAAATTTCTGCAAACCAGTTCCTATCACCATTAGTTTGACCAGGCTGTTCTTTAGCCTCTTTTGCACACTTTTCAATATGATTCAGAACACTACATATGCACCACCAACAACATCTTAATCATGTATCTGAACCACCAGCAGACCAGCAGTAGCCCCGGCAAAACAATTTTTTGTTTTTCAGTTTTAATACCTCCTTTTTTCTGCAGTTTCTTCGAGCAAGTCTATAGCTGTTAATCGGCAAGTAGATAGCTTCACGTCCGGCATGTCTATAGCTGTTTTTATGGCATGTAGATGGCTAGTGTGTTTGTGAAAGTTTCCTTCTCATCTCCTTCTAAGCTTTCTCCACGAAGACTCTTCAAGATGTGCTGTTTATTTTTCAAGGCGGATAGTGAAATCCAGCCGTTATCAAAGCCTCTTTGTAAGGCTGCTCCATAGAGAGCCGTTATGCCCATGTTGGCCGAGCTTATAATGCTCCGTTTGTTGCCCGGATTCATGTTGCTACTGCTGCTTGTTGCTCCTCCATTTGCTGCTGTTGAGCCTCTTGTTCGTTACCGTTTCTTCAAGTTGGTTGGTTGTCATTGTTGTTCAAGCCAAATGTTTTCGTTTCTCTCCCACATATGTCTTGAGGGGGGATGTTAGAGTAGAGCACATGGAGCACATGTAACTGTCATGTAACACATGTAGCACTCATGTAACTGTCATGTAACACATGTAGCACTCATGTTTGTCTAGTTATCTTGTGTAAGATTAGTGCGATCGATCCTCTTTCAGCCTTCTATATAACTATGTAATGTCAAGCTATGTATTAATGATCTAATACAATGTAGTCTCTTGTAGTCTACTGTTCTTGTAACTCTATCAGTATCAGATTATAGTATTAAAAATGGATGTAATGGTGCTTTGATCATAATTTTGGGTTACCCTGAAACGGCTACATTTCTGCTATCCTTGTCTTTACATTTCCAACCCCGCAAAACATGGTTAACCTCCGATCCTTTGTTCACAAATTTGGTCAACATGTAAAAAGAACTTCTAACAAGAAAGGCACCGTTCGCCCCCTATAAATAATTTATAAGTTACATATTCCGAAAAAGTTACATATTTATATATTTTTTTTAGGAAAAAAATATGCATATAAAATTTAACATTCGTTATCTTACAAAAATAAATTACTTATTTCAGAAAAAAATATAAATTTATGTACTTTTTTCCAGAATGAAATAAGATTTCTCAAACGGGATCAAAGTATGCTAGCCTGGAATGTTAGAGAAGAGAGGAGTGATATCTACAATACCACAACCCTATAACAAAAATTAAGAATAATTAAACAAATTTTAATTTTAAAGAGGCAATAAAAGTATGATAACATGGTTACATGGCCAGGCACACAAATCACATTACACATTACAAATACGTTTATTAGTTCACAAAACCACAAGTGATAATACTGCACTAAATCTTGAAAACACTACCATAGCCTTCCATCAATTCTAATTCGGAACCACATATGTGCCTGACTTGGTATCATTTTCGGATGCCATCTCTCCTCCGACAGGTACTTGAACCCCTTGTTTGGAATCAACAGCCGGGATGGGTTGAACCACTTGCGCAGGCATCCCAGTATGGTTCGGACTGGAATCCACAGCCGGAGTGGGTTGAATCACTTGTGCAGGCATCCCGGTGTGGTTCATATTGTAATCAGCATCTTGATGAACCTTACTAGCATCCGAGATAGGAGTGCTCCCAAGATCAGCGTTACTAGATAATATCGCTGCTGGCTTACTAATAGCATCGAAACCGCCACCATCAGTGAAGTTTGGAGTGACAGCTCCAGGAGGAGCAGCAGCTGCTGCTGCTGCGTTCTGAGCATATGCTTTACTGTTAGAGTAGAGCACATGAGTGCTACATGTGTTACATGACAGTTACATGTGCTCCATGTGCTCGGCGCTCGGCTAAATCTAATTTCTCGTCCTTTCGAAGTGTGGCTATGTCTTTTTCAACTTCATCTTTCGTTGACAATCTCTCCACCTGTAATGGATGTAGCAGATTAATGTTATTGCCAAAGTAAAGAATCGAATTACAAATACATGCAAAAATAAAATTGCTTATTGAAACGCATAGAAAAAAAGGCTCAAATGAAACCGTCTAACCAAACAAATAGCATGATCACGCAGACCTTTTCTTCGACAACGGCTTTAGTTTTGTCCAAGCCGGATTTGGCAGAGGCAGCGATGTTTGCTGCCGCTTCCAAAACCGAACCCACTGCACCCTTTCCACCCTGCATCATGTACGATTAAAATCCGATCTTACTACTTGTTTCGGTCTCTAGTATAATTATAAATAAATGTGTTAATAAAAAAAATAGTATTTTTCCAGTAATCGTAAGTTTGAGGGTTTGCAAGTTGTATATTTTTTGAAGTGGGGATGCTGTGGAGGGAGCCACGTGTGATGTTCAGGGGTACGTGGATAACTACTTCTCTGACACGTTGCTAAAAATAATACAAGAAATACTGGATAGTGAGAGGTCGAATAATTCAGAGGTCGGCAAGATTATTCTTACTTTTAGCTTTATTTTTAAATTTTTACAACAACTAGCATGTATAATAATTCATAGAATTTTCTTGTATTAGTCTACTTTACATATTTTGATCTATTTAAGATGTTATAGTTTCAAAATATTATTAGATTCAGAATCGCGAAAGTTATATTTTTAGTTATGTTTGGTCAGTGTAAGAAGAATAACCGATTGAAAGCTATAAGTAAGAGTTAATTAAATGCCAAGTATTACCACAATAATCTTGTTGTATTGAAATAAATGAGAAAATAACTAGCTTATTTATTTTTGGTGGAGGAATAATCAAATATTATATTATTTCTAATTTAATATTGCAAGAAATAATGTAATGTGAAAAAAAAATAAAAGTGATAGAGTCATATAGTTCAACTAATAAAATCTCAGCACATATTTACAATTTTGGATCTCAGCGCACATTTCCAATTTTGGATACTTTTCTCTGACCAATTTCGGAGAACAAAGAGAATAACAAATTTATTATAATAGTTGTGCATGTTCAAAATAAATATGTGATGTGTGCTTTTCTAATATCATGGTATTTGACCATCTCAGATGTATCCTTTCAATAGCAAATTGACCATAACAAAATCTTTTCTTCAAATACATTGTACTATATATCCATTCTCTGAAGTGAACTATCAAAACCCCAAGGTAATATCTCAAATTTCAAGATAATCCATACTTAGACATGTACAAATTCAACAAAATATACGAGTAACTAAATTAAAGTGTCATAACTCATAACGGGATTTTAAAATGGGATGTGTTAATGTATGCACCGAATGAATTATGTTGTAAAAGTTCATATGTACAATAAAATTCAATCTATGAAAATAGACATAACTACGATAATAAAGCATCCCGAATATCATTTTAATTTGAGGTAACACCAAAATGATAGCCGAAAAATAAAAAAAATACACATACCACATCCGTGATCATAAGACATTGTATATATCAGCAATTTTCGAGTTTATTAGTCTCACACCAGGTTGAAACTCGCATTGGAGTTTAAAATTCAAGTGAAACTGGTATATTACTCTCATATATAAGGTTGTAAAACTCATTTTGTATGAAGTTAATAACATTAGCATATTACGAAAATGCTGCAAAAATAAAGTGCGAGGGACAATAGATATCAAAACCATATTGACATTTTTTTACCAAATCCAAATCCCATATGTAAATTATTTCTTATTTTTAATATTTTAATCTATTTTGTTAATCAATCTATAAATTACCCAATAATATTAGGATTAACCGATATAGTGCAAATATACGTAAAATAAAATATTATACTGATATCGAGTATAAATATGTTTTACACCTTATTTATCATTTTTTTTATTCTGGCCATTCGACCAATATAGAAATAATTGTTAAAAGAGAGAAATATTATAATAAATTTTTATATATCTATTTTCACTTCCGCCCGTTTACCTACTTGAGATAACTTTTACTAATTTTCCGTCACCTACCTCCTCACTTCGATTTTTTTTTACCAATTTTCGGCCACCTCAGTACCTTTCATACATAAAATAAAATATTATAATGATACCGATATGTTATACACTTCATTCATCAATGTAACAATTTAATAATAAACATAATCTAGCCATTTGACTAATATATAGATATAATTGTTAAAAAAGAGAAATATTATAATAAAATTTTATAGATCTATTTTCACTTTCGCCCGTTTACCTACTTGACATAGATGTCTACTTATTTTTCGTCACCTACTTCCTCACTTTGATTTTTTTTGACCAATTTTCAACCACACAGTACCTTTCTTAATTTTGACTTCGACGTCATCATATTTGTCAATTTATATTTTCCCTCCCCGACTACCATTTTTTACTATTATATGTGAAAGTATTTTAATGATTTTATCCGTAATAAATCATAAAATTAACGTGAGCATAAATTTATGAGTATATGAATGGCATAGTTTTAATTATCAAAATTCAAATTATTAAAATTAGTAAAAATTACGTGGGCAATTTTATCCTGAATAAATTATAAAATAAATACTGCAATAGGTGAGTTATTTGAGCATGTAGTGAATGAGTTTAAAAAGTTACACAAAAAAGTGACTTGGTTTAGTGGTTGAACATGTGAACACAAAGTTACAAGTGTTGGAAGGTCATGGGTTCAATTCCTTCCAACTTCAAAATTTTTAACATTAATTTAAATCTAAGGACAAATTAGTAATTTATTGAATTGGCACAAAACCCATGTTGGTCTATAATAGATATAATGGATGTACGATGTACCAGGATAAAGGATTTTGATTATTTAAGTATGATTTTTCTAGTGTGTGTCTAAGTGTTTAATGAGTTGTTGAGTTTAGATTGATGGAAATTTCATTAATAATGATGAACCCCCTACATGCACAAAAATTTTCATCAATCAAAATTTTCCAACTCATCAAATACAGATTCTTAGCATCTGTCCTTACCCACTTACCCACATACTAGACAAACCCATTTGAGTATTATCGATATCACTTTGTGAAATTGTTACTTTGTGTGCCGACTGGCGAGTTCAGTATATGAGTTGGTTGGTTTGCCATGAATATATATTTTCTTGATTAAATTTATAACCTTTAATAATAAATAATTTTTTTAATATTATTTTATATCAAATTTGGTTCGTATTATATTTTAATTTCACTCTTGAAGTGTTATTTTTCCTACAATTCTATGTTATTTTTTAAAAAATAGAATGAAAATAGAAATTGAACTATTTGTATCTATAACCTTTATATTTTTTTTATCTATAACCTTTATTAATAAGCAAACTCCTTTTTTAATGGTATCATTTTGTACCAAATTTGTTTTGTAGTATATTTTGGTTTCACCCCTAAAATCCTATTGTAACACCCCAGTCCCACATCGAGAAGATTTGGGACTTTAGTTAAGTTTATAAGACAAAATACTACTACTAAGTGCACCAACAAATTATGATCTTTTTGGCGGTCTGTGATGGGCTTGTGGATTACCCAAGTTGTTGTATTTGGGTCAGTTTACTTTGACTTATTTCGGATTCGAAATTGGGACTCGACCCGATTTTCGAGAAAGACTCGGGATTTGACCCGGGTTGTCACATAAGGTATCAAAGCCGACTCTCAAAAGCTTGATTCGTCAAGTTGCCAGAGATAGGGACACGAAGGCTGGTGGCATTATCTCATAATGGAAAGAGGTCCGGAGGTGGGGACACGAAGCTAGCCGGTATTATCCCAAATTGGCCCTATGGAATATAAGTTCAGGCCTGACGAGGACGTGAGGAGTTTAAGTGGGGGAGTTTGTAACATCCCAGTCCCACATCGTAGAGATTTGGAACTTTAGTTAAGTTTATAAGACAAAGTACTACTACTAAGTGCACCAACAAATCATGATCTTTTGGGGGCCTATGGTGTGGCTTGTGGATTACCCAAGTTGTTGCATTTGGGCCAGTTTACTTTGACTTATTTTGGATTTGAAATTGGGACTCGACCCGATTTTCGAGAAAGACTCATTTGACCCGGGTTGTCACACCTATTTTCCCTAGAACTCTATGTTATTTTTTAAAAAAATAGAATGAAAATAGAAATTCAATTATAATTATAATTCTTTATTTGTAATTTTTTTAGTAAAATCCTATTTTCCCTAGAATACTATGTTTCTATTTAAAGAATTAAAAATAGAATTATTATGATAATTAAAAACAACGAAGAATTCATACCTTGATCGTATAACATTTTATAAAACATTTACGAATCTATAACCATTACTAATTAATATTTATTTAATGGTACTTTGTTAACAAATTTGGTTTCACCTTTATTTTGGTTTCACCCTAGATTCCCAAAGATTTGGTTCTAGCCCAAAGATTCTCATTTTTCCTAAGATTCTATATTATTTTTTAATAAAATAATAAATTTGTTAAATACTATTATAATTACAATTTTTTTATTATAGCTCTATTCAGTTCACAAATAACGTATTTATAATAATCATGCATATTTTTACGTACAGATAAGAATCATTCAATTTGTTTCTCGATTTTCTTAAATAAACTTATAAAATAACAAATTCTTTGTAAATAACGTAATTTTTTATAATAAAATAATGATCTGTTTAATTAAATTTTCTCGTGTCCGTACTTCGCACGGGTTATCATCTAATATCTTATTAATAAGTGAATTTCGGTTTTAATGATACTTTCTTCTAGATTCGTGTCTCCTAGATTTATTAGAGTTAATATGTAATTACAATTTTTTTTGTTATAAACTAGTGATTTGCGTATATAACATAGTTTTCTTTTATTTTTTTCATTTTTAAAGTATTTTTTTAATAAATAAAATAACATTTATAAAAATTAAATAAAAAATGATTAATTAATTTAAATAAATTATCCCAATTTGTGCTCCGTACGGGTTATCATTATCATCTAGTAACAATTATTTATATTTTGGTTGTTTTATTTTGAAACGATCTTGCAAACAACCAAGTCGAAAACAACGTACGATGAAGATCGAAATAACGACCTTTCGAAACAGTGTGGTGGAATGCATGGCCTTCTTTATATCTGCGATTGTAAATGGAGGTTTTTCTTGCGGAACTCGACAAACACAATTTTCATTTTTTTTGCAAATTTTGCTCTTGATCAATTGTAACAGGCATACGACCTCCTTGACCCATTGTTTTTACTTTGTTTCTGGGCTAGTACGCTCCTAAGTTATTCACACCATGCAGCACACCACTAAATACTTATCTTTAAGTGATTAATTATAAGGAAAATGCTAGGTTTCTCGAAACAGTTCCCAATTTTTTTTTCAAATATCGATATGTCATTTATATATTAGGTAACTTTCCGATAATAAGATGGGATCCGCGTGTATTCATATGCATCCACAAATTAAAGTCAACCATGTGTTATGCCATGTCATTCAAGAATTTTTTTGGAAAACAATTCGGGATACGTAGCACTATTCAAATTATAAACGTTTATCAATATATTTAATATCTATTTATATTTAAATACTTATGTTTATGAATAGTATTTTTCAAACTTAAAATCTTGAATGTTGAATTATAGAAAAGAAAATGACTAGTGGTAGCTTCTCATTTTTGTGGCAAACCTTTGAGGAATTTCTTAATTCTTATAACGCATGTGGCCAGGAATTTGACATAGTACAGGTGGGCCGGTCCATCCTACAAACCAAATGGCCCAAAGTATAATCACAATAATAGCACAAGCCCGAAAATGGTCCCCCTACAAAGAATCCACGGTTCACAATAAATAGGTTGAAATAGGCCAATCAATCCAGCTCGTACGTTGCTTGAATAAATCTTTTTTCAAAGCAAAAAGGTCCCGTACAAAGAATCCACGGTTCACAATAAATAGGTTGAAAAAAATCTTTTATCTTGCCTTAACTATTAAAAAGATTTCAAGGCCCACGTATGCCCCATTAGGCCATTACTAATATTATATGTGACTATTAATTAAGTCCCACATTTCGATTCTTACTCATATCGAAATTTATTAAAAATAAATATTTATTATAAAATAAATGAGTTCATTTATAAAAGAAAGTTAATAAAATGTTAGAAAATCCGAAACTTGTCTCAAAACGTGTCATATTATTTGGTACATATTTCGGGAAAATAATTTTGAATATTCTAATATTGCTCCTAAACGAAACTGGCTATTTTTTTCAAGGAACCACAGGCTCTCGGAATTTTTTGGATTTGGTCTGCTAGATTAATTAATGGAAAATACAAGGCTATCAAAATGGTCTTTAAAATATATTTTAAATGTTACGTGATTGATCTTGATTTGTTATAATAAAATTAAATGAAAATAGAATATTAGAGAAGTATTTCTTGCACGGTTACAATTTCAACAGAAATTTCTTCATGCAATAGTAAAAGCGGTAAGTCTTTCATAATCGATGATAATAGTATTTTTCTTTTTTCTGAAAAATTAGACTTTCATTTCTTATAAATAAATATTTATTCTTAATAAATCTCGAAATAAACTAGAATCCAATCTCTTGTAAAAGTAAATATGTATATTTGTTACCATGCATCCCACATCACAAGTAATACTTTACATATTAATCTAAATTCTTTTTGCACATTTATTGCACATATATTGCACCTACTATTTTCCTTTAACTTCAAAGTATTATAAAGATTTTAATGGTTACATTTGTGAAATCTTATTTCTCAGAAATAAGTTATT
The DNA here is from genome assembly GCA_036435485.1 of Saposhnikovia divaricata. NCBI lineage: Eukaryota > Viridiplantae > Streptophyta > Magnoliopsida > Apiales > Apiaceae > Saposhnikovia > Saposhnikovia divaricata. The sequence goes on along the minus strand of CM071601.1, from coordinate 205,936,438 downwards.
TATTTCGAAAAAATGTATATAAATATATATTTTTTTCTGAAATAAATAACTTATTTTTGCAAGATAACGAATGTTAAAATCTCCGTACACATTAATTTCTAAAAAAAAAATATGTAAATAAGGGAGCCAAATTTGGGGACGCAACTCAAATATATAGTAGAGTAAGAAACAATGACGTGTATCTTTCGTTTAATTAACTCAACTGCATAAAGGTGTACCATACGTAAAAATATAATTAGTTTTTTTTTTAGAACTATAATTAGTGTTACTTAATACGCAAAATACTGTGCATTCACGTGAATATAAAAATCTAGGATTTTTGTTAAAAATATCAAAAGAAGAAAATAAAAAATTAAATAAAAAAAAGGTCCGGACCAAATGATTACACATTTACATTCCAACAACTGCATAGTAAAATCTCAAGTCTCAATCTAAGTTGGTGGAGGTCCCACACATACACATGCCTATACGTAGGAGCAGTATATACATACACACAACACATCCAAAAGCCAAGCCAAGCAGCCTTCATCTTGCCTTCCTCCTCAGGTACTTGAAAGTTAAATCCATTTATGTATGTATGTATCTATGTATTGCTGATTCTTGGATGTGGTTGAGATATGTATGTATGTGTTCTTTAATTTCGATTTAAAGATTTCATCTTTTCATCCAAATGTATGCTGTTTAGATATCTTTTCTCTTCTGTCTTTTTAATCTCTTTGTTGTTTATGAACATGGGTATTTTTAGATTTCACTTTATTATATATAACTTCTCTTGATTGTTGATTCCTAAAGAGTTTATGCAAGCTTTAAACTTTATATCCTTCAAAAAAGGTTTCAACTTTAAGTTTGATTCCCAGTCTTGATAGACTGCAGGCTATATGGACCAATATTCATGTGTTTTAATTGGTAAAAATGAGATCTTTGGTTTTTTGGGATTGAGCTGTTAATTGCATAATGGTATTATCTGGATCTCAAATTTGCTTATCTTGTTCATGCATCACTAGAACTTATTTTTCTTGGTTCCTAATCCTTCATATATTGTTCTTGTATATTTTGGTAAATGTACACACATGCATTAAGTCCATGTTTTCTACCGTACTTCTATACCCTCATTTATGAACATATGTGTTTGTGTGTATCTTTTATCATTTATGGTTATGAGTGAGATCAAGTCAATCAGTTATTTTTTGTAATTTCTTTGTATGGATTCATGTGAGATCTATACCAAGTTTGTGGTCCTAGAAACAATTGTAGAAAATTGTTCACATCAAGAGCAACCCACGCATTTGGTCTTTTTGTTATGTTTATCTTTTTTTTAATGTTATTTAAGTGGCTGTTTGTTGTTTCTTTCTGCTTGTTAAGTACTGTAACATGTCACATGGGGAATCTTTTTTTTTTTATGCTATTCATTGGAGTACTTGGCATCTCTTCCACTCTAATGTTCTGACAATATCTTAAGGAATACTTCTACTTGTCCATCTGATTCTTTCTACTCCTATATTTCAGATTCCAGTTTCCCAGCTTCTTGATTTTCTGCTTGTTTTTTTATTCTTTTGCAAGTATATTAAATTTACTCTTCCCTATTTACTTATTCGATTATTCATTTCCGTCAAATTGATTATGCATGATCAAATACCAATCAGAAAATGAATCATTTCTCTCCAGGGTATAGTTTTTAGATGAAGTTTGAATTTGATGCTGGACATCTGAGAAAAACCCCAAGGAGCAATAAACAGAGTACTAGAGTAGTATAGGCTTTGAAGGCCAACATGACAGGATTGTAGGATAAGTTATTTATTTTAGTGCACCAATTATGAAACTTGCATCGCTCTTACTCATGCTACATAAGTGAAGTTAAGATTAGATTAAGGCCGGTAACAGATTTAGGATCTTGAGACATCAACCTTCGCCAGACTTATTTGTCTTGTATTAGACAAGTAAGAAATTCCTTAATAGACGAGGCAGAACTCAGAATATCTATTTTAAAAAATAATTGCATGTACCCAGATTAGTCGTTTTTAGAAAGTTATTCCACAACGATATAAACAAAAGAAACAAGGCCAGTAAGCGGCTATATGTCCAATCAATCGTAATTAACTAGTCAACTTTTCTTTGTCCTTATTAAGGATTTTGTATTTTCTTTTATCCACTTGTTTTGGGTTTGGTCGTTGCACAAAAGAGACCAATTTTAAAGTTTAATTTTCCAAATGTGTTATCTTTTTGAAGTTCTCTATGATAAATTATTATTTAGAATCACCGAGTGTATTTTATATTTTTCATACTCTTATTGTTTAAATAGTTGGCTTTTTTATTTTAAAATATTGGTTTTTGTGTGAGCACCTTGTTCAACCTCACACCTGTTTTTATTCATGAAGTGTATAAGAAAATTATCAAACTATTGAGTTTTCGTTTTCATTGAGATGACTCTGTCCTAACTTTTGTTTAAGCGTGCATGACCATTACACATTAGAAATAACTCAATCTGACTCGGATTCCCCTTTTTACTTGTTAGCTTGTCCAAATAGCTGAATCTTCTTTTTGAGATGCCATGGTATTTGAGCTGTTCTGCTCAGATAATAAGATTAACACCTCACTTAAGTCCTAATTGTGCTACTGTACTGGTTAAAATTGTTGTCAAGTCTAGGGAATGATATTTGGATAAATGGCGGATTGTTTTAATCAGTCATCATTTTATTTTCTAATACTAAGACTGCAGGACATTTTTGCAATATTTCTTACTCGAAGTACATCTGAAATCTTAATCATACAACATCATAATATAACTTAGTCATGTAAGTGGCTACATATAAAACAGTTGCCTCAGAGCACAGAAACTAGATTTTTTCTTTTATCAACTGTCATGTGTCTACTTCCATTAGGTTTCACAATTTGAGCAAATTGATTATGCTCACTAGTATGATATTTTCTGCAGGACATCTGAATATGGGTGCAGGTGGTCGGATGCCAGTTGATTCTGAGGATAAGAAATCACAAGAGAAAGTTCTCGAACGAGTTCCAGTCTCGAAACCTCCATTTACTGTTGGAGACATCAAAAAGGCCATACCGCCGCATTGTTTTCAGCGATCTGTTCTCCGTTCTTTCTCTTATGTTGTCTATGACCTGACTATTGCCTCCATCCTTTACTACGTTGCCACCAATTACATCCAACTCCTACCCCATCCTTTCTCTTATGTGGCTTGGGCAATCTATGGTTTCGTTCAAGGCTGTTTCTTAACTGGAATTTGGGTCATAGCCCATGAATGTGGCCATCACGCCTTCAGCAAATATCAGTGGCTTGATGACACTGTTGGCCTTATCCTCCACTCATCTCTCCTTGTCCCATACTTTTCCTGGAAGTACAGTCATCGTCGCCACCATTCTAATACTGGTTCCCTTGAGCGTGACGAGGTCTTTGTCCCTAAACACAAGTCTGAACTCAGATCTTTTGCCAAGTACCTTAACAACCCACCTGGCAGAGTCCTCACACTTTTAGTAACACTTACTCTAGGTTGGCCATTGTACCTCTTGTTTAATGTTTCAGGAAGACATTATGAAAGGTTTGCATGCCATTATGATCCTCAGAGCCCCATTTACTCGGATCGTGAACGTGCTCAAATCCTTGTTTCAGATGCAGGCGTTCTGGCTGTGACATACGGTTTATACCGCCTGGCTGCTGCAAAAGGTCTTGCTTGGGTACTGTGTGTTTATGGAGGTCCATTACTAGTCGTAAATGGGTTTCTTGTTCTCATAACGTTTTTGCAGCACACTCACCCTGCATTGCCACATTACAATTCATCCGAGTGGGACTGGTTAAGGGGTGCTTTGGCAACAGTTGATAGAGACTATGGAATTCTAAACAAGGTTTTGCATAACATAACCGATACTCATGTGGCCCACCATTTGTTCTCGACAATGCCACACTATCATGCAATGGAGGCCACAAAGGTGATCAGGCCAATACTAGGAGATTATTATAGGCTTGATGACACTCCGGTTTTGAAGGCTATGTGGAGGGAAGCAAAGGAATGTATGTACGTTGAGCCTGATGAGAGCGGCAAGAATAAAGGTGTCTTCTGGTACAACAACAAGCTTTAGCTTTAAGTTGACGTCGAAGTGAACACAAATAAGGGAAAGTTGAAAGTATCACTAGATCAATTTGTATTTTCCTTTATCATGGCATTTTAGCTTGTTTTGTTGCTTTGTATTGCGAACCTCCTAATTTAAGATAAATAACTTTGCTATGATGAATTATCACAAACTACATGAGTTGTGAAATCAGTTTTGGATCTAATTACGTGTTTTATGTTTTATCTTAAGGCTCAACACGTAGTCAGGGACATGCTTTGATCGCCTTACATGAGCTTCCCGAAACTAATGTCGGATCTTGAAACATATTTAGTACCTTCAAAAATGGTTTTGAATACCAGAAACATCACTTCAGTTCTGGTTTGAACGTTTTTCTTGAAAATTTCTGATAGTGTCTCAAAATGTTAGTACATGGATTACTTGGCTGAAATTTTTCTGTGCAACTTTGTTTTTTAATTGGCGAAAAAGATCACAAGGAACCTGTTAGTGTTATGTAAGTGTGTAAATGAGTATTGCAGGAAGAATAAAAGAAAAGAATAAACACAGCTTTGGTACTCGACTATATTGATTCCGCCATTTCTAATGTTTTCTTAAAAGAAATAAAGCTAGCCAACCCAACACATGACATGTCTTGCATCGATCATAAAATATAATTTGCTTTCTTGAAAAAATATAAAATCATTTTTAGATTAAACAAATACAATAACAATAATAAATGTTGCATCAGAAATGTATTTTCTTATTCCATTTTAATATTTGATGATTTGTCAATTGTTAGCAACCTTTGTAGCAATTTCTATTGGATATGCTCTTACATTATACTTATTACTTTAAATTATAAGTTACTTATTTTAATGTAAATCAAGCGGGCCATATAAGTTAAGGTAAAGTTATATCAACTGAGGTTTTTAAGGGGAGAAAAGATGCAAGTTTTAGTGAATAAGATTAAGGACAGAAAGCTTGCAAATGGATGACTAGCCTAGTGCCATGAATTATAAAAACTAAGGTCTCGTTTGGTTATCGGGTTTTATAGTTCCATTGTAACTTAAAGTTCCTTGAGAGTAGGGGATGTTTGGGATAACTTTTTTTCAGAATAAGTTAACTTATTTTAAGGCAAAATTAGAGATTCCTAACTTTCCAACTTATTTTCTAACTTATTTTTGCAACTTATTGAATCTCAAACATATATTAAATACTTGTATAAAAAAGTTTATCAAAATATAAAATTTTTATCCGAAAATAAGTCCATAAATCCTTAAAAAAAATTTTGCCAAACAGGCCCTAGGTTACGGGGCATTTAGTTCCTAGGAAAATAAAAAAAATAAATGTTTGGTTTATGAGTCTGTGATTACAAATTACATAGTTAATTATTTTGTTTAATAATGAAAGTAATTTATTTAGATAAATAAAGAAATTTATGAAAAGTAGCACTAAAATAAAAAAAGATAAATTTTTACACAACATTCAAAACGAAAAACAAATAATAGATTTTAAAATAGTAGAATGACTATTAAATAGAGTCAAAATACTAATTTATTATTACTTGTTTTAAATAAAATAGTAATACAAATGAAATTTCTTAATGCACTTGAAATAAGATTAAATATATTATAAAATATAAATAATTTTAATTTAATAACATTTTTTTCAAGTTTTTTTAATTTAATAACTAGTTACATGTACATTTAACAGTTTAATAAATAAATAATTTACACATATAAAATTTTAAATAATTTTATGATCTATTTTTGTAATATAAACATATAACAAATGCAATATATATTTTGACACAAAAAATTTATATTATAAATTATACTGTAAATATAATATTTTTTTACTTTAGATTTTAAAGTATATTTTATAGGTAAGGATATAATAAATTTATTATATATATATATATATATAATATTATATAGTTTTTAATGAAGGATAATTGATAAACAGCTATGTAACTTAAAGTGACCACCCATGACCTAGGTAAGTCGGTCCCGTGTTTTGCTGTAACACAAGTACCACGCAACTCTCAATTCCTCCATCTTTATACAACCAAACAATGTAATTGTGCAAGTTCCAAGGAAGTCAGTGTGTTGGGTTACATGGAACCAAACGAGACCTAAGTGCAAGTCTAACAATATCCTAAATATTGTCCTAAATCAATATTTAAGACATTTGATCACTTTTTGTGCTCCAACAATGTCCTAGTGGTGCCTTAAAACACTAAGACATCCACCTCAGAGCAAGTTCAACAACCTCCTTGTGTTTTCCTTATAAATATTATAAAATATTAGGTTATTAATGATTTATGATATTATAAGGTATGACAACTCCAACAAGCTTCCTTATAGTTGATCCTTATAATTATTAAATAATAAATAAAAGGAATGAAGCAAGAACAAAAAAGAGGGACAATTGGAAAGAGGAGGGAAAATAAAATTTTATTAATAAAAGTGAAATAAGGAGTCCTTAAAGATAAGGGATGACATGATGCTCTTAACTTTTTAAGGAAAAGTTAAGAGGCTGTTGGAGCACAATTTTAGACCTATTTCCTTATAATTTAAGTTAGGAGGTCATACAAGGGATCTGTTGGACTTGCTCTCATGCCCTTTTTTTAAGGCATCTATATACTTGTCCTAAATCATTTTTAACAATCAAAATTTAACTTTCCTCATTTTCTACACTTCTCTCTCCTCTCTTTTTTCCCTTCCCTCCAATTCTAATTCAAATATATTATCATTTTAATTTATAAGGCACAAGTATAAGGCATGTTGTTGGAATTGATTCACAAAATTCATGACTTAAATCACTAGGACACTATATTTTATTATATTTATAGGGCACTAACTAGGACATTGTTGGACTTGCTCTAATAACAAAAGACCAACTGTTGTCCTTGAAAGTGCTTATCTGAATATTGTCATTTGCCAATTTCCATCAACATCAAATATCAATATTGTTACGAATATAGAAGATAAAGCTACCACTACTTGTACAAAACCAGATGCCTCAGACTCAAATATAGAATTGGAGGGAAAAACGGTTACAACAGTTAGCAATATCAGCTAGTCTATATATAGTGTGTAGTAGGTTCTAGAAGATATGTGTACTAGTCTATAAAAGCAAGTCTACATCTGTAACACACCAATTTTTACTAAATATTATTCTTCTTCATTTTTCATTTTTGTTCATCAAAGTTGTGATGTTAATTGCTAGTTGTGACTTGTGACATGGTATCAGAGCTACGTCTCTAGATTGATCTCATAATGAGATCATATGCATTCACTGTAACTGCATCGTCATCATCAACAACTCAAAGTTCATCAATGGCGGCCACACCTGTTTTTGACATCAATCATCCATATTATCTCAATCATTCTGATCATCCTGGACTCTCGCTTGTTAGTGAAACTCTCACAGATCAAAACTATCATCACTGGAGTTGATCTGTATCAATTGCTCTGTCTGCAAAACTTAAGCTCGGCTTAGTTGATGGATCTCAAATCAAACCAGATGCAACTTCTCCTCAATTAGCTCTCTGGATGATAAGCAACGATTTGGTAATTTCTTGGATTCTCAACTCTGTTTCACCTCAAATTTTTAAGAGTATAGTATATATGTCTACTGCGAAACAAATTTGGGATGATCTTCATCATCGGTATGCTCAAAACAATGTTCCTCGCTTGTTCAACTTATGAAAGGAATTAGCATCTTTAACTCAAGGTAGTAAATCAATCACAGCTTATTTCACTCAGTTTCGAGGTCTAATGGATGAATTAGACAATCTAGCTCCCATACCTAGATGTACTTGTGCTTCTCCTACTTGTACGTGTCAACATACTCAAAAATTGATAGCATATGAGCAACTTATGAAATTGAGTCAATTCCTTATGGGACTCAATGAGCAATTCACCTCTATCAGAGGTCAAATACTGTTAATGAATCTATTACCTGATATCAGTCATGCTTATGCCATGTTGCTTCAAGAGGAGAACCAGAGAGTAAGTTCTAATCGTGTTTCTGTAGTTACTGAAAATGCTGCTATGAATGTGAGGATTGGTCAGGGTAATTTCAATGGTAAAAATAGATTCTCTGAAACAAAGAGAGATGATAAAAAAGTCCAGGATTTGTCTATTGTATTGACAATCTATTTGATATGCAATGTCAACAATTAATCAATATGCTTCAAGCAAAGATGCATTCTTCTGCAGCAAATTATGCCTCTTGGATGGATTATTAATAGCACTAATAACTGTGCAGGTATAAATTTCTATGCTACAAACTCAGTTATTTTTGCCAATCACACTAAATGTCAAACACCACAACACACTTGGATTATTTAGTCATGAGCTACACATCATATTACACCTTACTTACATCTTCTTAATCAATATACAACTGTAAATTGAGATATACATCTTCCAAATGGTGACATTTCTGTTGTGAGTCATGTTGGTACTATTTAGTTGTCATCATTTCTGACTCTTCATGATGTGTTGGTAGTTCCAAATTTCCAGTGTAATCTGTTATCTGTTCCTCAACCGACAAAAACTTTGTCTTGCAAAATCTTGTTTATATCCTCTAAATGCAAGTTGCAGGTCCCTGCATTACAGATGGAGAAAGAGATTGGTGAGTTGGAAGAAGGTTTATACAAGCTTCACAGTTACAAACTGGCAACTACTCAGGTGTATCATACAAATGCTTGTTCTACTCCTGTTAATAAATGGCAATGTAGACTTGGTCATCCTTCCAAAGCTGTCTTAGATCATATACACAGTATTCCCAAATGTGAAATCCAGTCTTTCTCTCATTGTGAAGTATGTCATCTTTCAAAGTAAGTTAGACCTAGTTTTCCTATTAGTAGCTCTGTAACTACTAGTATATTTGAACTGGTTCACTATGATGTTTGGGGACCATATAAACATGTGACTCATGGAAGATGTAATCATTTCTTGACTTTAATGGATGACTAATCAAAATGTACATGGGTGTTTCTATTTGCAGAAAAATTTCAAGAATCTACTTTAATAAAAAATTTCATTGTCTATGTTCAAAACCAGTTACACAAAATTGTTAAGTCTTTGAGAACACACAATGGTACAAAATTTGTCAATCATGATTTATCCACACACTTGCTATCTTTGGGTATTATCCATCAAACTAGCTGCTCTCACACTCCCCATTCTATACCCATCAAACTAGCTGCTCTCACACTCCCCAACAGAATGGGGAGGTGGAGAGAAAACACCAACATCTTTTAAATGTAGCCAGATCTCTTAGAATTCAAGCACATTTGCCAATTTCTTTACGGGGAGATTGTATTCTAACAACAACTCATCTTATTCATATTCTACCTTCTTCAGTTCTGAATTACAAATCTCCTTATGAAATTCTTTTTAACAAGCCACCTGATTATACAAATCTAAAAACCTTTGGATGTCTTTGTTACATATCAGATTTGTACACTCCTAAAGATAAATTCTCTGCTAAAACTCTTAAATGTGTCTTTATTGGTTATCCTTTTCATAAAAAAGGATACAGAGTATTAGATTTGTCAACAAAAAAATGCTATATTTCTAGAGATGTCAAGTTTTATAGAGGAATGTTATCCTTTTCTGCAGAATAAATCCCAGTCAATAATTGTTCCTTCTCCTACATCATACATATTTCCTGATTCTCCATTAGTTAGTGATATTGATTATTTTCCTCATTCTCCAAGTGATTCTGACACTTCTCACTCTATCTCTGAGAATGCTAACTCATCTGTTGATAACAGTACACATGAACCTTCTACTTCTACTGATATTCATATAGCTTTATCTAAACCTTCCAGACCTAAGATTGTTCCAACTAAGTACAAAGATTACATTGGGCTTCCAACTACCGCTATCGCCAATCTCTCTTTTTCTCAGAATGCAGGTGCTGTAACAGGTAACTCTTCCTCTTGTATCTATCCAATTCAAAATTATATGTCTTACCATGCTTTCACTCCTACACATGTCAATTATATGTGTGCCACTACTGATGTTCCCATTTCTTATACATACAAATAAGCCTCTACAGACTATAAGTGGCTTACTGCCATGAAGTTGGAATTAGATGCCTTAGAAAGTAACAATCCTTGAAAATTGGTTCCAAATCCTTGTGATCAACACATTGTTGATTGCAAATGGATATTCATGGTCAAATATAATTTTGATGGTTTAATTGAGAGATACAAGGCTCGTTTAGTTGCTAAAGGTTTTACTCAAACATATGGTTTAGATTATTTTGAGACCTTTACTCCAGTAGCAAAGATGACTACAGTCCGTTTGTTGATTGCCATAGCAGCTGCTCAAGGGTGGTTTATTTCTCAACTTGATATTACTAATGCATTTCTGCATGGTGATCTTAATGAAACAATTTACATGAAAGTTCCACCTGGATATTTTCAACTATCTTCCATTCCTGCTATTAATGGTATTACAGATTCATTTATTTGGGTCTGCAAACTTGTCAAGTCCATATATGGCCTCAAACAAGCTCCCAGGTGCTGGTTCACAAAATTCTCTAAAGCTTTGAAGTCAGCTGGCTACACTCAATCTCACTCTGATAATAGTTTGTTTACAAAACATACTTCTTTAGAATTTGTGGCAGTATTGGTCTATGTAGATCATATTCTAGTTACTGGTAGTAGTAAAACTGTTATTCAGAATAGTATTGCTTTCATGAGTTCAAAATTCAAGGTTAAAGATTTGGGAGATTTAAAGTTTTTCTTGGGAGTGGAAGTGGCTCGATCTTCAACTGGTATTTACCTTCATCAAAGGAAATACACTTTGGATATATTAGCAGATACTGGTTTACTTGGTGCTAAGCCATCCAAGATTCCTATGGAACAAAATCATTCTTTACAAAAGAATGATAGTGCATTCTTATATGAGTCTGATTGCTCTTTGTATAGAAGAATTATTGGCAGATTGTTATATCTCACTGTCACCAGGCCTAATTTATCTTACTCGGTATAGGTTCTTTCTCAGTTCTTAGCTCAGCCTAGAATTGACCATCTTACTGCTGCCTATAAAGTCATTAGATATATCAAAGGAGGATTACTTATGGCTGCTGATTCTAAACTTGTGATAACAACATTTTGTGACTCCGATTTGGGGGGGGGGTGTCAACAAACCAGACACTCTTTGACTGGATACTGTGTTATATTTAGAGATTCTCTGATCTCATGGAAGTGTATAAAGCAACATACTGTCTCTGGATCCTCCGCTGAGGCAGAGTACAGGTGCATGGCTGATACATGTTGTGAATTGGTTTGGCTTCTGAGTTTGTTTCATACTTTTGGCTACTATAACATTACTCCTGTGACTCTTCACTGTGACAGTAAATCTACACTTTATATTGCTTCTAATTCAGTCTTTCATGAACGTACTAAACATATAGAACATGATTGTCATATTGTTCGAGAAAAGATACAACTGGGAATCATCACTACTGCTCACATTTCTTCTTTAGCTCAACCTGCAGACATTTTCACTAAGGCTTTTTCTTCTACTCAGTTACTTTATTTACTGTCCAAGTTGAGTGTTTGCAATCTGTTCTAACTCTTCAACTGAGGAAGGATGTTACGAATATAGAAGATAAAGCTACCACTACTTGTACAAAACCAGAAATTGGAGGGAAAACGGTCTATAGTGTATAGTAGGTTCTAGAAAATATGTGAAAGCAAGTCTACATCGGTAACAAACCAATTTTTACTAAATAATTTTTTTTGCTAATTAATTTTTACTAAATATTATTCTTCTTCATTTCTCACAATCTGGGTGAAATGCGTACATAATTAAAGTTAATAATATTGTACTAGTAATTACTAGTAGCCGAAAATGGAGAATTTGTGATTTGATTGTTCTAACCACATCAATTGCATCTCATAAAACTAGTAGTAGTATAACTAAGAACAATTCTCCACATCAGTTTAATTCCCGATCTTAAGAAGAACAAGACCATCAATATCACCTATATATCACTAGGCCATCTACCTAAAATGTACTGTATATATCAAGATTGAAATACGCTCTTCACATTTTCACGGGTTAAGGGTTTAAATCCGCTCAACACGTACTATTAAATTTTAATTACTTATTCCGAATACTCACAGACAGATAACATAACGTTTGACCAAGAAATGATTGCATTATATAACACATGCTCTAATCTACAAATCGTATATGTTAATTGGTCCGATTTGAAATGATTTTTTTCAATTCAGGTTAAGTGTCTACAATTATGATTCTTTTTTCTTTAAAGATAACACGGATCGAGTAAAAACATTGAATTTTCAGTACGAACAACTCAGTTATGGGTGCTAGCTATTTCTTGTTTAGTTGCACCGATTTTCTTGTTGTTTAGGTACATCGAATTCTAATTTGTTCTATGCAATTGACCTTATCGTTAAAGAAGACTCACCACCCTGTTGTTGAATTCCACCGGGAGAAACTCAAGCGGCTCACATCCTAGCGTGTGGATTCAATAGTTGGCAGTACGAAAGTCCGCAAGAAAGACAAAAATATGCAATGTGCATAGGTACATAAAATTATCGTGTGCGACATGCCGAGAAGTACTTCATGGTAATGCAATCCTATAATTTTGTTGCTAACCTGGTACTTGTATACATGATCGACTTCTTTTCACCATAAACCCAACTTGCCAACTTGTTTTTTCTATTATATCAACTTCTTTTGACCTTGAACCTTGTATTGTTTTGTTTAGAAAACAAAGTTACTTTGTTACTTTTACATACTCAAATACTTTACTGGTTAAATTATTCCATCACAATATTTCTGATAATCCTCCTCCTAAAGCCAGTCCAAAGAGTGGAGCCTTGCCGCAACACTCCTTCCTAAAACTCTTACAGCAACCCCCAACATGCCTTGCTTCAAAACTTGGATAATTAACATTGCTCGGTGATGTACATCCAACTTTGTCTGTTAAATGATGGCCGCAACAACTTTTCACTATGGTCTTCAGTTCGTCCTCTGTGACAGTCTTTTGCATGGTGCTTAAGATCATGTCGGTCGGCACCTGGAGAACTGAAAGATCGACGACGCCCATTATCTAAACGTTGATGACTTGTGTGTTTCATTGTGCTACAAGGTTTCGGCTCATGCTCAGAATGGCTTGTTGAGCAACATCCATGTCCTCTGCCAACTGAATCAATACATTTTTCTTCTTCGTGTGAATGTACAATGTCACAGATACCACTGTTCATGTGTGTTGTTGCCTCTTCAAGCTTGTCACCCTGTTCACAACAACCATGATTGACGTGCTTTACCTGTTTTACTTTTTCAAGCTTGTCATCACCATATCCACAGCACAGCAGAAACTGAACTGACGGTTCAGTTTCTCCATATCCATATCCATATCACCATATCCATATCACCATATCCATGGATAGTGATAATGTGGATGTGGAGACTCTCCGAAGCCTTTTGGAACGATACGGCCTTTCTTAATTAGCCCTTAGATTTGTCTCCTAAAGAAGAGAACTCTCTATCCAGTGTTTATTTCAGAGGAAATAGAATCTACTATCGTACTAGCTATCTTCCTTCTCTATGTACTACGCGGATATGCGCTGTAAACTGAAGTCTCCCCCTGGTTTTGTTGGATTTATAATGGACAAACTGATAGGACTGGCTTCATTAAAATAAAAACAATTTCATATATTCAAAAAATTTACACATACTATGTCATGACTTTTGACTACAAATGCGAAAACAATGCATTTATAAATTCTTTATAAATCGACGTAGGTCCGTAGCTTATATTCGGTTGTACCCCGAGTCCCGAACCCAGGACCCAGCACATAATGTATGTACCACAAGTCACAACGAAACAACACACAAGCCATAATGTCAATACCACCCTATTGCAGAAAACGACTAAACATTTCAACAGGTTGTATCTTAGCAAGTATTGCTAAGCTGTCACTCATGCATTGCCGAGGACGTCTTCTTGTCGATCCCACGAGAAACTGAACTGACAGCCTTAGAGTGACTCTGCGCAGAACATTTTTTGGAAGAACATCTTTTGTGTACATGTTTCTTCATAGATTTAGTACCAGAGCAACAATTCTTCATAGATTTAGTACCAGAGCAGCCCAAATAGCAGTCTTTGGGATAATTGACAGAAATATATTTTCAAGGATTTTTAGTTTCGTTTTCCTTGCAAGTCGAACAGCTTGCGGTATCTTCCTAATATCATTTGACATGAGAATTATGTTCCCGGTTTCCATTGCTAGTGTTGAACCAGAAATTCCCATGGAAATACCAATATCAGCAGTGGCTAATGCTGCAGCATCATTCAGGCCATCGCCAATCATTGCAGTGGCCGATTCATGCTGGAAATCCTTGATGATTCTTGCCTTGTCTTCAGGTAGAAGTTCCGCATGGACAAGTTCCAGAGCACCACCGATCTGAAAATGAGTACAATGGTATCCTTTATTAGTACAGTTAAACTAAAGATGGGAAAACACTATATGCTACACACTAGGAAGCTAACATGTAAGATTTACTTTGCAGATTGCAATAAAGTAATTTATGTAAGCTGATGACTTGACAATTTTCAAAAGGTGCTGTATTAGGTTAGGATAACCTGATCTTGTTCAAATGTCTAACCAGGATTATGACTAAACAAGAATAAAGGGTGCTAAAGAAGAGTTGAAATAAAAAATATGAACTCTATGAAGTCGAAGACGTTATATACAATATGAAGCTTTCTTACATGTTGCACATCCTGCTCGAATAGCAATTCTTTTGTTTCCAACATATATGTCTTTCCCATCAATCTTTCCACAAATTCCTTCACCTGGAAAGTTATGGAAGTCCTCAATGTCATCTGGCTTGGGCTCAACAGAATAAGACTTTGCATATTCAACTAGTGCTTCTGCCATTGGATGACTTGACTTGGCAAATAGTTGTGCAGATATGACAATAGAGAATTGTTCTCTATTGTTATAGGTTGTGATTTACAAACTTCTCTTCTGCGGTTGAGAATACCCTTGGGTATCCACCTAGGGTGTGTATTTTCTAATCCACAAAAATCTATCATTTTACCTGTTTTTATTGTTTGTCCTGCATCAAAAGTGGCATCAGAGCTTAGGTTTCAATATCAAATTCTTATTTGGTGTGAGATCTAGGGACTGTTCATCTGCACTATTCACAGCATTGTTCATCACTATTCACAGCCACTGTTCGACAAAAATTCAGTCACAATTTATCCAAAAAAAAAACTCATGGCCAGAATTATAAAGCTTCTTGATGATTTGACGGTAACCGCCGCTAGTATTAATGAGGATCTTAAGAGTATTCTTGTTATGGTTGATGACTTAGTAGTAAGATGCGGTGGAGAAAGAGTGTCAAGGGAACCTCTTAAACACCACGAGGATATTAAATTACATAGTAAACGTGTGATGGTTGAAGAAAATCAAATTGTTAAACCTCTACAGTTCACTGTTTTGACAATAGAAAAGAAGAGGCAGAAAAGGCTTCCATTCAGTGTTTTAACATTGAAAAGGAAGAGGCAGGAAAAGTGTCTAAAGTTGAAGAAGTTGCGAAGGAGAACAAACTTCTAATGGCGGAACATATTGACTTTTTAGCCGTTGACAACATATTGACAACCACTATTGCATCAAAATATGTCGTTCTTTCTTACAAATATTAACCGGTTAAAACAAGTTTCTTGAGAAAAGGGATGATTGAAAGTTGAAAGACTCTTTAATTACTTATGTCTTAAAATTATATTAACGACAACATAATAATCGCTCATCTAACATCAGGAAGGCTCAGTAAACCTAAAAACTGAAATGGACCTCTGACATCCAGCCAGCTGAGGTAGATTATTAAGCTCTGCAGCCTCTGCTACTTGTAGACAGAACATTAAACCCACAAATGCGTAATACATGCATATATGCAACAAGCCATCTGGTGTGAAAAATTGAATTGAGCTAATTTGGTTTAAATGACGTACCCTAACTTCCTGGTAAAGTTTTTTCCCAGGCATATAGTTTATCTACAGTTGACTGGTGACTACCAGAGAACGTACAAGACTCCTCAGAGAAGTCGCTACTATCATAGGCTTCATCTTTTGAGCTTGATTGCAAATCTTGATGAAGATGAGCGTGAAGAAGCTGAACGCAACAAAGCTACAGGATTTAACATTTTCATGGCTGCAAAAATAGATACATGGCAACTGGTATCATAAGCATTTGTAAAATAAACATTACACTTTTTAATGATTAGTCTATGCTACGAGGAACGATCATTATATCGAAGATGAAAGCGCATTTTTGTCCATTTGATTAATTGACTCATAAACTTTAAAATGATTAATTGTGATAGTTGTTGAGCTAGCATAAATCAAGTGAACCATTGAGGTAATTGACTTGTGTGTTCACTTGATGTTGATGAGTACAGAGTAATATCTTAAAAACACTGGAATTGTTGACTGTAAGATGGATTCGTTAGGTGAAGAGATATATAAAAACTCTAAGAATGTTCCCTGACCTGCAGAGTTCATTTGATGTTGATGTATACTGAACTTTGCTGGCTTCTAACATAGCTGAGACCTCAATAGCAGAATTGCAAATGATCTTGAACTGAGCTTCTAGATCTTTAACAACTTCTGTCATGCTAGTTGGCCGTCGGTTTACGTAAACAGTAAAGCCTGGGATTTCCTCATTAGCATCCCTATTATCACCAACTGCCGTTTCTTGGTAGCTAACTTGCCCAGCATTCTGCGACTTTGATACTTCTAGCTTTTGACTTCCTTGAGACTTTTTCACTTCAAGCTTGGCTTCGACAGGTCCTGTTACTTCATGTTCAGACTCAGTTCCACTGTCTGTTACGTAATCATCATCGTCATCGCTGTCATCATCTTCAACAAGAACTTCTTCTCTGGCACTGTTAACCACAACTTTTGCTTGCTCATTCTTCACATTAACTGTAGGTTCAAGGTCTTCTCGTTAGAAAATAAAGGGCGTTGTGTGATGTCTTTCCTCTTTTGTAAGGATGGTGACCTGTCTTCGGCCGATACAGAACACTGGGTCGTGTTCTCGTTACCATCCAGGTCCTAACATATCTACAACATCATTATATTGATAACATAACTACAGAGAACCATCATTATTATACGCTAGGTTATTGACCAACCATTTTCGGTGCAAGGAGACGGTGGTCCAAGAGGAAGTCGCTTCCGACCTAGCAACACAGAAAAAGTAAAAGTTAATGCAAATGCAGTAGCACACGGTGAAGAAGATTAGAGGTGATGTACCTATTGTATCCATTAAATAATTAATAAAACTACAGATAAATCTTAACCTTAAAACGACATAAATTATAACTTACCCTGCAAATTGTTTATACCATAATATTTCAGAATTTATTGCTTTGTAATTTGCCCTAATTATTTGTCATTAATTATCTTCTATTCTAATATGATAGTGGTATATTAGAAAAAGCATATTATGAACTTAACTTGTCGATAAGCTATCAAATTACTTGGTTTAGAAAAGCTATAACTTGACTGATCTTGCTCTGACCATTGTTTAAACTGCAGGCAAGGTTAACAAACATTTTTATTATCATATGAGATGCAAATAAACCAACTTTAGTTGGAAGCTGCCATTGTATTAGCAGTGAAAAGATTAAAACCCCTTTAGCTGCCCATTCTGCTCCATGATTTGTCACCATCTTTTCAGACTTTAATTATAAAGTGGCAGAAATGTACTGTTCTTTGTTGCTATTAATATTACAAACCCTGTAATGCTGGCAAGCTTTGCAGGCATTAGTCATTACAGGCGTATGACAAAGTATTGCTCGCTCCTAACAATCTGTGATCCAAAGCCTGAGTGCATAGAATGATATTGGCAATTATATCATGATCAAGAGTAAGGGAATTGAAAGGTTAATTTGTATTTATTTTATTTTGTTATTTGGGATCAACTAAATAGAAAATTATTATGAAGTTAAGTAATATTAGATGGAAGTAGATTGTCATGAATATATTCGGTTATGGTAGTAGAGTAATTATAAGAGTAACTAACTCTTTCTGTACTGCATGAACAACACTTAAATAAGCCATTGAAGTGTGTAAACTACATGTTAGCAAATATGCAATTGTAGTTGATGTAGTCTACCAAGCAACGTAACTTCCTTGAGACTGAGACATCTGTGTCCAACATATACGATCACAGACAGCCAGAAGCACTTCAATTTTTTTCTTTTCATTATTACTAACTTTACTTGATTTGATTATCTAATGTTCCCATTGTTTTGCCATGGTTCATCTTTTTATCAAGCTCTATTAGTGAATGAATATATTCACAACACTAACTATTAATAATTATTATTAATAATTACTATGTCAGGTTTTATACCCTGTATCACATGTTAATACAAATTACAAAGATATTAATGTATTAAATCAAATGTGAGGTTAAGAAACATAAGGTCTTACTCACTAAATGAACTAGACAAAGTAGCCGCGTTTCGCACGATTAATAAATTTTTATTTTTAAATTAAAAAATAGATAAATCAATATCTCTTATATTAAGAAAATTTGATAAGTATATTAAAAAATTTCTTAAAAAGATGATTTAAAACAATTTACATGAATTATTAGTTAGAAAATATTCTTATTATAGATTTAAATTTTTATAATCGTCATAGAAATATCATAAACATGAAAAATAGTAATCACAATACGAACATATCTTTACGATAAAGAATTATAGATATTGAATATGACTAAATAATGATTTTTAAAGCCGACACCCCTCTCATAACATACATGTTCACTAATAATGTAAGAATTTATTTAATTGGAATATCAATTTATTTCGAACAACATAATGAAATAACGTGATAATTTTTTAATCGATTTATCGAACGATAAAATAGTTGGATTTATTCAATTTAATCGGTTTGATCACAGCCCATGTGTAATTTAATCATGTGCAAAAGTAAAAATTTGTCAGTATTATTTATATACAAATTATAGATGCTAACCGAAAGATTTATATACTTCCACAAAGTTAGGTTCTATGGATACCGGAGTTTCATCGGAAACCTTGGAGAGCATATATGTTCTGCGAGTAAAACAATGCAAACTATATTATTTTATGAAACATGTTCTATGAATATTGGTATTTCACTGAAAATCTTGCATGTTTTGTCAGCAAAATGAATTGTTCTGCAAAATACGTTCTATTTGCAGAAGTTGCTTGCGGAACATATATGATTTTAATGATTTTCAACAAAATAGTGATTTTCATGTTTTGGAAGATAATATTTTTGCATTGTTCAGAATGCAAAACATATACGGTCTCAAGATCTCCAATGAAATGATGGTCTCCATATAACTTTTATCTACTTCCATAACTTATAACGATTTCTATAATCATTGATAAAAAAGATTGATGAAAAAGTTAAGTTCATCAATTTTAGAATGATCTGAAAAGAAATTACGGTGATCTTGAATATAAATTGGAAAATGATAAAATGTAAACAATTTTAAATAGTCATTTTATCAAAAATTAAATTAATTATATATAAGTAATATTTTTATATTACATAATAATTATAATGCGCAAATAAAGTTTGTTAATCTTTCAAACATATATAATAAATAAATTTTATATATTGTTTCTTAACAAAAAAAAAGTAAATTGATTATATATTTAATAGGTGTAATTAATGATAGATTACGATGTCATTTAGATGTTATTTAATGCTGTTACTTAATGCAAGATAATAATTTTAATAAAAAATCAAAAAACAAAAATTTAAGAAAAATATCATGAACGCTTCTAGTGCATTTCCGATCTCGAGGTATTATAATATACTAGCTTAAAATCCGTGCGATGCACGAATTTCTTTTAGTATTATATAATTTTTTTTATTAATTTGAATTAATTTTTTTAAAATATAAATTTTGGTGGCTTAAATTTTTCAATAAGATGATTTGATAGTAATTATATAAATGTTATCCATGATAATTCTAGAAAAGAAGGAATTTTAGTTAGAAAATATTGAAAAGATGATAAATTTTAGTTGAAAAAGGTAATCGGTTAATTATAAGTAATTATAAAATTATTTTTAAATTTTAATAAATATAATGCCCGTGATTTAATTGGAAAAAGAGAGATTTTAGTTAGAGAAAATTAAAAAGGAAACATTCTTTAGGTGAAAAGGTAATAGATTAGTTTATAGTAATTATAATTTAATAACGTTATTTTAATAAATAATATTGCTCGTAATGTTTTTAGAAAAGGAGAAATTAATGTTGCCCGTGATATTTTTAGAAACATAGGGATTTTAGTTAGAAAATTTAGAAAAGATGATACGTTTTACCTGAAAAAATTAATTGATTAATTATTAATATTAGAATATAGTTATTTTATTTTATTAAATAGAACAGCCCGTGATGTAATTGAAAAAGAGAGATTTTAGTTAGAGAAAATAGAAAAGGTAATGTGAAAATTAAAAAGGTGGCTTGTTTTAGATGAAAAGGTAATTGATTAGTTTATAGTAATTATAATTTAATTTATGTTATTTTACTAAATTAAAATGATCGTAGTATCTTTCGAAAGTGAGAAATTAATGTTGTCCGTGATATTTTTATAAAAAAGGATTTTTATTTATGAAATATGGAAAAGATGATACGTTTTAGCTGGAAAAAATCGGTAATTAATAGTATTATATTATTATTTTAATTTATTAAATAGAACCACCCGTGATATAATTAAAAAAAGAGATATTTTAGTTACAGAAAAGAGAAAAGGTAACGTGTTTTGGGTGAAAAAGGTAATTGATTAGTTAATAGTAAGTATAATTATAATATAATTATGTTATTTTTTTAAACAAAATTGCTCGTAGTGTTTTTAAGAAAGAAGAAATTTTAGTTAGATAAAATATAAAAGATATTTGTGTTTTACCTGAAAAAGTAAATTATTTAGTTAGTGAAAAATAGAAAAGGTAATATGTTTAATTTGAAAAAGGAAATTAATTAGTTAGTAAGAGGGACTTTATCTATAATTAAATAAGGATAAATAAGTAAAATGAATATGTACCGTACCAACCAAACTTTTAATGTTTCGTGTTTTATATAATAGTATAGATTTATATAGATATATAGATATAGATAGATTTACCGTTGTCGAAAAGAAATTGCAGTGATTTTGAATAAGGATTAGAAATGATATGATAAAATAATTTAATTTTATCTTTTTACCTTATTTTATTTTATTATAATGTTCTAATAAAGATTGCTAAAATTTTATTTGAAAAATAAAATAAAGTATATTTAATAGGTAGAATTAATGACTAACTAAAATGCTACTAAAGGCAAGAAAATTATTTTTTAAAGAATAAAAAATGTGAGAATTCAAGAAAACTATTTTGAAGCTTTTGAGAAAAATTCTCTCTAATCTCTAACTATTATAATATATATAGATATAGATATTATCGATTATTTATTTATTTATTGATAATGAGATGTAGATTGTATTTTTAAATCATTATAAATAAATCATATTATTTATATATCGAATTTTTGAGTTTGGATCGGGTTTCGAATTTTGAATCGGGTATCGATTCAGTACATGTGAAATCCGAAATCAAATTCAAATTTTTTCGGGTTTTAAAAACAAATCCAAATCTAAATTCAAGTTTTGGGTTCGATAAATACAAAATTTTGAATTTTGAATCAGGTATCCCTAAATATCACTATTTGTTATAGAGAAAATGATCAAAATGCCTATTTTTCACAAGTTTTTGCCCAAAATACTGATTTTGAAAAAAATGGCCCGAAATATCGACGGGATACGGAGCATCGTCCTCCGTGTTAGCATGATGCGGAGCATCATCCTCCGTATTACATAGATACGGAGCTGTGTCTTCCGTGTTATGCATGATACGGTGGACGGTGTTCCGTGTTAGGTGGATGTCACGGAACACGGTATACACCGTATCATGCATAACACGGAAGACACAGCTCCGTAACATGCCCTGTTACGGAAGATCGTGCTCCACAACACACCCCCTATCACGGTACACGATGTACCATGTCCCGTCAGTAAAAAGAGCCAACCAGTTTCCCAGGTAATTATTTTGGACCATCACCCTTTGTTATATACGTATTTTAATTGGCTTTAAATTAAAAAAAAGTATAAATTACTTTAAGTTTCAACCATACATTGCATGAAAGTGATCCTAGCCGAGCGTATATACGGTGTTATGCACTTATGCGAGTTGGTCTCCAAGAAGAACACCTGTGGTAAGAACTGGAGAACTCTACTTCTTTTTTTTTTTTATAGAGGAAGAGAACTTTTTTTTTTTACAGGAAGACAACTGTTAGGAATATGTTGTACTTGATGATAACTTCACAATCAATCAAATTGTATAAGGTTTTGTAGCTGTCAACGGATGAGGATTTATAACTCTATCCGTTGACAGGTAGCTCATCAACGGATGAGGTTTTGTAGCATACTGCAGTATCTCTATGTTATCAGTTGATAGTGTTTTTATCCACAGTCATGTTGACCATCAACGGATAGGCAGAATAGGGTAGCCAATTGTAAATAAGCTATGTTATGTAATTCTGTCTAAGTGAAAGTGTATCAACAGATGAAGACAAAACTCTATCAACGGATACAACTCAAATCCACTATATCAACGGATACAGCTCAAGTCTCAATATCAACGGATACAGCTCAATACATCATCAACGGATGTCAGTGTACAATATCAACGGATAATCATTGACACTGCCTTCTATGATAAGCTGGGGATTAGCAGTTGATAAGGACATGTTTGACTGACAGATCACATGGGTTGATAGTAGATACAAAAAGCAGTATGGCAGCCATACTTTGGAAACACAGAAGAAAGAAGCATTCCGTTTACACTATGAATACAAGAAAGGTGCAGGAGACATGTCTGAACACAAGGACAACCTTTCGGCTACATGTGTATTTGGAGTGTAGTAGCAAGTCAACTAGAATTAGATTAATATTATCTTATTCCAGTAGTACTTGTAAAACTTGGGATTTATAACCAAGTGGAGCAACTCTTTGTAGGTTAAGAAAACATATACATTTTGCTTAGGGTTTCTATTGAATATTCTTAGAAAGCAAAGAGTTGCAAAACAGAAGCTGTGTACTTTTGTATCACAGAGTTTTCTTCGAATAAAAGCTTCAGGTGGTGCATTTAACCACCTGATTTTTATGTGTTTGTGCATTAATCTTTTTACAACAATTATCTAAGTATAGATTTCTGGAGTTCTTATCAGAAATTTATAAATATCAAGAATTGTATTCAACCCCCCCTTCTACAATTATACAAGTGTGTAATCTGGGAATAACAATTGGTATCAGAGCAAGCTTCTAACATATTTGAAGTTTAAAGATCAACACACTTCCAACATGTCTAAGAAGGATTATGGAGTAAAGATTCCAGTTCTTGATAGAGAAAATTACTTTCACTGGAAAGTAAAAATGCGTCTACATCTCTCGTCTATTGATGAGGGCTTTGTGGATTGCATTGACAAGGGTCCTCACGTTCCAATGAAGACTGCAACAAGAGTTGGCCTGGCTGAAGGTGTGCCTGACACTCTCATTCCCAAACCTGTTTCTGAGTGGAGTCTTGAAGATATTACAGAAGTCCACAAAGACAAAAAGACCATGAATATTCTGTTCAATGGTCTAGAAACAGACATGGTTGACAATGTTATTAACTGTACTACCGCCAAGGAAGTATGGGACACTGTTCAAACCCTTTGTGAAGGAACAGAACAGGTAAGGGAACACAAGATGCAACTACTAATCCAATAGTATGAACATTTTCACTTTAAGAGTGGAGAAACATTGAATGATACATTTAGTAGATTTCAAAAGCTACTAAATGGTTTGAAACTGTATGGAAGAATCTATCAAGTTAAAGATTCTAATCTCAAATTTCTGAGATCACTGCCCAAGGAATGGAAGCCAATGACTGTTTCTCTAAGAAACACTCAAGAGTACAAGACATTTACTCTTGAAAGGCTCTATGGAACTTTAAAGACCTATGAGCTGGAAATGGAGCAGGATGAAGAGATTGAGAAGTCTCAAAAGAAAAGTGGGTCAGTTGCACTTGTTGCCAACTTGGAGCAAAAGGAGGAAAGGACAAAAACTGCTAGTTCTACACCAAACAGGGAGGTTTGTAAAGGTAGAGCAGAATCAAGCAGGAGCAAGGAAAAGGTGTCTGAGGAATTGAATGTTCTTCAGCAGGATGAATTGGATGAGATAGATGAGCACTTAGCTTTTCTATCTAGGAGATTCTCTAAGCTGAAATTCAAGAGAAACTCTGGGGTGGCCAAGCCATTTAACAAGGATTTTTCCACAAGCAACTATGTGGATAAATCCAAAATTAAATGCTATAATTATGGAATTGCTGGTCACATGATAAGTGAATGCAAGAAACCTAAATCTGAGAACAAGGGAAAGTCAACTGAGGCTGATGACTATAAGAAGAAATATTTTGATCTTCTCAGGCAGAAAGGAAAGGCATTCTTGACCCAAGAGTATGACTGGGCTGTTGATGACAATCATTCTGATGATGATGTTGAGTTAGTCAACCTTGCTTTAATGGCTGATTCTGGAGAGCAGGAAGCAAGTTCAGCTAGCAATCAGGTATTTTCTACTAATCTCTCTGAGCTCACCAAAGAGGAATGCAATAGTGTTATAGATGAAATGTCTACTGAACTATATCACTTAAGTGTTACTCTTAAATCACTTACTAAAGAGAACAATAGGATTAAAGAGTCTAATCTGTTTTTAAGTGATAGAAATGCTGCTCTAGAAACTCAATTTCTAGAATTTGAGAAAATGAGAGTTGATTGCAATAATGCTAAAAGTGAACTTGAAGCTGTGTTAAAAAGAGAACTGATTTTAAAAGACCAGCTTGAAAAAGAACAAGGGATAATTGCTAAATTTCAAAGTTGTAGGAATATTTCTCAAAACATAATAGAAGTTCAGGGAATAGAATCATTTGTGAAGGATACCTGGACTCAAAAGAAAAAGGAGCTAGAACCTGGCCTTGAGGATCTAGAGACTATTTGTGAATCAACGGATAGTGATCATCCGTTGACAGATGAACCGTCAACGGATGAGAGGTATCCGTCGACTAACAAAAAGTTTGTTAGTAAGAAGGAACTCAGGAAACTGGATATCAAGTATGGTCCAGTCAACAAGAATTTTGTTAGTGGTGAGTGCAGCAAAACCAAATCCAGTGGGAAGGCTAAGGCAGGTGATTTACACAACAAAAAGGCTGTTGGTAAATCAGATAATGAAAAGGTAGAAATTGAGGATAAAAAGAAAAAGAACAGAAATGGTAAGATAGGCATCAACAAGAAAAACAATTACTCTCCTGACAAGTTTGCTCCTAGGAAAACTTGTAGTAATTGTAATAGTGTCAATCATCTACCTTCTAATTGCAAGATTGTCAACAAGGCTCCTGTTCATGTACCTCAACCAATGCCATGTATGCCTGCAATGCCTGTTATGCCTGGTTTGTATCAAAATGCTAGTTTTTCAAATCCATATGTGAACATGCCATATGTGTCTAATCCTTACTTTCAATCTATGAATGTGCCACAAATGTCATGGAACATACCTAACATGAATAATATGTATGCCAATTTTCCACACATGCATGCATCAAATATTCATGCAAATGAGCATTTATCAAACCCCATCACTCAAGCATCTACACCTAAGTTGAAGAATGCTAAGAGTGCAAAGTCAAAGGCTAACAAGAAAGGACCCAAGGAAGCTTGGGTACCAAAATCAACTTGATTTGTTTTTGAAATGTGTGCAGGGAAACAGAAGGAATCTATGGTACCTAGACAGTGGATGCTCTAGGCACATGACAGGAGATTCAACCCTGCTCACAGAGTTCAAGGAAGGAGCTGGCCCTAGAATTACCTTTGGAGATGACAGCAAAGGATATACTAAGGGATATGGCCTGATTTCAAAAGACAATGTCATCATTGAAGAAGTGGCTTTAGTTGAAGGTTTGAAGCACAATTTGCTGAGTGTCAGTCAGATTTGTGACAAAGACTATGAAGTAAAGTTCAAAAAAGAAGCCTGTGTTGTTTCTGCCAAGGAAGACAACAATGTGGTATTAACAGGCTTTAGAAAGGAAATGTTTACATAGCTGACTTCAATTCATCAAGCTCAGAATCCATTACTTGTCTCTTCAGCAAAGCAAGTAAAGATGAGAGTTGGCTATGGCATAAGAAGCTGTCACATTTGAATTTTAAAGTTATGAATGATTTGGTAAGAAAGGATCTTGCTAGAGGAATCCCTCAATTGGAGTTTGTCAGAGATGGACTGTGTGATGCCTGCCAATTAGGGAAACAAAAGAAATCATCCTTCAAAAGCAAGACAGAATCATCCATTGTTAAGCCTCTTCAATTGCTGCATATGGACTTATTTGGTCCAGTAAATGTCATGTCTATTTCAAAGAAGAAATACTGTCTGGTGATTGTAGATGATTTTTCTAAGTTCACATGGACCTTCTTCTTGCACTCCAAGGATTGTGCAAGTGAAATCATCATCAATCACCTCAGAATACTAAACAATGGTTCTGAAGACAGGGTACAAAGAATCAGGAGTGACAATGGTACTGAATTCAAGAATTCCACAATGAAGATTTTCTGTGAAGAGAATGGAATTGTCCATGAGTTTTCTGCTGCCAGAACACCTCAACAAAATGGGGTTGTTGAAAGGAAAAACAGAACTCTCATTGAAGCAGCTAGAACAATGTTAAGTGAATCAAGGTTACCAACATATTTCTGGGCTGAAGCTGTCAACACTGCATGCTTTACTCAGAATATTTCCTTGGTCAATCAAGCTAGAGGAATGACTCCTTATCAGTTATTAACCAACAAGAAACCAACTTTAGCTTTCCTACATGTCTTTGGATGAAAGTGTTTTGTGCTAAGGAATCATGGAGATAACTTGGGCAAATTTGAAGCAATGGCAGATGAAGCTATTTTCGTTGGATATGCAGCAGGGAAAGCCTACAAGGTCTACAATCTAAGAACCAACATTGTTATGGAATCTGTACATGTTGTGTTTGATGATCAAAAGATTCTAGGCCTAAATGATGAAGGTTCCCATGAAAAGTTGGAATTTGAGAATGAAGGTGAAGGAAGAATGTACTATGATGATGATGAGGACAATGAAGATCATGACCACAGAGATCCACCTAGAGCTGTTATACCAACTAGAAGTGATGCTTACACTGAAAATGAAGCATCCGTTGACAGTCATTCTGCAACATCCGTTGACACTATTAGAGATGCATCCGTTGATAGAGATTCTCAAGCATCCGTCGACAGGCAAAATGATGCATCCATTGACAGTCAACTTCATAATTCAGCAAGGACAACAAACTCAGGGGGAGTTTCTCAAGGTCAAAATTCAATGCTAAATCAACATGATCATGCTCATGGAAATGAAGCAACCTCATCAAGATCAAACCTTCCACCTGCAAGAAAATGGACTAGAGATCATCCATTTGAGTTAATTATTGGTGAATCAAATTCAAGAGTCCAAACTAGAAGGGCCACTCAAGCAGAATGTCTATACAGTAGCTTCCTGTCTCAAGAGGAACCTAAGAAAGTGGAAGATGCCCTTCTAGATCCAGATTTGGTGTTAGCAATGCAAGAAGAGCTAAACCAATTTGAAAGAAATAAAGTATGGAAACTTGTGCCCAAACCTGATGATAGAAGTGTCATAGGTACTAAATGGGTTCTCAAGAATAAGACAGATGAAAATGGCATAATTGTGAGGAATAAAGCTAGATTAGTGGCAAAAGGTTACTCTCAAGAAGAAGGAATAGATTTTGATGAAACTTTTCCTCCAGTGGAAAGACTTGAGGCAATAAGAATCTTTCTAGCCTATGCAGCACATGCCAATTTCAAAGTCTATCAGATGGATGTCAAATGTGCCTTTCTAAATGGGGAACTGGAAGAAGAGGTCTATGTCCATCAACCTCCTGGTTTTGAGGATCCAGAATTTCCAGGATATGAATATCTTCTCATGAAAGCACTTTATGGTCTGAAGCAAGCACCAAGAGCCTGGTATGACACTTTATCTCAATTTCTTTTGGAGAACCACTTCACTAGAGGTACAGTAGATAAAACCTTATTTCATAGGAATATTAATGGCTCTTCAATACTTGTTCAAATCTATGTAGATGATATTATTTTTGGGTCTACAGATGAGAAGCTTTGCAAAAGGTTTGCCAAACTTATGCAAAGTAGGTATGAAATGAGCATGATGGGTGAATTAACTTACTTTCTTGGCCTACAAGTAAAGCAAGTTAATGAGGGCATTTTCATAAGTCAAACAAAATATATTTATGATCTCTTAAAGAAATTTGACTTAATGGATTGTACATCTGCAAAAACACCTATGGCCACTGCAACTAAGCTTGAGTTGAATACTAAGGAAAAGTCTGTGGACATCTCAAGCTATAGAGGCATGGTAGGTTCAGTTCTATACCTAACAGCTAGTAGACCTGATATAATGTTTTCTACTTGTCTTTGTGCTAGATTTCAAGCTGACCCTAGAGAGTCTCACTTAATATCTATTAAAAGAATCTTCAGGTATCTCAAGGGAACACCAAACCTTGGCATTTGGTACACAAGAGAATCTGGTTTTGATCTAACTGGCTATTTAGATGTAGATTATGCAGGTTGCAGAGTTGATAGGAAAAGTACTACAGGTTCCTGTCAATTTCTAGGAAACATGCTTGTTTCATGGTTCAGTAAGAAACAAAACTCAGTCTCCACTTCTACAGCTGAAGCTGAGTACATTGCTGCTGGAAGCTGTTGTGCACAGATTCTATGGATGAGAAATCAACTCATTGACTATGGTCTAAAAGTTGAGAAGATTCCAATTTTCTGTGACAACACAAGTGCTATTGCCATCACAGGGAATCCAGTGCAGCATTCGAGAACCAAGCACATTGACATCAAATACCACTTCATTAGAGAACATGTGATGAATGGTACAGTAGAAATGCACTTTGTGCCAAGTGAAATGCAGCTTGCAGATATCTTCACCAAGCCTCTTGATGAATCCACATTCACAAGATTGGTAGGTGAGCTAGGTATGCTTAACTTGTCATAATTCCTAGTGATATTTGATTTCACTGCATTGCAGCTAGGAATGTGTTTTGATTTTCTTGAGAATTAAAAACTCTCAGAAAATTTGTTTTGTCTTTAGAAATTTTGTCCAAGGCAAAATTATCTTATCAACGGATATCCTTTATCCGTTGATAGCATAAACACATTCCTAGATTTTTGTATATCAACGGATAACAGCTTATCCACGTCATCAACGGATAAACTGTTCCTCAACCGTTCAATCCATATCCGTTGATATACATATTTTCTTTTAAATATAACTGTTGGTAAACGTGTATCTATATATGACTGGTTATATTTATTTTCTTTTATTATTTGACAGTTACTTTTGACCAATGAGTAATTACTTTTAATTATTTCATTTTCAATTCTTGAAAAGTATAAAAGGCTGTCTTGTGCTCTCACATCTCACTTTTATCGACTTTCAAGATTCTCTTAAGTAAACTGCATCTTCTTCTTCACAAAAACTCTCTGCAACAAAAGTTCAAACTCTTCAATGGCGCCTATTGTTAAAATGATGTCTTCCACTGGGTTCACCTATGAGAAGAACAATTTCGCTGCCTATGTCGATACAGTGAATGCCCCAGAAGCTTATCACACCATGATGAATTTTGTGAAGAATTGTAAACTTTCGTATGCTATGACTGCCACCACTCCTCTAATCCACGAAGTAATCGAAGAGGTGTGGGCATCTGCTGAGTACAATGGCACAGATGGTACAATTGCTTTTTCTCTAAAGGGTAAAAACTATGTAGTTAACTCTGATGTGATAACTGCCTGTTTAAAATTGCCTGAGAATAACTGTCTGAAAGTACCCACTGATGTTGAAATAGTTGCCATGCTTAATTCCATAAATTATGCCCTTAGTACTGATAATTTAGGAAAAATTGCTAGGAAAGGGATGGTTAAAGAATGGAGTTATTTTTGTGATGCCTTCATTAAAACTTTTTCAGGCAAAATTAGTAACTTTGATGCTGTTACCCATTCCATGCTAGTTATGCTGTGTATGCTTCTAACTGATAAATTCTATAACTTTGGCACACTAGTCATGTATGAAATAGCAGCAAGATTAGGTAAAAAGGAAACTATGGGCAAGAATATCTATTTTACTTGATTTTTTGATGCTCTTAGCACTGCATGTATCTGAGAATAAGCTATCCATTGCTAACCCGGATAACAAGTTCACATGTTTTGTTCAGGAGAAGAGAGTCTTAAGTGATTTAATTCGAATGAACTCCAATGCAGAGGTACAATTGGTATACCTACCAATTGTTCAGGTAACTCTTTCTAACCTTGAAACTCCTATCTCTAACCCCCAAATTTCTTTGCCTTCCTCAGTCACAATGGAGTCTGTAGTAGTGACCAAACAGGCTCCTACCCAAGTGACTAAAACAAAAGTTTCCAAACCAAAATCTAAGAGACAAACCTCAGGTGTTTCTCAAAAAGCACCTGTTGCAAAAACTACCACAACTCTTGAGGGGAGTGTGAAGGAGGTAGTGAGTGGTGAGGGACAGGGTGCACGCCCTAAGAATAAGGTGGGTGAGGAAAGTGCACCAAATAGCCAAGCCCAAGTTACATCCTCTCAACAGGGTGTGACTACTAGTTCTACAGCAACTTTGCACAAAAGGGTAAGGGACACTAGCCCTCTCTCAAAAACCTATGAAAGAAGAGTAAAAACTAAAACCATAGGGGAAGCACAGGGTGCACACAAAGTACAACAAACTGTACCTTCTCAAATTCAGTTTGTTGTGACTTCAATAAATGTGGAGTCACAGCCCCTTGATCTTAATCTTCAAATCGATACACATTACAATCCACCATCACCAACTCCATCTCTGGATGTGGATATGATATCTACATCAATTCCTGATTCTCCATCTTTAAGATTCTTGGAGAAGCCCCACTCTGCAATTGGTGGTCATCATCTTTTAGATGATTTGTTGGGCCATCAACCTTCCATTCCTGAATTCTCAACAACATCTGTGGCCTCATCTTTAAAATCAAATTCAAATTCCAGCTTCCAGTAGCAAAATAGCACAAAGTGAGGGGGAGCAACAGCCAATGATAGTGGTCAATCCAAAAGAATTTACTATAGAGGCTTCTCCTGTGAAGACACAAAAGGCTTTACCTGTGATTCCTGACCTATCATAAATCTCAGATGGTGAAAGGCAAGCTAGAATAGAGGCCTTAGAAAAGATCAACAAAAAGGCCAATGAAAGAATGATGAGAACAGAAAGGATGATCAATGAATCAATTGTGTCAAATCTGTTCTCTACTCAGTCCTGAGCTCCAACAATATCAACTACAATTCTGAAGGTGCTCACTCCAGAGATTGTAGCTCCTACTTTCTATGATGCTGAACCTTCTTATGTCAAAGAATTTGAACCATACATCAAAACCAGAGCCTACTCTCCACCAAAGGCAAATGGGATGAACAAGTTACAATTGGACTTTCCATTTCCCAAGGATGATGAAGGAAAGCTAATGGGAAAGCAAATTAAGGAGTTCAAGGAAAATGCCAATAGAAGTGTAATAGAATAGATGGCTGTAATAATAAGGAATGGAAAAGTCTTAAACATATCCAATAGCCATCCTAGATTTGTTGAAGCAAAAAGAGAGGAGACCTCCAGACTTCTCAGGGAAGCTCATCCAAGTGAAGAAAATCAATATGAAAACTCAGATGAGAAGCAAGCCAGGCTGGCTCAAGAGTTAATGGATGAGGTAGAGGATGAAATGAGGGAACCTGAGGAAGTCCCCAAATCCAAAAGGAAAGGGAAATCAGTCCCCAAATCCAAATCTAAGAGAATGAAATCAAAGGCAAGGAGGCCTGTCTCTCCAGAAATTGAAAACAAGGAGACAGTTGGCTCACCACAACCTATTTCTGTAAAAGTATTCAACCCAGCTGTGAATTTCCATGGTGATCCTATAGTACCTAAAGAGGAACCAATGAATCTTGACTCCATTGAGGTTCCTTCATTCTTGCTGAAGCCTCAACAGAAGCCTATACAGAAGAAAAGGATACCAAGGAAGCAACCTTCAAAGGAACCAATTCAAGTTGCTAGGGTACCTGCTATTGTCAGGCAGCCAATCTTGGAAAACAAGGATGATTTTATCTATCAGGCAGATATTGAAGAATACTCTGGCATGAATCTTTATCTGGATGAATTGTCAGAAGTAAGAGGAATTGACAAATATAAACATTTGCCTGAGAGATTGGTCTTTGTATACAAGGGAGGAAATGAAAGGACATGGCCACTACAGAGGGTTCTTGGAGAAAATTATCTGACTTTAACCAAAGTGTTCTCTGCAATCAAGAGATACACAGGGTTCTCCAAGATAGCAAAAGGGGAGATACTGGGCAGAATAGAACAGATAAGGAGGGAATGGAACTCACCATCAAGTCTACCAAGGAAGATGAAGATCCCATACAATGGACAGAAAATCCACCTTCAACCCTTCTGGATGATGGAGTTCAGGGATGAAGATGGTAACAGGAGATTCTTCAGGTTAGAAGACCAACTATCAAAGGCTAGTTCTCAATACCTGAGATGGTTACAACAAAAGCTAAATCCAAAGGTTGATGAAGAAGATGCCTTCTATAGGCAACTCCAAATTCAGATTGAGTCCAACTCTGCCAAAGAAGGAAAATCAAGGGTGATGCCAACAAGAGAAAAGAAACAGTCTTAATCTGCTCAGTCTAGAGGAGCACTTCTCTGTAAATTTCTCAAACTTTCAGTTTTTAATTTTTGTAGCTTAATACAATTTTTGCATTGTTATATATATATATATATATATATATATATATATATCTTTAGGAATGTTTTGTTATCATCAAGGTCCTGAATTTATGCTTTATTGCCATCAAGTATAAATTGGGGGAGATTGTTAGGAATATGTTGTACTTGATGATAACTTCACAATCAATCAAATTGTATAAGGCTTTGTAGCTGTCAACGGATGAGGATTTATAACTCTATCCGTTGACAGGTAGCTCATCAACGGATGAGGTTTTGTAGCATACTGCAGTATCTCTATGTTATCAGTTGATAGTGTTTTTATCCACAGTCATGTTGACCATCAACGGATAGGCAGAATAGGGTAGCCAATTGTAAATAAGCTATGCTATGTAATTCTGTCTAAGTGAAAGTGTATCAACAGATGAAGACAAAACTCTATCAACGGATACAACTCAAATCCACTCTATCAACGGATACAGCTCAAGTCTCAATATCAACGGATACAGCTCAATACATCATCAACGGATGTCAGTGTACAATATCAACGGATAATCATTGACACTGCCTTCTATGATAAGCTGGGGATTAGCAGTTGATAAGGACATGTTTGACTGACAGATCACATGGGTTGATAGTAGATACAAAAAGCAGTATGGCAGCCATACTTTGGAAACACAGAAGAAAGAAGCATTCCGTTTACACTATGAATACAAGAAAGGTGCAGGAGACATGTCTGAACACAAGGACAACCTTTCGGCTACATGTGTATTTGGAGTGTAGTAGCAAGTCAACTAGAATTAGATTAATATTATCTTATTCCAGTAGTACTTGTAAAACTTGGGATTTATAACCAAGTGGAGCAACTCTTTGTAGGTTAAGAAAACAGATACATTTTGCTTAGGGTTTCTATTGAATATTCTTAGAAAGCAAAGAGTTGTAAAACAGAAGCTGTGTACTTTTGTATCACAGAGTTTTCTTCGAATAAAAGCTTCAGGTGGTGCATTTAACCACCTGATTTTTATGTGTTTGTGCATTAATCTTTTTACAGCAATTATCTAAGTATAGATTTCTGGAGTTCTTATCAGAAATTTATAAATATCAAGGATTGTATTCAACCCCCCCTTCTACAATTATACAAGTATGTAATCTGAGAATAACAACAACTCTACTTATCTATATATTATAAATTAATGAATAATCTTTATCTAAAATTTGATATCCATATTTAGGTTTGGAAAAAAAAAAATTATTAATTTTTACCCACTCAATTATCCATTTTTTAGGTTGATATATATATATATATATATATATATATATATATATATATATATATATATATATATATCCATATTACGTTTGGAAAATATCCAAATTCAATAGTAGACCCAGTGTTAATTAAAGAAAATTTGTATACAAATTTAAATATTATTAATACATTCTTTTGATATTAATGGTAAGATTTTTAATAAAAATTTGACTAAATCTTTTAATTTTGGTAAACTCATTAATACATATTATAAAAATAATATTATAAAAATAACAAATAACAAAATAAGTATAATAATATTATCTTATCACATGACAGATATAGAAAATCTAAATAAGTTTATCTTTGATTGCATTTATTATAATAGTATATTAAAATAATCTTTTATTAATATTATTTCTTTTAATAATAATTTATTTGATTTTATGTTATTATTATATATCATAATTATTATGAAATTTAACTTTAAACTATTGTGTGCGTAGCACGGGCAATAATCTAATATTTATTAGATCATGAAATAAATAATGGGAAATATTATTTACAGAGCAATTTTTTATTTTTAGAGTAGTATTTATAGCATATGCCCTCTGTGTTACATATTGTGATACAATATAATATAAATAGTTCTAGAAAAAAAACATCTCCCATACTAAATGACGCTGATTAACGTAAAATACCTATATTTATAATAAGCTATAATAAACAAACTTGGGGATCATTGTTCGTAGTTTGGTTTAATAGTTCAACCATACAAATAATAGTATAAATCGATTTTTAGTAAATCGATGAGAAGCGTTAGATCTATTACTAACGAGCAAACTAGAGATAATTGTTGGTAGTTTGGTTCAATGGTTCAACCCTACATAGTGATCTTTAGATTTTTTGTAAACTGATGAGAACTGTTAGATTTAACACTAAAAAATATTTCATATTTATTCTAATTTAATGACTACCCAATATTCGAATTCCGTTAACATCAAATTAAAATTAAGAATTTTTATTATATTTAGTTCTAAACAAAACATATTTTTTGACTAATATATATTAAATTAAAATTAAAATAACTATTAAGCTAAAAAATAGATAAAAAAATTAATTTTATTATAAAAAAATATTGTGTAATATTAAAAAAAAAAACATGCACGATTACAAGCTAGTATACATAAATCGAAGGAGTTGTAACCTGCGTCGAAATAACCACAATACGTTCAACTTAAAACACATTCATTACATGAGATTAATAAAAAAAATTATGATTTTCTTTTCTAATTTTCTTGTGTTAGTTGATTTTTTTTTTTGTCGTTATAGGTGATTTTTGTGTACTCAAAAATTGTTTTAGAGTTTCTTTTATGTTATATAATTTTATTTATGTTGAACTTTTTATGTTCCAAATCTTTTTATATTCTATATATTTTTGTGTGCATCAATATTATTATTTATATTTGGAAGTATTTTATCTCTTCAAATTTTGTATTTTATAATTCTTCATGTTCTTTTTTTTATTCTTTTAGTATTTAGTATTGTTTTTTTTGATATTTCCATCTTGTCTTTTGATAAAATTCGAACCTTCGACATCTTGTAAAAAGGATGAGGGAGATAACCATATAATCTTAATTTTTCATTTTAATGTTATGTAATTTTATAGATGTTCTAACTTCTATACATCTTTTGTTTTAATGTACCTCAGTCAAATATAAAGTCAACCTTTTTTCTGAAACGATATATTCTCCATCCAATTCGTTATATTATTTGATTTTTTTGTGATCAATTTAACTTGACTCGAAAATTTTCGTAATTGTCACATACCATTCCTCACCCGAACATTCACATAAATAACATTCAAAACTATTTTTTTCCTACTTTTCTTGTGTGTCGTGATATGTTCCATGTTTTGTAATTTTTCATCTTGTGATTTTGTGTGTTTTCTATTTATTTTGAATACAATATTATTTGTTATATAATCCAAAAATATTATTGTATGTCTTGTATTTTTTTTATGTATTCTAAATCATGTTTTTTCTAGTTTTATTTATGTGTTATGTAATGTATATGTTTTGTTGTTGAAGGAATTTCGTAACAATTAACACGAAATCGGAAGTATACTGGAATAACAGAACGATTTTGTATGTTTGTGACTGTTTTTAGGAATTAAGGATTTATAAAAAAAAAAAAGAGGGTCTGAACTCGACAGTTGTCTCGATTTGTCTTATATATT
The DNA here is from genome assembly GCA_036435485.1 of Saposhnikovia divaricata. Classification (NCBI taxonomy): domain Eukaryota; kingdom Viridiplantae; phylum Streptophyta; class Magnoliopsida; order Apiales; family Apiaceae; genus Saposhnikovia; species Saposhnikovia divaricata. The sequence goes on along the minus strand of CM071601.1, from coordinate 205,899,899 downwards.
ATAAAAAGAATATTCATTTAGCATTAGGGTTCTTTTTTTATTTATCATATTCGGTGTACCAATTTAGTGTAGCAAACCAAACAACCAACCAAATATATCCTATTCGCTTATAGTAGCATTGTATAGATATAGTTATGTTGAATTTGACTATAAGGTTAAATTAGCCAAGAAATGCAAAGATTATACTGAGATGAAAAAAAATGTGTTTGAGAATCATGTAAATTTGATTATTTGGAGAAGAAGTTATAGAATAAAGATAAATCACGTTAATGTAAATAGGTTGAATAAAAGAATATAATTAAGTAATATATTATATCTATTTAATATGAGTTTAAAAAAAATATTCTTAACAAAAAATGTTCAATCGAAATATATTTAATCATTTGAATAATCTAAAAATAAAAACATAAAATTGATTAATTAATGTATACTAAAATTCAATAATAAATAAAATAAAATAATCTATTATTAAAAAACAATAAATATTAAAAATAAATATTAAAAATTACGGTGCTATGCACCGGTCATAGGCTAGTTTATTATAGTATCTAATAATTATAGCTAACCTGGAAATGGACTGCTTGTTTTAATCTCCAATTAATGCGCTTTCCTAATTTGAACATGATGGTGGCCCATTCATCCTAACTCGCCATTTAAATAATCAAGTCCATTAACATATTCTTTTTTTTTAGGACTAGTTAGCCCATTCCAAGCCCACACTAGCCTTTGCATTGCACATCCACGTTTGGCCATCCTTTTTCTTTCTTTTTCTTTCTTTTTTTTTTCTTTTTTTTTTTTTCCGATTTTCCATTTCTTTTCTTTATTTATATTACAAATCCTATAATATTTTTAATATTCAAAATAATACCCCAAAATTCATTTTTCTCAAACCGCACTATTTTTTTTCTTGACAATACACCAATCATGCATTATTTAGATTATAAATTCCTTACAATATTATATTTACTAGCCTATAACCCGTGCAAAACACGGCTATCATATGTTATTATTAATTAATATATTATAAATTTGATTTAATATAAATTTTAATTTATTTTAATAAATTTTATTACTATTTTTAATTTACATATGTTTCATACTTAATTTTGTGACATAAATAAATATCAATAATGTAACGTTTTTTTTAAATTTATTGTTAAATATCTTAAGAATTCAATAGATATTTTTAAAAAATTATTTAGTGTAACCTAAAATCGTAGAAGAAAGAATCGTAGGAAGAAGTGTGTGCAGGCGATAATTCTAATCGGGATATATTGAAAACGTTTATAATTCTATAAAACATGTGGTTTTTCATTTTTAATAAATTATATACTCCCTCTGTCCCGTTTATATTGGCCACAATTCCTTTTTTGCACATCCCAAAAGTATTGGTCATGTTTCCTTGATGAAACAAATTAAGGGTTAAATATGTTAAGTTTTTCTAAATATGTAAATAATTGAGAGCAAGTTTGGTAGTTTTTACTTGATTGCTCAATACGTATTTTTTGATTGATGATCAATATAAATGGGACGGAAGGAGTATAATTTAATTGAATTTGGAATTTTTAACACGTTTCTTAATTTTTTAAACTGTGCTTTTATGCCTTATTAGTAAGTTTTGTTGTTTATAATAAATAAATTAATATTTTTAATATATATTTTTTTAACTTGTTATTTTTAGGAAGGTGTTAACATTTTTTTGGAAGGCATTAACCAACCAACCAAATATACCTTGTTTTGCTTATAATAGTATAGTATAGACTTTAGAAAGGTGTTAAACAATTTTTTGGAATGCGTTAACCAACCAACCAACTAACCAAATATACCTTGTTTTGCTGTTTAAAAGTGCTGTGCTGTTGAAAAAAGTGATGTTAAAATAAGTGCTGTTGTGAAAATCAGATAACTGTTTGGTAATATTTTTGATATACGCATGTTTTGCATATTATTTTTTAAAAAATAATGTTTTTGGTGAGGTTTGATATCGATATCAGTAATTGCTTTCTATAGAAGCTAAAAAACAGCTTTTTTTAAAAAGCATGGGGGGACATGCTTTCTATAAAAGCAGTTTTCAGCCAAAAGCACTTTTCGGAAAAGCTACTTTTAAAATTTACCAAACAACATTTTACATGCTTTTCAGAAATAAGCTGCTGTTGCTGTCAGCAACAACAATACCAAACGGGGCCTAAATTAGCTTAAAACTTTTCTCTCTTTTTCCCGTCGTCTATTCTCATAAATTTACACACCTAATTCGTGCATCTTTGTTAGATATAATTGATGTGAATAATAATCAGTGTTTAAGTGTTACAGTGAAATATCAGAGTTTAGCTGGAAGCAGTCAGAGTTTAGCTAAACGTTGACAGATGAAAGCTCGACAGAGTTTCTTAAACTCTGTCTGGAGGAAGCGTCTACTGGTCAACAGTGTTTGAAGAATTATTGAAGATAATTATGGAAGCAAAATCTTTGAAGATTGGATAGCTGTCAAAGAGATTGAGTTGACTAAGGAGACGTGTAGCAATCGTAATTGATATCAATTGTATAGCTAATTTATAGGAGTATCAATTATCTATCGTATAGCAGCTGTATATCTTATAAATACAGTTAGATTAACCCTAGAAGGGTATCGTGCAACGTAATATCATTCATTGTAACCTAAGCAGCTCTCTATGATATTTTACATCACTGAGAGAGGGGTTATTAATTCCAAACAGTTTTTAATTGTTTAAACGTGTATTTTTTTTTTGTTAATCTCTCATACAATCTTGATTATAATTGTGTATTCGGCCTAACAATTGCTATCAGAGCCTATCTGTTATGTTAATACAGTTTAAGATCCATACACAACTATAATCACTGGCAGAGATACCTCCTCCAACAGGTTCAAGTTCTGAGAAGACTCCTACCACAGTGAGTCGTTATGAGACAATTAGGGTTCCTATTCTCAGGCCGGCAGACTATGCAATCTGGAAGGTGAAGATGACTATGTTTCTGGAAGCTACAAATCCAGAATATCTTGACAGAATTTATTAAGGTCCTCATAAACCTAAAAAGCTATCTATTGCTACTGTTGGTCAAGAAGCTAAAACAGTTCCAAAGGAGAAGAAAGATTTGACTCATAAAGATCTTTCATCTATTGCTAAGGATGCAAAAGTTAGGCATCTACTTCATAATGCCTTAGACAATGTTATGTCTAATAAAGTGATTAACTGCACTACTGCCAAATAAATCTGGGATGCCCTTGAGGTTAGATGTCAAGGAACTGCTGCTATCAAGAAGAATAGAAGGAACATACTCACACAGGAGTATGAGCACTTTGAGGCTAAATCTGAAGAAACCATGACAGAAACATTTGACAGATTCTGTAATCTGCTCAATGATTTGTCACTGGTTAATAAAGAGTATGATCTAGAAGACTCAAATCTCAAATTTCTTCTTGCCTTACCTGAAAAGTGGGATGTGAAGATGTAATATCCCCTAACTTTAGCAATGCTACAGTGATCAAATGAATAGTAAATTTTGAGGATTTATGGAAATGGTATGTAGGTACTCTATAAGAGAAACAGAAAATGAGTAAACAGAAACCATATTAGTGTTATACAATGAAAATAAGTGACTCGAAATGACGATAGATTTCAGAAATTCCTGAATATGGATTTTGAGGATTTTGATTTCGAATAAGCTTCTATTGGATATTAAGGAGCATGGAGATATTTAAGGAAATTATATATTGAGGAATTAGTGAAATTAGATTAAACCAAAGAGTGATCAAGTCAAGGAAATGCCAAGGGAATTTAGGTTATTAAACGAGTTTGGGAATGCTTGAGAACCCGAGAGATAACCGGGAGAGCAACTTCTGAGAAAAAGAGAATATACCAAGGATATTGGATCTAATACCTACTTGAGGATTAGAATCACCCTAACACACTAATATATGATGTGGGAAAGGATATTATATATCCAAGGAATTTACAAAGGAGAAACCACTGAGATAATGAGGTGTATTCGAAACGAACCACAATTAGACGAGTATGGAGACCTCATACCCAAGATTAATAATGTAACAAGGATACATACCATATTATAATTACCAAGAGTGCTAGCATGATAATTAGAAAAGAAAACCAAGAAGAAGGAATTATTATGACATAATAATGACATCATTTTCCACTAACTTGTTTTTAAGGGTAGATTAGTCATTTAACTTGTAAAAATATCAAACCAAGCTTCTTAGATACTTCTTGCACAAGAACCAAGGATCCTACACAGCCATACATCTGATATTATCTTGTAAATATCATTAGATCAAAGTTGGATAAGTCAATATTGGATCAAAAGTGAAGATAAAGCAAGATAAACACAATCTCTTCAAAACTGCCAAGCAAGAACAACAATGAAAGAAAAATTCATATCTCCATTTCTATCCATGATAAAATCACCAAATTTTAACCACAATCTCTCCACTCCATGGTCCTTATTCGTTCCAAATTTCATGGCCAACAAAGTAGTATAGCCTAGTCAAATCCATGCTCAAAGTTGGACAACCCAATCTGTCCAGTTTCTATCCAGCGGAAAGATGGAGCTCAAAACCATGGCTAGGAAGCTTTGTTTTTGGTGATCTATAGCTCGAATCAAAGCTTATACAGATGCCAAGATGTGGTAAAAATTTGAGAGCCAAACTCTTATTTTTCGATTTGTTATGATTTTTACAAAAGTGATGATGAATAGTAACCCTTAGAAACTAACTTTGTTTTTATGGTTTCTTTAGTTGATTCAAGCTAGTACAAGGTTGTTTAAGGATTACCCAAGGCTTGTTAAGTGTTGTTAGAGCTTCAAAGAGGTATAACCACTCTTGCCTTTTTGTATTTATGGTGGAAATTGAGTTGATTCATAGTTAGGTAGTGTTAATGTTTAGTTTATGATGATTTTGTGTTATAAATGGTTAGTTTTGATATGGAAATTGTGTTGTGGACTTGGAAATCCATGGTTGGTATGATGACCACATGGTGTAGGGTAGATATATGTGCTTGGTGATGAATTGGGAGGTGGGAAAAATTTGGAAAGTACGAAATTATAGCCGTTATAATGCCCGATTTTCGTTAAACCAGAAAACTGCCCTGTTTTTAGCAACTGTGCACACACGGTAGGTTACTGTCCAGCACACTAAGTGACCATGAGATGATAGAGCTTAGTTCATAGATCGTTTCGATATAAGGTGCGTTAAAATCTGACGTACGGTTTAGGAGAAAAGTCAGTTTTAGTGAAAGACGTTCGAAAACCGAGAAAACGTAATTGTATCAACTTTGAGGCTAAAGTTACCATACTTAGACATTTTTATAAGTCACGAAATTTTGGGATAGTGTAGTAGGGTGATCAGAGGACCCTTGACAGTTGACCTTGCATTAAAATTCGAAATCTATATTTTCTGAGAATTTTTACAGTCGAGTGTGGTTATTAAGGGGAATGGTGGAATATGCTAAAACTTAGATCGAGTTTAAAAATGGTTAAGTGCATGTAAACTTTTGGTGCATAAAAACCATGTTAAACTTATAATATGAGTTAAGGGTGTTATGGTGTAGAGATTAAGTGATTAAGTGTGATATATACTAATGGTGATCCTTTCGTTCCTATAGAAACGGGAGACGAACTCAGGATTCCACCTACTCGCTTTAGAGATCCAGGCAAGATCTTTTCTATCCCTACTTGGAAAACTATTTATCTTCAAAGAAACTTGATTTCATGGAATATATATGTGATGCTATTATTACTATATTGTGAAGAAATTGTCTTCCTTGAGTATTGATATCGAAAAGAAAGGTATACGAAGATGTATATGAAGATGGATATGAGTATGAGATGAATATGTATAGAGATGATTATGCATGAAGTGAACATGCCTTATGATTAAGAGAATATGAGAGAATGGTATCAGTTGTTATCTAAAGTAAATAAAGGAATGGTATCAGTTGTTATCTAGGGTTATATGATTTATAATATTTTACTAAAGATATTCTTTTTAAATATTGTGATTTAATAAGTATTATTTGATTATTATCTACTATTTTTAAAAGTAGATGGAACAACATATATAAATATGTGTATATAAGAGAGCAAGATTTCTTCTACTCTTACTTTAGAAAACTATTTTATTGTTTAAAGTAAAATGATTTCTTGGAATATATATGTTTTTCTACGATGCTATATTGCTAAGGATTTATTTCCTGATTTTGAGAATTAAAGAAAGATAGATACGAATATGGATAGAGCGAATATACTTTATGTTCTAAAGGCATATTTGACTTTAATAATTATAGAAAAGATGTATGAGTCATAATTAAAGTATTATGACATATGATTTAAAGGTGATGAATAAATGTGAATGGAAATGGAAATGGAAATGGAAATGGAAATGGAAATGGAAATGATAAATGTAAATGGAAAAATGATTTGACAAAAAGGGGGATTGCAACAGACTTGCGTAAGTGGCTGTGTCAGGGCTGTGTGCGACACAGTCCAGCATTTATTATTTTTATTACGGCACGAAGATGCCAAGGGAGGATGTTAGCAGGTGGCCTTCCTCCAGGGATGATCTTCATTCCTTCTACCGGTAGTAAAAAGAGAGCAGGTACGATTAGGCGACTGATCATCGTCCTAATGTATCAGGCGACAGCAGATATCCCCAATGTTTTTTTGAAAAGAAAGGGTTGACAATGGTTTTCAGAGTTATATGCTGAAACCAAGAAAATGAGATAAGGTGATGGAATTATTTATATGGAATGAAGAGAAACTGATTTTATATTATTTATATATGGTTGTCGTATACAAGAAACAGAAGGATATTATTGCGAGATCTTATTCAAATGGAATATTATTTTTGGAAAATTATACGGAAACGAAGTATGGATTATTATATTATTTAAGAAGAGAAACTAATATTATAATACTACATATTACTTTTTGTACGAAGAGGAATAGATGGTGCATTTGATAGATAAGAATTATTTCTTTTCTTAATGACTATGATGAATTTTCCCATTTTTATATATATATGTAAAAGTTTATTTTCCCTTTTATGGTAGTAGATAGAAGTTATCTTGTTGAGCTATTTTAGCTCATTCTTGCTATTTATTTTATACAACAGCTAGGCATGCCGATACTCCGCACTACACCACGCAAGAGGGTAAGGGAAAGGCGACCTTCTGAGAGAACGCTGGCACCCATCCCGGAGGTAGCGTGTAGGCAAGCGGGTTCTGGTAGATTATGTACATTAAGTGTGTAAGCTGGTGTATTAAACTTTTGATTGTTGAAATGCTTCATGTCGAAGTATTATTCAACAATGTATTTAAGTATGATCCTGGTTTGTAATAACTCCTTTAACTCTAAACTTTTAATATTGTGGATGTTGTTCTCTGAGCATATGACTGGTGTGTGATGATATTAGTGTGGGGTCATTTATGAAAGGTTTAATTTGTATTAATTATATATAAAAAAAAAAATCCAGGAAATGTTGTTAATGAATGGAAATTGGACCTTGACGGCCCGGATCCATGACCCCGGATCTTGGGCTGTCACAGTTGGTATCAAAGCTTAGAGTCATATTGCTCAGGAACAAAAGTGATAATAATATACACATATAGATATATATGTAATGATATAAAATATGAACTCACATCGAGTTCAAGGGTGGTTTATCGAACGAAGCGTTTATTCTAAGTAGTGATTATAATTTTTTAGATTATTACTAATAAACGTTTATGTTTTAGTATAGGGAGATGAGATTGGTAAGCCAAAGTTAAGGGTATTTAAATCTTCTTGAGCTGAAGGGAGTTTGAAGTAATATTGTAAGTGGATTGGTGAATAGACACTGATTGTTTCAATTGATTGCGGAGATGAAATGGTGAAACTGAGATTGGTCGGTAAAGCCAAGATATACCTTAAGGACCAAGACAGACTGAGAGGTCTCGGGATTGACTTAAATGAAAAGGTTATTATGCTAAAAGTGTTAAACTTATGTAGCACACAGGATTGATTTGAAAAAGGGAATATTTGATGTATTGGGAAGTGTACGTTAGACAATCTCGTGAGTATAAGTGGTACGTTAGAATATTCAATTATAAAGAATAGTTTTAAAAGGGTCTTTGATACCGGAGCATTGTCAGGATAAGACGATCAACATTACGTAAGTATATCGATTAGAAGGTTGTGTTCTATTATGAATAAAGGCAGAGAGTATCGAGCCAAGTCACGACTAGGTAAATGAAGATAATTGGGAATAGCAGACGATAGGTTAAGGCTACATGGTGAGTGCCAAATTTAAGAAATTTTGGAGAGTACGCAGCCTAAGATATAAATAGTATTTGAGGAAAACCTTCCATTATTGGGATTTTCAATTGGGCAGAGGCTATTAACAGTACCCATTTTCAAGCTCCTACAGCCCTGCTAAATTACATTATTGAGTTTCAAATTTTCCTCAACTGGTGGGTAATTATTCATTAAGTGCCGGCATCTTTTAAAAACTTTCTGGTACCCTTGGGGATGTGTTTCAAAATTTTATTTTATCTATCTTAGTCAAAATATTCCTCTAAGAATACTTTCGGAAGATGGTATTGATCATTTTGATTTAAATTTTTCTTTATATTTTTACTACAACTAAGAGGAACAACCCTATATGTATACACAAGGACGATCTGTCTGTGTGATTGAAAGTCGGAGGGGACGCCCTCCTTTGTGTGACATACGGGTTCTTCCATTATATTGATTTCTCAGATATTCTTTTGTTTCGAATAAAGGTTATTTAAAACTCTTAATTTTATAAATTATTGTGGGACCCTTGCTTGTTTCTGGGTTCGTTTCAATTCAAAGTCTCTTAAATTCTATTAATTGTTTTGAAAATAGAAGATTTCATTAATGGATGGAAGCAATGTTTATAGTATACGTGATTATACGAGGAAACTCGAGATTCCAAGGGAAACTTCGTTAAGAAATAATTAGAGCTAGAAGCGTTTCAATATAAGAGAGGAAGGAATTTCGTGAGGAGAAATGGGTATATTTGATTATTAGTAAGAGAAAAGAATATGAGGAATTTTAAGGTATAATTGAGATTTACTATTGAGAGTAAGGGTATTTTGAGGATAGAGTCAGAATAAGGATAAACAAAGGAAGTGGGGATAGTTAATGAAGGATTCGAGGTGCAATAACTATTAGTGGGGGAAGGTCAATATTGCGACTAATATCCTAAGTAGCAGAGAGAGATTAAAGATCTTAATTATTCAAAGGATTAATCGAAAAGGTGTGAATGAGTAAAAACTTGAGGTAAAGATTTTGATGAGAATAATAAAGGGAAATTACAAAGGGGGAGTAGATAGTATATCATGAAAGAACTAAGGTGGATCAGCAAGATGTAAAGAGTGTATAGTGAACAATAGACATATGGGATAAGGTATCCGGAGGAAATTGCAAGTATGCTCTAATTTAACCTTTTAGGTGTAAATGTTTGGTTAGGGATCGACTTAATCTATTAATGGTGTAAATAAGTTAATAAAATAGATAAGAATAATCTATCTGATCAGGAAGTAGGATATACCGATCTAAGGAAAAGAGAGTAAGAGTATTCTGTGGAAAAACACAACCTTGTAGGACACGAACAGGAAATATATATTATAGATAATATTTTCTTACAAATGTTTTAAGGAATATTAGTAGAACTTATTTTCTGGAAAATTTTACAGAAATGAGATATAGGAAGATTGGAGTATCAATATTTTATGTCATGATAGAGATCAAAATATAGTTAAACCATAAGTGAGATACACTACCATTCAGGAAATGCCAATGTGGTGGCCGATACCTTAATTAAAAGAGAAAGGAGGAATGAGATAATATAGAATGACTGGAAACAGGAGGAGATTAGTAAGGAAAAGATAGTGAAAGTACTGCTATTGATAAGCTAAATGGCATGTTGATGAATGACAAGCAAGTGTATGTTGGTGTATTTCTGTACAAACAAGATAGAGATGTTTAAGGAGAAACTAAAGGAAGGAGGAAGTAATACGAGAATTAGAAGGTGTAATGTGAGAAAGGTATTCGTCGATATCTTCAACGTGATTCCGGGACGGAATCCTTTTAAGGGGGGAAGACTGTAATATCCCCTAACTTTAGCAATGCTACAGTGATCAAATGAATAGTAAATTTTGAGGATTTATGGAAATGGTATGTAGGTACTCTATAAGAGAAACAGAAAATGAGTAAACAGAAACCATATTAGTGTTATACAATGAAAATAAGTGACTCGAAATGACGATAGATTTCAGAAATTCCTGAATATGGATTTTGAGGATTTTGATTTCGAATAAGCTTCTATTGGATATTAAGGAGCATGGAGATATTTAAGGAAATTATATATTGAGGAATTAGTGAAATTAGATTAAACCAAAGAGTGATCAAGTCAAGGAAATGCCAAGGGAATTTAGGTTATTAAACGAGTTTGGGAATGCTTGAGAACCCGAGAGATAACCGGGAGAGCAACTTCTGAGAAAAAGAGAATATACCAAGGATATTGGATCTAATACCTACTTGAGGATTAGAATCACCCTAACACACTAATATATGATGTGGGAAAGGATATTATATATCCAAGGAATTTACAAAGGAGAAACCACTGAGATAATGAGGTGTATTCGAAACGAACCACAATTAGACGAGTATGGAGACCTCATACCCAAGATTAATAATGTAACAAGGATACATACCATATTATAATTACCAAGAGTGCTAGCATGATAATTAGAAAAGAAAACCAAGAAGAAGGAATTATTATGACATAATAATGACATCATTTTCCACTAACTTGTTTTTAAGGGTAGATTAGTCATTTAACTTGTAAAAATATCAAACCAAGCTTCTTAGATACTTCTTGCACAAGAACCAAGGATCCTACACAGCCATACATCTGATATTATCTTGTAAATATCATTAGATCAAAGTTGGATAAGTCAATATTGGATCAAAAGTGAAGATAAAGCAAGATAAACACAATCTCTTCAAAACTGCCAAGCAAGAACAACAATGAAAGAAAAATTCATATCTCCATTTCTATCCATGATAAAATCACCAAATTTTAACCACAATCTCTCCACTCCATGGTCCTTATTCGTTCCAAATTTCATGGCCAACAAAGTAGTATAGCCTAGTCAAATCCATGCTCAAAGTTGGACAACCCAATCTGTCCAGTTTCTATCCAGCGGAAAGATGGAGCTCAAAACCATGGCTAGGAAGCTTTGTTTTTGGTGATCTATAGCTCGAATCAAAGCTTATACAGATGCCAAGATGTGGTAAAAATTTGAGAGCCAAACTCTTATTTTTCGATTTGTTATGATTTTTACAAAAGTGATGATGAATAGTAACCCTTAGAAACTAACTTTGTTTTTATGGTTTCTTTAGTTGATTCAAGCTAGTACAAGGTTGTTTAAGGATTACCCAAGGCTTGTTAAGTGTTGTTAGAGCTTCAAAGAGGTATAACCACTCTTGCCTTTTTGTATTTATGGTGGAAATTGAGTTGATTCATAGTTAGGTAGTGTTAATGTTTAGTTTATGATGATTTTGTGTTATAAATGGTTAGTTTTGATATGGAAATTGTGTTGTGGACTTGGAAATCCATGGTTGGTATGATGACCACATGGTGTAGGGTAGATATATGTGCTTGGTGATGAATTGGGAGGTGGGAAAAATTTGGAAAGTACGAAATTATAGCCGTTATAATGCCCGATTTTCGTTAAACCAGAAAACTGCCCTGTTTTTAGCAACTGTGCACACACGGTAGGTTACTGTCCAGCACACTAAGTGACCATGAGATGATAGAGCTTAGTTCATAGATCGTTTCGATATAAGGTGCGTTAAAATCTGACGTACGGTTTAGGAGAAAAGTCAGTTTTAGTGAAAGACGTTCGAAAACCGAGAAAACGTAATTGTATCAACTTTGAGGCTAAAGTTACCATACTTAGACATTTTTATAAGTCACGAAATTTTGGGATAGTGTAGTAGGGTGATCAGAGGACCCTTGACAGTTGACCTTGCATTAAAATTCGAAATCTATATTTTCTGAGAATTTTTACAGTCGAGTGTGGTTATTAAGGGGAATGGTGGAATATGCTAAAACTTAGATCGAGTTTAAAAATGGTTAAGTGCATGTAAACTTTTGGTGCATAAAAACCATGTTAAACTTATAATATGAGTTAAGGGTGTTATGGTGTAGAGATTAAGTGATTAAGTGTGATATATACTAATGGTGATCCTTTCGTTCCTATAGAAACGGGAGACGAACTCAGGATTCCACCTACTCGCTTTAGAGATCCAGGCAAGATCTTTTCTATCCCTACTTGGAAAACTATTTATCTTCAAAGAAACTTGATTTCATGGAATATATATGTGATGCTATTATTACTATATTGTGAAGAAATTGTCTTCCTTGAGTATTGATATCGAAAAGAAAGGTATACGAAGATGTATATGAAGATGGATATGAGTATGAGATGAATATGTATAGAGATGATTATGCATGAAGTGAACATGCCTTATGATTAAGAGAATATGAGAGAATGGTATCAGTTGTTATCTAAAGTAAATAAAGGAATGGTATCAGTTGTTATCTAGGGTTATATGATTTATAATATTTTACTAAAGATATTCTTTTTAAATATTGTGATTTAATAAGTATTATTTGATTATTATCTACTATTTTTAAAAGTAGATGGAACAACATATATAAATATGTGTATATAAGAGAGCAAGATTTCTTCTACTCTTACTTTAGAAAACTATTTTATTGTTTAAAGTAAAATGATTTCTTGGAATATATATGTTTTTCTACGATGCTATATTGCTAAGGATTTATTTCCTGATTTTGAGAATTAAAGAAAGATAGATACGAATATGGATAGAGCGAATATACTTTATGTTCTAAAGGCATATTTGACTTTAATAATTATAGAAAAGATGTATGAGTCATAATTAAAGTATTATGACATATGATTTAAAGGTGATGAATAAATGTGAATGGAAATGGAAATGGAAATGGAAATGGAAATGGAAATGGAAATGGAAATGGAAATGATAAATGTAAATGGAAAAATGATTTGACAAAAAGGGGGATTGCAACAGACTTGCGTAAGTGGCTGTGTCAGGGCTGTGTGCGACACAGTCCAGCATTTATTATTTTTATTACGGCACGAAGATGCCAAGGGAGGATGTTAGCAGGTGGCCTTCCTCCAGGGATGATCTTCATTCCTTCTACCGGTAGTAAAAAGAGAGCAGGTACGATTAGGCGACTGATCATCGTCCTAATGTATCAGGCGACAGCAGATATCCCCAATGTTTTTTTGAAAAGAAAGGGTTGACAATGGTTTTCAGAGTTATATGCTGAAACCAAGAAAATGAGATAAGGTGATGGAATTATTTATATGGAATGAAGAGAAACTGATTTTATATTATTTATATATGGTTGTCGTATACAAGAAACAGAAGGATATTATTGCGAGATCTTATTCAAATGGAATATTATTTTTGGAAAATTATACGGAAACGAAGTATGGATTATTATATTATTTAAGAAGAGAAACTAATATTATAATACTACATATTACTTTTTGTACGAAGAGGAATAGATGGTGCATTTGATAGATAAGAATTATTTCTTTTCTTAATGACTATGATGAATTTTCCCATTTTTATATATATATGTAAAAGTTTATTTTCCCTTTTATGGTAGTAGATAGAAGTTATCTTGTTGAGCTATTTTAGCTCATTCTTGCTATTTATTTTATACAACAGCTAGGCATGCCGATACTCCGCACTACACCACGCAAGAGGGTAAGGGAAAGGCGACCTTCTGAGAGAACGCTGGCACCCATCCCGGAGGTAGCGTGTAGGCAAGCGGGTTCTGGTAGATTATGTACATTAAGTGTGTAAGCTGGTGTATTAAACTTTTGATTGTTGAAATGCTTCATGTCGAAGTATTATTCAACAATGTATTTAAGTATGATCCTGGTTTGTAATAACTCCTTTAACTCTAAACTTTTAATATTGTGGATGTTGTTCTCTGAGCATATGACTGGTGTGTGATGATATTAGTGTGGGGTCATTTATGAAAGGTTTAATTTGTATTAATTATATATAAAAAAAAAATCCAGGAAATGTTGTTAATGAATGGAAATTGGACCTTGACGGCCCGGATCCATGACCCCGGATCTTGGGCTGTCACAGAAGACAACCACCATAAGAGATAACTATGATCTTGCTGATACTGAGATTGATGAAATCTATGGGCTACTCAAAACTCATGAATTGGAAATGGAGCAGAGAAACAGGAGATCAAGCAAGAAGATAAAGTCTGTTGCTCTTAAGGTTGAAGAGAAACCCTTGAAGAAGAAAGCTAAAGGAAAGGCTTTAGTTATACATTCTGAAAGTGAGTCATCAAACTCTGATGTTGATTCAAACACTGATGAATCATCTGATTCTGAGGATGATGAAGAAGAAATGAGGAAAATGGCTGTCTTGATGGTGAAGACTTTCAAGAAGATGGGTTTCAAGAACTTCAAGAAGGGAAACAGGTTCTCTAAAGATTCAAATTCAGACAGGAAGAGTTTCAGAAACTCTGAGAGAAAGGAGACTAAATCTGGGAAGAAAGACAAGTCTGAGATTCAAAGGTACAAGTGCAAGGAGATGGGTCACTATGCTCCTGAGTGCAAGAAGGGTAAAACTGGAAAAGCACTTATAACAAAAGGCAGGGACTGGGCAGACACTTCAGACTCAGATGAGGATGTTAACTATGCTCTCATGGATTCTATTGAGAATGTTTCTGAAGACTCTGAAAACAAAGTACCTCTAACTACCTATGCTTATAATACTGATAATATAACTGAATTGAGAATCTATCTTAAGGTTTTGCATATCAGTTATAGGGATCAGACTTTAGAGAATGAGAGAATCAAATCTGAGAATTCTGAACATAAAGAGAGAAATAAAATTGTTGAAGAGAAACTTGAAAACATGCAACAAGTTCAGAAAGAAAGAGATGATGCTGTTTATCTAGGACAAGATTTGCTAGGAAGATATAAGCAACTAGAATCTGAATTGGAGAAGGCAAATCACATAATTAAAACTTGGACTCATTCTGGAAAAGACACTCAAGAGGTTTTTCAGTCAGACACAGTTGGTTTAGGTTACTGTGTGGAAGATGAACTTAGGTTTCAAAATAAAGTCAAAGTTAGAACACATCTTCCGTCTACAAAATTTGTTCATGGAATAAATGAACCTAAGTCTGAAGCTGAAAAAGGAGCTGTTAAGAAAGAACCAGTAAAAACTAGTGTTAAATAGGTTAATATTGGTTCAATGACAGATAAACAACTCAAGCATAAGCTTAAGGAGTTAAAATCTGTTAAGAAATAGAAAGTGTCTAGGAAGAATAGAAATGGTAAAGTAGGCATTACTCAAGGTAATTATCCAATGCTTGCTACTTTCGCTCCAAGAAAGACATGTCATAACTGTGGTAGCACTAACCATCTTGCTAGTTTCTGCAGGAAGAATAAAAACATTAATTCTTTACCTTCCAAGTCTGAAGTAAAGAAAGATTATGTTAGAACTAGACCACAGACTTTATGCAAACACTGTGGAAGTACTTGGCATTCTATCTATACTTGCAGGGATTATCATGCTATCTATCATAATTATTATGAACTGAAGCCCAATTTGAAATGGGTTAAGGTTAATTCTGCAAGTGTAAACTCTGAAAATGTTAGCTTAAACTCTGATAATAAGAATTCCGCTGCTAAAGCTAACAAAGTTAAGAAAGCCAAAGGATCCAAGCAATTCTGGATCCTTAAATCTGATCTTCAGTGTTGTTTGTGATTGCAGGGCATCAGGGAGAGTACCCTAGTCGTGGATAGTGGATGTTCAGGACACATGACTGGAAATAAAGCCCTGCTATCAGAGTATGAGGAGAAGGCTGGCTGAAAAGTTTCCTATGGAGATGGCAACATAGGACGTACTCTGGGATATGGCAATATCAATCTTGGAAGTGTCATCATCACAAATGTAGCTCTGGTTCCAGGACTCAAGCATGATCTGCTATCTGTGAGTCAAATATGTGACAGAGGATATCATGTAGATTTTCAACCTGAATACTGTGAAATCATCAGTAAATCTATAGAGAAAGTTGTTCTAGTTGGACACAGGCGCAATAATATCTATGAAGCAAGTTTGTTGACAAACTTTGATGGAAAAGCTGTGTGCCTGTCCACAAGAATGTCTAGTGAAGAGAGTTGGAAGTGGCATAAGAAACTCTCTCATCTGAATCTGAACAAAGGATCTTGTAAGAGGACTTCTAAAGTCTTTATTAAATGTTGATGGCCTGTGTGATTCCTGTAAAAAGGCCAAACAAAGGAAGTCATCTTTCAAAAGCAAGTCTGAATCTTCAATTGTTGATCTTTATCATCTTTTACATGTTGATCTGTTTGGACCAGTGAATGTCTTGTCTATTGGAAGAAAGAAATATGCTTTAGTCATTGTTGATGAACACACCAGATACACTTGGGTGTATTTTCTAGCAAAGAAGAATGAAACTGCATTAACTCTGATGGAGCATGTAAAGCTGCTGGACAAAGGATCAAAACACAAAGTCAAGATAATCAGGAGTGATAATGGAACTGAATTCAGGAATGCAACAATGGAAGAATTCTGCAAGAACAGAGGAGTGAAGCAAGAGTTTTCTGTACCTGGTACACCATAGAAAAATGGTGTAGTTGAGAGGAAGAACAGAACCTTGACAGAAGCTGCCAGAACTATGCTTGATGAAGCAAAATTACCAACCTATTTCTAGGCAGAAGCAGTTTAAACAGCCTGTTTTACTCAAAATGCCACACTGATCAACAAGCATGGGAAAACACCATATGAGATGGTGAAGGAAAGAAACTAAACCTAAAATATTTTCATATTTTTGGGTGCAAATGCTTTGTGTCATTTGAGTTAAAAGCTGATGAAGGAATTTTTGTTGGCTATCCGCTGCCAACTAAGGCATTCAGAGTTTATAATCTGAGAACCAAGGTGATCATGGAGTCAATTCATGTGTCATTTGATGACAAGAAAATAACTGGACTTGAAGATGTAGATGAACATGATCAACTGCACTTTAAAAATGAAGACTTAATCTCTGATGAAGTAAACTCTGATGAAACTGATCTGACAAACTCTGTTGAAGCATACTCTGAACCTCTACTGGTAAACACTGAAGAAACTTCTCAGCCAGAACAAAGGGGAGAACCAGTTGAGGGGGAGCATGAAGGATCACTTCAAAATGATGACTCAAATACTGAAAGTGAGTCAGCTGAAAAATCTGGATCAATCTCTAATGACTCAAACTCTGAAAGTGCAAAGTCTTACAGTTCAAACTTTGGGCAGTCAATTTCAGGGGGAGCCTCAGAGACTGAAGAAAGGCAACGAGAAAATCAGGAGAACATGGATCAAGGGGGAGGATCAAATACTGATAGAAGTCATTTACCTTCAGCTAGGAAATGGACAAAATCTCATACATCTGATCTAATTATTGGAGATCCAGATGCGAAAGTAAGGACAAGGAGTGCTACAACAAATGAATGTCTATTTCATGCATTCCTGTCGAAATCAGAACCAAAGAAGGTAGAAGAAACTCTTCAAGATGCTGACTGGATAACAGCAATGCAAGAGGAGTTAAATGAATTCGAAAGAAATGAAGTATGGACCGTTGTACCTAGACCAAAGAATAGATCTATTATTGGTACTAGATGGGTTTTCAGATATAAAATTGATAATGAGGGAGTTTTTACGAGGAACAAGGCTAGACTTGTGGCAAAAGGCTATTCACAGCAGGAAGGAATAGACAATAATGAAACTTTTGCTCCAGTTGCAAGATTGGAGGAAATAAGGATTTTTCTAGCATATGCCTCTCATAAGAAATTCAAGGTTTTTCAGATGGATGTAAAAATTGCTTTTCTGAATAAGAAGCTTGAAGAAGAAGTGTTTGTTGAACAACCACCAGGATTTGTGGACCCCAAATATCCAGACTATGTCTACAGGCTGGATAAAGCTCTCTATGGACTTAAGCAGGCACCAAGAGCATGGTATGAAACTCTGGCTCAATTTCTTTTAGAAAGTGGGTTCAACAGAGGTACAATTGATAAAACCCTGTTCTATTTTAAATCTGGTAGTGACTTGCTTTTAGTTCAGATATATGTTGATGACATAATTTTTGGGTCTACTAATGATAAACTCTGTAAGAAGTTTGCCAAGCTCATGCATTCCAGGTATCAAATGAGCATGATGGGAGAACTTAGTTATTTTCTAGGCCTACAAGTGAAGCAAACAGATGATGGGATTTTTATAAATCAAGCAAAATATTCCAGAAATCTTCTCAAGAAATTTGGTATGCTTGACTGTTCATCTGCAACAACTCCCATGGCAACAGCAACAAAGTTGGACAAAGACACATGAGCTCCAGTAGATACGACAAGCTACAGAGGCATGATAGGGTCTCTTCTTTATCTAACAGCAAGCAGACCTGATATCATGTATGCAACTTGTCTCTGTGCTAGGTTTCAGGCAGACCCCAGAGAACCACATCTAACAGCTGTGAAGAGGATTTTTAAGTATCTCAAGGGGACCATAACCTTAGGTCTGTGGTATCCTAGAGAATCAAATTTCAAGCTACTTGGTTACTCTGATGCAGACTTTGCAGGCTGTAAGATAGACAGAAAAAGCACCAGTGGAAGTTGTCAATTTCTGGGTGATAGACTTGTTTCTTGGTACAGCAAGAAACAAAAATCAATTTCTACATCTACAGCTGAAGCAGAGTATATTGCTGCTGGTAGCTGTTGTGCACAGATTCTGTGGATGAAGAATCAATTGCTGGATTATGGATTGAGGTACAGTAAAATACCTATTTACTGTGATAATCAAAGTGCTATTGCTATGACAGGTAATCCAGTACAGCATTCAATGACCAAGCATATCAGCATAAGGTACCATTTTATCAGAGAATATGTAGAGGAAGGAAATATTGAGCTTCATTTTGTGTCTACAGAACAACAGCTTGCAGATATCTTCACCAAGCCATTAAGTGAAGCTACATTTACAAGGCTGGTAAATGAACTAGGAATGATCTCTGGTTTCGACTAGAGATACTGGTTAGACTCAAACCTTACTGTGTTGCTCATGTTTCTGTGATTAGTATACCTTGATGTGGTGATACAACTATTAGAGTACTCTGTAGGTCATACACTTTTGACATGTTGGATAAACTCTGAGAAACTCTGATATTATTATTGTCTGAATGTAAACACCGATGAAGAAATATGTATGAAGCATGATTCTCAGTAAATAATCATGAATCCTTCTAAGTTATTTGTGATCTAATCTTAGACTGTGCAGAAAATTAACACAACATGATACTGTTTCATATTTATAGCATCTCTTAGTTTATTTATCCTAAACTCTGAGTCTGTAAATACTGTGTGCATTGCCTCTCATGAACAACTTCTGATGTTGATGAGCTCTAAACTCTGTTAGTTATACACTGTTAATTTAAATGCTATTATTAGACTACCCCCAAAGAAAATGTATATAGGTTGCTAAAACTCCTTTGAGATTATGTTGGTGTCTAGGACGACCCAGGAACTTGCTGGTATATAGTAAGGGCTAAAATTCTCTAATTTTTGGCGACTAGTTAAAGGCTAGGAAGACCCAGGAACTTATCAAGATGATAAGGGCTAAAATTATAGGATTTTTGGTGACTAGTTCCAACCTTTGATTACTGGAATGAATAGAATAAAAAATATAAATATATAGATTAGTTAAAAGGGGGTATAGATTAATTAAATGTTACTGTATATAAATTGTTTACTACAGAGTTTAGCATTCATCATACATTCAGTGTTTACTATGAGAGTTTGTGCGTCCAGTGTTTACTGATTTACTTTATTGATTTTATGAAAAATTAGATGCTCTAAAAATTGAATTGGTAAACTCTGCTATACACACACATATATTCACACCTGTGCAGTTTTTGAAAGGATTATGGTAATGAAGTTGGAGAATTGACAAACGCTGATGAATTTTGTCTAATACTCTAAGGTATATTTTCTTTCAGATAATTTACATACTTGGGGTAAAAAGAGTTTTGCCAACTGTTAATGAGTGTTGGAGTGTTAAAGTGTGTCGGTAATGGGAGAGAGAAAGTAGCGGTAATTATTGCTATAATTACTGAGCGTGCATAGTTGTTTCATTGCATGAGTGCCACGTGTCCCACTCACCCACTAATGTGTCCCACTCACACATTAATCAAGAAATTGTTGCTTGTATTACTGCTTAAAACGATTGAGTTTTAATTTTTAATTACATCTCTAATCATTTTACATACACGATTCATATTTACACACATCCACTCACAGTTACTTTTCACACAACCACTCAGTTACTTCGTTCTTTCACTTGGGCATTTTTGCAAACACCTTGCATACATATCACTTTTAACTGCTATTTTCTTCTCACATCGATTCTAATGGCCACCAAAGCTTTTACTGCTCAAGGGTTATTGTTTGTTCCTAATAATTATGCAGCCCCATTGAACAATGCAAATGTTCCAGAGGCGTTTCATTTGGTTCAAAATTTCTTGAGAGATTCAGAGATAGGTCAAGCCCTAGGTGAACTACCAACGCTTTCTACCACGCAGATTGCTTCTTTCTGGAAGAACTCTACTTATGACGATGGAGGAGATGATGGGACTCCTTCAATCATTTTTACAAATGACGAGACAGAGTATGTGATTACTCCAACTACAATCAGAGAAACCATGGGTTTTGCTACACACACTTCCTACAGTGTTGCTTCTGACAATACCCTGAAAGAGATGTTGCAGCAACTTGGTTATTCAGATTCTCTAGCAAGACTTGGTAATGTGAAAAGGCCAAAGCTAAGGAAGGAGTGGAGTTTCTTCTTCGATTGTATAACAAGGGCCTTTCGAAAGAAAGTCACAAACTGGGATGTTATCCCTACTGACAGTCTACAAATTGGGTATTCTCTTCTCTATGGAAGTAATTTCGATTTTGGTAGACTTGTTTTAATGAACATAGGTGATAGATTGTCAGAGTCTACTACTGTCTACTTTGCTAGATTCTATCAATTATTGTTTATTGCTTGTGTGCCTGGTATTGCAATTGCTGAGGATGATGTTATTCAGCCTTTTAAAGTCAATAAGAGAATATTCTCTGATTTGACTAACAAGGATACCAACAACGAGCAATTACCTGACTTGGTTTTGCCTCTTGCTCTTCAAAATTTATTAAATCAACCTCAAGAACCACAACAGCCTAAACCACAACAGCATGAACCTGTAAACACTGAACCCATACAACCACCTGCAAACACTCAACCTCAAAATCCAAACACTCAACCTCAAACTCTAAACACTGAATCTTCACAACCTACAAACACTCACACTCAAACTCAACCACAAACTCAACCTCAACCTGAACAACAATCACCACCTACACAGACCAAATCAAAACGTGGAGGTAGAACAAAGCACACAGCAGAAAATATAAAGCATAGATCTGCTAGAGCTAAAAAGGAATCTGCTAAAGCTAAAAAGGAGTCTGTCAGGCCTAGAAAGGAAAGAAAAGAAAGAGCAAACAGACCTCCATCACCATCTGTTGTTGAAGATGAGTCTACTGAAGAAGAAGTGGCAGTTGAGGTGCCTCAAGCTAAGAGGAGAAAGTTGATACTTGATAAGTCTGATGAGGAGATGAACATTGAAGCTCCAGAGGTGATTTCTAAAGAGATACCTGTTGTTGAGATAAATACTGCAGAAGAAGCTGTACAAACATCTGAAAATGTACAGATGGATGTGGACAACAGAGATGGTTCTGCTGCAATGGATGATTTTGTTGAGACATTCATTCCATTCTCTGATCACATTGATATTCTTACTTCACCTATTGCTGCTAATTCTGGAGAAACTGGTGTAGTTGATCAGCCTACTGTAGTACTTGATGAAACAATAGCATCACACACTGAGCTATTCTCTGATGCTCACCAGGTTTTTGAAAAAGGTGAAGAAGTTGAGAAATCAACAAAGGCTGTACTTTCTGAGCCTATGGATGCAGTTCTTGAGTTGCAAAGTCTGTTGATAAGACTGTTGAGTCTGTAGAGCAACCTGCAGAGCAAGTTGATGTTGAAACTGCAGAGAATGTTGTAGAAACTGTTGCTAAAAATGTTGTAGAGCCTATTGATCTAGTTGAAGATACAACTGTTGATGCTAAAGATGAAGGAAGTGCAGAGTCTAACTCTTCTCAGAGTATACCAGTACAAACTGATGCAAAGCACACACCTTTTTCTCAACCTTCACATGCACATGACATTGAAGTAGAATATTTTGCCAAGTATTCAAAGGATTGGTATAAAGCAGATTGCATTTTTCCTACTGGAAGAGCAACTAAGTTTGTGCATCAGACTGCTAACATGATTTCAAATCCAGACATTCTCTCAAGTCTGCAAGCAACTATTGTTCAAGAGACACTGAATGAAAGGTTTGATAAGTCTCAAAAGGCAATTACTGATCTGAGACCTGATGTTGTTGCTCGAGACATGAACATGCAGAGAGATAATCAAACAAAGTTTCAGACCTTTTCTAAAGCTCAAGAAACTCTGTTTCAAAGGCTAGGTCAAGTTGAACAGAATCAGACTGTCTTGTCTGGTAAAATTGATTCCATTGCTACCTCTTTGGAGCTGATTACATCTATATTGATTCCTGATGATGTCAAAAAGGGGGAGAGAGTTGCTAAGTCTAAATGTAGGCAATCTCAAACTCTGACTCAGAAGGATGATACTGAAGATGGAGGAGCAAATGATAAAGGCAAGAGATTAAGAGCTGATCAAAATCTAAGTCTGAGATCCGGCAAGTATTCTAAATCAAAGTCTGATGGAATAAACACTGATGCTCAGGGTACTTCAAAAACCAGGAGTTTGTTATTTACTGAAAATCCACAGACTGATGAAGAATTGGCTGCCAGATTGTTTCTGGAAGAAAATGAAGAAAGAGTTACCATTGAAGACATCCAAGCTGAAGAAAAGAATCTACAAGAAGAACATCAAAAAGCTTTGAAGTCTGGAAAATTCAAGAAGCAAGAAAAGGCTCCTAGGCCTGTTCTTAAAGGCATTGTTATTAAGGAAAATGTTGGTGCTGATCAAAGGTCACAAGTGTCTAGAGAACCAACAGAATCAGAGGCTAAACAAAAGCTGAAAGGCATTGTTGAAGAAGGGAAGGTTTCAAAGAAAGTGAATACAACCTCTGTTGCTACACAAGTTGTACTGAAAACCAACACTTCATGATCCAACTCTGATGACTGGAGGTACTACTGATTTTCTACATGGTAGAGCCTTAATGGGTAAGCTAGGAAGAGATAAAGCTAGCTTGGGCTCACATAGAGAAGTTAGAATGAATACTGGTCCTCGAGATCCTTCATCACTGGCTGTTCCAGGTCAAGGTGTTACTCAGGAGAGTTTAGACAGACTGGAATCAGTACAGTTGATTCATCAAAGGAGTTTGAACAAAGATTTTCTGCTGTATTTCATGGCATATGGAACTGTGTATAAAGTTGGTGAGAATGATATTGATTTGAAGCTATGGGAAGAATTGGAATATGTTCTATATCTCTTCAAAGTGAAAAATCAAAGGACTCAACAAGTTGCTAATGTGCTAAGAAATAAGATGGTGAAAGCTAAGGCAATTAGTGGTACAAGATACAGAAGTGAATATGTTCCGAAGTACAGAGATTATCATGGGAATATTGTTGAGATGAAGAAGAATAGTGCTAAACTGAAGACAGATCTGGGTATAACAGTTCTTGATTTTAACTCAGAGTTAGATAAAGCACAATTCATCAGACTGGGTAACGAAATGAGAAGAAACAAAATCTATTCTCTGAGATCTGCAATCTATCAGACAGGTGATGATGATCCTGAACTTAAAGAAATTAAGAAGGTCATGCAGGTAGAGCTTGAGAATACAGAAAGAAGATTGCTTATCGACTACCTCAGAACAACACCAGATGTTGAGGAAATTAAGTAAATAAAGTTCTGTAAGCGTTTCTTGTTTTCTGTAGATTTTGTTAAGTAAAAGTTTAAACTCTGTTTGTATATTAAACACTGTATTTGTTTATTTGTTTTGACATCATCAATTATTGTAAACTTGTGCATTTTTGCTAATGAACAAGTTGGGGGAGATTGTTAGATATAATTGATGTGAATAATAATCAGTGTTTAAGTGTTACAGTGAAATATCAGAGTTTAGCTGGAAGCAGTCAGAGTTTAGCTAAACGTTGACAGATGAAAGCTCGACAGAGTTTCTTAAACTCTGTCTGGAGGAAGCGTCTACTGGTCAACAGTGTTTGAAGAATTATTGAAGATAATTATGGAAGCAATATCTTTGAAGATTGGATAGCTGTCAAAGAGATTGAGTTGACTAAGGAGACGTGTAGCAATCGTAATTGATATCAATTTTATAGCTAATTTATAGGAGTATCAATTATCGATTGTATAGCAGTTGTATTATAAATATAGTTAGGTTAACCCTAGAAGGGTATCGTGAAAAGCAATATCATTCATTGTAACCTAAGTAGCTCTCTGTGATATTTTACATCACTGAGAGAGAAGTTATTACTTCCAAACAGTTTTTAATTGTTTAAACGTGTGTTTTTTTGTTAATCATAATTGTGTATTCGGCCTAACAATCTTGTTCATTTAATACGAACTTGAATAACAAGCCCAACATTTTAAATTTCTAAGCCCAAATCACACACATCTTTAAAAGTCCAAGTCCAACACAATTACAAGTAATTCAATAATCTAACTCTTGCACTTACATTTTCAATAATATATTTATACATTTCTCAATAATTTAAATAAGCAATCTAGGAACTCATATATATCAAAACCCAAAATTTCTCGACTTTTATATTAACAAATTAATCCACAAAAATATTCCACACGTTGACACATTTAATTGTAAACTATTGAATAACTTTTGGGTTGAGGTGTCACATTTATAACATCCAAGCCCACAACCATATGTATATCGGACCCAACAATTCATCACATATCAGTCCAAAAGTGCTAGGAAGTTAGTACACATTAGTTATAATAAAGGTCCCAAACACTCTTCTAATCGATGTGGGATGTTACAATTATTCTGAGATAATTCTGAGACAACTGATCTGATATCTAGACTTCTCGAATCAGTTACACTGACTTCTCGAATCAGTGTTCTCAGACTTCACAAATTCAGAGTTCTCGAATTAGTGCTTTGGACTTTACTAATCCAGACTTCTCGAATCAGTGTTTTCTCCACTTCTCGAATCTTCAATATTGCACATATCAAATTGATGACTTCACTAATCAGTTGTTTCTTCACTTCTCGAATCTGCCCATTCTGCACTTCTCGAATTCTGACTTAACCAAATTTCCAACTTCAACTTAGTACCTTCCTTATTCTTCAAATTGTCTTCAGAAAGTTTTGAGACATGATCCATAGATCTTCCAAGATACATTCAGTGACTTATTTTGAGGTTACATACATTAAGTTTTACATTTGAACTAAGTACACATTAAGAACCTTTGGTGGACAAAGGGATCCCTCAGTTAAGAGGTCAAGTAATTAACACGTAGTATTACAAACTAGTAGGCTTGTTATAATTGATGTACATGCATGTCTCTGCAACCAACATTATCAATATTTATTGATTTTTGGTCAAAACTCGATTAGTTTGACTTTGAAAAGTCAAAATAGGACAGAATAAATGGGACAGAGGAAGTTTAATATTTTTTTATATATCATAATATATATTATATACGTATTTTATTTTACGTATTAATTAGTATTTCGTGTATTTTTAATCACTCATTTTACATATTTAGTAGTATTTCGTGAATATTTCGTGTATTCGGTATAATCATTTCATGTTATTTCGGGTTGTTTCGTGTAAACAAAAATTAAACGAAAATTTCGTGTACTTCCGTGTTGACACGAAATATTTCGTTTCGTGTTCGGATTGGGTGGGCAAATACACGAAATGATTTCGGGTCATTTTCGGTTTTAGCTATGAGTACACGAAAACACGCAAGTACACGAAACGACATGATTTTCAGGCCTAATATATATATATATATATATATATATATATATATATATATATATATATATATATTATTAAATATTATGTATTATATAAAAATATAAATTATTACTCCCTCTGTCCCTCTCATTTCTTTACACTTTCCTTTTTGGAATGTCCCTCTCAATTCTTTACATTCAAAACTTACCCAAAATAGTAAAGTTCTATAATATAAAAGTAACTACACTACTACCTTTCTCTACTATACTCACTTTATACATTAAATATTGATTGATCCCACCACTATTCTCAATTTTTTCTACTACTTTACATTTTTACATAACCTTCGTGCCCAACTCATTTGTAAACAAATGTGAGGGACGGAGAGAGTATATGTATATTGAGGTTTGTGGTTGTGGTTTCAATTTGCGATTTTTAAACATATAAAATCGTAATCAAACCACAAATGAACAATTATTAAAATTTACATCCGCAATAAATTCACATTTCGTGATTATTCGCAAAATATGGTTCGATTGCGAGCGGACAATGTGACACCCCTAGTATAAACATTTGCCGGGACTTCGAACCTCCTGGGATCAAAAGGAATCAATTCACTGTTAATTCTACGAAAAGTTTTTAGATGAAATAAAATGGTTACAATATATTTAAATTTAATATTTTTTTGAGGGCTTATTAAAATTTAGTTTCTATTATATAAATAAAATAATTAATTTCATTTAGGCATAATTCGATTTTTTACAATTACAAAATTGTATAATTATTTATTTATTTTCATTTATTTGATTTCACCTCATTCCATGGTCAATTTTTTTTAACTACATATAAACTTATTATATACTTTCATCTTATTTTCAAATTCAGTTATTTACAATTATATATTTAAATAATAATTATTTATTATATTAATCTATCTATTATATATATAATAGGCCAACACAAGATAAAAATAGTGAGATTTTTTAATGTATTGTAATTACCAATTTATCCCTCTATTCTCAAATTTTTTAAAAAATTGTGTTTGTTGGGGATTGAACTTGGGTCTTCAAGTTATTTAGCAAATCTTTCTACCACTACACCACTCAATCACATATGTTTTAGAACATACACATTATAGATATATGTGTGTGTTGTGCGACTTTTTATGTAGTATGATTATTAATTTATCCCTTTATTCTCAATTTTTTTGAAAAAGTTGTGGTTGGTGGGAATTGAACTTGGCACCCAAGTTAATTAACAATTTTTTTTTACCACTACACCACTCAATCACATGTGTTTTTAATCATACACATAAAAGATGTATATGTGTTGTTTTAGTGAATTTTTTTTCTAATATTATAATATTGCGACATATTAATAATTTTTTGTCATGTTGCGTTTACATTTATTGATTTGAACTATAACATATTAAATTAAAATATAAATTATTGATACATAATATATGGTTTGATAATATTATAAAATTGTAATAACAATAATAATCAACATAATAATAAAAAAATTACTATATAATTATTCTCTTAAACAACCTAAGCACTCATCTATACGTGTTTTCAATAATACACATAATATCTCTATGTATATCGCTTAAGCGGGGCAAGATTTGGTTTTATATAAAGAAACAATATGAAATGCATAATGTATTTTTTATGAAAAATATTACATATATGATTAAGTCAATAACTAAAGTACTTTATTACTGATTTGAAAGCACCAATTTACTCCTAAGTTCATATTGTATAGAAGTACTATTTTTATTGATAATCGAACGTGGATCACCGAGTTAAATTCTGCATCTTCATACCATTAGATCACATATTCACATGTATTTGAAATTATACACACAATATGTATTATCGATAAAATAATTACGTAAAATACACAATTGGGTTATAAATCGATATTATAATTAATATGATGGATATTATCTAACAATATATTAGAATAAAAAATATTGAGGTGTTAAACGTAAAATTAAATTATTATATTACTAAATAAGATACAATAATTTATTAGTCAAACTATTTGGGTCATAAAAATATTTGGCTTCAAAAAGACGAATTCTACAAATAACATATTACCTTTTATATACAAATTAGTTAATGTTCAATTTAAAATATGACATTTTACGGGAAAAAAGGCCCATATATTATATATTATTTATGGAGGTAACTCAATGAAAGTCAGACGGAAATCGGAAGAGAAATAAAGGCAAAGACTTCTTAAAATGAAGACATTAGAAGAAAACAAATAAAAGAATTAAAAATGTAGTTTTAAGAAGTAAAAGCGCAAGACCTGAGAAGTTTTAGAAAATTTACGAAGGTTTTTGATTGGAATCAGGACTGAAACCTACATTCTCAGAATGCAACATCTTGAAGACTATTAAGTTTCTACCTTGAATATTATTGGAGATCCAGCTAAATGGATGCATCATTTTTGAAGAAAATTTAGGAATGTAGGTGCTATGAAAAATCGTCTTAATTAATAATTAGACAACACCCATAAAACACTCAAATTATATTCTATAACCCACAACAAAATTAAAATCTGACATGATTGCTATCAATATTACTCATATTAGTTTTCAAAGTACAATTTTGAACATATTTAAGTATGTACACAATAACCACATAATCCAGTAACAAGATGCAATCTTTGAAAATCAATCACATGTTTCAAACGATACTGATCACGAATAGTTTAATTAAAAAATACAATTTAAGCTAACGACCCGTGCCTCGCACGGGTTTTTATGCTAGTTATATATATAATAGCCCAACAAGGGGCTATAATTCATGAGACATTTTAATCCATTTAAAATCATGCCACATTTTATTCCATCTTAAATGACTGATTTGCCCTTTTATTTACTATTTTTAAAAAAAATTGTTGTTAAAAGGAATTGAACTTGAGTCTCCAAGTTACATTACACCTTGCTTTACCACTAGACCACTTAACACACATGTGAATTAAATTATACACATTATATGTTGTGTTGCTTGAGTGAAAGAATACATGGTATTTTAATTACTATGACATATCAACACTTTTTTGTCATGAGTTTATTTTTACATTTATTAATTCGGACTATGATATATTTTATTATATCAAAATATAAATTAATGATGTATAATATACAGTATGGTTATACATTTTTAAATTGTAATGATAATAATAATAATAATAACCAAAATTTACTCTATAATGATAACTCTGTAACGCAACCAAATCCCTCATGCATACATGTTTTCAATCATAAACATCATATCTTCGTGTGTGGGCCGCATGAGCGGGACAATATTTAGGTTTATATAAAGAAAATGGGTTAAATGGCAGTTAGGTCACTCAATTGACTAAAAACTTTCAGTTGGGTCATCCAAGTCAAAAAACTTTTAATCAGGTCACATAACTGATAAAAACTTTCAATTAGGTCATTGGGGTTTACGGACGTTAAAAAAGAGACGGAAATATGACTCAACATAAAACAGTTCCGTAAAACCCCAATGACCTGATTGAAAGTTTTTATTAGTTATGTGATCTGATTGAAAACTTTATCAGTTATGTTACCTGATTGAAAGTTTTTATCAGTTATCTGACCTGATTGAAAGCTAGCCAATCGGATAAAAGCTAGCCATGTCAGCATGCTAAGTCATCTTTTCGTCTCTTTTTAACATCCGTAAACCCCAGTGACCTGATTGAAAGTTTTTATCAGTTATGTGACCTGATTGAAAGCTTTTTGAGTTGGATAACCTAACTGATAGTTTTCAGTCAGTTGAGTGACCTAACTGCCATTTAACCCTAAAGAAAAAGTAAGAAATGCATAAATTTTTTTTTTTAATAAATAACAATTAAATATAAGAGCAATTCAATAACTAAAGTATATCAAAACTGTTAGCTCTTTTGGACTAACATGCAATGCATTGGTATGTTTAGGAGTTGACTATTGTTTGATAAAATTACAATTTTCCACCAAGTTGTCATGAGATTGATTATGGAAGTAAATTTTTACATATTATTTTTTATATTCTACTCATTCATAAAACAAATTGAGATAATATCATAGTTTAAAATAAGAACTTGTGACATTTTTAATGATGACGAGTTCTCGATGATATAATTACTGGATTATAATTTATTATGTCATGCAAATTTCAGAAAAATAAACTAATTTTTATTATTGTAAATTAAAAAGATTTTTCACCAATTAATAGAACTTGGTAAATGCATAAATATCTAAAAATTTTAGATATCACCCTCATTGAAAATATTTAAGTTATATAATCTTATTTAATTAAGATCATATTTCTATTTAAACATTTGTGATCAAAATTTTGAACTCCATACATTTACTCACTTTAATATACTAAGTTTTATGTTTTTGGGAATAACTTAATTTATAATTTATTGGAAATAATTATATAAAATTTATAGTAGAGATTACAAAAAATTGTCAAAGTTTTTTTCAAAACTTAATTGAATTGAAAAATATTTAATTTGCGGATCATTCAAAATATCACATATAAAATTAGTAATGAATGATGATAAAAGTCTGGAATAAATATTTACAAAAATCACTTGCAATAAATATATACAATGGAAAAGATATATTATTATTTCAGCATAAAATTTTGCAGAAACATCTACCAATTATACTTATATATTAACAATTTTTACTTTTTTTTATATATTTCTCCATCGCTTGTATTCATTGAATGAATAAATGATATGTCTTGTCTTATAAATAAAATAAAATTAAAAAATTACAAGTAACTTATCAATATGTTACCATTGTCCAGGTAGCACTTGCTCGCAATCCTAAACTCCTGAATAATTTCCATTTATGATGAAAATATCATTTAAATTTAAAAATATTTCAGGATCACTTCATATGTGTTTAACATATCTAACATAATAAGGACCATACTATATTTTATTTTTATTGGTCATCTGAATTTGCATAATCAATTTATGCACTGAATACTGAAGTAAGAAGATTATAACAATGCGTGTTATGAATGTAAAAAAGTGACGAAAATAAAAAATATATTATAAACGACATTAATAAATAAATATATATCTATTACTAGAATGTAAAAAAAAAGTGACGAAAAAAAATTATAAACAACATTAATAAATAAATATATAGCTATTACTAGAAAATAACCTCGTGCCTCGCACGGGTTATTATGCTAGTTTTCAATAATTAGATAAATTTAAGATTTACGATGGTTTGGTAATTGGTTTTATTTCACAGTGTCCAATTTAAAATTGCATCCCAAACACGACGTGTCACGCGGTTACAAAAAGTTGATTTAAAATTTTAGTGTTCCTTTATTTGGTTTTGGTTAAAGTGGGTAGAGGCAGGAACATTTAGACTGTATCTGAGGAGGGAATGTATTAACGTAACAACCTCTGGTAAAATCAAAACTTAATTATTGTTATTTCCTTGTTCATCTTCTCTTCTACTCTGTTATTTCTATATAATTCCGCTCTATTTGCAGCTCATCAAAGCAAATCATTAACAATACTCACTGTTACGGATGACGACGATTACGGTTAGTGATTCAAGTTGTTACTCATGGTTTCAACTCCAAAATTGAAGCTAATTACATTTATTTTTGCTTGCAGGATAAACACAGAGCATCAAGTCAGGGATTACTAATTGTGATTGATGATTCTCTATCGGTAAACAAAAATTAGATCTATATATGTGTACACACACACACACACACACACACATCAAGTCAGGGATTAGTAATTGTGATTGATGAATTTCTATCGGTAAACAAAAATTAGATCTATACATGTGTACACACACACACACATATCATGATGCTGATAAGTTGTTTTTACAGGGACCTTCTTTTCTCGTACCAGCTGAACTCGAACAATAAATATATGTATGTATATTTATTTTGATATGTATGTATATGTCTATAAATTAGATGAATTGTGATTGTGATTAATGAATTTCTACCGATAAACAAAAATTAGATCTATACATGTGTACACACACACACATACATATATCATGATGCTGATAACATGTTAATGAACCGGTAATAATTTGAGTATTTAATAAAATTTTAATTATTATTTGACAACCGATGTTAAACCAAAGTAATAAATGTGTTGAAACTCTCTCTACGGCTTATTCACCTCTTTCAAACTCTCTCTACGGCTTTCTCTCATTTTATTATATCAATTAAAATCATAAACTAATGATGATTGTTTTATTATTTCAGATGGTGGTGATTAATGAATTGAAGATACATCATGTATTTTTACACAAATGGTTAGAGGTATTGCCCTGTATTCTTTCAATAGATTAGTTCTTCAATTTTTTTTACACTTTCAATTGACATGTTATAGTTAATACAAAATCCATCATGTGTTAGATGAAATGCATAAATGAATTGTGATAGTTATTTTAGTTTTTAGTATTTAATTGAAGATAGTTTTTCTTTCGATTATGTATGTTTGTGTTTTATGTGGGTTTAGCATTTACATATAACATTTACGTATTTTGTACAGGTGTAGAAATTTGGATCAATTACTATAATGTTTAGTTCTTTTTTTAATATTAAGAAAGATGGGAGAAATGTTGGAAAGGTATATTCTCAATTGCTCCAACTGTTTGATCAACTTTGTTATAAGAATTTTACATTTCTGTCAAGTGATGCAATGATTCCCGAAACAAATGACGAACCATAAAATAAAGGTTTTGGAAAACGGTACTCAATTTTGCATGAAAAATAACCAAATATCATTTTATTTATTCTAGTGACAAAAAGTTTCTTATGAAATAATGACTAAACGACTTCAAGACTAAAATTTTGACTTGAAATATATTCAAGCATAATATTTCTTATGAAATAATGACTATGAGTTCCAAGGAATAAGTAAGGTGAATATTTTACGATTTTATCCATTTAATTAAAACAATTGGGGTTTCCGGGATAAAATACGTTTTTGGAATTTTGGCTAGGCTTTTTTATAAGGCATTTGAAAGATAAATTTTTAGAGAATATATCAAATATATTTTTGAATAAAACATTTGAAAAGAACTCTCTCTTGAATATTTAAAAATTTTTTAGTTCGAGAAGATGTGTTCAGGAATATTTTGATGTACGTGCCTTAAGCCGTTAACCGGAATAATGTGACAATATTCTTTAAGATAGAATATGTCATTGATTAGATATATCTTGTATAAGTCAATATGTCTAGGTTCCAAAAAACATTTTTATCGTTCTGACTCGGACTCGTAGATTGTCACATCAAATATTTTTAAAGAAGGATTTACTAGGTGACATAGTCAACTTTCTATATCTAATTTAATTTTCACTTTTGTTGTTTTGTAATACCAAAATTTACAAGTGAAAGATGTCTTTCAATATTGAGATTATAAATTAATTTATCAAGATTATTATTTCATTAAGTAAAGTTATATTATTTTTATTATGTTGGAATGTGAAAAAATTTAAATTAACAAGATTATTATTTAATTAATAATTAAGTAATCAATGTTCAACCGTATATTGATTCTAATTTATCTACTTTCGAATTCTATCTTGGTACTTTGTTATGAGTTTAATGCTTGTCGTCGTGTAAATTGTTTATTCTGTACTAGATAAGTTTTATTTATTAAATAACAACTTTAGTGTACAAATTTAGAATAAAATTATATTTAGTTAAAATTAATCTTTATATTTGGTGTACATTAAGAAACAACTAGCTTTTATTGTTAGGTTTTCAGCCCAATACAATGGTATGGGTCATGGATGATCCAAGACAAGTATGGGTTTTGGTTATCCAAAACATATATGGATTGGGTAACAATTATATGTTTAGATAATTTTTATAGATGGTATATTTAGATACCAAGTATGATAAGGATTGTAATTGGAAACCAAGTATGATTAGAATATCTTGGTGGCTAAGTTTGTGATGGTTATATATACATAGTCCTATTATGTTTGATAGGTATGCTTGAGTATTGTTTGGCTTAAGTATCGTGTGAGTGAAACAGCGTTTGGTGAGATTGATTGTATTATTGATTATTGTTTGGATTAATAATACAAGTTGGGACGTGGGTTTTCCGTGTCATATAATTTTGTTGTGTGTGCTTTGAATTAGTTGATTATCTCGGATTGTATAAGTCCCCTAACCTAACAAGTGGTATCAAGAGCCAAGGTTCGTGATGGATATGGGTGGAGGAAAATTCGAGATTGAATTGTTTAATGGAAGAAACAATTTTACGTTATGGCAGAGCACAGTGAAAGATCTGTTAATTCAACGAGGGTTATATGCGACTTTTGAAGATAAGAAGCCTACTGATGTGGAAATTGCAAAGTGGCAAGACATGAAGTATGATGTTCTTGAGGAGAATGACCCTAAGAATTTGTGGGAGAAGTTGACGAAGACATATCACTCGGAGTCTTTGGCTAACAAGTTGTTCCTTAAGAAAGATTTGTTCGGGAAGAAGATGGAGATTTAAGAGATCATCTGAATCGTTTTAATGGATTGATTAACCAGCTGAATAATTTGGATGAAAAATTAAAGGATGAGGACAAAGCTGTTCTTCTACTTGTGTCTCTACCAAAGAAGTACAGTACTGTGATTACTTCTTTATTGGTTGGGAAAATGATGTTAGATTTGGATGAGACCATTGTCGTTCTTTTAGAGACCGAAAGATTGATGAAGCAAGGATCGAGTGACGTATCTGATGGAAGTGCACTTGTGGTAGATGCGCGTGACAAGAATAAGATGTATTCTAAGAAACGTAACCCTAATATTAAGTGTTTTTATTGCGGAGAATTGGGTCATGTACAATACACGTGTCCACAAGTAAGAGAAGGTTTGAAGGAGTTGAAGAAAACTCAAGGAGCGGGTAGTGTTTCGTTTGTAGCAGCTGATGAAGATGCTCTTCTGGTTCAAGAAGATAAGGGATCGAAAGAAGAATGGGTGCTTGACTCGGGATGTTCTCATCACATATGTGTTAGGAAGGAATGGTTCTCGTCTTACGAGAAGTGTGAGAGAAAGATGGTAACTTTACCAAACAGTAAAAGGGTAAAGGTTGATGGCATTGGTGAGGTAACAATGAAACTTCACAATGGTCGTGTTCGGAGGTTAACTCAAGTAAGGTATGTACCGGAGTTCAATCGAAATCTAATTTCATTGGGTAAATTAGTTGATTTAGGACATACTGTTGTGATGAAGAACGGTATGTTGGAGGTCACTAAAAAGGATTTAGAGATACTCAAAGGTTGGAAGGACAAGAGGAATCTTTTTGTGCTAGAAGGAAAGGTTATTGTTCAAGGGGAGGCATTGACGGATGGACGTCGTTGGCTTGATGGTGACCGTTATGGTGACCGTTAATTCGGTTATGAAATTGTATTGGGTTGAAGGGGAGGATTGTTGGGTTTTCAGCCCAATACAAAGGTATGGGTCTTGGATGATCCAAGACAAGTATGGGTTTTGGTGATCCAAAACATATATGGATTGGGTAATAATTATATGTTTGGATAATTATTATAGATGGTATATTTAGATACCAAGTATGATAAGGATTGTAATTGGAAACCAAGTATGATTAGGATATCTTGGTGGCTAAGTTTGTAATGGCTATATATACATAGTCCTATTATGTTTGATAGGTATGCTTGAGTATTGTTTGGCATAAGTATAGTGTGAGTGAAACACCGTTTGGTGAGATTGATTGTATTATTGATTATTGTTTGGATTAATAATACAAGTTGGAATGCGGGTTTTCCGTGTCATATAATTTTGTTGTGTGTGCTTTGCATTAGTTGATTATCTCGGATTTTGTAAGTCCCCTAACCTAACATTTATCACCCGTGTAAGGCACGAACTTTCTTAACAAATCTTGAAATAAACGAGAATTGAATCCCACGTAAATAAATACTCCCTCCGTCCCACCTATTTTTTTACAGTTACTATTTTGGACCGTCCCATCTATTTCTTTACATTCCAAAAATAGTAAACTTTTAATAATATGAAACACTATTACACCCACTAACTTCCTCCACTTTCTCAAATCTACTATTAAATATTGATAGGTACCATCACTTACCCACTTTTCATCACTTTTCATTACTTTACCTATTTAAATAAATAAATATATATATTGGTCTCTGTGCCCACCAAGGATGTAAAGATCCTGGTGGGACGGATGGAGTATGTATATTTGTAACCATGCTACCCACATCACAAGTAATACTTTACATATTAATCTGAACTAGCTTATAACCCGTGCAATACACGGGTTTCTTGTATTATGTTATAAAATTTATTTAATATTACAATTATGTTTTTATATAATCATTATTTTTAATAAATTTTTTAATTTTAATTTGATATAATTTAATTATACTCATGTTTACGGATTATACTAATGTTTCCTTATTATAAACAACGTATATGGTTTTTAATATATTTTATTAATAATTGAAAAATATGGTGTGATATTTTCGGGCTATATTTTTCTTGAAAATTATGGTGTGATATTTTTGGATATATATTAATGATTTTAAGATTTGTTTTAAATTAAAAAGGTAACGTATTTTAATTCGAAAGGAAATATTAATGATCTGTTTTTAGGTATTTA
Source organism: Saposhnikovia divaricata (assembly GCA_036435485.1). Classification (NCBI taxonomy): domain Eukaryota; kingdom Viridiplantae; phylum Streptophyta; class Magnoliopsida; order Apiales; family Apiaceae; genus Saposhnikovia; species Saposhnikovia divaricata. The sequence continues at coordinate 205,863,068 of CM071601.1, read as the reverse complement.
CAAAAGGTAATATCTTCAACTAAAATTAAATGTGAAAAAGGAAATTGACTAATTACCTTTAATTTTATTATGTTAATGTGAAAAAGACAATCAACTAATTACCATTAATTATATTATGTTATTATTTATTTTAAGTGTTATACTTTTCTTGAAAATTATGGTGTGATATTTGCGGGTATATATTAATGATTGTAAGATTTGTTTTAAATTAAAATGGTAACGTGTTTTAATCCAAAAATAAATATTAATGATTTGATTGATGTTGTTAGGTATTTAAAAAAAGGTAATATTTTCAACTAAAAGTAAATGTGAAAAAGGCAATCGACTAATTATCATTAATTTTATTATGTTAATGTGAAAAAGGCAAGCTACTAATTACCGTTAATTTTATTATGTTAATCAACTAATTATCATTAATTATATTATGTTATTATTTATTTTAGGTGTTATATTTTTCTTGAAAACTATGGTGTGATATTTTCGGGTATATATTTTTAGGTGTTCATAAAAGGTAATATCTTCAACTAAAAGTAAATGTGAAAAAGTCAATCGACTAATTACCATTAATTATATTATGTTATTATTTATTTTAGGTGTATTTATTTTCTTTATAATGAAAGGTAAATAAGTAAATTGACGAAGTACCAAAAAATAGGTACCAAAAAAGGTACCAAAAACCAGGTACCAAAACTTTTAATGTTTGGGATTTTATATAATAGTACTAGATTATAGCCCGTGCAAAGCACGAGTTACTTTTAAATACTTTTAAAATTATGTGATTAAACAAAATAGAGTATAATAATTTATTATGGATATAATTTAACTTTGTAATATTAATTACTAAATTATTAGTAATAATAATTGTTATTTAATAAATGATATCTATTGTTTTAAAAAAAATAATATAAAATGTTAATATAAATTTGTTGTTGACGGAATTCGAACATTGGATATTTAGAAGAGAGATTTAAATATAAAATATTTTTTATTATTAGATCTAACGGTTATCATCTATTTAGTAAATATCTAACGGTCACTATTCTTTTAAATTGTTGAACCAAACAACAAAATTATTATACCCTAGTTTGCTTATTATATATTAGTATAAATGTATACTAATTTTTGATATATTTTTTTAATAATTGAAAGATATGGTGTGATATTTTTGGATATATATTAATGATTGCAAGATTAGTTTCAAATTAAAAGGTAATAGTATAATATAATAGTAAAGAATTACCAAAACTTTTAAAATTTTCAATGTTTCGGTTTTAATATAATAGTTTAATTTTTTTGAATATATACATATTAATGATTGCAAGATTAGTTTTAAAGTAAAAGATAACATATTTTAATTATTTTAAATACATAGAAGGGTAACATGTTTTAATTATATAGAAATATTAATTAATGATTAAAAGATATGGTATGAATTATGTTTTTATTTGTTTATAAAGGGTAATATTTTGAAATAAAAGTAAATGTGAAAAAAGTAATCAGCTAATTACCATTAATTATATTATGTTATTATTTATTTTAATAAATATAATAACCAAATCGAAAATCAAAATTTTATTTAGTATAGATACACGAGAAATGGTGGGTGTGTGATCTTGATGTTGTTTTAGAATACGTTATATTTGCTTATAGAGGTCGGGATGTAAGAATATTAAGTTTGTTGTCTAGGAGGATAAAAAATGATTAAGCCTCAATCTATCTGCTGCCCTCCTGAACAAAGTGAGCCACATATCTTGTTATCAGAAGATCCCAGTGAAGTAAAGTTTGTTACTTATGGAAGTGATGCCTCAATGATGAGGGTCACTCTTGAGTGCATGGAAGGTAAGGAAGCAGTTGGTACACCACACACGTTAACATCTTCTGTGGTGAAAATAATAGAAATGAATTCATCAACTTTGCCAACCTATCAGGGGACTCAATTTGAGGAAGAGTCTGCCCTCAGAGGAGATGCAACTGTAGATAATGAATCTTTGTCACAACATGGTATAGTGCAATCTTGCTTAGCAAGTGTCCATAGGAATCATATTTCAAAAGGCTCGCCTGTAGCTGAAAACCTAGATGGTGGAAACATTGATCATCCTGATTATCAAGGTAACTATGGGACCATCAAGGACTCTCCCACCCCTTTGGAACATCGAGCGTCCCACATCATCCAATCTAGAACACCTAATAAAGACTCTGAAACTGAAAGAGAACAAACCAAAGCAAAATATTGTATGGCCGAGGAAGGTGGAGAAGATGGTTTTCGTAGCCCTAATGTTTCATTTTCACAAAAAAGTGCGAATGATCGATCCATCCATTAGGAAGGTCTGTACTGTGAACCTCCCTTATATAAATTCGTAGCTCTTTTTCGTTTTATTATGGATCATCTTCATGCAAAGTAGATTGATGCGCTCGAAGATGTTTTGGTTGGCCTTCTGAGGAAACAAAAATATAAATTGCTTTGTGCTGACATGCAGTCTCAGGTTTGCATATTGCCTGAGCTTTATATTATTTGAAAACAAAATAAGCATATGAAAGTCACATCGTACATGCTTCTTGCAAGATTCATCACAAATAGGATAATGCATTAGTAAAGTTTTGGCTGTTTGTTCATATTACTTGAAAGGCTGAAACTAAGTTCACTTCTTGTTTTTACAGCAAAAACATTACCCTGTGAATAATCATCAGCACAAAAGGTAATTCTCATGTCTTAGTACAACGGATATAGATGATCTAAATCTGCACAATCTTGTTTTAAATCAAATATACATCTTGACTCTTGAGTAACTGCTGGTGCAGAGTAGCTGAAGCTAAATTACTTTTACATAAACTCGTTCAAGAGAAAGCAAAATTGCAGCTGATGCGTGCGAAGCGGGATATATCACTAGTACCTATTTATCTGTACTTAAGGCTTCTACTTACAGCTAATTATATATTTGTATGATATCCTAAATTTCTTTGATTTTCAGAAAAGAGTTCAAGTGATGAGGTCTCGAGTCCAGGAGTGTGAAATGTTGAGGTCCAATCATTTAATGCCTCGCCCTAAAAAAACTTTACATGTACAAGCTGATGTGCTTTCCCAATGTTTAGATGATAGACAGGTACATGAATATTATACTTGAGACATTATAATTGTGGCAGTCACGCCCTGCTTCATCTTCATCTTCTCTGTTTCCTTTTGCATAAAACATCTCTTGGTGATGTCAGGACACAGGAAAGATGAAAAGTTAGATGTCAAAGGTTTAGCACCGACTCCAGAACTAAATCCTATCAAAAACGTCTACTAGGTTTAAATGACATGTATATAAGTAGTGTCTCAGTTAGTCATGGGAAATAGACCACTGTAGAGATGTTATATGGCTTTCATACATACAATTAGAAAATATTTAATTGGTAAGTTAAGCGTGATTAACTAATTATGATATTCCAAATTCAATAAGGATATAGTTAGAAAGCTTACTAATTCTTGAAAATGCAATGTTTTGAATTTGTTTTTTTTGCAAAATGGATGGAGGGGTCTTTGTGTTGTTTCTCATTATACTTGACTTGCGACTATTATTTTGGTTGGTGTAATTTACTGAATTCGTATGTACAATAAAACAGCATTATTATAGCACTGATGTGTTGTTTCTAGAGTAGGAACTAGTATCTGTTCCGATTAGGATTCGCTCAGCACCACTGTAGAATTAGACTTTTGATGGATTAAAATTTGTCATGATCAAATATGGTGACCAGTTTTATCCGGTAATAATGAACATAAAAGTCAATGGCGGGTGACTCGCTTGCATTTATAAACTGGTGTGATAGCTATATTGGTCTATAATACTTGTTAGAAGAGGACCGGCTTCTTTAACTGGAGCGGTGGCCAGACTGGTTTACCTGCTTCGGCCGGACACTTTGACATGAGTCATTCTGGAGACATCCAGCCAAGTTCTGTAAACCTACTTTAGCATAATGTGTTCAGCTTTAACCTAGAAGATCGAAAGTTTCGCAATAAAAATCTGTTCAGTACTCTTGCCTTCATAGTTTTTACTATGTACTATTGAAAATGTGTGTTATCTTCCTTTAGATGTATTTAAATTTTTAGTGAGATTTTAGAGGAACTAGTTGTACTTAAGTATGAGATGCTATATGCTTACAATCTCTACGGCAGCATGCTGAACATGAAAATGTAGTTTATTTGAATTCTAAGATGTTTATGATTTCTACAGCTTCAATATGCCCACGACAATGTTACTGCCTTTAAAAAGTCTTGGAGAGAAGACTTAAAAGTTAACAGAATCAATCCTTTTCCGCTGTAAGATTAGAGGAAAATCAGATTCTGCTGACGCTGTTCTATTGGTCAATGACTATTTGACAAAGAGAGCGTGTTGCCGGTTTTTACGCTTAGATGTGCAGGTCTGTGATTATTTTATTTGATGGGAAAATGCAATTAAAATTTTCTATGTTTCTGAAAGACATCTTTTTTTTTTCGCTTTCAGATGTGGGATATTGTCCATTTGGAAAATTGGAATGGGCATTGCACTATTTTTCTGAAGTACCTCAGTTTCATCACACAGAGGTGACTTTTAAAGGATTTGTTTGTTTTCATTAAAAGCCAACCTTGTTCTGATCTGAATTTCGCTGCAATTTTCCCCTGTTGATTTCAGGTTACATGTTACATTACGTCCAATGTAAGTCCTTTATATTTCCTATGAGCTGAACTATATAAACATCGCCAAGGTAATGAAAGTCATTTTGTTACAAATCTGTTTGTAAATATTTCGGTTTAAGTACTTAATGATGTGCTTTCTTTTATAGGATTTACCATGTGTGGATACTCGCACTGCATTTGTTATGTCTTTGATGCTGAGCCCACAAGGAAGTATGTAAGTTCTAGAAGTTTGGCAGAGGAAACGCAAGTGAGTTTACAAAATGTTTTGTATTCCTTCATTTCCTGGACGTTGTCCCTTATCTTCTCTACACTTACTAATCTTCAGCTTAAAAGAATTTGGCTGTGATTTCCTTAGCTGCTTTACCTGAGAATTTTTCTGCAACCGCCTCTAAACGTTTGAATCTAGAACTGTCATACCTGAAACTGTTTGTTCTCCAGAAAACAGCTTACAAGCAGCTGATATATATATGTCAAAACCAGAATATATAGAACTCATAAAATTAAAAATTTCATATTATGATCAGCTGTGTATAAATGTGATAAATTGCTTTATCATCCTCTCCTTACGTCACACTGTGGTTTATTACTTTGAATTTGAATGCATGGGTCCCTAATTTACTTCAACTGCATTTTTGAGTGTGTTCAAACATTTTGTTACAACCTAAACTGTAAAAACAGAATGAAGCTTGAACTCTGATATTAGAAAAATCAAAGAACTCGATTGCTTCTTAATTACATCTCGTGAATTCGAAAGAGTATATAGCTTGAACCATGGTTTGATTTTTTTCTCATGACCTTGCTGTTTTGTGCAGAGAAGCAGCTTACTTCTAGGTAATATGCTAGATGTGGTAGAGGAGGTACAGTTAGCACGGTTAGAACTTCCTAATCTCGTTCAGTGTACCTTCTGCTTTGAGTCAGGTAACTGTACTTAACTTAAAAGTTTCTTTATGCAGCTGTGCTCTTAAATTTGTGACACTTGACACCCAGTCAATCTACCCAAAAAGGATGCCTAGCTACCATTTTCTTCTTGCTTAGTTTACAGATTTTTATATATTATTTCCTGTTCTATCTGATGTTTTATACATCAATAATACAGAGAGCTTTCTTTTTTAGAATGATCATAGTTGTTAGTTGTTACCGGCTGGCACTGTCAATTAAGGTGGGAAGCTTCATATATTATGTGAAAGAATCTTAATTACCTCAGCTCTTGTACATTGCCTTTTGTTATTTTTTAAATGCGTACATGCAAAGACTAAATCTCCTTTCTTAATAATACATGCAACTGCATGTATATTTGCAGCATAGAATTAAGTTTATGTAAATATTTAGTTTAGTTATCTTATGAACTGTAAGTAAATCTTTAATTTTGTGCTATTGTCACATAAATCTAAATGATAACCTTTGTCCTTTCATAGACTTTAATGCTAAATATGAGAATGATAGACTTCAATGCTAACTCTTTTTTATTTTGATGGTACCTGTATGAGTCTGTGTTGATCGATTGGTCCTTAATTTATCTAACTTTAAACTATCTTCATGTGTTTGTCAAGGCTGTGCAAATGATGCTGTTACCTCATGTTTAACAGTCTTTCTGAATAGAAAACATGTTTGGTTTCCTCAGATTGTATGGGATGCTTGAACAGTATCAGATACTATATAATTGCACTATTGTAGTACCCTTGGACATTAGGCTGGATGTTTAATAGTATTACTTTTGTTGCATGATCGGCAATTGCTATAATATTTGTTCCTCCCTGTTGCTATACTTTTGTTGCTCTAATATTCACGCACACTAATCCATGCCATGTAAATTTTTTCTTTACATTCAAATAGAGGAGTCTATCCTTCGTAAGTTGTTCCCTTTATAATGAATGGAAGCTCCTGCTGACGATAAACAAAAGTTCTGTTCGGAGCAACTTTTCGCTGAAGTTAGAGCTGCTGTTCAGAGTCTTAGAGTTGGATAACTAAGAATTATACGAGCATGTAGGTGCATATCCCAGGTCGTTGAAGCATCGAATTGTTAAAGGATTATTCACATATAGCATGCAGAACCAATAAACAGAAACCTAGCTACTTGTCTCCTCTATTTTTGTGGGATACTTTCGATGATTGAAGCATTATTATACACCCGCCTAGATCTCCGATGTAATTGACTTCAAGTTGATATGTTTAACTATGACCTAATTAGAATCATCCTGTATTGGTGGTTAGTCAATATTTCTGGCTACTCTTTTGTTGGGTACGTCTTGTATTATCATTTGAACAAAATGCCAGACTGTAAGATTTTGCTAGGCTCTCGGAGGAGTGATATGTTGCTTAAGTAAAAAAAAAAAAATTGGCATTGATATATGTAACATAAAAATAAGACCCAAAAAAATAGAAAATCCATTGTGCATTTTTTAAGTTTTGTTATAATGTTTCACGATGAAATAGATAATTAATTTACGGGAGATGTTCTTGATTAAGAACTCAGGTCATGTTTGTTTCGTGGGATTATAGTCCAAGAATTATAGTCTAGGTATTATAGTCATTTCAATATTATCCTAAGGATTATAGTCCTTTAAATTATCCAAAACGTACTATGTTTGTTTAGAAGGATTAAATCAAGGATTGGATTATAATCCTTTAAATTTTAATCCTATGTTTGTTTTGAGGGATTGAACTATTATCCTTTATGTTTGTTTTGAGGGATAGAATATGGGATTGGACTATAATCCTTTAAACATGAGATTGATATTTTAAAGGATTATAATCCTTTAACTAATCCCAAATATGATTTTACAAAATAAACATGGAATTAAATTTTTTAAAGAATTATAGTCCTATCCCTTACTTAATTCCATGAAACAAACATGACCTTAGTCTCACATGAAAACAAGTATCTTCAAACTTGTGGCTGCATTTCAAATTTAATCATAAATTTGATAAGTTTTGATTAAAACTCTGAACAGTATTATATATTAATGATTTAGTGAAGTAATAAGATGATGTGCCCTTGAACTCGGGCTACAATAATCCAAATGGGATTTGAAGTAGAGGAAGAATATTAGTTAGTTACTCGTATAAACAAAAATATCTTGTTTTGTTTTTGTTTTTGTTTTAAATAAAAAGGAATCAATTCATTAATCAAAAGCCATACGGTATTTACAAATACAATCGAAAGGACAGACGCTTAAGGGGATCGCTGTTGAATCCTTCCTAGAGGCAACCAAGCGATTTGAAGATGATTGAAAGTATGTACCAATAGTTTTTTTCATTGGACTGTTCTGTGCAAACGACCATAGATGCGATCCCATAATAACCTTCATTCCTGAACCAAAACCATGAAAATCTTGCTGATCTATAACCTCGACCATGGAACACACCTAAACCCAATCAAAACAAAAACTCAAACACTCACAGAGAGACTAACAAAACCCAAATAAATTGGGAACTTATTGAAACCAAAATAAATTGGGAACTTATTGAAGAAAACAAGATAAGAAACAAGAAAACGAATAGGGATTGGGGATTTTCACCGGTGAAGACCGATTGAAGCCCCCTCAAAACTCAATGATGGAAGCGAGGGTTATAGAAAAAAGAGAGAAAGAGTCGCTAGGTTGTTTTAAAAATATCTTGTTTTGTTAGTAGTACTCTTTGGAATTTGTCTATTTGGAAAATATATCAAATATATTTTTAAATAAAACATTTGAAAAGAACAATTTCTTAAATATTTAAAACATTTTTGGTTTGAGAAGATGTGTTCGAGAATATTTTGATATATGTGCCTTAAGCCGTTAACCGGAATAATATGACAATATTCTTTAGAATAGAATATCATTGATTATTTATCTTATCCAAGTCAATATGTCTGAATTCGAGAAAACATTTTGTCAATCTTACCCGGACTTGTACATTGTCACATCGAATATTTCTAAGGGAGAAATTTACTAGATGACGTAGTCAACTTCCTAAATCTAATTTAATTTTCACTTTTGTAAATGACAAATCACCAAAACGTATAAGTGAAAGACGTCTTTCAATATTGAGATTCAATAAAACTTATCGAGATTATTATTTAATTATGTAAAGTTATATTATTTTTATAATGTTGGAATTTGAAAAAAAGTTAAATTAACAAAATTATTATTTAATTAATTATTAAGTAATCAATGTTCAACTGTATATTGATTCTAGTTTATCTACTTTCGAATTCTAGCTTGTTACGTTGTTATGAGTTTAATGCTTGCCCATGTAAATTGTTTATTTTGTAGTAGATAAGTTTTATTTATTAAATAACAACTTTTGTGTACAAATTTAGAATAAAATTATATTTAGTTAAAATTAAACAAACAACTTATGTTCTTAAGGGAATCAGAAAAAGAAAAAGAAAAAAATTAAATAAAAAGTAAACGAAATATAAAAAGGATAAGGATTTGTTGAGTTAATGTACTCTGAATCAGCTCTCCCGCTTCAGCCTATATATGAAACCAACTCTTGATCCCCCGCCATAACAACACACATACACACACACACACAAAAACAAGCGTTGCTTATATATAATCACACACACACACACACACACACACTCACTCTTTGATCACTCTCACTTTTCAATTCATTCTCTTTTCCTCTCCAAGATCAAGAACCCCTTATTCTTGATCATCTTTCAAGAAAATCTTGTAATTTTCTTGAAATTTAATTATCTGCCTACACTGATATATTCGTTTCTGGGCTTCTCTTCTTGATTGTTTCTGCTTCTTTTCAAGAAAATTTGGAGGGGTTTTAGTGTTCTTGAAATTAGCAGTTTCTGATAAAAAGTAGTTAATGCAAGATGTCTTCTAGGTTGGGAAAGTTTGTAGGTTCAGTTTGGGGTTCTGTAAAGAATCGATTTTCGCGTAAGAAGAACAAGGAGGAGAGTAGCAGGAGTAGGAGAAGGGATGAAAGTGGTCCATCTAGGAGTAGTCATAAGAACAAGAGTGGGAGTAGTAAGAGACCGAATGTTGCTGATGGTGATGATGATGATGATAGTGAGTCTCTGCCGGACCCTCTTATGTGGTCTAAAGATCTCGAAAAGCACTATTATGGCGAGTTCTCATTTGCAGTGGTACAGGGTAATTCGGAGATAGAGGATTACAGTCAGGTTGAGACCGGGCCTAATGCCACCTTTGTTGGAGTTTATGATGGTCATGGTGGCTCTATAACTGCCCACTACATTCGTGATAATCTGTTTCTCAATCTAATGAGTGAGACCCTTTCTTTCCCTCTTCAAGATTTTTTTCGTTTACGTATCTTTAATCTTGTTTTTACTGGACTTCGAAACATATTATTGCCACTGCATATATGCTGTTGTTCTTGATGGATTGTTTGTGTATTTTGCCATGTACACATCTTGTGTCATATGTTATTCTTGTCTAGTTTATAATTGTAGCATTATCTTGTTAAAGTGGCAGGGATTAAATTTCTGGTCAATCAGATTTTACGTTAAAATTCATAAATTTAATGATCAATAAATTTGTTTGTTTATGATTGAATACTGCTGTTTTCTGCATCTTGTTTATAAATCAGATTATCTTGTTTATGTTGTTTTTTATAGTGATCAACATCTGAGCAAACACTTAACAGAAGTAAAGTGCTATTGTTCTTGATGGATTTGTTTGTGTTTGTCCGCCTTCTGTTTCTTTCGACATGCTGTGTAGTAATTTTATCTGCTCTTATACATACTAACGCTTCATCTTGTATACAGTTCTAACTTTATCTGGCTTAATTAGTAGGGAAACTGCCTGTGTAGTTGTATTTTATTCAAGTTTCATTTCCTGAACAGGGGATCATCAATTTTCATACTGATTTTAAGTTATGCGCAGAGGGAAACTGTAGTTTATGTTTTCTGAGAGGATGTTACGAATATTAGAAGAAACATGTTATGAATTTCTATCAAGTACTAAGACTATAACTCTTTAAGAGACCAGCATATTCGAAGGAGAACGCTTATATGATGACATGTTGATTTCTACATTTGTAAGATAGAGCTTAAAGATTATACAGATAATGTGCATGTATTTTTTTTTTTTGGATGCACACTATCATTCTATCAAGTCTGATTGTCGGACCATTGTGCAATGTCTTGTTTCCTGCGTGATGCATCACTCAACTATGCTTATGGTTCTGCTTCAACTCATCTGAACTTTGTCATATTTCAGGATTTGTTCAGGAGAATCGAACGATGTCAGAAGCCAATCTTAATAATGCATTCGCAGCCACTGAAGAAGGATTTCTCTCTCTTGTAGATGCGGCTTATCAACAAGAACCATTAGTAGCAGCAGTTGGATCCTGTTGTTTGGTTGGAGTTATTTGGGATGAGAGACTATATGTTGCTAATCTTGGCGATTCTCGAGCTGTTAAGGGTTATCTTTCTAAATCTAATAAAATTGCTGCAGAACAGTTGACAAGTGATCATAATGCTAGTAGGAAGGAGGTTAGACGAGAATTGAAGGCAATGCATCCTGGTGATAAGAAAATAGTCGTCGAGGAACAGGGGGTGTGGCGTATTAAAGGAATCATTCAGGTATTTTCTTACACACTCTTCAAATTCGGCTGATTGTAGAAATATTTATGATGTGTTGTTGTGGTACATATGTCATATATCTCTAGCTCTGAATGTTCTACAACTGTCATTTTAAAAATCATTTTAGTTTACTGGGGGCACAACTATATCTTCCATTTCATCTCTAGGGTGCAACTGTAGCATCTAAATGCTTTTGTAGACTTCTTAAGATGAAAATAGTCAATGTTCATTTAAGGTGAAAACTGTCAGACAAAAATATGAACTTTTTCATATAGATGCATCCAATTCCTGTATTCTACAGAGGTATCTTATTTATCCATCTAAAAATCTATGTATTATAGATATCTTGTTTATATATCCGCGATCCTCATATTTGCTGATGTTGTCTCAACATTCCCATTGACCTATATATCAAACTAAAATTTGCACCAATTTTCTCTCACTGCCAATCAGGTATCGAGGGCAATTGGTGATGCATACTTGAAGAAACCTGAATATGCACTTGATGCAAGATTCCCGCGGTTCCACCTTCGTAAAAGTATTAGCCGGCCAGTGCTGAGAGCGGATCCATCTTTGTACTCAAGTGATTTGAATCCTGCTGACAGATTTCTTATATTTGCATCTGATGGACTCTGGGAGCATGTGTCAAATCAGCGCGCAGTTGAGATTGTCCACAAGAATCCTAGAGAAGTAAGTTCTGTTTCCCATAACAATTCACTATCATATGCAGTTCATCTCCTTGGTATTTATTGTCTCTTCTGTGCTTGTGTATCAAATGCAGGGTATCGCCAGAAGACTTCTTAAGTCAGCTTTGAGCGAAGCAGCTAAGAAAAATAAGACGACTTATGATGCGCTAAAGAAACAAGGAAAAGGGGCCAGGCGTAGGATTCATGATGATACCACCGTTGTTGTGATCTTTATAGACAACGAATTGTTGGAGCAAAAGGCTGATGTGCCTCTGATGTCTGTACTAGGGGGATTTGACAACTCTGGACAATCAATGTTCAACATTCTGAAAGATGCTATACCGAATGCATAGTAAACCTGTTAACTGAAGCTACTCCACTCAGCTGAACTGTTCAAACTGCCTAGACAAAACAGCATGTTCACCAAATCCTACCACTCTTCTTAGGATCCCTGACCATCATGGCCCAAGCGAAAGTTCATTCTGGAAACTTTTGATTGTCGTTCTTAATTTCATTTGAAGTGATATAAACCTCGTTGTATTGGAACGGTGATATGGATAAAAATAGGTTCTTAATTTTACATTTTCTCAAGCTGAGAAAATGTGTGCAGTTGGGTCCAACTTACAATGTTTGTGGAAATCAAAATTGTTGATAAATACAAGTAATTTTCTGGCATCATATAGATGTTTTTAGGTATTTATAAAAGGTAATATGTCCAACTAAAAGTAAATGTGAAAAAGGCAATCGGCTAATTATCATTAATTATTTATGCTATTATTTATTTTAATAATTAGGATAACCGTTTCGAAAACCAAAAAATTAACAAAAATAGGTTCCTAATTATCAAAAATAGGAACTTTTACGGGATAATTGATGGCGACCAACGAAAAAATTAACAATAAACAGTCTTCTACAACATATTATTAATGGAAACTTTGAATCTAAGTATGATCCAGCCTCCAACATTAGATTAATAGACAGAGTGTACCAAGGATACATATAAAACTGAAAAACAACAAAAAACAAGAGAGTGCTGTAAATATATACTTTAACAGTTTTTCCAATTCACAAAATGAAAATAGCTCTGCAAAAACCACTTCTTTTAGGTCAGAGTACTTAGAAGCATTTCCTGTGAACAATTGAAGGCCCAGATTCATCATACTCTGCCTTTGCAATCCACATCTGCAGTTAAAATTATCCCAATAATGTTATCAAAATTTCAATCTCAAGCATTGGATGGCAATTTGGACTAAAAGAAGATACACCTAATGAAGTGCTAATGTATGCATAAATTGTGTTTAAAGTGCTAAGGTTGACAATCTTACCTGCTGAAATGTGCTGAGAGATGCCAAGATAGAGCCTCCAATCCACACACTGTACTTTCTCTCTGGAGGTGCCACCACCTTAATTTTCATGCTACTTGGTGCCAACGCTGTGATTTCTTTGCTCATTCTGTCAGCAATACCTGGGAACATGGTTGTTCCACCACTGAGAACAATGTTTCCGTAAAGTTCCTTCCTAATATCCACGTCGCACTTCATGATAGAGTTGTATGTAGTTTCGTGTATTCCAGCAGCTTCCATTCCAATCATCGATGGCTGGAAGAGGACTTCTGGACAACGGAATCGCTCAGCACCAATGGTGATCACTTGTCCATCAGGAAGTTCATAGCTCTTCTCCACAGCTGAGCTGCTGTTTGAAGTTTCCAGCTCTTGTTCGTAATCAAGAGCAATGTAGGCCAGCTTCTCTTTCATGTCCCTCACAATTTCCCGCTCTGCTGTTGTGGTGAAAGAGTAACCACGCTCTGTCAGTATCTTCATGAGAGCATCAGTGAGGTCACGCCCTGCCAGATCAAGACGCAGGATTGCATGTGGGAGGGAATATCCTTCATAGATAGGTACTGTATGGCTGACACCATCACCAGAGTCCAGAACAATACCTGTTTGTAGAAATCGCAAAATATCAGTTATGATAATAATCAGGTGGAAGTAATAAGAAATATTTTAAGATTCAAGATATGAACTATTATGAGAAATTTTAAGACACGGATTATAAGCAATTCCCGAGAATCCTTTCCTGGGAATGTAACCTTTTCCTATATATTAGTTAGAAAAAGTATGTTGACAGAGAAGAACATATCTTGTATTTCATATAATTGGCCATTTTCTTAGGATCCTAGTTCTAATAAATGAACATCAAGCTATAATAAAAAGTCCTCGGATTGCTCACCAGTAGTACGTCCACTGGCATACAGAGAAAGAACAGCCTGAATAGCAACATACATTGCAGGAGTGTTGAATGTCTCAAACATTATTTGAGTCATTTTCTCACGATTAGCCTTGGGATTGAGGGGAGCTTCAGTAAGGAGTACCGGATGCTCTTCCGGAGCCACACGGAGCTCATTATAAAAAGTGTGATGCCAAATCTTTTCCATATCGTCCCAATTGCTAACAATACCGTGCTCAATGGGGTATTTCAGAGTCAAAATACCCCTCTTCGACTGAGCCTCATCCCCAACATAGGCATCTTTTTGTCCCATACCAACCATAATACCAGTGTGTCGAGGGCGACCCACGATGCTAGGAAATACAGCTCTTGGAGCATCATCTCCTGCAAATCCAGCCTGATAATATCAGAGTCAATACGTTAGCTAGTCTTTCCTCCTAATCACAAGACTTGAAAATAAATAAGGAGCATATATTGAATACTTAATAAGTGTTTAAGACTTGCCTTCACCATTCCCGTTCCATTATCACATACGAGAGGTTGAATATCCTCGCCTTCTGCCATTTCCTAATCTGTGCTGCAGTCTGCAGACACATCATTCATAATTAATATTTGCCTAAGTTTGAAAAACTAACATTTGCAGTTTCAAGAAATAAATCTCGAAACAAAAAGCATGCAAAAATAGTTTTTTTTTTTTTTTCTATTTTCTTGTATCAACGATACGAGCAACAAGTCGAAGAAATCCATAACACTACGCATTTCAAGCTATGAACGAACAAAAAACGGAAAACCACAACTTACATTACAGCAAGAAAGCACGAGAATGAATCAAAATATGATCAGGTTGGAAAAACCAAGAAGATTTTTTATCACACTACTTACCAGAAAAAATGAATTGTAAAGACGTTCAAATGAAGAGATGAATGAGAAGAAATGAAGCTTAAAATTAAAGGGAGGATAGAAAAGTGAGGGAAAAAAATTGTTGTTTCTCCGAGGGAGTCGCGTTTGTTGAAAAACTGAAAGCCGTTCTTCTACAAACTATAAATAAAGATGTTATTTTTCACTGCTCCATGTCTTTCTCAAATTATGACCGTTTCTTTTGGGTTTACAATTCCTTGTGGATCATACGATATAACTTGTGACATGCATAACTTCACTTTCACGTTTGTTCCTTCTTCAAATTTAGGATGATTCATAAATTTAAACTACGGTGATAAAATATTCGTAATCATTCGTTTATTAGTAGTGAAGTCATAAACCTTGATTTATTTACAATATAATGACAGTTTATACAACCAAAACATAATCATTAATAAAGATAACTAATATAAATATGTTAATAATAATAACTTAATATATTTTATTAGTGATGGAAAGGTATGGTGAGATATTTTTGGGAATATGTTAATGATTTCAAGATTACGTTTTAAATTAAAATGTAACGTATTTTAATTAGAAAAAAAATATTAATGTTTGGAAGATACGATATTTTATGTATTTATAAAGGGTAATATCTTCAATTAAAAATAAATGTTTTTTAAAAAAGTTAATCAGCTAATTATCATTAATTATTTTATTTTAATAATTATTTATTTTAATAATTTGGATAACCGTACCGAAACCAAACACCATAACTTTCAATGTTTCGATTTTAATATAATAGTATAGAGCGCTGAGATCCAGTAAAAACTTTTTAAAATACAAATTTACAAACTTTTTTATCAACATATATATAATTTGGGCTCAACATCATTTTTTTAATAAAAATTAAAATTTTATTAATACACATAATTCATAACGAAAACATATTTATATCATTTTATAACTTATTACAAGCATATTTGTAATATTTTTAACAAAAAATTGATTTTTTTTTTGTAATGAGTGTTCAACAAATATATAACTTGAGTTCAAGTTCAACATATCTGTTGAACAATAGTTATACTTTTGTTTGAATTCAAATACATAATATAATTTTACATTTTTATGATTAAGAAATTTGTATTAAATTAATAATATTTCATATTTCTATATCCTAATTTGGAATTGATGAACCCTAGATGGATAGTTGAAAATTATATAATATTTATTCAAACAAATTTTTAATTACAGTTCAACACATCGTATATTAAACAACTAAAATTTTATATTTCTTTATATTTAGGTGTTAGTGAACCCCAAAAGGATATTGAGTAATTAAATTATGTGTATTTAATGAGATTTTAATTATTATTTGAAAACCGATATTAAACCGAAGTAATAAATGTGTTTGAATAAAAAAAAATTGTAAGTATGTGTTTAAGAAAAAATTGTATTTGATTCTGATCCATACTATAGATATGTACTTGTAGAGAATTGAATAATATAATAAAATAATTTAATAAATAATTACTATTTAATTATATAATTATAGGGAATCGATCACGGTGAAGTTGAAAAAATCAAATCGAACCCAAATTGGACCCAAATTTTATGATAACCAAATTCAATATTTTAATACTTTGATATTATTAATCGCTATTTAAAAGTGTATTTCCGCAAAAATATAAATATCTTCCTCTTCTTCTTCTTCCTATTCTTCTACATCTGTTGCCTTTCAGTCCACTGTAAGTCTCTTCCCCTCTATCCTTTATTTTTATTTTTTATTTGTGTCTTAATTATATAATTTCACTTAATTGTTGCTAGATTATATAACTTATTGCTATAAAAGGATGTTTTTTTAATGATGATACAAACTTCTTGGATAGAGATTGCAATAGAGTAGAGGAACTTTTGTATGTTTTAATCCGTTTTATTCGACTAATAACGAGCACGAGAAATCATATTATTGGCTTGGTATGCATTTTATGATGTTAGTTCCTAATTGCCGCTGGATGTAGGATGGTAATCTATGTGGATGGTGCTTGGTTCTATAGTGAAAATTGGGTTGGTGCCAAATTAAAAGATTGCATTTTTGCCACAGTTTAAGTGAGTGCATCGGTTTGCAAGTCGATTTAACCATTTAGGCGTTATAGTTTGAGAAGTTTTTTAGGAAATACTAACATTTAGACAAAATGTAGCATCATTCCAAGGTCGTACTTTAATATGAACAAGTTGCATTATGACTTGTTTGACAGGGAAACACTCGAAAGATTAACTCTTGTCAGTGGTGTGGTGGTTCAACAAAACACGACATACCTGATGGAGAGGAGAAGACAAGAGCTATTTGCACACTTTGTGGAAAGTTTGCGTACGAGAACCCAAAAATGGTGAAGCCTCATTTTCAAGCAGATTTCTTTTACCTGGTTAATGGTACCTGTTAAAATGATTAATTGACATTTAATATTTGTCTTTTGCATAGTGACCTTGTTTTTTGTTTGTGATTGGTAATTGCAGGTGGTGAAATGCCTTATTGAACATGAGAACAAAGTTTTACTTTGCAAGAGAAACATTCAACCATCTCATGGTTGTTGGTATGCATATAAATTGTTTATGTAGTAAAGAAAACAGAAAACAATGTCCACCTCCTTTTGTCCCCTTTCCCTTTGCACGATCGATCAATTCCTAAAGATGAAATAAGTATATAGATCAAAATATAGAAGTGATTTCAGTTATATTTTCTTAATATGATAGGACACTTCCATCTGGTTACATGGAGATGGGAGAGTCTACTACAGAAGGGGCAATCAGGGAAACCTTTGAAGAGGCTGGTGCAGAAGTCCAAGTTCTTTCGCCATTTGCTCACTTGGACATCCCTCGTATAGGCCAAGTGAGGTGTAACAAACTTCAAATTGATTAATGGCCCCTGTTTAAAGATGTTTATGTTTTTATATTTTCCTCCTTCTGAGCAGACATATATAATTTTCTTGGCGAAATTAAAGACTCCACACTTTTCGCCTGGTCCAGAAGAATCATCAGAGTGCCGACTTTTTGCACTTGATGATATACCATTTGATTCTTTGGCCCTTTCATCAATGGTGGTTACCTTAAATTTGGTATAGACTTTATTTATTAATAATAGCATTTGCTCTCCACATAATCTTCTTCATTTCGACAACATATAGCTGTTATGTTACTCTTTTTACTCATTTAGCCATGTAATTATCCTATTGCTGCAGTACATTGAAGACTTGAAGATTGGGAGACCTAAGTTTCACTATGGTATTATCAATATAAGGTACTCTTTTTAGTTCATTATATCTGTTTTCCATAATGTGCCTGATTTCTTTTCTTGGTCATCTATCTTCTTTTGTTTAGTCGATATTGATGAGGTATGGGGTAAGAATTAGGGTGGTGGGAATCTGTTTTCATTACAAGAATCAATCCTTATTTATAGTAATCCTACAGAATATATCCTATACTATATATATAATAATAGAACTCTAAAAGATAACTTCCCTATTTTATAAAATATTTATATACATGGTTAACTAATTCTAAAATAATCTAAACTAATGGGCTTTTAAAAACGTTGTTCTGCATCAAATATATGTGAAGGAAACTACTACTTATTTTTTTGGTCAACAATTTTGATTAAAAGACAGTATATGTCAGCAAACTCTGTTAATCATGGTCTGCTTCTTGAAGGTTTTATTAAAATGGAGTGATTATAGCAGGGTTGTAGTTACTAAGTTAGGAGACAGTGGAAGGAAGTGCTTGTCTCCATTTTGACTTTACCTTGAGGCACAACTTAACTGGTGTTTCATCAGCTAGCCAAGTTAATGTTGTAGAAGATATAGATATGGGTTTGCATTGTCGGGAAAGATACCTACTTTGTCTCACCCACTTATATCGTCTTGCGAGGTATTTGGTTGCATGTTGGGAAAGAGCTGGTATAGTACTGATATATAAAGAAACATACAAATCTATTATATTTCCTTTTCTGAAGGTCGTGGGGAATGGATCTTTTTTTCTTCATGCACGTCTGATCTACAGCCAAATAAAAGAACATGTGCTTATGTTTTCTTTATGTATTCTTCTTTACCCTGGTACTTCTTGTTGGAAGTTGATTCAAAATGTGTTCTTACGGCTGGAAGAACTAGTATCTTTGTTGGAGTATTTGTATTTGAATGTTTAGCAGTTATGTTCAGTTACTATGTCAGTTTTATTGATTCAGTTATGTGTATGTGGGCAGTTTAGTGGAAGTTGTGGATAGGCAGTTATAGGTAGTTTTTGTAAGGTGTCAGTTAATGTCTGTAGCCTATATAGGCATATACTATGTTTCAAGTGTAAAATTAGTTTTATGTGAATACATAATTTTCTTCCAGCAATTGCAGTGTAAATTTATTACAAATTGGCAGGTTGTTCCATCATTTTGGTATCAGAGCCAGGTTGGATCTTTAATCTAGGCGACATTAATGGCAAGTAGTTCAGGTTCTGGCAACAATTCTCAACCAACAATTCCACTATTCTCAGGCGAGAATTATGATTTCTGGAGCATAAAAATGAAGACATTGTTTAAGTCACAAGATCTGTGGGATATAGTAGACAAAGGATATTCCGATCCTGATAGTGATGCTAATAGACTGAGAGAAAACAAGAGGAAAGACGCAAAGGCTTTGTTCTTCATTCAACAAGCAATGCACGACACAATTTTTCCAAGAATTGCATCTGTAAATACTGCACAAGAAGCCTGGAAAACCTTACAAACAGAGTTCAAAGGATCAGCAAGAGTGATTGCAGTAAAACTTCAAATTCTAAGTCGTGATTTCGAAACCTTGCTGATGAAGGATGACGAGTCAATTCAAGACTTCTTGTCCAGAACATCTGCAATTATAAGTCAAATAAGAGCACTTGGAGAAACTATAACTGAAAAGAAAATTGTTTGTAAAGTATCGAGGAGTTTGCCTCGAAAATTTGATACAGTTTTTCTGCAATAGAGGAGTCCAAAGACATGTCCGTATACTCATTTGATGAGTTGAAGGGATCCTTGCTAACGCATGAAGTGAGGATGAACAGAACCGTGGAGAGAATTGAAGATAAGGCCTTTCATGTGGCAGGAGAGGCAATCGACAGAGCAGAACATGTTGCAATAAATAGAGGTTGAGGAACTAGTAGTTATCGTGGAAGAGGGGGCCGTGGCAAAGGCCAGAGACCATTAAGTCAGTGTTACTATTGCAAAAGATTTGGGCATGTTGCAGCTAAGTGTTGGAAGCGTGAAGGACAGGCAAGCTATGTTGAAGAAGAAATAGAAGAACAAGAGCCAAGGCTATTCATGGTTAAAACTGAAGAAGAAAGTGGCTACAAAGACATTTGGTTTCTTGACAGCGGTTGTTCAAATCATATGACAAGCAAGAAGTCATTGTTCAAGGATTTGAATGAAAATCACAAAATCAGTGTTCGTCTTGGTGATGACAAACTCATGCAAGTTAGTGGCAAAGGAACCGTGGCAATCAAGTGTAATGGTACAACTAAACTCTTGCATGATATTTTGTTCCTACTTTATCACAGAATTTATTAAGTATTGGGCAACTTATGGTTACTGGGTATTCAATTATATTTGATGGTTGCATGTGTGTGATTAAAGAAAAACAATCTGGACAAGTAATAGCAAAGGTAGTCGTGACTCGAAACAAACTTTTTCCATTGCAAGTTTCTAATATGGAAAAATGCTTTCTCTCTGTTAAAGAAGACAATAAGTCAAAGTTATGGCATTTGAGGTATGGGCACTTAAACATAAAAGGTCTGAAGCTACTAAGTCAGAAAGAAATGGTGTCAGGGCTACCTAGAATTGAAACTATTGGCTTGTGTGAGAATTGCATTTTCGGAAAACAAAGTAGAAGGCATTTTCCTGTTGATAAAACATGGAGAGCATCACATCGTCTTGATCTAGTTCATGCTGATTTATGCGGTCCAATGAAAACTGAAACATTTGGGGGGAGTCGATACTTCTTATTATTTATTGATGACTTTAGCCGTATGAGTTGGGTGTTTTTCTTAAAAGCTAAGTCAGAAACCTTTGAGAACTTCAAGAAGTTCAAATTGTTTGTTGAGAAACAAAGTGGCCGGAGTATAAAAACATTACGTACTGACAGAGGGGGAGAGTTTCTATCCCACGAATTTTCAAGTTTCTGTGAAAATCATGGCATGCAAAGAGAGCTAACAGCTCCGTACACACCAGAGCAGAATGGAGTTGCTGAACGGAAAAATCGTACGATTGTAGAAATGGCCAGAAGTTTAATGAATGCAAAGAATCTGCCGAAACAATTTTGGGGTGAAGCAGTGGCTACATCAGTTTACATCTTAAATCAATCACCGACCAAAGCTGTGTTAAATCGAACTCCATATGAAGCTTGGAAAGAAGAAAAACCCTCAGCAAGTCATCTTAAAGTTTTTGGTTGTATTGCCTATGCAATGGTTGATGCTCAAAAGCGCAGCAAACTTGAAGAAAAATCAACAAAATGTATATTTGTTGGCTACTCTTCTCCTCAAACAAAAGCTTATCGTCTTTTTGATCCAAGAAAAGGAGAAATAATTATCAGTAGAAATGTTGTCTTTAATGAAGAAGCAACACGGGACTGGAAGGAAACATCTGAGGGAAATCAAATTGCCATCACATTTGAAGATGAAGCTCATCAATCACATGAACAACCTATAGTCCCACCAATACCAGAAGAAACTAGTTCTGAATCACAGACTCCAGTTACAAGTTTTCATGATGAAATAGAGAATCAGGCTTCACGACGAGTCAGAAGTATTAAAGATCTGTATGAGGCCACACATGCATTATTTGTAGCAGATCCAATGTCATTCAGTGAAGCTAACAGAATGGAGGAATGGAAATGTGCAATGCAGGAAGAAATGTCAGCAATTCAGAGGAATGCAACCTGGGAATTGGTAGATTTGCCAGATGGTAAGAATTTAATTGGTTTAAAATGGATATTTAAGACAAAGTATCATGCAGATGGGAGCATACAGAAACATAAGGCACGACTTGTAGCGAAGGGCTACTCTCAACAACATGGTATCGACTTTGATGAAACATTCTCCCCGGTTGCTCGCTTTGACACTGTGAGAACAATCTTGGCAGTAGCAGCACAGCTCGCTTTGACACTGTGAGAACAATCTTGGCAGTAGCAGCACAACGTGGATGGCCTGTATATCAATTTGATGTCAAATCAGCATTTCTAAATGGGGAAATAGAGTAAGAAGTATATGTAGCTCAACCTGAAGGCTTCATTGTGCAAGGAAAAGAAACAAAGGTGTACAGGCTTCGAAAAGCACTATACGGCTTAAAACAGGCTCCGTGAGCTTGGTACAGTAAGATTGATTCTTATTTTACAAGTAGTGGATGCACGAGAAGCATGAATGAACCAAATCTTTACGTAAAGAGAAAAGGTAATGACATTTTAATTATATGCCTCTACACTCATTGATGAATTTAAGGATAGCATGATGAGTAAGTTTGAAATGACTGATCTTGGATTATTGCACTACTTTTTGGGTCTTGAGGTAAAACAAGTTAAGGATGGTATTTTTGTATCCCAGAGGAAGTATGCTAATGATCTCCTTAAACGTTTCAATATGTTGAACTGTAAAACTGCAGGCACTCCCATGAACATTAATGAGAAATTGTCTGTTGATGATGAATTGATGATACAGAATCGGTCAATGCAAGCTTCTTTAGAAGTCTAGTAGGAGGACTAATGTATTTAACTAATACTAGACCAGACATTGTTTTCTCAGTTAGTGCCATTTCAAGGTTCATGCATAAGCCTACCAAACATCATCTTGGGGCCGGAAAAAGAATACTAAGGTATGTAGCTGGGACAACAGGCATGGGATTGTGGTATAGATGTAATGTAAAACCTGATTTGGTACACAGATAGCGATTGGGCAGGATGTATAGATGACAGAAAAAGCACGTCTGGGTATTCTTTCAATCTTGGATCAGCAGCCATATGTTGGAGTTCAAAGAAGCAAGCTACTGTTGCTTTATCTTCCTCTGAGGCTGAGTATGTTGCTGCAACATCAACAGCATGTCAGGCAATCTGGTTAAGGCGAATTCTTGCAGATGTGAATCTTGAGCTAAGGAATGCAACAGAAATTTTCTGTGACAACATGGCTACAATTGCAATGATGAAAAACCCGTCATACCATAGCAGGACTAAACATATTGATATGCGGGTACATTTTATTCGTGACATGGTTGCAAGTGGACAGATTGGTTTATGCTACTGTAGTACCAATGAACAGGTAGCAGACATTTTAACGAAAGCACTTTCACATGATAAACACAACTACTTCCGTTCACGTCTAGGAGTATGTGATTTAGAATCAATGGGGAGTGTTGGAAGTTGATTCAAAATGTGTTCTTACAGCTGGAAGAACTAGTATCTTTGTTGGAGTATTTGTATTTGAATGTTCAGCAGTTATGTTCAGTTACTATGTCAGTTTTATTGATTCAGTTACCCTGGTACTTCTGAGGAATGCCATTTTGAAGACTTCATAACTTTCTTCTATCTTGTTCCCTTCCCTCTGAGAGAATATGGATGCTAAATACTTAATAATATATCCAAAGAGGGGTTTTGAGGTACTACTTGATATTAAAAATCCTCTGGTCCTGCTGAAATTAAAAATCTGTTTTCTCAGATAATGAAGAACTCATTATTATTCTCAATTGTAGTTTTTAGTTTGCTCCATCGTTAGTTTGCCAAGACAAAGCTACAACTTAACCTTTTTTTTTGGGCTTGTGCCTTGTGGCCTGTATACACCAAGAGTGAGCACTATCTCTTTTTTGCTAATTAAGAATTGATCATCATTATTATTTACATGCAGCAAAATTTTGATATTTGATACTAAGCTTTGCTATGAAATGCTTTAGGAAATGTGTCTTCCAGACCGAAATTATCAGGTAATAGGGAGAGCTTCCATGATGAAAAATCAAAGTGTATTATTCTGTACCTTTTTTAGCCATCAGAAGAAGATATGATGGTTAAGCAATTCAAGAAACTTATTACTACTCCTTAGTTTGCAAATGAGCATGTATATTGGTATTGATATTGCTCTACTTCTTGTCCGGAGATGAAATGATAGTACCTGGGTGTTGATAAGCGTAATGATGATAAATTACAAATTTACTACAAAAAGACTTGTATCTTAAGCAATTTCTAGGTCAAAAAATAAGTTGATTTTCCTACTTACTGTAGAGCAAATACATAAATATAACAAAATTAGCAAAAATCATTTTAAATTTTAGCTAAATTCCAAAAATCCACAAAATTTACGATGATCGCTCTTTCGAAATCATGGTTCCGTGAACGCACAACATATCATGTGAGAAACACAAAGCCATAATACATGCCTGAGGAAATGTCAAAATTGCAGTGATTACAACAATAACAGGCACGACATTGACGGAGGCTGATCATTGCTTGTGTTGGCTACCTGTCAACTCCATGACCCATCCCCCCTCAATCATTTTCCTTTTTCGCATCTCACATTCAACTAATTGTCTCAAATAATAATGTCTTGCAAAATAACAAGCTGGTACAGTTCAGTACAGTAGTTGTTTCTTTGGTGGACGAATCTATCGATACTTATTCAAATTACTGTATATTTTTCATCACCTGATCAGTTCCTAAACCAAACCATACAAATCCAAACATACCCAATATATTCCGTGATTTCGTGAATAACCTGGTCAGTTCAAATTAATTTAAATTTCTACAAACTCAGTTTGATATTGCACAAGTACGAAGTACTTTTTATTTATTTAACGAAAATATTATCAATTATATGATGACAATTTAGTATTCGAGAACAGTTTTGAGAATGGTTTCAATAATTCTGGCATTTATGACATTACAATGGATGATGATGAAACTACAGTGAGCATAATAATTGTCAAGTGTATGATAATTATATATGATGAAAATCTGCAATATAAATTGGAAGTTTTGTCCCTCCATTGAACGACATCAAAGGGTTAAGAAAGTGAGAGGCATGTGATGATAGGAGTTATCATATGTGGATCATATATAACTACAAACTATATTATTAAGCGTAGGATTTAAGTCATGAAAATTCCACGCCATTTTCTAATTATTATTATTTTTAGCTAATTAATTCAACGCCATTTTCCTTCCTCTCCAGGACATATCAAATTATTTGATTTAATATTTTTTAATATACTAAAAACAATATGTTATTTGTTAAAGTAAGCACGAGTTTTCTGTAATTCAATTGTTTCCACTTTGATCCTTCTTCTTACTGTTTTTAATTTATTTAACAAATAAGAAAAACAAATAGAATTTCTAAGAAAAAATATATGATCATTATGTTTCTTTGGGGTAATAGAATATCCTTCCACCGGGTAGGCTGCTCTTTTCAAAGTTCAAACCATCATTATTCGTCGTTATTATTTGGTGCCTTACTTTCATAATTTGTTTTCTTTTTCCTAAGTTGTCTTTTAGATACATAGTGCTACACTTGTTACTAAAAATTTAATAATGAGCTCTAATATCTTTTTTTTTTCGTCAAATTTGAATATTTATGTAAGTTGCAGTTCTGAAAATTTAGAAATATAACTTACTAAATTTTAAGGAGACGAGATTTAAGTAAGAGAATAAGGAACCTCGGATATGCATCAACTTTACTCGAATCATATATACGTAACTAGTCGATAAAGCCGCGCTTCGCGGCGGCATTACAATTTTTATTTTTAAAAAAATTCAATACATTTACGTTATATTATAATATTAATATTAAATTTTAATAATTAAATAATCTTCTCTAATGAATCAATTTCTTGTTAAATACGATTCTTTCGATTGAGCAGCTCTCTCGTTAAAACCGAAATCCCAACTTTTTAACATATATTATAAAGACTTATATAATATTTTTTATCCATAAAATCAAACCATAAAAATAAAAACAATTTATGACTACAGTATCAAATTCTAATAGTTAATACAATCTTTTCTAGCGAGTCGTCTTCCCGTTAAATACGTTTCGAGCCGCTCTTATTTAAAACCGAAATTCTAACTTCACTATATAAAGAGAATAAATTCCAATTTTTATATTCTTTAAACTTTCTAATATTCATGAAGTTTTTAAAAGATGAAAATACATCTTATATTTTCTGTATATTATAGATAAACTTGTATAAAAAAGTTAAAATAAAGGATTTTTCGGAAAAAAGATGTATAGTTTTAAAAAAATCGTATATGACGTCTCCACCGTCCTTGTATTCTACTTCCAATAAAACATTTATTTTATGTATTATATATTTTAACACTTTTTATACGGTCTTATTTAATGAACCGCTTTCTTGTTAAACACGGTTATTACTATTGATCCGCTATCTCATTAAGATTTAAGACCAAAAACCTAACTTTTACATATATTACTTGTATGATAATGTTTATCCATAAAAATCAAATCCTAAAAAAAAAATTATAACATTAATATGGTATTTTAATAGCTAGTACAATCTTTTATAATGAACCATCTTTCCGTTAAACATGTTTCGAGCCGCTCTCGTTTGGGATCGAAATTCCAACTTCATTACATATTATTGATGATACTTATCTTACACAACTATTTTTTTCCATACAATCAAAACCTAAAAATAGAGTGAATACCAATTTATACTTTCTCTAGACTTTCTAAAATTTTTGGAGTTTTAGAAAATGAAAACACGTCTTATTTTCTCATTATATTATAGATACTCTTGTATTTATTTAGGATTCTTGCATGAGATTGTTCTTTTATTATGTTAACACATCAATTCTTTTCTTTTTAAATACGGTGACTTTTTTTATGACAATAGTATTGGATTTATGAATAAATTTTCCTAATATAAGTATAATTAACTTATATAAAAAATATATAATTTAAGAAGATCGTATTTTCTATAAAATATTTAATTATATGTCTGATCTATATATTCAAACACCTATTCTACTTCTAGTAGAACATTTATTTATATAATTTTTCCGTAAATCCGAACTCCTATTTTACTTCCAATAGAACTTTTAATCGTATGCCTTATAAATACTTATTATACATCCAATAAAACTTCTAATCATATGTCTTCCCTATAAATTCGAACTCTTCTCCTTTATAAATTCGAACACCTATTCTACTTCTAATATGTTAATTGATATTTTTATATTTATTAGTGTTTAAATTTCTAAAATTCTAGAAAATTAGAAAAATAGATTGAGACGATCTTAGAGCGCCACCTAAACAATAGAACTTCTAATCATATGTCTTCCCTATAAATTCGAACTCTTCTCCTTTATAAATTCGAACACCTATTCTACTTCTAATATGTTAATTGATATTTTTATATTTATTAGTGTTTAAATTTCTAAAATTCTAGAAAATTAGAAAAATAGATTGAGACGATCTTAGAGCGCCACCTAAACTCCCGCTATCCTCCTTTATATATATATATATATATATATATATATATATATATATATATATATTGATTGATTGTATTGAAAAAATTTGAGAAATTATATATATATATATATATATATATATTATTTATATCAAAAAAGATTAATTTGATACAATATGTGAAAAAATATATTTAAAATATATTTCAGATTCCTTATTCTTTAATTAACTAATACTAGCTTCTAACCTGTGCTATACACGAATTTTTTTGATATGTAATAAATTTTATTTTGTATTATAATTATATTTTTATATAATCACTATTTACAATATTTTATTTTAATTTTAATATTAATAATTTAATAAAAATCTAATTAATGATATGCATGATTTAAAATTTATATTATAAAATTTTAAAATAAATATCGTTGATAAAATTCGAACCTTGAAATTTTAGTAAATTAATTTAATCATATAATATATTTAATCATTAGATCTAACGATTCTGATTTTTTGCTAAAAATCTAATGGTTATTATTCACGAAATACCAAAAAACATATACCAAAAAATAGGTACCAAAATTTGTAATGTTTTGGCTATTATATAATTAATTAATTTTAATTTAATATACTCATGTTTATGGATTATACTAATGTTTCCTTATTATAAACAACGTATATAAATTTTTAATATATTTTATTAATAATTGAAAAATGTGGTGTGATATTTTCGGGTATATATTAATGATTGTAGGATTAGTTTTAAATTAAAAAGGTAATATAATTTAGTATACTCGTGTTTGCGGATTATACTAATGTTTCACTATTATAAACAACGTATACAGATTTTTAATATATTTTATTAATAATTTAAAAATATGGTGTGATATTTTCGGGTATATATTAATGATTGTAAGATTAGTTTAATATTAAAAAGTTAACGTGTTTTAATTCGAAAGTAATTTTAATGATTTAAAGATATGATACGATTGATGTTTTTAGGTGTTTATAGAAGGTAACATTTTCAATTAAAAGTAAATGTAAAAAAAGGCAATCGACTAATTACCATTAATTATATTATATTATTATTTATTTTAGGAGTTTTAATAGTATAGATATCGTATACATTATTTTTTACAATGAAGGGTAAATAAGTAAATTCATGAAGTACCAACAAATAGGTACCAAAAAACAAGTACCAAAACTTTTAATGTTTCGGCTATTATATAATAGTATACACTACAAGAAAAAAGGCCCAAACCGACCACGCGATTGGTCGGTTTTGGCCCTTTTTTGGTCGGAATTGCCATCAATTCCTACCAACTCGAATGGTAGGAATTGCTCCAGTTGCAATTGCTAATTGGTCGGAATTGCTAGTTTTTTCCAAAAGGCCCCACATGCCATGTGGCTCGCCACATAGGATGCCACGTGGCATGGGACCAAGACACGTCACATGCCACGTCATCTGAAAATGGACCCCAAATGTTGACGTGTCATCCACGTGCCAAGTGGGATCCTTCCATGTCATTTCTGCCACGTCATTTTTGACTTTAGTCAATGACCATTTTCGACCAAAATTGGTAGAAAATAGGTCATTTTTGACTTTGGTCAATGACCATTTCCTACCAACAATGGTAGGAAATAGTCCATTAACCAAAGTCAATGACTATTTCCTACCAACTGAAGGCATGCCAATTTGGTAGGTTTTATAACAGAAGCCATGTAAATTGGTATTTCATACCAATCAATTCCTACCAATGTTGTCTTTTTCCTACCTAAACCATTAAAATCAATCTAAACCTGTAATAATACTATAAATACATTACATATTCGACAAAAACATCGAATCATAGATAAAAACATCTAATCACATTCGCAAAAGTAGTACTAGTTCATTACATATCCGACAAACTTATCAAATATCCAACAAAGTTAGTACTAACTCTCCGACAAGTTTAATATCATCTAGCTATCAACCACTACATAATTCAATCGCAAATCGTACACTAACCCATAATCCACTCCACCTATGCTCCAACTACTGCTACAATAAACTGCTTACATAGTTCTTGAATTCATAGATCATCGTTCTAGCCTGTTATGCCCAAATCCGGCATAATGGCTGAATTGATTTGATTAGCTAAATTGATGCTTCATGATCTATGATGGGCCTAGAAGATGAGCATTGGGTCACCAAAGCCCATTATTGGAATCAGCCCAGCATGCCTTGGACATAATATCTCCATTACAGGAGCGCCTCGCTCGCTACATGATTGCGCCTCGCATCATAGCGCCTCGCTATGTAGCGCCTCGCTTCGCCTTTGTCTAACATATGTAACTCACAGCGGGATCATCATCTCCTCTTCTCTGGAAGACTCATGGCCAGACTCAAGGTCGCATGAGTAGCTAAGCACAGGGGTCGCTTCGCATGGCCAGGCCTCTCATGATCGCATGCAAGGGCCCTGTTGGATCTTTTATTCCAAACCTATCCATTCGAGGCCATGGGTTTCTACAGCTAGACCATGGATCATGGATAGGATTGATGACTCATTGCCACGTCAGCCCTAGCTACATGGGCTTGGACTTTGGCTTATCTCTTAAAACCCTAGCCCGCCTAGGTAACTTGTGGCCCCAAGAACTACGTCAGGCTTGATCCCTATAAATAGGGTACGTAGGCACCTTGATACGGATGAGAAACAGTTTACCTGAAAAATACCTATCAAGCTCAGCCACATTCATACACACAAACCCTAATTCGTTGTTCTTCTTTTGTTAGCAAAATATCCGTATTTTGCTCCGATAATCCAGCAAACCTCCAAAATATTGTTATACAATATTCTCCCTATAACATTTGGCGCTAGAAGGAGGGGCTAGTCATTGAATTGGGAGAACGATGACTAAATCACACAAGAAGAGGAACGATGGTGAGACCCCGGGGTCGCATAAGGTGAACAAGGACGATCCGCTGACAAGAGGCCCCCCAGAGGACGAAGCGTCCAAGGACAACTCTCAGACTGGGAACAGGGAGGAGCACACTCCCCCAGCACAGAGGGTGACATTGAACAGCGAGGTCATGTCTTTCCTAAAAGGCCTCGGTGAGCAGGTGATCGCTGTGCATGAAAGGGTCGCAAGGGTAGAAAGGCGCTATAGTTCTAGAGGATCGAAGAGGAATGCAAGGACAGGCGGTAGAGCACCCGGGGAAGGAAGCAAACTCCCCCCTAAGAAACTTGTTGATGACTTCGATGATGTCCTAACAGATCAAACCAACCCTGACTGGAATGAGGGGGAGGACTCGCTCGGACAGAAAGGGGGATCGCATGACAAGGTCGCCTCATCTGAAGGGAGATCGGTCAGTGTTTTTGATTGTCTCGGAAAGAAGTTAACTGAGCACGACCTTCGTCTAAAGTTGGAAAAGGCTAATGCGCCTCGTCATGAAGGATCTAAGAACAGGAGTAAGGGCACACATCGACAATTGTCTCCTCGAGATCGCGAGCGGTCATATCGTCGCGATGACAGACCCCCCTCTCTCCGTAGAGAGCGTGAGCGGTCCCATCGTCGCGATGACAGACCCCCATCTCATCGAGACCAGGCACGATCTCAATATCTTGAAGAAGATCGTAAAAAGAAGGATCACGGGAATGACCAGGAGGAGTCCAGTGTCCTAAAAAAGACCCAGTCTCATCATGGAAGCACTGGAGGTAAAAAGGAGGCTGAAAAAGAGGTCAAGGTAGGAGACTATAAGCTGGAGGAGTTGAAGAAGGCCCTGGACGCGATGAATAGTGAGAAAGGGATCTTTAGCACTATGGGCTCGTCATCACCCTTTACTCACGAAATTCGAACCGCTCCGCTTCCTGCAGTGTTTCGAGGCCATCAGCATGATATGACCTATAATGGCGACACTGATCCAGCGGAGTTCGTGATTCGATTTAATAACGAGATGGATGTTTATCAGGTTTCATTACTAGCGAGGTGTAGACTATTTGCGGCCTCGCTCAGGGGAAGTGCTCAGCAGTGGTTTTCAAAGCTAGGGGCATTGATTGTCATCGATTCTTGGGAGCAACTCGTGGACATCTTTATCAAACAGTTCCAGTCCTCGATGCTCTACGCACCCCCTGTGTCCACCTTAGCAAACATAAAACAGAAGGAAGGCGAAACCCTTCATGATTACTTCAAAAGGTTCAATGCTGAGGTGCCTCGCGTGCGAGGTGCAAATGACGAAGCTGTGAAAAATTTCCTCATCGCTGGAGTAAGGGAAGGTACAGAATTTTGGAAGAAGCTACAAGAACAGACCCCTAGCACTCTCTCTGAATTGCATAAGATCGCTGAGCCTTTCAAGCGTGTTGAGAAGTCACTCGCAGATTTGAAGAAGAACAATGAAAGGAGTGGCAGTTGGAATAGGAATCGGGGGGTAAAAAGAAAGGATTCCAGGAGTCCGAGGCGAGGACGGGATCGAAGTCGTAGTCCCAGCCCAAAAAGGAGAGATCGCGATCCTTTGAGGCGATCCCCACCGAGATCTCGCCCCGCGAGGGATGGAGACAAGTATATCCCTCTGGTCGCCCCAATTGATCACATTTATGCAGTCAATGAAAGCAAGGGGATATTCAGGAAACCTACACCGATGGGTCTGAAAGGGACTGCAAACACGAGCAGGTATTGTGCCTTTCATGAGCAAACAGGGCATGATACATCAACCTGCCGAGAGCTGAATCAGCAAGTGGATCAGTTAATTCGTGAAGGAAAGTTAACTGAGTGGGCCGTTCGCGAGGTGAAGAAACATAATCCCAAATCTGGCCTTGGGTATAATCAAGCCCCCCCACCTGAACAGAACCCAGTCATTAAAGAAAGGGAAGCACGAGGTGGAAGTATTCATGTGATAATTGGGGGACCCCACATCGGGGGAGACAGCAACAAAGCCAGAGAGAGGTATGCTCGCGAGGCCAGGGAGCGATCTCTCACCAATGTACATCACTTGCAAGAGCGACCCCCAAAGCTCTTTAAGGGGGAAGATACGAACATCATGTTCACTGAGGAGGATGCGAAGTGGGTTCATCACCCTCATTCTGATGCCCTCGTTGTTCGAATTCGCATTGGATCGCAGAATGTCTATAGAGTTCTGGTGGATAATGGGAGTGCTGTGAATCTCCTCACATACGAAGTCTACCAAAAGATGGGCTACGTGGATAAAGATCTCATCCCAACTGTGGGACACTTGTATGGTTTTACTGGAGCCTCGGTGAGTGTCAAGGGTCTCATACGACTTCCTGTGACTTTAGGAGACGAGCCCTGCATCACTACCCAGATCGCAGACTTCATGGTGGTGGATCAACCTTCAGCGTACAATGCTATTGTAGGGAGGCCTATACTTAAGGAAATGAGGGTAGTCACTTCTATCTATCATCTTTCCATGAAGTTTCCTACCCCAAATGGAGTGGGATGTGTCAAGGGGGCGCGGCATGAATCACGAGAATGTTACAACAAGGCCCTTAAGTGCGCTGAAAAGGGTAGCATATCTATGGTAGACAGGATGGAAAGCGAGGAGGAAGATAGGGCTCGCAAATCGGCCTCGCGACCCTCAAATGAATGCAACATCATATCAATCGAGGAACTCCCAGCTGGTTATTTTGATAATTTGGGAATTCAGGTAGAACCAGTACCAGGTGCTTTAATGATGGAAACCTCGCAGCCAGTAATGGTTCTCCAAGAAGGAATTGTTGAAGAGGCTACAGATAGTGATAGCGAGGAGAGCCCAGAGCAGGCCGCTGTGCGAGCCCGAAAGGGAAAATGGGTTCGCAAAGAAACATCTACACTGACAGAACTGCCAAATGGTATCACACAGACAACAACTGTTGTTAAGGAGTTTGGGCACGCAGGTGTAAACCCCTGCGAGGCGGAATCTAGTCAGGCTCGTGAATATGATCTAGACCTGGATCCTCGCATCCCAGCGCATGTGGAGCGAGCGGGGGCAGCTGAAGACACGATCCCTATTCTTGTTGATGTGCAGGATCCTTCAAAGGTGTTGAAAATAGGGTCGCAACTCAACCTTGATCTGAGAGAGAGATTGGTCACTTTTCTGAAGGCCAACCTTGACGTGTTCGCCTGGTCGCATGAAGACATGATTGGGATCGATCCTAATGTGATGTGTCATAGGCTCAACTTGGATCCAAGCAAAAAAGGTGTTAGACAGAAAAGGCGACCAATAAGTGGAGAGCGAGCCGAGGCTCTCAAAGAAGAGGTGGATAGACTACTCAAGGTCGGGCTCGTTAGGGAATCATTCTACCCTGACTGGCTCGCGAACCCTGTCCTCGTGAAGAAACCAAACGGAAAATGGAGAACTTGTGTGGATTTCACTGATCTCAACAAGCATTGCCCAAAGGATAGTTTCCCATTGCCAAGGATTGATCAGCTAGTGGATGCAACAGCAGGGCATGCACTCCTCTCTTTCATGGATGCTTATTCTGGGTACAATCAGATACCCATGTACGGCCCTGATCAAGAGCACACCTCGTTTATCACGGATAGAGGTCTCTATTGCTACATAGGGATGCCCTTCGGTCTCCTTAATGCAGGGGCCACCTATCAACGGCTCGTTAATATGATGTTTGAGAAGCAGATTGGGAAGACAATGGAAGTTTATGTAGATGACATGCTGGTGAAATCCAAAGAGGCTGGGGATCACATCGCCCACCTCACTGAAATGTTTGATATACTGAGGAAGTACAGAATGAAGCTCAATCCACAGAAGTGTGTCTTTGGAGTTGAGTCTGGAAAGTTCTTGGGGTTCATTGTCAATCACAGGGGAATTGAAGCGAACCCAGCAAAAATAAAGGCCTTGGTGGACATGCGATCCCCAAGAAGTGTGAAGGAAGTTCAGAGCCTAACGGGACGGATTGCAGCCCTTAACCGGTTCGTCTCTAAATCATCAGATAAATGTCATGAATTCTTCAAGGCAATTAAGAAGGTTGGAAAAAACTTTGAGTGGACCCCTCAATGCGAGGAGGCTTTTCAGAATATCAAGGAGCAACTTGGCTCGCCACCAGTATTATCTAAGCCCAAGGACGGGGAGACGCTCATTGTCTACCTCGCAGTGTCAGAACATGCGGTCAGTGCAGTGCTAGTACGCGAGGAGGGGAAAGTTCAGTATCCTGTGTACTATGTTAGCAAAAGGATGTTAGATGCTGAGACTCGCTACACCAACATGGAGAAGCTAGCCTATGCCTTGGTGCTGGCCTCGCGGAAATTGAGGCCCTACTTTCAGGCCCATAGCATTGAGGTTCGCACAGCCTATCCATTGAGGCAGGTAATGCATAAGCCAGAATCCTCAGGGAGATTGTTGAAGTGGACAGTGGAACTTGGCCAATTTGATATTGAGTTCAAGCCTCGTGGTCCCATTAAAGGTCAGGCACTTGCAGACTTCATTTTGGAATTCCCACCTCAATCTGAGGAAGATAAAATGGCTATCATACCGATCCCAGAGACCGCATCTAGCGAGGCCAAGAAAGAAAATTCCGCCTCGTGGTGGGAACTATATGTTGATGGAGCATCAAATAAGGAAGGAGCTGGGGCTGGCATCGAGTTAGTAACCCCAGAAGGTCGCAAGATACAATGTGCAGTGCACTTCGCCTTCGAGGCCACCAACAATGCAGCAGAATACGAGGCCCTCATTATTGGCCTCAGACTGGCACTGGAAATGAAGGTGGAAAATCTCACAGCTTACAGCGATTCCATGCTAGTAACATATCAACTCTGGAGTGGGTGGCAAGCTAGAGGTGAGCAGATTGAACTCTATCTGCGATGTGCACAGAAGTTGATGAAAAAGTTCAACAATATCAAAGTGATTCATATTAGAAGAGAAAAGAATCAAGGGGCTGATGCATTAGCAAAGTTGGGGTCGCGTCGCGAGGCCACCTTACTTGGGATTATTCCACTGGAAATTCAAACAAAGCCCAGCGTGCCAGAGGAATTTGTTATGGAGATAGCGACCCCAGGGTCAACCTGGATGACCCCCATATGGGAGTATGTGAAAAGTGGAGCCCTGCCTCAAGACAAAAAAGAGGCAAGAAAAATCAAATATCAGGCGGCTCGCTATGTCATCTATGACGAGGTCCTATATAGAAGAGGGTTCAACACCCCGCTCCTAAGATGTGTGGATGGAGAAGAATGCAACTACATCCTCAGAGAAGTTCATGAAGGAATATGTGGCAATCACTCGGGGGG
This sequence comes from Saposhnikovia divaricata, assembly GCA_036435485.1. Classification (NCBI taxonomy): domain Eukaryota; kingdom Viridiplantae; phylum Streptophyta; class Magnoliopsida; order Apiales; family Apiaceae; genus Saposhnikovia; species Saposhnikovia divaricata. The sequence continues at coordinate 205,827,415 of CM071601.1, read as the reverse complement.
TAGTTCTCTAGCCCAAAAGATTCTTCGCCAGGGGTACTACTGGCCTACTTTGAAAAGAGATGCTTTTGAGTTCGTTAGAAGGTGTGACAACTGCCAAAGGATCGCTAATTATAGCAACGCTCCTGTCTCGCACCTCACCTCGCTAACGAGCCCATGGCCCTTCGCTATGTGGGGCATTGATTTAATTGGGGAGCTACCTAAGGCCAAGGGAGGTGTCAAGTATGCAGTGGTGGCCGTTGATTATTTCACCAAATGGGCCGAGGCCGAGCCACTTGCCACTATTACTGCAAAGAAACTCAAGGACTTCGTGTACAGGGCAATTGTGTGTCGCTATGGGATTCCTTATCAGCTCATATCAGATAACGGAAAGCAATTTGATAGCAGAGACATGAAAGAGTTCTGTGAGAACCTGGGGATCAAGAAGAGTTTTTCAGCTGTGAGCCACCCCTAGACAAATGGTCAAACTGAGGCCATCAACAAAACCATCAAACATACTTTGAAGGCCAAGTTAGAGGAGAGCAAAGGCAATTGGCCTGAAGAACTACCAAGGGTCTTGTGATCGTACAACACTACCCCAAGGACCACAACTGGGGAGACTCCCTTTTCCTTAACATATGGCTGCGAGTCTATGGTCCCCGTTGAAGTAGGCTCCGGGTCGTTTAGAAGGGAACACTACGATCCCGATGCAAACGAGGTGAATTATAGATTGTACCTAGACATGATAGAAGAAACAAGAAGCGAGGCTCAGCTTCGCCTCGCGGCTTACCAACAGCGGACAGCGAGGTACTATAATGGAAAGGTCAAAGCAAGTTCTTTAAAGACAGGTGACCTCGTGCTTAGGAGAGTCATGCCTAATACTAAGGTCCCGAGCCATGGTGTTTTTGGTGCTAATTGGGAAGGGCCTTACAAAATCTATGCTACTCTCTCAGAAGGGACTTATTACCTCACTGACATGAAGGATAAGGTCATTCCGGCGAGCTTGGAATGCGGAACATTTGCGCAAATACTATCAGTGAAGGCATCGCTTATGGTAGTTTCTATCTATTTCGCATGAATAAATCCATACAAAATATTGGGGGGTAGTGGTCGTATAGACACCTTCCCTTTATGATGTAATGGCATTGGGCCTCGCCCCACTTACCACTTGTTTGGGCCTCGCCCCACTTATCATTTATTGGGCCTCGCCCCACTTATCAATTATTGGGCCTCGCCCCGCTTGTCAACTTGTTTGGGCTTCGCCCCGTTTATCAATATAAAAGTTCAATTTCTTTATGAATTACTTTTTATTGTACATTTTACTTGCCTGTTTGTTAACATTAACATTCTAAGGTCCAAGCCATCTCAACGATGCAAGGATCGCATTTGAAGTTACTGCTACAACTATCTAAGGAACCTAAGCAAAGTCATGCAAATCTAGTACTATTCAAGACAATTCAACATGCAAAGATGAAAAGTAAAGATATAATTTCGAAGTCAAGGTACTAAGCAAGCGAAGCTAAATTACTTGTGCAAATATGTTATATGCAAAAATAACGAAGGCAAATATGTTATAAAATGGCAAGAGATGTCAATTCATAATTAGAGGGTCGCTATGCGATCCCAATGCAGTTGGCAGAGTTAAAAGGTTATCGGAGTTAAACAAAACAATATTACATGATTGCGAGACATTCAAGGGGTGTCCGCATCCCCAGTTCAATATTCAGAAACAGAGAAATAACTTAAGGCTTGGTGGCTTCAGCTGCTTTGGATTGTGTGGCCTCGCTAGCGAGCCTGGCCGCCTCCTTCGCATCCTCTTCTTCGATTTCCTTACGAAGAGACTCTGCGAACTCAGCATTTCCAGGCCCGAGCTTCTCCCAGTCGAAGTCAGGAACCCTTCGAATGAAGGTCTTCATAAATTCAACCTGGGCAGCCTCCACTACAGTATCATGATCAAGCTTGGCAGCCTCAAGCTCCTTCTTCAGCTTGCCGACCTCTTCCCCATGCTCTCTCCGAAGAGTCTCCTCGAGCTCCTCTGCCTCCTTCAGGGATTTGCTGAATGTATTCCTCTCATCAGTTATTTTCTTGAGCTCGGATCGTAGAGAAGCAGTTTCTGTTTCGAGGGCGAGCCTGTGAGTCTTCATCAGCGATCTCTTGTCCTCTTCCTTCTGGAATCTAAGGACTGCGACCTCCTGCTCCAGTTTGGTTTTAGCGGAGGCAAGGGTCTTCAGTTCCTTTAGATGAGAAGTTTGGCGGATAAACGCTTCAGACAAACACTTGGAGAGGGATTCGGCGTTATCGATCAGCTCGGCCCCCACCCAGCTCGTACACTCCTCTTCGCGAAAAGATGATGAACGGGGGTAGCGGTGGCTGGATGCTTAGGAGCAGGGAGCAGAGATTCATCCTTTCTGGCTTTCTTGGAGATGTGGTCCTCAGGGGTACCCTGGGCTCGCTGAACGATCTCAGTATTCAGAGATAAGGGTGGAGGAGGTGGCAGTTCTACAGATTTTGGTTTTGGAGGGATTGGAGCAGTCTTCGCAACGGGGATGGCCCCGCTCTTCTGGAGAAAAGGAGGTCTGCGACCACTCTTACCCGACATGCCTGAAAAATAGAAGTAAAATGATATTAGAAGCATGATAATAATACAAGTTATGCAAATGCGAGAACAGCAAAGATGAATGCAGTGTTAAAGTTAGCGAGGACAGAATAATGGTCATGTTATAACGAGGAGAATACCCTCGTCAGTGGTAACAACAACTCGAGAGGACGAGGCCTCCTCGCGAGCCTTTCTCTTTAAGGAGGTCTTCCTCGCTTCTGAGGGCCTCGCTTTAGAAGGAAGACCGACCACTTCTTTCAAAAAACCGCACTCGATTAGGTTCTCGAGGGAAAGAAGAGTCCTAATGTTGCGAGCCTCCCGTGGGGTCTTCAGCACGTCGTCAGCACGTTGCTTCTCTTCGCCCTTCAGGACGGTTCGCACTTGACCAACTGCGATCTCAGGAAGGACGAGTTAGCTCATGGATTGAATGAAAGGGGGATGAAATTAAAAGGTTAAGTTCCATACCTGGAAGATAGTTAAAAGAGGTCTTGACTCTGGGCACGTCGTGGACATAAAAATAAGGACCTTTCCACGACCCGGCATTACTTGGGGCACTGTGGTATAGTTCCTTCTTGTTGAACTCTGGCCACATGGAGAAATAAACGTAGCCAAAGTCTGATGCCCCGCATCGCTTCAATTGCAAAAAATAGCCCATGGTCCTCGCATCCAACTCAGGGTAGCCGAGCTTGTGGTAAAGGATGTAAAGAGCAATCATGGCTCTGTAGCCATTGGGATTTATTTGGATTGGGGCAAGATGGTACGTTTCACAAACATCCCTAATAAAAGGGTGAAGGGGAGAGGATACGCCTATCTTCATCATGGCCGAGGTCAGAACCATACGAGGCACTCTGCCACCATTCTCTCGATGATCGAAGCGGTAGCATCGCATCGCAGATTTAGGAAGAATAATTTTGCCTTCTGGCCTGAAAATGTCGACCGCCTTAGATAAAGATTCTGTATCTAGGGTCGTTGACAAATCTCTGCAGCCTAAGACACGAGGTTGGCCGGGTTTCACTTTCGAGCCTGGCTCGATGTCTTCAGGACGAGGACCGCCAACATAAATGGTTCCTTCTAACTCAGGTTGAGGAGTTGGTTCGTAAGGTTCAGGGGAAGCTTCTGGAACATAATTGTAATCAGTGAAATTAACGACTTTGGCTACTTCATCGAGGCCGCCATCATCAGAGGAAGGCTCTTCGTAGTCAGAATCATCAGAGTTGGCCTCGTTATCAGCACCTCCCTCGATGTCGTAATAGGCATCGCCTAATGAATCTGTTGGAGAGTCACTTATGTGAATGGGTGACACAGTTTGTGATGGAGGCATGGTTCGTTGTGGAGGCGCTTTGGAGAGAATTTCCGCTGCCCTAGCGCTGAATTCATCCCATTTCTTTGTCAAAGTTGCGATGTCATGTTCGATATCAGTCATAGTGTGAGGCTCGTCCTCAGTCGGGAATACATCCAGAGATTGATCCCGCGAGCTGGAAGGGTGCTTGGTTCTCCATGAAATCAGAGGCACTTCACGGGTATATTCCTCGTTAGACCATAAAGGGTCGAAGTATAGTTTGAACGAGCTCTCACTGGTGCTCGTAGCTTTTGCGATGTTGGCTGCTGGCCTGCTGCAGCATCGCTGATTTGTATATCAGGCATAGGAGAAGGTGTCCTTGAGCTATCGTCTTGAGACATCTGAAAAGGGTGAAATGATTAAGTGTGTGTCCTTACAGAAAACCAATGAGGGAGGAAAGAAACAAGCGGACAGAAAGGCTCTATGTGTTCTCGCGTCGTTCACAGAGAATATGGGGGGTCGCAATCCTAAGGGAAAGGCTAACGGTCTTAACCTATGTTTCTATCTAAGTAATTACAGATCGCACTCCAACAATAGCGAAGACGGGTCGCATCATAAAATTGACATTTTGGGATCGCAGTTATTTGGGTTCGCATCGCATGAAATTTAAGACATTTAATCATGCAATTACAATGAAGAATAAACATTTAAATGCAAGAAGAGAAAAAAGACTTACTTTTTGAAGAAGAAGATTGAAGAAATCGAAAGAAACTTGGGGTCGCTGGTGAAGGGGCCTGAGAATTCTTTGCGTTTGATCCGGGAGCAAACTGACAGCACTTCAATAATGTGTTCGTGAGAATAAAAAAGGAAATGATAGTGACAGGAGTATATATAGTCATCAGGAGAGAGAAAGACATGGGACACGTGTTGAAATCTCGTCCGTTGGACACACATCTCGAGACACAACAGCTGTCAAAACCTTTCAAATTCTTGGGGTCGCGACTACTTCAATGGTTATATCTGTTCTTGGGCTCGCTTCGCAGTGACAACTCGTATTCTTTGAGTCCACATCGCATCTCCAATGGCAATATGGACTCGGGGGGTAGTTGTTATGCCCAAATCCGGCATAATGGCTGAATTGATTTGATTAGCTAAATTGATGCTTCATGATCTATGATGGGCCTAGAAGATGAGCATTGGGTCACCAAAGCCCATTATTGGAATCAGCCCAGCATGCCTTGGACATAATATCTCCATTACAGGAGCGCCTCGCTCGCTACATGATTGCGCCTCGCATCATAGCGCCTCGCTATGTAGCGCCTCGCTTCGCCTTTGTCTAACATATGTAACTCACAGCGGGATCATCATCTCCTCTTCTCTGGAAGACTCATGGCCAGACTCAAGGTCGCATGAGTAGCTAAGCACAGGGGTCGCTTCGCATGGCCAGGCCTCTCATGGTCGCATGCAAGGGCCCTGTTGGATCTTTTATTCCAAACCTATCCATTCGAGGCCATGGGTTTCTACAGCTAGACCATGGATCATGGATAGGATTGATGACTCATTGCCACGTCAGCCCTAGCTACATGGGCTTGGACTTTGGCTTATCTCTTAAAACCCTAGCCCGCCTAGGTAACTTGTGGCCCCAAGAACTACGTCAGGCTTGATCCCTATAAATAGGGTACGTAGGCACCTTGATACGGATGAGAAACAGTTTACCTGAAAAACACCTATCAAGCTCAGCCACATTCATACACACAAACCCTAATTCGTTGTTCTTCTTTTGTTAGCAAAATATCCGTATTTTGCTCCGATAATCCAGCAAACCTCCAAAATATTGTTATACAATATTCTCCCTATAACATAGCCTTTGCACTATACTCAGATCTTTTGTAGTTCTTTACAAGTATCCATGGCTATCGTTGCATATTCATCAAAGGATCTACTATGTTCTTCATCTCCTATAACGAAGACAAGAGAAATTGTGAGTGCAAGACTTGCAAAATGAATAAGATGGTATTAGGAGTACTCTATTTAAGTTATAGCACCAAGACAAGATAAGTGTTCATGACATTGATGTACACAAAACTGTATCATCATCACAACTGTATTTCCTATGCGTGGATGAGGAGTAAACCGGATAATAAAAGAACCGGTGAATTGTGAGCAAATCATTCATTTATCAACAATAAAAATTTAAATGCGATACGCAATGAGGTCATCCATATTGAAGGTTGTTGCACTCAGTAGGTTAAGCACTCAATGTAGTCGCTACCGTATGCAAGCGAGGCACCTGATCTGAACAAACAAGAAAAGATATAGGCACATTTGCATGCACTCATTTTCGACCAATATTAGTAGGAAATTCCTCTGACAAAATAAAATTATTTATCTTTTAAAATATGAGGGATTATGACGTAGAAGGTGGGGTCCTTTCGTCGTCAAAACGTAACCAAAACCGATCAATATTGGTCGATTTTGATTGAGCGGGAAATTCAACCTTTTAACGAATTTTTTGACGGAAATCTGCTGATCAATTCCGACCAATATTGGTCGGTTTTGATGTGAGCAGGAAATTCAACTTTTTGACCAATTTTTTTGGCGGAAATCGATGTGGATTGCGGGACCAATTTGCACTCAAAACCGACCAAGAGTTGATCTAAACCAACCAACATTGGTAGGTTTTGATGAAATTGATGCTTACGTGTACAGATTTTGGGCCCCACACACACTATTTCCGACCAAACTCGTGCTTGGTCGGTTTTACTCACTCATTTCTGACCAAATTTTTTCCAAATTTTTTTGGCCAGATTTACTTGGTCGGTTTTGGTCTTTTTTCTTGTAGTGGTATAGATTTAAAAATTTAAACTTAGTTTAACAGAAAACGGTGCGTAAAAAAATTAATTTTGAGGGTCCAATAGTACCATTGTTTTAACTAAACACACTGGTATAGCATTGCATTAGAGACGAGTTGATAAATTTATTTTACTTCATTCGTTCGAAGGAAGATTCATTTTGGTGGTAGCACTCTTTTTTGTGCATATTTTTGTATTGATAAATAAATGATAACTAATGATATGTTATCATAATTTTACTCCCACGCATTGGTCACGTGAATTCTGCTCTTTCATTCATGACATCGTATGCTTCAAACTTCTTACATAATTTAATATTGCATTTAATTTGTTAAAATACACAATAATATAATTTAGGGTTACATTCTACTCCAGGTTTGATGTTTTCATCATAATATAATTTGAAGTATCTAATCATTACTTGGTATCTTAGAGCATTTCAAGAGTTTCTTAACTCATTTTTAAATATAATATTATTTTTTAGTAATTTAATATATATTCATCTTCACTAATATTCTTTATATTCAATCTGTATTTAATTTTAAATTACTAAAATAAATTGAATTCATAAAAAGATAAAAAAAAGAAGGAAAGTAAGAGGGTGCATCTTATGAATTTAGCGTAAAATATTAACTGAGAGGGGATAGAAGCACTTGTGATTGAGGAGACATTACATTTCAAGTAAATTTAAAAATGATTAAGAATCTCTTGTGCACGATTTTTTCTTTTCTTCCCTTAAATCTCAATTTAAGAACCAAGGTTCTCCACCTTGGAGATGCTTTTAAATTATTAATTACTCAGTTAAGAAAGAGTAATCATGTCACAAGTCCAACTTGATAATTAGAACAAATCAAGATAACAATGAATACTCTCCCAGATCTGATTTTCGAAGTCCTAATAATTTGATCGTCGAAAATTTAAAACTTTAATCTTGTGTTCATTAGTCGTAATAGGACTGCTTTTTTTTTCCCCCCCCTTACTTTAGTTATCATGTAATGGTTGTTTTTTTTAGTAAATTTCAAGGTGGTGGCCAGATATTACACTTATTTTCAAAAAAGTGGTCAGACTTTCAGTTTTGCAAAATGATGGCCAGACTTGCCTTTTTCCTTTCAAAAAGGTGGCTGCAGGCGATTTTTAGCTTTTTGGCAGGGGTAAAATGGGGAAAAAATGCTAGAAATCCCAAAAATTATCCACAAAAATCCCTAAATTAATATGTGTCACCATATGATTGGTTATATTCGTAATAATAATAATAATGCCCCCATGTATATACATCAATTCACCAAAAAATCCACAAATATGAGTTGTCAAGATTTAATTAGTCAATTTATGTGCATGCATGAGGGGCGTTATTATTATTATTACAAATATAACCAATAATATGGTGACACATATTAATTTGGGGATTTTTTTGATAATTTTTGTAATTTTTAGCATTTATTTTTAGTAAAATAACATATTTTCCCATTTTACCCCTGCCAAATAAGTCGAAAATCGTCTCCAGCCACTTTTTCGAAAGGAAAAAGGCAAGTCTTGCCACCATTTTGCAAAATTGAAAGTATGATCATTTTTCTGAAAATGAATATAAAATCTCGCCACTTTTTTGCAATTAACTCTTTTTTTTTCTTACACTGTTATGGGAGAAATACATGCAATGCATATAATTGAAGCCTATAATTGAAGGCTCAAAGTTATGATGATGGAAGGCCTGCATGAGTTGAATAATTGCAATGATCCCAAAAGCATGACAAACCTCACTCACCCTTATCGATTACTACTCAGTTTTACATTAAAATATTTATTTATTGGTATTGGTACGATCCATAAATCGTTCTTCATAATTAAGATGCCACCTCCATGCGCACGGGAACACCTTCATTCCTCTGTTATCTGGTAGGAGTATTTTATTGTTCATTCATTATCTTCCAGCTATGATTGATGCTTTCTGCATACGGTTTGCACACAAATACTTACAATTCTAACCTACCCCAAATCAAAATCTGCATTTAAACCAAAGTCATGATTCAACTTCTAAAACTTGAAAAAAAAGGTCAAATAAAAATGTTTCTTCTAAAATCTTGATTTATAGATCAAAGCTGGAAGAAAAATTGAAGCCAACGATTATTAAATATTACTAAATGTTAGTACTACGCATGCATAATATTAAAAGAAGTGTTAAGTTGGGGTTTATGTATGTATGATAAATAAAAAGGAAAAAAGGCAGGAGTAGAATGTGGTCTGGCTGTCTGCTTAAAACAGAACACCTGGTCTTGCGTGTGTGCATGCTGTGTGTGCGCGCACTTCTCCAAAAACGAACATATAATGTGTACTCGTAAATATGGAGTATTGTGATCTGGTCAACTCTGGTGCTGAACTTTTGATGCCTGGGTCTATCTTATTACGGTTTTTCTATTACGTGGTTAAAGGCACATGCTAAGAATTTATGTTCATTTAGTTGACAAATTTTGGTTGGTAAAAATTTCATTAATAATGATGAACTTCTATATGTATAAAAATCTTTCCCAATCAAAATTTTTCAACTTATCAAACACGAATTCTTAATATATGCCTTAGGCACATACTACACAAACCCATCTTATTATTACGATAACAGCAGCAACTGGTATTTTTTCATCTAGAAAGGGCAGTAGTTCGAAAGTATTAGCTACGCAAGTAAATTTGGTTTAGTTGGTGAGTCATTGGTCTGATCCGGAACGGATAAAAATGGAACCCAAAAATTTAAGATCAACATAGAATGAACATTACCGACTTGGATATTCCATCATGCTCTATTCTCACTTTCTTGTTTCTTCAATATCAGACCGTCTTCTATTTCTCAAACAAACGAGCAAATTATCATCGAATCAATTTAAGCGGAGTAGTTTTCTTATTCAAAATAAAAACGTACAGTGATTATCAGTTTGACTTTGATCATGTATGAGGAATTAATTACCCAGAACATTAAAAAGTGATTTTCAAAAAAAAAAAAGAACATTAAAAAGTGTGGCTAAATTAAAAAGGGTAACGCTAAACATAGTTCTTAGGATTATGGTTAAGCATTAATTTAATTGATAAATGCATTTAATTCATCAGTTTTGCAATTAATACATCAATTTTGCATGAAATTCAATATGATTATTTAGAAATTTGGGATGTTTTTATCGTTGGAAATTAATGTGAATGCAGGGGGTCCATTATTATTACTTGAAAAATTAAATTTGTGTTACAAAGAGACATTGGAAAACTAAAAACAACTAAAAACCTTATAAAAGATGTTGAAAATATAAGAATATTTAATGCTTAACTAAACCAAATCAAACCAAACCAAACATACCCAGTATATCCCGCTCAGAGCAGGGTCCGGGGAGGGTAGATTGTACGCAGACCATACCCCCACTTTTAGAGCGGGGAGGCTGTTTCCGTGAAGACCCTCAGCTGAGTGCACAACATATATAGAGTGTGGTAAATACAACGGAAATGATACGGAAATGGACAAAGATATACCTGAGGCCCATGGCGTTCTCCACATGGGGCATACCTACCTGCAGGGATTGATGAGACTCCTAGCTTGATGCGCTCCAACTACACGGCACGCCAAGCTCCCTGCAACTGCAAAACCAGAAAACAGAAGACACTAAAAACTAGAAGTGAGAAACGCTAAAGCCGAACTACTAAAAAATCGCTAACCGAGACAAAGCAACTCTGAGGCTCTCGACAATAGAGCCACAACCTAAAAGGGAATCCACCACTCTGATACGCCGCCTCCAAGAACACCTATTCTCAAGCATGGTCTCATTTAAGTCTAAGGCCTTCAAATCCATCCTGATCTGCTCTTCCCACGACCTCCTCGGCCTGCCTCTCCTCCTCGCCCCAACAACCGCCAGACTCTCGACCCTCCTAACTGGGGCTTCAACCAACCTCCTTCGAACGTGGCCGAACCATCTCAACCTTCCTTCTCTAACTTTCGCAGAAAAGGCGCCACTTCGAGCCTAAAACTATGATTAGCATTTCCCAATTAAAAATTGGTAAATGTGTAGAATGAATGAACATGATCCTCAAAATCCAAAATAGATTTCATTCTGACCCCTACGGCACTAGGAAAATACTAGTGCTACTGATAACTCTGCGTTTGACAATCCATAGATCCTAGTAGTAGTACACTCTTTTCTGGCACGCAGTTATACTATGCAGGGGCAGATAAATTAACTGCTTGTACTTTATTTGTATAGTACTATTTCTTCCTTTCCCATTTTTTCACGCATTTCAACGTATTTTATATAGGATATTTATTAATACAAAATAAAAAAATAAAAAAAATATAATTTTAAGTACCTAATTCGAATACATTAAAACGCAAAAAAGAATTCAAATACATTAAAACACGTAAAAAAAAATTAAAGGATAATAGTAATATGCGACTGGAAGTAGTACTTCCTCTGTCCCATTCATTTCTATACGTTTTTTTAGAGTGTTTGACACGTATTTTAAGGTGCATAATTCGTATAGTTCCATAACTTATTTTTAAAATCTTCTTTTTTTGTATTAAAATAAGATTGTTCTATTTTTATACAAAAGAAAATTATAAAACTAAGTTATATAACTATAGTAATTAGGAGCCTTAAAATGTGATCCCCAAATATATATAATTTATTGGGACAGAGGGAGTAGCATCGTAAGAGGTAGCGGCAAGTCACAAAATGAGGCATGGGGACATTAATATGGATTCACGTGCTATTGTCAACCTGAGGTTGTCGGTCAATCTTTACTACCCCCAACCAGACTTCATAATTGCTAATCAACCTAAATTTACATACATAGACTTTGTGCTCAACAAAGTTGTACATATACACCCGCCTACACAGACACATGATCATTGTATCCAAAGACAACTAAACTTTGTTATTTCTTCCTCCTTTTAAATCCCCCCCTTCTTCACTTCAACTCCTCAGCTCCCAAAATTCCTCCTTTTAAATCCCCCCCTTCTTCACTTCAACTCCTCAGCTCCCAAAAAACCAGAACAAAATACTCTCTTTATACACAAATATATATTGAGATGGAGTTGGGTTTAAGCTTAGGAGAAACACAGAAGCCATTCAAATTATTTGGAAAAACAAATGAAATGGTAGTTAAGAAAGATCATGGTGTAGGAGGGTTTTGTATGGGATTAGCTCCATCTGTTAGTCAAGAATTCACCAGCAAAAGAGTTGACAGACTAAGTACTATTACTCATGATCATCACACCAGAGATTCTTCTTCAGATCCATCGGTTCAGCTTCACCTCTTCCCTTTTTCTCCTCCTCATAAACCTTCTCATCAACTTCCTTTTCCATGGTTGTCCCATAACCAAAACTGTAATCTCTCTCTCTCTCTCTCTCTCTCTCTCTCTCTCTCTCTCATGGTTATAATAATTATTTTAATTCCTGTCCTTGGTTTGAATATGCAGTGACAACAGAACGGGGAAACGGATCGGGTCTGACCCGGAAGCAAGCTGTGGAGGAGGAAGCAGAGGGAGGTGGGACGGACTCGTCATCTCCGGACAGCTCAATGATGTCATCATTTCGTATGGAGTTTGGAATGTACAAAAATAGAAATAATAACAACAAGAGAGAGCATAGTCATGTTGAAATGGAAAGAGATTCAAATTCTAGAGGAGCAAGTGATGAAGAAGAAGATAATGGAATTTTAGCTAGGAAGAAACTCAGGCTTACTAAAGATCAATCTGCTTTTCTGGAAGAAAGCTTCAAGGAACATCATACCCTCAATCCAGTGAGTCCCTACATCTTTGGTTGTATTTAATAATCAGTATCAACATGCATGCATGTATACTATACTAATTAATGACGGAACCAGAATTTTAAAGTAGTCGGGACTAAAATATCAGAATTCTAGTAAATTTGTAATTTTTCGCATTTTATCGGGATTGAAATAATTTTTACTTTTATTGATTTTAAAAATCAAGCGGGATTACTTCCATGATATATACTAGTTTGGTTTGTGATAATGCAGAAGCAAAAGCTAGCTCTAGCAAAACAACTGAATCTTCGCCCGCGCCAAGTTGAAGTCTGGTTCCAAAACAGAAGAGCAAGGTACTATTTCATACAATACTAGATCGATTCCCTAATTTATTAGCATAGTGTAATATGAATTTGGTGACAAATATTGATTGAAGATTTAATGGGGAGTGCAGAACAAAACTGAAGCAAACAGAGGTGGATTGTGAGTATTTAAAGACATGTTGTGAAACACTGACACAAGAGAATAGGAGGTTACAAAAAGAGCTTCAAGAGTTAAGAGCTCTTAAATCTTCCAAGCCTTTTTACATGCAACTCCCAGCCACCACTCTCACTATGTGCCCCTCTTGTGAGCGTGTGGCTTCCACTACTACCACCACCACCACCAACTCCGTCGCCACTGCCACCACCACCGTGTCCGGCCCTGCTACTAAACCTAGACTACATCCATTTTTGCAAGATCAAGGCCATGCCCTCCAAGCTTCTTCGTGAGAGATTTATTAGTGGATGAATCATTGATACACCTGTAAATATTTGGTTATTTCATGTCTTTGATTATGTCTATTAGTGGTAGTTAAGTTGGTTCTGATTAGGGATTAGAGGAGAATTTATTAGCAGAGTGATAGTTTGGCAGATTAATTATATGTAGGGAAGGTTTTGAATTAGAACATTAAACAACATCATGCATGTCCTTCTGGATGTTACTCTGATAAACAACATCATGCATGTCCTTCTGGATGTTACTCTGATAACTGATCTCTTTATACTTACATTTTGCTTCAACATCTTACCACCTGTTTTGTGCCTCTTGTTATCTTTGCTGGTTGGAGGAATGGAGGTCCTAGTCTAACAACAAATACAAATATTTCGTATAAAATATTTCACATATTCGATTATAACATATATTACGAGAAATGTATTGAGGCCCTAGTCTAACGACGAAGACAAATATTTCGTATATAATATTTCACATATTCGATTCTTTTTCTGCCACTACCAGAAAATTGAGATGACATTGTAGATACATACCAGTTCATGCAAGTTATGTGTGGACAGTTGATCATTCTTCGGTCTTTACTTACCATGGACGATTTGGTTCGGTCGTTGAAAATTAAAATTAAGCCCGTTTGGTCGCATCACTTCTTCTACAGGACTTTTCTGAATTGTGAAGCCCAAACGCAGCCTTTGTCCTTTTACTCGGTTACAATGAAATGAAGAGCGACGGACCAAGTTTTAAACGGGTTGAAACGTGGAGGCCTGTTGTTAGCCTGGAATAAAGTTAGCCCATTTGGATCTTCTCCAATAAGTGATGCATTTGCAGTCACTCAAAGCCCATAACGTAAAGGTCATATTTTTCCAAATAATACATATGTACCAAGATAAAACAAAACATTTTAACACTGATAATTAAAATTAGTTGATACTACATTTTTGCACATACATGCATTTTGAAATTAACTCACCCTTTGATAGTATTTTTGATGCTGCATCTGTGAATATTTAATTTTAATTAAGAGAATGTGCTCATAGACATAGACCGGAGTGATATACGATTCACGTTTAATGAGACCGGTTGACGGGAATTAGAATCACAATCTTATGTGTTGGAATTGACAAAATTAAATGCCTCAAGAAATGGAATTGCTGTTGCTGCTGATAACATGTACAGTCCGCATTAATGTTAGTTCCTAAGTAAAAAGATAAGAAAATCACTAAAAAGACAAGCTATTGAAATGATAAGAAAATCACTAAAAAGATGATGAATTTCAAAAGAGCTGGAGTTTCGAAAGCATTCCAGAACCATTCCCGATGATGAATTGTCAATTTATCATCATATAATTGGTTATCTTTTCATTAATGAAATGATTCACTCGCATGTTAATAAGAATCTCGCAAAATGATAAAATACAGGTAATTATTAATTCTTAAATGCTGACTTTTTTGAGAAAAGACCTATATTTAAAAAATACTAGTTTACAAAAATTAAATAGACATAACAAATATCATTGAAATGATAAGAAAATCACTAAAAAGATGCAACTGGGGGAGAATCATGAATGCTATGTACAACTTTCGGCATGCTGTTAGAAAATGACTCCACAATAAAAAAAAGTGTTTATTAATTTAGAAATTATGATCCATAACATTGGCCTATCACACATAAAAAGTCACAACTTATTTAAAACATAGTAGTATAAATAAAGAAAAAGTGAAAAGGAAGATGGTCAAATTATAGAGATTCTGGTAGCTTCCAACTTACTCCAAGATTTCATGTGTTACCATTACAATGTTGCATCTTCATGTGTTACCATTACAATGTTGGAACTTGCAGCATCTATGCGACTATGCACTAACGAGTGTCACAAAGTCATCCATGATTATAGTTCACTCCATACAAAGTTTACTGGATACAAACAGAGGTACGAATCAGATCACTCGAATTTCAACCCGCTTAACGGAAATGAAAATTACATTATGTTACATTAACCGGGTTGGAATTATAAGATCCAAACGACCACTCAAACACTTAACAATGGACAGAACTGACGAACATCCACATGAGAAAATGCCAGGTTAGATGCATTTCTAGTATAAGATACAGGTCAGAACTCACAGTTAGAAATGGGAGGAGCACAATGATCAGACAAACGTAGCATGCTGCAGTTATCACATGAGAGTAGAATGATTTCAGTAACTGTTCTAATTTCATCACTTATATAGTACATGGTTGAGGATTCATTGACACTACTCTTCAAACAGAAAACAACTTTCACTAAAGTTGGGGACATTTCATATGCTCTCACTTTTCTGTAATAAGGGGAAACAAATGCACCCTTCATTTGACCTTTTTCAGGATGCCTGTTTGTGTCTATGATCTCTATAGAAGGAAGAAAATGATTATAGTATAATGTACCAAATTCATATTGCACTAAACTCAACACACTTGTTAAGCCTATAATTATTTATTTACCTACCTATTGTGTTTTTTGTTGTTGCTTCTGGTATTGTTTCACTAACAATTCTGCATATAAAAGCTCATTCCATAAATCTGGTACGCCCGGGAGGCACCAGTGGCTGCAGTCCTGGATTCCCAAACTCAATTTTTTCTCCTTTGACGACAAATGTTGCTTCCTGTACATGGATGGATGACCATCTTTTCTATAATCTGTCAATCTTGTAATATTCAAGTATGAAACCGGAGTTTTCATTTTTTGCAGCACTTGCTCAAGAGTTTTCATCATTGGTGGATACTGCGTGAGATATTGGTCATTCTTTATCGGCTCTGATTCATTATCACACTGTCCTCCAGAATTCCATTGCCCCCCGCTGCAGCAACAAGACAATGGATCTTAGTTACTCAAGTATATAAGAAAACAATGCCATTACATTGCACATGGGGTATTATATCTTGAAATTAATGTTGAACACATGTAAAACAATGCCCTTACCTGAAATGAGAGGCAGAGTAGCCTCTGAAGAAAACCAAAGTTTTATTCGGATTTACATTAGCATCCACCCATCTCGACCATGTGGTTAAGGCTTTTCGAAACGCCTCCATAACATTTAGTTCACGATGAACACGTGTTCCTTCTTGGTAGTAGTCTTTCCTGTGACATACAAATCCTTATTTGAATTTCACAAATCAAGCTCAAAATCTAAACTAATAATATGCAGTGCTTGAGATAATAATACCACATCTTCATATAAGATTAGGTCTAGGTTTACCCTTGGGATGTTTTTGGATGTGTCCACCAGTGTCCTGTGTTAAAGATAAGAATGTCTGCAGTTTTATATTTGACAGCTGGTATCCACATTCTGTCAATCCGAAGGGTTTCATGCGTTGATCCATCTTTTTCTCGCAATTGCCATTCTTGAACTAAGAATGGAGATACAAAGAATTCCACAGTGAAGTCATAATCCTGGTAAAAACATACAAGTAGATTAAGAAACTCCACTAAAGCTCATAGTCGTGAGCTTAACTTAGCTACATTATTGTAAATCATGGCACCTGATGATAGTACGTAGTAATAAATGTAATTATCAAGAAAAGGTCAATCTACCAAAGAACTGACCTTGAATATAAAGGAAAAATAAGGATCGGACCGAAATTGGTGCTTGCCAGATGCTTCATAAACTTTGCTTTGATCTTTAACGAAGTTTTTCAGGATACATATCAAAGACTCCCACATATTTCTGTTAAGTGAATCGCCTACAAAAACCAATCTTTTTCCTCTCAACAATTCCAACATATGTCTTCCATCTAACCTACGAACACATATGATAATTCATTAGGATGAAATTTATCTTCATCAAACAAAAAACAGGTAATCGATACATGCTTTTTTAGTGAAACTGATCAGAATCTTCAACTTTAACATAGTCTCCATGACAAATATATGATTAGTTACAGCACTGATTTTTTTTTATAAAATTTGAATTCAAGAATATCCACTACAGGCTTTAGTCTAATCCAATACATTTAGGTTAAATAAGAATGCAATATATTGTAATTTCAAGCTAAAAAACCATGATAAATTCACAATGTTTCGATCACAAACCTTGGTAAAGTGCAACCCTTTGGCTTCCATTTGTACTGCTGAAATTCTTGATCAGGCCTACCATTACGAAAACAATTGAATTGTTCATCAATCAGTGAACAAGAACCAGGTTTATACAATGGATATGAATCATCTTTCACCCACTCTCCATCAAAAAGATCACAATTCATCAGCTCCTCCATCATCTTATCAGTTTTTGATTTCTCGGAAAGAAGCTCCTTTGTTTCTTTCTTTGAAAAAGAAGAAGTTAAATTGGTGACCACCCCTTGTTCTGCAATTCTCTTATCTCGATTCCCAGTAAGTTCCTCTGCTAAACTCACATTTTTAGTTAGCTCCTTTTGGTTTGGCTTCAAGATTACAGCTTTATCAACCAAGTCTTTGTTTTGGGTCTGATTTTTCACCACTTCCTGAGATCGTGGAGCCTCAATTGTGGTCATATTTAAGATTCCAACTTTGTGAAGCAACTCTTCATTTTGAGTCTCATTCTTAACTTTTAAAGGCTCACTCACAGTAAGATTTTGAGTAAAGTTTCCAACTTTACCATCAAACTCAATGTTCAGATTCTGGGTTTTCACAATTATTGGTTCTTGTTCAAGAGTAGTGGTGTTTATAGATTTAGTAGAATTATGGACATGTATTTGTGAAGAAGTATCTGAAGTATTGGCAGAAAAATTACTTACATTCTGATGTGTAGTTGTGATACCACTAAAGATGTTCTTGAACCAAATTGTAGAAGAAGAATAAGAATTTGCAGGGCTGGGATTAAAGGCCAAGAAAAGAGTGAAAAGAATGAAAGAAAAAAAGAAAACATAAGTTAAAAAAACAGATTTTTTGGTTCTTGGAAGAGAGAACAGAGATTTGAGCTCTGTTCTAGGTGAATATTGCTTTGTTGCATCTCCCATTTCAATATAGCTAGCTTCTGCAGATCTATCCAGGCTCCAGTGTTATTAACTATGTACTCTTCAAGGCTTTTTCTACAAAAGAGAGAACAGATGTATACTTAAAAGATGGCAGTTTCACTAATGCTAGTAGGCTTGACAAGAACAAGAGGCTTGTGTTGTCAGCATGGAGATGTTTTGCTTTCCCAACGGATTGTTTGTTTTGCATTTAACATGAAGATGGGAATTTTATTTAAGTTTATAATTACTCGTAGTATATTACTACTGCTATTTAATTATAAAATTATACCATTTTTCAAAGGTGGTCAAAATTAATTGTTTGTACTTTGTACCGACTAACAGTACTGGCAGCCATCAACTCAACCATACTTTTTCTTTATAAAATTAAGGGAAACTGGTCAACAGCCACAGTTGGATATTTTAATATATCCAACCAACCCATCTTATACCATTAAAACGTCCAGTCAACGGGCAGGATGAACAGTAGTTACGCTATATTATATAGCGTACTACGCTCTATTATAGAGCGTATACGCTATATAATATAGCGTAACAAATATTCCCATTTTACCCTTATTCTGTTCCGCTCTATTATATATCTTAGCCGAGAACAACACCAATTTCAGCTCAAACAGCCCTTCATGTTTTGAAATATCATTTCAAGAGTGTTCTTGAGTTTATACCCAATCTTAAATCATTTGGAGATATATTTTACACCATTACAAACTTAATCTACACCAATCTATACCTATTTCTACTTTACCAATCTTAGTTTATTTGTCAAATCTTACCCAAATTTGAAGATTTTGAAGATTGAGCTTGGAGTACCATTCCCAAATTAAGATTTTTGAAGATTGAGCTTGGAATTCAAGGTTAGCTCTCTATTTAACCCATGGCTTCTTTCATTTTTTCGAAATTAAAATCTCCTAATAAGACACCTAGTAAGATTGAGATTGAGGTAGAAAATGAAGATGTTAACGAACGTCCACACACACCTAAAATAATAGATCTTGATGATGATAATAATGAAGATGTTAAGAATGATGATGGTGATGTTGTCTATGATGATGTTGATGATGGTGATGATGTTGAAGATGTTGAGAATGGTGTTTCTTTGGATGATTTGAATGATGTTTGCCCATGTGTTGGTCAATTATTCGATAGTTTAGATGAAGCGGAGAGGTTTTATAGAGATTATGGTAGGCGTATTGGTTTTGAAGTCATAATTAGAACTACACATAAACGTTCAAAAAACAACAAGATTTGTTCGCGTTTGTATATATGTCGAAAGGGTGGGAGATTAGCCTCAAAATCTTTGGATGATGAAGATGAAGTTCCCAAAAAAAAGAGAAAAAGAGATTCTCTTGGTAGAACGAAATGTAAGGCGCGAATGTATGTTGTTCATAGAGAGAAATCAAATAAGTGGGAGGTAACATTGGTTCATTTGGTACACAATCATGAGATGGTTTCACCTAGTAAGGTACATTTCATGCAAAGGCCAAGAAACATAACACCCATCATGCGAGAATTGATTATAATTTTGAGTAAGTCGGGTATTGGGCCTCAACAATCTTTGAATGTAATGGGTGAGCTTACGGGAAGCTTAGAGAATATTGGATTTACTAGTCAAGACATTAGGAATGTTTTGCGTGATATTAGACATCATGTATTTGATTCGAGTGATGCCAAAGAAGGTTTGACATTACTCCAGGAATTAAAATGTAATAGTTTTGGGGATTTTTTCTATCGAGTAGATGTTGATGAGGATAATCGGGTGCGTTCCATGTTGTGGGTTGATCCAAGATCATTAAATGCATATAAAAATTTTGGAGACGTGGTAGTATTTGACTCCACATACCGCACAAATAGGTATAGTATGCCATTTGTACCTATTACGGGGGTGAACCACCACTACCAATCCATATTGTTTGGTTTTGCACTAATAAGGGATGAGAAAGAAAGTTCTTATATATGGGTTTTGAAGAATTGGTTGGAAGCTATAGGAAATAACCCTCCAATCTCCATCATCACCGATCAAGACATTGCACTTGGAAATGCAATTGCCGAAGTTTTACCAAACACGAACCATCTTTATTGTACTTGGCATATAAGTACCAAATTCGGGGAGAAGTTATCCGGTTTGTACGCATATGAACCACATTTCAAAGAAGATTTCAACTTATGTTTGTACAAGTCAATGACGGTTGAACAATTTGAAGATAGGTGGAATGATTTGGTTGAAAAATATAACTTGGTTGATCATGGTTGGTTGCAAGAAATGTATTCCGTTCGACATAAGTGGGTTCGTGTGTACACTAAACTTCATTTCACTACCGGGATAACCACTACCTCGAGAAGTGAGTCAATGAATGCATTTTTTGACGAGTATGTAAATGCTAGAACCGGTTTGAAAGAGTTTATAGAGAATTCACAAAAAGCATTGGAGAAACAATATCTTCGTGAGAAAGAAGCGGACTATGAAACAAAGGAAAAGGAAAGGTCAAGAATAACATCCTCCTCATTGGAGAATCATGCGGCATCTTTTTATACAAAGGAAATGTTTAGACGTTTTCAACACGAACTTAAACAAAGTGGAGCCTATGTTGTGAATGAGAGAGATTCCATGAGTACGATGCTATTTAAGGTGTACGAAACATATAAGACCACGGTGGCGGAGGAAAATAGAAAAGTGTATCAAATAACCGTGACCAATGATATGATAAATTGTATTTGTCGGAAATTTGAAAGTTCGGGAATGATTTGTCGTCATGTTATTCGATACTTGAATATGATGCAATGGACGGAGATCCCTAACTACTTAATTAACTTGAGATGGACAATTGGAGCAAATAAAATTGCCGGGTCTATATCGTATAAACGTCC
Source organism: Saposhnikovia divaricata (assembly GCA_036435485.1). Taxonomy (NCBI): domain Eukaryota; kingdom Viridiplantae; phylum Streptophyta; class Magnoliopsida; order Apiales; family Apiaceae; genus Saposhnikovia; species Saposhnikovia divaricata. Next base: position 205,806,360 of record CM071601.1, on the reverse strand, counting down.
TATCATTGGCAATATTCTTCAATCACAACCCGCCCGATATACAACTTTGTGCAAAGCCTTTCAAGATTTAGCGGCTCGTGGAAGTTTTTCGATTCCAAGATTTAAATATGTCATGGGATTGATTGAAAAAGAGGTGGAAGTTGTGGAAAATTTTCCTATAGAGAAGCCTTCTACGAAAAAAACTCCATCATGTGAGGATGAAAGTGAAGGTGAAGATTTTGAAAATTTGGAAGACCCTATAATTTCCACCACTAAAGGTCGCAAGAGGGAAAGAGTGAAGAGTGGCATTGAGTCCAACTCAAAAAAACCAAGGAAATGTAATTGTTGCAAAGAACTTGATGCTAAACATGATTCACGAAATTGTCCAAAAAAATTAGGAGAGTCGATTCCCGAAAATTCCAACTCAAAAAAACCAAGGAAATGTAATTCATGATTTCACTTTTGATTTTGTTGATTTGGTTAGCAATTTTCAATTTGTTGCTTTTGATTTTACTTTTGAGTGAATTTGGTATTGATTTTGTTGATTTGGTTAGCAATTTTCAATTTGGAATTTGGTGCTTTTGATTTTAGTAGAAATTTGGTGCTTGAATTTGGTATAGGAAAAAAGAAAAAAACAGAGGAAAAAAAAATTCTGTAATTACGCTCTATAATAGAGCGTAAGTGTTGAAAACAGGGGAAACGCGCTAAAATTTCCTGTACTTACGCTCTATAATATAGCGTAAGTACAGAAATTTTTAAACGCGTTTCCCCTGTTTTTTAACCCTTACGCTATATAATAGAGCGTAAGTACAGAAATTTTTTGCCCTGCTTCCCCCTGTTTTTGCAACACCCCCTGTATAAAAACAATCTCTAAAAACAATCTCAAACACAATCTCTAAAAACAATCTATAAAAATTTCAACATTTGAAACACAATCTCTAAAAACAATCTATAAAAATTTCAACAATTCAAAATCAATTCAACAATCTATAAAAATCTCTAACTTACAATTCAAAATAAAACAAACTAGTAACTTACAATCTTTAAAATTTCCAAAAACAAACTAGTAACCTACAATCCCGCTAGTCTACAATCGTGGGAATACAAAGACAAATGCCGAGCTTCGTCTTTATGGAGCTCCCAACCAATACGCCGTCGGAATGTGTTAATCACATCATCATTCCATTGGACACCACACCAAGCTTGGGTATTGCAAGTCAATATGCAATCTATATACTTCATAACAAAAACTCCGCAATCCATACCATTGGTTTGCCTAGGTCGTTCATAGACATTTTCAACATCAGGGAATACGACATGTTCAAATTTTGTAGGATCCAACCGATTCAACATGAGAGGGACCAATTTTTCCTATCAAGCAAACATGAATTGTCTTAATAATGTATCAAACAAACATGGACTACTAGAAATTAAAAAAAGGAAGATAAAATATACCACAATGTAGAACTCCGTCTTGTATAGCTCTTTTAATTTCATGTGCTTAGTATCGTCCCTTAGAGGATCAAACAAAGATACTCTAAAATTGGTCATTGACCACAAGAATAGGATCCAATGACCGCTCGTTGCAACCGGCATGATAATATAGTCGAAATTGGTTACCATTTCCCCCCCTTCCTTTATGCCATATGCTCTAAAGTCCGTATCAATGGCCGCCCATTCACTAGCTTTCCTTTTTGCGGGATTCTTCTTCATAGGTTTGCAATGATGAGCCCCCATTACTTGGAAGAACCACGGAGACATGAAGTAATATTTGACGGCACCAACTTGATGACCAAAGAGGGTTCTTTCCCTTTTTTCAAGCAATACAGTATAACAATCGACTATAGTATCCTCCACTTCATTCTCCGGTTTCAAAGAAATAATCGCTTTTGCACTACAATTACGCGGAAGGTTAATAGGCTTACCACATTCCCACCAATTTGCATTCAACCAATCCACTTTATGTATCTTGATCGGCTTTATAAGGGATCCTTTATCAAATTGAGCACTAGGACCAACCATGTCCCTTGGAGCCTCTTCCACTTCGAAGTGTGCACTAGGATCATCGTCGAATTGAGTAGGATTAAGAATTGGAGCACTATGACCAACAATAAAAGTTTCCTGAGTATTAGGATCATCGTCGAGGTGTGCACTAGGATCAACGTCGAATTGAGTAGGATGGTCATAGTGTTCATACTCCTCAAAATAATTTTCCTTCAAGGGACTAATTTCTTGGGTCTTTCTTGCCTTTCTTTTAGGCAAACAACTCTTGAAATCGGGCCTTTCATAAGTCGGGCCATATGTCTCGAGCATTAATTCATCAAATTTATTCACGAAGTTTGGCAATATTTCCTCGTGAAAAATCCCAGGCATATCATAAGAGCAAAGCCTACTCAGATCTCGCGCGGTACATATGATCTACAATACATATGAAGCAAGGACAAAGTATAAATATAAATACAAGAATATTCAACGAAATTATCTCAAATAACATACTCCATGTTATAAAAAATACGTACCAAGTCCATTGCCTTGGGATTGTCGAACTTGTCTTTCGGTTGTTGGAATATTTTCGGATCCTTGGTTGGTTTTGAAGGCGGCAAAATTTTTAATTTGGTAACATTATAGTACCAATCCATATACTCCTCTAGAGATATGGCATTCAAAGGTGGTCCCAAAATACCAATACCATTATTCACAAATTCATTCCAAACAACTACATATCGTGCAAAATTGAGATAATGTTGATATACAAAAGAATGTTCAGATCTCGCCCTCAACGTTGACATATCATCCGGTGGCGGCGGTGGAATGCTTAATGGAAAACCAAACTGTCTTCCCACCCTTTCCGGAAGTTGATGTTCAACATCTTCAAAAAACACAAGGGGCACATGAGCTAAACCGGCTATAAGGGCCCACTGAAATTGAAGATCAAAAGGCCGATAGAAGCGAGCATATGGCCTCCACTTAACCCATCGTGCATCAAAGTTATCGAACTGCCCGCGATATGCATCAATATTGTGATGGACATTGAAGTACTTAGATTTTCCTGGGCCAACGGGAGCAACCGCCCATGCCAAAGCCCTAGGCCATATATACTCGGTTTGAGATGCTAGCTTAGGTTGTCCCGGGCGCAACCTCTCACGTGCCCAAAGCATCAATATTGTCAAGCATCCCGAAATAGACTTGCAATCCTTTTGACTTGCCTCAAATAAATTCCTATATAGATAGGCAAGTGCTCCTGCACCCCAAGCATACCCAACAATTCTAGAAGTATCAAGCAACAAGGGAATTAATCTTGGATGAGCAACATTGTTTGATTTTGTGGGGAACAATATCGCCCCACACAAATAAAACACATAACCCCGTGTATATATTTCTAGAAGCTCCCGATCCTCCTTGTTCGGGCATTTGCGATATCTCTCCCTCAAAAAATTTAATTTCACACCGCCTCTCTCCAAAGCATTGTCCCTTTCCTCAAATGAGAGTGTCGGATCCGGCCAAACCTGTAACCAAAGATTTTTTACGTTAATTGCGTCACTCAAAGTTACCGCCTCTCCAACAACCGGAAGCCCCGTCAACATGTACACATCTTCAAGTGTCACCGTCATCTCCCCGAAAGTAAAGTGGAATGTGTTGGTTTCCGACCTCCAACGCTCCACTAATGACGTAATTAAAGCCACATCATTTTGCATAACGGCTCTTGGGTTGGTAAACATTCCGAAACCCCAATGTTGTAAAAGATGAATTTGATAAGGCTCTAATTCCCATTGATTAAGAAACGAGGTACTTTGACGGATTGTAAGTTTATCTCGATGATCACCAACCCATATTCTACTACTTATATGGTTTTCTTGGTCGGTAAGGAGAGAAGGATCAACCGGACCGCAAAAATCTTCCATCTAAAATCCAATATATACAAAAAATTTAATCCAAACAAAAAATAATCCAAACTACACAATAATACATACAAAAAAAATCCAAACTTTAATCTAATAAACTTTAAAATGCAAACTTTAATCCAATAATCCAAAATTTTGAAATAATTCAAAAATTCGAACCCTAATTCGAAATAATTCGAAAAATTCGAACACTAATTCGAAATAATTCCAAAAATTCGAAATGTACATACATACACGAATCTACACACATATATACATACAATTCGAAATCTACACACATATATACATATATACATACATACACGAATCTACACATACAAATCGAAATGATATATACATGCATACATACCTATAGGAATCTACATACAAGAAATAGACACGAAGTTACTCACTTTATATGCAGAAATGATGAAATTGATGATGATTTACTTCCGATTCCGGTGGATTTGCGATGTCCGGTGGTCTGTGGATGATTTGCTAAATGTTTTGTAAAATTATGTATATGAACCACAATACGCTATATGATATTCTGTGTGAAATAAACCCGGTTTCGATAAAAAAAACCGTGTACGCTATATAATATAGCGTACTACGCTATATAATATAGCGTAAGTTTAAACCGACACGTGCAGGGCACGTGACAGATTTAGGGATAAAAAGGTAAAAAGGCTTACGCTATATTATATAGCACTTACGCTATATTATATAGCGTAGTACGCTATATAATATAGCGTATACTTTTAAATCCCAACCGCCCATATCTTTAGTGGACGGTTATAGATGGGTTGGTTGGATATTAGATTATATCCAACTTTGGCTGTAGAAGGCGTCCCAAAATTAAGAAATGGAGTAATATTAGATTCATCCACGTGTATGAAATATCAAATTGTGTGGCAACACTTAGCTTAACCAGCTACTGCCACCACATACTTTGTACTCCCCTAGTCTTATTCTTATTTCATATATCGGGACTGTTCATAATATGAGATAAATTATTAATTTACGTCTAATCTTTAAGATCAAATATAATCATGAGTGATCTTGTTGGATTCATATTTACGAGTATTATACAGTGAAGTTTTTATAATTATGATTATACGAAATTCAAGATATTAACAATCAAAAATATACGTCGGTAAACATGTTCGGTCAAAACAGAAAAAACATTAAGGACGAAGGGAGTAACTTTTACGTGACCAATTTTTGTGAACTTACTCTATATAATTGTTACAACACACTAGTTTGTATAATCTCAACTATTATGTTTATCATAGTGTTTTTTTTAATAGTTACATTTGTAATTCTAAAAAATTTCGGAACGGGAATCGAATTCAAAATCTGAGATTTGCTAAATAAATTGTTTTGTGAGATTAATTATTTTTGCAATTAATTCGGGTCATTTTCTTGAAATAACCCCTTTTTACGCGGAAAATTCAATTAAGCAAGGGTTTTACCAACAGGCCATCTATGACTATGAGCATTAGTATGAGACCAACATGGTGATGTCTAATACATTTGATTTGAATATGGTGGGGGTTGGGTGGGGTGCTTTCATAATTTCCATTTAATTCTTCCAACCATGCAACCCAACAAGCTTCTTCCACCGACATGGAAACTCAACTCCTGCAAATTTTACTAAATGATGAAATTCATGAAGGGAAAAAAAGAGAGAAGATTATAGTAAAATTTCGTTAAATTAACATTCGATATCACAATAAATTACTATTTCTAATGTAAATTTTTTATCCTAACATAATAATGAAAGTATAAATTTAACCTCAATTAATTAAGAATTTTTATAAATAAATAAAATTCATCGATTACAACAATATAAATTTATAGAAATTTTACTATATTTCAAAATATGGAGACCCACAAATTTTTGTGTGACTACGGTACGGTTGATCATTTTTTTGGTCCGAAGATCTGTTGGACAAAAAATTGTTGATTGTTCTGCAAGGTAGCTAGCCGTTTGAATCTTGGAATGGACATTATGGTCCAGTGGACTGTGGACCTCATAGAACCGTTAGCCCACTTGTCTTTTGGACATTGTATGATTTTTGACTCTGCTTTTATGTGGGCTGTCTCATGTTGAAGATCAAGAACCTGAACTTAAATTGCTCATTCATGTGACAAAATATATATGGGACTTTTTTAAAGTTCATATTTTGTAAAAATTAAAATTTCCAACTCAGCTTCTGGATAAGCTTCCCTCCCTATCTCTTCACTTTCCATACAGCAAACCAAGAAATAATTCATAGTACAATACAAAATGTACATAATCAATTCTTTATTCTATTATTATCTGATTATATTCATTGATAAATTTCATTTCCACAAAATATCTATCTCCTTTTTGAAATATCTATCTCTTCTGGTCAGTTCTTGAAGAAGAAAGAAGCTAGGAAATGTCAATACTAGCACCAAACTCTCACATTCTATACAGAGACACTTACAGTGCTAAAGATCAAAGCCAACAACAGCTTTGGAGTGCTGGGAGTTTCTTGAGTTCATCAAAGTCTTTTGGGCTTGGGTTTGATCAAAGAAAACATAGTGAGTGCAAGAAAATTTTAAAGAGAGATTGTAGAGCTAATTCTTTTTTGCCAGACTTATCAAGACCCGAGTCTGTAAAAATGGAGCCCATTACTGATTCTGATCATTTGGACCAAATTCTAGACAAGGCTACTCATAATTGTCAACCCATTGTCATAGATTGGTAAGAACTTTCTCAATCTCACCGTACCAATATCAGGTCCAGATTCTGACAAACGTATGTTGCAGTATACCATATCGAACTTAAATAAGCGTGATTTATTTGCTAGGGACCTGATCCCATCTATATCTATAAGTTTGTTTGATTTATATACTGATTTATAGTATATATTTGGCTGCTGTTGAAGAATTCATTGGGCTGATGTTTTTGGATTTGGTGATATATATAGTGATTGATATGGTGTTCATTTTTGCTCCTACCTAGGATGGCTACTTGGTGCAGAAAATGCATTTATATAAAGCCTAAACTTGAAAAATTGGCTGCAGAGTTTGATACTAAGTAAGTTAATCACTCTATCTCCATGCATATGTCTTGAAAATTTTGTGTGAATGTTTCCTTTGATTGTTTATTTGTACATTTGTATTAGTCAAGAACATTGCTCTTATTATTATTGTTACAGTGAGGATAAACTAGATGCATATTGCCAAGCACCTGATGTTTTGATCTTAACTGAAATAAAACGAGGAAAGGAAGTTTATGCTACTTAAAGCATCAAACATACCATTATAAACCTGTCTAATACACGATGGGGATCACTGCTAATCTTCGCACACATAACTTTAAGAGGGACATGTATTTGTCATTTGTCAATGTATGAGTATGATATGTTTATTTTTTTTGTTGGGGCAGACTTAAATTCTATTTTGTGGATGTCAACAATGTCCCTCAAGCTCTAGTGAAGCGTGGCAACGTTTCAGTAAGTATTCCCTTATTACTTTACTACCTAAAATTTGTTTTGCCTACACTTTGCAGCAATCAATTCCTTTTTAATTTTCTGTGCTGACTTAAATTTTTGTCAATCTTTTCCTCAGAAAATGCCCACAATTCAGGTGAGTTTGACGACAGCTGATACCTCTAAAACAAATAAGACGTTGAAATATGAATTAACTTATAGGTCTAATATGCAGATATGGAAGGATGGAGAGATGAAAGAGGAAGTTATTGGAGGGCACAAAGCATGGCTTGTTCTTGAAGAAGTCCGAGAAATGGTCAAAAAGTATGTATGATCCCCTTTTCTTATCTCAACATCCCCATCAAAGAAATGTAATCAATGTAAATTTCAAAAGAAAATATTAATATATATGTACAGCGGCTACGGATGGCTTCTTATCTTGCATTAATTCGATCTTTCTTACCTTCCAACTCCCAGGAAGTCTATTTCTAGAGTCAGGATTACTATATATAATTTGGTAGAAGGACAATGTAATATTGTGGCGAACATATAGTTGACACTAACTATCATTGCCTGCAATTTCCTTGTTATCATTCCAGAGGTAATTCTACAGCTCCAATAAGAAAGGCATTGTGGCAGTGTTCTTTTTCTCCAGAAAAACTATATATTCCATATTTACAAGATATTATATTATCTCCTACATTAATATCTGGTTAATGCTGTTTAAGCCACGATCAACATAACACTAGTCCGTAGTGTTCTTTGTTCTGGCAGTAGGTAGTAGGTACTACCTTGCTTGTGTTGAGTTGGAATCTGCTCCTCTCTTTTCTGCCTGCCTAGGATTGCACTAGTCGGTTCTGTTTTCTTGTTGAGTTAATAAATTTATTTGCTTAGCAAAAAATAGCACTAGAAAACTTGTAGTTAATTCCTAGCAATGTAGCCTATTTGATATAACTCTTCTCTCGGTAACAAGAGGATGAGGGTTTGAGTCTTGGTGGTTGCATCAGTTTGTGAGTATCAGCATTCTCCACTCACTTATTCCTATGCATCATCGCCATATTCACCTTCCTACTGTTCTTTTACCTTTTCCAGTATCATCTGCAGCTTCTTCTTCACTCAACAGCTTCTCCACGATACTACTACAAGTTCTTTCCTCAAATAACCACGATTAAAATTGTGCAACACAATTCACATGATAATTATAATCTTTAATAAAGATTATAATCCTATCAGTCTATCTGGAAGGCAAAATAACTGTGATCTATATTTATAATCTATCCACTTTGCCCCTTAAAATTTTTTTGCCTTTGTGCCTGCACCTGGCTTTGATATAGCAGCATTGCGCCACTTCTCTGAATGCAGACCCTCCTAAAAGAGGGTTACTAGCGTTTTCTTGTTTCGTACAGTCTACTGCTATGGCAGCTGGAATTTTATGTACTAGTCGTCATGGTGGTGTCGTACAATCTAATTTAAAAAACTCAAATTTTTTAGGGTACTTTTTCTAAGTTTTTTTGAAAAGTTACCATATTCTCAAAATATTTGCAAAAATGCTTTTTAAATTATTATTTTGCGAAAATACCAACTTTTATAAAATATTTGCAAAAATACATTCTGCAACCAAATTAACTAGATGCAATGTGTTGGTAAATTTTAGTTGAATTTGCATATATGACTGCTTAGTTGATTTTAGTTGAAGTTGCGTATGTGGTGCAAAAGGTTGGATTTGGTTTATTTGATTTTTTGCAAATATTTTATAAAAGTTGATATTTTTGCAAAATATTATTTTTTACAAAAAGTATTTTTGCAAAAAAAAAAAAAATTTGTACTTGGGTATTTGTGAAAAAACCTCCTTTTTATTTAAACTGAATTTATTTTAATATTATTAACATATTTTTACTATTAGTTATAATTAATTTTGTCAAAAAAAAAATTAATCAGATCACTTTGAATTCTGCAAATATTGGCAAAAAAAAAAGGTGGGTTTCCTAGTTCTACTCAATATCGGGAAGAAAGTTCTCAACCTGTCTTTTATTCCTTGTTGGATTTTAAGGACTCTTCTATATTAACACGGCAATACCTTATATAAAATCCAAATAGTTTTTTTTAACTGATTACATGTCGGTCAATTACAAAGGAAAATACTAATCGAAATAGGTTTTCTTCGAAAACTATGTTATAAAATCACCAACTTTCAATCACAATCAAACCCTAATATAATCACAGACGATACGTCTCCAATTTCTCTCAATGGCCAGAACATCAAGATCAATAGCTCGACGTGCAACTTCATCAAAACCAAGCTTCAGCTATGCATGTTATCCATTCTCCCACATAAATAAGTATCATTGTGAAGATGGCAACAAAATCATAATGCCTGCTTCTGCTCTTGATCAACTCATGTCAATGGAAAAGATCCACTACCCTATGACTTTTAAGATCACAATCCCTTTTCTCAACAAATTTAACAAATTTACGCATTGCGGAGTTCTAGAATTTAGTGCAGAGGAGGGTTGTGTGTTTCTTCCTAAGTGGATGATGGATAGTTTGTTATTAGAACAAGGCCAGGTTGTGAATGTTGAGTATACTGAACTTTCGAAAGCTAAGTCGTTGAAGATTCAGCCCCATAGTACTAAATTTATAATGAATCTTTTGGATCCGAAAGAGGTCATGGAAAAAATCTTGAAAGACTTTGCATGTGTTACCGATGGAGATACTATTATGGTGAATCATGAAAATCAGAGTTATTATATCAGTATTGTTGAAACGAGGCCGGAGAATGCTGTATCTTTATTTGAGACCGACTGTGAGCTAGAGTTTGAGAAGCCACTGGATTATAAGGAACCTGAGAAAATAAAGGCAAAGGTTGAACAAGTTGAAGAAGTTAAAGACACGACAAACATGGAAAAGGATGCAGTTTTTAAGCCTTTTACCGGTGTTTGTAGGCGTTTGGATGGGCAAGTATCAGTGCCTCCTGTGGTGGCTGATGAGGATGACACGAAGCGGGTTGTTGATTCAAGAAAACGTGCTAGAATAGTCGTTTGTGGCTTAGATGCCATATGCTCTGCAGTTAAGAAGAAAGCAAGAACAGAGGAAACTGAAAATGCCAAAAACAAGACAAAAGATAACAATGAAGAAAAAAAGTTTCAGCCTTTTTCCGGAAAGAAATACACCTTACTATCTTGCTAATCAATCATATATAGTTTTGCTATTAACCTGGATCAGATTTAGTACCTTTTTTGTATGCTTTTACATATTTCAATTTCAATGCATTGTTTTTTTTTATCAATTACTGCAACCATTGTTGAAATTTAATTCGATCTTCATTACCTTCCAACTCCCAGGAAGTCTAGTCCTAGAGTCAAGATTACTTTTAATAATTTGGTAGCAGGACAATGTAATAATATTCTGGCCAACATATAGTTGACACTAATTATCATTGCCTGCAATCTTCTTATTAACATATCAGAGGTAACTCAATCAGCTCTTACAAAAAATTCATCAAATGATAGGAGTACATATTTTGCTCTGCTACCAACGCACTGTGGCTGTTCTTTTCTCCAGAAAACTGTAAAATCCATGAACTTTCCTCATAAACACGATTAACATTGTGCAACACAGTTCACATGATAGTTATAATCTTAATAATCCTTATAATTTTATCAGTCTATCAGAAGTCAAAAATAACTAATCTGCATTTAAATTGTAACCGCACGGTTTTTCGGACTATTAATTTTAAAAACAACTTAAATAAATGGAATTCTTTATTTAAATAAACCAAAATTTTCACGGAGTCAAAACAACGATCAAACTTAATAATTTAAAATCATAAAAACAGAGACGTAACTCCATAAACCCAATCAAAAATTGTCTAACAGAGATAATCAAATTTATTTCGATATAAAATAATAAATCTTATTGCAATAATCAAATCACACGAACTCCACACAGTTCGCATCCTTATTCGATCCAAAACTTATTAACCTGAAATATTACAAAAAGGGGTGAGCTACACATACACATCAACAAATACAAATTGACTAACAAATGCTCTTAAAAATCAATGGGCATTTTAATACAACATCTTTCAAAATCAAATATAAGTTTGCAAAACCTTTGCGGAAATAAATCCAACCCAAAGTTTATATTTTCAAAAATCCAGAATTTAAAACAGAAACAAAAGCAGAAACAGAAACAAAACAAAAATCGAAAATACCACAATCTTACTCTATGATCACACTTTGTCAATGACCGGTATCTTATTCTTAATCTTATACGCCAAACTTTGCCAGTGACCGGCATTCAAAGTTCAATAATCACGTGCCCTTAATAGATATCTAAAGTTGCACATGTGCGTTTACTAAGGGTATGTAAGGCTAGTTCCGAAACTATAACGTAAATTACGAACAGGTTCGAAACGTAGAGACTGACGGATTCGAAGATCAAATACTTATATCTTATAAAATTCGAAACATAATTCTTATATCTTACACGAAAATCTGAAAATCACAATGTAAATGAATTTTTTTTAAAAAAAAAGTAAGTCGAAAATACTTACCTCAAAGTCGACACTAAATACTGAAATATTGCACGAACAAATTCTAAATAACATTATAATTAACAACTAATTAGAATTTAACTAACCGAACATATTAAATATCTTATTCTTTAAACAAATTTCAATCATGCATCGCAAACAAACACCCTCATTAAATCATATAGAGATCGGAGAGAGACTTTAAATCGAAAAATTAGCAATTAAAAATTTACATTATACAACTGACTTCAAATTAAACCAAGCATATGACATTAGCAAGATAAATAGACCTTAAAGCCCAATATGATACTCACCGCAACTAGTCCACAACTAGTCCAGGTAAAGTGTAAAATTACAGGCTGGTACTCGGTCTTTTTCAATTTTGACATATTTATCAATTCCATTAAACAAATTACATTTTATGGGCACTGTTGACACACACATAGAACATGTTTGATCAGTCAAAACATTATTGCACTGCTAGCTTGAAATTAAGGGTCTTTGTAATTATGAATGTATCTCATCATATTAAAAAAATAGTAATAAATATTTATTCAGTACAAGTACAACTTGCAGCACTACATATTCAGAAAAAAAATTGAGTAGCTGAATAAATAACTAACCAAGCAAACCATGGAACATAACCACAATTAAAATCAAAGAAACATATAATTCTTAACTAATTTGCATGCATACAATAATTAATTAATTAATAAAGATTTAACAGCAACGTAAATTTAGTACTATTAATTATGATACACTTGGAATAAAACAAGGAGCATCAAAATATTATGTATTATTAGGCACTAGACAAAGACAAACATACCCGGATTAGTACATAATTTTGAAAGCACCTAATAAATTAATATAATCATGTTTTTGATATTAAAGAAATGATGATCAGAAGGGTTTCAGGTATACATGTAATCATATAAATCAATTTCATAGTAATAATTCATTGACCAAACACAAAGACGCATGTACGCAATTGAAAATAATGGTATAAACACGAAGAGAAAGTACCTTCTCGAGAAGTGGCTGCACAAATTTTTGTTGTCCTATAAGGTGTTTCATATAGGCGTACTAAGAGCAATTCCAAAAAACTAGTTATTAAAGCTTCTAAGTTAAATTTTATGGAATGATCAAATGTAAAAATAGCGCTCTTAGTGATTTCTAATTAAATCATCAGGAATACTCCTCTCGTTCCTTAAAGATAAGAAATCTTTTTCTTATTTTAAGATTTCCCTAACTTATATTTGAAGGTGTTCCTAAATTATATTTTATTATAAAAAATTATAAACACCTTTTTTATCTCTTGTGTTGTACTTTTAATGATCAAAAGTGATTTTAATAATAAAATATCAAATAAGGAATGTGTATATGAAACATTGTTGGAGATGAAAATACTTATCTATGTCCTAAATTATTATAATCTAATTTTTTATATTATATTTAAGGAACAGTGTTGTAAAAAGTGAAAATCGGATTTAATCGGTAGAGACACCGAATAGCAATTAATCGCCGATTAATACCGATTAGTCCCAATTAATTTCGATTCCCGATTAATCCCGATTCAGAGAGACACTGAACAGTGATTAATCGGCGATTAATAATCGCCGATTATTCCCGATTAATCTCGATTCAGAGAGATACCGAACAGTGATTAATCGACGATTAATCCCGATTAATCGCCGCTTTTTAGAACAGAGTTAAGGAATAATAATTCTATAACTTGCCTCTTAAATTTCTGGATCTTTCCAAGTAATACATAAATTAAAATATTCCACATATAGTTAAAATAAATAAAATAGATATCGATTCTCTAAATATTCTTACGTTTCTTTCCCATAATAGCGAATCTTATCTATAACAAAAATGACTTGTACCGAAAGTTTTTTCTAAAATTTTCTAACTAAAATAATTTATCTTAAAAAAATTACTTTAATATCAAATATCTAATAATAAAATAAAACTAAAATTCGGGGTTTTACATAAAATCTATCTACTTTGTCCCTTCACACAATTTGCAATCAAATTTCAGAGATCATAAGCGTTATTTGCAGCACCATTACTCCATTAGTGTCAGTGTAAGGGAGCGAGTCATGTGCTACGTGATCAGCCCGACAAGCAAGTAGATGTTTAAAAATGATATTTTTGGTTTGTTATAAAGATCCGGCATGGCCAAAGAGGACCTGGACGGTTTCAATGCAGTACCATGAGTAGCAATGTTTTTCAAGCTCACCTTTTTGTTGGAGTTTAATTCGATTTGATTTAATATTATTAACACATTTTTATTATGAGTTGGAAATAATTTTTTTAAACAAAATTTAATCAAATCGAACTTGAGTTCTGTACACACAGGGGTTTCCTAGTTCTAATCAATGTCGAAGAAAGTTTTCAACCTGTGTTATTCCTTGTTGGATTCTAAGAACACATTAACATAACCTACACCTACTTTAATCATCTAATTCCCGCTATAAATAACAACTAGAGGCGAGAGGAATTTTAGAGGCTGTGACTTGGGCTATTGATTTGGGTATATCTAACGTAATTGTTGAAAGTGACTCAATGCTTTCGGTGCAGGCGATCAATAGTAACAAGGAGTATCTTTTGGAGGTGGGAAATGTGCTTCAAGAATGCCGGAATTCGCTTAATGCTCGTCCAGATTTTTCAGTTTCTTTTACTAGAAAGCAAGCTAATAGGGTGGCCCATTTGTTAGCTAGGGTTCCTTGTGAAGCTTATGGCTTTCATGATTTCTTGACTCCTCCACATATTGTGTTGGAGAGGCTTATGTATGATGTTTCTTCGATTTAATGCAATTTCACCATTTCAAAAAAAAAAAAAAAATTCAATATAGATTTTCGTTACATTTAACATATTTTCTAAAGACTTATATAATAATTTTTATCCATAAAATTGGAATACTAAAAATAAAAATAAAAATTATGACATAAGTAACCAATTCTAATAACTAATATAATCTTTTCTAGTGAGTCGTCTTCTCGTTAAAACATGTTTCGAGCCGTTGTTATTTGGAACCGAAATTCTAACTTCATTAGCACTTATCTTATGAAATAACATTTTTTAAAAAAAATTAAAACCTTAAAAGAGAGAAAATTTTAATTTTAACATTCTTTAAACTTACGAATCTTTATGGAGTTTTAAAGATTAAAATACATCTTATATATTCTGTATATTATAGATATTCTTATATTAATTTATAGCTTTCGTATGGAATTATTTTTCTATTATGTTAACACATTAATTTTTTTAAATACGAAAACTTTCATTACGGGAATAATATTGAATTTATGGCCATATTTTTCTAATGCAAGTATAATTAACTTGTATAAAAAATTAAAATAAAATAATTTTAGGAAAAAAAAGATATAAAGTTTAAAAAATCGTATAAGACGTACATTTCCATCGTCCTCGTATTCTACTTCTAATAAAACATTTTATTATATATATTCTTTATATATAAAAACATATTTTCTACCTCCAATTAAAATTTTTAATTATATGTATTTTCTATAAATTCAAACTCTTCTTATTTATAAATTAGAACTCATATTTTTACTTAAAACAAAACTCTTAATTATATGTATTACAAACACTTATTCTACATCCAATAAATTTTTTAATTATATGTCTTCCGTATAAATTCAAACTCTTATTTTCAATAAATTTGAACACCTATTATGTTTCTAATATGTTAAAAGATAGTCGCTCTCGTTTCAGATCGAAATTTTAACTTCATTACATATTATTATACAACTTTTTTCCTTAAAATCAAAACCTAAAAATAGTGTGAATTCCAATTTTTATTTTCTCCAAGATTTCTAAAATTTATGGAGTTTTAAAAATAGAAAAACATCTTATTTTCTATTTATATTATAGATACTTCTGTATTTATTTAGGATTCCCGCATGAGAATATTCTTTTATTTTGTTAACACATCAATTCTTCTCTTTTTAAATACGAAGACATCTTAATATAAACATGTTGATGACGGGATTCGAAATTTGGTCCTTTAGTAGAGTAGTTTAAAATAATAATATTCCTTAGTATTAGATCTAATGGCTCTCATTTATTTACTAAAAATCCGACGATCATTATTTTCTTTATAGTTGAACAATGTTGAACCAAAATATACCCATGTTTGCTTATTATAGTTTAGTATAGATATAGATATAGATATACTCCCTCCGTCCCATTTGATAATATAGATTGGGGGAAGGGGGCGTGACACGTATTTTAAGGCTCCTAACTACTATAGTTCCATAACTTATTTTTACAATATCCTTTTTTTGTATAAAAAAGATTTTTTTATATTTATTAGTGTTTATTCGAACTCCTATTCTACTTCTAATAGAACTTTTAATCATATGCCTTATAATTAAATACCTATTCTACTTCCAATAGAGCTTTTAATTTTATGTATTCCCTATTAATTCAAACTCTTCTCATCTATAAATTCGAACACCTATTCTACTTTTAATATGTTAAAAGATATTTTTATAATTATAAGTGTTAAATTTATGGAGTTCTAAAAATAAAAAAAAAACATCGTTTCTCTTTATATTATAGATACTCATGTATTTATTTAGGGTCCCCGTATGAGAATGTTCTTTTATTATGTTAACACATCAGTTCTTTCTTTTTAAATACGAAGACTCTTTTTTATGAGATTAGTATTGGATTTATGAAAATTTTTCCTAATAGAAGTATAAATAACTTGTATAAAAAATATATATAATTTTAGAATAATGTAAAAAATGTCACCACCGTCCTTGTATTCTACTTCCAATAAAATTGTTAATTATATGTCTCCTTTATATATTCAAACACCTATTCTACTTCTAATAGAACTTATAATTATATGTTTTTTCTATAAATTCGAACTCTTATTCTTTATAAATTAGAACTCCTATTCTACTTCGAATAGAACTTGTAATCATGCCTTATAAATACTTATTATACATGCAATAAAACTTCTAATTACATGTCTTCCCTATAATTTCGAATTATTTTCATCTACAAATTCGAACATTTATTTTACTTCTAATATGGTAAAATATATTTTTATATTTATTAGTATTCATCTGAACTCCTATTCTACTTTTAATAGAACTTTTAATCATATGCCTTATAATTAAATATCTATTTTACTTCCAATAGAACTTCTAGTTATATGTCTTCTCTATAAATTCGAACACCTATTTAACTTCTAATATGTTAAAAAATATTTTTATATTTATTAGTGTTTAAAATCGAAAAATTCTAAAAATTAGAAAAATACATTAAAACGATCTTAGAGCGCCACCTAAGCGCCCGCGTATCCTCCTTTATTTATATACTAGTTGACTAAGCCGCGCTTCGCGGCGGCCTTGTAATATTTTTAAAAAAAATTCAAAATATAAATTTAATAAATAAATCGAAAAGAAAATATCTATAAATAAATTAATGAACACAATATTGTACAAATTTAATATATAGACAACTAAATAAACTATATACTTAATTTTTATGTCGATTTTGTATCACATTTTCATAGGCCGACACCCATTGTAATAAATACATATTCGCATTTTTCGACGGGCTTGTAATTTATTTTTTAAAAAATTTCAAAATATAGAATATTTAATAAATAAATCAAAAAGAAAAATATCTAAAAATGAATTAGTGAACAGAATATTGTTCAAATTTGAATATATATATATATATATATATATATATATATATATAACAAAATAAACTATATACTTATTTTTTTACATCGATTTTGTGTCATATTTTTTTAGATCGACACCCGTTGTAATAAATACATATAGGTAAAAAAGCGGATTTGATTGAATTAATTAAAAGAAGACGTTGAAATATTAAGATCAAGAACAATGAGAAGATAATAATGATAATTAACAATTAACATTAAATAAATAAAGAGGGAATGATAAAAGTTCAAACCTTTTGTGTCAAGTTTTCTCAAGTGCTTTTACTTCTCAAACAAAGAGAAAGATCTCCTAAGGTGTTTATGTATTGAGATCACTAACAAAAACAAATTACAAAAACCAAAGCAAAGAACACCCAATAGTTACTAATAATCCATAATTATAACTAAAATCATAACAAATCATAAATTTAAAAATAAAATAAAGAAAGCAAATATTAAATTAGTAAATTCAAACCTTAAAAACCAACAGAAAAGCAACCTGAAAATCACAAAAAACCAGTTGCACGCACACATAACCATGTACATTGAGAATTAAACAAAATAAGAATAAAAAAAATTAAAAGAAAATTGACGAAGATAAAAGCAAACAGAAGCAAGAAAAGGATTACAAACATGGTGATAAAATTTGATCGTTAGAAGCAATTGTATATATATATAAGAATATAATTTTTTTTCTATTTCTATAAAATAGGAATTAAAAAGGGAAGTTTTGATTTTAATTATTTCAAATAAAGGAGCTCCAAAAAAATAGATAAACAGGATTTGAGAAATTTTAAAACTCAATTCAATATGATAAATATGATAAAATCGTAGAACCTCAATATGGTAATTCGCTCCATCATTTCGATCCGATCTTTCAATCAAAATTTTGCTCAACTGGAATGTCTGAAAATAATACAGCCTGACCATGTTACAGTACATAACACATGACAATAGTTAATGGTTACTAATAGTGCACGACACCCTTGTTCTCTTTCAATCAAGGTTTGCCATCTAAAAGCCAATAAAGAAAGAATCAACTTAAATATTAAATCAATGACAGGAAAATAATAACTAGTATAATTTTTGGAGGTTTTAATACACATATAAACTATAGCTCATCTTAAGATTTTAATGCGCACATCAATTTAATAGGGTAAAAGTAAAGAAAATAAATATCCAATGATCAGCTAATTACCGTCATAAATCAATTTGATGGATTTAATACCTTGAATCTATTGATACTTTTATAAGACTTCTCAGCTATCAATCTGCACACAAATAAAAAGGATGAAGAAGCAAATCATAAGTGGGAACTTTTAATTACAAAATTTGTGAATAATTGTACTAAACAATCGCATAAAATAAATCGGCAAAATCAAGATGATCATGAATCTAAAAAAGTGGCATACAAATTTTACTAACGTTGTTTATATAGATTTAGAAGAGGATGTATTCGTAAATTTTATATCCAATTTTGAAAAAAATTTGTTTGTCTTTTCCAAAAAATTGGACCTAAAAAAGGAAGTTTATAAAAATATCTTATCCAATTTTAAAAAGATTTTGATTTCATTTCTAAAAAATAGGGCGTAAAAAAGGAAGTTTTGATTTTAATAATTAAAATAGAGGAGCTCCAGAAAATTAGATAAATAGCTTTCGGACGATTTCGAAGCTCCTGGGGGTTAGATTGAGACGATCTTAGAGCGCCACCTAAACTCCCGCTATCCTCCT
Source organism: Saposhnikovia divaricata (assembly GCA_036435485.1). Classification (NCBI taxonomy): domain Eukaryota; kingdom Viridiplantae; phylum Streptophyta; class Magnoliopsida; order Apiales; family Apiaceae; genus Saposhnikovia; species Saposhnikovia divaricata. The sequence continues at coordinate 205,787,055 of CM071601.1, read as the reverse complement.
TTATATATATATATTGATAGATATGATATGATAATTAAATATCTATTTTACTTCCAATAGAACTTCTAGTTATATGTCTTCTCTATAAATTCGAACACCTATTTTACTTCTAATATGTTAAAAAATATTTTTATATTTATTAGTGTTTAAAATCGAAAAATTCTAAAAATTAGAAAAATACATTAAAACGATCTTAGAGCGCCACCTAAGCGCCCGCGTATCCTCCTTTATTTATATATATATATATATATATTGATATTGATGATCGATGATTTTGTGACCCGAAAATAACAACACATCACAGAACCATAATTTTCCAATATTATGGCTCAGTCCCCAGCAGGCGATTATCAATATGATCAAGACCCCAGCTTCTATTTACAATCTTTTCCCCTCTCCCACATCAACAAATCTCACGTCGAAAACGGAAACCGAATAATCATGCCTTCTTCGGCTATACATGCTGTCATGACCCGAAAAAGAATTAGGTGCCCCATGACTTTTGAGATCAGGAACCTTGACTCTGGTAAAGCTTCACATTGTGGGGTTCTAGAGTTTAGTGCTGAGGATGGTCGTGTTTATATTCCAGACTGGATGATGGATACTTTGGTTTTAAAAGATGGCCAGTTTGTTAAGGTTGAGAAAACAGGCAATCTCGCAAAAGCTACGTATATGAAGATTCAGCCTCATTGTACTGACTTCGTTAAAAATCTTTCGGATCCCCAAGTTATGCTAGAAGAAATCCTCAAAGATTTTGTATGTGTTACTGCTGGAGATACTATTATAGTAAATCACGAAGGTCAACGATACTACATTGATGTTGTAGCAACTGATCCTGAGGATGTTGTATCTCTGTTTGACACTGATTGTGAATTAGCTGTCATGCAGCCTCTGGATTATGAAGAGCCACCTGAACAAATTAAGACAGAGGAAGGGGCGACTGAACTAAAACAATTAGAGGCAGACCTTGCAAAGTTTAAGCCTTTTACTGGAGTTTCTCGAAAATTGGATGAAAAAATATCAACAAATACTACTTCTGTTGTTGCAAAAATTGATTCGAATAATTTGAATGAGATGTCAAAGTTAGAAGCTGTTATAGGTTCGCGAAATTATGACGGATCAGCTGCATCTGGTCAGGGGGACATCAATGGTGTTGGGCACAAGAATGAAGTGAAGAAGTTTCAGCCATTCACAGGGAGAAAGTATACACTATCAGGCTCATAATATGGATTTTCATGTGTGCCCCAAGCTGTCTGTCTGTTTTTACGTACACAAGTTCCTGCATAGTGTGCCCCAAGCTGTCTGTCTGTTTTTACGTACACAAGTTCCTGCATAATTTGTTTTAAGCTAAGAAGTTTCAAGTTTCTACCTAATTGTTATGTCCTTTTTTTGGGCTTTACTCTTAATAGACAAAATCAAATTAAAATTATAGATTTGTAGTTACCTTACATGTTATAATTTGTGATATGCTCCGATGGAAGCTTTTGTATGCTTGATTTGTAAGTTTTGCAAAAGTTATTTTAACGTTTTATTATTTGAACTTTAGTGTAGAGTTTTGAATTATCGAGTTCATGTTCTTGTTATCAAGTAAGCCTGTTCAAAATTTTTAGAGTTAAAAATTATGTTTGATCTCAACTCATGCATAAATCGAATAAATTTCAAGTTTGGTAATAATGATTTGTCAATGCAGAACTGAAGTAATAACTTCTCTAAATTGATAAAAAATTCGGTCTTAAATGTATCAAAATTTAATAACTTTGATATCAGTAGTAGAATTTAATGATCTCTATATCGTGATATTTAATATTTTTTTAAGAAAATCGTAGTGTAAAATATTAGTTCCAACTTTCGATTTTCGCATAAAGTGATATTTTTGTTAAAATACATATTTTTATACATTTTGTGAGTATGAAAAATTTTCTTTATTGTCTTTAATTGATCGCTGATCTTTGTATTATAAAAAATGTCCATATAAATAATAATATTATTGAATTTTCAACTAATTTTTTTTACGTAAAAGTGCTAATGTACATAATTTTAGTTTATATTCTTGAATTCAAAAAAAAACATATACACCATATATATTAATGTGTATAAAATATATTTTGATTATTTTAAAGTTGAAAAAGTTGAAACCTTTTTAATTATGTGATAATCTCTTTAAAGTGATAAATTTTCTAGATTCCAACGATATCACTTTATAGGAAATCTAATGTATATTAGTATATTATAATAGCCGAAACATTAAAAATTTGGTTGGTTGGTCAATTTTTTTTACGGATTGAATTGAAAACCAAAATTTTTAATGTTTCGATTTTAATATAATAGTATAGATATAAAAAGAAAGACCTACTTACATTTTTATCTAATAAAATTATTAAAATATTAGAGTAAAAATTATAAAATATCAAACTTAAAAGTAATCTGTACATCATACGGGATATAAGAAAATATTATTAAAACCGTAATATTAAAATTTTGGTTAGTTGACAATATAGGTATGAATATGATTATATGACTATCATTTTGACATTATATATAATTTTGTACAAGTACGCATAAGTGAAATAATAATTTTTATAAATATAAAGATAGTTAAAATAATATGGTAAAGAAAATTTTAAAAGTGTACGAAAAATATTGGCTTGAAATTTTGACAACTTAATTATAATGAGTGATGAGATAATTCAAATGGTTAAAATTTATAATCTGTTGTCCAAGGTCAACTCTCACTCACTACAAAATTTCTTAAAATATGCCTATTTTGACTTCCATATCGTTAGTTAACTCATTTATACATCACAATATTCTGATCTCCACGCGGTTTGCATCTAGTTATATTATAACTTTAGCAAGTAAGTGTATCGCCTTTAGCACGATACCCTTTTCATTAAGTCAATCACCTTATATACATCAATATTTTTGAATCTCAACATCTAATATTAAAATACAGTAAAAATTTAGACAGAATGCACAAACTTCATTAATTTACATAAATATTTTACAACTTGGGTACAACGTCTTTTACTACTAATATTATACATCATAGAGTACAAGGTTCGAAACCCCAAAACATAACCGTACATACTAATATGCTATAACAAAAGTACTACTAGCCGTCCTCTAATCAGACTGGGATTAAGACAGTGAACAACTAAACTAATCCCCAAAATGACATAAACGAGATGACTAGTCTGATTAGTGACTAAGACCACTAATTCGACTCACGGTAACGCCGCTCTGACAACATCCCTGATCTGCACTACCATAGAGGTGACCGTGTCTACTATCTGAGCTCTCCATGCTGGGTCCCCTCTATCTACCAACAACCTCCTAATATCGCCGAGTGCTCGCAGCTCAATACTAACTAAGCCCAAAGACAAACCATCGGGAATAGTACCTCCCCTCCCTCTGTCCGATCTCTGTAAAAGAGTATCTATCATCCTACGGGACTCCTCTAGCTGTCCCTGTAAGACAAAGTACTCTGACAATAGAATAGCTGGAAGTGGCTCACCTGCCTGAGGGGGTATAGCAGTTGGGGGAGGTGCATCTACAGGTGGAGGTGGTGGAGGTGCAAATGCTGGTGGGGAGGGAGGAATGGACTCTGTCTCCGCATCCTCAGATGGGTCCTCCTCCAACTCATCCCCTAAAAAGATAAAGTGTCCCGGTGGAGTGAACTGCTCTGCTGGGTCCTCTAAAGGATCAGGGCTCGGTAGAGGAGATGGAACTGGTGATGGCACTGGGACAGGTAGGACAGGAGTAGGAATCATGTGAATGTCCCTCCACTCAGTCTGCTCCTCAGCTATAACCGATAACCTAGGCCTCTTACGCAATGGCATCTCCTCCTCTGGAATCTCCGACCTCAATCGGGAAGGGCCTGCCTCATCAGATCCTACAGGGGGTCTACTGGTGTATGGTACCATAGCCATAGCATCTCTCTGTCTGCGCTCCTCTACCTCCTCTCTCAGGCTCTGCTCATATCTCTCTCTGGCACTCGCCCGACGTCTCTCCTTGAGGTCATCGACAACATACTCTGGAACCTCTACACCTGCTAGCTATAAGTCTACAGTATCCTGCTCTGATAGTCCTAGCCACTGGGGGTCATGACTCGGCTCACCCATCTCCGCTCCCTATAATAAAACATAAAATTCTATTAGTAATAATCTATAAAATTATAATCACTGCTTAAAATAAATGTTACATGCGATATACCACCCCAGAACTCGATGGGAGTTCAAAATTTTATATTATTACTGATACATTTATTACTATCACTTTTGTTCCTGAGCATTATGACTCTTAGCTCTGATACCATCTGTGACGCCCCTAGATCCGGGGTCATGAATCCAGGTCATCACGGTCCAAATTTCCATTTAATAACATTATATACTTGACAGTTGAAATATAAATACCTGTTAATACTTACACAATAGACCCCACATTATAACATTACACACCAGTCATATGCTCAGAGAACAACATCCACAATATTAAAAGTTTAGAGTTAAACAGTTATTACAAACTCAGAATCTTACTAAGTACATTGTTGAATAATACTTCTACAGGAAGCATTTCAACAACCAAAATTTATTACATGAGCTTACACACTTAATGTACATAATTCTACCAGGACCCGCCTGTCTATACAATACCTCCATGATGGGTGCCAGCGTTCTCTCAAAAGGTCGCCTTTCCCTTACCCTCTTGCGGGGTGTAGTACGGAGTATCGGCATGCGACCTAGCTGTTGTATAAGTAAATAGCAAGAGTGAGCTAAAATAGCTCAGCAAGATAAATTTTATAAACTAGCTTCAAAAGAAACATAAATATATCTGTATAATAAACAGAAGACAAATCATAATTATTATAAAAAGAATTTATTTTTATTTGATAACTACTCCTTCCAAATATTTTTATACTAAAAGAAATATATAGCATTCTAATATCAGCTTCTCTTCTAATATAATATCAGTTTTTTTTCTAAAATAATATAAATTCAGTTTTTCTTCTAATATAATATAATATCAGTTTTTCTTCTATAATAATTAAAAACCATTACATCACCTCAGCATAATATTTCAAGATAATATATCATATGTACATCATCTCTCAATACAATCTTTCCATTTCCCTTTTTATACAAAAATAATATAAAATCAGTTTCTCTTCTTACTGTAAAAACAATTCCATCATTTCATACCATTTTCCTTTTTCAGAATACAGATCTGAAAACCATTATCAATTCTTTCTTTTAAGTTTTGGGGATATTTGCTAGCGCCAGATACGTAGGACGAAGATCAGTCACCTGACCGTACCTGCTCTCTGTTTACTACTAGTAGAAGGGATGATCCCACCTGGTCATCAATCCTGGAGAAAGGCTACCCTACATCCTCCTTCGGCAACTCTTGGGCCGTAATAAATATTGAGTGCTGGACTGTGCCGCTGTAAGATACCAGATTATTTTAGGATTTATTATTATTATTTTATTAAGTTAATTAGTAATTAAAGAATAGAATTGGATTTGAGAATATCGTTGTGGAATTCAACGATATTTAGTATTGAGTTTATATGAGTATATATTGAGTTATGTGTGCCAATGTGTGCCCCATTATTTTATTGGTATTTTTAATGATTTAAAAATATTTAAATCAAGTATTATTAATCTTCGAAATTTTTTTATAAAATTATCGGAGTATTTAAAAATCCCGAAATCTTTTACAATACCATATTTATATATTTATTTAGTTTTGAAAATTATTGGGAGAATTATTTCGGGTGTTTAAGTATTTTAAAATGATTTTAAGAGTTTTATTGTATTTAAAGGATCAAAACTTTGAAAATTCATATTTAATTCCTTTTTGATCCGAAAAATATTTTAAAAATATGTGGATGTTAATAAATTCATGAAATTTATTTTAGAATTTTTTTTAAATTTAATTTTCTATTAGTTTCTATTTAATTTTGATCTTTGGAAGTGATTTAATTGATTTTTTAAATATGTTTTCAGCATTTTAGAAGTACTAAAAATATCTTTCACTTCTAATCCCTAAATTAACTAGATTTTTTTAAATATGTTTTCAGCATTTTAGCGGTTGGGCTCTGTTTTCTTCGGGGAGTTTTCTTGAACTCTCTAGAGAATTCTCTCTAATCTCTTTTCAATCTCTCTCTCTCTCTCTCTCTCTCGCTCAATACCTCTCTCTCTATCTCTATTCCCTCTCTAAATCAATTTCTCCCTCTCCCCTATACTCCTTACGAATGGTACCAGTAGTGGGTCGCGTGTATACGCGAGTTGCAGTGCAGTGGTTCGGATTTGGGAGTTGTGATGTGGGTTGTTGCGAGTTGGGTGAAATTCGGAGGTGTGTGGGTCGAGTTTGTTATGTGCGTGTGTTAAAGAGTGGGTGCGTGAGTGAACTATGTTGTGGTGGTGTAGATATAAAACAGAGAAAGGGGTCGGAAGGGATTGAAGGATGGTGAGTAAACGAGAAGGGAGAAACAAGGGTTGTGGGGAGTGTAGAGGTATATGGGGCTGGTGTGCCGTGTGTTTGTATACATTATGATAGTGGGAGTACTAATGTAGCCGTGTGCACGTTTACGGTCGGAAGTCAAAGAAGGAAGGAGTCAGGTGAGTGTGTGTGGTGAAATTGTGGGTGTGTATATGCAGCAGGTGTACGCGTAGGTAGGAGTTCATGTGTATGTGGTGATGCAGAACCAAGAGTTAGATTGAGAGATGACAGGGGTGAAAAAGGAGTAGGAGACTGCATTAGCGCGTGTATGTGTCAGGTTGTGTATATGTGTGTACGTTCATATATGTAAGTGAGTTTGTGTATGGATTTGGTGCAAGGCAGACAAGGAGCCGAGAGAGGGGATCATGAGGGAGGGAGGAAATGAAGGGTAGAGGTTTGGTTCATATGGAAAGGTTGTATCAAATGGTGATAGTTGTTGAATTGGTTTTAATTGGTACAAGTCATCATTGTGTCGTAAATTGATATATGTGCATAAATGCTAAGAATTGATGTTGTTACTCATATTTAGAACGATGTCAATAACTTGAATTTGAAATTGTTAGTACAATACTAGTGGTCATATGGGGTAGGTGCTGTAAATCAAAAGTTTGATTTGAGGTATATAAAGGATGGAAAATGTCTATATGTATAGAAAAAAAAAGTTGTAAGAGTACAAGTTCAAATGTGGTTTTATGTTCATATTTTTGTCATAAAAAAAGAGGGGTTAGTAGTTGAAACGATTAAATCCTTAATTGAAAAATTATAACTCAGTGAATTTGTAAAGTGTTGTTTGATATTGTAATCTGGAAATTAGTTAACCGTTAAGACTGTAATCAGTTATATGTACCAAAGAGATTATGTTGTTTGGTTGGGTCGATTGTATTCCGACGAGTTAGTTTATATTATAAAGAAGGTGCTGTCCAATTTCCTTAAATTTATTTTCTAATTCTTATAGTGACTAAACAAGAATTATTATTGAACCATTGTGCTACGTGGATTATAAGGTATAAGAATAAGTTAATAATACGTGTTAAGTGCTTAAGTGATTATGTGATTATATGTTATTATTTCGAGAATATGATCTGTATGAGTTATATGTGGTAAATTGTAAAGCGTATTAGGAAGCGTTTGGGTAGAACAGAGTTAGATGATTACGGTTATTAACGTACTGAAATAGTACTTTACTTGTATATAGGTACGAGTAGGAGGTCGGCTAAGAGACAGAGCATGTGGAAATGGAATGTAAAGGAAGGAAAGAATTATCGAGATTGACCAGTGATAAAGGGAAAATGAATGCGTGACCGAGTACAGACCGAAGAATAGTAAGTAGCGAATCGGCGCATTGGAATCGAGGCAAGTTGTAACAGCCCGACTTTTCGGACTATTAATTCTAAATCGAAACTAAAAGGAAATACAATTTTATTAATCAAAAAGTCAATTACAAAGGTACTTATTACAAAAGCGCAGCTAACATCTATCGAAAAGTCAATCTAGCCCAATTCTATGGTCTTCGAACTCCAACGCTACCAAACTCGAATGTACACCGAACCTGAAAATTGTAAGTAATGAGCTATACAGCCCAGCAAGTAACCAATCGATCCACTAGTAAGTCCAAGTAAAACGTATACATATAATGATAGTATAATATTCAATACAATAACGATATACGAAACAATCACTTACGATGCACTTATTCTTATTCGATATAATTCGATAGCACATAACAACAATAACAATAACTTGAAACCCACAATTCATACCACGACCACTACAACCCGGTGATAACGGTCCTAAATTTTCTGAAAGCTGTCACTACAACCCGGTGACTCGGTCCTAAGTCTTTATTTTCGCAAACCATGGCATAAATCGGAATTCCAAGATTATTGCTTACACATAACACATATACAATAATACACAACGATTCAAAATAGATAATCACTTAGCCCAACTTTTAATAATCAAATATACACTCATAACACATAATTTGGAAAACACTAGACAGATCAATCGGAAACTTACCTCGACACGAGAAAACAAGAATCCAAACATGTAACCACTCCTGACCAGATCTGTAATTAACCTTTTTGACCCTCTAAACAATATTTTCTTGAAAAACTCAAAGAATGAAAGTTGTAAAGCACGAAAAGATCTTTCCGAAAAGTCCAGAATCAATGAATTTCGACGTACGATGAATTTTCTACAAATTTTACAAAACTGCTGAATTATGTGTGAAGGAGACCTACGAATTTTGTTATAAAAGATGGAGAAGGGGAATATGATGTATTTATAATGTCTTACAAACCCTAATTAAATAAGGTAATTCTAAAAATTGATCCTAGTAATTTTACAACCTCCCCAAGTAATTCTTAAAATAAAATATCCTATTTATGATATCAATCTTCTAAAATTTTCTCACGCTTCTTTCCCATAATAACAAATCTTATCTTTGATTAACTAACTTGTACAAAAAGAAATTAATGCTCTAAATAAGAATTAATCTAGTATATTTTTAAAACTCTAATTCCAATTTTACTAATTATCCTAGTTTTAGAATCTCATCTATATTTTAGACTAATATCTTCAAATTCAATTTTAATACCTAACTTTTTAGTAATTTTTTATTCATTTTTTTCTATTATTCTTTTATTATTATTATTATTATTATTATTATTATTATTATTATTATTATTATTATTATTATTCTAAAATAACGGGATATTACACAAGTGTACTAACCCTCGCTTATCGTTCAAGCGAGATGAATATGTTTCTATTCAATATAAGTATTCCCTTCAAATCCTTATTGCTATTTGCTAGTATCCTCTCCTTCAAATTATTGATAAGGATGTATTTTATTCATATATCATGTGGAAAGTAGAATTTCAGTTTTATTGGCAGTATTATTCTTTCTTAAGTATTGTCAGTAATATTCTGTTAAAGTTTTTGCTGGTATTGTATTCTTATTCCTTGTTTTAGTATAATGTTCTTAATGTATATGGTTTCCCTGTGATTAATTGATAGTAAAGTAGTTTAATGGAATTGGAAGAACTTTATAAAAATGTGGACCAGCTTCGTGGTCAGAGTAATAAAGGCAAATGTCAATAAGTGCCTAGTGAGGGATCCCAGAGTATTGTTTTTAGCTGAACTTTACGTGGCTGATCACCCGTAATGTCCCGAGTATGATGAAAACTCCAATTCTATTAACTGTTGTTTTTATGCAAATATATTCTTATGATAGAATGTTTAAGTTAAAGTACATTTTCATTTCCAAGTATGTTGGATATAAAGTTATGATTTGAGTTAGTAAATATTGTTAGTATAGAAATGGAAAGTTATTATACTAGTGTTTTGAACGGTGAAAACTAATTCACGGTTACTATGGTCGCTGTGGCATTTGTTGCGCAGTGATAGTAAGGATTGAGAATGAATTGAGATCTTCTTATTTATTCAAACTCATGATTGTCGGGCCGGTTAGGCAGCTAGGTATGCAAACGCTTAGTGACATGAATGAAATTTGAGTAACTGAGAATTTCTTGGAGATTTTGTTAAAGCGATAGTTAAAATATTTTGCAAGTATTAAAAGTATTGAATCTAGTATTACAAACCTTCTAAGTTATTAAATTCTGATTTTGAGTTATAAATGTTTTAAATGATATTAATCTTCTGTTAAAGTTAAGAATCCAGATTTCAATTATAGTATTGATTATAAATTGGTGAGCATTCCTTCGCTCATATTTATTATATAACTTGCTGAGCATTCTTTGGCTCACACTTGTTTTTTTTTTAAATCTAACTTTTCAGTAAACTAGTTGGCGAGGCTTAGCTTGTGCAGTTCAGAAAGTGGAAAGAAGAAGCAGGATGCTGTTGTGAAGCTGACGTGGATCAGGGTATTAGATTTAAAGTTTGAATTATTGTATGTAAATATAGTTTTAGTAGTTATAGTATGTATATGATTAGTTGGCCTGGTATCCTTCTATTCGAAGTGATACCAGTGATTTTAATTCTATATAAAGTTTTGTATATTAGAGTTGTATTTAAGTTGGTTTTGGGTTTTATTGTTTCTAGAACTGTAACCTAAGATCCTTAGTTGGGAGTTGGGGTCAAAGAGCTTTTGATTGAGTTTTTATTTTTATTTTAGTTTCATTTTGATTTCAGATTTATTTTAGTTTAGTATTCAGTAGGTTTATGTTGTATTTACGAATACATCATGGCCAATTTTTGTTAGAATTATTGAGTTTGTTAGCGTGACGCCCAAATCTACGGACCCCGGATTTTGGGGCGTTACAGCCGCACACAGCCTCTTACGCTTTTTGTTGCAATCCCCCCCTTTTTGTCAATCAGTATTCCATTTATACCAATACCATTCCACATTTTTCCTTTCAATTTCCATTTCCACTTTCATTCACATATGTCATCACTTTTAAAGCTTATGCCATAATACTCTGATTATGACTCAGACATCTTCTCTGTATTTAATGGAATCCAGTACACTTATATATATATATATATATATATATATATAAAATATTCCATCCTTTTTTAGAAATAGTAAATAATAATCAAATAATATTTATTAAATCACAATATTTAAAAAGAATATTTTTAACATAATATTATAAATCATATAACCCTAGATAACAACTGATACCATTCTTTCATATTCTTTTAATCATAAAGCATGTTCACTTTATGCATAATCATATCTGTATATCCATATCCATCTCTCTTTAATTCCCAAAATCAGGAAGTAAATTCTCAACAATATAGTAACAATAGGATCACATATATATTCCATGAAATCATCTTTATTTGAAGGTAAATAATTTTCCAAAGTAAAGATAGGAGAAATCTTGTCTGGATCTCTAAAGCGAGTAGGTATGATCCTGTGTTCGTCTCCCGTCTCTATAGAAACGAAAGGATCACCGTTAGTAAATATCCTACTTAATCACCTAATCTTTATACAATAACACCCTTGACACATAATATATGTTTAACATAGCTTTTACGCACCAAAAGTTCCAAGAACTTAATTATTTTTAAACTCGATCAAAGTTTTAGTATATTCCACCATTTCCCTTAATAACCACTCCCGACTGTAAAAATTCTCAGAAAATATCAATTCCGAATTTTAATGCAAGGTCAACTGGTAATGGTCCTCTGACCACCCTACTACAATATCCCAAAATTTTATAACGTTTAAAAATGTTTAAATATGGTAATTATAGCCTCAAATTTGATACAATTACGTTTTCTCGGTTTTCGAACGTCTTTCACTAAAACTGGCTTTTCTCCTAAACCGTTCATCAGATTTTAACGTACTTTATATCAAAACGATCTATGAACTAAGCTCTATCATCTCATGGTCACTTGGTAACCTAGGCAGAATGCTACCGTACGAATATCAGTGTCTAAAACAGGGCATCTTTTGGTTTAACGAAAATCGGGCATTATAACGGCTATATTTTCATACTTTCCAAAATCTCACTCCTCCAAATCCAACATCCAATGCATATATCCAACCCTACACCATGTGGTCGTCATACCAACCATGGTTACATGCACACACCACACTTCCATATTCAATCCATCACTTATACACATACATATTACCATGATTTCATCACTTATATGAACATATCTACTAACACAACTAATATCCTTCATAAATACAAAAGGGTAAGAACATTTATACCTTCTTGAAGCTTTAATCACACTTAATAAGCCTTGGGAAATCCTTAAACAACCTTACACTAGCTTGGATTAACTAAAGAAACCATAAAAACAAAGTTAGTTCTTGGAAAACACTATTCATTACTATTCATCTAGTAACTTTGATGATTTTATTACCTTACCAAATGATGCTTGTTTGCTATGAAACTTGGTGGATGTCTTTATATATCCTCAAGTAACCTCCATGATTTTTCCCATGATTTCAAATTGCTTGAAACTAGGGTTTTGATTTTTTTTTTTCTTGATGAATAGTGAAATTCGAATGTAAAGAAGATGAAGAAGATGGAGAGATTTTTGTGTTGGCTAATCTTATCTCGTTCTTGCTAGATATTTTGTATGATTTATAAGATAATTATCAAGTAATTATCTAGATAAATCCTTGGAAAGTTAGTGGAAAGTCATGTAAGAAATGATGTCATTGTTGGATGATCATGTGATTTTGTTCTTGGTTTTGTAATTAAGATTTTATTGATTTTGGTTATTAGTAATGTAGTGTGTATCCTTGTAATAATATTAATCTTGGTTGTTTAGTCTCCATATTCATCTAATTACGATTCGTCTCGAATATACCTCTTTCTTCAAGTGGTTTCGAAATCGTTTAAAAATCCAAATTCCCTTGGCATTTTCTTGACTTAATAATCCCTTAGTTTACCCTAATGCACTAATTCCTCAATATATAATTCCTTTAATATCTCCATGCTCCTTAATATCCAATAGAAGCTTATTCGAAATCAAAATTCTCAAAAATCCATATTCAGAAATTTCTGAAATCTATCGTCATTTCGAGTCACTTATTTTCTTAGTACAACACTAATATGGTTTCTGTTTACTCATTTTCTGTTTCAATTATAGTGTACCTACATACCATTTCCTTAAATCCTCAAATTTTACTATTCATGTGATCACTGTATCATTTCTAAAGTTAGGGTTATTACATAATTAATGATATACATGGTTTAAAACTTATATTACAAAATTTTAAAATAAATATGTCGTTGATAGAATTCGAACCTTCAATATAATATATTTAATCATTAGATCTAACGATTTTGATTTTTTACTAAAAATCTAATGGTCATTATTCGTAGTATACGAATTTTTATTATATTTTGTAGTGATTAGAAGATATGATGTGATATTTTTGGGTATATAATAATTATTTCTAGATATGATATGATTGGAAGATATGATTGATGTTTTTAGGTGTTTATAAAAGGTAATATCTTCAACTAAAAGTAAATGTGAAAAACACAATCGACTAAGTAACATAATTATATTATGTTATTATTTATTTTAGGTGCTTTAATAGTATAGATATTGTATATATTTTTCTTTATAATAAAGGTTAAATAAGTAAATTCACGAAATACTAAAAAACATATATCAAAAAATAGGTGCCAAAATTTTTAATGTTTCGGCAAATGTTTCTTTATTATAAACAACATATACATATTTTTAAAATATATTTTATAAATAATTGAAAAATATGATATATTTTCGGGTATATATTAATGATTGTAAGATTAGTTTTAAATTAAAAAGGTAACGTGTTTTAATTCGAAAGGAAATATTAATGATGGGAAGATATGATACGATTGATGTTTTTAGGTGTTAATAAAAGGTAATATCTTCAATTAAAAGTAAATATGAAAAAAGTCAATTGACTACTTACCATTAATTTATATTATGTTATTATTTATTTTAAGAGTTTTAATAGTATAGATATCATATATATTTTTCTTTATAATGAAGGGAAAATAAGTAAATTCAATACGTACCAAAAAATAGGTACCAAAACTTTTAATGTTTCGGCTTTTATATAATAGTATAGATGTTAAAGTTGGGATTTCGGTTTTAACGAGAGAGCGGCTCAATCTAAAAAATCGTGTTTAACAAGAAATCGATTTATTAGAGAGGATTATTTAATTATTAAAATTTAATGTTAATATTATAATATAACGTAAATATATCGTTTTTTTTTTAAAAAAATATTGTAACGCCGCCGCGAAGCGCGGCTTTATTGACTAGTTTAATACTAATATAGTTTTATTATATGAAACAAACTATTGGCAGCAAGGTTTAAAATAAGTCCTTTTGGACTTATTTTCGGATAAAAATTTCATATTTTGATAATTTTTTTATACAAGTATTTATTTAATGTATGTTTTAGATTCTATAAGTTGCAAAAAAAAGTTGTCTTTTTTCAGAAAAAAGTTAGGAATCTCTAACTTTATCTTAAAATAAGTTGACTTATTCTGGAAAAAAGTTCTCCCAAACACCCGCTATATTGAGGGTGTTTGGGAAAACTTATTTTCCAGAATAAGTCAACTTATTTTAAGTTGAAAGTTAAAATTCCTAACTTTCCAACTTATTTTTGTAACTTATTGAATCTCAAACATATATTAAATACTTGTATAAAAAAAATTATCAAAATATAAAAATTTTACTCGAAAATAAGTCCATAAATCCAAATTATAAGTGAAGCCCAATATGCCCATTGTAACAAATAATAACTTTTTAACTTTTCGCACATGTAAATTTTGTATTGGCGCGGAAAGCGCGCGGCCACATCTATACTATTATATTAAAGCCGAAACATTGAAAGTTTTGGTTTTCGGTTTGGTTATCCCATTTATTTTGGTTTTCACAGATAATTAAATTATAAAAATAACTTAAAAAGCTAATTACTAAGAGCATCTCCAAGGGAAACCCCTATTTTGCTTCCCAAAAATATAATAAAATATTAGTTACCTAAAAGATAGGGAATCAAAAGGTTGTTTTACTCCAACGCTATTACCTATATTCCTTACCTATAATTAAAAAAAATTTATTTATTCAATATTTTAGATAATATAGAAAAGAGATGGGAGTATTGGAGAGTTTTATGTTAATATTATAAGGAAACAATGATGATGTGGCATTATAGGGGTTTCTTTTTCTCTCCCCAAAATAAAGGGTTTGGTTTTCTCTCACCTAAAAATTATAGGGGATAGGGAGCTGCATTGGAGTGTTGTTTTTAAAACTAAACCCCTAAAATATGTCTACCTAGGACAAATATAGGTAAGGGGTCTTTGGGTTGGAGATGCTCTAAGGTTAACGTAATTATATTCAGATTAAAATTCCTTTATCCATATTGAGCTTCTACTTGGACTCTTTTTTCAGCTCCAACAACTCAATTACCCATTTTTTCTAAAGATTTTACTTCTAATTGAAACACTTTACCATTTAATTTAAAACTAATATTACAATAATTAATATATAACCAAAATATCACACCATATCTTTCCGTAATTATTTTAGTAGTAATTTTTGTAATTAAAACAAGTTACTTTTTAATTTAAAATTAATCTTGCGATAACTAATATACACCCAAAAATATCTCACCATATATTCAAATCATTATTTTTAGTAATAAATAAGAATCGTTAGATCTAATAATAAGATATATTATATGATTAATTTACTAAAAATTCAAAGTTAGAACCCGTCAACGACACTTTTAATTTAGAATTTTACAAAATAAATTTCAAATCATGCATATCATTATATAAATTTATATTAAATTAAAATTAAAAATAAGGATTATATAAAAACATAATTATAATGTTAAATAAATTTTATAACCTATCAAAAGAAACACGGGTTATAAGCTAGTTTTCTAATTAGATACAAAAGTAGGAATCAATTTATGTTTGTTTTGTTTATAAATAACACAATAATAATGTCCCTTGATTGCTCATCGCAAAGGTAAAGCAAACCCTAACCCCCAAATTGAATTGCAGAGGTAAGTCTCGAATCTACTTTATGTTTATAATTCCTTGCTCTTTCGATACTCAGGATATGTTTAAATTAACTTCGAATCTATGTTGTGTGGTAATGCGTTGTGTATATATACTCTATGTTTCTTCGAATTTCTTCAGAAATTGTGTGTATTGAGTCATGTTATTGATATGTTTTATATGTATTTTGTTCAGAAATTGTGTCTACTGAGTGATGTTATTGATATGTTTTATATGTATTTTGTGTAATTATCAATACAAGTTAGGGCAGTATTGAATCTCATGACTGGAACGAACGAAGAGTTCTGTTGATTGTGCAATTGCGTTTAATCATCAATTTATTTACTTATGTAGTTGAAAGGAGAAGATGATTACAGTGCCGAAAGAGTTGGCTGATTCACTTACTTCTAATGTTCAGTCGGAGGAGGAGGTGAAGGAGGAAGAGGAGGAGGAGGAGGAGCAGGTATATGCAGTCGACTTATCAGGAGTTCCCAGGAAATTTGTTGACATGGGCGACGGAGATGGTTTTTATCGGTATCCTCGAAATGATGTTCAACTTTTAAAGTGCTGCAGGACAACAGGCTCGGGATGGAATTGTAAGTCCTTCCATATTCTCCCTTCTCAATGTGCCTTTTTTGTTTTTTTGAAGTAATGATGATTCCCAGGTATCCTGTGATTTTTGTCTGCTCATCTTGTTTATTTTTTCTTTGGACAGATTTTGACGGGTTCTATCAACCTGAGGTGAGTGCATCTTTCTTTATGCCATAGAATTTGTAACCATGCTCTTCATTTTATGCCATAGAGCTTGTAGCCATGTCTCATCATTTGTCATAACATTTTCCCTCTGCTAGAACGTACAAAGTTAAATATTTTAAACATTAAACATTAAGATTTAGTATCTCTAAAATTAAACATTTTTAAGCTCTGTTTTCTTCCACCAGTATTATTCTTTTCCCACTATGTCAGGTTGCTTGCTTTTTTGGGGGTGGGGTGGGGTGGGTTTTTTTTTTGGGGGGGGGGGGGGTACTGGTGACTTGAGTGACCATATGTTACCAATTTGCCATAAAGTGGATATACTTGTTCATGTTTGCATCTGTTCATCTATGTTCATTCTTCATTCTTGCTGTCTAATGACTGGGTGGGCATTGCTGGTCATTCGTTTACATGTTATTACAAATATTTGGCACTTTCCTTCATTCTGTGTCTTGCGATTGATAATGTTTGTTCTTATATTTATCATGCCTACCATGTTTGACTTAGCTTTATGAAGTGAAAGTGGAAGCTGGCAACTGTACAGTGAAGCGCTGCCTTGAACTGCTAAAAGGGGTAGGACGGTATGTCATCTTATAATTTGAAGCTTTTTATGTTTCTGTCATAGCTGCTACTTTGTATTGGCAGTACACGGAGGTATTTCCTAATGTTTATTTATCCGTGAACCTTGTAACAGTGAAAACCGATTCATTGCCTGCTCCGTGGAAAGGGCCAACCTTTTCTTCGCCGAATTGAACAAGGAAGATGCTGACAAGCTCAGAGGTGAGTTCTCTTTGTCTCCTTTGCTAACTAGATCTCTACCAGAATCATGAAAAATAAGAAAATGTCAGGATGTTAGGAAAAATGAATGGA
Source organism: Saposhnikovia divaricata (assembly GCA_036435485.1). Taxonomy (NCBI): domain Eukaryota; kingdom Viridiplantae; phylum Streptophyta; class Magnoliopsida; order Apiales; family Apiaceae; genus Saposhnikovia; species Saposhnikovia divaricata. The sequence continues at coordinate 205,769,422 of CM071601.1, read as the reverse complement.
GCTCTGATGCATTGTTTTGTTCGTTTTTCAGGATTGGATGGAATTCGTTCTGTATTTCCGCGTGCGGATCGGATGTTTCATGTCGGATTGTGCATGTAGAGAAGACAAAGTTAATGGGGATTAAAACTTCTGATCTAATCTTTTTAGAAGGCGAGTCATTAAGTAATGGAGCTCAGTGCTAAATTATGTTATGATATGGTCTTGAAGAAAACTTTGATACATGTGTCTTTCTAAGTTTGTAAAAAGATTATTATGATTAAGGAAATCTTTGCGACACTCTGAAATTTGAGGCACCAGGATAGAACAATTAATTATTAGCTCTTACGGATTATGCTATAATGTACTAAGGTGTGTATATATATATATATATATATATATATATATATATATATATATTTATATTTATAATTGGTTAATAAGTGTCAGGCATCAGATAGCTTTGTTTAGATTAGCTGCAGGACATATGAGGAATACCTCGTTCATGTATATAGAACTTGCATATATAATTTTTAAAAGCATCAATTAAGGATACTCTGTATTCTAGGAGAAAATTCAGAAAATGCTATGCCAGGAAACATTCGTCATCCATGCAGTGAGCTCCCTCTTATATGTCATACCTGACTTCTCCCTTTTATAGTTATATGTTTATTATACGTATGATACTCAGTTAAGATATATATCATGAGAGCTAATAAAAGATCGACATGAGTATTGGAGTTTGATTGTTTTGGAAAAAAAGATTTGTATTTTCGACAACATGATAGCAAACACGCCATCACATAAGTTTAAATTTGTGAACATGTATGCTTAGGATGATTGTTACATCGTTAAAGATAGTGTTATCTAGATATATTAATGTGCATTTTTAAGATGGTTATTTGATAAAGAAATCTTAAATGGGGGGACTGCAAAATTTGTGGGCATGCAGCTTAGGTAGGTATTGTTAGATGTTTTGCAGAGGGATAGGAAGGGGGAATCTTCACGATTAGGGTCATTTTAGAAAAATGGTGTTTAAGCATTTATTTTATACTAGCTTATAACCCGTGCGAAGCACGGGTTTCTTTTGATTGGTTATAAAATTTATTTAACATTATAATTATGTTTTTATATAATCCTTATTTTTAATAATTTTTTAATTTAATTTAATATAAATTTATATAATGAAATGCATGGTTTAAAATTTATTTTGTAAAATTCTAAATTAAAAATGTCGTTGACGGGTTCGAATTTTGAATTTTTAGTAAATTAATTTAATCATATAATATATCTTATTATTAGATCTAACGATTGTTATTTATTAATAAAAATAATGATTTGTATATATGGTGAGATATTTTTGGGTGTATATTAGTGATCTCAAGATTAATTTTAAATTAAAAAGTACTCCATGTTTTAATTACAAAAATTACTACTAAAAATAATTACGGAAGGATATGGTGTGATATTTTGGATATATATTAATTATTGTAATATTAGTTTTAAATTAAATGGTAAAGTTTTTTAATTAGAAGTAAAATCTTTAGAAAAAATGAATAATTGAGTTGTTGGAGCAGAAAAAAGAATCCAAGTAGAAGTGGATGAAGGAATTTTAATCAGAATATAACTACGTTAACATTAGTAATTAGCTTTTTGAGTTGTTTTTGTAATTTAATTATTTATTTTAAAAATTAGGATAACCAAACCGAAAACCAAAACTTAGGATAACCAAACCGAAAACCAAAACTTTCAATGTTTCGGCCCGTGCGAAGCACGGGTTTCTTTTGATAGGTTATAAAATTTATTTAACATTATTATTATGTTTTTATATAATCCTTATTTTTAATAATTTTTTAAAATTAATTTAATATAAATTTATATAATGAAATGCATGGTTTAAATTTTATTTTGTAAAATTCTAAATTAAAATTGTCGTTGACGGGTTCAAAATTTAAATTTTTAGTAAATTAATTTAATCATATAATATATCTTATTATTAGATCTAACGATTGTTATTTATTAATAAAAATAATGATTTGTATATATGATGAGATATTTTTGGGTGTATATTAGTGATCGAAAGATTAATTTTAAATTAAAAATTACTCCATGTTTTAATTACAAAAATTACAACTAAAAATAATTACGGAAAGATATGGTGTGATATTTTGGATATATATTAATTATTGTAATATTAGTTTTAAATTAAATGGTAAAGTGTTTTAATTAGAAGTAAAATCTTTAGAAAAAATGAATAATTGAGTTGTTGGAGCAGAAAAATGGTTTAAATTTTATTTTGTAAAATTCTAAATTAAAAATGTCGTTGACGGGTTCGAACTTTGAATTTTTATTAAATTAATTTAATCATATAATATATCTTATTATTAGATCTAACGATTGTTATTTATTAATAAAAATAATGATTTGTATATATGATGAGATATTTTTGGGTATATATTAGTGATCGCAAGATTAATTTTAAATTAAAAAGTACTCCATGTTTTAATTACAAAAATTACTACTAAAAATAATTACGGAAAGATATGGTGTGATATTTTGGATATATATTAATTATTGTAATATTAGTTTTAAATTAAATGGTAAAGTGTTTTAATTAGAAGTAAAATCTTTAGAAAAAATGAATAATTGAGTTGTTGGAGCAGAAAAAAGAGTCCAAGTAGAAGTGGATGAAGGAATTTTAATCAGAATATAATTACGTTAACATTAGTAATTAGATTTTTGAGTTATTTTTGTAATTTAATTATTTATTTTAATAATTAGGATAACCAAACCGAAAACCAAAACTTAGGATAACCAAACCGAAAACCAAAACTTTCAATGTTTCGGCTTTAATGCGAAGCACGGGTTTCTTTTGATAGGTTATAAAATTTATTTAACATTATAATTATGTTTTTATATAATCCTTATTCTTAATAATTTTTTAATTTTAATTTAATATAAATTTATATAATGATATGCCTGGTTTGAAATTTATTTTGTAAAATTCTAAATTAAAAATGTCGTTGACGGGTTCTAACTTTGAATTTTTAGTAAATTAATCATATAATATATCTTATTATTAGATCTAACGATTCTTATTTATTACTAAAAATAATGATTTGAATATATGGTGAGATATTTTTGGGTGTATATTAGTTATCGCAAGATTAATTTTAAATTAAAAAGTAACTTGTTTTAATTACAAAAATTACTACTAAAATAATTACAGAAAAATATGGTGTGATATTTTGGATATATATTAATTATTGTAATATTGGTTTTAAATTAAATGGTAAAGTGTTTCAATTAGAAGTAAAATCTTTAGAAAAAATGGGTAACTGAGTTGTTGGAGCTGAAAAAAGAGTCCAAGTAGAAGTTCAATATGGATAAAGGAATTTTATTAATTATTGTAATATTAGTTTTAAATTAAATGGTAAAGTGTTTCAATTAGAAGTAAAATCTTTAGAAAAAATGGGTAATTGAGTTGTTGGAGCTGAAAAAAGAGTCCAAGTAGAAGCTCAATATGGATAAAGGAATTTTATTAATTATTGTAATATTAGTTTTAAATTAAATGGTAAAGTGTTTCAATTAGAAGTAAAATCTTTAGAAAAAATGGGTAATTGAGTTGTTGGAGCTGAAAAAAGAGTCCAAGTAGAAGCTCAATATGGATAAAAGAATTTTAATCTGAATATAATTACGTTAACCTTAGTAATTAGCTTTTTTAAGTTATTTTTATAATTTAATTATCTGTGAAAACCAAAATAAATGGGATAACCAAACCGAAAACCAAAACTTTCAATGTTTCGGCTTTAATATAATAGTATAGATGAGGTTAATTATCAAATAAGTCATTTATTTCGCTCCAATATATCAAGCGGGTCACTAGGAAATTTTTGGTCTCTTAAATTACTCAATAAATGAAATGTTGCACTTCATTAAATATTTTAACAATGATATACGAAAAAAGCTTATATAACCTTGTAACGACTTATTTTGCAATACGACTTTCCATGTCAGACTCGACTTGTCTATGTACATTATATAAATCGAATTTCTAGGATTTTTCATACCTTGTTTCAGTTGTAGTTGATCCAAATCCTAGTATTTTGATTTCTTCTCTTTTCTTTTAACTAAAATGTTCTATTACTATGTAGACAATCCACGTCAAATGCCACTTCGTTCCAAGTTAACGCCCATGCCAAGTTCATGTAGACGATTCAACGGAATATGTTTATTTTAACAACAAATCCAACATAACTTAATGGAGTGCAACCATTCACTTATTGAGTGATTTAAAAGAGACCAAAATTTTTACGGTGACCCACTTGATATATTGGAGTGGAATAAGTGATCTGTTTGATAATTAACCTTTTTATAAGGATGAGAATGTGAAAGACTACCGAGTTAGATGAAGAAGTTTTGCTTCTATCGGTTTCCTTTCTCTTATTTTTTTTTCGCTAATCGTTTCCTTTCTCTTTTATAAGTATTGTTCCTTGTTTGTCCGATTGACTTGAGTCAAAAGTGTACCATAGGTCTAAGTAAAGTTTTTGTGGTCGCTTTGTGCAATGACTTTTAAGACGGTGTAGCAAGTCAAAGGTTCTAGTGTTAGAAGAAAAGGTTCATCTTTACTGTAATAGTTTATCTAGCACTCTATACTATCCCATGTTATTTTGCAAAAAAAAAACAAGTATTCTTGTTATGCATGGTTCTTTGTGATTTTTGTAAAATATGATTATATCTGTATTTTTTGCATATAATATACCTATAGTTGAAGTGTTGAGCAGAAGACTGGTTTCCGCTTTGCTCATTTTATTTCATCTGCACAGAGGAAAATTTACAGGGCTTGTATTTGAAGATTATATTAGTCAATGGTTATATCTTCTTTGAACCATATTAGTTTCCTCTCTGACTGACTACCTCTACCTCTTTCTTTATTTATGAACCTCTTAGATCTTCCCTGTCTGAGCAGAGTTCTGTCTAGATATGTTAAAGGTTTTTATATCAAAGTGGCCACCGTTCTCGCCAAAAACTATCAAGTGACCGATCTCCACGGGAACTCATTTTAACCACTATAATCATTATATATATATATATAGGGTCTTGTTCTAATAGAAAGTAACTTAGAATAGAAACTAGAAACTAAACTTAAATTAAATATTTCAAGCTAATCTAATGACCAAATTAGGGGTACTCCAATACAAAAAACGTTTAAAATTATTGTCTCTATTCAACAAAAGTATAAAAAAATTTTTAAAAAAAAGTTACTGTTCACGTGATGACGTGGCACGTGAACAGTAACTTTTTTTTAAATTTTTTTTATTTTTTTATATTTTTGTTGAATAGAGCCAAGAATTTTAAACGTTTTTTGTGAAGGTGCCCCTAGCGGGGCCATTAAAATAAATGAAATATAATTTATTTAGTGTAGGTTTCTAGTTTCTATTCTAAGGTTGGTTTCTATTTGAACGCTAGCCTATATATATATATATATATATATATATATATATATATATATCATTCTGTTAAATCTTGAAAATAATTAATAGAAAAGTTAATGGAATCCTAATCAACAGCTGATGTGCGAGCCACATGGATTACAAAAAAGAACTAGAGCCGAAGATTAAAAGAAATATAAGAAGATTGTAGCAAACACATCATTTGTTTGTTAACTTTTCCATTAATATTTTTTCAAGATTTAATAGAGTGATATATATAGTGATTATAAGGGCTTAAATGAGTCCCCGTGGATATTGGGTAGTCACTTGATAGTTTTTGGCGAGAATGGTGGGCACTTTGATATGATACCCATATGTTAACATGCTATCAAGAATTGAGGTTCCCGATTTTAATATATGTGAATGTTTTTGTGATTCTCTGTGTTAAGAGATAGAAGTGCTAAGGACAAGTAATATTACAGAGAATTACTACTAGAAACAGAGATTGAACAAGTAGACATTGATAGATTTGTAGAGAAATTAGCTAAGAGAGATAGAGTTTAGAGAGAGAAATTAAACTTGGAGAAATCAGTTAGAGAAAGACAGAATGCAGGGAATAGAGAGAGAAAGAGATGGTGGAAATAATACTTCCATTTCCTGTATAATACTCAACATAATCCAGAATACAACTGATTTAGTCTTTATATGGTAAGACTAGTCAACTACTAGTCAACTAACACTGAATTGACTGTGATGCCCTTACAACACCCTTACTACTATCATATTACTACTGTTCCTGACATCTGCCCCTCCTTCAAGTCTTCAACCACTCCATGTCCTCATGGAGATGTTTCAAAAGCTGGAAAAAAGCACTTGAGAATAGCCTCATCCTCCCAAGTAGCTTCATCAACACTGCAGCCCTTCCATTGTATCAACACTTGATTTATCACCCTTTGATCTCTCAGGACAAATCTACGATCCAGTACTCTCTGAGGTCCTATGTCAAAGTTACCCTGCTCAGTCAACTGTGGAAGTTGCTTCTGGACCTGTACTTATCCTATAGCTTTCTTTAGTTGAGAAACATGGAAGACTGGATGCACCCTTGTGGTCTCTGGCAGATCTAACTTGTAAGACGTGGTTCCAACCCTTTCCAGAACTTCAAAATGCCCAAAGTACTTGGCAGCCAGCTTCAAATTCTTTTGTAATGCCACCATCACCTGTCTATAGGGCTGCAACTTCGAATGGACCTTGTCACCAACTTGAAAATCCCTCTCGGTCCACTTTGCGTCAGCATAAGTTTTCATCCTCATTTGAGCAGCTTCTAAAAGCTCCTTAAGAACAGTCCACTGCTGCTGTCGGCCCTCCAGCATGTCTTCAAGAGCAGAAAATATTAGTATGAGGCCTTGTTTGCCATGCCAAGTGTCGAGGTTTTGTACCATAAACCACCTGGAATGGTGTTGTATTCAATGGGGTATGATAGGTGGTATTATACCACCATTCTGCAGAAGTCAGCCAATTAACCCAATGTTTAGGAGCTTGACTGGGCATGCTCCTAAGAAACTGCTCCAAGCACTGATTAATCCTTTCTGTACACCCATTAATCCTTTCTGTACACCCATCAGGTCATGGGTGATACGCAGAACTCATACACAGCCTGGTACTCGATAATTTCAATAATGTTTGCCAAAACCCACTTAATAAAATGCTGTTCTGTCACTTACAATAGACTCTGGTAGGCCATGAAGTCTATAAATCTCTTCAATGAAGGTTTGAGCCAAACATTTAGCTGAAATGGGATGAGTAAGAGCTATAAAATGTGCATGCTTGCTAAATCTATCCACCACAACCCAGATAACTTCAAACCCCTTAGACTTAGGTAGTCGGTAATAAAATCCATGGCTATATCGCGCCAAGGTTCTTGAGGAATACTGAGAGGTTTGAGAAGTCATGGAATCTTCACGTGTTCACCTTTGACAATGCATTGCTTTGTCCGTTTTTCAGGATTGGATGGAATTCGTAAGGTATCTCGGCGTGGGAATCGAGTGTTTCATATCTAGAAGAGAAAGTCAACGCGGATTAAAACTTCTGATATTTGCTTTTTTAAAAGGCGGATTCATTAACATTAAGTAATGGAGCTCAGTGCTAAATCTTTGATAATTGTTTTACTGATATGTTCTTGAAAAGAACATTGATGCATGCGTCTTTCTAAGTTTGTGAAAAGATTATTATGATAAGGAAATATTTGTGACACTCTGACATGTGTCTTTCTTAGTATAATGTACTAAGGTATATATTTATAATTGGTTTATTATTGTCAGGCGTCGGATAGCTTTGTTTAGAGTAGCTGCAGGACTTGTGAGGAATACCTCGTTCATGCATTTAGAACTTGCATATATAATTTTTAAAAAGCAGCAATTTAAGGATACACTGTGTTCTAGGAGAAAATTTATAAAATGGTATGCATGAAAACATGTCATACCATGCCATGTGAGCTCCCTCTTATATGTCATACCTGACTTCCCTTTTGTAGTTATATGTTCGTTAAGATAAATATCAGAGAGCTAATAAAAAATCAACATGAGTAGGAGTAATATCGTTTTGAAAGAAAGATTTTTATTTTTGACAACAATAGAAAACATGCCTTCACATAAGTTTACATCTGTTAAGATGTATTTTGAGGATGATTGTTACACCGTTAAAGGTAGTGCTATTTAGATATATTAATGTGCATTCTTAAGATGGTTATTTGATAAAGAAATCTTTGATGGGGGACTGCAAAATTTGTGAGCTTGCAGCAAAGGTAGCTAATGATAGATGTTTTGCAGAGGGAGAAGAAGGGGGAATCTTCACGAATAAGGTCAATTTATTTATTTATTTATTTATTTTTGTCAGGCGACTAAGGTCAATTTTAAAAAATGGTGTTTAAGCATATATTTCATATGGAGGGGAATGTGCTATACTGCCAGTGAGTTGGATGAAAAAGTTTTGCTTTTATTGGTTTCTTTTCTCTTGTATAAGTATTGTTCCTTGTCTGATTGACTTGAGTCAGAAATGTATCATAGGTCTATAAGTAAAGTTTTTGTGGTCGGTTGTTGCAATGGCGTCTAGGATGATGTAGTAAGTTTGGTTCTGGTGTTAGAAGAAAAGGTTAATCTCTACTGTAATAGTTCATCTAGCCCTTAATACTCTGTTTGTTGTTATTGTTGCAAAAACAAACAAGTATATTCTTGTAGTGCATGGTTCTTTGTGATTTTTGTAAAAATATGATTATATCTGTATTTTTTTGCATATAATATACCCATAGTTGAAGTGTTGATAGGCAGAAGAATGGTTTTCGATTTGCTCATTGCATTTTATGTACACTGGAATTTACAGGGATAGTATTTGAAAATCATATTACTCAATCTTTATATCTCCTTTGAACTATATTATTTTCCTACCTGATTACCTTCTCTCTTTATTTATGAACCTCTTAGATCTTTCCTGTCTGAGCAGAGTTCTGTCTAGATATGTTAACATGCATCCTTATGATGATTGTTATACGGTTTAATTATTACTACTTGTATATTACGAATATGAATGCTTGGGCTAATTAGACCATGGGGCTCCTTAAACCTCCTTAATTACTGGGCTCACTGACCTGATCCACTATATTTTGCTTCCCAAGTCTCAGCTTCTAGGAAACTTTTTTTAGTTGATTATCATTTAACTTGTGATGATTTTTGAGATGGTCATCTATGTGCATGACAATAGATAGCAGTAATATATTATCACTGCTAAAACCTGTGTATCAATGAACAATGTGTTGTGATTCTCTATGCGTATGATGAACAATGTGTTGTGCTTTGCTATAGCCAAAGCTTGTTATTGTGAAGAGCTAACATATGCATATGTACTTAAACTCGTCGTGCTGCTGGTGCTGGATTGTTTCCGATGCTTGATGTGAAGACTAATTGATGAGGATGATGTGATTGTTTTTTGAATTTGGTTGTCTTTTGTTGTTTTTTGTATTGGATGTTAGGCTTTGTTGTCGAGAACTTGTTGCAGTTTGATTTGTAATTTTTATTGACTGGATTGTAGTTTAGGAAGATGAATGCTACAAAATATCTATTGTAGTCGAATTATTGATTTTTAGGCTTAGAATGAGCTTCTTGTTAAATTCGAGTAGTTTTGCTTTTATCGGTTTCCTTTCTCTTTAGTTAGTATCACTCTTACTTGGTTGTGTGATGGCTTGAATAAAAAATGTAGTTGATAAGTCTGCAAGTAAAGTTTTTGTGATCAGTTTGTGCAATGCTTATCTAGGATGATATAGGAAGTCCAAGGTTCTGGTGTTAAAAGAAAAGTTTCATCTTCTTCACAAGTTTGCAAGATACAAGTGTTATTTGTCTTTATCTGCACATAATATACTTTTAGTTGAAGTGCTAATAGGGAGATGACTACTTTTCGGTTTTTTCATTTTATTCCATTTAAACAGATGAATATGTACAAGGCTAGGATTTAAAATTCATCATATTATTCAGATTAAATAGGAGATAGGACTATAATCCATTAAAAAATTTAATTCCATGTTTGTTTGTAAAAATTTACTTGGAATTAGATTAAGGATTATAATCCTTTAAAATAACAATCTAATGTTTGTTTGGTAGGATAAGGGGTGGGATAAGAGATAGGATTATCCTAGGTGTGAAACACCTTGCTCCTAATTTTTAAATAGGGGAGGAAATAAATGAAATATAAGTAAAATAGTTTCACTTTCCGTTATGTTTGTGCTCCCAAGTTTTAAATAGATACGAAAGCAAGTAAAAATTAATGTAAATTAAACCAACTTTCACTCCAAAACTTTAATGGAATGAATTAATTTAGTGATAACAAATATTATCCAAATGAAACTATTCGAAAATAGAAAAAAAGGTTACATATTTTTATATTGAGAATGAGAATTCTATTAAATTTAGAAAACCTATTTATATTATTAAATTTACTTTTTTTGTATTTGAATATAATCCTACTGACAATCAAATAAACATATTTTCTAATATTAAATCTAAGTTTATTTGTCTAGAAAATCAAACAAAATCTAAAAATTGGAGTATATATTATTTATCGGCCAAAATTTTGTCAAAAGATTGAAATTAATAAAATAATAATTAGTAAATTAAGATACTTCACAATTTTCATTTTATTGAATTCAATAATTTGTAAATACTATTATTTTTAGGGGTGTAAATGAGTCGAGCCGAACTTTACAATGTTCATGTATCGTTTGTTAAGAAATTATTGAATTCGAACTCGAGCTCGAACTTGAATCGAGCCAAAAAATGTGTTTGAGCATCAACAGAAAATTCAGTGGTATTTCTCTATTAATTTCAGTGGTTCAAGAAAAATAATTGGCTATTAAAAGATTCGCTGTAATTCTTTAATAAATAATTAAGTCAAATAATTAATTTATCAGAATTAATTTATTCAGTAATGTAATTATTAAATTAATTATTTCAGAATTATTATGTTAAAGTAAATCAGTTAATTGAGTCTCTAATAAATCAGTTAATTAATTTAATCAGAAAGAAGCCTAATTAATACTTTCTGATAAAAGTATTACCGAAGGTATTACTAAAAGTATTATCAATTGAATGGAAATGTATTATTGGAAAGGTATTAACAGCTGTTGAGAAAGTAATAATCAGAAAGTATTAACAGCTGTTAAGAAAGTATTACCGAAAGTATTAACAGCTGTTAGGAAAGTATTATCGAACTTTTCAAAAAATTATTTATTAGTTGTCGTGAAAATCATGTAAATCATGATAAGTTATGGAAGTAAATAATTTTTTTTCGATTAATGACAAGGCCGTCGCGTGCCTATCAAATAATAATTTCTAACAAATCCTTTTAACTATGTAGTAAGGTAAGTCAGAGTCGATCCCACAGAGACAAACGTATCAATCACTAGTTGTTTCTGATTTAATTCGGCTAAGCAAGTAACACAATAAATATTGAGGATTTATTAAACTAAACTTATACTAATTCGAATTGTGTTTATATTAATCAAATATTAAAAACATCCAGAATTAAGTAACCCCACTTGCATGAATTGATGCAATCGTGAATTCCCTCCCCAATTAATCGTATACTACTCAACAGGAAAGATGTGCCCTATAAATACCAATAATCTCTCTCGAGTATTAATGGCTTCTCTTAAAATACAATCAAACCTATTCTCATGGTATCATGCAATTTAGAGACATTAAACATAACATCCTAATTTCCTAACAATCCATTCTACCTATTCTCATGGAGAATTTCATGTTCTTATTGGATAAATCACAACCATCTAAATCCAACTCTCGCTGGTAATTAGATATTGGTTCAAACAATACACATAATCACGTCTGATTTGTAATTGTTAATTTAAACAACTCAATAAGCAAGAGCAATTAAACAATCAAATTGGGGGAATTGGGAAAATCACACATCAATCATAACTAGGGTTCTACTTAACCCTAGATTAATTATCTACTCACTCATAATTGAATTAACAAAACAAGAATTAATAATTGAACACATAATTATAAGAATAGAAGAAAAACCTTTAATCTTGATCTTCAAAGAAAATAAATATTCTCCCAAAAATCTCCAGAAGAAAGTGTTTACAAAGTTGTGTGTATAAAAAAAATAATCGATCCCTAAATCAATCACCTAGATGAGTTTTTATAGTGTTACAAGACTTAAGTAATTGCCTTAAATAAATAGGCCCAGCTAAAAGTAATTAGAATTATATTACAAATAGAAAAAGGACCAAAATTCAGTAGAAAAATTCCCGCACAGCCACGCACGGGCGCAGCTGCGCAAGGAAGGGCGCAGCTGCGCTTGGTGAATTCTGCTCCCAGTGCTTGAAGGGCGCAGCTGCGCGGCTGAGAGGCGCAGCTGCGCGAACTGCTGTCTGCCGAGCATTCCTTGACAAAATAAAGGCTAAACTTCCGCGTTTTGTTGCCTGGTTCGTGTTGCGCTTTAGCATCATTGCGAACAAGTGATCAAGCCTCAAATCTTTATCAACGATCCACAATTCCATCACTTCTTCTCACAAATTCATAAAGTCATTGCTCGGAGCCAAAAACACCGTAAAATCGTTAAATCCCTTCAAACTTGGCAATACTTTATTTCCTGCAATAAACTCATCAAAAACTAATTAAATACTCACGATTATTCGCAAAAACACTATAAATGTGGGAACAAAATCCTCTAGAGTATATACAAAATACACTCTATCAAATATGCCCACACTTAGCATTTTGCGCGTCCTCGTGCAAACTAACATAATAAATATACTAACTAATTAATACCACTTCCGTAGGTGATCACGGTTGCATTTAACATATGCAACAAGTCCTTTAAACCCCTAAGTAGCCCTAGTGGACGAGTAAGGTCTCGTGAGGGTTTATAGTGAATATACCCACAAAATTCATCTAACTCATGCAAAAGATCACACATCAACACAACACCACACACACCCGTCCTCTCATGCCACTTCCGCTAAAGAATCAAAATGAAAATGCAATGCCTTGGTGTATAGAGTGCAAGTATCCAAATAGTCTACTCAAAGAAGATGCATAAGATAATAGAAATTCATGTCAAATGTAAGAATAGGTTGGTAAACATGCTAAGCACACAAGAGCACATCTTTGAGACAAAATCTGGGATCTCCTATGCCAAAAGCAAAAACTCACCGTTCACTCACAAAAATATTCACTCAAAACAAAGGGTAAGTGTTTCACTCTACTCCAACAATATCATAAACATGCTTCGTCCTTGATATCAATCTAACTCTTAACACAACATACATCATTGATGACAATCAAAAGGTCTTTTATAAGGTTGTAATGGGGCTAGGGACAAGGTATGTCAAGAAAGCTAAAGAAAGTTAAGTCAAAAGCTAGTACCCGACAATAAAATTCAAACGACTCCCGTACTTTCATCCCCACACTTGAACTTTTATTTATAAACAACTTGACTAGTCGAAACAAAGTAGGATCACAAAAGATAAAAATGCTCTCATATTTATTTTTTTCTTTTTTTTTCTTTTTTTTTTCAAGAGAGCAAAATAATAGCAAGAGCAACGATCCCATAAATATGATTTCAAATTTCGACTATCAAGCTATGAACCAAACCCCAAATATTCTCCCAAAGTTATGATCATCAATAAAACCCCCTTTTTATACACACCTTATCACTCCCTTACGAACAATACTAGCCTTTGACAATTGGGTTCAAATTTAATGTAAGGCCAATAGAATAAAAAGGATAATGGCAAGTAATGTGGTGTGTTACCGAAAGAATAAGATTAAGCTCAAAGGGTTAACTAATGGATCATGTATAAATGGTTTGGATATATAGGAAATATGAGGTTATACCTAATTGCCTTTATCATCTTATCATCAATTAATGTCATGCATCTCAAGAAAGACCTCAAGCAAGTGCTAGCAATGCAAACGACAAGTGGACACTCAAGCAAACGAATAGTCATGCAAAAGATATGCATATAAGCTCAAAACTCACTTGGTGTGACAAAGCATAATCAATCCCAAAGTAATAGTCTCTCTAACGCACCTACTTGTATTCAAAGCATATAAACCAAATTACCTTGCACATATTCATGTCATTCTAATCACTTAGCACATTTAATAAGTCTACTAGTTTCTACTTGCTAGTGTAAGTGTGTGCACAAGAACATCACATATCACTTCTCAAACAAAAGCATCCATAAACACAAGATTTCTAAGCATGCATGAGTGTATTTACGCAAGTAATCTTCACATGGCTGGAAATATTTTTGGTATTTTTCAATTTTTCAATTTTTTTTTTTAATTTTTTTTAGAACACAATATTCAACACAAAACACAATATACAACACAAATATACAATAACTACTGCTTACCCCTAAAATTGCCCCCAAACTTGAAATCTTCAGTGTCCTCAGTGAAGACAATAAAAGGAATAACAGAAAACATACCTAATCATCCTCAGAGCCGCCCTCCTCAGGTGGTGTATCCGGAGGTGGATAAACAGTGTGAGCTCCATAAATAGGCCATGTAACCTGCACTCCCTGCTGTTGATACACCCCATCCAAGGCATGAGTTAAATCCGCAGCAAATCGACTATTGATGTCATGCGAGGTATCCAACCGCCTCATTAGACGCCTAAACTGAGCATCACTAAAAACCACGGCACCCTGACTGGGCTGTGACTGAGAAGGGCCCGATGTACCGCCCCGTCTAGAAACTCTCTCCTCAGGTGGTGGATTACCACCTCCAGCAGCATCAATCACATAACCAAGACCTCTAGGATGAGGAACGCCGCCCGGCCACTCCGTCATCCTGTTAATAGCATGGTGGTCAATATTAGCAGTAGGCCGCTGCAGAACCTCATCAATATGCCAGCGGACACCCACAGCATAACATAAATTAGTAACAATAACTGCATGCGGGATCCCTCCGGTAGTGCCACCATTCAAGAATTTCAGGATATTTTGGTGAATTAATGACCCAAGATCAATGTAATGTCCGTTTAGAATTGCCCACAAAATGATAGCTCGCTCGACGGAAACCTCGGTGACATGTGATGAAGGCATTATGCGAGCACTTAGAAAAAGGAACCAAGCTCTCGCATATCTAGTCAAAGCAGCCGCAGGGAAGTGAAGCGGCTCAGTCGTGCCTGCCTTACATTTCCATACCGTGCCCGGCACACACATCCCTGTAATAATAGCCTCCAAATCAACGTCCGCTCGGGTCTTGAATGTCCAATTCTCAGCACCCCTAGGTCTATCCGGCTGAAACACAACACGTCGAATAGCCGCTGGCCCATAATCCACAATTTTGCCCCTTACCATAGCTAACCCATTTTTCTCCATCTTAGCGTTAGCATAGAACTCCTTTATCACACTCAACGGAATCGACTCCGGCTTGGCACAAAAATCCGCCCACCCCCTTTCATCTACCATATCCGCCAACTCACCATCCTCACTTGAGGGTGCAAAACCCCGTTCCTTAATTACCAATCTCATCATTAAACTATCAAACTCATCTTGCGCTTGTCGAGAAACAAATATTTTATTATCAAAATCCTCCTCCGTAGAGGGGTTCGAACTACTACCACCCACAATCCTTTGTTTCTTAGGAGCCATAATCCAAACACTTAGCACAAATAATCAACAATTGCAACAACCCTAAAAATCTTACACACAATATCCCAATTCCAATAATTCAATTCAAACAAAACAAAATAGAAAGAAAGAATTGTACCCACTTGAATTGAAGATGATAACCTTGTAAGAACTCCCCCAAACTTGAATTAGAGAATCCCTTGAAGCTTTATTGGAGGGTGTATGAATTGGAATAGAGAGGGGATTTCTGTGTATAGGTATAGATATAGTGTAGATGGGTTAGGAGAAAAGATTAATTTGAAAAGGATTTGTGTTTGGAGAATTGTAATTAGATGGGAGGTAGTTTTTTAGGGTTTGAGATTTGAGAGAAATTTGATTTGTGTGGGGATATTTGAGAAATGGGGGAAAGATGGTTAAGTAAATTTTTTTTTTTTAAAAAAAGGGGCAGGCGCAGTTGCGCGAATGTAAGGCGCAGTTGCGCTTGGTGGTTTCTGTCCAGGCGTTTCTGTCCAGGCGCTCAGCAGCGCTGCTGCGCAGGAAATGGCGCAGTTGCGCGAGGTGAATTCTGTTTTTCATTTTTTTTTCAAAGAAAATAAATCACAAAAGCTTGGGTTGCCTCCCAAGTAGCGCGTTTGTTTAATGTCGTTAGCCCGACATTGTCACGTCAATCATTCTGAAAGAGGAGAAGACAACCGAATATCCACCTCCTCGTTAATTGGTTCACCAGCTCGATAGTGTTTCACTCGTTGACCATTCACCTTAAACGACTCTCCCTTGGAATTCAACAATTCGACAGAACCATACGGAAAAACTTTGCGTACCTTGAACAGACCCGACCACCTAGAACGGAGTTTTCCGGGAAAAAGTCTTAACCTCGAATTGAATAGAAGAACTAACTCCCCTTCCTTAAATTCTCTACGTAATATCCCCTTATCATGCCACTTCTTTGTTTTCTCCTTGTAAAGCTTAGAACTCTCATAAGCCTCAAAACGAACTCTTCAAGCTCATTAAGTTGTAGAAGTCTCTTCTCACCCGCTGCTAACATATCGAAATTCAAACCTTTTATAGCCCAAAATGCACGGTGCTCCAACTCAACGGGAAGATGACATGCTTTTCCATAAACCAATCTATACGGAGTTGTCCCAATAGGTGTCTTGAACGCAGTTCTGTACGCCCAAAGTGCATCATCAAGTTTCATAGACCAATCTTTCCTTGATTTTGCTACCGTCTTTTCCAAGATAGTCTTTATTTCGCGGTTAGAGATCTCCACCTGACCACTGGTTTGGGGATGATAAGAAAGTCCCACCTTATGATAAACTCCATATTTCTTCAACATAGCTTCAAAACGATTCTCGAGAAAATGCTTTCCTCCATCACTGATTAAAATCCTTGGCACTCCAAATCTAGGAAAAATCGTCTTCTTAAAGAATTTGCTCACAACGCGAGCATCATTAGTTGGAGATGCAACGGCTTCAACCCATTTCGAGACGTAATCCACAGCTACCAAGATATATCTATTCGTAAAAGATGGAGGGAAAGGTCCCATAAAATCTACTCCCCACACATCGAAAAGCTCTACTTCAAGAATGCTATTGAGAGGCATCTCATTGCGTCTTGAAATATTCCCCGTTCTCTGGCAACGATCACAAGAATGAACATATTGGTGGACATCTTTAAAAAGAGTTGGCCAATAAAAACCGCACTGAAGAACCTTTGCTGCAGTTTTCGTAGTACTTGCATGACCACCACTTGGCGAATCGTGACAATGTGAGATTATAGAAGCAATCTCATTATACGGAACACATCGTCTAATAACTTCATCAGCACAAGATTTATAGAGAAATGGATCATCCAAAAATGCTTCCTCACATCATAGAAAAATTTCTTCTTTTGCTGTGACGAATAACCATGAGGAACAGTTCCACTAGCTAAGAAGTTGGCTATGTCAGCATACCAAGGAACCTCTAGACTTGCAAGAGAAAGTAGATGATCATCAGGAAAAGAATCATCAATCGGAGTAGATTCATCACCACCTATATTAAGAGTAAGGCGTGAAAGATGATCCGCAACCACGTTCTCAGCCCCTTTCTTATCCTTAATCTCTAAGTCAAATTCTTGAAGAAGCAAAATCCACCGAATCAGACGAGGTTTAGCATCCTTCTTACTCATCAAATATCTCAAAGCTGCATGATCCGTGTGAACAATAACCTTCGAACCAACGAGATAGGATCGAAACTTTTCCATAGAATACACCACTGCTAGCAATTCTTTCTCCGTTGTTGCATAATTAATCTGAGCTCCATCCAAGGTCTTGCTTGTATAGTAAATAGCATGAAGCTTTCCATCTTTCCTCTGACCTAAGACTGCACCAATAGCTTGATCACTAGCATCACACATGATTTCAAATGGTAATTTCCAATCCAGTGGTTGTATGATTGGAGCAGAGACAAGAGCTTTCTTTAACGTTTCAAAGGCCTCGACACAAGCATCATTAAACACAAAAGGTACATCCTTACCTAAAAGCTCAGTTAGAGGTCGAGCAATCTTCGAAAAATCTTTAATGAAACGGCGATAGAATCCCGCATGACCAAGAAAACTTCTTATCTCCTTGACTGAAGTAGGGGGTGGCAAGCGCTCAACAACCTCGACCTTGGCTTTATCAACTTCAATGCCTCTCTTCGAAACAACATGACCCAGAACAACTCCCTCTTGTACCATAAAGTGACACTTTTCCCAATTGAGAATGAGATTAACTTCTTGACATCTATGAAGCACCTTCTCCAAGTTACGTAAGCATACGTCAAAAGAAGTTCCACCAACTGAGAAGTCATCCATAAAAACCTCCATAATGTCTTCAATGAAATCTGAGAAAATTGCCATCATACATCGCTGAAATGTGGGAGGAGCACAACACAGACCAAACGGCATTCTGCGGTATGCAAATGTACCATAGGGACATGTAAAAGTTGTCTTTTCTTGATCATCTGGATGAATAGGAATCTGGAAAAAACCTGAATATCCATCTAAGAAGCAGAAGTAAGAATGTTTCGCCAACCTTTCAAGCATTTGATCAATAAAAGGGAGAGGAAAATGATCTTTCCTTGTGGCCTTATTCAATTTTCGATAATCAATGCACATGCGCCACCTTGTAACAGTTCTATTAGAAATCATCTCACCCTTATCATTCTTCACCACGGTCATTCCTCCCTTCTTTGGAACAACATGTACCGGACTGACCCACTTGCTATCAGAGATAGGATAGATTATACCTGCATCAAGAAGTTTTAAAACCTCCTTTTTGACCACCTCCATCATATTAGGATTGAGTCTCCGTTGGTGCTCAATAGAAGAAGCTTGCTCATCTTCCAGAATAATCTTATGCATGCAGAATGATGGATTGATGCCCTTGATATCATCAATGGAATAGCCAATAACATTTTTATACTTTCTCAAAACCGTGAGCAATTGCTCAATTTGAATGTCATCAAGCTCAGAATTGACAATGATAGGATATGATTCATTAGGTCCCATAAACACATATTTCAAAGACGCAGGTAGGGGTTTCAGTTCTACCTTAGGAGGCGTGGAACTCTCCTTAACTTCCTCATGCTGTAGCACATTAGAATGTTCATGCTTATATGTAGGTGCTGCATCCAAAAGCTTCTCGTAACCCATACACTCTCCATCTTCTTCATTTACGTTACCCTCGAGAACGGCTTGAAGTGGATCCTCAGATAAAAGAATTTTTGTTTTCATGTCGATCACTTCCTCTAGTGCATCCACCCTATTAACAAACTCATCCGTAGAAGGATGTCCCATTGTACTTTGCAGCTTGAATTCCATCTTCTCGTCGCCTACTTCGAAAGAAATTCTTCCATTTTTCATGTCAATAATAGCTCCAGCTGTTGCTAAGAAAGGCCTCCCAAGAATGATAGGAATATTGGCATCTTCATCCATTTCCATGACAACAAAATCGCATGGAATATAAAACCTTCCTACCTTAAGGGGCACATCTTCAAGAATTCCAAGTGGAAATTTCACACTTCTGTCGGCCAGTTGTAGAGAGATGCGTGTAGGTTTCAGTTCACCTATCTTAAGTTTTTCACAAATTGATAGTGGCATCAAACTGACACTTGCTCCAAGATCACATAAAGCCTTTTTTATTTCGACATCCCCAAGCTGAACAGGAATAGAGTAGCTACCTGGATCCGCTAACTTCTTTGGAAGATCATTTTGCAAGATGGCACTGCACTCTGCCGTTAATGAGATGGTAGAGCTTTCTTCAATTTTTCTCTTCCTTGACAAAATATCTTTAAGGAATTTTGCATAAGATGGCATCTCAGTGATAGCGTCCATGAATGGGATATTGATATGTAGCTTCTGCAAAATTTCAAGGAACTTACCATACTTCTTCTCTAGCTTGGCTTGTGCCAACCTTTGTGGAAAAGGAACAGGTGGCACATATGGCTTAGGAAGAACAGCTTCTGATTCTTTCTTCTCTTTGTCCACGGCCTCTGGTTCTACCGGTTTCTCAGTTGCAATCGCCTCTTCACTTCCCTTAGCATTCACAACATTTTTTCTCACGTTCAATTCCGGCTCCTTCAATTCTTTACCACTCCTTAACGTGACAGCATTGATATGACCCCTTGATGGTTGCTCAGTTTGACCAGGAAGTTGGCCTGAAGATTTATTTAGCTGGCTCAACTGTTGAGAAATCTGAGTGATAGTGTTCTCCATCATCTTGTTGTGAGCCTTTATCTCGTTAATGCTCAAATCAAAATGGTCATTCTTCTTTGATTGTGTAGCAATGAACCCTTCCATGAGATTCTCCAAGTTAGATTTCTGTGGCGGAGCTTGTTGAAAACCAGGAGGCTGAGAAAAATTGTTTTGTGAAGATTGAGCTTGACCCTGATTGTTCCTGTAGGAGAAATTTGGATGATCTCTCCACCCTGGATTGTATGTGTTGGAATAAGGATTATACTGCGGCCTTGGATTCTGATTGTAAAGAGCATTAGCCTGTTCAACTGCCATTCCAGAAGGATTGTATTGACAAGCAAGTTTGGTGTGTCCAACAACTCCACATACCTCACATAAAGCAACAGTAGATGAAGTACTCCTAGCATCCAATTGCTCAATCTTCTTAACCATTGCCTGCATAGTAGTATTCAACATGGTTAGAGCATCAACATCATACTTACCACCCTTCTTAGGATGATTTCGATCATTGTATGGAAAATTGTCATTAGATGCCATCTCGTCTAACAAAGTTTTCGCATCTTCAGTACTTTTCTTCATAATAGAACCACCAGAAGAAGCATCAACAAAGTTTCGGAACTCTTGTGTCAACCCATTGTAGAATGTTTGGATCAACAACCAGTCAGGAA
Source organism: Saposhnikovia divaricata (assembly GCA_036435485.1). Classification (NCBI taxonomy): domain Eukaryota; kingdom Viridiplantae; phylum Streptophyta; class Magnoliopsida; order Apiales; family Apiaceae; genus Saposhnikovia; species Saposhnikovia divaricata. The sequence goes on along the minus strand of CM071601.1, from coordinate 205,748,477 downwards.
TTCCATGGTGAAGGCATTGTCTCTGAAGTCGCTTAAATTTTCTCCAAGCATCATGAAGTGACTCGTCATCATCTTGACGAAAATTAGAGATCTCATTCCGTAGCTTAGAGGTCTTCTTCTGACTGAAGAATTTAAGTAGAAAAGCCTTCGCAAGACTATCCCAAGTAGTGAATGTATTTGGTCCTTCATCCTTCAACCAATCTTTTGCTGCATCCCGAAGAGAGAATGGAAATAATCGCAGCTTAACAGCTTCATCACTTACATTGGTCATCTTTATAGTATCACACTTCTACAGAAAACTCTCAAGATGATCAACAGGATTTTCATTGGACAATCCTGCGAAAGAGTCATTAGAGATGAATTGGATGAACTGAGGCTTCAGTTCAAAGTGTGTAGCTGTGATTGCTGGTCTGACAATGCTTGAGAGTACGCCTGTAGCATCTGGCATACCATGCTCCCTGAGAGCTTTAGCTGGTGCATCACCCATAACTTCCTTGTTCTTGTTTTTCCTTCGCTTGCCTGCTTGCCTTCTTGCTGTATCTTCAATTTCAGGATCAATAGTAATTAAATCTTTAGTACCTGAACTTCGAGTGTGCATGCAACAAGAGAACTAGAAACGATGATCAATTAACAAGGGAATAATAGCCGAAGCAACACAACTAAAATACTTAGCTAAATCAATTCAAAATTAACTAATCTAACACTGCTTTGTCCCCGGCAGCGGCGCCAAAAATTTGACAAGGCCATCGCGTGCCTATCAAATAATAATTTCTAACAAATCCTTCTAACTATGTAGTAAGGTAAGTCAGAGTCGATCCCACAGAGACAAACGTATCAATCACTAGTTGTTTCTGATTTAATTCGGCTAAGCAAGTAACACAATAAATATTGAGGATTTATTAAACTAAACTTATACTAATTCGAATTGTGTTTATATTAATCAAATATTAAAAACATCCAGAATTAAGTATCCCCACTAGCATGAATTGATGCAATCGTGAATTCCCTCCCCAATTAATCGTATACTACTCAACAGGAAAGATGCGCCCTATAAATACCAATAATCTCTCTCGAGTATTAATGGCTTCTCTTAAAATACAATAAAACCTATTCTCATGGTATCATGCAATTTAGAGACATTAAACATAACATCCTAATTTCCTAACAATCCATTCTACCTATTCTCATGGAGAATTTCATGTTCTTATTGGATAAATCACAACCATCTAAATCCAACTCTCGCTGGTAATTAGATATTGGTTCAAACAATACACATAATCACGTCTGATTTGTAATTGTTAATTTAAACAACTCAATAAGCAAGAGCAATTAAACAATCAAATTGGGGGAATTGGGAAAATCACACATCAATCATAACTAGGGTTCTACTTAACCCTAGATTAATTATCTACTCACTCATAATTGAATTAACAAAACAAGAATTAATAATTGAACACATAATTATAAGAATAGAAGAAAAACCTTTAATCTTGATCTTCAAAGAAAATAAATATTCTCCCAAAAATCTCCAGAAGAAAGTGTTTACAAAGTTGTGTGTATAAAAAAAATAATCGATCCCTAAATCAATCACCTAGATGAGTTTTTATAGTGTTACAAGACTTAAGTAATTGCCTTAAATAAATAGGCCCAGCTAAAAGTAATTAGAATTATATTACAAATAGAAAAAGGACCAAAATTCAGCAGAAAAATTCCCGCACAGCCACGCACGGGCGCAGCTGCGCAAGGAAAGGCGCAGCTGCGCAAGGAAGGGCGCAGCTGCGCTTGGTGAATTCTGCTCCCAGTGCTTGAAGGGCGCAGCTGCGCGGCTGAGAGGCGCAGCTGCGCGAACTGCTGTCTGCCGAGCATTCCTTGACAAAATAAAGGCTAAACTTCCGCGTTTTGTTGCCTGGTTCGTGTTGCGCTTTAGCATCATTGCGAACAAGTGATCAAGCCTCAAATCTTTATCAACGATCCACAATTCCATCACTTCTTCTCACAAATTCATAAAGTCATTGCTCGGAGCCAAAAACGCCGTAAAATCGTTAAATCCCTTCAAACTTGGCAATACTTTATTTCCTACAATAAACTCATCAAAAACTAATTAAATACTCACGATTATTCGCAAAAACACTATAAATGTGGGAACAAAATCCTCTAGAGTATATACAAAATACACTCTATCAATTAACATCTAAAATTGCTACCCAAGGAACATCCAGAGGTTTTTAGTTTTGCACATGAATAAATTACAAGTGACCACCTCGATTAAATTAAATCAACCTAAACTTTTTCTTGGTCGATTAAATTGATAAAGAAATTGTACATCCGTTGTTTCAATAAATCGTGACGGGTTAAATTAATATCCTAATTAAGTAAATTATTATACTATTTCTGAGTATGTATGTTATGAGAGAGGTGTCGGCTTTTAAGAACGTTATTTAATTATATTTAATATCTATACTTTTTTATCATAAAAATAATGATCATATTATAATCACTAATTTTTATGTTTATGATTTTTCAAAATTGTTAAAATTTTAGATATATTATGAGAGTATTCTTCCAACTAATAATTCAAGTAAACTATTTGAATCAATTTTTAAAAGAAAATTTTAAAAATAGCTATCAATGTTTTCTTTAAAATAAAAATTTGTGTCTTGATTTTCTTTTTCTTCCTTCTAAATATTATTAAAATTTGATATTACTATTCAATTCAATAAATAATGCTGGAAAAGTCTTTTAATATTTGTTTATTTCAAAATTTAATTTAGAATTTGTTTTAACACCACAAAAGTTTTACTTTTTATATGTTTAAAATTTTTACTAATGTCATGCATATATGTACGATTCCAATAATACCTGAATTGAATATAAATCCAAATAGGTTTTATTCGGACCACCTGTTGATGAATTACAAAAGAAAATACTAATCGAAATAGGTTTTCCTTCCAAAATTTTGTTATAAAATCACAAACTTTTCAATCATAATCAAACCCTAATATAATCACACTACTACATCTCCGATCTTTCTCCATGGCTAGAAAATCAAGATCAAGGGCTCGACGTGCAACTTCCTCAAAACCAAGCTTCAGCTATGCATGTTATCCATTCTCCCACATAAATAAGTGTCATTGTGAAGATGGCAACAAAATCATAATGCCTGCTTCTGCTCTTGATCAACTCATGTCAATGAAAAAGATCCACTACCCTATGACTTTTAAGATCACATTCCCTTTTCTCAGCAAATTTAACAAATTTACGCATTGCGGAGTTCTAGAATTTAGTGCAGAGGAGGGTTGTGTGTTTCTTCCTAACTGGATGATGGATAGTTTGTCATTAGAACAAGGCCAGTTTGTCAACATTGAGTACACTGGGCTTCCCAAAGCTATATCGTTGAAAATTCAGCCTCATAGTACTAAATTTATAATGAATAATCATTCGGATATGAAAGAGGTCATGGAGAAAATCTTGAAGGACTTTGTATGTGTTACTACTGGAGATACTATTATGGTGAATCATGAAAATCAGAGTTACTATATCGATATTGTTAAAGTGAAGCCAAATAATGCTGTGTGTTTATTCGAGACAGACTGTGAAGTAGTGTTTGAGAAACCACTGGATTATAAGGAGCCTGAGAAAATAAAGCCAAAAGTTGAGCAAGTTGAAGAAGTTAAAGACACGACAAACTTGGAAAAGGATGCAGTTTTTAAGCCTTTTACCGGTGTTTCTAGCCGAGTGGATGGGCAAGTATCAACGCCTCTAGCTGATGAGGATGACAAGAAGCTGGTTGTTGGTTCAAGAAAGCATGATAGAACAGTGGTTTGTGGCTTAGATGGCAACTGCTCTGCAGTTAAGAAGAAAGCAAAAACAGAGGAAACTGAAGATGTCATGCAGCCTCTGGATTATGAAGAGCCACCTGAACAAATTAAGACAGAGGAAGGGGCGACTGAACTAAAAGAATTAGAGGCAGACTATGCAAAATTTAAGCCTTTTACTGGAGTTTCTAGGAAATTGGATGAAAATATATCAACAAATACTACTACTGTTGCGAAAATTGGTTCAAATTATTTGAATGAGATGACAAAGTTAGATGCTGTTATAGGTTCGCGAAATTATGACAGAACAGCTTTATCTGGTCAGGGGGGCAATGATGAGCCACCTGAACAAATTAAGACAGAGGAAGGGAAGACTGAACTAAAAAAATTAGAGGCAGACTTTGCAAAATTTAAGCCCTTTACTGGAGTTTCTAGGAAATTGGATGAAAATATATCAACAAATACTACTTCTGTTGTTGCGAAAATTGGTTCAAATTATTTGAAAGAGATGACAAAGTTAGATGCTGTTACATATTCGCGAAATTATGACGGAACAGCTGTATCTGGTCAGGGGGGCATCAATGGTGTTGGGCACAAGAATGAATTGAAGAAGTTTCAGCCATTCACAGGGAGAAAGTATACACTATCAGGCTCATAATATGGATTTTCATGTGTGCCCCAAGCTGTCTGTCTGTTTTTACGTACACAAGTTCCTGCATAATTTGTTTAGCTAAGCAGTTTCTACCTAATTGTCAAGTCCTTTTTTGCTAATTATGTATTGCCTTTACTACAAACTTTAAGTCTGGGAATGTCTATAATATTATAGCTTTCTAGTTACCTTGTTAACGTGAATTGTGATGGTCCGATGGAAGCTTTTGTATGCTTAATTTGTAAGTCTAATTTGCAAACGTTATATTAATATATTCCAAATTTACAAAGATGTTATATGATCTCCTGCAATAATATATGGTTAATGCTGTTTAAGCCATGCAATGTAAAGCAACATAACACTAGTCAGTAGTGTTCTTTGTTCTGACAGTAGCTACTAGCTTGCTTGTGTTGAGTTGGAATTTGTTCTCTCTTTTCTGCCTGCCTAGGCCTTAGTCCACTGTGCTTTCTTGTTGAGTTAATAGGTTTATTTTCCTAGCAAAAAATGGAACTAGAAAACTTGTACTTAATCCCTAGCAATGTAGCCTATTTGATACCACTTGTCTCTTGGTGACAACAGGATGAGGGTTTGTCGTAGTTGTTGCATTAGTGGTCAATCAGGCAAGGGCGACGAATTGGCGAAATTCGCCTTTCTGCCTGCACCTGGCTTTATATAGCATTGCGCCACCTCTCTGAATGCAGATCCTGCTAAAAGAGGATCCTTCTTCCGCTATACATTCTGTCATGTCCCGGAAAAAAATTACGTGCCCCTTGACTTTTGAGATCACAAACCTTGACTCTGGTAAAGCTTCACACTGCGGGGTTCTAGAGTTTAGTGCAGAGGATGGTTGTGTTTATATTCCAGACTGGATGATGCATACTTTGGTTTTAAAAGATGGCCAGTTTGTTAAAGTTGAGAAAACAGGCAATCTTGCAAAGGCTTCGTACGTGAAGATTCAGCCTCATAGAACTGACTTTGTTAAAAATCTTTCGGATACCCGAGTTATGCTAGAAGAAATTCTCAAAGATTTTGTATGTGTTACTGCTGGAGATACTATTATTGTAAATCACGAAGATCAACGATACTACATTGATGTTGTAGCAACCGATCCTGAGGATGTCGTGTCTCTGTTTAACACCGATTGTGAAATAGATGTCATGCAGCCTCTGGATTATAAAGAGCCACCTGAACAAATTAAGAAAGAGGAAGGAGCGACTGAACTAAAACAATTAGAGGCGGACTTTGCAAAATTTAAGCCTTTTACTGGAGTTTCTAGGAAATTGGATGAGAAAATATCCACAAATACTAATTCTGTTGTTGCGAAAATTGATTCAAATTATTTGAATGAGATGACAAGGTTAGGTGCTGTTATAGGCTCCGGAAATTATTACGGAACAGCTGTATCCGGTAAGGGGCACAATGAAGAGCCACCTGCACAAATTAAGACAGAGGAAGGGGCGACTGAACCAAAAGAAGAAGTAGAGGTAGAGTTTGCAAAGTTTAAGCCTTTTTCCGGAATTTCCAGAAAAAAGGATGCAAAAATATTAACATATACTACTTCCATTGTCGCGAAAATTGATTCTAATTATTTGAATGAGATGTCAAAGTTAGATGCTGTTACACATTCGCGATATTATGACGGAACAGCTGTATCTGGTAAGGGGGACATCAATGGTGTTGGGCACAAGAACGAAGTGAAGAAGTTTCAGCCGTTCACAGGAAGAAAGTACACACTATTAGGCTCATAATGTGGGTTTTCATGTGTGTGCCAAGCTCTTTGTTTTTACGTGCCTAATTTCCTGCATAATTTGTTTTAGCTAAGAAGTTTCTATCTAATCGTAATGTCCTTTGTTTGCTAATTATGTATTGCCTTTGCTCTTGATGGACAAACTTGTAAACTTTATCTAAATTATAAGATGAAACTTCATTCATGAAAGCAAACAATGTTGCAGAGAGAAATTTACAGAGGGAATGAGTTAAGTAACTAAATCTATCATTGTTACAAAACTAAACTAATTCTATCTGCATCTATCTAATTATATACAGAAATGTTGCCAGCAATGTTGACAGCTACTGCCAGCCTGTACACGAGATCATTGAGTCGTTGAGTTCGTTATCTACGTGGCATAATTCTGTTAGGCTTAATTTGTCAGGTTATATTAACCAATACCCCCCCTCACCTCAAGCTGGGAGATGGTGAAGAAATAGGTACTGAGTTCTGAGACATTCCCAGCTTGGATAATAAATCTTTAAACTGAGGAGAGGGTATAATTTTCGTGAGGATATCTGCCAGTTGATGTTGAGTAGGCAAATAAGAAAGCTGTAAAAGACCTTCAAGGACTTTATCCCGGGTGAAATGGCAATCAAGCTCAATGTGCTTGGTGCGTTCGTGAAAAATGGGATTCCTGGCAATGTGTATGGCAGACTGGTTATCACAATGAAGAGTGATTGGTTTGAGATTTGTAACACCGAGTTCTTCTAATAATCTGACCAACCAAGTAACCTCGGAAGCAGCAGAAGCCATGGCACGGTATTCTGCCTCTGCAGATGATCGTGCAACAGTAGATTGTTTCTTGGATTTCCATGAAACAGGTGACTGACCAAAGAGCATAATATAGCCAGTAATTGATCGTCGAGTATGAACACAGGAGGCCCAATCAGAGTCAGAAAATGCTTGAAGTGTGAGAGAATCTGCAGCTTTTAATAATATGCCTTGACCGATAGAATGAGCAACATAACGGATTGTATGACATAAAGCATCAAAATGAGGCTGTCGTGGTTTCTGGACAGCATAGGATAAATCAGGTCGTGTGTTAGTGAGGTAGTTAAGCTTACCAACAAGAGAACGATAATGATCTGGATGTTGATAAACGACACCCGTGTCAGTTGATAGCTTTAGATGTAAAGGCAATGGAGTGACAGCTGGTTTCGAGAGATCAAAATCACAAGCTTTTAGAATGTCATTGGTAAACTTTCGTTGACTAAGCAGTATCCCTTCAGTTACATACCCAACCTCTATGCCAAGGAAATAATGAAGAATGCCTAAATCCTTGATACTGAATACATGGTGTAAATGGGATTTAAGATCTTCAATTTCCAGAGAATTGTCACCAGTGACTATAATATCGTCTACGTAAACAGCAACAACAGTGATAGTAGTAGAACATTTTTTAATGAACATACTATAGTCATTTTTAGACTGAGTATAACCAAGAGAAATTAATTCACTGGCTAATTTTTCAAACCACTTACGAGAAGCTTGTTTGAGGCCATAAAGAGATTTACGAAGTTTGCATACTTGATTAGGTTTATGAGGAATTCCAGGAGGAACTTTCATGTAGACTTCTTCACTAAGATCACCGTGGAGAAAAGCATTGTTAACGTCTAGCTGAAATAATGGCCATTTTCGACTAGCTGCAAGAGCTAAACAACGAACTGAACTCATTTTTATGACAGGGGAGAATGTCTCGCCGTAATCAATTCCATGTTTCTGGGTGAACCCTTTTGCAACTAAACGAGCTTTACAACGCTCAAGAGTACCATTTGCATTTAGTTTGGTTTTATAAACCCACTTGCATTCGATAGATTTCTTACCAGGGGGTAAATCAACTAAGTCCCAAGTGTGGTTGTCATTAAGTGCTTGAATTTCTTTGTCCATGGTTGCAACCCACAAAGGTTGAGAAGCAGCCTCTCTATAGCTTGTAGGTTCGACAAGAGAGTCATGATGAACAAGGAAAGCCTTATGGGAATCTGGCATGGTGTTATAACTAACAAGATTACACCAACTAGGAGGTTTATGTAAAGAGGCAAGATGACAATGATAAGAATTAAGATATGATGGAGCTTTCTTAATTTTGGTAGATTGTCGTAGAGAAAAATCAGAATTAGATATCTCAGAATGATTATCATTGGTAGAATCATTAGTAGAAGAGGATGAAGGAGATGAAATTGTTGTAACCTATGAAAATACATGGTTTAGCCCGTGGTGAGAATTTACTTCTATGAGGCTTAATGGTTGACACATAGCACAAGCAGCCAAAAACTCGTAGATTCTCCAAAACAGGTTCAGAATTATGAAGTTTAAAATATGGAGTAAGGTAATTAATACTCTTAAGTGGCATCCGATTTATCAGAAAGGTTGCACATAAGATAGTCTCACCCCAGAAATGTGCTGGTAAGTTGGATTGAAACTGGAGAGCTCGAGCTGTTTCAAGTAAGTGACGATGTTTTCTCTCCACAACCCCGTTTTGCTGGGGAGTATAGCTACAACTTGTTTGGTGAATAATACCCTTGGATTGTAGAAACAATTTCAATGATCCTTCTGTAAACTCTTTAGCATTGTCAGATCGTATGCACAAAACAGGTTGAGAAAACTGTTTTTCAGCATATAGAATGAATGAATTAATAACAGAAGCAACATCAGATTTGTATTTTATCAAATGCACCCAAGTGTAGCGACTGTAATCATCTACAATAGTAACAAATTGAGTACATTGATTATGGTTCTTGACCTTGTAAGGTCCCCATACATCTACATGTAGCAATTCGAGAATAGAAGTAGTCTTAATGCTACTAACAGGAAATGAGTTTCTAGTTTGCTTTGCTTTGGGACATATCTGGCAAAATGAGTCTTGCATATTAGTGTCCCCATCTTTGAGTTGACAAGAAGATTTAAATAGCTTCAGTTGAGAAAAGGGAACATGGCCTAGTCGAAGATGCCAAAGTTTGCAGTCTTCTGAAATGCTAAGAAAAGCAGCTGAGGTTTTGAAAAATCGAATGTCTGAAACAACAGTTTGAGGCTTGACAGTGTAAAGACCATTGTGTAATTCACCAAGAAGCATTGCCGGTTGCTTCTGAGAGAGGTCCTGGAGATAACATTGATTATCAGAAAAAGCTATGTTAGAGTTCATATCTTTACAAAGTTTATGAACTGATAACAACCTATAATGAAATGCTGGAACAAGAAGAACATTCAAAAGAGTGATTTTATCATTTAAAATCACTGTCCCAATATGTGTGACTTTAATTTGACTGCCATCTGGTATTGTAATATGATTGTTTGCCTCAGTGACTGGAGTAATAGTAGCAGAATCATCTGAGTAAGGACTAATGTGATCGGTTGCTCCACTGTCTAAGAACCAATCCTTTGTAAATGAAGACATTAAGCATACTTTACCTGCAAGTAAAGCATGTCCAGTGTGAGTATCTTGTTCTTTATCAACAAACTGTTGTTTACCAAGTAGCTCAATCAGGTGATTATATTGTTAAACTGAGATATTAGATGCAGAGGCAGATGAAGCAGGTGCATTATTATCATTATGCTCATTAGTTGTTTCAGGGGTAGAAGAAGAGAATGCTGCAAACTTTCTATCTCTGTTGCTCTTGAAACCAGGTGGAAACCCATGAATTCTAAAACATCTTTCAACACTGTGACCATTCATCTTGCAATGAGTGCAATAATAAGAATTCCCTGGTTTCTTAGCATAGTAATTCTGATTCTGAAGATTCTGAGTCTGAGAGTTATGATTCTGAGAGTTGCTAGAATTCTGAGAATTCTACTGCTGAAATTTGGATCCATAGTAGTTATTAGAGCCAGAATTAAACCTTCTTCTATCTCCAACAAAAGCAACAGCATCAGTATGATTTGTCGGTTGGGAAAACTCTTTATGATTTTCCTCTTGGGCTATCAATCGATAAGCTTGTGTCACATTCAGGATTGGTGTCATCATTAGTATGTTTCCTCTGACAGCAGAGAAATTTTCATTCATTTTCATTAAAAACTGGAGAACTCTTTGCTCTTGCTGCATTTTCTGAATCCTACTTGTCAAATTACAAGTACAGTTCTGACAAGTACAAATTGGTAGAGGATTAGCATCATCCAAACTGTCCCATATTGTTTTGAGTTTGGTGTAAAACTCAGAAACACTAAGCTGGCCTTGATGAATATCAGCCAATTGTTGTTCCAAAGAAGAGAGCTGTGCCATGGAAGCATATCCAAATCTGTCCTCTAAATCTCTCCATATCTCTCTAGCTGTCTTCAAGAACAGAACACCCCTAACAATATTCTCATCCAAGTTAAACAAGATCCAAGAAGTAACTAAGTCATTACATCGTTGCCATGCCTTATACTCAACAGAAGTAGCAGCAGGAACAATTATAGAACCATTCACAAACCCTAACTTGTTCTTTGCTGATAGAACTAACATCATACTTCGTTTCCAGTTATTAAAACCTTCTCCACTGAATTTAACAAAAACAAGCTGATTAGTACAAGAATCTGAAGGATGGATGTAATATACACTAGAAGGATCTTGATTAGATGGATCTTGATTAGTTGAATTACGTTGATTAGCTGAAGAACCAGCCATGAATTGACTAATATTCTTGACAAAAGTAAGTTGCGAGAGATATCGCAGAGAGATCGAATATCGAGAGAGAGATTGAAAGATCAATAACGGAAATCAAAGATTGTTTGATCAATGTAACTACTCAGGAGATTATTTCAACAAATCTCAAACAGGAAATCAACAAGATCGAATAGACATATTCGTCTTCACGAATCAGATATGTAATCAGATATGTAATAGGAAATCAGATTGTTCTTCAATGAATTAACAAGATTCAAGCACAAATTGCTCAGAAAAGAGATAAATCGCTCAATCAAAACAAATCACTCTGTTTAATCGATCAAACTACACAAGTTATGTATCGATTTCAAGATAAAAGGATCAGAAAACACCTCGAAAAGATGACTTGAAAAACACCGTGAAAGAGATGATCGGAAATGACAAACAACTTCAGATCGCCATTAAAATGAGCTTTGCAAGCTCTTATACCATGTAAACTTTATCTAAATGATAAGATGAAACTTCATTCATGAAAGCAAACAATGTTGCAGAGAGAGATTTACAGAAGGAATGAGTTAAGTAACTAACTCTATCATTGTTACAAAACTAAACTAATTCTATCTGCATCTATCTAATTATAACCAAAAATGTTGCCAGCAATGTTGACAGCTACTGCCAGCCTGTACACGAGATCATTGAGTCGTTGAGTTCGTTATCTACGTGGCATAATTCTGTTAGGCTTAATTTGTCAGGTTATATTAACCAATAAAACTTAATTCTGGGAATCAAATTATATATTGCTGTATAAGCTTTCTAGTTAGCTTGTTAACGTGAATTGTGATGGTCCGATGAAAGCTTAAGAATGTTTAAATTTTTGACGGAAAAATTGCATTTTTCATTGAATAGAACAGAACACAGCCTGTACAAATTCCAAATTGTCAATAAAATGAGATTAGAAAACAAATAACAAACTAAAAATAAGAGCATTTCCAATGGTATAGAACTCTTAGTTAAATTGTCTAGGTGGCATAAATTATAAACAATATCTAAAAATTGTAGCACTCCAACCACAATTTTCCTTAGCAAAAAATTTAGATAATTAGGATTTGGTTGACTAGATTTGTTGAACCAACATTCTCCTTAGATATTATTATTCATGATTAGGATTATAGATAATTCCATTAGAGCATGCAACTCCTTAGATAAAATTTAAAATTTCACTATAGCCAGTCTATTTAACCAACCAATTTAGTTATTAGGATTGGAGATGCTCTTAGCTGATTTGTTTTTTGATCGTTTAACACACAAAATTTAAAAATTCTTAAAACTAAAAACGAAATCGAAGACATCTCAAGCGATTCATACTGCATCAACATTCCTGAAAGCAGTATCCCAATTTAATTTACCTTATCACATAAAAATCATTGTTAGTCAAGTTTTCAGAAACCCCAATTGCATAAACTTCGATTTGAGATGCGCCAATTATCTACATATTGGATACCAGTTATAAACATGCCAAAAGTAAAAAATTTCAAAAGAATGAACAATCTTTGGTTGTAAAATATAAATCCAATTTGCAAAAGTTATATTAACGTTTTATTATTTGAATTATAGTGTCGAGTTTTGAACTATCGAATTCATGTTTTTGTTATCAAGTATGTAAGCCTGGTTCAAAACTTTTAGTAAAATTGTGTCTGATCTCTCTATTCATTCATAAATTGAATCAATTTTAAGTTTGTTATTTGATTTTTCGAGACCGAAGTGAAGTAGAACTATTCTAAATCAAATCACCTTTTTATAAATTAAGTACATAGCACAAATCAATATGATCAAAAATTAATCCATTATATTACATTTCCTGACAAAAAAAAAAATTCAATCCATAAAAGAGGTTGCCATAAAAGAGTGGTGGTGGAATAAAATAATGATTAAATAATGAAAGAAAGAGACAAGTGCATCCTGTTGGATTCGACGGGATCCAATCCATTATTTATGGCCCATCGGGTTTTATTATTAATCATCTAAATAAGACTTGAGCCTAATTAATAATTAAATAAATAAATAGCACTTAATATATATATTAATTATTACATCCAAAATATATATTTTGATATATATATATATATATTAATAATGGCTTAAGTACCCAAGCCCATAACTTTGATGGACGGTTATGGGTTTAGCCCATTAGGGTTGGTCCCACTATTCCCTCTATATAAAGAATATTATGTGAGAACAAAAGGTACGCGTCTCATACTATTCAGAAAATACACACACCCCATCCTTACGTATAGATGAGAATAGTGAAGATCAAAGCCCTCAAGTACTTGCGCTCTTCGGACTCTCTCAAGATCATTAATGGCCTCTTTTGATTCAGGTACGCTTCCGCTATTTATCTATACTCATAGTTTTGATCAGGAGATTCATGTATATATATTATGTTGTATTTATATACATGATTTATTCTAACAATTGGTATCCGAGCCGACTCCTAGATTAATTCTTTTGAGTTTATAGTTCCGAATCAAATCGTATTTTATTGTATCAGTCTTGTGCGAATGATTTAATGAGTAACCTATTTTATTAATTCTGTTGTTGTATTCAATCAATAAATAACGTTATATTTCTTTTGGGTTTGTATGTATTGCATAAGGTGTATACATCCGTACATCACTTTATTAATCATGTCATGATCGGCCGTGTTATTATTATATTAATTTGGCTTTTATTTTTACGTACTGGGCATGAATACGTGATATTATATGGTGACTAATGATCATGCAATTGTAAATATCATGTCTGTTTTGATTAAAATACTTTTAAGTTAGTGCATGGCATAACTTGGGATCATTAATGTGTTTGGGTAACTGTTAAGATATTGTGTATGAATTATATGTACTGAATTTATGTTTTAAAAGGGATACTTATGTATAAATATATAATTAGTCCCTCATGTAAAAATATTATGAATTATTATTCGGACTAATATAGTGATTTCTTAATTATTAAAGTATTGGATGGACCAACGAAAATCTTTTACTTTAATTATTAGGAGAATTAAAAATCACCTAATGTACGTGTACAAGTTGATGTACGAATCGGCCCAACGGAAGATTTGTAAATTAATTTTGTAAATGGAATTTTTAAAGTTCAAATTGTAGAATTTAAATTATTTTCTGCCCAACGGTGATGTAATTTAATATTTTACTTTTTGTAATCTCATGTTTAATGATAAAATTAATTTAGTATTGATAATCGGCCCAACGGAAGATATTAATATTAAATTTAATTTAATTGTAGGAAAATTTTTGTGTATTTTATTTTTCCTATTTAGATAAACTGTTTATCCCTCAGTTTATTTAACTTATGTGTTACTTGGTGAACTAACTATTTTTCATCATGTGGATTATATTTATTGTACTTGTTGTACTTATGTGCATGATTGTGATTAACCTTGATTCAGCATTTGGTCCTGTTTCACTTACCAACTACTTTTCACACATTGAACCATTGAGTGGCTCTAATTTTAAGAAGTGGAAAGAGCAAATTGATCTTACGTTGGGAGTTACTGCCCTTGATTATGCCATAAGGGTTGCTAAACCTGCTGCCATTACGGCCGAAAGCTCTGCTGAGCTAAAGGCTGATTATGCAAAATGGGAGCATAGCAACCGTGTTTCCTTAATGATTCATAAGGGCTCCATTACTAGTGCAATTCGTGGAGCAATTCCCGAATCTGATAATGCAAAGGAGTACCTAGCGAACATTGAGGAACAATTCAAGGCTTCCACTAAGGCTCAAGCCACTACACTGATCTCGAAAATGGTCACTCTCAAGTATAATGGTTCAAGTGGTGTTCGTGATCACATTATGAGAATGAATGATATGGCTTCTCAGTTAAAGGATATGAACATGGAAATCTCTGAAGGTTTTCTCGTCCACTTCATAATGACTTCTCTTCCTGCACAATTTGGTCCTTTTAAGATCAACTACAATACGCAGAAAGAAAAGTGGAAGATGAGCGAGCTGATTTCTATGTGCGTTCAAGAAGAAGAACGCCTTAGGTCTGAGAAGGTTGAAAGTGCTCATGTTGTGACCACGACACCCGCTAAAGGAAAAGGAAAGAAATATGGCAATAGTCAAAAGAAAAAGGGAATTGATGCAGCTGTCACGAAAGACAAGGGACAGACTTCTGGAACAAAGAACTTTGGAGGTCCTAAATGTAACTTCTGCAGAGCTAAAGGACACATAAGGAAAGAGTGTTCCAAATTTCGCGAGTGGTTAGACAAGAAAGGTAATGCATCTATTTATGTTTGTTATGAAGCTTTTACATCTGAAGCTCCTTTAAATACATGGTGGATAGACACTGGTGCAACTGTGCATATAACTAATTCATTGCAGGGATTCCTTTCCGTGAAGAAGCTAAATAAAGGAGATCGATATTTACTCGTTGGAAATGGAGAGAAAGTACAAATTGAAGCTGTAGGAACTTTCCGACTTATGTTGGAAAGTGGTTTTAATTTGGATTTAATGGATACTGTTTATGTTCCCAGTATTACTAGAAACCTTATTTCTGTTTCAAAGTTAGACGCTTATGGATATTCGTTTAAATTTGAAAATAAAGGTTTTTCTCTATTTCTTTATTCTGAGTATATTGGTTCTGGGCTATTAGAGGGAAACCTTTACAGATTATGTTTGAATGCTTCTTTTAGTGAATCCTTAATTTCAATGAATGTGCAAGATGAAGTTGCAACTGGTTCTAAAAAGAGAAAAAGAAATGATGAGAGTTCCTCAAAATTGTGGCATGAACGACTGGGTCACATATCCAAAAGTCGAATGGAAAGACTTGTTAAAGAAGGACTTCTTCATCCATTAGATTTCTCAGATTTTGACACATGTATTAAATGTATTAAAGGAAAATTTGTAAAAACAAACAAAAAGGGTGCAACTCGTAGCACTAAGTGTTTGGAGATAATCCACACTGACATTAGTGGACCATACACTCCGGGCATAGGTGGTCATAAGTATTTTATTACTTTTATTGATGACTACTCACGTTATGGCTACATTTATCGTTTGCATGAAAAATCTGAAGCACTCGATATGTTTAAAATTTATAAAGCAGAAGTTGAAAAACAACTTAAATTAGATATTAAGGTTGTTAGATCTGATAGAGGAGGAGAGTATTATGGAAAATTCTCTGAATCTGGACAGAATCCAGGACCTTTTGCCTTATTTTTGCGAGAATGTGGCATCGTTCCTCAGTACACAATGTCGGGTACACCCCAACAGAATGGTGTTGCTGAGAGACGAAATCGAACTCTTATGGATATGGTTCGAAGCATGATATGTCATAGTACGTTGCCAGAATTTTTGTGGGTTGAAGCCCTTAAAACAGCTATGCATATCCTTAATCGGGTCCCAAGTAAGTCTGTGCCTAAAACACCTTATGAAATATGGACTGAAAGGGAACTTAGTTTTGGATATATGCATGTATGGGGTTGTTTGGCTGAAGCGAAAATATATAACCCACACATCAAGAAATTGGACCCTAAGACTATTACTTGTCATTTTATTGGTTACCCTGAAAGATCTAAAGGTTTTAGGTTTTATTGTCCATCACACACCACTCGAATAGTTGAGACTAGAAATGCAGTATTTTTTGAGGATGCTGAAGTCAGTGGGAGTACATCTCGAAAGATAAATCTGGAAGAGATTCAGGAGAATGTCTCTATTCCTATCATTTCAGATATTAGTGCACCAGAAAATGATGATAAAAATATTGGTGCAAATGAGAATGTACATCAAGAACCACCTCAAGATGACAATAATACTACTGAACCTCTTAGGAGGTCAGAAAGAGTAAGACGATCAGCAATCTCGGATGATTATATTGTGTATTTAGATGAAATTGAGTCTAATCTTGGCATGGGACCTGATCCTATTTCTTATAAAGAAGCTATTGCTAGTAACCATTCAACTCAATGGCTTGCAGCCATGGAGGATGAGTTGAAATCCATGAAGGATAATGATGTATGGGATCTAGTTGAGTTAGCACAAGGGGTCAAAGCTGTAGACTGCAAATGGGTCTACAAAACTAAGCTTGATTCTAGTGGGAACATCGAAAGATATAAAGCTAGATTGGTTGCAAAGGGCTTCACACAAAGAAAAGGAATTGATTATAATGATACATTTTCCCCTGTTTCGAGTAAGGACTCATTTCGTATTATCATGGCTTTAGTAGCTCATTATGATTTAGAGTTACATCAAATGGATGTTAAAACTGCTTTTCTTAATGGTGACTTGCATGAGGATGTCTACATGTCACAACCGGAAGGTTTTGTAGTCAAAGGCAAGGAACACATGAAATGTCGTTTAAAGAAGTCCATATATGGATTAAGGCAAGCTTCTAGAGAGTGGTATATTAAATTCGATGATGTGATTGGAAAATTTGGGTTTAAAGAAAATTTTGTTGACCAATGCATATATCTAAAAGTGAGTGGGAGCAAGTACATTATTTTAGTACTATATGTGGATGATATTCTACTCGCTAGTAGTGATATGAATTTAATGCATGAGACAAAGAGATTCCTTCATAAGAATTTTGATATGAAGGATCTGGGGGAAGCATCTTATGTCTTGGGCATTGAAATTCATAGAAATAGATCTCATGGAATTTTGGGTTTATCAGAAAGAGCTTATATTGATAAAGTTCTCAAACGTTTTAACATGCAAAATTGTTCTCCAAGCGTTGCCCCTGTTGTCAAGGGTGATAAATTTAGCTTGAAACAATGTCCTCAAAATCAGCTGGAATTGGATCAAATGGAGAATATTCCTTATGCTTCGGCAGTTGGGAGTCTTATGTATGCTCAGGTTTGTACTCGTCCAGACATAGCATATATTGTTGGAATGCTAGGGCGATACCAAATAAATCCAGGTCCGGATCATTGGAAAGCTGTTAAAAAGGTCATGCGGTATTTGCAAGGTACAAAAGATTTTATGCTCACATATCGAAAGACGGATAACCTTGAAGTTATTGGTTATTCGGATTCTGATTATGCTGGGTGTAAAGATGAGTTGAAATCCACTTCAGGTTACATTTTTATGCTTTCTGGAGGAGCTATATCATGGAAAAGTTCTAAGCAGTCGTTGCATACCTCTTCTACAATGGAAGCTGAATTTGTGGCTTGCTATAAGGCAACGAAGCAAGCTCTATGGTTGAGGAATTTCGTCACATATCTCAAAATAGTTGACACTATTTCTAGACCACTGAAAATTTATTGCGATAATAAAGCTGCTGTTTCTTTCTCTAAAGACTACAAGATAAGTGATGCGACAAAACACATAGATATAAAGTATCTTGTAGTACGAGAAAGAGTTCAAAAACAACAAGTGTCTATTGAGCAAATTAGTACAGTTGCTATGTTGGCGGATCCATTGACAAAAGGTTTACCGCCCAATCTCTTTCGAGAACATGTTGCTAGCATGGGTTTGGTTGATAATCTTTCTTATTGATTCATGGATTTTATTGTAAGACACTAGTATTGTGATCACCTTATGTTATGGTTTTTGGACAAAGTATTTAGTTTGTTACTTCTATTATTGTGCACATTCGAAGTTTATGGAACAAACAATTATGTAAGGACCTCATGAACATATTGATTTGCTATTGCTTATGATATATATTATGTTGTTCATGACTTTAAGCTATATCTTTTGCTAAGTTTTGCAATTATACTTGGATTGTAACTGGAGGACGGTTTCATATCTCTATACGAGTATGATACTACCTTTAATTCTATTTTAGTATGATGTAAAATTTAGTCTGTCTTAAGGGATGTAAAGCTCAATAATGAAGTCTTGTTATATGTATGTCGATGATATACTGACCCTCGGCCAAGTGGGAGAATGTTGGATTCGACGGGATCCAATCCATTATTTATGGCCCATCGGGTTTTATTATTAATCATCTAAATAAGACTTGAGCCTAATTAATAATTAAATAAATAAATAGCACTTAATATATATATTAATTATTACATCCAAAATATATATTTTGATATATATATTAATAATGGCTTAAGTACCCAAGCCCATAACTTTGATGGACGGTTATGGGTTTAGCCCATTAGGGTTGGTCCCACTATTCCCTCTATATAAAGAATATTATGTGAGAACAAAAGGTACGCGTCTCATACTATTCAGAAAATACACACACCCCATCCTTACGTATAGAGGAGAATAGTGAAGATCAAAGCCCTCAAGTACTTGCGCTCTTCGGACTCTCTCAAGATCATTAATGGCCTCTTTTGATTCAGGTACGCTTCCGCTATTTATCTATACTCATAGTTTTGATCAGGAGATTCATGTATATATATTATGTTGTATTTATATACATGATTTATTCTAACACATCCATCGACAAACAAGAATTCACCCGTCTGTCACAAAATATCAGTGTTCAAATTATTTAAAATTTTAAATATAAAATAATATTATCTTTACATCAATATCATTTGATTAAATGAAAATAGTGCAAAAAAAATGATATTTTTTTTCTTTTCTTCTCATGTGCATTAATGATATTAGATATGTGAGATATTTAGAAAAAAAAAGAAAAAAAACATTTAAAGAGATAATAAAATGTGGGAGATATAAAAAAGGGTAAAGTTAAATACACTTTTGGGGAGTTGTATGTGTTTTAACTAAATGGGAAAGTTGCCAACTTTTGGCAACTTTGGTTGGCAACTTGATGGCAACATTGATCCTCCAATAGGTGGGCAACCAAGAGTGCAATGCCACATAGGGTTTGGCAACCTCTTGGCAACCCTTTTTGGAGATGCTCTAAGTTAAAGTCAGACTAGTTTAAGCTTTTAAATTAGACATGGCTCCATCCATGTACATGCCTTCAAACGTGGGAGGTGGACGAATACCAGGTCTTGAATTTGAAAACCTATCCAATTAGCGTACAGTACAAAGTATCAAATGCTAGAATTAACAATTACTAAAAATTGGTTCTGCGACGCGATTATACAAAAGCTTCATTTTCAATTTAGGCTTCAAAACTCCACAATTAACAATCAATCAAACAAATGTATTCATTATATCCCGCATAAAATAGTATTTAAAAAAAAATATGATGATGTACGTAATTTTATTCTCATCCGAAGAAATGAAAATCTGTTTTAAGAAATATCCTCGACTATCATAAATATAAAAAAACATTTCAACCATGAAATTGAAATCCGCTTAACGGTTACTCAAATAAAAAAATTCATTTTTAGTGTACAATCTCTTTCTCATTTTTATTAATTAAATTTATATTTTATAATTAAAAAATTCCAAAACACTAAATCAAAATCGTATGTTAGATCATCGTAAAACGGAGGATATAATGTACGCAATCTCCTTTGCGACTTGACCCTAATAAATGAGTAGGCTATACTAATCATTTTAATCAGAACCGTCCACTAATCGATCCAACGGTACCTTGACCATTCCATTTGTTGTTTAAAACATGTATGTATGCCGGAGACCCGGATCCTATGTACAATGGAAAACTAACGGGCGAGAAGGGAGGGAGATAAAGACAAATATTGGTGCATGCCCATCACACCAGGTAACTTATTATTAACATTGTTGTTTGTCTTGGTTCCTATTTTTCCGGGTAATACGCTTCTTTGCCGGACCTCTCCTACACACACTTCTCTTTGTTTTTTCCTCTATTTTCTCTCTAGTGTTTTCTCTTCATTTTTTGGGCCCATAAAATATATGTTTTATCTTTTCCTTTGGATTTATCATACATGCTGTTGAATTTTTCAATCTGGTAGTTTTCTATTTTACCCTTGTTTTATTGTTGGGTTTTCTGTTTTTTACTCTTTTGATTCTTGTTTTTTGGGAATCTCGTTCCGGTAAAAAGTCATTTTCTCTTTTGATTTTGATTCTTGTGAAATTATGTGAAAAAGGGGATCTTTTATATGTTGACTTATTGTTTGCCCATGACTTGGATTGGTTAATTTTTGTGTTTTTGGAAATGAAAGGTTGGGTTGTATGTTATTGACATTTTGCTATGTTTGGTAATTTTGCAAGTTGGGTTCTTTGATTTAAGGGCCTTTTATGTTGAAAAGAAGTAAAAAGTGATAGTTTGATTTGTGAAATGAAGCATGATATTTTCCATGTTGTTTTATCAACCGATTGGTTACTTGTGGTTTTCGATTTCGTTTTAATTGCTTCATCGTTGTTTGCCTGTAAATATCTGGTGGTTAGATTGCACAGATATGGTGGCGATTTGTTCTCCCAGGGTCACATGTCAGTTCTTTACATTAGGAAAGTTTTGCTTTTTATATATGAGTTACGAATTGAGTTGTGCATTTTATGCTATACGTCATTTTCAGATGATGGGGAAATAAGATGGAATTGATGACCTACATTAATTGTTCTTTTGGTTTGTTTACATTATGAATTTTGATATGTAGATGATTAACTTATGCTAGAACTGGAAATTTTCTTGTTCTTTATTGTTGTTGGTCCTATAATCTATTTTGTACTCGAGTCCTTGTGGTCTGCAGGTTTATTAAGTTTACCTATAGTGGTCATAGTCTCATAGAAGGAGAAGCAAGGGTTTTGTAGAGCTAATCTTGATAGTAAAGCTAAAAAAAGAATAGTATTATAGCTTAGTAGCTTGTACTGATATTAGCCGGTTCCCTCAATTTTATCTTCTTTTTTTGTTTCTCATTAAAATTGTGCATGATAGCTGAGAAGTACGATAAACATACGTGCTAATAATGTTTCTCTAATAAAATTTGTGTGCAGACCGTAGAGAGCCAAAAGAAGTCACACAGAATTAAAGACCGTAGGTGGAATTGAATAGTAGCCGTTGAGCCGCAATATTACCGAACAAGTATAAATGGCTCCAGGTGGTGTTTGCAAAGAAGTTGTTGACTCCCACAACAAGTATGTGAAGTATGATGTTGTAATGGCAAAGGCGGAGAAAAGTAATACTCCCGTAAAGACTGGGATTGGATCAGGTGATAAGCATGGAATGCCTTCAACAAATGGTGTGCACGAGCTGCTTGAATGCTCTGTCTGTACGAGTTTGATGTATCCTCCAATATATCAGGTTTGTGACACTTTTATGCTCACACATGTAAGGATTGGAACCTGAATTTCCTGAGTTGGTGTTGCATATTATTGTTTATTTTCTTGCATCATATTTATGTACCCTTACCTGGTTTGCTGGCTGTTACTTTTTTTTCTCTGAGACCTGTATCTGGAGATGAAATTTGCTTTAACTTCGAACACGTTATGCTCACTTTGCATGTAGATGTAAATCATGTAATAACATTACAGTGCAACATTTTTGTGTATAGTTTGGCTTTTACTAGTTTTTAATTTGTGGCACATGAAATGGTTTTCTTATCCATAGCCGATCGATTGTGGCAAGTACGAAGAAAATGTTCCTCTACTTGTTGGACATCAATTACCTTATTTTTTAAGGTGGAGAGTGGACACTAGATACTTGTGAGCACTAAGTTGTCAGGAGAGAAAATAGGGAAATCCATGCATTAATTTTAGGTGCCGCAGAGAATAAAAACGTAGAGATTTTCTTAGTAGCTACCTTCTGAGACATCGTTAATTATTTGTTAAGTAGTTCCTATATTCTAACATATTTTCTGGCTATTCTCTAATAAAAACTAATATAATCTTGGATGTATCGAACTTTCAATGTCAGATTGGTTCTAAGGATCCCATAAAATAACGAGATGCCTATAATTTCATTCTTTCCATGTTGGCATGTTACGCGTAATTTACTTTATCAATTACCATCTGATGAGAGGTATTTTTGCCCTTTTCCTTAGCAATCATCTGTTTATTAATATTTTGAAGTTGAAAGAATGAACATGCATCATCACATCTGGATGGACTAGTCTATAATGGTTGGACTAGCCAGTTGGTACGACAAGCTCCAACAGTAAATCATGACTTTTAATGAAATACTTATCGAAAACTTAAATTATAAGCAGTAAATCTGCACCGGGGAAGAATACTCATTCATGTATGGGAAAAAATGACAAATTTAACGATTTTTTAGCTAAAACTGACAAAAATAAACTATTTTGAAGGTGTTACCCAATTTTAACGATTGGGATACACAAAGTGGGTATCCCTTTTGTATAGGACAACCCTTTTCTAAATGCCTATCTCAAAAAGAAAATATTGACAAGAAATGTGTTCTCTCAGTTTAAAGTTTTTGATGATATTCAAATTTTATGTGTTACACTTGATTAAAAGTTATATATATCGAGCAAGGTTACCCCAGCCATATACGGTAACATTGATACCGTTCCTCAAAATGTGCATCCAGCCGGGTATTGTTGGCCACTAATCTTAAAATCGTAATTTTTGTCATGGTACATTGATATCCATGAGTCTTGGCCTTTGCCCTTATGTATACTGCCACATATAATTAATAAAACTATATTATCTTGAAATATGTAACTTGTGTTTTATTAGCATATCTGCTCAGTCTCATTATATGAGAATCTGTATGCAAACATATAACCTTAATTATTTATGCATATATGTGTGTGTATTCTCACATAAGGAGCTGGAAAAAAATTGCAGTGGTATACTCTCCCTGCCCTAAACAAGAGTCCAGTTTCTCTTTCTCAGATTCTCTAATGCTGAGTATCTGAGTGTCCATCAAAAGGGTACTAAACATCATATATAGTTAGATTGAACACCATATATTGTTAGATGTGATCTTAACAGTTGACCAAGTTACGACGATCATTGTTCAGAGATAATTATGGATGCTCCTTTTCCCTTTTTTTTTTTTGTTTTCTCCTATGCTCAATTTCTTTTTGTCACTCATTTATTGGAATTATAATGTAGGTTAGTTATATTAATTAGCATATAATTATTTTCCGCTGCAAAAGTAAGGCAAATATTACGCACGAAGTAATTTTTTTGTATAGACGTTCTCCAGAATTCAGTGGACTGTATTGAATGAAATCATATAATTATGTATTATAAACATACCATGGTATTACAAAAAAGTACAGGGTGTTACCAATTATACTCACAAGCGCCAATATTTGTTAGGGTAGTTAGACTTGGGAGTTTCTGAATTTTTTCCAAGCATAACTACCACTATGGGTTTATATTTCGAGCTTTCAACCACATTAATGACTTTATGTTGTGTTGAAAGTTGAAACCTAGGGCCCGTTTATGAGGATTAATTTATGTCTTAGTCATCCGTTGTCTCTTTCTCACATGGATTTTATGTGTCCAGTCTCAAGATAAAATTACATCTCTGCATCTTGTTCCCCATTATCCTCGTCGTTTTTTTAAGTGGAGATAATGCACTCTGTTTATTAAACACATTAATAATTGTATTTAATTCACATTTTTGAACTTAACATCCCTTGTTTTCATTAATTTGTTAGTGCCCAAATGGCCACACACTGTGCTCGGACTGCAAAATAAGAGTGCACAACTGTTGTCCAACATGCCGCCTTGAGCTTGGAAATATTAGGTGCTTGGCTTTGGAGAAAGTAGCTGAGTCATTGGAACTCCCCTGCAGATACCGAAGTCTTGGTTGTGATGATATTTTTCCATACTACAGCAAACTCAAGCATGAACAACACTGTCGATTTCGTCCGTACAATTGTCCTTATGCTGGATCTGAATGCAATATCTCCAGTGACATTCCAACCCTTGTTAGCCATCTCAAAGATGATCATAATGTTGACATGCATGATGGATGTACATTCAATCATCGCTATGTCAAAGCAAATCCTCATGAAGTTGAAAATGCAACCTGGATGCTAACTGTAAGTTTTATTCACATGGAAATCACGATTACTATATTGGTATAACATTCTGTTTATTAATCCATAAATTTCCTTTTGCAATATTAAGCTGTCTACTATCAAGTTGCACATTCTATAGTTGAAGTATACAATAATTCAATAGTTTGGAATGTTGACTCGATTGAGAATCTAGTATCGAGAAATTTAAAAGTCTTTAGTTTTTTCTTCATTTTGTAGTCTATGTGCTAATTATCATGGCCAATCTATATTAATTTTAAATTTAATGAAAGGCATCTAGTGTATGTACTTACATAAATTCAAATACTCATGCAATCTACGCCTCCACTGAGCTTGACCCTCAACCTCTAGATGCCAGGGTATCACTGGAACTACAAGACTACAAGCCACTGGTTGTCTCTGACTAAATCATATGTACTGTGCATTAGGACTTTAAAAACGTTGAGTAGTTTCTGAACATAACTATACTGAACACATTAAACTTGACTAATATCATGAATTTGTTTACCAAAAATAGTTTGAACTCGAATTGCAGAATAGTATATTGTTTGATAGTTCAGCTTCAGGTAGTGATAGTCTTAACTCGTCAAGCTAGTCTCATCTGAGCTAAACAAAACGTAGTTCATCAAATTAGTAGAAATTGGAAAACCTATCTAAGCTTTGTTTTGAGAAATTTAGGGGTGACTAAACTCATTGACTTAATTCAGTCAGATTTTTATTTACCTTGTGATTGAATGTATGTGCTTCTGTCTGGTGTGTAAATCACCCAATCTTTTAGTTCAATCTTTAGCTTTTAATTGCTTCAGCGATAACAAGTTGTTGATAGTTTATATTTATAAGGAGAATTTAATACCTGACCTTAACCTTTTTTATGCAATATAGGTCTTCAATTGCTACGGAAGACAGTTTTGCTTGCATTTTGAAGCTTTCCAGCTAGGTATGGCACCTGTTTACATTTCTTTCCTGAGATTCATGGGCGAAGATAGTGAGGCTAAAAAATTTAGCTATTCTTTGGAAGTTGGTGGGTACGGGCGGAAGTTAACATGGCAAGGGGTTCCGAGGAGTATCCGTGACAGTCACCGGAAAGTTCGTGACAGCCTAGATGGTCTCATCATTCCCAGAAATCTAGCACTCTTCTTTTCTGGTGGGGACAGGGAAGAACTCAAGTTAAGGGTCACTGGCCGCATATGGAAAGAGCAGTAGTAGATGTCTTTATTGTATAGCTTGCGAGTGCCCCTTTGTGTCTCTCCATATGACAAAGGCTGAAGGCCTTATTAGGGTCATGCTCCTTGTGCTTACACGATGCATGCGACGCAGATCTAAGATTGAAACGCTCATGTCCTCTGAGCTCTCATTCAGATTCAGTCAATTCATGTTCTTGTCATTGAGCTGTGATGGTCTAGAGAAAGGTTACCACTGTAACTGTGGAAGCAAATGTAGGTTACATTGAGTATTTAAATTTATGTTTTTGGTTGAGAAAAACATCATCTCTCAAATGAAATTGCCCATGTTTCTGCTTATCTCATGAAGTGATGAAGGTGACAATGTTGTTCTCTCTCCCACACTTTCAACTTGTCGAGGAATGATAACTTAAATGAAAAGATGTGATTGATGATGAAATTAATAAATTATAATGAAATTGGTTGCCGGTCGCAATGACAAAAATTACATTGAAAGGCAGTTTGACAAAATAAATCAATATCAGGACCAGAATTTTCGGACATTTGAGAGTTGATGAACAAATTATTTTTTGAATAAAAATTTAAATGTTTTTTCTGAACCAATCATTCCTTGTTCTTTTTCTGAATATATTCATTTAAAATTAATTTATAAACCATGTTTTATATATAATTTAAAATACGTGTAAAAAGTATAAAGGGAACGATGATTACAAAATTTGTTTGATCTTGCAAATGATAATATTAATAACTACAATGCAAAACTTAACTACTTGGAGTTGGGCGTTTTAACTGACCAGTGTAGGGAGATTTGTCGTCAAAGAGATGGCATTTCAGTGGTGTTTACTAAAAAGCAGGCAAATCAGGTAGCTCATAGTATGGCCAGGTTACCTTGTACGCCTAATGGCTTTAGCATGTTGGAGACACTTATGTCGGATTGTTTGATTATTTAATGAAATTGCATCTTTATTTCAAAAAAAAAAAAAAAAACTACAAGATAAAACTCAAACTCAATAATATTGGTGAAATTTAGTATTTACCATTTTTACTTCGAAATCACTATCATTTTAGAGGTGTTCTAAAAAATCATTGATAAAATTTTGTATTGTCACTTTTACTTTCGAAACAGTATTATTATTTTGGGGGTGTTCTAAAAAATTATATATTAATTTACTTGATGAAATTTCATTAAGAAAAAAGTGAAAATTGACCGTTGGATAGGAAATAAATAATGATCAACATCTTCATTAGTGGTTAAAACAAGGTCCCAACCGAATTTCCCGCGAAAGAATTGCCTAGCTTAATTTCCCCAAAAAACACAAAATGCAGGCACAGGAAGAGAGAAAGACAAATTTCCTGTTCTTCCTCTTCCTCTCATTCTTTTATCTCTCCGTTTTCGATTTCTTATTATAATTTTCATGTTCTTGATTCGGGATATATATTTTAATAACTAATATTTGATTATCTGGTATGTTCTTACTCCATCTTTTGGATGTCGAATCTCTGCATGTATTGATGTTTCATTGAATGTAAGTATAAAACTAGTCGATGAATTTTTCGATACTTAGCTAACTTGATCATCCTAAAATATTTATCGAGATATCGTTACCTGGGCAAATGTTCTTGAAATGAACTAGTAGCTTATTATTCGATCAGGTGGAACTACAATGATTTTTAGTATTAATGTAATTAGGGACATTCAGTTCTACGATGTTTATGATATTTTTAGCCTCAAAAGAAAAGAAATAATTAAAATGTGGCAATGGGGATAAAGAGTTGAATTCTGTTTAATGGTTTGTTCTGCAAATCAGGCTTTTTAATATGATATTCTGCAGGTTGTTGTATTGATGCTGAAGAAGGACATAAGAAGGATTCAGGAAGCAAAGCACTACAGCATATGATTTTTCGATAAAGAATTTGAGGTCACATTCTACTGATTCCAAGCATGTTCTGCTGTAATGGTGCAGAAGAGGAGAGCGGTGGTCCACCTACTAATCAATATACCACCGCGCCTCCTAGAGGAGGACCTCCAAGAGGTGGTGCAGGAGGAGGTAACATTTGCCCTCTGTTTAATTGGTGTTCAGATGTAAAAAGAATTATCCTGCTCAAGCCTGCAATCTTCAGAAAGTAAAATTCGAAAGATGTTTTATATATGATATGGTCCATTTACTACAGTCTATGAGTCTGCATTACATTTGGTGGTAGCCAAACCGAATCTACATGCAAAATTTTAGGATTCATATTCTTGATGTTCTTACATGTTTTTTAGAACTTACAATTTTCACAAAAACTACTGGTGAATCAAATTATGATGTCTATAAATTCTTTAGGCAGTAATCGAGGAGAACCAAGAGGTACTGGGGTCGTAAGAGGAGGTGCCAACAAAGTTTTACCTATTGAAATACCAGCTATGCCATTGGAAGAGTTGAATAAGGTAACCGGCAACTTTGGCACAAAAGCTTTGATCGGAGAAGGTTCGTATGGACGTGTTTTCTATGCAAAGTTGAACAACGGAACCAGTGCTGCAATTAAGAAGCTTGATACTAGTTCTTCCCAAGATCCAGACTCTGATTTTACAGCGCAGGTGATTTCATATTCCATTTTTCTTATGTATAATGAATGTAGTTGGTCTTGTTAGGTCACTTATCTTTCGTTACTATTATATTGCCTCATGCAGCTGTCCATGGTGTCGAGACTTAAGAATGATCATTTCACACAGTTGATTGGTTATTGCTTAGAGTCCAACAATAGAATTTTGGCATATCAATATGCAACTATGGGATCCCTACATGATATATTACATGGTACGTCAAGGTTTCACTTTAGTACATATTATAGATTTCAAACGAGTGGTTCACTGTTGGTAATTATACTGGTTCAGGGAGAAAGGGTGTACAAGGAGCTGAACCTGGTCCTGTTCTTAGTTGGAGCCAAAGAGTTAAAGTTGCTTATGGTGCAGCAAGAGGCCTTGAGTTTCTACATGAAAAGGTTCAGCCTCCAATTGTTCATCGTGATGTCAGATCCAGCAACGTCCTTCTGTTTGATGATTTTGTTGCCAAGATTGCCGATTTCAGTTTAACGAATCAGAGTTCTGACACAGCTGCTCGGCTGCATTCAACTAGAGTTTTGGGAACGTTCGGCTATCATGCTCCTGAGTATGAATTGTTTTTCTCTCTTTCATCCAGTGATACAATTTTGGAAAATCCATAGTCTAGTATTGGTCTTTAAAACAACATGATTTTTGTATTCATTGATTATCTAGTCCATAATCTGGTCCGACTCCACATGTACCCTGTAAAGATTCAAAATAAAAATAGCCATGTAAGATCAATTATAAGTTCTGGAAACAAGGGTTGTTGCACTTGTAATACTAGTATTTCAGTCGTTGATATGTCATGAAAGTAATGATTTTTCGTTCAATGTCGTTGTGATTTGGTTCAGGTATGCCATGACAGGGCAAATAACTCAGAAAAGTGATGTTTACAGTTTTGGGGTGGTTCTTCTTGAGCTTTTAACAGGAAGGAAGCCAGTAGATCACACAATGCCTAAGGGACAGCAGAGTCTTGTTACTTGGGTGCATATTTCGTTATTTTAGCCTAAAATTTTAAAATCTTCCTCTACACATATTTACGTAGGTATAACAAGATGTCATTCCATCTGTAGGCAACTCCAAGATTGAGTGAAGATAAAGTAAGGCAATGTGTAGATCCCAAGCTGGAAAATGATTTCCCACCAAAGGCAATTGCTAAGGTTCTTCTACTCATCCTTTTTCGAGCATTGTTACAGTTACTTCAATAAGATCCATTGGATTCAGCATTTGACTGAAAAACTAAAGTTTGATCTGCCTGTATAGTTCTCAGATTGGATCATAAAAGTTCAATAAACTGTGTGCTTATGACTGTTTCACCATTCTTAAAAGAATAAGGATATCTCTTTCTCTTATGATGTTGGCTTGATAAACATTAATAGTTCCGTCCATTCTTCTACAAAGATCAGAACAGGGACTATAAATGTAAACATGCACTACCTTAAGTTTAATAGCAGCACTAAGGACCTGTTATATTTTTTCTTTTCATTTCGGAATTATCAAGTTTTTTTTTATTTCTTTTTACTGAAGATATATTATAAAATATTGTTTCTTCTTGCATTTGGTTTCAGATGGGAGCAGTTGCAGCACTTTGTGTTCAATACGAAGCTGATTTTCGGCCAAACATGACAATTGTTGTCAAGGCTCTGCAACCACTTCTCAACTCGAAACCAGCAGGCCATGAGACTCATGCATAGAAGTTTACACGATCAACCAATTGTCTCACTTACCAAAAATTTCCAATCTGAAATCAACATCTGAACTTCACTTGTAAACAAAGTCGAGCGAAGTTACACTATTGCATCCACAGGATACATTCATTGTGAATACGTAGCAATATCATATGTTAGCGTTAAAGATAGCTTGAGATCTCTCAGAAAATTACCGGAAAATGTAACCACTGTTTTCGACATTATATTGTAATTGTACAATACTGTAAGAAAATGCATTTTCCATTGAGCAGTAGGTTTTCTATATTATTGAACGTGCCATATATAACTCGAAGAAACAACTGCAGTTGGATCATTCTGAGAGTTCTTTTATTTTTTGTTACCTGAAAAAATCAAAAATATACTTATTACTAAAGTTATTAATCAAAAATCAAAAATCAGAATTTATTTTGATTCTAATCCAGTTACTAAACTTAAGTCAAATAATATTTTGTATCTAAAAATCCAGTTACTGGGCAAAGATGACACTGGAGCATTCTATAAGCAAAGAAGTGTATAAGGGAAATGCATCAGGACCTACAAAGGTGCTCCTTTTCTAATTTAAACTTTCTTTTGAATTTTATTTAATGTGTTTATACTCTACTGCATTAAGCTTTATATGTTTTTTTGATTCAAGTGTCTTTTGGCAAGTTCAGGGAACGTCGCAAAGACCTTCATATGGTGTTCATTGATCTTGAGAAGGCTTATGATAGCATCCCCCGTGAAGCTATCTGGAAGAGCCTTGAGGAGAGGGGAGTGTCGTCGGCGTACGTTAGGGTGATTCAAGACATGTACTCTCAAGCTAGTTCTTGCGTTCGAACCCCAGTGGGGGACTCCCGTTTCTTCCCTGTTGAGATGGGGCTACATCAGGGGTCGGCCCTAAGTCCTTTTCTTTTCGCCCTTATCCTTGATGTCATGTCGCGAAGGATTCAAGATGCTGTCCCTTGGTGCATGCTCTTCGCTGATGATATCGTGCTAGTGGCGGAATCGAGGGGGGAGGTGAACGAGAAATTGGAGCTTTGGAGATCTACTTTGGAGTCCCAAGGGTTACGTATGAGCCGTTCTAAAACCGAGTATCTCTGGTGTAACTTCAGTGGTGAGGCCAACGAAGAAGGGGTGGAGGTTAGGATTGAAGACCAGATCGTCCCGTAGACGGATAAGTTCAAGTATTTGGGTTCGATCATCCAGAAGGAAGGTGAGATTGAAGCCGATGTCACGCATCGTATCAAGGCTGGGTGGCTAAGGTGGAGGGCAGCGTCAGGGGTGATGTGCGATAAGAAAGTCCCTTTAAAGTTGAAAGGGAAATTTTATAGAGCGGCTATCCGTCCTGCGATGTTATATGGTTCTGAGTGTTGGGCGGAGAAGAAGGCCCTCGTAAGCAAGTTGGAAGCGGCTGAAATGAGGATGTTGCGGTGGTCTTGTGAGCGCACGATGTTGGACAGAATCCCGAATTCGGTGTTTAGGAGCGAGCTTGAAGTGGCGCCTTTCTCTGCGAAAGTTAGGGAAGGAAGGTTGAGATGGTTCGGCCATGTCCGTAGTGTTAGTGTAGGTGCCCTAGAGGCAATACATTGTTTCTTAAATAAACCTTATGTCATTTGATTATTAAATAAATGTATTTATTATGACTCTAATTACTGCGATATTTGTTAGCATAATAAATGTCCTTAGAATAATGATACACATTATATAGTTTAAGTTTACAACTTGAATTTGAGATTATATAATATCATATTCTTAAAGGTCCCTAGTCGAGTATTATTATACAGGACAATAATAATACATAAATAGACTAGTATGTTTTTGACTGATAACCACATCTCATTGGTTATAAGTATGGAGATACTAAAGTCAATACATAGGTACATGTAGAGTACATGGTACTGGACAGACCCAACGTGAGATTCTTCATGTTAATTAAGTCATAAGAAAGACTCACAGTGATAATGGTGTAATGATCCTTTGACTTGAGATCATTATATTTCTATACGAGGATAATATACTTTGACTACATTAAAAGTTACCTTTGACCGGGTAATGATAAAAGTGGACATCGGGTATATTGTGAATCGTATGAGAAATATGAATGATAGATAAAGGATTTAACCCTCCTATTATTAGGAGAGATATTATTGGCCTCTTGATTGAGTGAGACTATAAAATGCATGGCCGTGCTCAAATAATGATTTGTTTTTAATAGTCTACTCATGGATCAAGTAAACCCGGATTAAATTATGAAGAGGATGACATGAAACATGCCTCGAGTTTAATCTATAATATTTGGTTAAAAGGATTATATTACACGGGAACATTAATCACAAAAGGTTTTATCGAATCACGATTTAATTATTATTTAATTGGGTAGCAATGATGTATTACTAGATGCCGCTCATTGTTTATAATTTTATTAGAGAATAAAATTATTGCCAATTAAATGATAGCCTACAGGGTCACACACATAGAACATTTTAAGGAAGAATTAATTTAAATTATGAATTTAAATTAATTAAATGATTAGTTGTATTTTATTATATTAATTAAGTGGGACTTAATTAAGATATAATAAAATACAAATGAGATATGATTTTAATAATTAAGTATGACTTAATTATTATTTATTTAAATAATAGGATTTGATTCTATTATTTAATTAATCAAACTTGGGCTAGGTTTTTAGTTGGGCTTTTACCTTACACTATCATATAAATATATGATGATAGGTAAAGAAGGTAATTAATTTTGTACGACAAAAATTATCCCCAGCCGCTTGAACCAAAACCTAAAAAGAAGATCTCATATTTTCATTGGAGGCTAGTACCTCCCTTCCAATCAAGAATCGTTCTTGGAGTGTTCGTGTGGATACCGTAGAGGAGGCTTCGAAGAGGAGCACTCAACGATCGTGAAAGCTTGGATCTCCATTAGACATACAATCGTAAAGCTTCTTTAAGGTAAATCATCAATCTCCGAATTAAATATCATGTTTTTGCATGGATCCTGCGGTAGGGTTTCGATAATTATTGTTTTGTTTTAATTTTCCGCTGCGTTTTTGATGCTCGAAACCCATCAATGGCATCAGAGCTACTTGCAAAAACGTTTTAATTCGGTTATATGTTACAGTTTTGATATATATACGAGCATGTTTGATGATTGTCATGTATGATGCGTTGATTTTGATATATATGTATAAACTGTATGTTAATGATGATTGGGATGATCATATGATGATCATATAATCTGTATGTATATTGATATATACATGATTTTTGTTTGTTCATGATATGGGGATTGTATACGATACGATTTCTGTATACGCTGCGCAGATCTGGTGAAATCTGTGTCCAGTATCCGATTTTCGCAAACGATATGTGTTTTCTGACTGGAAACGAGCGTCTGAACAAAACAGATACCATAGGTATCACCGACTCGTCTGTAAGGCGTTTGACGCCGTTTAGTGCATTAAAAACGCGATTTATTGTTTTCAGAATTTGATTCTGATTTTCTGAATTTTGCGTTATATGATTTATTTGATTGGATCATCTGAAATATGATATGGTATAACATGATTAGATAATATGACATGTTATTTAATTGTTACTAGAGCATGGTGGATGGTTATGGCCTTGAGACCCATAGGATAGAGGTTTTTGTTTATGGTTTGGTTTCTAAATACGACTTGCATGTCGTTTTTCTTTTTGTAATTATTTTATCTCGAATGCAACTCGAGTTCTTTTGTAAAATGTTTCAAGAGGAGCTTGGAGGCAATCAAGGCAGCTTTGGAAGCGCAGCAAGAGATTATGTAATAATTAGTTATTACCACCATAGATAGACCTTGATTTTTCCATTAGCTTGGAAAAATCGCATAGGATTGGGCCATAACCATAGCATATTAATTTATGTGATGCAATTTACATATGATGCATGTGTAGAGTAGAAAAATGTATGCATGTTTTAATTAGATTAATGATGTATGCATGTATTAGATACGTCACCCATACCATGCTTGCCATGCTAAACAAGATAAAATCTGTAACGATTCGAGATTTTAAAATGAATAAACGATCATGAGATTTCTGTGTTTATGAAACACGGAATTAAATACAAATTTTCAATGATTTAGATATGGGGAGATTTTGTCAAAAACGGGTTTTACCTGTAAGGAAGTTGGGTATTAAGTGAGGCCACTTGTGACTCCTCCAACAACCTGGAAATCAAACTATTGATGAATATTGATTTGAAGTATTTAATTCAAAGAAAAATTGGGAATCTCTTTATGATGGGATCATGGTCGTTTTAAATCAAAACCCCTTAACAAAATATTAAGTTTTAATCGGATGCTTTCCAATGAATGAACACTCATTGAATCCTAGATCGATAAGGGGAATGACTGTCAGTGGCAGGGGACTCCTGTCTATCGTGGTGAGATGTGACGAATATAAGCGGTTATATTCGATCGTTGTATCATTGGGTTTAACTTAACTGAGTCGTCATAATAAGGTGAAAATAAACGGTTATATTCAATTATTATGAACTTAGAAGCATAGAGTTTGGTTCAAAGTCTATTAGATAAACAAGAACAATTGTTGTTCACCAAACTATCCAAGAATTATATATGATATAATTGACAACTGTTGTCTACCTAAATAATCATGTTTTAAGGACTACCAGTGGTTGACTTAGGATGTGATGAAATATGGATCTTGGCTCACTAGAAAGATTTATGGGATATTCTTTCCGATTTAATAGTAAGGGCTATTAATTTGATAAAAAATAGTGGGAGATATATTATGAATATGTCATAATCACTTGAACATAATTAATGTAACAATCTAACTTATCTTATGCATTTTATCATTGTAGAAAACAAATGGCACAAAATACAAACAACACTTTCTCTGTGCGATCAGTCCTTGAGAAGGACAAGCTGACAGGATCGAACTTCCTTGACTGGTCTAGGAATTTGAGAATTGTTCTCATGCAGGAAAAGAAATCTTATGTGATTGATATTCCTCCACCGGAAGCCCCTGCTAACAATGCCACTGCTGCTCAACGAAATGCTTATCAGAAGCATATTGATGATGCAACTGATGTGGCTTGTCTTATGCTTGCTACTATGGATGCTGAGCTCCAGAAGCAGCATTTTGATATGAATGCTTATACTATGTTTGAACATCTTTCAATGATGTTTCAATCACATGCTCGTGTTGAAAAGTTCAACACAAGCAAAGCACTCTTCTCGTGTAAGCAGGGCAATGGACCAGTCGGACCACATGTTCTAAAGATGATTGGGTATTGTGATTACCTTGCTCGTTTGGGTTTCCCGCTTCAACGAGAGGCTCAAGTCGATATAATCTTGCAATCTTTGAACAGCGACTATGCTCAGTTCATAATGACTTTCAATATGACTGAGCAAGATAAGACTCCTATGGAATTGTTGGCCATGCTGAGGACCACTGAAGCAAATATGGTCAAGGCACCTGAGAAAGCTCCCATAATGATGGTGGGCAAGAAAGGTGCTAAGGGAAAGGGGAAATGGAAGGGCAAGAAAAAGGTTACACCGAAAGATCTTGGTCCTTCTAAGCCCTCTTTCAAAAAGGCTAAAAAGCCGAAGGGAGATGTCGCAAAGGCTGACAAAGGTGATTGTCACTATTGTCACAAGCCTGGTCACTGGAAGAGAAACTGTCATGCTTACTTGGAGGATCTGAAGAAATTGAAGGGTGTTCAGATTTTTGGATCAGGTATTTATGTTATAGAAGTCAATCTGTCTATTTCTACATCTTGGGTATTGGATACTGGATGTGCTTCTCACATTTGTATAAATGTGCAGGAACTGCAGAGAAGTAGGACTTTGGCTAAGGGAGAAGTGGACCTACGAGTAGGCAATGGAGCAAGAGTTGCTGCTTTAGCCGTAGGAACTTATTATTTATCTTTGCCCTCTGGGCTTGTTTTAGAACTAAATGACTGTTATTACGTGCCTGCGATTCGCAGAAACATTATTTCTGTTTCTTGTTTGGACAAGAAAGGTTTTTCGTTTACAATAAAGAACAACAGTTGCTCTTTTGCTTTGAATGATTTAACCTATGGTGTTGCGCGTTTATTTAATGGTTTATATGTTCTTGATTTGGATAATCCTATCTGTAACATAGAAAACAAACGACTTAAAGTAAATGACTCAAATCAAACATACCTCTGGCATTGTCGTCTAGGCCATATAAATGAGAAACGCATTTCCAAATTACATAAAGATGGATACTTGGATAAGTTTGATTTTGAATCATACGAAAAATGCGAATCTTGTTTGCTTGGTAAGATGACTAAAGCCCCTTTTACTGGTAAGGGTCAAAGGGCCACTGAACGTTTGGAGCTAATACATAGTGATGTATGTGGCCCAATGCGTGTGATGGCTAGAGGAGGCTACTACTACTTCATAACATTTACTGATGACTTCAGTAGATATGGATATGTATATCTTATGAAGAACAAATCCGATTTTTTTGAAAAATTCAAAGAATACAAGGCTGAAGTAGAGAAGCAAATAGGCGGAGGTGCAAGTATTAAGATCTTACGATCCGATCGTGGGGGTGAATACTTAAGCACCGAATTTAAAGTGTATTTAAAAGAGTGTGGTATTGTATCACAACTCACTCCGCCAGGTACACCTCAATGGAATGGAGTTTCAGAGAGGAGAAATCGCACCTTGTTGGACATGGTACGATCGATGATGAGTCATGCAGATCTTCCAATAAGTTTGTGGGGTTATGCTCTAGAAACAGCGGCTTTCACACTTAATCGTGTTCCAACCAAGAAGGTTCAAAAGACTCCATATGAGATATGGGAGGAGAAATGGTCAAGCATGAACTTTATGAAAGTTTGGGGATGCAAGGCGTTTGTAAAACGTCAAGTATCTGACAAGCTTGGACCTAAATCCGAAGAGTGCAATTTTGTGGGATACCCTAAAGAAACAAAGGCGTATTATTTTTATAGTCCTTCTGAGCAGAAAGTGTTCATTGCTCGAGATGCTGTCTTCATGGAAAAGGATTTTGTTTCCAAAAGGGACAGTGGGAGAACTATAGATCTCGATGAAGATCGAGAACCACAAAATAGCATTGAACCTGAGGTGGAACAAGAGCAGAATAATGATAATGCTCAAGAAACACAGGTTGTTCGTAGATCTGCTAGAATTTGCCATGAGCCAGAGAGATATGGATTTCTTTTGACTCAATGTGGGGATTTGATGCTCATAGATGAGGATGAGCCTCTCACATACCAAGATGCTATGAACAGTCCAGACTCTAAGAGATGGCTTGAAGCCATGAAATCCGAGATGGATTCCATGTACGAAAACCAAGTTTGGGATTTGGTTGATCCACTTGAAGGGGTAAAACCCGTAGGGTGCAAGTGGGTTTTCAAGAAGAAAACTGACATGGAAGGAAATGTTCAGACCTATAAAGCAAGACTGGTTGCGAAAGGGTTCAAACAAATTCACGGTATTGACTATGATGAAACTTTCTCACCAGTTGCCATGGTCAAGTCCATACGGATTTTGCTTGCAATTGCAGCATTCCATGATTACGAAATCTGGCAAATGGATGTCAAAACAGCTTTCCTTAATGGGAGCCTTGAAGAGGATGTGTACATGACACAACCAGAAGGTTTTGTCGATCCAAGGAATGTTGGCAAGGTATGTAAATTACGTCGATCCATTTATGGATTGAAGCAAGCCTCTAGGAGATGGAATATTCGTTTTGATGAAACAGTCAAGGAGTATGGCTTTATTCAAAACGAGGATGAACCTTGTGTTTACAAGAAGGTTAGTGGGAGCCATGTGGCATTCATAGTACTGTATGTTGATGACATACTACTAATGGGGAATGACATACCTTCTCTAAAGGCTGTTAAGACTTGGTTAGGGAGCAATTTCTCTATGAAAGATTTAGGAGAGGCAACCTACATTCTAGGAATGAGGATCTATAGAGATAGATCTAAAAGGATGATCGGTCTAAGTCAGAGTACATACATTGATAAGGTTTTGCATCGTTTTGGTATGCAAAATGCTAAAAGGGGATATGTCCCTGTGTCTCAAGGAATAACGATTTCTAAAGACCAGTGTCCGAAATCATTAGATGAGAAGGACCACATGAATAAAGTTCCATATGCATCAGCAATTGGATCTATCATGTATGCAATGGTATGTACTCGACCAGATGTTTCGTATGCTTTGAGCATGACGAGCAGATACCAGTCTAATCCAGGTGAAGGTCACTGGACGGCAGTCAAGAATATTCTAAAGTACCTGAAAAGGACTAAAGATTCATTCTTAGTGTATGGAGGAGAGGAGAAGTTGGTTGTAAAAGGTTACACCGATGCAAGTTTCCAAACAGACATGGATGATACTGTATCACAGTCTGGTTTTGTATTTTGTCTAAATGGAGGTGCTGTAAGCTGGAAGAGTTCAAAGCAAGAAACAGTAGCTGATTCTACAATGGAGGCTGAGTACATTGCAGCTTGTGAAGCGGCTAAGGAGGCTGTTTGGATTCGAAAATTCATTTCTGATTTGGAAGTGGTTCCATCGATTGCAGATCCCATTGATCTATACTGCGATAATAATGGGGCCATCGCACAGGCTAGAGAGCCTAGATCGCACTCCCGATCCAAACATATACTCAGAAGATATCACCTCATACGAGAGATTAATGAAAGGGGTGAAATACATATATGTAAAGTGCATACAAATGATAACATTGCAGATCCACTGACCAAAGGCCTGTCGCAGCAGAAGCACGACGGTCACACTAGTTCCATGGGTATTAGATACATGGGTGATTGGCTCTAGTGCAAGTGGGAGATTGTTAGTGTAGGTGCCCTAGAGGCAATACATTGTTTCTTAAATAAACCTTATGTCATTTGATTATTAAATAAATGTATTTATTATGACTCTAATTACTGCGATATTTGTTAGCATAATAAATGTCCTTAGAATAATGATACACATTATATAGTTTAAGTTTACAACTTGAATTTGAGATTATATAATATCATATTCTTAAAGGTCCCTAGTCGAGTATTATTATACAGGACAATAATAATACATAAATAGACTAGTATGTTTTTGACTGATAACCACATCTCATTGGTTATAAGTATGGAGATACTAAAGTCAATACATAGGTACATGTAGAGTACATGGTACTGGACAGACCCAACGTGAGATTCTTCATGTTAATTAAGTCATAAGAAAGACTCACAGTGATAATGGTGTAATGATCCTTTGACTTGAGATCATTATATTTCTATACGAGGATAATATACTTTGACTACATTAAAAGTTACCTTTGACCGGGTAATGATAAAAGTGGACATCGGGTATATTGTGAATCGTATGAGAAATATGAATAATAGATAAAGGATTTAACCCTCCTATTATTAGGAGAGATATTATTGGCCTCTTGATTGAGTGAGACTATAAAATGCATGGCCGTGCTCAAATAATGATTTGTTTTTAATAGTCTACTCATGGATCAAGTAAACCCGGATTAAATTATGAAGAGGATGACATGAAACATGCCTCGAGTTTAATCTATAATATTTGGTTAAAGGGATTATATTACACGGGAACATTAATCACAAAAGATTTTATCGAATCACGATTTAATTATTATTTAATTGGGTAGCAATGATGTATTACTAGATGCCGCTCATTGTTTATAATTTTATTAGAGAATAAAATTATTGCCAATTAAATGATAGCCTACAGGGTCACACACATAGAACATTTTAAGGAAGAATTAATTTAAATTATGAATTTAAATTAATTAAATGATTAGTTGTATTTTATTATATTAATTAAGTGGGACTTAATTAAGATATAATAAAATACAAATGAGATATGATTTTAATAATTAAGTATGACTTAATTATTATTTATTTAAATAATAGGATTTGATTCTATTATTTAATTAATCAAACTTGGGCTAGGTTTTTAGTTGGGCTTTTACCTTACACTATCATATAAATATATGATGATAGGTAAAGAAGGTAATTAATTTTGTACGACAAAAATTATCCCCAGCCGCTTGAACCAAAACCTAAAAAGAAGATCTCATATTTTCATTGGAGGCTAGTACCTCCCTTCCAATCAAGAATCGTTCTTGGAGTGTTCGTGTGGATACCGTAGAGGAGGCTTCGAAGAGGAGCACTCAACGATCGTGAAAGCTTGGATCTCCATTAGACATACAATCGTAAAGCTTCTTTAATGTAAATCATCAATCTCCGAATTAAATATCATGTTTTTGCATGGATCCTACGGTAGGGTTTCGATAATTATTGTTTTGTTTTAATTTTCCGCTGCGTTTTTGATGCTCGAAACCCATCACGTAGGAGGCTGGCTGAAGCCCCAGTGAGGAGGGTCGAGAGTCTTTTGGTTGTTGGGGCGAGGAGGAGAGGCAGGCCGAGGAGGTCGTGGGAAGAGCAGCTCAGGCTGGATTTGAAGGCCTTAGACTTAAATGAGACCATGTTCG
Source organism: Saposhnikovia divaricata (assembly GCA_036435485.1). Classification (NCBI taxonomy): domain Eukaryota; kingdom Viridiplantae; phylum Streptophyta; class Magnoliopsida; order Apiales; family Apiaceae; genus Saposhnikovia; species Saposhnikovia divaricata. Next base: position 205,707,852 of record CM071601.1, on the reverse strand, counting down.
CGGATAGGTGTTCTTGGAGGCGGCGTATCAGAGTAGTGGATTCCCTTTTAGGGAGCGGCTCTGTTGTCGAGAGCCTCAGAGTTGGGTTGTCTCGGTTAGCGATTTTTTAGAAGTTCGGCTTTAGCGTTCTCACTTTTCGTTTTTAGTGTTGTTTTCTGGTTTTGCAGTTGCAGGGAGCTTGGCTCGGTGTTATCTCTGTGCGGGATTTTCGTGTGGTTGGAGCGCATCAAGATATGAGTATCATAAATCCTCGCAGGTATGTATGCCCCATGTGGAGAACGTCATGGGCTCAGGTATGGCATTGATCATTTCCGTATCATTTGGTTTCCTTTGTATTTATCACACTCTTTGTATGTCGTGCACTTAGCCGAGGGTCTTCACAGAAACAGCCTCCCTGCTCTGCAAAGTGGGGGCATGGTCTGCGTACAACCTACCCTCCCCAGACCCTGCTCTGAGCAGAATATACTGGGTATGTTTGGTTTGGTTTGGTTTGGTTTTGTAATCTGGTGCTAGCCTGTGGGCCACTTAAAGTTCTCAGATTGGTAAAAAAATAAAAATTGAAATCTGTTTTTTGGGCTACCCATCCGAATCTCTTTTCTCTCTACCAAATATTATTAAAATGAAGACAGGAAACCAGATGAATTCTTAAGTTCACGGTGTCTTTTATACCTTTGTTTGCATTGCATTAAGTTATTAATCAAAAATCAAAAATATTATTAATAATATTTCATACAAAATATTATTTGACTTAAGTTAATAATATTTTGTATCTAAAAAATACTTATTTATCGAATCTTCATGTATGAAATTTTCTTTTATTTTTATTTTTTCTGAAACTGAGTCTACCCATGTGCAGTTAACCAATTTATTTTAGAACCAATCAGAGTTGATTCCTAAATTTTAGACCAATCATGTTATATTAAGAATTTTCCTTATTTACATTCTCACCATACCTCATTAACCATGGTTAGTTAACACTTCTAATTTAAATACAATAATGATTTTATTTACATATCCAGAGATACATATTTTTTAAATAAAAAATCACTATTTTAATTTGAAATCAATCACAATATACTATTATATATTTTAAATTATATTTTATAACTACTCATTCATTAATCTACCACTTTTTAAATATAAAATCAATCACAAACATATTATCATACATTATAAATTAATTTTCATAATATATATTGTACAATTATAACCAATTTTAAATAATTATAATCTAACTAACTAGAAATATGAAAAACATCGGATTTTGAAATCATATTTTAAATAATTTGAATAATTTCCATACCTTCAAATACTCGAATTTTTTTAAAAAAACTCAAAAAATTATTTATTCATAATTTGTTAATAAAATTAATTAATAAATGCATCTAAACCAATACTACATATATTTTGATTATTTAAATTATTAAATATACGCTAGAAGAGTACTATTATTTGTTGGTGAATAAATTACCAATAAAAAAATAAAAATTATTTTAGAGACAATCAAAATTCACTTCTAAATTTTCAATCAATCAATCATATACAAAATTTTTATTATTTACCATGCTTATTCTAATTTATAACTAATCGCGATTAAATTAAATTTAAATAAAATAATATCTTGATTTAATAAATTCGGTATATCACATGGTTTTTAATTTTAAAAAATTACTACTTACCATAAATAATATTTTCTATAAATCCACATAACAGTAAATTACATATGTTTATATATCTTTTAGTTATGAATTGTTTTTGAAGCTCCTTTATTATAATACCTGAATCTACCACGTATTAGCTAAACAATTATTAGATTGTGAATTATTTTAGTATCAATCAGAGTCTAGACCAATTAAATTTAATGTAACATGTTTCTCTATTGGATCTAGATTCTACGTTTCAGCCAAAATTAAACTTAACTCAAGTTAAACTCATTAACAACAGATTTTTGTTTTTTATATCAATTAACTAAACATAATAACTGTTTATATAAAAAAACTAAACATAATAACTACTAATTTTTTTTAACGATTAACTAATAATCAATTTACGTAAAATAAAAATACCTCAAATATAAAATTCTTACAAACTAAAAAATAAAATAATTATATCAATGTAATCATTACAAGAAATCTAAGCAGCGCATTTCCTATTCCCTATCAGACCTAGCCAACTTTGATGAACTAAGCGTCTACATCAATTCTCATCCTGCTTAAATCATATCAATTTCGGTTAAGGTACTCCTTTGTATCTTTTTATTAAATGACAGACTATACTTGGATACTTTATTTTTGATTTCGATTATATATATGATAAATGGATTTCATATCCACTTGGAGCATTCCATATCGGCTTAAATTGATTGTCTTGGACTCAAGTTTGTTGTAGTTTTGATGTGTTTCGCCTACTTGTGCAGGTGTGCAAGAATATTGCTTAAGGATGGCATTTCCGTCAATTTTGGTGATGAATTCGGGCCTAGGAATGATGAATCAAGACTTGCTTGGGTATATCATGATGATTTGAAGGCTAAAGGATTGAAGACGGAAGTGAGTGCAAAAGAAATGAGAGCAACGGAGAAAAAACGAAGAAAAATAAACAATTTCAGCAACCGGCAGAATTTTGGATGCTGGCAGCATGCAATGGATGCTGGCAACGCCCAAATAGTGTCAGAATAGAATTTTGAATGCTGGCAGCATGCAATGGTGAAAAAATGCTGAAAAAGTCTGTTTTGCCCTAATTCGAATTCTGGTTGTATTTTTGGCATCAAAACCTATTCCTAGTTGTATTGTAGGTTAATTTTCTTGCTGGGCAAGACATCTAGAGCCTATAAAAACACATCTTACCCTTGTAATTTAGGGGACCATTACATATCAATTACTTGATTTTATTTGTATCTTTTTATATTTTGTTTTTATCATAGTTTCATCAGATCCCATGATGACGAGAGGTTCGATTTTGAACTAATCATTGTCATGGGATTCTAACGGATTTATTTATGGAGCTTTAGTATTTTGATTGCTTTAAAGATTTGTGTGTGATGTATATCTGATATCCTCGTATGGTTGTGCTTAATTGATAGATGCATCGCGAACATCTAATTTGTTAATCTCTTGTGAAGTGAAAGTGGATCTTGAGATTTAGAACTTGTCATGCTAGCATAGGTTCATGATTGTTTATCAACATGATTCGTAGTATGAGATGGAAATACTTATATTGCTGTTAGGTCCAATAAGATTGTAGAAGGGGGGGTTGAATACAATCTATATCATTTTCTCCAAATTTGTCTTCTAAATAAAATTTAATTCAAACAAATTTGTGCGGAATAAAATAACACAAATTTCAAGTTGAATATAACAATATATTAACTTGATGGGTGTTACAAAATCAGTACAAGTGATTATCAAGAAATTAATAACTAATTAGAAAATTCGACATGAACTTTTCTAATTTAGTTAATAAAAATCAAAATATCAAGTCAAGAACTAGGAAACTTAATTCGCTAGTAATACACAAGTCACAAATAATCAAGTTCCAATGGATACAATTTTTGTTACAAGGAACTCAAGAATTTATGGCAATTTAATTGAGCTTGAAAGATGAGAGAGAGATATAATATGTTGGCTTTCTTTCTTTCCTTTCTTTTCTGTCCGTGTATGTCTGTGTGTTGTTTTTTTTGTTTCACTGGCTTCTGTCTCTTTTATAGCAATGTTTGATATTTTGCTGCCATCATGACAAAAACTGCTCCATGACATAATCTTGTAATCTCGGTATGACATAAACCGTACCATGACATAATCTGTTGATCGGTATGACATAAATCATAGTCTCGGTATGACATAAATTGTGTCATGACATAATCCAGAATTCGGTATGACATAACCTTGGTCATGACATAAACTTTGAACATGACATAATCTTGTCTTAACTCCAGTATGACATAAACTGTGCGTTTTATGTCAATATGACAAAATCTGTCTGTTCTCTCCCAATATGACATAAACCCAGCGTTTCACATTTATTCTTTTATGTCATAGAAACCTTATTAATTATTTAATGATTAATTAATTAATTCAGACTTAATTGATACAATAAGTAATTTAATAAATAAATTAATTCTTTTAGAATTAATTCATTAATTAAATAAACTATAATGATTTATATCAATTAAAGGTGAACTAATTAAAATCAATAAATACTTAACTTACCTTAATGAATCACTGTAAATAATGAATAACTTCCACTGGATACTTGTTGACGTTCGATGTACTGTCTGGTTCATGAACGACTAACTCCAATTTCTATTCTTCACTTTGACTCTCAGTCGTGATCCATGTACTTTCTCAACACACTTTAATTTTCTTGTACTGCCTCTGTCACTATTGAAATCTCTTGTCACTGCAAATAAAATCCAATTGTATCAATGCTACACCAAGGCTTGATCAGTTGTCTGAATCTTCTATCGGTGTAAAACATCAAAACTATAGATTGACATTCTTCTTTCTTCTGACAGATATCACTATCTGAGATTCCTGTGACAGTTACCATTAATTACTTATTACAATCTAATTTAAGTTGAGTTGTATCCTCGAAATACAAATAGGCTAAGTCATATGCCTTTCAATCTCCCCCTATTTGTTTGTTAAAAATTAACAAGCAAATTCCTAGAGGATAACTCAACTAACTCAACTTAAACTAGTAAAAGATAAAACTGTAATTGCAAAGTAAATAATGAAAAACGGTTCTGGTTTATATTTAACATTTCCAGATTCAAACTTAAAAGATAAATACAAGATAGATGATCCTCTAGACTGATCATATTTCACATTAACCTATCTTGTTCTATTTAAGCTCTAAAGATATAACATGTAGAGCGGTTCTTCACTTCGGACTGTCTTCCCTTCTGAATTCTCCTTCTTCAGGTTCATCTGTGACTTGAAGTTTCTTGTGCAAATCAGAATCAACAAGACGCTCTCTTCATGATGACAATCCTTGAGGTAAGATTAAAGGAATTTCAAGCTTCTTTCTCAGTTCACCTTGAAATTTCTTGTAATCTTTTATATTCGTTTGTGCATAGGATCGAATGTGATCTGCAGCTATTACCTTTTCTTCAGTCAAGAATCCATGATTTCTGAGAGCATATTCAGCATATACCAAGTGTTTTGCATGATGTTCATATAACTCATCTGTCTGAAGATTGATTGAATGAAGTATCTCTTCCTTAAGAAATTTTACTTGTGGAGGATCTTTAATCACTTCTAGTCCAGCTCTTTCAGCAAATTCTTTGAACTTTTCATGTAGCAAAACACCTAGCTCAGACGATGTTCTCACCTTAGGCCTAAGTACCCAATTCTCTGTCAGCGATCTGTCATAAAAGAACTGAATAGATACTCTGAAAGTTCCAACATTATGACAATCCACAAATATTACCAGCTCATCAGATTTGGGATCAAATGCAGTAGTTATCCTGATGACTTCTACCTTTAAGGCCCTTATATACATATCATGAATTGGATTTGCTAGTTTAAATTCCTCAAGAATTTCTCCAAGACGACGATCTTCATAATCAGAACTCTGAGGTGAATCAATTGCTTTTTGAGCACGTTCCCATTTGTCTCCACTCTTGAGTCTGATATACATCTTTCTTGCTTCAAGCTTCTGAGCATGTTGCATTTGAAGAGCTTCCTTTTCAGCCTTTTGAAGCCTTTCATTATGAGCTATCTGTTCTAGTGTCTTTTTTAGTCTTGCATCTCTCATAGACAGATTAGCTTCATTCTGTTCAAGTTCTTGATTGGCTTCAAAATCCATTCTTTGGAGTTCAGCAGGATCAGGAACTACAATCTCTTCATCATCCCAAAAACTGAGATCTGGTTCCCCAAATTCTTCTCCATCATCAGAAAACTGCAAGTCAGCAAAAATATCAAGGTTATCAGGTTCACCTGTATAGTAATAACCTTCTGCAGTGTCATCTTCCTGTGCTGCTTGAGTTTTCTTCCCTTTGCCTTCAACTTGTTTATCATATTTTGATTTACTTGCACTTGCACTTATTGCACTTATTCCCCCTCTAGATTTCTCCCCCTTAGTTGAGGAATCCTCTACAGTTCTTTGACTTGGGTCATCTGCACCATCATCTTCAAAGAATTTCACCTCTTCTGCTGTAGGAGAGTGAGTTCTGCTAATGATATTATACAAATGTCTCAACCCTTTTGCTTGATAAGCATTTTGCCTTTCAATTTGACTAAGTCGATGTCCAGTGGATAAGTGATTCTCATTTACTTCTTTCTGAAGATCTTCTATTTGATTCGATATTGAAGTGATAATGAGATCTTGAGCCACTGTGACATCTCCAGAATATTCGATCGCTTGTTGCTGAGAGAGTTTAAGTGCATTGATCTTGTTGTTGAAGATAGTTCTCATGTTATCCATGTCAAACCTTAAGTTTTTATTGTCTTCTTCAGCTTGAGCAAGACTTTCTTTCATTTGATCCAATTCTGCCATGAGAGAAAGAGTGTTTGTGTCATTGTGTGCGCTCACCTCACTATCTCTCTGAGTATCACTCATCTCACGTGCATGTGTTTCACTCAGTTTAGAGGTAGTCCTTACATCACTCCTCTCATGTTCCAAAGCTGCTTCCATTGTACCTGCATGAGAAATCACCCTAGCCTTCTCTTGGAAGGTCAGTGGTGGTGCAATGGGAGTTCGCAAATCCCTAACCACAGTCATTTCTGTCATGTCAGTTGGAATTGAGGTCTGAATTGATTCAGTGACAGAAAGACTGAGTTGCCTTCCACCTTCTCCAGTTGAAACTGCGAGTAGAAAATCCCTTGAGGGAGCCAGGATTGTTCCTCCTGGGAGGGGAGATGATGATTCTATTATCAGTGGCTCAGAATCAAGATTTCCCTCATTAGCCTGTGAAGGCTCCTCTACCGTGACTATGGTAGGCACTGTTTCAGTTCCTATGTGCTCTCCTCGCTGAGTGTCCCTATCTTCATCCATTTCTACATGTTCTCCCATTGTTAGTAATAACAGTGGAGTTGTGCTTGACACGTTACAGGATGCCATGGCCGACTAGCGAAATTCAATGGACTCATCCTGTTGAGGGAATGGTTCCAGTAACTGTTCATTTGCCATATCAAAGTCCATATCCTGTTGGGAGGATATGGATGAGCTTACAGTTGCCTCAGGTTCATTTCTACTCTTCTTTAGTAGAGGCAGAGCTGTGGGTTCACTCACTTCATCACTACTTCTTGCACTTCTTTTAGGCTGCAATTTCCTTCTGTATTGGTAGAATTTAGTTGTTTTTGACTCAGTGTTTGGCTCTTTGACCTGGGATAGAGATTGTGGTGCTACAATCCCTTGGTCAGTCCTAACAACCACTTGGATTTCAGAAGTAGATTTAGATACAGAAGTAGTTTCAGAGTTAGGAGGCAATACCTGGTCAACAGATGGAGGTTGAAGTTCTGGTTCAGCTTGTTCTTGAACAACTGGTTCTTGTTCAGGTACTGGTTCAGTTGGCTCAGGAACTTGTTCTTCAAGAGGAGGTGAAAGTTGTTCAACTATTGGAGGTACTTGTTCAATTGCTGCTTCAGGTTGATCAGGAACTGGAGCAAGTACATTCTGAATGATAGGAAGTTGAATGTAGGTGGACATGTATTGAGTAACAGCCACTTGCACATTTGGAAACTTTACTTCTGCACGGTATCCTGTGAATAGTTTGGTTGAAGGTTTACCAGACACCTTAGATTGACAATTCAGGAATGGAGCATGAAGTTCAATAGGAACCAAGTGGTTAAAAATCAATGTAAAGAATCTAGGGTAATAGAATAAGACTTTTTCACCCTTATCAATGTTCTTCTTAGCATTGATAATTCTTCTAACCATAGGAACACAAAGAAGTCTGCCAATATTGATGCTTCGATTATGAGCAATTGCAAATCCAATATGTTGCAAAAAAGAAGTTATTACATTGAAGTTTCTTCTTGTAGTATTTGCAAACACCTTTGTCAGCGTGTCAAATAGATAATCTCATTCTTGAACAAGATACTTTTTATTCAGAGTAGAGAGATCTATTTCATGTTGATAATTAATTCCAGTGAAAAAATTAATCAACTCTTGATTGGACGGAAGATCTTGAAAATTTTCATTTGGAAAGCCCAGAACAGTGTTAATAACAGATTCATCCACTGTGTACTGATTTGGTCCAACAGTGAAGACAAAAGATCGATTATCCCTTGAAGCAACATCAGTTGTACACATTATTCGTAAGGGTTCAATCTTCAAAGGAGCATCCAGTCTTAATGCAGTGCTAACCGGTGAATGATTATTCAAGAAATTAATCCAAGGTCGAAAACGTGCAAGAGAACACTTTTCGGGATCAAAATATCCGACCAAATTATGAATTATTAGCTCAAAATGTTCATCAATATTATCAGCCATTTTAAACAATTTTTCTCCTTTTAAAAACTCAGATTTTAACAAATTAATCAATTAAACCAAATTATTTCAAATTAATAATTAATTAAAAAATCGAAATTTTTCAATGTTCTTCAAAAATTCCGGATTAAACATACTATGATCTTGATTCAACCACGAGCACTCAGGTATTTTTAGATTTGACAGAATCAAAACCAAAAGTCCTAAAATTCAGATCGAAAATCCCGAGTTTTCCAAAACAAGAATTGCAAAAACTCGATGAAATCACTCAATTAAACCGTCGATTTGAAGATGAACAAGTGGGTAATCAACGCAAGCAATCAGTTGATCAAAATCAGTGTTTAATCGAGATGAAATTTGAGCAGAGGTTCGACTTATCGATGTAAGTATATGTATGTATCGATATAGAGCCTCTGTGACTTAACACGAGAGGATTATGACAAAAAACTCACATCACTTTCTATATATACTATAACCCGATTATGACATAAAACTAACCAAATAGATGAATATGACATAATGTAAACCTAAACACGATTATGACATAATTTATACTAAGACACGAATATGACAAAAATTATACTATCAGGCAAATATGACATAATTTATACCAACACGCGATTATGACATGATTTAGTATGTTAAGCAAATATGACATAATTTACACTAACACGCGATTATGACATAATTTAGTCTGTTAAGCAAATATGACATAATTTACACTAGACTTGTTTATGACATAATTTTAATTATGACTTAACATTAACCTGTAACGAAAAATGACATAAATTACATTAGACATATTTAAACTAACAAACATTAATATACAACCAAATTATTTTATTATTATTATTTTTTTTTTATTAAAACTACAATAATTTTAAAAAAATTAATATAGAATAATAATAAAAATAATAATATGATCATAGGTAGTCCTTTAAACGGAAACAACACAATAATAACAAAATGACAAACACTACAAACCAATAAAAATATAAATAAAATATTTACATATTTATACAATTATTCTAATTGCATGAAGTATGAAATAAAATATTAACAAGATTAAGATAGTGTTCGAAAATAAACAAGTAAAAAATAATTAATGATAAAATAATTATACAAGTGATTTTAAAACAACAAATATTCACAAAATAATCACTTGTTAAATTATTTAAGAGCAAACCTCAGATATTAACTAGTTTAATTACTAGGACTATTTAACATACCCAATTCACCAACAATTCTGGTGAATGTGGATTCGTCAAGAGACTTAGTAAAAATATTTGATGTTTGTTCTTCCGTGGGAACAAAATGTAATTCCACGGTACCATTCATGACATGCTCTCGAATAAAATGATACCTGATGTCAATGTGCTTTGTTCTCGTGTGCTGCACAGGATTGTTGGAGATTGCTATGGCACTTGTATTGTCGCACAAGATAGGAATCTTGTCAAGTACAAAGCCATAATCCCGTAGCTGATTTCTGATCCACAAGATCTGAGCGCAACAGCTTCCAACAGCTATGTATTCAGCTTCGGCTGTAGAGTTGGAAACTGTTTGTTGTTTCTTACTGTACCATGAAACCAACCTGCCACCTAGGAATTGACAACTCCCAGAAGTGCTTTTTCTGTCTACAACACTACCTGCATAATCTGAATCTGTATATCCAATAAGATTAAAACCAGATTCTTTAGGGTACCAAATTCCTAAATTAGGAGTACCCTTAAGATATCTCAAGATTTGTTTTACAGCAATGAGATGCACAACTCTAGGATCCGCTTGGAACCTTGCACACAAACATGTAGCATGCATAATATCAGGTCTACTTGCAGTGAGGTAAAGTAATGAGCCTATCATACCTCTGTAGCTTGTGATATCTACCTTGGCAGAATTTTCACATGCTCCAAATTTAACAGCAGTAGATGATGGTGTTCTTGATGAAGATGAATCCTCCATTTGATACTTCTTGAGAAGCTCTTTGACATACTTGGATTGACAGATAAATATTCCATCTATCCTTTGACTTATTTGCAATCCAAGAAAGAACTTCAGCTCACCCATCATGCTCATTTCAAATTTACCCTGCATTAACTTCACAAATTTCTTGTACAAAAGATCATTAGTAGACCCGAATATTATATCGTCCACATAGACTTGGACTAGAATTGTATCATTCTTATGTTTCTTTGTGAAGAGAGTTTTGTCTATGACACCTCTAACAAAACCATTTTCAAGTAAAAATTCAGAGAGAGTGTCATACCATTTCCTTGGTGCTTGCTTAAGACCATAGACAGCCTTGAAAAGGAAGTAGACATAGTCAATTAGATCTGGATCTTCAAAGCCAGGGGGCTGTTCTACATAAACCTCTTCATCTAGCTTGTCATTCAAGAAAGCACTCTTGACATCCATTTGATAAACTTTAAAGTTTGAAAATGCTGCGAATGCCAAGAATATTCTAATGGCCTCAAGTCTAGCCACTGGAGCATAGGTCTCATCATAATCAATGCCTTCAGATTGGGAATAACCCTTTGCTACCAGTCTTGCTTTATTTTTTGTCACTGTGCCATCTTCATCAAGTTTGTTTCTGAATACCCACCTAGTGCCAACCACTGGTCTGTCTGTAGGTCTGGGTACCAGCTTCCAAACTTCTTGTTGTTTAAATTGATTGAGTTCATCTTGCATAGAAATCACCCAATCAGGATTAGAAAGAGCTTCTTCAATTTTCTTAGGTTCCATTTCAGACAGAAACCCTGAATAATTGCATTGATTCTGAAAAGCTCTTCTAGTCTTTACACCAACAACTGGATCACCAATAATTAGCTCAAAAGGATAAGCTCTATTCCAAACAGTCTGTCTGGGAAGATTAGATCTTGATGATTCGCCTTGTTCTTCATTATGATGTTGTGTGTGACCAGTTGACCCTTCATTGTCTCCCCCTGAGTTGTTGCCAGGTTGACTAGATGATGATTGTTTAGAAGAGTCAGGGGAATTTTGACTACTATCATTGTTTTCATTACCATTACCCTGATCATCATTGTTGTCATTAGCATCAGCAAAAATCTCAGGTGCATTGTCATCATCTGAATCTGTATCTGTCATGTCATCGAAAGATAGCTTCTCAGATGGATTCTCAGTTTGGATACTAGGGAGTTTAGTGTCATCAAATGTTACATTGACACTTTCCATCATCTTCTGTTCATCAATCACATACACCCTGTATGCTCTCATTGAATAACCAATAAAAATTGCTTCAAATGCTTTGGTATCGAATTTACCACCTTGATCATCACCTTCTTTAAGCACAAAGCACTTTGCCCCAAATACGTGAAAGTATTTGAGTGATGGTTTCTTATCAGCCATAATTTCATAGGGTGTCTTCATTTGATCTTTATTGATTAGAGTTCGATTCTGGGTATAGCACGCAGTATTGATAGCTTCAGCCCAAAAGTACAATGGAAGCCTTGATTCACTTAACATAGTACGTGCAGCTTCAATCAAGGTTCTATTCTTTCTTTCCACTACCCCATTTTGCTGAGGAGTTCTTGGAGCTGAGTATTGTCTGGTTATACCCTTCTCAGTGCAGAAGTCATTTAGAACTGCATTCTTGAATTCAGTTCCATTATCTGATCTTATAGCTCTCACTGGATACGTAGAATCTCGCTCAATTAATTTAATATGATCAATCACCAGTTGTGGAGTCTCATCTTTAGAATTCAAAAACAGGACCCATGTGTATTTTGAAAAATCATCAACAATCACTAGAGCATATCTCTTCCTTGACATAGACATCACATTAACTGGACCAAACAAATCCATATGAAGTTATGTAATGGTTCAGTTATTGAAGATGTGTCAGTGCTCCTGTGACTTGCCCTTTTTAGCTTGCCTTATTGACATGCATTACAAAGTCCTTCTTGAGTGAATTCCATTGAAGGCAAACCTCTCACCAACTCTCTTTTAACCAGAGAATTCATTGTCTTAAAATTAAGATGAGAAAGTTTCTTGTGCCATAGCCAACTCTCATCATTAGATGCTTTAGTGTAGAAGCAAGTGATTTCTTCAGTGCTTCCTGAGTTCATATTGGCTACGTACAGATTGCCTTTTCTAACTCCTGTCAGTTGTGGCTTTTCATGTCTCTTGTGTGAAATTAGACAATTCTTCTTGTTGAAATGAACTTCATAACCTTTGTCACAGAATTGACTGACACTGAGCAAATTGTGCTCAAGTCCTTTCACAAAAGAGACTTCATCAATGATAACATTTCCAGCTTCAAGTCTGCCATATCCATTAGTTCTACCTTTGCTGTTATCTCCAAAGGTAACTACTGGGCCGGCCTTCTCCACCACATTTGTCAGCAGGGTTCTGTCACCAGTCATATGCCTCGAACATCCACTGTCCAAGATCCAGGTCACTCGTTCAACTTGCTCAACACCGTGCAATGACAAACGGATTAAACCTTCTTCGGAACCCAAATTTGATTGGGTCCAGAATACTTAAAGAAATGACCTTTGTCAGGCAAAACAACATTTTTTATTTTAACAACAGCTTTACCATTATTCAACAAACATTTCACTTTATAAACAGATTTGACAAACTTCTGTTTTATTCTAGGTATCCACGTTTCTTTAGCAGCAATAACACTTGTTTCATTGACTGGACATTTGACCTTGTAAATAGCCTTAGTAGAACTTTGTTTAGGCTTAGGTACAAATGTATCTCTCCTAACATAAGGAGGACTAGCAGTCATTGATCTGACATTTCTGTTTCTGTTCATATGTTGTCGAGGGGTAGTCTTATCAGCTCATGCATGATTACCAGAGAAGTAAGCAGACATGATATTAAAAGCACAAGATATACAATTGACAACACCACATGCTTTATGAGAAGAATCAATAATAGGCATGGCATGCATGTCAGACTTGTTATTGTTCTTTTTCAACTTATTGTCACTTAACCATGTTTGAGAAGAACTAGTTAATTCAACAACCTTAACTTGTTCCTTAGCAAATTTGTCATTATCAAGGACTATGCAATTAGCACTGTCCTCATTTTTCATTTCTTCCTGAATGACAATAGAAAGCATATTTGGTGGTTCATCAACAGACTTTTTAAACATTGGTTTTTCAACATTCTTGAGTACGTGTGGTATACCTCTTTCCTTAGCAGGAATAGGATTAGCAGAATGATTGCCCAGAACCAACAGCTTCTTTGTATTCAAACCCTATTCCTACAGTTCGTTCTACCGCTTGTTTGTTGAAAAACTCTTTAGAAACTTTAACAGAATTATAACAAGCTCTAATCTGTGTTTCAAGTTCTTTAATCCTGATGTCTTGATCAGCAATCCTATCAACTTGTTTTACCATGTATTCTCCTAACGACTTATCTCTGTAGTTAAGTCGAGCTATTTCTTCTATGTGCTGATCTTGATTAATATGCACCTTTTTCAATTCTAACAGTTCATTTTCAAGTTTAGTGTTTACAAGACTTATTCTATCGTATCCTTTTTGTGCATTAGTCAAGCAATTACGTAAACTATGAATTAACTCAGCATCAGTTAGAATTACCGGTGTGGTGTAATAAGTTGATGTATCAGCATTTGCCACCAGCGTAAAGTTTCCATATTCTTCATCTTCGCTATCTGTGTCATCCCAGCTTTTACCAGCAGCTACATAAGCTCTTCCACTCTTCTTCTTTTCAGAAGCATAATCTTTCTTCTGTGCTTGCTTGGGTTTCTGACACTGAGTAGCAAAGTGTCCCAACTCATTACAATTGAAACAACGGATCTTGCTTCTGTCAACAGTTCCAGTTTTATAACCTCCCCTGTTACTAGAGGATGAAGAACCTCCTCTCTGAAATCTGTTATTTGACTTAAACCTGAACTTTGGATTTCTTCTGAATCTGAAGTTACTAAATTGTCTCACCATCATCGCCATAGATTCATCTTCCAATTGATCCAGCTCTTCAAGTGAATAAAATTATCCACCATCCTGAGTAGCTGGTGTATGGCCATGTTCCACTTCAGTTTGTTCCTTGTTGAAGCTGTTAGGTTGAACAACTTTAGCTTCCACTTCCTTAGGAACCTCAACTACTAGAGCTGTAGAAGAATTTGCCATTCTGCCTTTGCCAGAGAATTCCTTCTGCTGTACTTGTTCTAATTCATATGTTTTCAGAACACCAAACAGTCTTTCAAGAGCAATCTTAGTTAAATCTCTAGATTCTCTGATGGCGGTGATTCTATGCTCTAAGTGAGTAGGCATAGTCAGTAAAAACTTCATGTTGATCTCCTTCTGGGTATATTGCTTGCCATGAACTTGCAAGTTGTTGATTATTTTGTTATACCTTTCGAACACTTCCTGAATGCCTTCATTAGGGCCAGCTCTAAAGTGTTCATATTCAGAGGTCAAAATTTGAAGTCTATTTTCCTTGACTTCATCAGTCCCTTCATTAATGATCTCAATAGTTTCCCAGATGTGCTTAGCAGTTTTACAATTCCTTACATGGCTATACATTACAGCATCTAGGGAATCTAATAGAATGAGTCTCAAATTTTATCCAGTCCAGCTTCCTCTTTTTCTTCAGCGGTAAAGTTCTTAGGGTCCTTTGGATATGATTTTGCAGGTATTGTTACAACTCCATTTGTAACCGTTTCAGCATCATGTTGGATAGGAATTATTGGTCCATTTTTCAAAACCCACAAGAATCTTGGATTTGCTACATCAAGAAATAACTCCATTTTGTTTTTCCACATGTCATAGTTATCTTTATTAAAGATAGGAATTTTAACATTGCCTTTGGCTGACATGATGAATTTTTAAGAGAGATAAAAATTCGAGTTTGATTTTTGATTGAGTAAAAATAGGATCTTGATTTGTATATCAATCAAGCGGCTCTGATGCCAATTGTTAGGTCCAATAAGATTGTAGAAGGGGGGTTGAATACAATCTATATCATTTTCTCCAAATTTGTCTTCTAAATAAAATTTAATTCAAACAAATTTGTGCGGAATAAAATAACACAAATTTCAAGTTGAATATAACAATATATTAACTTGATGGGTGTTACAAAATCAGTACAAGTGATTATCAAGAAATTAATAACTAATTAGAAAATTCGACATGAACTTTTCTAATTTAGTCAATAAAAATCAAGATATCAAGTCAAGAACTAGGAAACTTAATTCGCTAGTAATACACAAGTCACAAATAATCAAGTTCCAATGGATACAATTTTTGTTACAAGGAACTCAAGAATTTATGGCAATTTAATTGAGCTTGAAAGATGAGAGAAAGATATAATATGTTGGCTTTCTTTCTTTCCTTTCTTTTCTGTTCGTGTATGTCTGTGTGTTGTTTTTTTTGTTTCACTGGCTTCTGTCTCTTTTATAGCAATGTTTGATATTTTGCTGCCATCATGACAAAAACTGCTCCATGACATAATCTTGTAATCTCGGTATGACATAAACCGTACCATGACATAATCTGTTGATCGGTATGACATAAATCATAGTCTCGGTATGACATAAATTGTGTCATGACATAATCCAGAATTCGGTATGACATAACCTTGGTCATGACATAAACTTTGAACATGACATAATCTTGTCTTAACTCCAGTATGACATAAACTGTGCGTTTTATGTCAATATGACAAAATATGTATGTTCTCTCCCAATATGACATAAACCCAGCGTTTCACATTTATTCTTTTATGTCATAGAAACCTTATTAATTATTTAATGATTAATTAATTAATTCAGACTTAATTGATACAATAAGTAATTTAATAAATAAATTAATTCTTTTAGAATTAATTCATTAATTAAATAAACTATAATGATTTATATCAATTAAAGGTGAACTAATTAAAATCAATAAATACTTAACTTACCTTAATGAATCACTGTAAATAATGAATAACTTCCACTGGATAATTGTTGACGTTCGATGTACTGTCTGGTTCATGAACGACTAACTCCAATTTCTATTCTTCACTTTGACTCTCAGTCGTGATCCATGTACTTTCTCAACACACTTTAATTTTCTTGTACTGCCTCTGTCACTATTGAAATCTCTTGTCACTGAAAATAAAATCCAATTGCATCAATGCTACACCAAGGCTTGATCAGTTGTCTGAATCTTCTATCGGTGTAAAACATCAAAACTATAGATTGACATTCTTCTTTCTTCTGACAGATATCACTATCTGAGATTCCTGTGACAGTTACCATTAATTACTTATTACAATCTAATTTAAGTTGAGTTGTATCCTCGAAATACAAATAGGCTGAGTCATATGCCTTTCAATTGCCCTGTGTGATCTTTATGGATAACTTGTTCTTCAACCGTTATGTTTTAAAATTCGATAGACATATAGGGTCTAAGCATAATTGGTGTCTATTCATCTTCTATCTCTTTTGTGGATGTATGTTTAGTTTGGTATACGTATGCTGACAGGTAGCGTGTACTTGTTTCGTGTTATCCGATCAGATATCATAACCATTGCATATAGTGATTAAGGCGTCAGATCTAAGCGAAGTATTTAATGAAGTTAGGATCCCATGTTACTCTTGTAGAAGTAATTCGATTCCAATTCTAGTTAGTTAGTTAATTCTTAGTTGTTAATTTACTTCTTAGTTAGTTTAGTTAATTAAAACCCAAATTTGTTACTTGTCTAAGCAATTGAAATTGATCATACATTGTTGCTTGAGCATATTTCATAGAAATAGCCAGTCTTTGTGGGAATGAACTTAACTTATCGAATATTACTTGTGACCACGTGCGCTTGCGTGATTTAGTGCAAACAATATAAGTATCATATGTTTTGTGTTTCAATTGTCCAATAAACTTAACATAAAAACGATTATGACAAAAAATAATTGAAAACGATTTAGGTTTTCATCATCCCCATTCCAAATCCTCCCAAAGTTACTTCCCATTAGAATATTCAGTCGTCAGCTTCAATAATTCTACGACTTACTGAATTGTAGGCATCAATCCGTACCACATTACTCCGATTTATTTACATTATTAGGCGTGCCTATAGATAAATATATTTTTACAATGTTGGGTTGGCAATGTTCTCATTCATAACTTACCTTCATGATCACTAATATATATTGTATCTTTCCTATTCTCCATCAGACCTAGCCAACTTTGATGAACTAAGTGTCTGCATCAATTATCATCCTGCTTAAATCATCAATTTCGGTTAAGGTACTACTTTGTATCTTTTTATTAAATGACAGACTATACTTGGATAAATTATTTTTTATTTCGATTATATATATGTATCGTATGTTTTGTGTTTTAATTATCCAATAAACTCAACAGAAAAACAATTATGACAAAAAAGGAATTGAAAATGATTTAGGTTTTCATCATCCCCATTCCAAATCCTCCCAAGGTTACTTCCCATTAAAATATTCAGTGGCCAGCTTCAATAATTCTACAATTTACTGAATTGTAGGCATCAATCCTTACCACATTACACCGATTTGTTTACATTATTAGGCGTGCCTATCGATACATATATTTTTACAATGTTGGGTTAATAATGTTGTCATTCATAACTTACCTTCATGAGCAATAATATATATATTGTATCATTGTCCATACATTTAAAAGTACGATATAGTTTTCCTCATATGGCCTTTCTGGAAGGGGTCAATGCCCATATAAGATCAGTTTCTCAATTCCTTTAAAGCAGAATTTTTCTAGATCCTTGGAAGTTGATTCTTGAGAAAAACACACAAGTCACATTCAATGAAAATGCATTCAATAGTTTTTTTCATCGATACATCAATAAAAAATCTCTTTCCTTCATCAACTTAATTGCTAATGAATTTAATATTATATATATTGTTATTTAAACAACTTAATATTCAAAGGTACAACATGAATGACCATAACCATTCAGAAGGCATCTCGAATTTACAACACGAATCAATGATAAAAGGTACGGAAATAATCTTAAAACCATTAATTGTCATTTATTTTGAACCATTTTTTTAATACAATTATCATTTTAAATCAAACCCATTCGTTTTTCTATAATTATCATTTTGATTATTTGTCCTTATATAAATTTGTTTTGTGGTTTCCTGTTAGTTAAAAAATCCAAGAGTGTAAATTCAATTAATTAATAAGTCCACATTAAAATTAACATTAAATTAGATTTACTAATAATTAAGTAAACGTTTTATAATTATCTTTCAAAATCAGAACCAGCCATTTTTTTCATTATTAGCATTTTAAATATCTGTCCTTAAATTTAATTGTGGTTTACCATTAATTAAATGAAATTCAGAAATGTAAAGACAATTACTTAGCAAGTTCGCAATAGATATAATATTAAATTAGATGTACAATTAGTTAAATATATATAAATTATAGATCTAAATAAATAATCACGGATCATCTTATGCGATATTATCAAGGTTACACGACAAAACTGTAGCGCGAAAGCGTACCTGATTCCATGACGATAGATTATGTATGCGGATTCGGGTTTTGATCTTCCACAGACTTGATTCAATTTTCCGTCATGTTCGGTCCAAACCCAGAAAAAATCTGGATCGGATCGAGGTTTGTGATGTAATTGTTTTACATTACTTTATTTTTTTAATTATATAATCTTGATATTAAATATTTAAATACATCACAATTTAACAAACAAAATTAGTAGATAATAAATTGATGAAATAGTAGAGATCAAGTGATCAACATTACAATCTAAATAATTAAATTTAATCATTTATTTTTTGATACTTATATATATTTTTGGTAATTGTTTAATATTTTTTAGAATTGTGCCATCGCTGCGTAGCACGGGTAAAATGCTAGTCCTTTATTATAATACCTGAGTCTAACCAGTATACAGTAGATGTAGTTAGTCAATCAGGATATTATGAATTATTTTAGAATCAATCAAATATCATTACTAAATTTTAGACCAATCGTATTATATTAAACGTTTTCCTAATTTTCCATTTTCATCCTATTATACTAACCATGGTTAGTTAACAAGTCTAATCTAAATATAGTAGTTACTTGATTTAACATATCCATATATTAAAAAATATTTATAATAAATTAATATTTTAAATTAAAATAAATCAGAATTATACAAATATATATGGGTGAAAAACCAAAATGTCCACCAATTAATTTCACTTGCCCAAAATACCTACAGGCACGCGGGTTGTTCCGCCCCTTTTACCCACGGTATACACATCTTCAAGATGCGAATACAGTATATGCATAAGATGTTGGCGTGGACTTTATAAATCATAAATCTGCACTTGTGAACAGTTTGTTGAATACGCATGTTGAACATGCACGGCTGCAGATACGCATGTTCAACATGCGTATTCAACGGATTGTTCACCGTCTTCCTAGCCGCCGTCGGAGACGATTTTTCAACCAAACTTTGACCAATTCGTTCATTCCTTTTCTGACATCTTTCACTTGCCTACTACATACCAAATTGATCGTATTCTCCCCCTCTACAAGTCTGTACCATTCATTTTCCCTTTGTTTCGCCGAATTTAAAGGCCCCAAACCAAGCTCGTTTTTCCGATTTGTTCATACACGCCCCTACGGGGCCAAAAACCAACAATCAACAGGGCAAAATGGAAAGGGAGCTGTGGGCTTCGTATTGATGCCCTCAGAAGTAGTGGAGGTAGCAGGAAGGTGGAGAACGAAGGGAGGCGACAGGGAGGGCGATTTTGAGGTCGTCTGAGCGTCAGAGTTGTAATTGTAAAAATGATGTCATATGACGTCATCACGCATCTGGGAGATACGTGACCTGAGATACGTGAAGGTAGTATTTTTCGTAAGTTCGTTCACAGGGAAGGACTATCAATATTGATTTCGAGTAGATTATCTCTTACAATCTAGAAGTGTGTAAATGGGGGGTTTTGAGTTTGGTTGAGGTGTTTTATCAAACACCTTGCATACGATAAATAAATTGCTACAAAAAATACAACTAAGTTAATGGCAAATATACAAATTTGCCAACACAACAACACAATGGATGAATAAGCAAGATAAGAGCTATTTGACCCAAGGATATTGCAAATCAAGCACTTCAACCCAACAAGCAAAATATATCCAACTCTACCTAACCAAGATAATTGGTGAAGCACACAATTACTTATTTCTCTTCTAAATACACTAATTTAGTGAAGCACATAAATTAGTTCTCTTGATACTAGCAACCAATAGTGAAGCACTACCAATTTAACCAAATCAAGGAATCAATCAAAGAGAGGTTAGGACAAACCCAAGGATGAGAAGCTCAACCTAGGTATTTGCACTTAAAGCTTGAGAATTTAGGTACACTAAACTTGTGCTACTATAATGAATGTACTAACAATTACGGATTAGCACAAACAATTAGCAATTGATATTACAAGAAGAGCAAATTGAAGCAACTTACAATTTTCCAAGCAAAATCATAAACAATACAACTCAAGAATTCAAGATAGAGTGAAATAGATCTTACTTAAATTGAATGGGTTTAGTACAAGAGATGCTTCCTTGAGCCAAATAAATGGAGTTAGTTACTCATAATCAATGCTAGATTATGAGTAATTGATGTTTCTCTATAGCTAAGATGAAGATGAAGTTAGATGTGATATTAGGTTATGTTATGAAGATAAGATTATGAGCCTTCTTTTAATACACAGCAGGTTCTGTACGGCCTGCTGAACGGCCGTACAGCTGCCCTTACAGAAAATCTGCTCCTTTGAACGGCCTGTCGAACAGCCGTACAGTAGCCCGTACAAGATAAAATCTTCAATATAATGCATTCAACGCCTCTCGGCATCGCGAGCTTGCATCTTTTAACTACCTTCTTGAACATCTTTGCTTTCCAAGCCCAAATTAAGTCATCTTTTCAACAATTAGCATGAGGCACTGAAAGATGAAAAACATAATTAATATCGATAAAATAACATTCGAAACGAACAAAAATGCAAGAGAATAAAAGACAAAACGTGTATAAAATACACATTATCAATACGCATGTCTGGAATGCGCATCCCAGGCCACGCATGCCCAAAATGCGTAACCCGTGGTCAAAAAAGGCGGACTTCAGCGCATATCGGTATTTTGGGTATGTTCCACACAAAAGTGGTGTAGTTTGGGCATTATTTCAATATATATTAAGCAATTTTCGCAATATTAATTCTCCACTCTTTTGATTTACAATTAATCATAATTACATTATTATATATCACATATTAATTTTCATAAATATATATAAGAGCCAATCAGAATTGACCACTAAAATTAAATTAATCATATCATTCTCATCCTAATTTACTTATCGTGGTTATTTAACAACTTTTTTATGAAATAAATTTTTTTATTTATTTGTACATGCATAAATTACCTATTTTATAAAATGACAAATGTTTACTAACTTCTTAATCTTTTAATTCAAAGTTAATTAAAAATTTTCTATAATATATTACGAGCTAATTTTCATAAATATCAACTATAATTATACTATAATATATTAAATATTACAAATTATTTTCATAAATACTTATTAACTAATTAATCATAATTTTTAATTTAAATCAATCACAATTATATTATTATTTACTGGCACATCTATTCATTGCGCCCATCTCTCTAGGAATAGAGCCATTTTGCAAACTTTGTATATATCAATTGATTTAAATACAAATATATTATTTTAATATTGAGTTTATTTTATCTATATTATATAATATAATATTTTGATATCACAAACTCTCGATCTACAATCATACGGTGCAATCAAATTTGAATAAATCTACTATAATTGAATTAAAAATTTTAAAAATTAACAAATATAAACTACATTATTCAAAATAAACGTTCAAAATTTAAGTACATAAACTTTTAATTACTCTATTATAAAAAAACTAGATTCAACCAATTAAAATACTTAAATGAATTTAAACCAATTATCTTTAAAATTTTAGTTATACGTGTTTTATAGTTATGCAATAATTTACGAGACATACAAATTGACCTAACAATATCTTTGCATTATTCAAAATACTAAATATACTCTAAGATAGTATTATTTGGTATATAATTTATCAATCAAACAATAAAATTCACTACAGAGTTAATGAAAAGATTGTTCATGAATATTTTCATAGCAAATTGATCAATTCAGCGCAAAATTTTATAATTCACTATTTTTGATAAATAATTAATTTATCAATAAAAGAGAATATTACATCTACAAAAATAATCAAAATTTTAAATTTTCTTATAAATCACAATTTTTTATAGGTAACTCAAAGCATTAACCCCAAAAGGTAATTTCATCAATAAAAAGTCATACAACATCTATAAAAATAATCAAGATCGGACATAGATCATTTCAAGGTTTTTCTTCATCCAAACTACGATTGTTGATACTTGTGTGTTTCATTGTGCTACAAGGTTTCGGCTCATGCTCAGAATTAGAGCCGGCCAAACGGGCGGTTAGGCACGGCATGCACGTGAATTATTCGTAGAAAAGCACGTTCAGCCCGCCTACAGTAAAAAACCGGCACAACCCGTTCAGCCCGTTCCAACAGATGTGCCGTGCACGAATTCATTTTCTGTGAATCGCGGCACGTTCGGCACGGCACGTGGAAGACCGTTTATAAATAAAAGGCACGGCACGGCACGTCATCTGCACTGCAACACTGATATTTCACTATATACATTACCATTTTAAATCAATGTTTTCGAGAACCCATTCATGTTTTCGACAAGAAATTTAAAAATATGATAAAAATTAAAAACAATTACATTTTAATTTTAAAAATATCGACATTTAAATCTTTCAAATTGTGTACTATGTAAAAATAATAAAATAAAACAAAACAAAAATGTAAAAACAAAACAATTGCTTACAGAAATGAAAAAAAAAACTGTTGACACGCGAACCGGCCCGGCACGCCAAAGGCACAAGTTCAGAACTCTTCACTAGAACCATTTTATATATCTAGACAAATGATTGATGTTGCGTACCCAAAGTCAAGCAATTCAACTTCAGATTTGTTAAATAATTCTGATTGGTTTCACAGGATATTAACGAGTGTAAACATTTTTCATTTTCTTGTGTTACCATTTATAAAATATTTTTTAATTAATAAAATTTAATAGAGGTACCGTCCTCTTTCCCTCTTTTTATTTCAATATAATCGTATGATTCGTATTTTCTTAAAAATTCGAAAGATTTAAATATGAAATAAAATTAGATGAAAAAAGTTACAAATTCGAAACATTTTAATTCGAAACGTTTCATATTTTGAGAATATTAAAAATATATTAACAAAAAAAAATTTCAAATTTTTGTACAATTTTTCAGAATTTTCCAAAAAAAAAAAAAAAAAAAGCACGCCAACCCGCACAAGCCCGCGTGCCGTTCACGGGCTGAAAACTTGAAGAACCGGCACGGCACGGCACATCCCAAACATGCGTGCGTGCCCAACCTTACTCAGCACGGCACGTGGCAGCCGGGCACGCCCCGCACGGCACGCACGGCTGGCCACCTCTACTCAGAATGGCTTGTTGAGCAACATCCATGTCCTCTGCCAACTGAATCAATACATTTTTCTTCGTCGTGTGAATGTACAATGTCACATATACCACTGTTCATGTGTGTTGTTGCCTCTTCAAACTTGTCACCCTGTTCACAATCACAACAACCATGATTGACGTGCTTTACCTGTTTTACTTTTTCAAGCTTGTCATCACCATATCCACAGCAGCCCTCAGTTTCAGCAGATTCGGGTAGTTGCTTGATCTCCCCAAATGATTTTGGACTCACAGATTCACATTGATGCTTTGGAGAATTAAAATGATGAGGAATGCACTTTGTTTCAACTTGGTTGGCAGAGCAACAACGTTGGTGACAATGGGAATGGGACTTTGACTCGGGAATGGCTACATTGTGTTGTACTCCGTGGGCTTGATGATCATCAAGTTTACAACAACCTTGATCTTTAGCCGAGGACGTCTTCTTGTCGATCCCACGAGAAACTGAACTGACAGCCTTAGAGTGACTCTGCGCAGAACATTTTTTGGAAGAACATCTTTTGTGTACATGTTTCTTCATAGATTTAGTACTAGAGCAGCAATGCTTGTGGCTATGAGCAGTTCTCCTTTTATGTGCAAAAATAGAGGACTTGAAACACCCTTTACCATGGTTGTCTTCATGTGCTAAGAGTAACATACTATTACAGATAACTAGCAAGCATGTCCCTGCATCTGCAAGAACAGCAGCCCAAACAAGTGGATGCCCCGTGATAGCCAGAACAACTATAGCAGTCTTTGGGATAATTGACAGAAATATATTTTCAAGGATTTTTAGTTTCGTTTTCTTTGCAAGTCGAACAGCTTGCGGTATCTTCCTAATATCATTTGACATGAGAATTATGTTCCCGGTTTCCATTGCTAGTGCTGAACCAGAAATTCCCATGGAAATACCAATATCAGCAGTGGCTAATGCTGCAGCATCATTTAGGCCATCGCCAATCATTGCAGTGGCCGATTCATGCTGGAAATCCTTGATGATTCTTGCCTTGTCTTCAGGTAGAAGTTCCGCATGGACAAGTTCCAGAGCACCACCGATCTGAAAATGAGTACAATGGTATCCTTTATTAGTACAGTTAAACTAAAGATGGGAAAACGCTATATACTACACACTAGGAAGCTAACATGTAAGATTTATTTTGCAGATTGCAACAAAGTAATTTATGTAAGTTGATGACTTGACAATTTTCAAAAGGTGCTGTATTAGGATAACCTGATCTTGTGCATGCTTCGCTGCCGCTTGATGATCTCCTGTAAGCATAGCTGTTTTGATTCCCATTGATTTACTCTTGGATGGCCTCTTTGACTCCAGTTCGACAAACATCAGTCAGGCTGAAAATTCCAGCAAGAAAAGACCCTGAGAATATGTATCCAATAGACTTTCCTTCCATTTCATCATCTCCTATGATTGGTACTGAAATGTTCAAATGTCTAACCAGGATTATGACTAAACAAGAATAAAGGGTGCTAAAGAAGAGTTGAAATAAAAAATATGAACTCTATGAAGTCGAAGTTATATACAATATGAAGCTTTCTTACATGTTGCACATCCTGCTCGAATAGCAATTCTTTTGTTTCCAACATATATGTCTTTCCCATCAATCTTTCCACAAATTCCTTCACCTGGAAAGTTATGGAAGTCCTCAATGTCACCTGGCTTGGGCTCAACAGAATAAGACTTTACATATTCAACTATTGCTTCTGCCATTGGATGACTTGACTTGCTCTCGATGCTAGCAACCCTGAACACGTTCAAATGCATGAATATTAGGTGAAGATTTATAACTTTGAGTATCACTTCATGAAGAATAGTGAAAGTGGTTTGTGTTTGTTGCATCTAATCTGTTTATGGAAATTTGAAGTCCGACGGGAAGGTGTATTTATATTTACCAGTACAGTAGCTTGTGCAAGGTAATATGATCATCCTGCAGAAGTGGTTTGAAACCTGCAACAACAAAATCCCCTGTGGTAATTGTACCCGTTTTATCAAATGCCATGATCCTAACTTTGGCCAGAGTTTCAAGATGTTCTGCTCCTTTGACAAGAAGACCTGATTTAGCTGCATTTGAAAGCGCGCAGAAGGCAGCAACTGGGGTGGAGAGGACAAGTGCACAAGGACACGCACTCACCAAAACAACCAATGCCAAGCGATACCACTCACTTAAATGGTCAGCTCTTATTGCAGAGGGAATGATTACTAAGCAGAGAGCTATAGCTATAAGGACTGCCAAAAAGCGATATTAGACAGATTTATGTATTTAAGAAAATACTTTACCACTGAGAATAGGATTTCCCAGCTAAATAAAATTGTAGTCCGAGAAACTAACATGGAGTGTAAAATTTTGTGCATTTGTCAATGATTCTTTGGGTTTTTGATTTATTCTTTTGAGCCTCTTCAACAAGGGTTGCCATCCTAGCTACCACACAATCTTCAGCTAGGGCAGTAGTTTTCACGCCCAAATAACCTAAAAATATTAGTTGTTTAGATGAAAATAGGCAATAGAAAAGCTTTTAGTTGTGACATATATGCATATACAAAATTAGTTAATATATGTGGTAATACAATATTTACCATTTAGATTAATGGTGCCGGCCCAAACAGTGGAGTCAATTTGTTTAGAAACGGGAAAAGATTCACCAGTTAAAGTTTTCTCGTCGACATCACAGTTTCCTTGTACAACAACTCCATCAATGGGGATTACATCACCGGGCTTAATGGAGAGAATGGTGTTGAGCTGGACTTGATCGGCATTCACTCGTTCTCCGGTTTCAGCAATAACTGCAGTTTGAGGGACAATGTTTGCCAGTGATGACATAGCAGAAGTAGCCCTGTGACTTGCCTTGGACTCCAGCCATTGAGCAAATGTGAATAAGAAAACTATTGTGCCGGCTTCCAAGTAGTCTTTTAGCACAATTGATCCAGCAACTGCAGATACCAAAATAGTTCATAGCTGTATAGGTTACTTGCATAGCTAGCTGTATGTATGTAAATATGTTATCTTTAAAGAAAAATCAGTCAGACACGAAAAAACCGTAAAATTTGTATAACATTATTGAAAGCGTGGAATTTGCATGCATCTAATTAGGAAAAAGTAGATAAGAAATTGCAAACAAAATATACAGGTAAATAATTAAAAAAGAATCAAGTACCTGTGATAAGGATAAGAATGTTGATGTTGGTGAGGTTGTAGTTGCGTAAAGCAGCAACGGCCTTGAAGAAAATGGGGAAGATAGCGAGTGCCACAGCAGGCAGTCCCAGGTAACGGAGAGGATGATATACGTGTTGGAGTATTAAAGTTAACAATACCAACAATCCTGAACCCATTACAAACGGGCTTGGCCATCTCTTTTTATTAATCTTACTATTATTAGAGTTAAATGCACTTTGCATCCCCCAGCTTTACTTCAATTTCAATTATGTATATGTAGTTTAATAAATTGCATTTTGCATTCCACAACTTTAAATTATAGGTCAAATCAGTTTTCTATCAAAAATAATATTTCTTTTAACGATTGTATTGACAAATGCGATATAAAATTTTGTAGTGATTATATAATTTATACTTTAAGATGGTATAAATATATTTTAATGATTTTATACGTATCATATATCATAATAGTCACAACTTTATTTAATGAAAACATATTAGTTTAATTTTTTACAAATATAATATAATTGATTAATGGTCAAAAAATAATATTAAATTATAATTTAAAGAATTATACTAACCCAAACAAGGAAGTTTTGAATACGAGTGTTTTAGCTAAACAAAATATTTTGCTCTTGAAACAACATGGCCAAACCTATGACAGGTTAAATTGAGATTTTGCTTGCAATTAAGACAAAAAGATCGGCCTGATTAGCCCATGCATGCAACTAACACATGTGAGACTAAGATGGGATGTACCACTACCATGTCCATATATATATACACACACGCATACTAAACAAAAGTTACATGTAAACATTACTAGCTAACACTTGTGTAAAAGGTAAAGAATGTTTCTCATAGTATATGTACTTATGTGAAAGGTAAAGAATGTTAACCTAAAAGAAATCAGCATTGGCAATGCTCTTTTCCTTGGATAGATATATAGCATTTCTTATTTTTTCTTGCTCCCTTATACTGTTCTGCTCGGCCAACTTCTGTTCCATCTGGATCATGTCTAACTTATGCATTTTCCTCACATTCACTCACAAAGAAAACACTTGCATAGAAAACATGAATGACCCCGTAAAATGACGTGTGTTCTACCTCTTATAGCCAAATATTCCATTTTCCCAACCCAAAATTATAAACCGATTTATTTGCTAAATTATGTTGCATACTTATGATTATTTACGTAAATAAAAAAAAATTACTAATATTTTATATCTTTCTTTGATGAGATAACAAATTTATTTTGCTTTAAAATTTTCTTGTTTTTACGTTTCAACAGTAAATAAAGGATTTTTTTATTAAAAAAATTAATTTTAAAATATTTTATTGACAAAAATTAAGTAAAATATTTTCCCACAAAAATTAAAATGGGATGTCAACATAAATTGTTAAAAGATTTTTGCATAACATATTTTCTTTAAAATACAAATACGTTCTGTAAAAAGAATTAAATATCTCGTTTAACACATACTTAAATATTGTATTATATATTTTTTTAAAACACTTTGTTTCTAAAATATTTTTAATTATATATTTATATATTTATATAAAATATATAATTTTTGTTTTGTTAAATACTATTTTAAGTTATAAGAGCAACTCCAATGCAATGAGTCCTTACCTATATTTTTCCTACATGTACATATTTTAGGGATTTAGCTTTAAAATGCATGCTCCAATGGAAGCCCCTATCCCCTATAATTTTTAGGGGAGAGAAAATCAAACCCCCTATTTAGGAGAGAGAAAAGCAACTCCCTATAATGACACATCATCATTCTTTCCTTATAATATAATATATATTTATATCAATACTCTCACCCCTTTTCTATATTACCTAAAATATTGATTAAATATTATTTTTTAAGTTATAAGTAATGAATATAGGTAATACCATTGGAGCAAAAGAACTTTTTGGTTACCTATATTTTAAATAATCATTATTTTATTATATTTTAGGGGATGAAAATAGGGATTGGCCTTGGAGATGCTCTAACAGTAGAAGAAAAGTCCAGATCTTTGTGACGGTTATATACTTCCTTTTAACGGAAACAAATAATAATATAAAAGAAAGAAATAATAAAGAGACATGTGAGAGTGAGCCTAACTGATCCTAAAAATGGGGCAGTATGTATGCTAAAATTTATTTAGTCGGTTTGGCTGAGCTTTCTATAAGTCCTTATGGACTTATTTTTGGGTAAAAATTTCATATTTTGATAATTTTTTTTATACAAGTATTTAATGTATGTTTGAGATTCTATAAATTGCAAAAAAAAAAAATTAACTTTTTTCAGGAAAAAGTTAGGAATCTCTAACTTTGTATTAAAATAAGTTTGACTTATTCTGGAAAAAAAAGACCATTCCAAGTAATTTTTAGTTACATCCATCAAATTTTAAATCATCTCCAACATTTTTATACCAAAATTGACATCAAAGAGAATAATTTTTATTTTAAAAGCATATTCTTCCTCTTTTCCAATATTTATATCAATATATTATACTTATTAAATAATATGTAATATGTCAAATTGTAATTTTTAAAAAGCGTTAAAAAAATTCAAGAGGTAGAGAGTACTCTTCCATGCATGCTAGGACTTTTATCTCAAATGAAGTTTTCCATTTTATTACATATTATCTAATATTTATTTGTAAAGTGAATTCAAAATCATACATGTATGTATCTTAATTATACTCCCTCCGTTTCTTCTAATTGTTTACATTTTTAAGGAGTGTTCGGCACGCATTTTAAGGATAGTTTCATAAGTTATTTTTATTTTTTTTTTTGTATAAAAATTTAAAAGTGTCACGTGAATGAACTAAATTAAAACAAAAATAAGAGTTCGAATTGTATAGGTTAATAAATTATATTCCAAAGTTACATGCTAGAAATAGGCAACAAAACAATGTAAAATATTTTGGGTACAAAAGAAATGAATTGTTTTTGTGAAAGAATAAATGGGAAGGAATGGAATTTAGAAAAACTCTAAAAATTAGACCAAATTTTGGTGTTGCACCAAATTTGGTGTAATTTTTAGTGTCGCACTAAAATGGTGGGATTTTTGGAATTGGGTTGGAAGACATTTTTACACCAAAATAGTATAAAAGTGCATTTTTGGTATTGGATTGGAAATGGTCTAAGTGTTTCATAACTTTTCTTTGCCAACATCAACTTCAAATTTACGATTTATATCCTCTTCTCATTTAAAAAATATAACAATAAAAATTAAGGTATTTTGATCTTTCACACCATATTAATTTCTTTTAAAGGACAATAGTTAACAGAAGAAAAAAATACCAAAAATACCTTTTTTTTAGACTTTTAGATAGGAATACCAGTTCTGAATTATTTGACCAAAAATACCAATTTATTATGTGTCTCCTATATTTAATTTTTTTTGTTGTTTTTTCACTTTATTTACATGATATTCATTTCTCAAATGCGTATTAGCAATATCTATTTCAAAATACGTAATAGACTTATATTTTTGGCCAAAAAATTTTAAAATTGGTATTTGTATAATAAAATTTAAAAAAAATGATATTTTTGGCCATTATCCTCAACATGATCAAAACCGATCATTAACCAAACGGAAGCAAAATCGCACAAATTTCCAAAGAGAGGACCTATAACGATTAACCAGACCGATACAAATATCATAATTTTAATTTTCAAATAAGAGGGTGCCACTCTCGCATCAGCTTTACAATAATAGACCTAACCGATATAACTCCCGCATTATTATATAAGCACCATGAACTAGCTTCCAAAATATACACCGAATAGCATGAGCCAAAACAAGCGAATATTTAATAAAGATGCAAAACCACAATATGCACGTTTACGAAGAGGCATCACAATCCTCCCCCCAATATTTTATTATTGAAGAGGCAAATAATATCTTATACCTCTCATGGCGAAAGTGGAAGCACAATCATTGGATTAAAAACCTTATAAATTTCCATTGTGATTATATCTCTCATGTACAAAATTGGAAGCACAATCATTGGATTGAAAATCTTAATTTCCATTGCGAACAAATTTAAAAATTATCGTAGCAGTATCTTGAAAAGAAACTAAGTGGAATCTCATAAATGGTTCAGTTTGCGTATGATGAAAAGAAACTATTGTAACGGTATCTTGAACTATGTATTTTAAAAAACTTCCTAAAAGATTAGCAAAAATTATAGTGAATACTACTTTGCTATATTAAGGATGTTTTATTTCGGTTGTGAACGTAATGGTTCATTTGGTATTATTTAAAATTCATACTGAATATGAATATTTTATTCAGAATTCGGACATATATGTTGTCGAGTTATATTTTGATATCATGAGATATTTGCTTATACATTTGGAAATCTTTTCGAGACAAATTATATTATTACTCAAAACGGAAGACTTGTTGAGCATTATGTAGCTCATTCTTGCTTTGTAAAACCTTTCAGGAAAAAAAAAAAGAGAATTGGGTCGGTTAACTTCATGCCAGCAGAAGAGAAGTAAAAGATTACCCTGGAATAGTCTAGTTCCGGATAAATACCACAGAGTGAATTTGATAGGCTGTCAACCGATGTAAGTAAAACTACGTAGACTATTGGAACAACAATTGCGTAAAGGTTGTGAATAGTAGTGTAAGATCCTGGATTGTACCGATGATTTGTAATATTTAGTGTTACCTTTGATTATTGTTTCTGAGACTCTAACTTGCGTGTGTGAAGGATTGAGGTAATGTTGATGTATTGTTGAGTTGTAAAGTTAACACATGTGTGATATGATTGGATGGTGATGTGACGACCTGAATCCCTGACCTCGGATTTGGGTGCGTTACAGAGATCCTGAGTGTTTTTGCATTTCAATAATAATTGTTAAATCATTACTGAATTAAAGATAATTTTATGAGTTTCACGTAGGCTGTAAAATCATATAAATCTAATTTCTAGATCTCTAGATAGAGCCCAAATAGTAAATATGAACTTTTTCTAATATTAATAAATAAATAAATAAAATTCAATTGTATCCTTTTTTGATTATTTCCTTTTCATATTATAATTTTTTTAAAAATTTAATTCAAATACAACTTTTTAATTATATCCTTTTTAGATTTTAATTTTTTTTAATATGATATAATCTTGATCGTCTATTTTTAAAGATATTAGATTTGACGATTGAGATTATTTTGGTAATACATTGACCAAAATTATGGAAAAATATCCTTTACGCTTGTTACATATAAGGCTATAATAAGGGTATAATAGTATTGATTCTCTAAATGTAACTACCCATAATTTAAAAAAAAGAATAATGACAAATTTTAAATTAAGAATTTTATGGTAGAAAAGCAATTTATATACTCCCTCCGTCCCGGTGGTTTCTTTACGTTGTGTTTGGGCACGGAGACCAAGGATAGTGGGTGTAATATTGTTAAAATAAACGAAGTAGTGGGTGTAATTATGATTTTATTGTTAAAATAAGAGTAGTAGTGGGTGTAATAGTGTAAAGTGTTGAAAAAGTAGAGTAGTAGTGGGTGTAATAGTGTAAAGTGTAATGTATTTTATTGTAAAAAGTTACTATTCTGGGTAATGTAAAGAATCCATGGGACGTCCCAAATTAGTAACTGTAAAGAATCCATTGGGACAGAGGGAGTATGATTTTAGTATTTCAATTTAATAAATTTATAAATTTATAAATTAAAATATAAAATAATTTTTTATGTTAGATCCAACTGTTCTTATTTGTTTGGTCGTAATAAGGACCATACTATCAAGACTACCAAAATTCAGGATAAAATCCATTTTACATTATATATAAGGATGTAATTAAGATTTCACATATAAAATTGATGCGAAGAATTAGAT
Source organism: Saposhnikovia divaricata (assembly GCA_036435485.1). Classification (NCBI taxonomy): domain Eukaryota; kingdom Viridiplantae; phylum Streptophyta; class Magnoliopsida; order Apiales; family Apiaceae; genus Saposhnikovia; species Saposhnikovia divaricata. The sequence continues at coordinate 205,674,818 of CM071601.1, read as the reverse complement.
ATTAGTTTTAAACATATAAATAAAGGGAAAATATCAGCAACGATTTGTTATTATATTTAATATATATTTTTATGTAATCTATCATATATATTATTGTAACAACCCTATTTTTCGGACCGTTAATAATAGACGAATATCGAAATAGATTATAATTTGTATTAAATGGAAATAGAAAATAATCCATAATCATGATAAATATCAATGTTTTAATCATCATAATGAAAGTACTGTAAAGTCTGAAAACAAATCTAATAAGTTCTCGAATTTATTTAAACAACTATATAGACTACAGCTAAAGTCTGATTGACATCACTCATCTCAATCTTGTTTACCAATTACCCCTGTGGAAGGAAAACAATACGAGTGAGCCAAATGCCCAATACGAATGTAATATAACAGAATATGTAATTACAAATGACTGAGCTGACAGTATAAAAGGAACTAATAAAGTTCAACAAACAGAAGGTTGATTCACAAGTAAGGTGGGTACAGTAAGGGTCTCTTATATAACATGTACTCGCTAAGTCTGAATCACAAAGCGAGTACAGTCCAGACGTTTCTTCACCGGTGATCCACGAGAAGAAATACATGAAATGCACACAGCACTTCTACAGAACAAAAGCGATCATGATCTAAACATAATCTCATACCCCAAAGATGTGATCGCATACTCACATCACTGATACGAGTAAGTGTCTAGTTCACCTTTACTTCGAATTCCATGTGAACATTGTCTGTGATTAATCCACACAGATCGGTCTAAGAGTCCAACAGAAAGGTTACAAAATATTGTCAAACTCACTTTACGGAGCAGAATAGAACAGAATAAAACAATATCGTAATATAATTGCGAAACAAACCAATTATTATTTTTTTGAAATAAATGAGTAAAGCAACTATAATTCCAAGAATAAGAAATATAAAAGAAATATAAGAGTGTGAACTAAAAGGTACACACATAATACAAAAATTCACAATTTAAAGAAAAAATGAGCATACAATAAATCTTACGAATAATTAAATGGAGAGAAAAGAATAAATAATTTGGAATAGGATTTATAAGAAGAATATAATAGATCACAATTTATGAATAAACGTTTAATTTATAAATATTTGACGATGATTATTTGTTTATCGAATCATAATGTATTGTTTTTTATTTAATTTTTTATTTTTTTTGGAAAAAACAAATTATCGATAAATAATACATGAAGATCTTAGTCAATATAGCCCAAACCGCATCTCAAGGCCCATATAATTGCGCAAGTTAACGTATTGGGCCTGGGCCGATAGGTTTGATCAACTTCCAAACCGAAACTTCATTTTTATCAAATTCATTCAATAACACAGCAAGTAATCAATCAATTACTGGTACAACAATGGCGTCGGAGAGCATCGAAATTAGCACAAAAATGGAGGAAGAAGAGGAATGGAGAAGAGATACAATACTACCAGAAGTGATGAAGATTGTTTGCTCCAGATTTTTGGTTTCGCATAAAGACCTAATCTCTCTCTTACGAGTCTCTCCTTCACTTCGCCGTTCTCTTAATTCCTATTCCTCACTCTGGCCTGTAAGTGTTCTCTCCGTTTTTAGGAATGTTAATTTAATTTAGAGTTTTGGGATTGGAGAATTTTATTCATTTCGAGATTGAATATATAGTCATATTTATCACGTGGAGAGAGAGAGAGAGAGAGCGAGTGTGTGTGTGTGTGTGTGTGTGAGAGAGAGAGAGAGAGAGAGAGAGAGAGATGAGGGAGGGAGGGAGGGAGGGAGAGAGAGAGAGAGAGAGAGAGAGAGAGAGAGAGAGAGAGAGAGAGAGAGAGAGAGAGAGAGAGAGAGAGAGACCTGAATAAGTTACTAATTTGTCTAAGAGAGAGAGAGAGGAGAGTTGATTGTAACATGTAACGAGATAAATTTGAAATTGCAGGTGATTGATCTTCCTGAATACTAATTTGTCTAAGAGAGAGAGAGGAGAGTTGATTGTAACATGTAACGAGATAAATTTGAAATTGCAGGTGATTGATCTTCGTGAATACAATAATGCTGGAGATCGTCTTCTCGCTGCCCTTTCACTGGTTTGCCTTTATTACACTTACCTACGACTCACTTTTGTTGCCAGCTTGTTAATAATTTAAGTACTCAGACATTGTGAACATAAACTCGTATAAACCTCATTTGCACCATAAGCCTAGAAGGTGCTTATTAAGCTCACATTTTCCTTTCATTCAACTTAAGTTTTCTGCCTAAAAATATCCTCTAATCTGCTAGTACAGTTCAGTCTCATATGTTTGAAATTATCAAGTTGTGTTAACTGAAATTTTGATACATTTATATTCAAATGAAATTTGCATTAAACGTGATAGTAAGCTTTTTCATATTGATTAGTAATAAATTGAAATTTGATGGCTCATGGGTTGTAAATTGTGATGTATATTTGTCTATTTTAATGTTTTCTCTCTGTGTATGTGCTACAGGCTAGATATCAAAATGTTAATCAAATAAGCCTTGAATTTGCACAAGGTGTTGAAGATAAACATATGGAGCTCATTAAAATTAAGGTAGTTTGTTTGGCCTTTAAAGTGCTGCATGTACAATTATACTGATAAGGAATCTATGAACTATGTGAAAGTGGGCGTTACCCTAGAATAATTCGGTTATTAGATTATGGCAAAAAAAATTATACTAGACATTCACATGGTCTATACTTTCTTCACCCCTAGTCCGAACTAATGAAATTATTGTGTGCTATAGAGTTTAAGTAGTAATTAATTTACTTTTCCTTCATTTTATAGTTCAAGAGTTCTGTACAAAATTTGGAGCATTTGAATTTAAATGGCTGCCAGAAAATTACTGATAAGGGAGTTGAAGCAATAACTGCCTCTTGTCCGAAATTGAAAAGTTTCTCTATCTATTGGAATGTGAGGTAATGTATGTTTGTGATTATTCGGCACTTGCTTTTGTATAATGGACCTTGTTAGACTACAAGCTAGTCATTTGTGATACATGCTTCAGGGTCTCTGATATGAGTATGACGTATTTGGTGAAGAATTGCAAGAGCATAGTTGATTTGAACTTGAGTGGCTGTAAGGTAAATATGATCTTTAAATGAATAGTAATTCCAGTTACATGCAAGGATCTTTGTTCCTTCAACTATAGATTTTATTATTGCCCTCCCTACTTTAGAGAGGTTAGGCTTTTTTTTTTTGTGCTATTGAACAGCATAGCAATTGTAATCATCATATCTACTCAAAGTTCTATGTATTGATTGATTGATGAATAGCTCATAACGAAACTACAAATTCATCTGTCTAGATTTTTATGACATGTTTTCAACCCTTGACCTCGTCGCACTCAGTAATATTGATGCAAACGACCTTTTCGTTTTATCCTTTGGCACCATATTATGCTTGAGACAAAAAGGAAGAGATTGATGGGGGCATATCCATAACTATAGAATGAATTTGTACTTGTTTTATTTTTATCCCTTTCTTTCTTGGTTGAGTGTATGTGAAGTGCTTTCGTCGTATAAAACATTTAATGGGAAAACATCTACTTTTTATTTTGATTGAAATATAACAACATATAGAGCCATATGCATCATTTTATATAAACAGTGCTTATAACCCAGGTTGGTTATGGGATTTTTAAGGAGAAGACATATCTTTGAGGGTATTTTTACCTTCCTATTTTTGGTCATAAAAATAGCAACTATCTGATGTATGAACTAACTTAAGCTATTCGCCTATTCTCTTTTGATTGCGTTACATTATCTATTTTCACTTATTCAGATGTTGCATCAATTTGATACTGATAAAAGAGTTTACTGCTTGGGTGTTACAGAATATTTCCGATCAGAGTTTGCAGTTGATTGCCAACAATTATCAGCTTTTGGAGTCTCTAAATCTTACTAGGTAAGAATCCATATTCATTTGCAAGGCCTTCTTATATAATTATGATGCCCTGTTCAAAATATGAAAAAGAGGCTCGTAATTATTTTTAATAATTATATTTATTTTATTTTATAAATAAATTTGGTCCAAATAAAAGTTTTAATAATAATGTAATCACAATTCAAACATAATTTCAAGAAAATATATTATAATTATAATATGTGATGTTGGGTTATTATGAGTTTGGGTTGTTTGAGAGAGTTCTTAAATTTTGTTTCAAATTCAAATATATAATATGATATAACATGCTTACAAAATCTTTGGGCCCCTTTAAATTGGGGGCATGTTCCATCGCTCCAATTGCTGCTACTTAGCCTGCTCTGTTTGTTTGGAATTTGCACAATTGGTCAAATTACTAATTTTTAGGTCAAGTAATAAATTTATATAGCTGAATCATTATCAACTTAAATTATCCTGACTGGACAGGAATAAAGAAGGCAAAGGGCTTAGTAACTTCCTTAGACCTTAGGTATTCTAGTTGTTGCATCTTTCCTTCTTTGTAAGTATACTTTATATATTCAATATCAAATTCAGCAATTATTTGACTTCCCCAACTTCAGGACTAGTTTCGATACCTTGGGGGATATAATTTTTCTAGAGATAAAAGATATTGCTTAGTATAGGGACACATATGGGTACTTTGCCTCGCATTTATTCTAGGCTTGTGCATAGAAAAGATGTTTATGTAAAGTTGAACTAATTCTCATGTGAAGATTTATCCCAAATTCTCACCTAATTATTATAATTTGATGGGTTACATGTTAGGTGCGTCAAGTTAACAGACGGGGGTTTGCAACAGATACTATGCAAATGTTGTGCTCTGCGGACTTTAAATCTTTACGCTGATTCAAGGTAAATTCTGGATTGTCTCTCTGCACTTTTAATTATTGAAGTGCAAAGGGTCTATATGGAAAAGATGTTCGGCCCTATCTAACACAAGTAGCACGGCCGCACTGGCCCAAAAAAGATTCACTATGGCCCTGGAACCAATTATTCCCTCCAATAGTATGTATCTGAATAAAAATAGTAAGGCCGGCCAAAGGTCCAAACTTATTATTATCTTTGGGCTAATTTGTCACTGATGCACGTATCTATAGGGCTAAATGATATGTGAAAAAGGTGATAATCGGTTGGTAAAAAAATTATGGAAGTTATTGTTTGGAGGTCAAAATTTTTTATTATTATGTCCTGATGAAATATTTTCGGACTAGTGAGGGTCCTAAATATTTTTGGATCCTGGCCCTGCCTGACGTGAGTGTGCACTCAAAATTTAATATTTTTCCTACCCTCAGATAAAGCTTCCAAGAAAATTCTCTATATTGGTAGGTTGTAGAGTTTGTCATCTGGCTAGCTATCTAGGACTCTACACTAACCACATGCTAATGGAAGCATATTATATCTATTGCAAAAAACTCTGCGTGTATTTGAGTTTGTGTAATAGGACACAACTGCTTGTAATACCCTTGGTCAGTCCAGTGGTGCTACGAAATTACAGCTCGCTCAAACCCTTGCAATCCATGTTATAAAAGTTGATACAAGTAAACTATTATCAGTTTACTGGAACACCTTACTACGGTAACAGTATTAAGTAACATGTAAGAGTAACTACTTGACGAAGGATCTTTATGTAAAGATGCCATAGTTATTGTACAGAATATAATTAAATTAATTGGTGAATGATTCTGCTCCCACACATTCCACTCTTCTCTGAATGTGAACTCCTTTCCCATTTCTCATACAAAAGACATCTGATTTTTAAGCTAGCATAATAGATTCTTGAATCAAACTACTGGAGTAGTAGTAGGATTGACAGTTAAGTAGTTAACCCATTCTAATCCGTAAACCCAGTCAATTTGAATGTTGTTTTAGTTCCCCTCCATACCTGCTGTGTTATTCAACTTGAAGTCTTGAACTCCGTCTCAGATCAAAAAGACTCTATCATCATGCTTGTAATTTTCCTGTTCAAAATCTGATATGTGGGACCTGCAATTATGTTTCTCAGCTTTACAGATTTAGCTTACAAGAAGTTTAGTCTTTTGGTTGATCTCAGATTCTTGGATCTCTGTGGTGCCCAGGTATAATCTGAAAACTGTAAATGGGTTAATTTATACGTCTTACACTTTCTTTAGCAAGACCATTTGATATTGAACATGTGTCTGAATGCCAGAATCTCTCTGATGAAGGACTTTCTTGTGTGTCTAAATGCAAGAATCTAGTGTCTCTCAACTTGACATGGTAATAAAAAAAACTGCATCTCAGTATATAATGATTAGAACTTTTGATTATATTAGTTTGTTAATGTTTGTTAATTTTAAAGGTGTGTGCGTCTGACTGACGTAGGGGTTATCTCTATTGCACAGGGATGTACCTCTCTTGAATTTCTCAGGTGAATCCTGCTTTATAAATTATTGCCTTAAAAGATCTACAGACTTTAAACTTCTGTAAATTTTTGTTATGCTTTAAAATATCTACAGACTAAAAAAAAATTGTAACAAGCTGCTTGACATAATAGCTTCTTTAAAATTGTTACTTGACATACTGCAGCTTGTTTGGAATTGTTGGAGTCACTGATAAGTGCCTGGAGGCCCTATCAACGTCCTGCTCAAAAACAATCACGACCCTGGATGTGAATGGCTGTGTCGGCATCAAGGTAATTACACCTTGTATCCTCAAGACAATGTGCACATGCCTGCCAAACCAATTTGAAAGTGTTTAAGCCTAGATTTTCTGTGGCTATTGGCCTAGTAGTTTTACCAATTGCAAATATCCCAATTTTTGGAAGTGCCTAAATGTGATAGGATCTGGAGTTGGTGGAATGTGGATGTTCGAGAGTCTGTAATTTTTTTAAGCAAAGCATATCAATTCTATGTTATCCGTTTACCTAAATTTAAAATATCTTGCATGTAGAGACGGAGTCGCGAGGAACTGCTACAATTGTTTCCACATCTAATATGCTTCAAAGTTCATAGCTAAATTCATGGAAGAAGGTTGCAAAATTTCTTGCTCATGGTGAGGTGTTATAGTTTCTCAATAATTAAGTGAAAAATTCATGTCGCTGTTATTGAATCATTTTTCTTAAGAATGCACTGACCAAAAAATTGATAATGCTTCTAATTTATTTTGAACCTTTGGATGTTCTATGCAGATTTGGCCGCATGCTTTTACTTCCTGAATGAGGAAAGCCACCTTTCCAGCAGCTAACACACAAAAAATGTAGTACTCAAATGATTTCCTCAGACGAATATGGTTCCTCTTTGGCCCTCGATTTATCATATTTCTGTGATGCATAATATATCTAAAAGCAGTTGTAGGGATCACCGTCAACTGCCGTCTGAATTCTTACATATATAACATTAGAGAGCTGGCGAGAGGATCTTGAGACCGAAGACGCAAATCCTTATCTTTGGATGGAAGAGGTCAAATGGTTATTGTTTGTAACTTCTTGATAAATCCTAGAATGTCTGAATTCTAACATTGTGATCTTTTGACAAAGTAGAGATTGCAGAAAAGTGGCAACTTCTACATAAATTTGCTGTATACAGTATAAAAATGAGGATGTTTTGATCTCCAACATAGTGGTTTTTTGTTCTAGAGAATGGTCCAATACCATAAATGTAACAATTTATTTCATGTACTTTCACTCTCCAACGTAGTGGTTTTTTCCTCAGGTTTGTGGGACCAAATAATATTTATGTACTTTTACTCTGTTTAAGGGGAAATTGACTTGAACATATATGCATAGGAGATCATAATTACTAAGTTCCAAAACTAGAAAGCTAAAAAGTTTTAACAAGTGAAATTAGACCTGGCAAAATGGCTGGGTCGTGTCGTTTCCTGTGTTGTGTATTTTCGCGTTTCGTGTATTTTGGGTGCTGGTATGAATACGACACGAAATTAATTCGTGTACCCAAATTTAAATCTGAATACGAATACGTCATGGTAAAAACTGAAATGACACAAAATGAAATCATGTACTAGTCGTGTTAACGAAATGAATTACACGAAATTTGTATATTGTGTACAAAACTTTTATGATAAACTTATGTTATAAAAAATATTATATATATATATATAAATAATACATCTTCAAAAAATTGCTTGGTTGCCTCTTCAAAAAGGAAGAATTCAATAACGATATGATTAAATATTTGTTCAATTTCGATTCTATTTGTAGATAATGTATGATTTTTTATTAAGTTTTTTTATTAATAAATTGATTCCCGGTTTCAAAAAAAAAGTGATTAATGCCTTATATTTTCATGGCCTAATGTGATTGACATGTTTTTGTAAATATTTATTGTGTTCCCTCAATATTTTATATAAAAACACTAAAAAGAATTATATAGAATAACTTAAAAATCATGTATATATTCTGTATTTAAATAAATTATTTATTTATTTTGTTTAAAAAATCGAAACATTCGTTCTATAAATAAAAGAGGATTTTATAGAGCATCTCCAACGGTATTCTGTAAAATGATTGGCTGAATATTGATTATGTAAAATTTACTGAACCTCTAAGGTGTTTTACTCCAATGGTGTTGGCTATATTTTAAAAATGGTATGTTATTATTATTTCAAATTTTTAAAAATAAAATATATTATTTCAATGTGGTAATTAATGGTGTGGAGTTTTATTACAAGTTGAAAAATGTTCGACAAATATAACCAACCTATTGTAAGAGCATCTCCAATGGAGAAGACCTCTTAGCTAAAATCACAAATATATTACCAAAAATAAAATCTATAGAAATTATGTAAAAAAAACATCACTCCAATGAAACATTACTGTTAGCAAAAAAAATTACATAATCTCTTTTCGTTGGCTATATTTGGCCAACCTCTAGAGACCTGTAAAGAAGATTTTACATGATCTATTACCTTAAAAAAATAGATTCTATTAATAACAACCTGAAATAATAATAACATACTATATTTACAATATATACAACATTATAGCCAATATACCATTGGAGCACAAGGTTCAGCAAATTTTACATAATCAATATTTTATCTGATTTAGAGCATCTCCAATGGTATTAGCTAAAAATGGTTGGCTAAATCAGATAAAATATTGATTATGTAAAATTTGCTGAACCTGTAAGAAGTTGTGCTTCAATGGTATATTAGCTATAATGTTGTATATATTGTAAATATAGTATGTTATTATTATTTCAGGTTGTTATTAATAGATGCTATTGTTTTTAAGGTAATAGATCATGTAAAATCTTCTTTACAGGTCTCTAGAGGTTGGCCAAACATAGCCAACGAAAAGAGATTATGTAAATTTTTTGCTAACAGTAATGTTCCATTGGAGTGATGTTTTTTTACATAATTTTTATAAATTTTATTTTTGGTAATATATTTGTGATTTTAACTAAGGGGTCTTCTCCATTGGAGATGCTCAGAGAGCATCTCCAACCATTACCATCTGTTAGCTAAAAAGTCTAGGTATCATTTTGATATACATATTAGTTAAAAAATATGGCCCTCCAACCATCAAAACTGTTAGCAATAATTATAGATATCCTCCATCAGGTCTTCTATATTTGTTGAGTTGTAGTCATTAGCTAAATCATCCATGTCAATTTTATGCCATATTTAAACTAGACCTACACATTAATGCATACCATTTAAATCAATTCATACCCATCCATTACACAATATATACTAATTTTAATTTATAGCTAACCATTATAGCTAATACCACTGGAGCACAACCCCTTATAGATTCAATCAATTTTACCTAATCATTATTTTATATTATTTTAGCTAATCATTTTAGCTACTCCCCTTGGAGATGCCAACCATTTTTAGCTAATACATTGGAGATGCTCTAATTATCTAAATTTTTACCTAAGGATTTTGTCTCGTTGGAATAGACAAAATTTTACAAATCTCTATAATTCTTATTTAAAGTAATTTATCTTGATTTTTACCTAAGGTTTTACATAGTTGAAGATGCTTAAAAAAAGAGAGATGCTAGGAACCCAAAATGGTTTCCAAATTTGTTCTCGAAAGCTTAGCTTAGTCTGATTCTTTATATGGGAGCTGGGCACGAAGACCTAGGATAGTTGTTGTAATATTGTTAAAATAAATTAAGTAGTGCGTGAAATAGTGATTTTAATTTTAAAATAATTGAAGTAATGGGTGTAATAGTGTAAAGTGTTGAAAAAGTGAAGTGAAGTAGTGGATGTAATAATATATTTTTTTATTAAAAGTTACTATTTTTATTAATGTAAAGAATTGATGGAACGTTCCAAAAAGGAAATTGTAAAAAAATGGATGGGACAATGGAGTATTATATAGAAGTTCAGTAATGCAAAATGATGCGGGGTAGAAGTGATTACATCTGTTTTTTAAAATTAAATTTTTATGTTCATGTTCGGTAACATCACAAAACTCCTTAAAAAATATTTTCTTTTATATGTTATTTTAATTGTTACTTTTCAAACAAAAAATCATAAGTTTGTTAAAATTATTTTTTTATTGTTTTCATACTTGATATCATTTAATAAAAATATTCATGATATAAAACTAAAATAAAATGGAAAAATCATAAGTTTGTTAAAATTATTTTTTTATTATTTTTAGCTCATCCCTCTCCTCTCCTGCGGCGGTCCTCTCTCTCTCTCTCAAATCAATTCAAGTTAAGGTATATCCTCCCTCTCTCTCTCTCTCTCTCTCTCACCTATCATCTCTCTATTCTGCCTCTCTCTCACATCTCCCCTCTAATCTCTCTCTTTCACCTATCATATTCTGTCTCTCTCTTTCACCTATCATATTTAGTCAAAATGAATGAAATTGTTCAGGTGCATGGGTCAAACCAATCCGCAGAACTCAGCTCAGGGGTAGGTTTTGCAACAGCGTTTGGCTCAGTTCTGCTTATTGGTTCGACCTCTGCGCCAGAAAAGCCGAGGCCGAGGCGGCGAGGAATAAAGAATTTGCTAATAAAGCAGACTGCAGTTCTTTCGGCGACAGGAGGATGTGAAGACGCTTGCGGTGGCCGCCGGTGCAGTTGGATGTGGTAATTTTAATCGTTTCTTTTCTCTCTTTCATTGTATTATGTATGTTTGTGTTATCTATTTATGTTTGTGTTATGTAGGTTGGGTCAGTGCTATTTTAATATTGATGAAGTAGAGGTCTTGAGTTGAGTTTTTTATATATATATATATATATATATAGCTATTTTTAATGAAATCTTGCTCTGTCTTAAGGTGAGTTTGCATGTTGACAGGTTTCTATTGTGGTTATTATTTCTTAAATTTACATTAGAGGCTATTATTAGGTACTAGAAGGTGTCAAAGTCTAAATCTTAGCAGGAGATTTTAGAATTAGTTTGAAACCAACATAATGTTATAGGTGTATGTGCCTAGCTTGTTTAAGTGGTGAAGAATGGGAGTTTGTATATACATCTCGCCTCTTAAATTTTTTTATTACAAGAATAAATTTGATAAAACCTTTCCGTATAGATACTTGATAAAATTTATGATTATTGGTGTTCGATAATCTTATTACAACTTTTGAAGTCCAAACAAGTTTCAAGATTTGTTCAGTTATGCCACTGCCTTACGTCTTCTGATACAATCTGATACAGGATTGGAATTATGAATGATGTCCCTGATGATAAATATTATAAATTTTGTTTCTTGATTTTGTTTTGTGTATTGTAAGAATGAGGTGGCTATTGTTAGCTACAGTTTATCGGTTAAGATTTGGTTCCTGATGTCATTGGGCTGGACACCCTTGACATTGTTCTTTAGTGATAAATATCTTAATTTGATTCTTACGTTTTAGTTTTTTGTTCCTTCCCCGAATTCAGGAAAATGGAGGAACAGAAGCCAAAAGCAAATGAGAATAAGCCTGTGATGTCAGAATAAGCCAGTATTTGGTGTAGGCGCCAAAATATTACGTCTCTTGGCTCTTTTACAAGTGTTTGTAAGAGTTCTATGTTAAGTCAAAATGGTTATGTAGAAACTTGAATGTCTATTTTGTACTGAGTTCAAACTGAAATGTGGTATGTTATTGGAATTTAATTTTCCAAGAATGTAATGGATGTGGGTATTCAAACTTAGCTAGAGATGTTTTAACATTGCAATTCCTATACAAATGGAAGTGAACTTGCTGCTGTCGATGATTTTATATGTTCAGTAGTCTCTAGAACTCGAATTCTATTATCTTCTTAATCAACAGAAATAGATGGAGTTATGCTTCTTACATTTCAATCTGAATGGCATGTTGAATCAACAGAAATAGATGGAATTATCCATTTGCCACCCAAGTACAGGGGAAAAAATTACAAACCTTTTGCTCAGGGGTCTGGTTGAGTCGGAGCTTCTCATCCAATTTATTTAATTCATTTGCCAGCTGAGAAAGAACATACTCAACTCATCACAAAAACACGCTGTGACTGAAATGCACTTTGTATGATGAAAATTTACAATAGTTCTTAAATCCAAATACTGTCAATTTCAAGCCACCTAAACAAGTAATCATCTGAACAAGTTGCATTGAAGTTGCTCTTCGTTTATTTATTCATGGTGGTAGAGAGAATGGACTACGCCAGAATATGTCGTGGAGGTCATATTTTGTTGTGCCAATCTTTTTTTTTTTTTTTTGCTAATGAGCCACAAGGCAAAGGTTGGGAAACTTTTTTCACCCTTATTTCATTCATTATCCTTCCACATTCTCATTGCATGTTGTCCTTGCCATTCACACAAATTTTAAAAGTTGAGAAAATATAATTTAGTTTGAAAAATCTGTACTTCAATAGTGTATGGTTTTTTTCCTTTTGATAAATTTCTGTTGACGTATGCTTCACTGCTATAAATACAAATTCCCATTTATATCGAGCATAACTTGTTTTCATTTTTGTTTTTTGCATCAGAACCCAAGTGCATCTGTTGGTAATTGGTGGCTGCGAAGAGATACACTTAAAATAGCACTTTAATGGCTGAATTTTCAAATACAAAATTTGGTCACCGAAGTTTCAAATACACAATTTGGTCCCCAGACATTGCATTTGAAAGGCAAAAGTCTTGCAAACAATTTGTAAATATGAAAATCCAGCCACAGAAGTGCAATAGTAGTTCAGCCACCAACTTACTCTAATAACATCTAACAAATATTAATAACAGATGAGTATAAGATTATTCCCGAAAAACAAAAGCCACATGGCTGAAACATATCAAAACTCCATTCCATTTATAATTTGCAACCCTATCACACTGCAACCTAAAGACATGATACACTACCACTTTTATCCTTCCAGCTGTTCAATAGCAAAAATTAACCTTGTACAATGACCCAGAAAAAACAAAAAGAATTATAATGACGTTAAAGAAAGAAAGACCTTTATGTGGTGAAAAACTAGATCTCACTTGTGTGGAGAATGTACTTGCACCATAGGTATTGCTGATATATATTCCTATTTGAAGTTAAAAGGGAACGCAACTGAACAAGAAAACTCGTCACTTTCTATCAGACAGGGAAAGCATATTACAAAGTAGATCATTATCTACCATTCATACATTGACTATCTTTATCGACTGGTTCTCTATGCTTGTACAATCTTATGGGGGTCCATATGAATATCTGACCTGCAGGACAGATCGATTGTTAACAACATAATACAATTACGAGGACCACGAAGTAATATAATTATAGAGTACAATGCAAGAAGTTTGACTTTTGGGTGTTATAATCTATGCCTATCTGATTTATATAGAAAGGGAAGGGAAACCTGACAGCAAAAATCTTAAAGCATCACAAAGGGTTTTAGAAAAGTGATAGAAACTTGCCTAATCTTTGTCATCATCGTCTAGTTCGAGGCTTGCACCGGAATTCTGCTAGAAGTGCTATGTGATCTGAAGACCACTCTGGAGAAGGAAGTGCCGTGTCTTTTCTCAAGCTATCCTCATCCAGAAGCTCTAACAAAGATTCCACAGTTAAAGAGTCCGCTGAAACAACAAAATGATCATCGTTAACAGATCACAGGCATTATAAATTTTTTGGTGATCTGTAGAAAAATGGGGAAGTAAAAGCAAATTACTACATTTTAAAATAAAAAACCAACACAAAACATAAGTAGATGTGAGTACTGAATCACTAAATAAAGATAACACATAAGAATAACAAGTATACCCGAGTAAAATATGTAATCAAGGGTGCTGATAAAATCTCTAGTACAGTTTGTAAATAAAGGTTCATTCGTAGTAGGATCCATTCTCCTCCTATGTTGCTCAAAACCGAGAGCGGCCCCAACTCTTGCAAACGATGAATATGCACTAACCTGTAAAAAACGGAACATTTACTCATGAAGCTTTGATAATATAGTCCACCTCACTCAGATGATCCCACCATGAGTTAGAGCCTATAATGGATGCAATTAACAGATAGAAAAAGCATCAAATTAACAAAGATATGTAGTTACCAATGGCAACTGGTGTGTCAGCTTGGTAGCAGGGCGCAGTATATTCAGAGGATCTATTGCCAGCTCTGGGTGCATTGGATCAACTTTACCTAATGCAAGAAGTGCATGAGGAGCACTGCAATGAAGCTCAAATGTCAGGTCAGTATATCATGAAAAAACTCAAAATTTTTAACTTCTACACATAACATAATCTGGACAAATCAGCAACTTATTTAGACAAGAAAAAAACCAACACACCTTCCAGGTATTGAGTTAAAATCCCCACACACCAACATGGGGATGTCAGCACTAGCAGCTATCTTTTCCAGTCCTTTCAGAAGAGTGTGGACCTATGCACATAAATGAAAAGCTTATAAGAAAGAAACAGATAAAGTACTTAAGTGAAGATGAGGAGTATGAATAAACCTGCCAAATTTTGACATCCTTCAAGTCTTGGTGAATATTCACATGTGTGTTAGCCTGTGATTAAACAAGTAAAATGATATACACAACAGGAATTTGATTATTTGAATTTTCTCATACCTACATGCATCAAATACAGATATAGAATCGCACGGTTGAGTACTACTAAAATTGAAAGACGGATGTACAGGCAATCACAGGTACAAGATGTAACAGATGCAGATTGCAGAGTACAAAAAATTTAACTCATGAGAAAGGAAAGAGTGTTATACTTTTTCTGCATGCTCTGCAGATCAAGACCAGACCTTACCATAGTCGATATAAGACAATGCTCTAATTGTCCCGCATATATATCTACCTTTCACTCTTTCAGACAATAAATGAAGTCTTCATAAATTTAGAACCTGTTATTTCCCCTTTTTCTAAGTATTATAGAACCCTTATTAACTGTTAAAACTTAAAAATTGATCATGTCAGTATTAGTTACATTAATTTCCCTAATCAACGACAGTAAATTTTAATTTGAAACAGAAAGGGTGTATATATACTAGTGAAGCAGTCTACATGTTTGCATTAATACTCCGGAAAAGCCAAGACTCAACTGCGAATGCTTGATGAAAATACTTATCAATACTTGAGTATATTTTTATTTGCTAAGTGAAATAAATACTTATTGCCCAACAAGAAGCCTCGTTTTTAACAGATACTAAGTATGATGGTACAAGACTACAACTTTATATAAATTTTGAAAAACACAATGTGTGATTAGGAAAAGAAAAAAAAGCATGAGCAAAAAGCCTATTTTATGTTCTTACCACACATACAAGCTGGCGTTTCCCCGGATTATCGACAACCTGATTACCGAACTTTGCTTCTAGAACCACAATCAGTGCAACATTATCCTAAAAAGGGAACAAATTGATTTTAATTTTCAATAGGCATCCAATTATTACCTAGATTTTAAGAAGCCAAAGGACCAGGGAAGAAACAAAGTACATCAAACCATCCTACCTTAACCAATCGATTTAGAGCAGTTTTCCTTTGAGCAGTCGGAACCACAGCATCGGTCAAAGATTGTGCAGCTTTATTGAACTCAACCTGAATGCAGGCATAAGCTTTATTATAACAACAGTTACTACATCACACAAGATATACATAATGATATATCCTCACCTCATATTTTTTGACATGCGAAAACCGATCTCTGCGAAAAAAAGTCGCACAGCCATCAATAGTATTGACATTACCGGTGAAAACCTGCAAAAAGAGCAACACCATGGATAACAAAAAGTAATTTGTTGAGACTAGCATTATAACTTTAAGACTAGCAAGTTGCCAAACCTCTGCAGTTTTTCTTTTAAAGAGAGCTTGATACCCATGTTTGTCCAGCTCAGGGGAAAAAAATTCTTCAAAATGGTCGCTTTGCACCTTTATGGAAGAACAAAAACACATAATCACATCAGATTTTATAAGGTAGAACCAACTGTATCTATCATGATGTAAGTTGACCTGTAGAATACCATTAAATAGAAGACACTTGCATCAAACTAAATAAAAGCAATTGTTTTTGCAGAGATATATACTGAAAAACTCAATCGTAAGTACTATTATTTTATAAAATTTAGTATTACTTAAACAAATTTTCAAGTACTAGGTTGATACGCAAAATAACAAAGCATATATTATTTAGACACAGTATTTTCTTATATACCTCTTGAAGACAGACGATATCTGCACGATATCCAACTATTTCTCGCAACAAATTCTGCCTGCGGTAAGGCCAAGAAAGAGCCCAAGTAGGGCAGTAATTGTAAATGTCATTTGTAGCATAGATGTCAGATAGGATGTTGTAAGAGAGCACAGTGAAATTCCCCACAGATAGTGTACGACCATCTAGATCAAGATGTCCCGTCACATCAACTCCACTTACGGAAATTAAGCGACGTGGACTAGGTGATGGGGCTGGGATGACACGAGAAGTTAATATCGTATTGACATGTCCCACAGGTGCTTTTGTTTCAGCGTCTACCACAACACATTCAAATTTAAGGACATTGCCGATATCATCAGCAGTAGGAGTATAAGTTTTTGCATGTCCAACTTCGAACCAAGTTTCACCGCCACTCCTTTGTGCAACTGCTGCAGGATATAATGGTGTTGCACCACTGGTCAGATTAGAATTAGATTGTGAACTAGCTAGGCCACGGCCAAATATCTCTTCCTCCTCATTTCCATTATCATTTACAGCACTAGCAGCACGCTCATGCAGTACACGATGGTGTTGCCATGCATCCGAGAAACACTTGGGAGAGCAATGATAACTTTTGGCAACTGGAATTTTAG
Organism: Saposhnikovia divaricata; assembly: GCA_036435485.1. Classification (NCBI taxonomy): domain Eukaryota; kingdom Viridiplantae; phylum Streptophyta; class Magnoliopsida; order Apiales; family Apiaceae; genus Saposhnikovia; species Saposhnikovia divaricata. The sequence goes on along the minus strand of CM071601.1, from coordinate 205,657,690 downwards.
CCTTCACGCATCCTAAGCACTGCAATGTGGCTTGCTCAGATGGATGTACACTACAAATAGTAACTTTCTTGTCACTTTGTATGCGATACCTGCAAACCAGACCAATTTAGCAAGAGTGTAAACTATGGACTCATAACCATAAATCAGATCCATCATCCATACATTAAACATCAAGTGACCAAGATAATGTACTAGAGGGGGGAAGTTGTCATCTTATTTTCTTAAACATTGGAAACAGCCGTATAGGCATTGAGCCAATTCAAACAAGTAAAACAATGTAATTATTCATCGTGTTCTTCATGTCAATCAAGTTGAACAAAGGTATTACATACATGTCAACAAGTATCCAAGTGATATGTCGAAAGTCCATATAGCAATGCTATATCTGAAAAGAAGATGGCTATAATCAAGCATTACCCCTAACCAAATCACATTGACAATGACACCCAAGATTCCACATATGCAAACATTGGATCAACTAGAACTGGTGCTCCATTCTAAAATGGAATATATAGCACAAATTGGCAAACGCTAGAAATAAAATTCAGTTTTGACATGATCAACATGTGCAGTAAAGTAAGGCCTTTAAGTGCATGAATGATGCCGTAACAGAGATTATTTCAGTCCATTATACTGATATTAAAAAGAAAAACCAACGCAAGAAGTGCCAAGAACATATGAGACCCATGAACATGAGATAAATTTAATAATGTAACATAAGGTGAAAGGTTGGAAAGTTAGTGGGCATTCATATGGTTCTCAAAATCAGCTTTAATCATCTTAATTCCAACAAATAATATAACAAACTGGTTTTGGATTTAAGAATAGTCCACATCAGCTGAGCATACTCATTACCTCGCAATCATCTTTTCCTTAGTTGGTAATATGTAGTTTTGCATTAAGCAGGCAGTAATAATTATCCTAATGTATAGATATAAACTATTTTTATAAATATAGTCTCCCCACTTGTAACATGTTTATGTCAAGAATTGTACAGCTTCAAGTCTATATTGAAATCTTTAGGTAGACGATTCCCAAGCACCTCTCTAGTCATAAGTTGGCTTAACAGAGCAAAAGAGGGGATACTGAACCTATGAAACAGGTGAACTTTTAGAGAAGATAGTGAATCAGCTCAATAGAAACCAGGAAGAACCATGTTTTAAGCAGATTAACAATGGGAGACTTGATATAATAAATTAAACAAAAATAGCAAAATAAATTGTGCGCAGATCAAAAGCTGCATCAGTACGATTCATGGCTAATGCAATCTCAGATTGTTCCAAAAGGTCTACTACGACAATAAAGGCAAATAAATGTCTTCTTCAATACAGGGAGCTAGTCATGCTTACAGTATTTCCTTTACAGAAATCCCAAATCCGCATTATTTCTAAATTTTTAACATCCATCATGAGAGATCCTAAACTTTTGTATCAAATAAGGTTGTTCCTTAGAGAGTTGTGTCAATTATAAATACATTCTCATTTACAACAGTATAATGTTAAAAACAGGTTTGAGAGGTTAAATATATAATTTAACGAGGAACACATACACAACAATTTAATCACATAAACAAAGGTTTTTTCCAGCTTATATTGTGCACTGTAATTACAAACAGGATGACAGTATTATAATAAAACCTTATAACAACCCTACCATATTTACTCTTGGTGGTAAGACAAGCTGCAGACAACCTAAAACCTGTAATTTTCTACGTAACTTAGAAGATATATACAGAGTAAGAGAAACGAATATGGATCCTTAACTAACCACTTAAATTCTTAACTAACCTTCGAAATCCTAAATCACATTAAATTCATCCTTTCAGTTAGAACTATTATTTAATAGCTTAAAAATAGCGACATCAATAAATACAAAAATGACTTCAAATCAAATTCCACAAATACATATATACAAAAAAATTCACAAGCACATTAAATTTTATTCACACAACATACTACACACCAATCAGAATCGATAAATTACGTAAACTACAAAAAAACTAACCACTTATATCTCAAGAAATGACCGTCAATAGGCGAAGATTCATTAACATCATCAGTAGTAGCAGACTTATCGGGACGACGCAAAAGCACATAAGGAGTAAGCTCACAACCTACAATAGGAATGTCGGACGGAAGGTGCACTCTAAGCACAGTCAACATAGTTTGCACTCATTAACTACAATATCCCCAAATTTTACAAACCCTAACCCTAATTGTACAACAACTGAAATGTTAAATCTGAAATTGAGTAATATATATTGGCGGACACGTGGCAGATCCGCCATCACCTAATCTCTACACCCGCCAGCCTTGCCTTTTCCTACCTAAACCCTTTCAATTTTATATATATGTCTCAGAGAGAGAGAGAGAGAGAGAGAGAGAGAGATTTATAGAATGATCTGGAGGCAATTAAGTTGAGATTAAGAAATGAAATTAAAATGAGAAGAAAGGCATAGGTGAATTTATTGATTGAAATTAGAAAAGGGGGGGAGAGATGAAATTGAATTGGGGGATGGGCGTTTTAGGGTTTTACAACAAGAGAGGAAATGGATCAACCCAGTTTTAAGTTTCTGATTTCCTTCGCACGCCACTCCTCGTCTCAGCTTCATTTATTTATTTATTCGTAGTAATATATATATATATATATATATGGAGGTGTATTATTCAAATGAAATGATAATAATCCATGATTTTTGAAAAATTATCATTAATTTAATTATATCGGTCATCTGATTGAGTTTATATAAAATTTTGTTAAAAATAAAATTTTTGGTAAATTCTTCAAAATTTCTTGGATTTTGATCAAAATTCAAAAGATATAAAGTACACTAACAAATCCATCAAAATCCACAATTTTATGAAATCCAAAAAAATTCATGAATTTTTTAATACCATCAAATTTTATTAGATTTTTTAGAATCTAAATTAAATACCATCAAATTTTAATGTATTTTTTTAAATCCAAATTGAATATACCTAGATTTTAAAATACTTTTATAATCTTCATTGAATACCATCAGATTTTAAAGGATTTTTTCAAAAACCAGATTGGATACCTTCAAATTTTAGAAATCCAAAAAAATCCTTTAAAATTTTAATTGAATATACCCCTCTTGGATTAGAGTATATTTTCTTCTTTATTATTTAAAAGAGTATGTTGGGCCTAAGGATGCCCTCAGGTAACACCCTGAAGTTAGGAATTTTTGTAAATGTAAGAGATGGATCTTATATTTACAAAAATGCCCATGCGGGGCCATATGATTTATAAGTACAAATTTGTTAACCTTTGGGTTGTCTCCTGAGGACATCCTCAGGCCCATTATTCTCTATCTAAAATAGAGGGGAATAAATAGAAGATACTCAAATTGAAGGTGATTAGATAAAACTATTAATAATTTTTTTCCCTCAAAATAATAAATTTTTCCAACCAAATTACTAAATATAACACGGATTAGATAGATATTTTTTCGTGAAAATTATTGAAATATTTTGTTTTCATTTAAAATACATTCAAAATATTTAAATTACATTTTACATAGTATTTTAAAGATTTTGAACATTAACACGAATGGGTAGGCTTTTGTAATATTTATGGATTTTAATTTAGTACACTCCATAAGGTATATAAAATCTTAAAAAACTACATAAAATTTTATAAAATCTTCTGCAGGATATTAAATATTATGAAATCCTATATTTAGATTGTACTACTATATTAATTTAGTAGCTTTTAATTGAGATAAAATCTTTTGTAGGATATTAATTATTTTTATTATCTTGTAAAATCGCAAAAAAGAATGATAAATACAGTCAATTTTCACCTATATGGCTATATATATGAATCATAGATCACAATGAGTCAATCATATTATTGTAGTGTAAGATATCAATTACAGGCAACACTATCTATTTGAAGTTCGTGTCAAATCAATTTGCTCTCATGGCCAAATTTCAATATTTCTTTCTAATTTGTGTTGTTATTGCCATAGCAGGTAATTCTTTTAAAAACTCTAATTACATTCCTTTAAATTTATCAATGCATAGATATATTGAAAGTGCTAGCTCGAGTGGTTAGAGGTGATTTCTTATTATTATTTTAAAGTGCTTGCTGATCATCCAAAATGCAGTGACCATGCCTCAAGTTGATGCGCAGAAGAGATGCATGCAAGTGTTGGACCCTAACAACTGTGTGCTCGCGGATTGTAGACAAACATGTCTTGCTAAATACAACGGAAATGGAATGTGCATTGCTAAAAGTGGGGGCCAAGCTTATATGTGCGAGTGCATCTATAATTGTTGATTACAATCTTCATAATTATGAATTGTAGTGCGATTTTAATCTTATATCCGGATGAAATTATTTTAATAGAGAAAATATTATGTCTTAAATATATATCTGTGTTTTCATTTATTTGGTTTGTTCAAATTTTTGTTTGATTCCTGCTTTTGTCATACAATTTACAATTACTTTCTACAACCGTAGTGAATAGTAGTAATATTTTTAAGTTTGTGTGCTCTATGTTTTGAATAAATTGCAAAATTAATCACAAAAATGAAGGACGGGAAGATTGTGAATGGTTTTTAGCTCATAAGAACGGCAGCAGAAGAACTTCATAAGAGCGTAAATACAATAAAAGTTTTTAGCTCATATTAAATAAATATTCGAGTAGATTGCAAACGTATAAGATTTTAGTAGCACCCAAATTCAAAGGGAGTGTTGATTTCACCATAAAAAACAAAGATTGTAGACTTTTCCTTTACTTCATAAACAGCTTTTGTGAACGTTATTCAAACTTTGAATAACGTTCACAAAAGCTGTTTATTACCCTTACAAGAAAATTTATATAATTGCCCGACACTGTATTTAAATGCTACAATGCAATGCCATTAATCTACACATCTAACATTAACACTAACATATTCAGAAAGTGTACCCATTCAACAGCTCAGTCACTTTGTTTAAAAGTCGAGAACGTTATAATTTATAAATTTAAAGTCTTGTAATATATTTATGATACCGAACAGTTAAAAACCGAACCGAGTTTTTTAAAACCGAAACCGAATCCGATGGTTCGGTTGCGGTTTTCAATTTTTAAAACAGAAGAAATGCGGTTTCGGGGCAAAATCGCCCCGAACCGAACCGTGCTCTTCCCTAAACGTGACAGCTGACGCGGCAGCTAACGTGGCAAGTGGGTTCCACCCCCTGTTGACGTGGTAACTAACGTGGCACGTGATGTGGTAGTGATTTTGTTTTAATAATTTTGGGCCCCGCAAGGGCATATAAAGATGGTATTTTGCAATATAATTGGTATTTTTGCAATTAAGAAGCTAAATTTGCAAATAGCTTTTCTTAACAAAAGTAAAACTGCAAAAAAATTACTTTTAGCAATATATTTATTAAAAAAGCTCTAATTTTTTCCCCTCAAAATTATAATTTTCCCCAACCAAATTACTAAGTATAACCATGATTAGATAGATATTTTTTCGTGAAAATTATTGAAATATTTTCTTTTAATTTTAAATACATTCAAAAATTTTAAATTATATTTGACATAGTATTTTAATGATTTTGAACATTAACACGAATCGGTAGGCTTTTGTAATATTTATCAGCCTATCTCTGGATTTTAATGTAGTACACTCCATAAGGTATATAAAATCTTAAAAAACTACATAAAATCGTGTAAAATCTTCTACAAGATATTAAATCTTATAAAAATCTATATTTAGATTGTACTATTTCAAGTACGCTTTAAAATAATAACAAGAAATCAGTTCTAACCACTTAGCTAGCACTTTCAATATATTTATGCATTGATAAATTTAAAGGAATGTAATTATAGTTTTTAAAAGAATTACATGCAATGGTAATAACAACAACAATTAGAAAGAAATATTAAAATTTGGCCATGAGAGCAAATTGATTTGACATGAACTTCAAATATATCTTACACTGAAATAATATGATTGACTAACTGTGATTTGTGATTCATATATATAGGTGAAAATTGTCTATATATATATATTATTCTTTTTTTCCATTTTACAAGATAATAAAAATAATTAATAATTGTCCAAATAAGCATATTCGTTATAATATATATGGAGGTGTATTATTTTAATGAAATGATAATAAAATATGATTTTTGAAAAATTATTGTTAATTTAGTTATATCGGTCATCTGATTGAGTTTAGGTAAAATTTTGTTAAAAAATAAAGTTTCTGGAAAATCTTTCAAAATTTCTTGGATTTTGATCAAAATTCAAAAGATATAAAGTACACTAACAAATTCATCAAAATCCACAATTTTATGAAATCCAAAAAAATCCATGAATTTTTGCACACCATCAAATTTTATTAGATTTTTTAGCATCTAAATTAAATACCATCAAATTTTAATGTATTTTTTTAAAATCCAAATTGAATACACCTAGATCTGAAAATACTTTTATAATCCTCATTAAATACCATCAGATTTTAAAGGATTTTTCGAAATCCAGATTAAATACCTTCAAATTTTAGAAATCCTTTAAAATCTTAATTGAATATACCCCTCTTAGATTAGATTATGAAATATTTTTTTCTTTATTATCTAAAAGAGTATGTTGGGCCTTGCCCTCATGTAACACCCTGAGATTGAGCATTTTTGTAAATGTAAGAGATGGATCTTATATTTACAAAAATGCCCCTGCGGGGTCACTTGATTTTTTAATACAAATTTGTTTTAACCTGTGGATTGTCTCCAGAGGACATCTTCAGACCCATTTTTCTCTATCTAAAATAGAGGGGAATAAAGATAAGATACTCAAATTGAAGGTGATTAGATAAAATCATTAATAATTTTTTCCCCTCAAAATAATAATTTTCCCAACCAAATAACTAAGTATAACATGGATTAGATAGATATTTTTTCGTGAATATTATTGAAATATTTTCTTTTCATTTAAAATACACTCAAAATATTAAAATTATATTTAACATAGTATTTTAATGATTTTGAACATTAACACGAATCAGTAGGCTTTTGTAATATTTATCCGCTTATCTATGGATTTTAATTTAGTACACTCCATAAGGTATATAAAATCTTATAAAATCATCTGCAGGATATTAAATCTTATAAAATCATATATTTGGATTGTACTACTATATTAATTTAGTAGATTTTAATTACGGTTTAAAATAATAACAAGAAATCAGTTCTAACCACTTGAGCTAAAACTTTCAATATATTTATGCATTGAAACATTTAAAGGAATGTAATTAGAGTTTTTAAAAGAATTACCTGCAATGGCAATAACAACAGCAATTAGAAAGAAATATTAAAATTTGGCCATGAGAGCAAATTGATTTGACACGAACTTCAAATATATAGTGTTGCCTGTAATTGCTATTTACACTGAAATAATATGTGAAAATTATCTATATGTATTATTCTTTTTTTTGCGATTTTACAAGATAATAAAAATAATTAATAAGTGTCCAAATACAAGCATATTCATTATAATATATATGGAGGTGTATTATTTAAATGAAATGATAATACACTATGATTTTTGAAAAATTATTGTTAATTTAATTATATCGGACTATCGGTCATATGATTGAGTTTATGTAAAATCTTGTAAAATTTTATTAAACAATAAAGTTTCTGGCAAATCTTTCAAAATTTCTTGGATTTTGATCAAAATTCAAAAGATATAAAATAAACTAACAAATTCATCAAAATCCACAATTTTATGAAATCCAAAAAAACCCATGAATTTTTGAATACCATCAAATTTTATTAGATTTTTTAGAATCTAAATTAAATACCATCAAATTTTAATGTATTTTTTAAAATCCAAATTAAATATACCTAGATTTTAAAATACTTTTATAATCCTCATTGAATACCATATTTTAAAGTATTTTTCAAAATCCAGATTGAATACCTTCAAATTTTAGAAATCCTTTAAAATCTTTATTGAATATACCCCTCTTAGATTAGATTATGAAATATATTTTTTTCTCTATTATCTAAAAGAGTATGTTGGGCCTAAGAATGCCCTCAGGTAATACCCTGAGGTTGGGCATTTTTGTAAATGTAAGAGATGGATCTTATATTTATAAAAATGCTCATGCGGACCACTTGATTTTTAAGTACAAATTTGTTTTAACCTGTGGATTGTCTCTTGAGGACATCTTCAGACCCATTTTTCTCTATCTAAAATAGAGGGAAATAAAGAGAAGATTCTCAAATTAAAGGTGATTAGATAAAACCATTAATAATTTTTTTCCTTCAAAATAATAAAATTTTCCAACCAAATTACTAAGTATAACACGGATTAGATAGATATTTTTTCGTGAAATTTATTGAACTATTTTCTTTTCATTTAAAATACATTCAAAATATTTAAATTATATTTTACATAGTATTTTAATGATTTTGAACATTAACATGAATCAGTAGACTTTTGTAATATTTATCAGCTTATGTGTGGATTTTAATTTAATACACTCATATAAAATCTTAAAAAACTACATAAAATCTTATAAAATCTTCTGCACGATATTAAATCTTATAAAATCCTATATTTAGATTGTACTACAATATTAATTTAGTAGATTTTAATTGAGATAAAATATTATCTTGTAAAATCGCAAAAAAGAATGATAAATACAGACAATTTTCACCTATATATATGAATCATAAATCACAATGAGTCAATCATATTATTTCAGTGTAAGATATCAATTACAGGCAACACTATCTATTTGAAGTTCGTGTCAAATCAATTTGCTCTCATGGCCAAATTTCAATATTTCTTTCTAATTTGTGTTGTTATTGCCATAGCAGGTAATTCTTTTCATAACTTTAATTACATTCCTTTAAATTTATCAATGCATAGATATATTGAAAGTTATCTATTGAAAGTGCTAGCTCGATTGGTTAGAGCCGATTTCTTATTATTATTTTAAAGTGCTTGCTGATCATCCAAAATGCAGTGACCATGCCTCAAGTTGATGCGCAGAAGAGATGCATGCAAGTGTTGGACCCTAACAACTGTGTGCTCGCAGCTTGTAGACAAACATGTCTTGCTAAATACAACGGAAATGGAATGTGCATTGCTAAAAGTGGGGGCCAAGCTTATATGTGCGAGTGCATCTATAATTGTTGATTACAATCTTCATAATTATGAATTGTAGAATGATTTTAATCTTATATCCGAATAAAATTATTTTAATAGAGAAAATATTGTGCCTTAAATATATATATATATATATATATATATATATATATATATCTGTGTTTTCATTTATTTGGTTTGTTCAAATTTTTGTTTGATTCCTGCTTGTGTCATACAATTTACAATTACTTTCTACAACCGTAGTGAATATTAGTAATATTTTTAAGTTTGTGTGCTCTATGTTTTGAATAAAATTGCAAAATAAATCACAAAAAATGAAGGACGGGAAGATTGTGAATGGTTTTTAGCTCATAAGAACGGCAGCAGAAGAACTTCATAAGAGCGTAAATACAATAAAAGTGTTTAGGTCACATTAAATAAATATCCGAGTAGATTGCAAACGTATAAGATTTTAGTAGCACCCAAATTCAAAGAGAGTGTTGATTTCACCATAAAAAACAAAGATCTTAGACTTCTCATTTACTTCGTAAACAAGAAATAAAATTTATAATGTGTGGTTTTAAGAAAATAGAGTAGATTTGCTATGCAATTTCCTCAAACTTTGAATATCGTTCACAAAAGCTTGTTATTACCCTTACAAGAAAATTCAGATAATTGCCAGACACTGTATATAAATGCTACAATGCAATGCAATTAATCTGCACATCTAACATTAACACTAACATATACAGAAAGTGTACCCATTCAATAGCTCAGTCACTTTGTTTAAAAGTCGAGAACGTTAAAATTTATAAATTTAAAGTATTGTAATATATTTATGATACCGAACCGTTAAAAACCGCACTGGGTTTTTTAAAACCGAAACCGAATCCGACGGTTCGGTTGCGGTTTTCAATTTTTAAAACCGAAGAAATGAGGTTTCGGGGAAAAACCACCCCGAACCGAACCGTGCTCTCCCGTAGTCGTGACAGCTGACGTGGTAAGTGGGTTCCACCCCCTGCTGACGTGGTAACTAACGTGGTAGGTGATGTGTAACGCCCCCAAATCCACCCTGACCGGGGACCCGGGTCGTCACATTGTCTCAATATGATACGCAATAACAATACCAAATTTTATTACAACGGAGCATAAATGTCCCACTCCGCAGGTCCAAGATCGTCTTCACAACATAGTACAAACCAACTTGATACATCTCGAAATAATATGTTACAAAAGTTCACAACAGTAGAAATATAAAGATTCCATCTGGATCTTCTAATTATTGTCGTCATAGCCTTGCGCTTTCCCCTTGCCTTTATAGCCCTGACTGGACGTCTCGCCTCTTTCCGTCTTGACAGCTGAACAAAATGTTGTAAAGCAAGAATGAGTAACTATAGTGCTCAGCAAGTTCTCTTCTCGCTTGGTATATAAATATAATAAAGTTTACCGAAATAAATACTCAAAATTTTAATGTCGAATATCACAATATGATTTGACTCAAATTCATCTTGAAAATATCATACTCGAAAGGCTCAAAACTCATCTCATAAAAGACTCATTACTCATCTCGAAACAGAATACTCGATAACTCATTTGATATAACTCTGATAACTCATGATTTAAGAATGAACTGGTCTTCCACCTCTTCGTATCTCGGTGGGGCGATCAACTAACCAACCAAGAATACGGCTACAATACGATATCAACTATAATATATATGTATGAATGCTAGCATCATAATGGTTATCAATTGAACCAAGGCAACGAATGCCTAAATATTCTCGGGTCCGTAAAACGGTACACGGGTCTCTCTTTCTCTATAATGGGCCTCTCGCCCAAAATTGACCAGTAGAATACAGAATTCCCGAATATTTGGGGTACAGATAACTTGAGATAACTCTTTCAGAAAATATTTACAAATCTGGCGGACTGCCAGTATGACTCGATTTTACCACCAATCCGAACAATGGACTGATGTAAATAATAATAATTTATCGGTTGACACGAACAAAATGCCAAACCTTGACAATAAAATCGACTATCTCGAATTTATGAAAATAGTCTTAAGATTGAAGTAATTGGGAGTCGTACTGAACAAATAGTACTTCTCGATATTTATAATACTCAACATTGATGAACGTTTAGATAAAATATTTTTCACTTGATCGACGAATAAAAATCTCTAACAATTATAATTTTAAACTCCTATCGGTTAGTTCAAACGAGGAACTAACTAAAAGATAATCAATAAATAATGATTGAATTTGTACAATAAATTCAATCGAAAAGAATAAATTTAACTATCTCAGACGAATGAGATTAGTTTCACTGAACCAAAATAATAGTCGTCTCGAATTAATGAGATCGACCCGATAGCAACGAAATTATTTCTACGCTTATAGGGATTATAATTCTCAAATAAACTAACTTAACAACATAATAATATTTAAGAAGAAATAATTCTCAAAAGAAATTATTGCATCATACAGAGCAACAGATAAATCTCAACATATAATATCTAGAAAATAATTAAGGAATTAAATAACACGAACAGAAATTCTCAGTTTCCAAAATTTAGGGTAGGAATGAACTTGCTTCGATCTCGAAGTACGAATGAATGAAGGTAAAATATATACTCTACCCGTGAACTTGGCGTCGATCTACGTCTCGAGAATTATTTTCTAAAAATGGCAACCAGAAATACGTGAGCGATTCTTCAGAATAAAATACTCCCGATTCGATAATCTAATTAATAATAAAATAACATCTCATAAAATCTCCGGAACAAATAACAGAAATTAATTCCGGAATAAATAAATATTTCTTCGAACACAGGAATTAAACCTGGAGAATATATCCTATTTTTAATGTCTGGAAATCTAAATTCTTACTCAAAATGAAAAATTCAAACATCCATTTTTATTCAATTTAAATTCAAAATAATTATTCTCATTTTTAAAATAATTTATCAAAGAATTCCACTTTTAATAAACCTCACAAATCCTAATTTATTTAATAAAATATTAATCTCTAAATTAAATCTGACTCGATCCGGTTAATTAAAATAAACCAGAAAATATTAAAAACAGCCTTCCAGAATAAAATCATATATTATTCTATTTATTCACAAATATACCCTTTTTATTTCAAATTTATAAACCTCTAATTTGTTATCAAAAATCACATAACAATACATATTTAAATAATAAATAATAAATTCTAAATTACATCTAAAATTATAAATAATTCTATTTTAATCAATTAAACAATTAAACCATTTTAAAAACAATTATTACCAACTAATTTAAATAACTGACCAAATAATAAAACCTCGACTTATAACGTTCAATTGTTAATTAAATAAAAACTGTATCGATTTGAATCGTTTTATTAGTATCGTACTATAAGGATTGAATCGTTTTATTAGTACCGTACTTTTGAGTATTCTGTTTTGAGATGAGTTTTGAGCCTTTCGAGTATGATATTTTCAAGATGAATTTGACCCAAATCATATTGTGATATCCGATATTAAAATTTTGAGTATTTATTTCGGTAAACCTTATTATATTTATATACCGAGCGAGAAGAGAACTTGCTGAGCACTATAGTTGCTTATTCTTGCTTTACAACATTTTGTTCAGCTGTCAAGACGGAAAGAGGCGAAACGTCCAGCCAGGGCTACAGAGGCAAGGGGAAAGCGCAAGGCTATGGCGACAATAATTAGAAGATCCAGATGGAATCTTTATATTTCTACTGTTGTGAACTTTTGAGATGTATCAAGTTGGATTGTACTATGTTGTGAAGACGATCTTGGACCTGCGGAGTGGGACATTTTATCCTCCGTTGTAATAAAATTTGGTATTGTTATTGTGTTATCATATTGAGACAATGTGATGACCCGGGTCCCCTGTCAGGGTGGATTTGGGGGCGTTACAGTTTTGGTATCAAAGCGTTAGTTATATTTTTAGGAATCGTACGAGCCTAGAATTATAACACGACGTGAGAATTTAGAGATTTAATAAGATGTTGAGATCTTAAGCACTAGGTGCCTTACACCCTTATATATTTATATGCATTTATAGTCAACTAGAACCTGTTTGTGATCGAAACTTTTTGTACCTTTGTAGATGTCTATTTCTGGATCTGTTGCCTTTCGTCCTATTCGAGACAGATCTCCTACACCTTATCCGCACAGATCCCTAGTTCCCAGTTGATTTAAGATAGGGTGCCTAAGTTCCCATTATTGTTAAGATTGGATGTTACCCTGCAGAGAGTTTCCACATTTTGTAGATGTTGTCAATATCTTTACCGGTCAGAGTTGGACTAACATGAGGTGCGTGCACTAGAGATGGACTTAAAGAGGGATGCAAGTATGTGTTCCAAGTTTGAGGCTAAATTCTTAAACGATTTCGTGATCGACATTATTTTTCTAGAGATATAAATTATAGAGGTTGAAATAGTTCTCTGTGTTGATGTGTTTTTCGTACATTCCCTTTTAGAGATTTTCTTCCCTGACGAGTTACCAGGGTCTGCAAGTGTCGCTTTTATTCGAGAATCAATAGTTGTTCCTACGAGCTTACTTTGAGCTAGGAAATCGTTTTTTTTAAATAACTTCCTTACCAATGATTATCGATAAATCTTACCATTCGAATTTACTCAGACAATTTCTACCATATTTGAAAAAGGACCTATGTTGTTTAGAGGTTAAGTTACCCATCATCATGTACTTTCATAAATACAAATCCATTTAATACCCATTCCTATATTTGATACCCTTTGAGATATTGAGATGAACAACCCTATATATAGGGGAAGACTATCAGTCTCTGTGATTGAAGTCTGGTGGGATGCCACCGTCTGTACTGTTGTTTGTCATTAGAGTACTAAAGGCTGGCCACCTTGTGTACTATGACGGTTGTCCCAATGACACATGCAACAAAACAGATGTTCAATGATCATCATGATCTCTCAGTTAATCCCTTGTTAAGATTCTCACTATCAAGAATTGAGTATTCACATGTTGTTGTTACCATTAATTCCTTTATGAGTTATCTCTATTCAATGTTGTTATGGATCCTAAAATGATCGGTGTCTAAGAATTTCAAAGAGGTATACTGAAATTTGAATGTGATGAAACGTTACTCCCAGAAAAGAGAATTTCAGCAATTCGAGTTTGAGTACCAATTTATAATTATGAATAGACTATTACGCTAATTATTCGCTAGTCAGATCTTCGAAAGCCTACGTAGTGTCCCATGGTTATGTGTTAAAGTGCTAAGAATTTGGTTTGAATGCGGAACAATCCTTTAAAAGTGAGAAGCGAGTTGATACTGAGTACACATTGATGATATATTACTTGTTGATGAAAGAGTGATAGTTTTCATATAGGAAAAGAAATGAGAACAGAGTTGAGAGAAATATAGAATATTTTCTTTTTATAGTGTTGAATAAGCTAGGACTATCTCTGTTAATATGTTATGGTAAATAAAATTATTGGTGGAAGGCAAAAGAGGACTATTGAAGGCACGATGGTAATATCTTAATTTAGAATTATTGAGTTGATACTTAGCTAAGTATGTTTTGAATCATAGGGGAATCAAGCTCCTTAAAAAGAAAGAATCCAAGACGATATGAGCAGAATATATATATATTTTTGGAGAGGGTCAATATTATTATTAAACTACGTAAAGAAGGGTATTCCTACTTCAAATGAGGAAGGAATGGAGATTTTGGAAGAAAAATATTAGTAACCCGAGAGAAAACACAGTTATAAGATTGGCAACACAACTGCAAGAATTACTTGAGAAAGGCATAATCAGACCAAGTGTATCCCCGTGGGGAGCTCCAGTGTTGTTCGTAAAGAAGAAGGATGGATCTATGCGACTATGTATTGATTATCGTGAACTGAACAAGATGACCATCAAGAACAAGTACCCTCTACCTCGAAACGACGATTTGTTTGACCAACTTAAGGGAGCTATATGTTTTTCCAAGATTGATTTGAGATCCGGCTATCATCAACTAAAGATCAAGCCTGAGGATATTCCTAAAACTACCTTTAGGACCCGATATGGACATTACGAATTCTTAGTCATGTCTTTTGGATTGACGAATGCGCCAGCTGCTTTCATGGACTTGATGAATCGTGTGTTCAAGAGGTAATTGGATAAGTTAGTGATTGTATTTATTGATGACATCCTGATATACTCGAAGTCTCCCGAGGAACATGTTGAACACCTCCGTTTAGTTCTGGAAGCGTTGAGAAAGGAAAAGTTATATGCAAAATTTTCAAAGTGTGAATTCTGGCTGAAAGAAGTTCAATTTTTAGGACACATTGTAAGCGGCGAAGGGATTTCTGTAGACCCCGCAAAGATAGAAGCCGTAGCAGATTGGGAGAGACCCAAGACTCCAACCGAAGTTAGAAGTTTCCTTGGATTGGCCGGATACTATCGTAGATTCGTGAAGGATTTCTCAAAGATAGCTACGCCACTGACTCGACTTACCAGAAAAAGTGAAAAGTTCGAATGGACCCCCAAATGCGAAGATAGCTTTCAAGAATTGAAGAAGAGATTGACTACTGCCCTGGTGTTGACCTTACCCGATTTGAAAGGCGATTTCGTAATTTTTAGCGACGCTTCTCACAAGGGTTTAGGATGTGTTTTGATGCAACACGGAAAAGTAATAGCTTACGCCTCTCGACAACTGAAGGAGTATGAGTCCCGTTACCCTACTCACGATTTGGAGCTTGCTGCTATTGTTTTTGCCATCAAGATTTGGAGACATTACCTTTATGGAGAGAAATGCGAGATTTACACGGATCACAAGAGCTTAAAGTATATATTCACGCAGAAGGAATTAAACATGAGACAGAGAAGATGGTTAGAATTGATCAAGGACTATGATTGCTCGATAAATTACCACCCAGGGAAGGCTAATGTTGTAGCTGATGCATTAAGTAGAAAGGAGAGACTAAACCTGTTGACAACCTCAGAAGAATTGGTCAGAGAATTTGAGAAAATGGAATTAGAAGTCAAGGTCCCAGTCCAAAACAATGAAAGAGTTTACAGCATTCAGTTTCAACCGGAGTTACTCGAGAAGATTCGTCGTTGTCAAGAACAAGTAATGGAAGAAAGAAGATCAGAGTTGACCGGAGAAGAATTTTTAAGTTCAAAAGATGATAAGGGAATTAAGCGATTTGCATCGAGAATATGGATTCCTAATGTTACAGAGTTGAAGGAAGAAATTATGAGTGAAGCGCATAACTCGAGATATTCCATTCACCCAGGGAGCACAAAAATGTATCAAGACATCAAGTTGAATTATTGGTGGCCCAACATGAAGAGGGAGATTGCAGAATGGGTAAGTAAGTGTTTGACATGTCAGAAAGTAAAGGCAGAACATCAACGACCAAGTGGACTTCTACAACCTTTAGAGATACCCGAGTGGAAATGGGAGCATATTACCATGGATTTTGTCGTAGGATTGCCCCGAACTAGAGCCAGCCACGATGCTATTTGGGTTATTGTCGACCGACTCACTAAATCTGCGCATTTCCTACCAATTAGTGATAAGTATTCCGTTGAGAGATTGGTGAACATATACCTAAAGGAGATTGTAGTTCGTCACGGAGTACCTGTTTCAATTGTATCTGATAGAGATGCCCGTTTTACTTCTCGATTTTGGAAAAGTTTTCAAGAATGTCTTGGCACGAAGTTAAATCTGAGCACTGCATATCATCCACAGACCGACGGACAAAGTGAAAGGACGATTCAAACAGTTGAAGATATGTTAAGAGCCTGTGCACTTGATTTTAAAGGAAGTTGGGATGAGCATTTGCCCCTAGTCGAGTTTGCTTACAACAATAGTTACCATTCGAGCATATGTATGGCACCTTATGAAGCTTTGTACGGAAGGAAGTGTAGATCACCTTTATATTGGGATGAAGTGGGAGAAAGAAAGATACTAGGACCGGAATTACTTCAACAAACTAAGCAAGCAACCGAGGTTATTCGAAAAAGGTTAGTTGCAGCTCAAGATCGACAGAGGAAGTATGCAAATCAAAAGAGGAAAGACAAAGCATTTGAAGTGGGAGATAAAGTGATGTTGAAAGTTTCACCTTGGAAAGGGGTAATGAGATTCGGAAAGAAAGGCAAGTTAAGCCCCAGATATATAGGACCTTTTGAGATTCTTAAGAAGATAGGACCACTAGCTTATCAGTTGGCCCTACCTCCAGACCTTCAGCATATCCACGATGTGTTTCATGTTTCTGCGTTAAGAGAGTACCATTCTGATTTCAGGCATGTTATAACCTACGAACCAGTGGAAATTCGTCCCGATTTGACATACGAAGAAAAGCCAGTGGAGATCCTAGATTACAAAGTGCAAGAGTTAAGAACTAAGAAAGTAAATTTAGTGAAAGTACTTTGGAGAAACCACCAAGTTGAGGAAGTCACGTGGGAATTAGAAAGTGAAATGCGGAATAAATATCCTGAATTGTTTAGTGCATAGTCTTGATTCCGAGGACGGAATCCTATAAGGGGGGAAGACTGTAATAACCACGAATTTTCGAATTAATTTTCCTACTCGATATTTAAATTTGATTTAAGAGCGATGCATTATTATATTTTAATTAACGCGTTTTTAAATTTTTTTGAAATTTTATATATTCGTTTTATATTTAGTTATTCATATTTATTTATTGTTTACTAAAATTAGGAAAATAGAATTTCTATTTTTATTTTTATTTTGGGTCAAATTTATTTTAGGAAACGAAATTTAGAGTATCGTTTTAATTAGCCAGCCGAAAGAAAACAAGCTGATGGAGGGGTCATCATTTTTTTTTACTGAAAATAGCACTAACATGGTCATTATTATGACATTTTAATTTGTTCCCCATATTCCATTTCTTTCTATTTAATTAATAATCACACTACCGGTTTCATCATTATTGAGCATTATTGAGGCGTACAATTTTCATTTCATAAGAGCACAACAACCAAAGCCAGAATCATACTCTGTCTTTCATTTTTTTTTCAAAACCAAAACAACACATACTACCTATACGAGTACCCTTTCTTTTCTTGCAAAAACACAAAGTCTGTCTCCAGCAATTAACCAAAACAAAATCTCTACCATTTTTGACTTTACAAACAAACCCATCTACTACTCTATAAACAAAACCCGGTTACTCATTTACATATATACATAAACAGCAGGTAGTTATTTTATTTTCTGTTAATTGTTTTTTTTTGTTCATATCCGTTTTGTACTAGTAGGAGTGTTATGGTTGGTGTTGGTCGGAGAAGGGGTTCGAAGTTGGGATTGGGTGAGGTGACCACCACCGATTTGTGGTGGTGGTGGTGATAAGAGAGAACGGAGAGAGATTGGGAGAACACAGAAGAGGGAGAGAGATGAGGGAGTGGTGATGTTTGTTCGGGAATGGTGGAGGTCGAGAGGGGAAAGGGAGAGATGAGAGGTTTCGATCGAGAGGGAGAAGAGATACGGAGAGAGTGAACAAGAAATTGAGGCAGAGAGTGATTGATTTTGTGGGAGTAATAAGGGGAAACGAGAGAGATGGAGGCGGAGAGATTAATGGAGATAGAGAAAGATAGGATGGATTGTTTGTGGTTTGAATCGGTCGAATGCTTGGTGGAGGTGTTGGTTGTTGTTGCCGTGAAGAAAGTGAGGAGAGATGAGTGAAGAGAGAGTTGGAAATCGGGAGAGAAGGGGAGGTGGAGAAAGAGATTGATGGTGATGGTGGTGTTCGAAAGAGACAGGGCAGAGATAGAGATTACAGAGAAATGAGGGAGAGAGAGAGAGAGAGAGAGAGAGAGAGAGAGAGAGAGAGAGAGATCAGTGAGAGGAAGAGAAAACGGGGAAGGAGAGAAGACGGGAGAGAGAATGGGGCGAACGGCGAACGGCGGTGGTGGTGGCAGGTGGGCCCCACGCGCCGCTGTTGCCGTTTAAAATGAATCGATATAATAAAAATAAAATGATACAGTTTATCATATTAGCAATTGAACGATTAAAAATCGAGATTTTATTAATTGGTTCGGTATTTAAATTAGTTGGTAATAAATTGTTTTTGAAAAATGGTTTAATTGTTTAAATTAATTAAATAGAATTATTTAGAGTTTTTAAAACGTAAATTAGATATTTATTAATTGGATAATTAAATAATAATATATTGTGATTTTGAACACAATTTTAGAGATTTATTGAATTGTTAATAAAAGGGGTATATTTGTGAATAAATAGAATAAAATATGTTTTATTTTGGAAAGCTGTTTTTAATATTTTCCGGTTTATTTCAATTAACCGGATCGAGTCAGATTTAATTTAGAGATTAATATTTTATTAAAATAAATTAGGATTTGTGAGGTTTATTAAAAGTGGAATTCTTTGATGAATTATTTTTTTTTAAAATGAGATTAATTATTTTGGATTTAAATTGAATAAAAATGGATGTTTGAATTTTTCATTTTGAGCAAAGAATTTAGATTTCCGGATATTAAAAATAGGATTTATTTTCGAGATTTAATTCCTGAGTTCGAAGAGAGATTTATTTATCCGGGAATTATTTTCCGTTAATTCTTCGAGAGATATTTTATTATTATATTTAAATATTATATTATCGGATCGGGAATATTTTATTCTGAAGAATCGCTCATGTATTTCTGGTTGCCATTTTTTAGAGAATAATTCTCGAGACGTAGATCGACGCCAAGTTCACGGGTAGAGTATAATTTTTATCTGCATTCATTTGCACTTCGAGATCGAGGCAAGTTCATTTCTACCCTAACTTTTGGAAACTGTGAATTTCTGTTCGTATTATTTAATTCCTTAATTATTTTCGAGATATTATATGTTGAGATTTATCTGTTGCTTCGTATGATACAATAATTTCTTTTGAGCATTATTTCTCGTTAAATATTATTATGCTGTTAATTTAGTTTATTTGAGAATTATAATCCCTATAAGCGTAGAAATAATTTAGTTGCTATCGGGTCGATCTCATTAATTCGAGACGACTATTATTTTGATTCAGTGAAACTAATCTCATTCGTCTGAGATAGTTAAATTCATTCTTTTCGATTGAATTTATTGTACAAATTCAACCGTTATTTATTGATGATCTTTTTGTTAGTTCCTCGTTCGAACTAACCGATAGAAGTTTAAAAAAATTATAATTATTAGAGATTTTTACTCGTCGATCAAATGAAAAATATTCTATTTAAACGTTCATCAATGTTGAGTATTATAAATATTGAGAAGTACTATTTGTTCAGTACGACTCCCAATTACTTCATTTGAAGACTATTCTCATAATTTCGAGATAGTTGAGTTTATTGTCAAGGTTTGACATTTTGTTCGTGTCAACCGATAAATTATTATTATAGAGAATTTACATCAGTCCATTGTTCGGATTGGTGGTAAAATCGAGTCAGACTGGCAGTCCGCCAGATTTGTAAATATTTTCTGGAAGAATTATTTCAAGTTATCTGTACCCCAAATATTCGGTAATTCTGTATTCTACTGGTCAATTTTGGGCAAGAGGCCCATTATAGAGAAAGAGAGACTCGTGTACCGTTTTACGGACCAGAGAATAATTAGGCACTTTGTTGCCATGGTTGAATTGATAACCATTATGATGCTAGCATTCATACATATATATATTATTGTTGATATCGTATTGTAGCCGTGATCGGGTGAAGTGCGGTGTCATTGGAGGCCGGTATTCTTGGTTGGTTAGTTGATCGCCCCACCGAGATACGGAGAGGTGGAAGACCAGTTCATTCTTAAATCATGAGTTATCAGAGTTATATCAAATGAGTTATCGAGTATTCTGTTTCGAGATGAGTAATGAGTCTTTTGAGTATTCTGTTTTGAGATGAGTTTTGAGCCTTTCGAATATGATATTTTCAAGATGAATTTGATCCAAATCATATTGTGATATCCGATATTAAAATTTTGAGTATTTATTTCGGTAAACCTTATTATATTTATATACCGAGGGAGAAGAGAACTTGCTGAGCACTATAGTTGCTCATTCTTGCTTTACAACATTTTGTTCAGCTGTCAAGATGGAAAGAGGCGAGACGTCCAGCCAGGGCTAGAGAGGCAAGGGGAAAGCGCAAGGCTATGGCGACAATAATTAGAAGATCCAGATGGAATCTTTATATTTCTACTGTTGTGAACTTTTGAGATGTATCAAGTTGGAATGTACTATGTTGTGAAGACGATCTTGGACCTGCGGAGTGGGACATTTTATGCTCCGTTGTAATAAAGTTTGGTATTGTTATTGCGTTATCATATTGAGACAATGTGACGACCCGGGTCCCCTGTCAGGGTGGATTTGGGGGCGTTACAGTTTTGGTATCAAAGCGTTAGTTATATTTTTAGGAATCGTACGAGCCTAGAATTATAACACGACGTGAGAATTTAGAGATTTAATAAGATGTTGAGATCTTAAGCACTAGGTGCCTTACACCCTTATATATTTATATGCATTTATAGTCGACTAGAACCTGTTTGTGATCGAAACTTTTTATACCTTTGTAGATGTCTATTTCTGGATCTGTTGCCTTTCGTCCTATTCGAGACAGATCTCCTACACCTTATCCGCACAGATCCCTAGTTCCCAGTTGATTTAAGATAGGGTGCCTAAGTTCCCATTATTGTTAAGATTGGATGTTACCCTGCAGAGAGATTCCACATTTTGTAGATGTTGTCAATATCTTTACCGGTCAGAGTTGGACTAACATGAGGTGCGTGCACCAGAGATGGACTTAAAGAGGGATGCAACTATGTGTTCCAAGTTTGAGGCTAAATTCTTAAACGATTTCGTGATCGACATTATTTTTCTAGAGATATAAATTATAGAGGTTGAAATAGTTCTCTGTGTTGATGTGTTTTTCGTACATTCCCTTTTAGAGATTTTCTTCCCTGACGAGTTACCAGGGTCTGCAAGTGTCGCTTTTATTCGAGAATCAATAGTTGTTCCTACGAGCTTACTTTGAGCTAGGAAATCGTTTTTTTTTAAATAACTTCCTTACCAATGATTATCGATAAATCTTACCATTCGAATTTACTCAGACAATTTCTACCATATTTGAAAAAGGACCTATGTTGTTTAGAGGTTAAGTTACCCATCATCATGTACTTTCATAAATACAAATCCATTTAATACCCATTCCTATATTTGACACCCTTTGAGATATTGAGATGAACAACCCTATATATAGGGGAAGACTATCAGTCTCTGTGATTGAAGTCTGGTGGGACGCCACCGTCTGTACTGTTGTTTGTCATTAGAGTACTAAAGGCTGGCCACCTTGTGTACTATGACGGTTGTCCTAATGACACATGCAACAAAACAGATGTTCAATGATCATCATGATCTCTCAATTAATCCCTTGTTAAGATTCTCACTATCAAGAATTGAGTATTCACATGTTGTTGTTACCATTAATTCCTTTATGAGTTATCTCTATTCAATGTTCTTATGGATCCTAAAATGATCGGTGTCTAAGAATTTCAAAGAGGTATACTGAAATTTGAATGTGATGAAACGTTACTCCCAGAAAAGAGAATTTCAGCAATTCGAGTTTGAGTACCAATTTATAATTATGAATAGACTATTACGCTAATTATTCGCTAGTCAGATCTTCGAAAGCCTACGTAGTGTCCCATGGTTATGTGTTAAAGTGCTAAGAATTTGGTTTGAATGCGGAACAATCCTTTAAAAGTGAGAAGCGAGTTGATATTGAGTACACATTGATGATATATTACTTGTTGATGAAAGAGTGATAGTTTTCATATAGGAAAAGAAATGAGAACAGGGTTGAGAGAAATGTAGAATATTTTCTTTGTATAGTGTTGAATAAGCTAGGACTATCTCTGTTAATATGTTATGGTAAATAAAATTATTGGTGGAAGGCAAAAGAGGACTATTGAAGGCACGATGGTAATATCTTAAGTTAGAATTATTGAGTTGATACTTAGCTAAGTATGTTTTAAATCATAGGGGAATCAAGCTCCTTAAAAAGAAAGAATCCAAGACGATATGAGCAAAATATATATATATTTTTGGAGAGGGTCAGTATTATTATTAAACTACGTAAAGAAGGGTATTCCTACTTCAAATGAGGAAGGAATGGAGATTTTGGAAGAAAAATATTAGTAACCCGAGAGAAAACACAGTTATAAGATTGGCAACACAACTGCAAGAATTACTTGAGAAAGGCATAATCAGACCAAGTGTATCCCCGTGGGGAGCTCCAGTGTTGTTCGTAAAGAAGAAGGATGGATCTATGCGACTATGTATTGATTATCGTGAACTGAACAAGATGACCATCAAGAACAAGTACCCTCTACCTCGAAACGACGATTTGTTTGACCAACTTAAGGGAGCTATATGTTTTTCAAAGATTGATTTGAGATCCGGCTATCTTCAACTAAAGATCAAGCCTGAGGATATTCCTAAAACTACCTTTAGGACCCGATATGGACATTACGAATTCTTAGTCATGTCTTTTGGATTGACGAATGCGCCAGCTGCTTTCATGGACTTGATGAATCGTGTGTTCAAGAGGTAATTGGATAAGTTAGTGATTGTATTTATTGATGACATCCTGATATACTCGAAGTCTCCCGAGGAACATGTTGAACACCTCCGTTTAGTTCTGGAAGCGTTGAGAAAGGAAAAGTTATATGCAAAATTTTCAAAGTGTGAATTCTGGCTGAAAGAAGTTCAATTTTTAGGACACATTGTAAGCGGCGAAGGGATTTCTGTAGACCCCGCAAAGATAGAAGCCGTAGCAGATTGGGAGAGACCCAAGACTCCAACCGAAGTTAGAAGTTTCCTTGGATTGGCCGGATACTATCGTAGATTCGTGAAGGATTTCTCAAAGATAGCTACGCCACTGACTCGACTTACCAGAAAAAGTGAAAAGTTTGAATGGACCCCCAAATGCGAAGATAGCTTTCAAGAATTGAAGAAGAGATTGGCTACTGCCCCGGTGTTGACCTTACCCGATGAGAAAGGCGATTTCATAATTTTTAGCGACGCTTCTCACAAGGGTTTAGGATGTGTTTTGATGCAACACGGAAAAGTAATAGCTTACGCCTCTCGACAACTGAAGGAGTATGAGTCCCGTTACCCTACTCACGATTTGGAGCTTGCTGCTATTGTTTTTGCCGTCAAGATTTGGAGACATTGCCTTTATGGAGAGAAATGCGAGATTTACACGGATCACAAGAGCTTAAAGTATATATTCACGTAGAAGGAATTAAACATGAGACGGAGAAGATGGTTAGAATTGATCAAGGACTATGATTGCTCGATAAATTACCACCCGGGGAAGGCTAATGTTGTAGCTGATGCATTAAGTAGAAAGGAGAGACTAAACCTGTTGACAACCTCAGAAGAATTGGTCAGAGAATTTGAGAAAATGGAATTAGAAGTCAAGGTCCCAGTCCAAAACAATGAAAGAGTTTACAGCATTCAGTTTCAACCGGAGTTACTCGAGAAGATTCGTCGTTGTCAAGAACAAGTAATGGAAGAAAGAAGATTAGAGTTGACCGGAGAAGAATTTTTAAGTTCAAAAGATGATAAGGGAGTTAAGCGATTTGCATCGAGAATATGGATTCCTAATGTTACAGAGTTGAAGGAAGAAATTATGAGTGAAGCGCATAACTCGAGATATTCCATTCACCCAGGGAGCACAAAAATGTATCAAGACATCAAGTTGAATTATTGGTGGCCCAACATGAAGAGGGAGATTGCAGAATGGGTAAGTAAGTGTTTGACATGTCAGAAAGTGAAGGCAGAACATCAACGACCAAGTGGACTTCTACAACCTTTAGAGATACCCGAGTGGAAATGGGAGCATATTACCATGGATTTTGTCGTAGGATTGCCCCGAACTAGAGCCAGCCACGATGCTATTTGGGTTATTGTCGACCGACTCACTAAATCTGCGCATTTCCTACCAATTAGTGATAAGTATTCCGTTGAGAGATTGGTGAACATATACCTAAAGGAGATTGTAGTTCGTCACGGAGTACCTATTTCAATTGTATCTGATAGAGATGCCCGTTTTACTTCTCGATTTTGGAAAAGTTTTCAAGAATGTCTTGGCACGAAGTTAAATCTGAGCACTGCATATCATCCACAGACCGACGGACAAAGTGAAAGGATGATTCAAACAGTTGAAGATATGTTAAGAGCCTGTGCACTTGATTTTAAAGGAAGTTGGGATGAGCATTTGCCCCTAGTCGAGTTTGCTTACAACAATAGTTACCATTCGAGCATATGTATGGCACCTTATGAAGCTTTGTACGGAAGGAAGTGTAGATCACCTTTATATTGGGATGAAGTGGGAGAAAGAAAGATACTAGGACCGGAATTACTTCAACAAACTAAGCAAGCAACCGAGGTTATTCGAAAAAGGTTAGTTGCAGCTCAAGATCGACAGAGGAAGTATGCAAATCAAAAGAGGAAAGACAAAGCATTTGAAGTGGGAGATAAAGTGATGTTGAAAGTTTCACCTTGGAAAGGGGTAATGAGATTCGGAAAGAAAGGCAAGTTAAGCCCCAGATATATAGGACCTTTTGAGATTCTTAAGAATATAGGACCACTAGCTTATCAGTTGGCCCTACCTCCAGACCTTCAGCATATCCACGATGTGTTTCATGTTTCTGCGTTAAGAGAGTACCATTCTGATTTCAGGCATGTTATAACCTACGAACCAGTGGAAATTCGTCCCGATTTGACATACGAAGAAAAGCCAGTGGAGATCCTAGATTACAAAGTGCAAGAGTTAAGAACTAAGAAAGTAAATTTAGTGAAAGTACTTTGGAGAAACCACCAAGTTGAGGAAGCCACGTGGGAGTTAGAAAGTGAAATGCGGAATAAATATCCTGAATTGTTTAGTGCATAGTCTTGATTCCGAGGACGGAATCCTATAAGGGGGGAAGACTGTAATAACCACGAATTTTCGAATTAATTTTCCTAATCAATATTTAAATTTGATTTAAGAGCGATGCATTATTATATTTTAATTAGCGCGTTTTTAAAAATTTTTGAAATTTTATATATTCGTTTTATATTTAGTTATTTATATTTATTTTTTGTTTACTAAAATTAGGAAAATAGAATTTTTATTTTTATTTTTATTTTTATTTTGGGTCGAATTTATTTTAGGAAACGAAATTTAGAGTATCGTTTTAATTAGCCAGCCGGGAGAAAACAAGCTGATGGAGGGGTCATCATTTTTTTTTACTGAAAATAGCACTAACATGGTCATTATTATGACATTTTAATTTGTTCCCCATATTCCATTTCTTTCTATTTAATTAATAATCACACTACCGGTTTCATCATTATTGAGCATTATTGAGGCGTACAATTTTCATTTCATAAGAGCACAACAGCCAAAGCCAGAATCATACTCTGTCTTTCATTTTTTTTTTCAAAACCAAAACAACACATACTACCTATACGAGTACCTTTTCTTTTCCTGCAAAAACACAAAGTCTGTCTCCAGCAATTAACCAAAACAAAATCTCTACCATTTTTGACTTTACAAACAAACCCATCTACTACTCTATAAACAAAACCCGGTTACTCATTTACATATATACACAAACAGCAGGTAGTTATTTTATTTTCTGTTAATTGTTTTTTTTGTTCATATCCGTTTTGTACTAGTAGGAGTGTTATGGTTGGTGTTGGTCGGAGAAGGGGTTCGAAGTTGGGATTGGGTGAGGTGACCACCACCGATTTGTGGTGGTGGTGGTGATAAGAGAGAACGGAGAGAGATTGGGAGAACACAGAAGAGGGAGAGAGATGAGGGAGTGGTGATGTTTGTTCGGGAATGGTGGAGGTCGAGAGGGGAATGGTGATGGTAACTAACGTGGTAGGTGATGTGGCGGTGATATTGTTTTAATAATTTTGGGCCCCGCAAGGGCATATAAAGATGGTATTTTTGCAATATAATTGGTATTTTTGCAATTAAGATGCTAAATTTGCAAATAGCTTTTCTTAACAAAAGTAAAACTGCAAAAAATTACTTTTAGCAATATATTTATTAAAAAAGCTCTAATTTTTTCCCCTCAAATAATAATTTTCCCCAACCAAATTACCAAGTATAACCATGATTAGATAGATATTTTTTCGTGAAAATTATTGAAATATTTTCTTTCCATTTAAAATACATTCAAAAATTTTAAATTATATTTGACATAGTATTTTAATGATTTTGAACATTAACACGAATCGGTAGGCTTTTGTAATATTTATCAGCTTATCTCTGGATTTTAATTTAGTACACTCCATAAGGGATATAAAATCTTAAAAAACTACATAAAATCGTTTAACATTTTCTACAGGATATTAAATCTTATAAAATCTTATATTTAGATTGTACCATTATATTAAGTTAGTAGCTTTTAATTACGCTTTAAAATAATAACAAGAAATCAGTTCTAACCACTTGAGCTAGCACTTTCAATATATTTATGCATTGATAAATTTAAAGGAATGTAATTAGAGTTTTTAAAAGAATTACCTGCAACGGCAATAACAACAACAATTAGAAAGAAATATTAAAATTTGGCCATGAGAGCAAATTGATTTGACACGAACTTCAAATATATATTGTTGCCTGTAATTGCTATCTTACACTGAAATAATATGATTGACTCAGTGTGATTTGTGATTCATGTATATAGGTGAAAATTTTTTATATATATAATTCTTTTTGTGTGATTTTACAAGATAATAAAAATAATTAATAAGTGTCCAAATAAGCATATTCGTTATAATATATATGGAGGTGTATTATTTAAATGAAATGATAATAAACTATGATTTTTGAAAAATTATTGTTAATTTAATTATATCGGTCATCTGATTGAGTTTATGTAAAATCTTTGTAAATCCCCCAAATCCACCCTTCCCGGGGACCCGGGTCGTCACATTGTCTCAATATCCTGCAGCACACGATAATGCAATAACCAATCCAAATATTCATTACAACGGAGCATAAATGTCCCACTCCGCAGTTCCAAGATCGTCTCACAAAATAGTACAATCCAACTTATTACATGTCGAGATACTATCTTACAAAAGTTCACAAAAGTAGAAATGTAAAGGTTCCAGTTTGATCGGATGTTCTAGTTCTTGTCATCATAGCCTTGCGCTTTTCCCTTTCCTCTGTATCCCTGGTTGGACGTCTCACCTCTCTCCGTCTTGACAGCTGAACAAAATGTTGTAAAGCAAGAGTGAGCAACTATAGTGCTCAGCAAGTTCTCTTCTTGCTCGGTATATAAATATAATAAGGTTTACCGAAAGAAATACTCAAAATTTTAATATAGGATATCACAATATAATTTGGCTCAAATTAATCTCGAAAATATCATACTCGAAAGACTCAAAACTTATCTCGAAACAGAATACTCAAAAGACTCAATACTCATCTCGAAACAGAATACTCGAACAACTCATTTGATATAACTCTGATAACTCATGATTTAAGAATAAACTGGTCTTCCACCTCTCGGTATCTCGGTGGGGCGATCAACTAACCGACCGAGAATACCATCCTCCAATGACACTGTACTTCGCCCGATCACGGCTAAAATACGATATCAACAATATAATATACATGTATGAATGCTAGCATCATAATGGGCTATTAATTCCACCCTGGCAACAAAGTGCCTAAATATTCTCGTGTCCGTATAATGGTACACGAGTCTCTCTTTCTCTATAATGGGCCTCTTTCCCAAAATTGACCAGTAGAATACAGAATTCCCGAATATTTGGTGTACAGATACATTGTGATAATTCTTCCAGGAAAATATTTACCAATCTGGCGGACTGCCAGTCTGACTCGATTTTACCACCAATCCGAACAATGGAGTGATGTAAATTCTCAATAATAATAATTTATTGGTTGACACGAACAAAATGCCAAACCTTGACAATAAAAGCAACTATCTCGAAATTATGAGAATAGTCTTAAAATGAAGTAATTGGGAGTCGTACTGAACAAATAGTACTTCTTAATATTTATAATACCCAACATTGATGAACGTTTAAATAGAATATTTTTCACTTGATCGACGAGTAAAAATCTCTAACAATTATAATTTTTAAAACTCCTATCGGTTAATTCGAACGAGGAACCAACTAAAAGATAATCAATAATTAATTGTTGAATTTGTACAATAAATTCAATCGAAAAGAATGAATTTAACTATCTCAGACGAATGAGATTAGTTTCACTGAATCAAAATAATAGTCGTCTCGAATTAATGAGATCGACCCGATAGCAACGAATTTATTTCTACGCTTATAGGGAGTATAATTCACAAGTAAACTAAATTAACAGTATAATAATATTTAACGAGAAATAATGCTCAAAAGAAATTATTGCATCATAAGGAACAACAGATATATCTCATAATTGATAGCTCGAAAATAATTAAAGAGTGGAATAATACGAACAGAAATACAAAGTTTCCAAGAGTTAGGGTAGGAATGAACTTGCCTCGATCTCGAAGTGCAAATGAATGCAGATA
The DNA here is from genome assembly GCA_036435485.1 of Saposhnikovia divaricata. Taxonomy (NCBI): domain Eukaryota; kingdom Viridiplantae; phylum Streptophyta; class Magnoliopsida; order Apiales; family Apiaceae; genus Saposhnikovia; species Saposhnikovia divaricata. Next base: position 205,627,988 of record CM071601.1, on the reverse strand, counting down.
AAAATTTATACTCTACCCGTGAACTTGGCTTCGGTCTTCGGCTCGGGGATTATTCTCTAAAAATGGCAACCATAAATACGTGAGCGATTCGTCAGAATAAAATATTCCCGATCCGATAATATAACTAATAATAATATAATATCTCATAAAAATCTCTTGAATAAATAACAAAAAGTAATTCCCGGATAAATAAATCTCTCTTCGATCTCAGGAATTAAATCTCGAAAATAAATCCTAATTTTTAATTATCCGTTAATCCGACTTGAAACGAAAATAGGGTTACGGAAATTAACGGCAATACTCTATTTTTTAATCTTGTAAATAATTAAATATTACTCAGATTTTAATCTCTAAAATAATCTAATTCTATCCGGTTAATTAAATAATCTGGAAACGATAAATATAAATCTCCTAAAATTATATCGCTTTTTAATCCTATTTATTCACAATTATTCCTCTTTTTATCGACAAATTATTAAATCTCTAATTTTCGTCCAAAAATCATAAATGAACTCTTTTTAAATAATTTAATAATTAATCCATTAAACTCTTGATTTCTCACAATTTTAATAAATAATACCCCAAATTTTATAACTCCTTTTTATTTCTCACCATTTTTTATAATAATAACTCAATTTATTAAAACCAAAATTTTAAAACATTCAACCTCTTTTTATTATTATCTCTTTATTTCTCAAAATTTTAAAATAATATCTCAATTATTAAAACTAATTTAAAAAATATTCAACCTCTTTTTATATATATTAACTCGTTATTATTATTATTATTATTATTATTATTATTATTATTATTATTATTATATATATATATATTACTATTTATCTTTATTTTATTCCTCCGTTAAAAACAGTCCGGAAAAACAAATTTATGCGACGGCGCGTGGGGCCCACGCACCACCACCGCCGCCCCCTGTTCACTCTCTCTCCTGTACCTCTCCCTCTCTCTCTCTCTCTCTCTCTCTCTCTCTCGATCCCATCCCTCTCTCTCAAACAATCTCTCTCGAACCCCCGTATCTCCTCTCTCACTTCTCCTCCTCTCTCCGATCTCTCGACCTCCGACCACCCCTCCTTCACCACGACCCCCACCCACTTCTCTCTTTCTCCCTCCTCGCGTCTCCGTCTCTCCCTTGCTCAATCTCTCTGTCAATCTCTCAATCTTCCTCTCGACCTCTCCCTTTCTTTCTCTTCAACACACCACCACCACCAATCGGTGGTGGTTTTTCCGGCACAACCCACAATCTCCGATTACACAATAAAACACAACACTCCTGTTCTCTCTCCCCATAAATTAAATCACAACACAAGCACAACAATCAATCGAGTCTACAAAACAGAAAGACAACAAAAGTTTAACAGAAAAAAAAAGTACACTACCTGTGGTATTTTAGTTTGTGCAGAGAGAAAACAAAAAATAAAGCCTGTGGTTTTTAATCTGACTGAAACAAAATATCTCCAGTTTGTGTGTGTTTGTATCGTTTTATACAATATAATTGTACACCACTGCTTTACTAATGATGAAACCAGTAATGCCTTTCATTTATTAAATTAAAAAGAAATAATTTGTGGGAGACAAAATAAATGCTGAAAAAAAAAAAAATCATTATGTTTATATTAGTGCAATGTTTGGTGAAAAGATCTCGTTTCTCCCGTGCTGGCTAATTAAACGATACTCTAATTTCGTTTCGTAAAATAAATTCGACCCAAAATTAAAATCCTATTTCTCTAAATTTCCTAATTTTAATAAATACCAAATAAATATAATTAAATAGATATAATATAATATTTACTTTCATATGAATATATAAAATTTCAAAATTTTACAAAAAACGCGCTAATTAAAAATATACTAGTGCATCGCTCGTAAATAAAATTTAAATATCGAGTAGGAAAATTATTTCGAAATTTCGAAGTTATTACAATCTTGTAAAATTTTGTTAAAAAATAAAGTTTCTGGCAAATCTTTCAAAATTTCTTGGATTTTGATCAAAATTCAAAAGATATAAAATACACTAACAAATTCATCAAAATCCACAATTTTATGAAATCCAAAAAACCCATGAATTTTTGAATACCATCAAACTTTATTAGATTTTTTAGAATCTAAATTAAATACCATCAAATTCTAATGTATCTTTTTAAAATCCAAATTGAATATACCTAGATTTTAAAATACTTTTATAATCCTCATTGAATACCATCAGATTTTAAAGGATTTTTCAAAATCCAGATTGAATACCTTCAAATTTTAGAAATCCAAAAAAATCCTTTAAAATCTTAATTGAATATACCCCTCTTAGATTAGATTATGAAATATATTTTTTTCTTTATTATGTAAAAGTGTATGTTGGGCCTAAGGATGCCCTCAGGTAAAACCCTGAGGTTGGGCATTTTTGTAAATGTAAGAGATGGATCTTATATTTATAAAAATGCTCCTGTGGGGCCACTTGATTTTTAAGTACAAATTTGTTTTAACCTGTGGATTGTCTCTTGAGGACATCTTCGGACCCATTTTTCTCTATCTAAAATAGAGGGGAATAAAGAGAAGATACTCAAATTGAAGGTGATTAGATAAAACCATTAATAATTTTTTTCCCTCAAAATAATAAAATTTTCCAACCAAATTAGTAAGTATAACACGAATTAGATAGATATTTTTTCGTGAAATTTATTGAAATATTTTCTTTTCATTTAAAATACATTCAAAATATTTAAATTATATTTTACATAGTATTTTAATGATTTTGAACATTAACATGAATAAGTAGGCTTTTGTAATATTTATCAGCTTATCTGCGGAATTTAATTTAATACACTCCATAAGGAATATAAAATCTTATAAAACTACATAAAATCTAATAAAATCTTCTGCAGGATATTAAATCTTATAAAATCCTATATTTAGATTGTACTACTATATTAATTTAGTAGATTTTAATTGAGAAATAATATTATCTTGTAAAATTGCAAAAAAGAATGATAAATACAAAAAAATTTCACCTATATATATGAATCATAAATCACAATGAGTCAATCATATTATTTCAGTGTAAGATATCAATTACAGGCAACAGTATCTATTTGAAGTTCGTGTCAAATCAATTTGCTCTCATGGCCAAATTTCAATATTTCTTTCTAATTTGTGTTGTTATTGCCATAACAGGTAATTCTTTTAAAAACTCTAATTACATTCCTTTAAATTTATCAATGCATAGATATATTGAAAGTGCTAGCTCGAGTGGTTAGAGCTGATTTCTTATTATTATTTTAAAGAGCTTGCTGATCATCCAAAATGCAGTGACCATGCCTCAAGTTGATGCGCAGAAGAGATGCATGCAAGTGTTGGACCCTAACAACTGTGTGCTCGAGGATTGTAGACAAACATGTCTTGCTAAATACAACGGAAATGGAATGTGCATTGCTAAAAGTGGAGGCCAAGCTTATATGTGCGAGTGCATCTATAATTGTTGATTACAATCTTCATAATTACGAATTGTAGTATGATTTTAATCTTATATCCGGATGAAATTATTTTAACAAAGAAAATATTATGTCTTAAATATATATATATATATATATATATATCTGCGTGTGTGTGTGTGCGTGTTTTCATTTATTTGGTTTGTTCACATTTTTGTTTGATTCCTGCTTGTGTCATACAATTTACAATTACTTTCTACAACCGTAGTGAATAGTAGTAATATTTTTAAGTTTGTGTTCTCTATGTTTTGAATAAAATTGCAAAATTAATCACAAAAATGAAGGACGGAAAATTGTGAATGGTTTTTAGCTCATAAGAACGGCAACAGAAGAACTTCATAAGAGCGTAAATACAATAAAAGTTTTTAGCTCACATTAAATAAATATCCGAGTAGATTGCAAACGTATAAGATTTTAGTAGCACCCAAATTCAAAGAGAGTGTTGATTTCACCATAAAAAACAAAGATTGTAGACTTCTCATTTATTTCGTAAACAAGAAATAATATTAATAATGTGTGGTTTTAAGAAAATAGAGTAGATTTGCTATGCAATTTCCTCAAACTTTGAATAAAGTTCACAAAAGCTTGTTATTACCCTTACAAGAAAATTTAGATAATTTCCAGACACTGTATATAAATCCTACAATGAAATGCAATTAATCTGCACATCTAACATTAACACTAACATATACAGAAAGTGTACCCATTCAACAGCTCAGTCACTTTGTTTAAAAGTCGAGAACATTAAAATTTATAAATTTAAAGTCTTGTAATATATTTATGATACCGAACCGTTAAAAACCGCACCGGGTTTTTTAAAACCGAAACCGAATCCGACGGTTCGGTTGCGGTTTTCAATTTTTAAAACAGAAGAAATGCGGTTTCGGGGAAAAACCACCCCGAACCGAACCGTGCTCTCCCCTAGACGTGACAGCTGACGCGGCAGCTAACGTGGTAAGTGGGTTCCACCCCCTGCTGATGTGGTAACTAAAGTGGTAGGTGATGTGGCAGTGATTTTGTTTTAATAATTTTGGGCCCCGCAAGGGCATATAAAGATGGTATTTTTACAATATAATTGGTATTTTTGCAATTAAGATGCTAAATTTGCAAATAGCTTTTCTTAACAAAAGTAAAAGTGCAAAAAATTACTTTTAGAAATATATTTATTAAAAAAGCTCTAATTTTTTCCCCTCAAAATAATAATTTTCCTTAACCAAATTACTAAGTATAACCATGATTAGATAAATATTTTTTCGTGAAAATTATTGAAATATTTTCTTTTGATTTTAAATACATTCAAAAATTTTAAATTATATTTGACATATTATTTTAATGATTTTGAACATTAACGAATCGGTAGGCTTTTGTAATATTTATCAGCTTATCTCTGGATTTTAATTTAGTACACTCCATAAGGTATATGTAAAATCTTGTAAAATTTTGTTAAAAAATAAAGTTTCTGACAAATCTTTCAAAATTTCTTGGATTTTGATCAAAATTCAAAAGATATAAAATACACTAACAAATTCATCAAAATCCACAATTTTATGAAATCCAAAAAAACCCATGAATTTTTGAATACCATCAAATTTTATTAGATTTTTTAGAATCTAAATTAAATACCATCAAATTTTAATGTATTTTTTTAAAATCCAAATTGAATATACCTAGATTTTAAAATACTTTTATAATCCTCATTGAATACCATCATATTTTAAAGGATTTTTCAAAATCCAGATTGAATACCTTCAAATTTTAGAAATCCTTTAAAATCTTAATTGAATATACCCCTCTTGGATTAGATTATGAAATACATTTTTTTCTTTATTATCTAAAAGAGTTTGTTGGGCCTAAGGATGCCCTCAGGTAATACCCTGAGGTTGGGCATTTTTGTAAATGTAAGAGATGGATCTAATATTTATAAAAATGCTCTTGTGGGGCAAATTGATTTTTAGGTACAAATTTGTTTTAACCTGTGGATTGTCTTTTGAGGACATCTTCAGACCCATTTTTCTCTATCTAAAATAGAGGGGAATAAAGAGAAGATACTCAAATTGAAGGTGATTAGATAAAACCATTAATAATTTTTTTCCCTCAAAATAATAAATTTTTCCAACCAAACTATTAAGTATAACACGAATTATATAGATATTTTTTCGTGAAATTTATTGAAATATTTTCTTTTCATTTAAAATACATTCAAAATATTTAAATTATATTTTACATAGTATTTTAATGATTTTGAACATTAACATGAATCGGTAGGCTTTTGTAATATTTATCACCTTATCTGTGGATTTTAATTTAATACACTCCATAAGGATTATAAAATCTTATAAAACTACAAAAAATCTAATAAAATCTTCGGCAGGATATTAAATCTTATAAAATCCTATATTTAGATTGTACTACTTTATTAATTTAGTAGATTTTAATTGAGAAAAAATATTATCTTGTAAAATCGCAAAAAAGAATGATAAATACAATCATTTTTCACCTATATATATGAATCATAAATCGCAATGAGTCAATCATATTATTTCAGTGTAAGATATCAATTACAGGCAACACTATCTATTTGAAGTTCGTGTCAATTGTCAAATCAATTTGCTCTCATGGCCAAATTTCAATATTTCTTTCTAATTTGTGTTGTTATTGCCATAGCAGGTAATTCTTTTAATAACTTTAATTACATTCCTTTAAATTTATCAATGCATAGATATATTGAAAGTGCTAGCTCGATTGGTTAGAGCCGATTTCTTATTATTATTTTAAAGTGCTTGCTGATCATCCAAAATGCAGTGACCATGCCTCAAGTTGATGCGCAGAAGAGATGCATGCAAGTGTTGGACCCTAACAACTGTGTGCTCGCAGCTTGTAGACAAACATGTCTTGCTAAATACAACGGAAATGGAATGTGCATTGCTAAAAGTGGGGGCCAAGCTTATATGTGCGAGTGCATCTATAATTGTTGATTACAATCTTCATAATTATGAATTGTAGAATGATTTTAATCTTATATCCGGATAAAATTATTTTAATAGAGAAAATATTATGCCTTAAATATATATATATCTGTGTTTTCATTTATTTGGTTTGATCAAATTTTTGTTTGATTCCTGCTTGTGTCATACAATTTACAATTACTTTCTACAACCGTAGTGAATAGTAGTAATATTTTTAAGTTTGTGTGCTCTATGTTTTGAATAAAATTGCAGAATTAATCACAAAAATGAAGGACGGGAAGATTGTGAATGGTTTTTAGCTCATAAGAACGGCAGCAGAAGAACTTCATAAGAGCGTAAATACAATAAAAGTTTTTAGCTCACATTAAATAAATATCCTAATAGATTGCAAACGCATAAGATTTTAGTAGCACCCAAATTCAAAGGGAGTGTTGATTTCACCATAAAAAACAAAGATTGTAGACTTTTCCTTTACTTCGTAAACAAGAAATAATATTAATAATGTGTGGTTTTAAGAAAATAGAGTAGATTTGCTATGCAATTTCCTCAAACTTTGAATAACGTTCACAAAAGCTGGTTATTACCCTTACAAGAAAATTTAAATAATTGCCAGACACTGTATATAAATGCTACAATGCAATGCCATTAATCTGCACATCTAACATTAACACTAACATATACAGAATGTGTACCCATTCAACAGCTCAGTCACTTTGTTTAAAAGTCGAGAATGTTATAATTTATAAATTCAAAGTCTTGTAATATATTTATGATACCGAACTGTTAAAAACCGCACCAAATTTTTTAAAACTGAATCCGACGGTTCGGTTGCAATTTTCAATTTTTAAAACCGAAGAAATGCGGTTACGGGGAAAAACCACCCCGAACCGAACCATGCTCTCCCCTAGATATGACAACTAACGTGATAAGTGGGTTCCACCCCCTGCTGACGTGGTAACTAACGTGGTAGGTGATGTGGCAGTGATTTTGTTTTAATAATTTTGTGCCCCGCAAGGGCATATAAAGGTGGTATTTTTTCAATATAATTGGTATTTTTGCATTAAAATGCTAAATTGCAAATAGCTTTTCTTAACAAAAGTAAAACTGCAAAAAATTACTTTTAGAAATATATTTGTTAAAAAAGCTCTAATTTTTTCCCCTCAAAATAATAATTTTCCCCAACCAAATTACTAAGTATAACCATGATTAGATAGATATTTTTTCGTGAAAATTATTGAAATATTTTCTTTTGATTTTAAATACATTCAAAATATTTAAATTATATTTGACATAGTATTTTAATGATTTTGAACATTAACACGAATCGGTAGGCTTTTGTAATATTTATCAGCTTATCTCTGGATTTTAATTTAGTACACTCCATAAGGTATATAAAATCTTAAAAAACTACATAAAATTGTGTAACATCTTCTACAGGATATTAAATCTTATAAAATCTATATTTAGATTGTACTATTATATTAAGTTAGTAGCTTTTAATTACGCTTTAAAATAATAACAAGAAATCAGTTCTAATCACTTGAGCTAGCATTTTCAATATATTTATGCATTTATAAATTTAAAGAAATTTAATTAGAGTTTTTAAAAGAATTACCTGCAATGGCAATAACAACAGCAATTAGAAAGAAATATTAAAATTTGGCCATGAGAGCAAATTGATTTGACACGAACTTCAAATATATAGTGTTGCCTGTAATTGCTATCTTACACTGAAATAATATGATTGACTCACTATGATTTGTGATTCATATATAGGTGAAAATTGTCTATATATATTATTCTTTTTTTGCGATTTTACAAGAGAATAAAAATAATTAATAAGTGTCCAAACAAGCATATTTGTTATAATATATATATGGAGGTGTATTATTTAAATGAAAGGATAATAAACTATGATTTTTGAAAAATTATTGTTAATTTAATTATATCGGTCATCTGATTGAGTTTATGTAAAATCTTGTAGAATTTTGTTAAAAAATAAAACTTATGGCAAATCTTCCAAAATTTCTTGGATTTTGATCAAAATTCAAAAGATATAAAATACACTAACAAATTCATCAAAATCCACAATTTTATGAAATCCAAAAAAATCCATGAATTTTTGAATACCATCAAATTTTATTAGATTTTTTAGAATCTAAATTAAATACCATCAAATTTTAATTTATTGTTTTAAAATCCAAATTGAACATACATAGATTTTAAAATACTTTTATAATCTTCATTGAATACCATCTGATTTTAAAGGATTTTTCAAAATCCAGATTGAATACCTTCAAATTTTTAAAATCCAAAAAAATCCTTTAAAATCTTAATTGAATATACCCCTCTCAGATTAGATTATGAAATATATTTTTTTCTTTATTATCTAAAAGAGTATGTTGGGCCTAAGGATGCCTTCAGGTAACACCCTGAGGTTGTGTTAGAACCCCGATTTTTGGTAGGAATTAAACTTTTATTATGGAATGGATATGGATTCCAATATTTATATGTCATGAAGAATGCAATGGGTTGACAACTTAGGTAAGAATAATCTATCGTCAAGAAAGTAGGATATGGCATACAAACAGAGGAAGTAGTCTCATGTCATCCAAATCGATATCTAGTATAAGTCCAGTGGTTCCGTAAAAAGGGTTAAGGAACGCTCGGGAAAGCGCAATGACATTTTTCTAATTATAAGGAATAAAGAGAGAATAAGTGATGAAAAGTATTTTTGGTGGAAATAGGAATATTATTAGACGACACTATATAGAAGTACCTGGAACATATTTCTGAGTTCATATTAATGATCCAAGGGGAAAAATATTGTATGTAAAAGTTATCGGATTCTGAAAAATAGTACTTTTATTTTCCCCGAGATTTCCCTGGACACTGAAAGACTTAAGGGATTATTGAAAAGATTTAAGGAATATGGATTCAAGAATTATTAAAGAAAATTGAGAATGATAGTATAAATATTAAGACGGTTTCCGGTAAAACCCTAACTAGAAATCTTCGAGGTGTTTCTCCGAACGATCAATGAATTGAGCAATAACCGGACAAAGAAACAAGCAGAGAACCAAGGTGCATGCATGTGCTAGTGGATAAGATCATGTAACCAAGCTAGTTACAAAGAAACTAGCATCATTGGAAGCTAACCAAGCTAGTTAGCAAGGATGACATCCTTCCACCACAAGAATCAAACACATGGCTCAAGATGATGCAATGCATGACCAAATCACTTTATTAAAGTCAATTTAGCTAGATTATCAAGATTGACACAACTTTTCTTATTGACTTATGGACTTATTTTCGGATAAAAATTTAATATTTTGATAAAAAAATTTTATACAAGTATTTAATGTATGTTTGAGATTCAATAATTTGTAAAAATAATTTGGAAAGTTAGGAATCTCTAACTTTGTCTTAAAATAAGTTGACTTATTCTGGAAAAAAGTTCCCCCAAACACCCCCAAGGTGTATTATGCAAGATAAGATCAAAGCAACCAAGGCAAAACTCCATTCTCTCCATTTCTTCAAAACTGCCCAGCTTGAACCAAGCACAAAGCAAAATTCATATCTCCACTTCTACCCATTCTAAAATCACCAAATTTTAACCATATCTTCTCCACTCCATGGGTAAGATTGTTTCAAAATTTCATGCCCAACAAAGGAGTGTAGCCTAGTCAAATACCTTCCCCAAGTTGAAGAAACCAAACTGCCCTGTTCTAGACAGTTTCTGTCCAGTGGAAAAAGAGGGCTTAAAACCCTAGCTAGGAAGCTTCAAATTTGATGAACTAGTACTCAAAACAAATCTTATGAAGAGGCCAAGATGTGATAAAAATTTGAGAGCCAAACTCTTATTTTTCGATTTTCTATGATTTTTACAAATTTAGGGTAAATAGTAACTTTCAGGAAACTAACTTTGTTTTTCTTGATTTCTTGGATGATCTAAGCTTGGTTAAGGTTGTACAAGGATTATTCAAGGCTTAGTAAGGTCTTACACACACCAAGGAAGGTATGAAACTCATGAAACCCTAGCCCTTACTTTGAGATTATGCATGTTCTTGATGGATTTTAACTTAGTTATGATTATGGTGATGTTATAAGCATGATTAGTTAGTGGTTTAGTGATTTAAGTAAAATGATGCACCTGATGGTGAAGTGTAATATTTCTGGACTTGTTGAGATTAATAACATATGTATAAGTTGTATGGATGCCCGGTGTGGCTTGGTTTGATTGTGGTAAATTTGGAAACGATCGATTTATAGCAGTCGTAATGCCCGATTTTCGTTAGACCTTAGGAATCCGTTCATAACAGTTGGTATAAATTCCTGAACTGGTTGATTATATGACATTTCCTTGTAGATCTCGAGTCATGAATCGTTTTGGCGAAAGAATCGAAACAAACGGACTTACAGTTTATGAATTATGGTCGATTTACTAAAAGTCGTTCGAAACCGTAAGTACGAGTTCGTTATTAAAGTTGAACCTCGGTAAAATATGTAAGTTAGTGATGAATCATGGTAATTAAATATTAGAGATCATAAGGAAGGTGTAGGAGAAAACCTCGTGTAAAACGGATCGTTTTTCAATTTTATAAAAATGTTGAATCGAGGTTAAACGCGAACGAACCCATAAAAGCACACTTGGTTATAACTTTGGTTAATCACTTAGAAAACGGGAGATAAAACTCGAGGTATAATCTTGGTTCGTAAATGACCTACCTTAGCACTTACATGACTTAAGTATATACCCAGTGTAAGTGTAATGACGAGCCGTAATAACGAGCAAGTGTCGGGTCATAACGGTGTTAATGAGCGATAACTTGAAAACGTGCTTTAGCTTAAGTAAAGTATTCACTTGGAGTTTCAAAGTGATATGTGATTAACCTGGGATAATTTGGTTGTTTATAGATTGTCGGACCACCCCGAGTCATACCACTAGCATAGCGGGAGTACTAGGCAAGTTTCAAATCCTTTTGAAGGTTGTTGTTGTGAATATATATATATGCTTTCTGTTATACATATGTCATAGCATGCATGCCTACTTTCAAGTTATACTGATATGCTTGTTCCCTGAATTATTGTTGGCTTATAAGCTAGATAGAAAATATATCAGTTATAAGCCGGATATTGCTTAGATCCTTAGAGAAGGGCATATGAATCTCATTCTTCGAATATAGACCGGGAGTCAATATTCCTTGATATATCGTGATTATTTCGAAGAAAAATGTTTAAGTAAATATTTTCCATTATTTAATTAATGAATATTATTTTAAATATTCACTTGAACTTTATTCAATGAATATTATCTTCAATATTCATTTATAGTCGACTCAATTATCGAATATTACTTCGAATATTCATTTGGAATATCATTTCAAATATTCATTTGTTCATTATTTATTCGATGAATATTATTCGAATATTCATTTGATAATTATTTCTTCAATAGGTATTACTAAGTTGAACATTCATTGTTTATTCAATAAATACTATCAATATTCAATTGATAATTATTTCTTCAATAAGTATTATTGGTTCGAATATTCACTATTTATTCAGTGAATATTATTTCGGATATTCATTCGAGCTTTATTTATTAAGTACTATTTAGTTAAATATTTAATGAATATTATTTGTGAATATTTATTCGAGGATTATTTCGAGTAATATTTTATATTAGGATTATTCCTTCAATATTTTTGACTTAATAAATATTCTTTGGAATATTTATTTAATTCTTCTGACTCGATTAAAAATGATTTATTTCATTCTAATATTATCTTCGACCTTCGAATCTTATGTAAATTATTCCAGAGCCTAATGATTAATATTAATACTCGCACATTTGAAAACCTTGGCAATATCTATCTTATACTGGTCATCGCATGCTATCACATTTGCATCCGCATACGCCTAACGAGCACTGTGGTGCTCTAAGTGCTTTTCTAATCATCTATTTTTAGTTGTTTCAGCGACTCAAGAAATTTGGAAGCTTGAAGAATGTTTAGTTCTCCACTACAGCAAGCTACACTGAAGAACTGGGGGCTAGTTGTTATGCCATATTTTGGCATGTCTAATAATCTCCCAAATTTCTAATATCTATTAATAATTATTAATTCGAATTAATAATTATTGCTTAACCGCTAAGTTTTATCCTCTCCCTGAAACGAGGAAAGAATCAATCTCAATCAATCAATAACGGAATATATCCTCCAAACGATATTCTTCAAATCAGGAAGATATCACAACGATAAGATTAAATCAGATAAAATCAATCATTACCCACATTAACGTAACTTATCCCTTAAGTCTCTCGGGATAAGCCCAATTAATTCACAGAACTACGTGGGCTTGATCCTATATAAACATAGGTACGTAGGCATCTTGGCATGATGGAATCCGACACACGAGACAAATCGAGAAACCTGCCAAGTCCAGCCCCCTCTTTTTTCATAAACCCTAATTCCCTAAAAACAGTCACATACTCATAAATTCACCCTATTATTCCAACACCCCTCCAATTTCCTGTTGTTACGAAATTCCTCCAACAACATTTGGCGCTAGAAGGAGGGGCTATTTTATTATTCGTGGAGGACGAATAATTACTATCAAATTCAGGGTTTTGGGGTTTAATTAAAAACACGAAGAGGTGGCTTTATTTTCGAAGCAAAGTTACGGCATCAACACCAACAACAAGAAGCAAGAAGGCATTGTTCAGTTCAATTAAAAAAGGAAAGGGAAAAAACAAGGCCAAGAAAACAACGGGAGCTAAGGAAACAAAGAAAGAATCAAAGTGATGGTTTTGTTCGCGGGACCAGTCAAAAGAAAAAAGAAAAAAAACAAATTGGCATACGTGACCGCAAAAGAACTAGCACGAGCAACTTCAACAATCGCATGGCATAGCGAATGCATTAGCTGGATTCGACATGGCGACTTAACACGCAGCAGTTGGATGCGATTTTTCTCGGAAGCTCCAAACAAAAATAAAAGATAAGTCTTCGATTTATTTTTTGTAATTTATTTTAATATTATACCATGCATGCATAAATTATGTTTTTAAATATTTTTACAAGGAAATATTTATTATTCAAAAAATTCGTGCGAGATATCTATTTTTATGTTTGTAAAATTATTGCGATTTAGAAAATATCGTATGAGATATTTATGATTTGATGAATTGATTGCGGATTTATTTTACAATTCCGTACGAGCTGCATGCATTGAAAAATATATATATATATATGCGAGACGCATAATTCTGAAAAAGATTTTCTACAATAAAAGGAGCATTATTTTCTAAGAAAATAAATATCGCGACATTCTTAAACGAGCATATTTATTACTCCCTCCGTCCCAGTTTTATTGTACACATTACTTTTTGCACGCATTTTAAGGTGGAAATTAAACATAGTTCCATATATTTTTTAAAAAAAATTCTTTTTCTGAATAAAAGTTTAGATACTGAATTTTTATTCAGAAAAAGAAAATTTGAAAAAAAATTAATGGAGTTATGTTTAATTTGCACCTTAAAATGCGTGCAAAAAGCAATGTGGACAATAAAACTGGGACGGAGGGAGTATTGCATATGGATTTGTAAAATATTTTTCGTATATCGTCGCGATAGTACATATATGTCAAAAATATTTTCAAACTTCCGAACTAAAGTGCCAAGTAGGGTAGCCTGGACAATCTATAAATTTCGCAATGCTACATGCTTAGTAAAGTGCAGTGCAGCACCATCTGGATTATTGAAGGCCCATGGCCAGATCTCTCAAGATCGCATGGGTGGAGGCATCCCTATGCACAATTACATTGAAGGCCCATGGCCAGATCTCTCAAGATCGCATGGGTGGAGGCATCCCTATGCACAATTACATTGAAGGCCCATGGCCAGATCTCTCAAGATCGCATGGGTGGAGGCATCCCTATGCACAATTACATTGAAGGCCCATGGCCAGATCTCTCAAGATCGCATGGGTGGAGGCATCCCTATGCACAACTACATGTACATGTACATCTACATCTACATCTTATCTACATCGAAGACTCCGCAAGACACATCATTCTATGATTGCATCAAACACATCCGTATGTGGTTGCATCAGACACTTGAAAAACGTGTATGCCAGCTCGGGATATATACAAACGCCAAGGTCCTAACTAGACAACAAGGATCGCAATGGATTTCAAACGAATTATTTATACTCGCACATTTGAAAACCTTGGCAATATCTATCTTATACTGGTCATCGCATGCTATCACATTTGCATCCGCATACGCCTAACGAGCACTGTGGTGCTCTAAGTGCTTTTCTAATCATCTATTTTTAGTTGTTTCAGCGACTCAAGAAATTTGGAAGCTTGAAGAATGTTTAGTTCTCCACTACAGCAAGCTACACTGAAGAACTGGGGGCTAGTTGTTATGCCATATTTTGGCATGTCTAATAATCTCCCAAATTTCTAATGTCTATTAATAATTATTAATTCGAATTAATAATTATTGCTTAACCGCTAAGTTTTATCCTCTCCCTGAAACGAGGAAAGAATCAATCTCAATCAATCAATAACGGAATATATCCTCCAAACGATATTCTTCAAATCAGGAAGATATCACAACGATAAGATTAAATCAGATAAAATCAATCATTACCCACATTAACGTAACTTATCCCTTAAGTCTCTCGGGATAAGCCCAATTAATTCACAGAACTACGTGGGCTTGATCCTATATAAACATAGGTACGTAGGCATCTTGGCATGATGGAATCCGACACACGAGACAAATCGAGAAACCTGCCAAGTCCAGCCCCCTCTTTTTTCATAAACCCTAATTCCCTAAAAACAGTCACATACTCATAAATTCACCCTATTATTCCAACACCCCTCCAATTTCCTGTTGTTACGAAATTCCTCCAACAACATTTGGCGCTAGAAGGAGGGGCTATTTTATTATTCGTGGAGGACGAATAATTACTATCAAATTCAGGGTTTTGGGGTTTAATTAAAAACACGAAGAGGTGGCTTTATTTTCGAAGCAAAGTTACGGCATCAACACCAACAACAAGAAGCAAGAAGGCATTGTTCAGTTCAATTAAAAAAGGAAAGGGAAAAAACAAGGCCAAGAAAACAACGGGAGCTAAGGAAACAAAGAAAGAATCAAAGTGATGGTTTTGTTCGCGGGACCAGTCAAAAGAAAAAAGAAAAAAAACAAATTGGCATACGTGACCGCAAAAGAACTAGCACGAGCAACTTCAACAATCGCATGGCATAGCGAATGCATTAGCTGGATTCGACATGGCGACTTAACACGCAGCAGTTGGATGCGATTTTTCTCGGAAGCTCCAAACAAAAATAAAAGATAAGTCTTCGATTTATTTTTTGTAATTTATTTTAATATTATACCATGCATGCATAAATTATGTTTTTAAATATTTTTACAAGGAAATATTTATTATTCAAAAAATTCGTGCGAGATATCTATTTTTATGTTTGTAAAATTATTGCGATTTAGAAAATATCGTAAGAGATATTTATGATTTGATGAATTGATTGCGGATTTATTTTACAATTCCGTACGAGCTGCATGCTTTGAAAAATATATATATATATATATATGCGAGACGCATAATTCTGAAAAAGATTTTCTACAATAAAAGGAGCATTATTTTCTAAGAAAATAAATATCGCGACATTCTTAAACGAGCATATTTATTACTCCCTCCGTCCCAGTTTTATTGTACACATTACTTTTTGCACGCATTTTAAGGTGGAAATTAAACATAGTTCCATATATTTTTTTAAAAAAATTCTTTTTCTGAATAAAAGTTTAGATACTGAATTTTTATTCAGAAAAAGAAAATTTGAAAAAAAATTAATGGAGTTATGTTTAATTTGCACCTTAAAATGCGTGCAAAAAGCAATGTGGACAATAAAACTAGGACGGAGGGAGTATTGCATATGGATTTGTAAAATATTTTTCGTATATCGTCGCGATAGTACATATATGTCAAAAATATTTTCAAACTTCCGAACTAAAGTGCCAAGTAGGGTAGCCTGGACAATCTATAAATTTCGCAATGCTACATGCTTAGTAAAGTGCAGTGCAGCACCATCTGGATTATTGAAGGCCCATGGCCAGATCTCTCAAGATCGCATGGGTGGAGGCATCCCTATGCACAATTACATTGAAGGCCCATGTCCAGATCTCTCAAGATCGCATGGGTGGAGGCATCCCTATGCACAATTACATTGAAGGCCCATGGCCAGATCTCTCAAGATCGCATGGGTGGAGGCATCCCTATGCACAACTACATGTACATGTACATCTACATCTACATCTTATCTACATCGAAGACTCCGCAAGACACATCATTCTGTGATTGCATCAAACACATCCGTATGTGGTTGCATCAGACACTTGAAAAACGTGTATGCCAGCTCAGGATATATACAAACGCCAAGGTCCTAACTAGACAACAAGGATCGCAATGGATTTCAAACGAATTATTTATACTCGCACATTTGAAAACCTTGGCAATATCTATCTTATACTGGTCATCGCATGCTATCACATTTGCATCCGCATACGCCTAACGAGCACTGTGGTGCTCTAAGTGCTTTTCTAATCATCTATTTTTAGTTGTTTCAGCGACTCAAGAAATTTGGAAGCTTGAAGAATGTTTAGTTCTCCACTACAGCAAGCTACACTGAAGAACTGGGGGCTAGTTGTTATGCCATATTTTGGCATGTCTAATAATCTCCCAAATTTCTAATATCTATTAATAATTATTAATTCGAATTAATAATTATTGCTTAACCGCTAAGTTTTATCCTCTCCCTGAAACGAGGAAAGAATCAATCTCAATCAATCAATAACGGAATATATCCTCCAAACGATATTCTTCAAATCAGGAAGATATCACAACGATAAGATTAAATCAGATAAAATCAATCATTACCCACATTAACGTAACTTATCCCTTAAGTCTCTCGGGATAAGCCCAATTAATTCACAGAACTACGTGGGCTTGATCCTATATAAACATAGGTACGTAGGCATCTTGGCATGATGGAATCCGACACACGAGAAAAATCGAGAAACCTGCCAAGTCCAGCCCCCTCTTTTTTCATAAACCCTAATTCCCTAAAAATAGTCACATACTCATAAATTCACCCTATTATTCCAGCACCCCTCCAATTTCCTGTTGTTACGAAATTCCTCCAACAACAGATGGCAAAGAGTATATAACAGTTAAATTGTAATTCTTTTGGGTTATAAGAACACAAAACTTGTGATTAATAATATTTGTTTATTACTCTGATTTCATCTCTGGGACTATAACAGGTGTATTTTGTGTTGTTGCTTTGGGTCACAAGGTTGTAAGTTAATTTATGTTGATGTTGTGGATGGAAATTGAGACCTTGACGACCGGATCCCCGACCCCGGATCTGGGGCTGTTACAGAAATGGTATCAGAGCGTTACGTTATAAACCCCAGAGATGACGCGACATTAAAACGATAAATTCACCAAGATAATAAGAACTCTTGCCAAGTTCATAGTTGGACTACTTAATGTAGTACTGACATATAAAACCCTTATGGGAACTCTTAAATATTATGATAGTAACTTAGCTCGATATCGTATCGACAAGTAAGGCGACGGACCTTGAGGCTTACGAGCAGCAGCATGAGGATGCTTTATTATATGTTGACGATTGGCTTGAAGACTCGATAGAGTACCCTACTGAGGACCCGAAGGAGGCTCCAGCTAAGAAGGAGAATCCTATTAAGGATAAAGAGTTTACCCTTCGGGAAATAAGGGCTGCAGCTAGAGAAACTGAAAGAGTTAACGTATAGTGCTCAGAGAAGTAATCGTAAAGAACTGAGATATTATTAAGAGAACTAAGGATGCATATTGGATTTATAGCCGGACTACCATATGAAGTACCAGCAAGTAGGATATATTGGAAGAATGACTTGAGATCCTGTATGGGGATAGATAAGAACCATTATAGACTTTCAGATTAATGAGAAAAGAGTTAGAATGATGCATGATTATCAAAGACATTGATATAGGACGGGGAGCAGAGTCCTAGGAACAATTGAGATAGAGACAATAAGTGCCCTATCATTTGATAAATGGGTTGAGTGTGAATATCGTCAATAGTAATTCGCCACGAGAAGGAAGATTCTATAGGTTATAATTTATGAAGTGAAATTTAAATTGATGAGGTGGTTTGATTTAGGGAAATGTTCATTTTATTAACCGACCAACTTAGAAAGTAAAGACAGTGGGAAGTGATGGCCTGATTGGATAAAGTTACACAAGGACAATATTCTAAGTTTCAAAATAGAAGTTTGGTAGGGAATGTATGACCCAATAATAATAATGCCAGGCGAGGCATGTGTGAGACCATGGGGAAGTATGGATTGAACCAAATAAAGGTTGAGATTATCCTAAACAAGAAAGGATTTAAAAAAGAAATATCCTAGGTATGATTGGGAGTAACCGTGATAAAGTTCACACGGAAAGGTGGAAACAATGACTTATGGAAAAAGACTGATAGATACTTTCTCCTTCAGCAGAGCTTAAGGGAGAATACATTCACCCAATAATGATGGGAATGAGGTAGAAAAGTTTGAATTGGAATAGATTCAGAAAACATTGATTGTGAGAAGTTATTATTATCAGGAAAGGCCAATGAGGTGGCCGACACTTTAATTATAGAGGAGTAATTATAAATGCTCATACCAAAGAAATCAGAATGATATTTGGAAGGACCTTGAAGGTCATATTGGAGTGGAGGAATTTACATTCCTTCTGATGATTGTGCAAGAATCGACTGTAATAATAGTTTAAATAAACATCTGATTCCTGATATCGTCTTAATTATATTACATACTTTAGAAGGTCCCATTTGAGGTAAACCAGGACCATGATACGAAATTGATTAAGTAAACCGCTAAGTTTCCAGTCTTCTACTGAAGATATCTGGTTAACAATTTCATCAACCTGGTATAGCTGCGGTGATTGAAGCTCTTCTGCAATTTTATCTGCTTCATTAATATCTACATCAAGTTCAGGAAGTATTCCTTATGAATAAGAAATAGTGATTAGTTCGTCTTCCTAGAGAATTTTGGATATGACAATTATGAAACCCGCCTGATTAACCATTAAAGCATTACATAAACAGCAAACGATGGTGATTCAACAATGGACTACGTTAATATAGTTGTGATTCTTCTAAGAAAGTAGATGACAACACAAGGATAAAGATAGTGCTGCTATTTATAAGATAAATGGCATGTTGTTGAATGACAAGCAAGTTTATGATGGTGTATTTCTGCGCAAACAAGATAGAGAATATGAGATTAAAGATTCATGATGCTAAAAGTATCCCTGTGGGAAGATTAACGAGATGATGAGAAACAAGTTTGGCAGAAGTAGATTATATTGGATCTAAGTTAGAGAAATCAGCAAGATTTATTTCGGAGGGTTTAAATTGGAGTGATGTGATGTTTGAAATGAATGTTAATGCCATGATAGTTCATAGAGGAATTATAGTCGAAATGGAAACAAGACGGCTGATATAAAGGAAATAGAGTTGAGGATCAATAAAGGAGTAGATGTACGGACTCCTGAGAAACCCCAGCAATGAAGCTAGAAAAAGTATGAAATTGACATGGCAAAGGTTGTTGGTCATAACAGAATGTTGAAATCGAAAGCATAACTGACATACAGATTAACTCCCTTTAAGTTGGGAGAAGTCGAGGAAATTTGGAATAAATTGATTGAGTATGAGGAGACTCGTGAATCGAGAAAGTAAGAAATTAGATGGTTGAATAAAGGAAAGTTTGACCCCAAGAATGTGATGATTATTGAGTAAATGTGACGGGATACCAATAAGAAGGTGCCAAGCACAAAGGACGTCTTGATAATGAGATAACAGTGGAGGTAAATAACGGAAGTGAATAAGAATCAGATAATAAGAAGAATGTGATTGATAAAGAAAAGATTGGGAAAGAAATTAGGGAACATGAAGCAAGGAATGTTTTGAATGGATTAATGAATAGGTCCTTAACAAACTCTCAGGATGATAACCTGATAATGTTAGTATTGTGGATACGAAAGAGCTAGTAGTGTGGCGTAGAATGTTAGTAACAATGATGTCAAAAGAGAAATCTAAGATTTAACCTGAAAGGTTGAAGGAATTTTCTAAAGTGAGCGTTGCAAAGATTAATTAAGAGTTTAGGTCCATAGAATGATGGACGGAGTAGTGAGGACATGTTGACACGTGAGATTTTGATAAAGTAGTATTTGATACGAATACGATTATTCTTCTTCTCTGACGAACCTCTATAGTTCAGAGGTCAATTCTAAGTATGATATTTTGCAATCATGGAAACTTTCTATAATTCTTTGAAACTCTTTTCTTTTCTTCTCTCTTATTCATTTTCTTTTTGAATTGAGGAGAACAACCCTTTAAGGAGGGGAGGTACTGCTACGTGACTATCTGTCTGTGTGATAGAAGTCTAAGTGGAATACAATAACTTGTTTAATTGCTTGTCAAGTACTAAAGGCTGGCCCCCTTCTGTATTAACTATGCAATATAACAAATGTTCATTGATCATAGTGATCTCTCAATAAATCTCTCCACCTCTCTATATTGATCGAGATTGAGAAGATTAAAGCAATCAGGAAATGCATAGTGTGAGTGAGGTTAACTCCGAATTCGCAATGCGATAGTGATACCAATATCACTGCAGGTATCAATAAGGATAATAGTATAGGACTGAGTAAGAGCATAACCTTGATAGCGTGTTGTTCGAAAAGTAGCAAAGTTGATGGAAAAAGGATAAAGTATGTATTGTAGCACCAGTAGATGTGCTGAGAGAGGGTAGAACGACTAAGAATTGATCGGGAAGCTGAAAGGCGAAATGACAGACAAACGACTCTTTGTTTCCTATCTGATTCAGGGACGGAATCCTTTTAAGGAGGGGAGACTGTAAGAACCCCTATTTTTGGTAGGAATTAAAACTTTTATTATGGAATGGATATGGATTCCAATATTTATATGTCATGAAGAATGCAATGGGTTGACAACTTAGGTAAGAATAATCTATCGTCAAGAAAGTAGGATATAGCATACAAACAGAGGAAGTAGTCTCATGTCATCCAAATCGATATCTAGTATAAGTCCAGTGGTTCCGTAAAAAGGGTTAAGGAACGCTCGGGAAAGCGCAAGGACATTTTTCTAATTATAAGGAATAAAGAGAGAATAAGTGATGAATAGTGTTTTTGGTGGAAATAGGAATATTATTAGACGACACTATATAGAAGTACCCGGAACAGATTTCTGAGTTCGTATTAATGATCCAAGGGGAAAAAGAGTGTATGTAAATTTATCGGATTCTGAAAAATAGTACTTTTATTTTCCCCGAGATTTCCCTGGACACTGAAAGACTTAAGGGATTATTGAAAAGATTTAAGGAATATGGATTCAAGAATTATTAAAGAGAATTGAGAATGATAGTATAAATATTAAGACGGTTTCCGGTAAAACCCTAACTAGAAATCTTCGAGGTGTTTCTCCGAACGATCAATGAATTGAACAATAACCGGACAAAGAAATAAGCAGAGAACCAAGGTGCATGCATGTGCTAGTTGATAAGATCATGTAACCAAGCTAGTTACAAAGAAACTAGCATCATTGGAAGCTAACCAAGCTAGTTAGCAAGGATGACATCCTTCCACCACAAGAATCAAACACATGGCTCAAGATGATGCAATGCATGACCAAATCACTTTATTAAAGTCATTTTAGCTAGATTATCAAGGTAAGGTGTATTATTCAAGATAAGATCAAAGCAACCAAGGCAAAACTCCATTCTCTCCATTTCTTCAAAACTGCCCAGCTTGAACCAAGCACAAAGAAAAATTCATATCTCCACTTCTACCCATTCTAAAATCACATAATTTTAACCATAGCTTCTACACTCCATGGGTAAGATTAGTTCAAAATTTCATGGCCAACAAAGGAGTGTAGCCTAGTCAAATACCTTCCCCAAGTTGAAGAAACCAAACTGCCCTGTTCTAGACAGTTTCTGTCCAGCGGAAAAAGGGGGCTCAAAACCCTATCTAGGAAGCTTCAAATTTGATGAACTAGGACTCAAAACAAAGCTTATGAAGAGTCCAAGATGTGGTAAACATTTGAGAGCCAAACTCTTATTTTTCGATTTTCTATGATTTTTACAAGTTTAGGGTAAATAGTAACTTTCAAGAAACTAACTTTGTTTTTCCTGATTTCTTGGATGATCTAAGATTGGTTAAGGTTGTAAAAGGATTATTCAAGGCTTAGTAAGGTCTTACACACACCAAGGAAGGTATGGAACGCATGAAACCCTAGCCCTTACTTTGAGATTATGCATGTTCTTGATGGATTTAACTTAGTTATGATTATGGTGATGTTATAAGCATGATTAGTTAGTGGTTCAGTGATTTAAGTAAAATGATGCACATGATGGTGAAGTGTAATATTTCTGGACTTGTTGAGATGAATAACATATGTATAAGTTGTATGGATACCCGGTGTGGCTTGGTTTGATTGTGGTAAATTTGAAAATGATCGATTTATAGTCGTCGTAATGCCCGATTTTCGTTAGACCTTAGGAATCCGTTCATAACAGTTGGTATAACTTCCTGACCTGGTTGATTTTATGACATTTCCTTTTAGATCTCGAGTCATGGATCGTTTTGGCGAAAGAATCGAAACAAACGGACTTACGGTTTAGGAATTATGGCCGATTTACTAAAAGTCCTTCGAAACCGTAAGTACGAGTTCGTTATTAAAGTTGAACCTTGGTAAAATATGTAAGTTAGTGATGAATCATGGTAATTAAATATTAGAGATCATAAGGAAGGTGTAGGAGAAAACCTCGTATCAAACGGATCATTTTTCAATTTTATAAAAATGTTGAATCGAGGTTAAACGCGAACGAACTCCTAAAAGCACACTTGGTTATAACTTTGGTTAATCACTTAGAAAACGGGCGATAAAACTCGAGGTATAATCTTGGTTCGTAAATGAACTACTGTTCGCACAAAATCACGCAAGCGTACGTGTTCACAAGTAATATAGAATGAAGTAGAGTTCGTTCCCACAGAGATTGTATAATTTAGTTCTTTTACCTAAGCATCAATGTATGATTATCGTTCAATGCTAAGACAATAAGCAAATTGGTTTTGATTATCTAAAATTAACTAATAAGAATTAATTAACAACTAAATTAATAGCTAATTGATTTCAAATTACTTATGAGATGGAAAACATGAGATCCTAACTTCAATACAAACTTCCTTTAGAGATCATGCCCTTTTATCAACACATGTGGTGGTTACAATAACTAATCGGACAACACGAAATAAATATACGCTACCTTTCAGTACACGCACACCAATCTACACAATATCCACAAAAGATAGAAATCCTGCAGGCACCAGTTATGCTTAGACCCTATATGTCTATAGAATTTGAAAGCATAATGGTTGAAGATCAAGTATCCATAAGATTACATAAGGTAGCATGAGACGGTTAGAAACACACCACAAACATGAATAACATTCATGGACTTATGCTAGCATGGCAAGTTCTAAATCAAAAGATTCACTGTCGCTTCACTTAAGATTAACAAGATAGATGTTAGCTACGCATCTATATGAATTAAATACAACCATGCAAGGATATCGTAAATTCACCACACATATATCAAGTTAGGCAATCAACATCTAAATTCCGTAAGTAAATTCGTTAGGACCCCATGACGGTGATTAGTTCATAGTTGAACCGTTCATCATCATGGGGTTCGATGAAACTATGCTAATAAACATGACTAGAATGAAGAAAAGAATAATATTAATTAATAAGGGTTTAGGAACAAATCCGAAGAATGCCAAGTTACAAAAGATAGGTAGATCTTGATCCGTTGCTTGTCACGAACAATTGATCGTTCACTCCTTAATGTTAACAAAATAAAACCCTCTTCCTGATTACAATGATAACCAGAGTTTTTATAGGCCCTAAAAACCAGATCATACAAGGAAACAACTCAGAATTGCATTAACATTCGAAAAGGGCAAAACTGTAAAATTCTCCAGAATTCAGGCTGAGCGGCCGCCTGAAATCTTGAGCTGCCGCCTGGACAATTCCCCCTGAGCGGCCGCCTGGGAGCTTGAGCGCCCGCCCGGACAACTTCCTGGAATTTCTGATTTTCATGGTAATTGTCGTTCCTTGCTTCGTTTTCCCTCGCTCTTCTGGAAACCTTCTTAAACAAACACCTTGGGCCTATATCCAACATAACATCTTCAATTACCAATTCCGATCCTGAGATAAAAATCCTGCACATTTCCACTAAAAACTAATCAAAACACGACATACTTGAGGCCAAAACTATCAATTCAAGCCGACATAAGACGTTCTAAGTAGATATAAAATCCACTTATCACACCCCCAAACTTGAACCGATGCTTGCCCTCAAGCATAAACAATATACAAACTAACTAGTACCACTTCCGTAGGTGATCACGGTTGCATTTGGCATATGCAACAAGCCCTTTAAACCCCTAGGCAGCCCTAGTGGACGAGTAAGGTCTCGTGAGGGCCTATAGTGAATGTACCCACAAAATCCAACTGACACAAACGACACAAACAATGCAATGCATGAATGAATGCAACTAAATATGAATGCAAAGGATCCCCTCAAACTAACCAACACCACTTAGCAAGCAAATATCTCCATGAATGCAATCAATCCAAACAGAGCTCGACTAAATTCCGGTATACTAACAATACATGATCAGAACGTGCGTGTGTGCAATGCTCGACAGATATACTCCCAAACCGGATCAAAATCATACATATTCTTTTCCAAGACAATCACAGAGTTATAAATAGAATGAACGTTAAACTCAAGATCACTTTAGATACACCTCTATACTTCTCTAAAGTAGACAGAAATTCATGCTTTATTATGACTCAAACACAATATGTACACAACACACATGCTTATTTGATCGTGCAATGGATGAGACCCCTAAAGGCTTATACAATAATACCCATGTAGCGAGCGTTGGGTTAGTGGATCCCAGACTATAAAAGCCTTAGGTCACTAGGCACAAAGTCCCCAAGAACTTAATTGCTCGAGTATTAAAGAGCTCACCCTGATCAATTCTGCATACTCAGACTCTCACAACACTTTTTTTTCTTTTTTTTTTTTCTTTTTTTTTTCTTGCATTTTTTTCTCCTTTTTTTTTTTTCGTTCACATGGAATCTGGAATGAGAATTCTCAATTCCAACCCTAGACTACTCATAAACATGAGCCGGCTACTAGCCATTTGACGCCTAGCCAACAAATACAAACACAAACATATTAGCATGAAATTTCTGTTTTCCCATTCTCAAACTTGTATTTTGGTGTTCCTTAATCATCAAGAGAATAAAGCAAATTCTATCGATAAACAAGTGATTAAATCCTAAATCCAAACAAGCATGACGCAACCTAGTCCAAGAGCAAACGACGAGACTGTGTAAAAATTTTATTCATGAAACATGCATGTCAATTTCAACAAAATTTAAAATCAGCCCTCTGTTCATCCTTTTCACACCCACATCAACATCTACCTACCTTATGGCATCAGCTTATTATAAGGGATCATGAAAAATGCATGTAATGCAACTATATGAACTCACATACAAAACTCGACACACATGCAAACAGAATGCTCTATATGACAGGTATCATGCATGAAACTAAACTACACATACAAATATGATGCAATATGAATTCCTACATGCCACAAATATATCACAACAACTACTAATTCCCAAATCCACCCCCAAACTTGAAATTTCCAATGCCCTCATTGGAAGTAAATAAGGGAAAAGTATAAACATACCTAATCAACGAAACACACGGGTTGCCTCCCACGAAGCGCTGTCGTTAACGTCATTTAGCCGGACGTCACTTCCTCAACTCACGGCTGTTTCAACAGAATAACCGAACTGTCCTCAACCGAAAGACCATTCATACACACGTTGACATGATTGTTTCCTCCCAACACAACTTTTCTTTCACTCTTCAACTTGATTTTTCCACCCGTCGACTTCTTCGCCTTTTTTTTCTTCCTCACACTTCTAAGGTGCTTGTTCGATTCGGACGGCTGAACAACACTCTCTTCTACTTCATCATCAGTCATCCACCTTCTTAACACGTTATCTTGGAATACTTCAAAAATCACAAGTTCATTATCCACAAGGACAACTTTAAGTGTGGCGGCAGCTTCCCAAGCTTCACCTTCGAAAGATCTTGAATGGAAGAATTATCAATGGAATCACTGATGTGGTGCTCGAGCTTGTGCACGTCTAACTTTTTGCTCAACAAATGATCAAACTCTTCTGCCTGACCCGTATCAACTATCTCCACACTGAAACACTCCTCATCCTCTGTCGGAAATTTCATGGCCTTGAACACATTAAAGGTGACATTCTGATCTTGAACCCTCATTGTAAGCTCTCCCTTTTGTACATCAATCAAAGTACGGCCGGTCGCTAGAAAAGGCCTTCCCAAGATGATAGGAATCTTCTTATCTTCTTCAAAATCAAGAATCACAAAATCTGCTGGAAAGATGAGTTTATCAACCTTGACCAAAACATCCTCAACGATACCCCTCGGGTATGTAATAGAACGATCAGCTAGCTGTAGAGAGATGTTGGTAGGTTTAGGATCTGGAAGACCAAGCTGCATGAAAATTGACAATGGCATGAGATTGATACTAGCACCCAAATCACACAAACACTTGCTGAAAGACAAATTCCCAATGGTACACGGAATAGTGAAACTGCCTGGATCTTTTAGCTTCGGTGGTAGCTTCTGCTGTAAAACGGCACTGCACTCTTCTGTTAATGCTACTGTATCCAATTCTTCAAGTTTCAACTTCTTTGAGAGAATACCTTTCATAAACCTTGCATAGCTCGGCATATGCTCCAATGCTTCAGCAAAAGGGATATTGATTTGAAGCTTTTTGAATACCTCCAGAAACTTGCCAAACTGTCTATCATTCTTCTGCTTCTTCAATCTACCAGGATATGGAGGAGGAGGAAAGATTTTCACGTTCTCTGTAGACTGCTTTGGAGAAACTTCCTTAGCAGAATTTTTAGGATTCTCCACCTCGCTAACCAACTGCTCAGCTACTCTATCAGTCTGTACTTGCTCCTTATCTGCAGTAGGTGCCACATGTTGCTCTTGAACTTCTTCTTCTTCAATGGCTGAATTTTGATTACCCGTCACCTTACCCGATCTCAAAGTAACTGATTTGACATGCTCTTTGGTTTCCCTCTTGCCTGGATTGGCTTCAGTGTCACTCGGAAGAACTCCAGATGGTCTGTTCAACAGAGCACTAGCAAGCTGCCCGATCTGACTTTCCATGATCTTCATAGATGCCCCCTGACTTTTTACTATCATCCTCAACTCCTCAAGCTCAGCTTTTTCATTAGAAGATTGACCAGCATTCCCCTGAGATTGTTGCTGGAAACCTGGAGGCTGAAACTGTTGTCTGGGCTGGTACTGCTGCTGAAATCCTTGATTGAATTGCCTAGCTCCGAATTGCTGTTGCTGCTGATTACCACCTTGATTGTTACTCCAACTGAAATTTGGATGGTTGCGGTTATTCGGATGATAGGTGGCTGGAACTGGCTGTTGTGGCCTCTGGAAGTTACTCACAAATTGTGCTGATTCAGAAGATATGGCACATTGAGTTGTATCATGTGCGCCCGCACATAACTCACAAACACTAGCTACCTGCTGAACTCCCATATTAGCCAAAGAATCGACCTTCATTGACAAGGCCTTCAACTGAGCTGCAATGGCTGTAGCTGTATCAATTTCAAGAACACCTGCTACCTTGCCTTGAGATAACCTCCCTGTAGGATTCTGATATTCATTAGCAGCCATCATCTCGATCAATTCATAAGCTTCTTCATAACTCTTGGCCCACAAAGCTCCACCTGATGCTGCATCTAGCATAGGTCTCGACTGTGCACCCAACCCATTATAAAAACAATTGATTATCATCCAATCAGGCATCCCATGATGTGGACACTTCCTTAGCATCTCC
Organism: Saposhnikovia divaricata; assembly: GCA_036435485.1. Lineage (NCBI taxonomy): Eukaryota > Viridiplantae > Streptophyta > Magnoliopsida > Apiales > Apiaceae > Saposhnikovia > Saposhnikovia divaricata. The sequence goes on along the minus strand of CM071601.1, from coordinate 205,599,347 downwards.
TTATATCTCTCCCAAGCCTCGCATAGAGATTCTCCAGATTGCTGTGAAAACTGAGTGATAGCATTCCTGATAGCTGCTGTCTTCGCCATGGGAAAGAATTTGGTGAGAAATTTCTGTGCAAGATCTTCCCATGTAGTGATAGAACCTGCTGGTAAAGAGTGTAACCAACTCTTCGCCTTGTCCCTCAGAGAGAATGGAAATAGCCTTAACTTAACAGCATCCTCAGACACCCCGTTGGTTCTGAAGGTATCACAGATCTCTATGAAATCTCGAATATGCATGTTGGGATCTTCGGTAGGAGCACCCCCAAACTGAACTGAGTTCTGGACCATCTGTATAGTGCTAGGCTTGATCTCGAAGGTATTAGCTGCGATTGCTGGTCTGACAATACTCGATGCAATGTCATTGATCTTTGGCTGCGAGAAATCCTTAAGAGCCTTAGTTGCTGCTGCTGCTGGTTCTCCCATATTTTCTACAACTTGAATCACTGAAACTTCTGTTTCTGTTTCTTCTTTATTTTCCAGCTTCTCTTTATTCGCTTGAGAACGCGTTCGCATACACGCTCAAGTACCTGAGAACACAAAACAACACAAAAACTATTAGTAACCGATCCGAGTCAATGAACTTTAACGACCACTGATGTCAAGCACATAAACTATAACAAGTCCCCGGCAGCGGCGCCAAAAACTTGTTCGCACAAAATCACGCAAGCGTACGTGTTCACAAGTAATATAGAATGAAGTAGAGTTCGTTCCCACAGAGATTGTATAATTTAGTTCTTGTACCTAAGCATCAATGTATGATTATCGTTCAATGCTAAGACAATAAGCAAATTGGTTTTGATTATCTAAAATTAACTAATAAGAATTAATTAACAACTAAATTAATAGCTAATTGATTTCAAATTACTTATGAGATGGAAAACATGAGATCCTAACTTCAATACAAACTTCCTTTAGAGATCATGCCCTTTTATCAACACATGTGGTGGTTACAATAACTAATCGGACAACACGAAATAAATATACGCTACCTTTCAGTACACGCACACCAATCTACACAATATCCACAAAAGATAGAAATCCTGCAGGCACCAGTTATGCTTAGACCCTATATGTCTATAGAATTTGAAAGCATAATGGTTGAAGATCAAGTATCCATAAGATTACATAAGGTAGCATGAGACGGTTAGAAACACACCACAAACATGAATAACATTCATGGACTTATGCTAGCATGGCAAGTTCTAAATCAAAAGATTCACTGTCGCTTCACTTAAGATTAACAAGATAGATGTTAGCTACGCATCTATATGAATTAAATACAACCATGCAAGGATATCGTAAATTCACCACACATATATCAAGTTAGGCAATCAACATCTAAATTCCGTAAGTAAATTCGTTAGGACCCCATGACGGTGATTAGTTCATAGTTGAACCGTTCATCATCATGGGGTTCGATGAAACTATGCTAATAAACATGACTAGAATGAAGAAAAGAATAATATTAATTAATAAGGGTTTAGGAACAAATCCGAAGAATGCCAAGTTACAAAAGATAGGTAGATCTTGATCCGTTGCTTGTCACGAACAATTGATCGTTCACTCCTTAATGTTAACAAAATAAAACCCTCTTCCTGATTACAATGATAACCAGAGTTTTTATAGGCCCTAAAAACCAGATCATACAAGGAAACAACTCAGAATTGCATTAACATTCGAAAAGGGCAAAACTGTAAAATTCTCCAGAATTCAGGCTGAGCGGCCGCCTGAAATCTTGAGCTGCCGCCTGGACAATTCCCCCTGAGCGGCCGCCTGGGAGCTTGAGCGCCCGCCCGGACAACTTCCTGGAATTTCTGATTTTCATGGTAATTGTCGTTCCTTGCTTCGTTTTCCCTCGCTCTTCTGGAAACCTTCTTAAACAAACACCTTGGGCCTATATCCAACATAACATCTTCAATTACCAACTCCGATCCTGAGATAAAAATCCTGCACATTTCCACTAAAAACTAATCAAAACACGACATACTTGAGGCCAAAACTATCAATTCAAGCCGACATAAGACGTTCTAAGTAGATATAAAATCCACTTATCACACCCCCAAACTTGAACCGATGCTTGCCCTCAAGCATAAACAATATACAAACTAACTAGTACCACTTCCGTAGGTGATCACGGTTGCATTTGGCATATGCAACAAGCCCTTTAAACCCCTAGGCAGCCCTAGTGGACGAGTAAGGTCTCGTGAGGGCCTATAGTGAATGTACCCACAAAATCCAACTGACACAAACGACACAAACAATGCAATGCATGAATGAATGCAACTAAATATGAATGCAAAGGATCCCCTCAAACTAACCAACACCACTTAGCAAGCAAATATCTCCATGAATGCAATCAATCCAAACAGAGCTCGACTAAATTCCGGTATACTAACAATACATGATCAGAACGTGCGTGTGTGCAATGCTCGACAGATATACTCCCAAACCGGATCAAAATCATACATATTCTTTTCCAAGACAATCACAGAGTTATAAATAGAATGAACGTTAAACTCAAGATCACTTTAGATACACCTCTATACTTCTCTAAAGTAGACAGAAATTCATGCTTTATTATGACTCAAACACAATATGTACACAACACACATGCTTATTTGATCGTGCAATGGATGAGACCCCTAAAGGCTTATACAATAATACCCATGTAGCGAGCGTTGGGTTAGTGGATCCCAGACTATAAAAGCCTTAGGTCACTAGGCACAAAGTCCCCAAGAACTTAATTGCTCGAGTATTAAAGAGCTCACCCTGATCAATTCTGCATACTCAGACTCTCACAACACTTTTTTTTCTTTTTCTTTTTTTTTTTCTTTTTTTTTTCTTGCATTTTTTTCTCCTTTTTTTTTTTCGTTCACATGGAATCTGGAATGAGAATTCTCAATTCCAACCCTAGACTACTCATAAACATGAGCCGGCTACTAGCCATTTGACGCCTAGCCAACAAATACAAACACAAACATATTAGCATGAAATTTCTGTTTTCCCATTCTCAAACTTGTATTTTGGTGTTCCTTAATCATCAAGAGAATAAAGCAAATTCTATCGATAAACAAGTGATTAAATCCTAAATCCAAACAAGCATGACGCAACCTAGTCCAAGAGCAAACGACGAGACTGTGTAAAAATTTTATTCATGAAACATGCATGTCAATTTCAACAAAATTTAAAATCAGCCCTCTGTTCATCCTTTTCACACCCACATCAACATCTACCTACCTTATGGCATCAGCTTATTATAAGGGATCATGAAAAATGCATGTAATGCAACTATATGAACTCACATACAAAACTCGACACACATGCAAACAGAATGCTCTATATGACAGGTATCATGCATGAAACTAAACTACACATACAAATATGATGCAATATGAATTCCTACATGCCACAAATATATCACAACAACTACTAATTCCCAAATCCACCCCCAAACTTGAAATTTCCAATGCCCTCATTGGAAGTAAATAAGGGAAAAGTATAAACATACCTAATCAACGAAACACACGGGTTGCCTCCCACGAAGCACTGTCGTTAACGTCATTTAGCCGGACGTCACTTCCTCAACTCACGGCTGTTTCAACAGAATAACCGAACTGTCCTCAACCGAAAGACCATTCATACACACGTTGACATGATTGTTTCCTCCCAACACAACTTTTCTTTCACTCTTCAACTTGATTTTTCCACCCGTCGACTTCTTCGCCTTTTTTTTCTTCCTCACACTTCTAAGGTGCTTGTTCGATTCGGACGGCTGAACAACACTCTCTTCTACTTCATCATCAGTCATCCACCTTCTTAACACGTTATCTTGGAATACTTCAAAAATCACAAGTTCATTATCCACAAGGACAACTTTAAGTGTGGCGGCAGCTTCCCAAGCTTCACCTTCGAAAGATCTTGAATGGAAGAATTATCAATGGAATCACTGATGTGGTGCTCGAGCTTGTGCACGTCTAACTTTTTGCTCAACAAATGATCAAACTCTTCTGCCTGACCCGTATCAACTATCTCCACACTGAAACACTCCTCATCCTCTGTCGGTAATTTCATGGCCTTGAACACATTAAAGGTGACATTCTGATCTTGAACCCTCATTGTAAGCTCTCCCTTTTGTACATCAATCAAAGTACGGCCGGTCGCTAGAAAAGGCCTTCCCAAGATGATAGGAATCTTCTTATCTTCTTCAAAATCAAGAATCACAAAATCTGCTGGAAAGATGAGTTTATCAACCTTGACCAAAACATCCTCAACGATACCCCTCGGGTATGTAATAGAACGATCAGCTAGCTGTAGAGAGATGTTGGTAGGTTTAGGATCTGGAAGACCAAGCTGCATGAAAATTGACAATGGCATGAGATTGATACTAGCACCCAAATCACACAAACACTTACTGAAAGACAAATTCCCAATGGTACACGGAATAGTGAAACTGCCTGGATCTTTTAGCTTCGGTGGTAGCTTCTGCTGTAAAACGGCACTGCACTCTTCTGTTAATGCTACTGTATCCAATTCTTCAAGTTTCAACTTCTTTGAGAGAATACCTTTCATAAACCTTGCATAGCTCGGCATATGCTCCAATGCTTCAGCAAAAGGGATATTGATTTGAAGCTTTTTGAATACCTCCAGAAACTTGCCAAACTGTCTATCATTCTTCTGCTTCTTCAATCTACCAGGATATGGAGGAGGAGGAAAGATTTTCACGTTCTCTGTAGACTGTTTTGGAGAAACTTCCTTAGCAGAATTTTTAGGATTCTCCACCTCGCTAACCAACTGCTCAGCTACTCTATCAGTCTGTACTTGCTCCTTATCTGCAGTAGGTGCCACATGTTGCTCTTGAACTTCTTCTTCTTCAATGGCTGAATTTTGATTACCCGTCACCTTACCCGATCTCAAAGTAACTGATTTGACATGCTCTTTGGTTTCCCTCTTGCCTGGATTGGCTTCAGTGTCACTCGGAAGAACTCCAGATGGTCTGTTCAACAGAGCACTAGCAAGCTGCCCGATCTGACTTTCCATGATCTTCATAGATGCCCCCTGACTTTTTACTATCATCCTCAACTCCTCAAGCTCAGCTTTTTCATTAGAAGATTGACCAGCATTCCCCTGAGATTGTTGCTGGAAACCTGGAGGCTGAAACTGTTGTCTGGGCTGGTACTGCTGCTGAAATCCTTGATTGAATTGCCTAGCTCCGAATTGCTGTTGCTGCTGATTACCACCTTGATTGTTACTCCAACTGAAATTTGGATGGTTGCGGTTATTCGGATGATAGGTGGCTGGAACTGGCTGTTGTGGCCTCTGGAAGTTACTCACAAATTGTGCTGATTCAGAAGATATGGCACATTGAGTTGTATCATGTGCGCCCGCACATAACTCACAAACACTAGCTACCTGCTGAACTCCCATATTAGCCAAAGAATCGACCTTCATTGACAAGGCCTTCAACTGAGCTGCAATGGCTGTAGCTGTATCAATTTCAAGAACACCTGCTACCTTGCCTTGAGATAACCTCCCTGTAGGATTCTGATATTCATTAGCAGCCATCATCTCGATCAATTCATAAGCTTCTTCATAACTCTTGGCCCACAAAGCTCCACCTGATGCTGCATCTAGCATAGGTCTCGACTGTGCACCCAACCCATTATAAAAACAATTGATTATCATCCAATCAGGCATCCCATGATGTGGACACTTCCTTAGCATCTCCTTATATCTCTCCCAAGCCTCGCATAGAGATTCTCCAGATTGCTGTGAAAACTGAGTGATAGCATTCCTGATAGCTGCTGTCTTCGCCATGGGAAAGAATTTGGTGAGAAATTTCTGTGCAAGATCTTCCCATGTAGTGATAGAACCTGCTGGTAAAGAGTGTAACCAACTCTTCGCCTTGTCCCTCAGAGAGAATGGAAATAGCCTTAACTTAACAGCATCCTCAGACACCCCGTTGGTTCTGAAGGTATCACAGATCTCTATGAAATCTCGAATATGCATGTTGGGATCTTCGGTAGGAGCACCCCCAAACTGAACTGAGTTCTGGACCATCTGTATAGTGCTAGGCTTGATCTCGAAGGTATTAGCTGCGATTGCTGGTCTGACAATACTCGATGAAATGTCATTGATCTTTGGCTGCGAGAAATCCTTAAGAGCCTTAGTTGCTGCTGCTGCTGGTTCTCCCATATTTTCTACAACTTGAATCACTGAAACTTCCGTTTCTGTTTCTTCTTTATTTTCCAGCTTCTCTTTATTCGCTTGAGAACGCGTTCGCATACACGCTCAAGTACCTGAGAACACAAAACAACACAAAAACTATTAGTAACCGATCCGAGTCAATGAACTTTAACGACCACTGATGTCAAGCACATAAACTATAACAAGTCCCCGGCAGCGGCGCCAAAAACTTGTTCGCACAAAATCACGCAAGCGTACGTGTTCACAAGTAATATAGAATGAAGTAGAGTTCGTTCCCACAGAGATTGTATAATTTAGTTCTTGTACCTAAGCATCAATGTATGATTATCGTTCAATGCTAAGACAATAAGCAAATTGGTTTTGATTATCTAAAATTAACTAATAAGAATTAATTAACAACTAAATTAATAGCTAATTGATTTCAAATTACTTATGAGATGGAAAACATGAGATCCTAACTTCAATACAAACTTCCTTTAGAGATCATGCCCTTTTATCAACACATGTGGTGGTTACAATAACTAATCGGACAACACGAAATAAATATACGCTACCTTTCAGTACACGCACACCAATCTACACAATATCCACAAAAGATAGAAATCCTGCAGGCACCAGTTATGCTTAGACCCTATATGTCTATAGAATTTGAAAGCATAATGGTTGAAGATCAAGTATCCATAAGATTACATAAGGTAGCATGAGACGGTTAGAAACACACCACAAACATGAATAACATTCATGGACTTATGCTAGCATGGCAAGTTCTAAATCAAAAGATTCACTGTCGCTTCACTTAAGATTAACAAGATAGATGTTAGCTACGCATCTATATGAATTAAATACAACCATGCAAGGATATCGTAAATTCACCACACATATATCAAGTTAGGCAATCAACATCTAAATTCCGTAAGTAAATTCGTTAGGACCCCATGACGGTGATTAGTTCATAGTTGAACCGTTCATCATCATGGGGTTCGATGAAACTATGCTAATAAACATGACTAGAATGAAGAAAAGAATAATATTAATTAATAAGGGTTTAGGAACAAATCCGAAGAATGCCAAGTTACAAAAGATAGGTAGATCTTGATCCGTTGCTTGTCACGAACAATTGATCGTTCACTCCTTAATGTTAACAAAATAAAACCCTCTTCCTGATTACAATGATAACCAGAGTTTTTATAGGCCCTAAAAACCAGATCATACAAGGAAACAACTCAGAATTGCATTAACATTCGAAAAGGGCAAAACTGTAAAATTCTCCAGAATTCAGGCTGAGCGGCCGCCTGAAATCTTGAGCTGCCGCCTGGACAATTCCCCCTGAGCGGCCGCCTGGGAGCTTGAGCGCCCGCCCGGACAACTTCCTGGAATTTCTGATTTTCATGGTAATTGTCGTTCCTTGCTTCGTTTTCCCTCGCTCTTCTGGAAACCTTCTTAAACAAACACCTTGGGCCTATATCCAACATAACATCTTCAATTACCAACTCCGATCCTGAGATAAAAATCCTGCACATTTCCACTAAAAACTAATCAAAACACGACATACTTGAGGCCAAAACTATCAATTCAAGCCGACATAAGACGTTCTAAGTAGATATAAAATCCACTTATCAACTACCTTAGCACTTACATGACTTAAGTATATACCAAGTGTAAGTGTAATGACGAGCCGTAATAACGAGCAAGTGTCTGGTCATAACGGTGTTAATGAGCGATAACTTGAAAACGTGCTTTAGCTTAAGTAAAGTATTCACTTGGCGTTTCAAAGTGATAGGTGATTAATCCGGGATAATTTTGGTTGTTTATAGATTGCCGGACCACCCCGAGTCATACCACTAGCATAGCGGGAGTACTAGGCAAGTTTCAAATCCTTTTGAAGGTTGTTGTTGTGAATATATATATATATATGCTTTCTGTTATACATATGCCATAGCATGCATGCCTACTTTCAAGTTATACTGATATGCTTGTTCCCTGAATTATTGTTGGTTTACAAGCTAGATAGAAAATATATCAGTTATAAGCCGGATATTGCTTAGACCCTTAGAGAAGGGCATATGAATCTCATTCTTCGAACATAGACCGGGAGTCAGTATTCCTTGATATATCGTGATTATTTCGGAGAAAAATATTTAAGTAAATATTTTCCATTATTTAATTAATGAATATTATTTTAAATATTCACTTGAACTTTATTCAATGAATATTATCTTCAATATTCATTTATAGTTGACTCAATTATCGAATATTATTTCGAATATTCATTTGGAATATCATTTCAAATATTCATTTGTTCATTATTTATTCGATGAATATTATTCGAATATTCATTTGATAATTATTTCTTCAATAGGTATTACTAAGTTGAACATTCATTGTTTATTCAATAAATACTATCAATATTCAATTGATAATTATTTCTTCAATAAGTATTATTGGTTCGAATATTCACTATTTATTCAGAGAATATTATTTCGGATATTCATTCGAGCTTTATTTATTAAGTACTATTTAGTTAAATATTTAAAGAATATTATTTGTGAATATTTATTCGAGGATTATTTTTATATTAGGATTATTCCTTCAATATTTTTGACTTAATAAATATTCTTTGGAATATTTATTTAATTATTCTGACTCGATTAAAAATGATTTATTTCATTCTAATATTATCTTCGACCTTCGAATCTTATGTAAATTATTCCAGAGTCTAATGATTAATATTATTTTATCAAGGAAGGTTCTCAGAAACTCTATTCTTTATTCAATTCTATCTCTCCGATTATAAGGGAACCTTACTTGAGCAATGTTATTTATCTTGTTGACTGCCCGGTCATAAATCCTTCGAAATTATTCTTTTCACTCGCAACTTGGTTTCTATTTTCTTATTACATTTTTGTGTACCTTCTCATCATTTGAGGGGTAAAATTGTTGGAACAAGTTGTTATCCATTAACAAGCAACAGCTTGGGAAATATTGGTGAATTTTCGTTTCCAACTAGATACGACTACTTTGTGGAGTCTTATCAACAAGTATTATACTTCGGGAAAGGGGGAAGAACTTTATGTTTCAGAGTTATGGATGTTATACGAACTAGGAGCCGCGTAAGTGGCCGAGTGGCGCCAGTCCAGCAATGGCCCAACCATTGGCCGGGGGGTTCCAGAGGGTGGTAGACAAGTAAATCCGTCGGTGCTTCCTTCTACATGTAGAGAACAAGAGGTGGGGAGCATAACCTGCGACTGATCATCGTGAATGTTATGTCTCCTGGCGCGTCAATGCTCCAGTATTAGTTCACCTTTCAAATGTTGGAAATTTTCTGCAACACTATCGGTGTTGGTAGGTGAAAAAGTGATTGAATCTGGAATTGCAATATTTTTTCTGCAAGTTCCTCTTTTATGATAAATAATGCTATCTTGCTTATCTTTGACATAGCAGATATTTCCACAGAAGTATATTTTTGAGTTACCTTGTAACTTCATCGTTTGCCTTATACTGGTACTATGTTCGTTAATGCATGGCATATGGTTTCAAAGATATTTCAGAACTGTTATATATTATTGTTCAGTTACATATTATTTTTGGTGGGCTATTGCTCACCCTTGCTTTATTTATTATATCACAACAACAGCTAGATCTGATGGCCAGCACAAGTCACACTCGGTGCAAGCAAGGACAGCAGTCATAGGGTTGCCCACTGATGTCATGGTCGGCATTGCTGAGGTAGGAGCAACCAGTAGGCTAGACTGTCAGCTTTTGATTCATCAGACTTATTATATGTATGACCTATGTAAATGGATGGCAAAGAGTATGTAACAGTTAAATTGTAATTCTTTTGGGTTATAAGAACACAAAACTTGTGATTAATAATATTTGTTGATTACTCTGATTTCATCTCTGGGACTATAACATGTGTGTTTTGTGTTGTTATTTTGGGTCACAAGGTTGTAAGTTAATTTATGTTGATGTTGTGGATGAAAATTGAGACCGTGACGAACGGACCCCGACTCCGGATCTGGGGCTGTTACTGGTTGGGCATTTTTGTAAATGTAAGAGATGGATCTTATATTTACAAAAATGCTCCTGCGGGGCCACTTGATTTTTAAGTACAAATTTGTTTTAACCTATGGATTGTCTCTTGAGGACATCTTCAGACCCATTTTTCTCTATCTAAAATAGAGGGGAATAAAGAGAAAATACTCAAATAGCAGTGATTAGATAAAACCATTAATAATTTTTTCCCCACAAAATAATAAATTTTTCCAACCAAATTACTAAGTATAACACGGATTAGATAGATATTTTTTCGCGAAAATTATTGAAATATTTTCTTTTCATTTAAAATACATTCAAAATATTTAAATTATATTTTACATAGTATTTTAATGATTTTGAACATTAACACGAATCAGTAGGCTTTTGTAATATTTATCAACTTATATGTGGATTTTAATTTAGTACACTCCATAAGGTATATAAAATCTTAAAAAACTACATAAAATGTTATAAAATCTTCTGTAGGATATTAAATCTTATAAAATCCTATATTTAGATTGTACTACTATATTAATTTAGTAGATTTTAATTGAGATAAAATCTTTTGTAGGATATTAATTATTTTTATTATCTTGTAAAATAGCAAAAAAGAATGATAAATACAGACAATTTTCACCTATATATATGAATCATAAATCACAATGAGTCAATCATTTTATTTCAGTGTAAGATATCAATTACATGCAACACTATTGATTTGAAGTTCATGTCAAATCAATTTGCTCTCATGGCCAAATTTCAATATTTCTTTCTAATTGCTGTTGTTATTGTCATAGCAGGTAATTCTTTTAAAAACTCTAATTACATTTCTTTAAATTTATCAATGCATAGATATATTGAAAGTTATCTATTGAAAGTGCTAGCTCGAGTGGTTAGAGCTGATTTCTTGTTATTATTTTAAAGTGCTTGCTGATCATCCAAAATGCAGTGACCATACCTCAAGTTGATGCGCAGAAGAGATGCATGCAAGTGTTGGACCCTAACAACTGTGTGCTCGCGGATTGTAGACAAACATGTCTTGCTAAATACAACGGAAATGGAATGTGCATCGCTAAAAGTGGGGGCCAAGCTTATATGTGCGAATGCATCTATAATTGTTGATTACAATCTTCATAATTATGAATTGTAGTATGATTTTAATCTTATATCCGGATGAAATTATTTTAATAGAGAAAATATTATGTATTAAATATATATATATCCGTGTTTTCATTTATTTGGTTTGTTCAAATTTTTGTTTGATTCCTGCTTGTGTCATACAATTTATATTTACTTTCTACAACCATAGTGAATAGTAGTAATATTTTTAAGTTTGTGTTCTCTATGTTTTGAATAAAATTGCAAAATTAATCACAAAAATGAAGGACGGGAAGATTGTGAATGGTTTTTAGCTCATAAGAACGGCAGCAGAAGAACTTTATAAGAGCGTAAATACAATAAAAGTTTTTAGCTCACATTAAATAAATACCCGAGTAGATTGCAAACGTATAAGATTTTAGTAGCACCCAAATTCAAATTTAAAGGGAGTGTTGATTTCACCACAAAAAACAAAGATTGTAGACTTCTCCTTTACTTCGTAAACAAGAAATAATATTAATAATGTGTGGTTTTAAGAAAATAGAGTAGATTTGTTATGCAATTTCCTCAAACTTTGAATAACGTTCACAAAAGCTGGTTATTACCCTCACAAGAAAATTTAGATAATTGCCAGACACTGTATATAAATGCTACAATGCAATGCCATTAATCTGCACATCTAACATTAACACTAACATATACAGAAAGTGTACCCATTCAACAGCTCAGTCACTTTGTTTAAAAGTCGAGAACGTTATAATTTATAAATTTAAAGTCTTGTAATATATTTATGATACCGAACCGTTAAAAACCGAACCGAGTTTTTTAAAACCGAAGGCCCAAACCGAACCGTGCTCTCCCCTAGACGTGACAGCTGACGCGGCAACTGACGTGGTAAGTGGGTTCCACCCCTGCTGACGTGGTAACTAACGTGGTAGGTGATGTGGCGGTGATTTTGTTTTAATAATTTTGGGTCCGGCAGGGGCATATAAATATGGTAATTTTGCAATAAAATTGGTATTTTTGCAATTAAGATGCTAAATTTGCAAATAGTTTTTCTTAACAAAAGTAAAATTGCAAAAAATTACTTTTAGCAATATATTTATTAAAAAAGCTCTAATTTTTTCCCCTCAAAATAATAATTTTTCCCAACCAAATTACTAAGTATAACCGGGATTAGATAGATATTTTTTCGTGAAAATTATTGAAATATTTTCTTTTGATTTAAAATACATTCAAAAATTTTAAATTATATTTGACATAGTATTTTAATGACTTTGAACATTAACACCAATCAGTAGGCTTTTGTAATATTTATCCGCTTATCTCTGGATTTTAATTTAGTACACTCCATAAGGTATATAAAATCTTAAAAAACTACATAAAATCTTATAAAATCTTCTGCAGGATATTAAATCTTATAAAATCTATATTTAGATTGTACTATTATATTAAGTTAGTAGCTTTTAATTGAGATAAAATCTACAATTTTGTAGGATATTAATTTTATTATCTTGTAAAATCGCAAAGAAGAATAATATATACAAACAATTTTCACACATATATATATGAATCACAAATCAGAGTAAGTCAATCATATTATTTCACTGTAAGATAGCAATTACAGGCAACACTAGATATTTGAAGTTTGTGTCAAATCAATTTGCTCTCATGACCAAATTTCAATATTTCTTTCTAATTGCTGTTGTTATTGCCATTGCAGGTAATTCTTTTAAAAACTCTAATTACATTCCTTTAAGTTTATCAATGCATAAATATATTGAAAGTGCTAGCTCAAGTGGTTAGAACTGATTTCTTGTTATTAATTTAAAGCGCTTAGTGATCATCCAAAATGTAGTGACCATGGCTCAAGTTGATGCGCAAAAGAGATGCATGCAAGTGTTGGACTCTAACAACTGTGGGCTCGGGGATTGTAGACAAATATGTGTGGCTAAATATAATGGAAATGGAATGTGCATTGCTAAAAGTGGGGGTCAAGCTTATTTGTGCGAGTGCATCTATAATTGTTGACTATAATCTTCACAATTATGAATTATAGTATGATTTTTATCTTATATCCGGATGAAATTATTTTAATAGAGAAAATATTATGTCTTAAATATTTATATGTGTTTTCATTTATTTGGTTTGTTCAATTTTTTCTTTTTTGATTCCTGCTTCTGTCATATCATTTGCAATTGCTTTTCTATTACCGTTTTGAATAAAATCGCAAAATTAATCACAAAAATGAAGAAGGGCAAAGATTGTGAATGGTTTATCCCGTCTAAATCGTTATAGGCCTTATCGAGTGTTTGGATAATTTGATAGGAATAAATTGAGAATAGAAATGAAAGATACAACTTACAAGAATGGAGATAAATCAAAATGAGAATGAGATGCAATTACAAGATTCAAGATAGAGGATGAATGCGAGTGATCTGTGACTGTCTCATATTCTTATTCTATATGTAATGTTGTCGATGACAATAACAAATTTATTTCTCATCCATCAATACAAGATGATAATAAGCTTAGCAGTTTGTAGTTGACATGTGCAAAACGCTCAGCCCAGCACAATTTATACATCAACAATTATTTCATCTAAGCACAGGCTCCACCTAAAAATGCAGATTTCTGGATGATCTAACTTTTGATGTAAACTAGGAGATCTGCTTAAAGGTGGACAAGCATCACCAATTTCTTTTTTCTTTTTCTGCTAGGTAACAATTTTAAAAGTGCTAGAAGATAGCAAACCACTATAACATGAATTGCATAGATCAAACATTGTCACTTCAACAAAAATGTCTTAACATGCCTTCAATGGCATTCTGAAACAAAACTACTCCGCTTACAGAAACAAAAATCCAGTTTATCGTAGCATACATTTTAAGCAGGTTAATTGTTGCCACTGTAAAAAACAAGTTATCTCAATACCCTCCTTTGAGATCATTAACCACATCATATGGAATAGGAGTAACAGTCTCCAAAGTTGCACCTTCCACCATGAAACCGGGTTTTGGCCCTTCAGGCTGCCTCTTGGTACTGATGACTTCACCTCTGGCCTTGGCCTCAGCCTTCAACTGATCATTCTTCTTTTTCCTTAATTTCACTTCTTCTGTGCAGCGTGAAGGCATGACATGCTCAATTCGCACATGGATCCTCTTTCTAATGATCCTATTACCTACCTGCAATTTTTTATCACCATATAGTTTTGAACTTGTTATTAAGCAATCAGTCCAGAAAGGAAATCCGAACTCCGAAGCAAGAAAAGTTATAAACATATAATGAAGTTTTTCAAAAACCAAAAGTTCTTGATATATTAAACCAGATCACTTACTCAGGCAAGTAAGGAACTTCAAGCTTTACGATCTATATTGTGAAATGTACCAAAAAGATTATAAATATGGAGTAGAGGGGAGGAAGTGTTTGTAATTTTTGTATACGATATAATCCAACACGCAAGAAAAGTTAACTCACAAAATTTCATAAGATATTTAATTCATAATTAACACAATCGGAATTAAAAATGCAAATGAAGCTTTGATCAATCAATCAATATTCCACTACTTTCCGGCAACTTGATGGAAATGTAATACTAAATATTCCAAATATATTATTGTAGTCATCTCATATGTGTCTGACAGCCAATATAAGAGTAGCACAACTATATACTAAAATAAAAGTATAAATTGCTGTAAACTCACTCATTACTGTTAAATTGAACAAAAACTTATTTTCCACAATGTAGCCAAACATGACAAGCACTAAATTTTTTAAAATAAAGTCCAATACGAGGACAACATTTGCTCATTTGCTCATATCTAAGCATCATAAACAAACAAGACTCGGCCATTTCTCCAACAACAAATTGTACGGATACAGTTCAGCTTTCCTAAACAGATCTTATCAACCAAAAATACCAAGCAAACTACATAATCATCAAATTTCAAAAAAAACACTAAACCATTTACACACAAACATATCAAATAATTGCATAAATCATTCTAGGAATTTACATACACAAGCGCCTTATACATTAATTTTCCTAAATAATCAAATATGCTACAATTTCACTTCAAAAAATCTCGTGCCAATCAATTTCGATATATACTCCAAAATCAATAAAATCAATAAAGACATTTAACTGTAACATTTCCAATAACATAATATAATCAGAATCAAAAACAATTAGAAACATATAATTTAACGCAAAATTAAACACCGCAACATCAGATCCACTTCCACAACATATAGACACACAATTATAAAAGAAGAAAATGAAATGTAATATACCTGCTTGTTGATTTCAACGCCGATAGCTCGTTTAGTGACATTCCAGACCTGACCGGTACGGCCGTGATAAAACTTATGAGGCATACCTTTGTGAATAGCGCCATTAACTTTGATATCGACATAATCGCCGATATGATAAGTTCTCAGATACGTAGAGAGATGAATAGTACCTTTCTTTCTGAACGCTCGCGAGAATGAATCTCTTGTTCGCGATCGCAATCCATGTCCTGCCGGCATTTTCTATCTTTTTCACACAGTAGATGTTTATGTGTGTGTTTGTAGAGGCACCGAGAAACCCTAATCTTACATATCTTTTTGTGCTTTTGTAGTCGTGTTTGGGCTTTCTTTTTCTATTGGGCTTCGGCTAGCTTTTTGATTGTTATTTCGATGTAGATATAACAGTCCATTTCCATCGAATTTGTTTTGTATTTTATAATTCTTTGGTACTAGATGAGATTTAAGTTAATTTATCATTAAATTTTTATTTAATTAAATATATATAAAATCATATTATAAAAAAATAATTACGTTATTCGTATAAAAAATTTATACCATTAACAAATTATAAACTTAGATTTTTTTTAATAGAAGTGTATGGAAACGCGTTCCGGTTATTTTTATTCAAAAATATTTAGGATAATTGATCGTAATCTTTTTTCATTCTATGTTATAATAAAAAATATTGCTAATACAATATAAGAATTACAATTATAATAAGATTTCAATATTATTATACTTAAAAAAAACCATATAATTGCAGGGAAGATAGAATTTTAGTGATGAAATTATATCTTTTTTTTATTCTAAGTTGTAATAAAAATAATTACAAAGAAAAGAGTTATAATTATAAAAAGAATTTATATTTACATTACATGTTTTATAAATCAACGTAAAATTATAGTAGAAATAGGATTTATAGATAAAACCAAAATATGGTGCGAATCAAATTTGGTACAAAGTGGTACCCTTCATTACCTTTTTTTAGAAACAACATAAAATTATACTGTAGTAAAGATAAGATTTAGGGGTGTGAACTAAATTTTTCTAGAAACTTAGATTGTTCTAGATTAGTGTATAGAAACATGTTCTAGTTGTTCTCTTTGAAAAATCTTTTGGAAAATTGATCGTATTATTTTTTGATTCTAAACTTTAATAAAAAAATTGAAAATTTATTAAGGTTTTTAAAAAAATAACATAGAAGTGTAGGGGAGACATGATTCTAGGGGTGAAACTATTTTTTTTTGTTTAAAGTCGTAACAAAAGAATTATATTTATAATAGGATTTCTATTTTATTAAAAAAATAACATAGAATTATAGTAAAAATAGGATTGTAGGATAGAATTATACTAAAAATAGGATTGTAGGGGTGAAATGAAAATAGAGTACGAACCAAATTTAGTACAAAGCGGTACCGTTAAAAGAGTGTTTCGATTATTAATAAAGGTTATAGATTTGACAAAATTATTATTAAAAAGGTTTGGATCAAAAGTTAAAAAAGAAAAGAAAATATGAATGTATTTTTTGAGTAGTAATATTGAATTGTGGTCTCAAAAAATTAAAATTTGATATGGTATTTTTGTGTACGTACAAGATTCTTAACTTTCTATCTATGTTTATACAAGATTTTATTTTATTCGTTGAAAGAAATTAATGAAAGATAATATCACAAAAGCTATGCAGCACAACTACCATTAGTTTGTGAGTCTATCCAAAAATATGTTGAATTATTTTAGAAGGTAATAATGTATGACAACGGAAATAAAGTTGGAATATTTAATAACTTGCTGTTATATTTGTAATAATGTATGACAACGGAGATAAAGTTGGAATATTCAATAACTTGCTGTTTATATTTGTTCAAATATACTTCGACTTTTAACTTCCCGTAACATTCCCGTCAAAAACCTCTTCCTCAGTAATCTCTCTCTCTCTCTCTCTCTCATGAGTTTCTTCTTCACTGAATTTTACTCAGATTTTATTGTTATTTTGTTTGGTTTGCATGAGTAATTTTATGTTTAGTTAAAATCTTGCACACATGATTCCGCTGAAACTTCAACTTTTGTTGTGTTATTATTTGGTCTTGCATGATATTCGCGACTAAAATTCAAGAACTAGTTGTATGTAATTAGTAGGCTAAATTACAGTACAAAGAACTAGGTTTATTTGTATTGTTTTTCTAATCATGCATCTTCGATCATACATGCACACATGTTTGATGTCGTAGTCTTTATTGTTCCTCTAATTTATATTATGCATATCAATTTGTTGCTCCTTTTTCGTTGTTGGCCTTCTTCAGCCCTGCATAAATCCTAGTAAATTCCGTTACTATGATTTGACTAATATTTTTGTATTGAATTTTGACATGAATACCAGTGGCAGATTTTTCACCGTTTACAGCCTTGCGGAAACCTGCCAAGAAACAAAAGTTTTCCCCGAATGTTCGAGTTTCCGATAAGAAAATTATTGGAATATGTTCATTTGAAGTAGCAAGTTTGATGTCTAAGATGATTCAACTATGGAAATACGTGAATGATGATGCCAATATATCTCAAGATTTCATAGATTCAATGGGCATAGTAAATCTTTTAAAGGACGACAACAATGGCGTGTTGGACTTAATATATGGTGAGGTTATCTGTATTTTCTGCGAAGTGGCTAGAATTATTGTCAGGCTTGCAAAGAAATGCAGCGATGTGCGGTTAAACAATTTGGAGCATGAAATTGAAGATCAGCTGGTGAAAATGAAGAATAGCTGGATATTACCATTTTCGCGTAAGAAGATGGATGAAAATATCAAGAAAATGGAACATATTATTCGTGAGAATGGAAAGTTGTATGTGGAACTGCAAAAAATCACGAAGCTTGAAAAGAAATTAGAGGGGAGAAATAGCGTGCAACGACTTTTTCAGTTGGAAACAGCGATGGAGATGAAACAGTTTAAGGTAAGTCATTTAAAGAAAGCTTTGTGGAATGCTACTTATGACGACATTGTTCTTCTTATGTGCAAGTGTTTGTTCACTACATTCGTTCGAATTGAGTCAATCTTTAAGGTTGTTCATGTTTACGGTGATGTTAAAAGTGTGCAAATAGTCAGACGCCAGACTACTGAGAATTTCCCAACGAAGATGCTTGCCAGATTATGGTCATTTTCCAAAGGGAATAGAAAGACTAGTCCAATTGAAAGTTTTGCGCCATGCGTTGCTGATCATCCTGTCACTCGGAAAAGCAAAATTTGTTTATCTATATTCAAAACTAGATTGCAATGCCCTTCCGTTGATACTCTTGGTGATGCTAAATTAGAACAAAATTACGCAAAAGCTATAACTGATATTGACACACTCGTGATGTTGCCTAGTACGATTACTGAAGCTAAGATAGATAAATTGAAGAAATGGCTGCCAAGAAATTTAAGTTTTGTAGTCAAGGAAAGACTAAATTTGGTCCAAAATGAAGAGAATATTTCTGTTTCAGTAGAAAAGGTTTCACAGATATTGGATTGGTTGACTCCGCTTGCTCATAAAACTCTGACCAGATGGATGTCTGAGCATAGATATGCTCATCAGAACATAAATGATTGCGGAGAAGAATTGTTGCTGCAAGTAGAAACACTTTTCTTTGCAGATAAGGAAAAGGCTGATGCAGTGCTTAGTGAGCTTCTTGTTGGTTTAACACAAATATATTTAGCTCAGAAACAACTCGGTGATTGTAGTTCAGCGATAAGTAAATGAGATAAATGATCTGAAGAACAGTGATTCGTGTTTGAGAAAGCAAATGCCGATTGACAATACTAATCTGACCTGCCTGTGACGGTAACAAAAAGGTTGTGCAACTGTTCTTTCTGCAAGACTATTATTATTCGTTTTTTGACAAGTGTTATAAATATAACATCGATTAGTTCTTCAACTTTATTTTTCACATTGTTAAAGAGTTGCAATAGCTACGTATATACAGTTTTGTATGTGTATAATAGAATGCACTTCTTTTACTGATGTTGTATACGGATTAATATCACATACACAATTTTATTTTAATTTCTCAATGGAATCTACAGCAAATTGTAACGTAAAATTTTCTGGATAACCTTACAGCTTAACAAGGGTTTCGATTCAAATGAGTAGAATGAGAAGATACTCAGACTAATTGAAAAGCTGGTTGAACTTTGTACACTAGCTAGTAATTGTGATAAGATCCAACTTGTCAATCTTCTGGTCTTAACTTTGTTTTTAGATCAAACTTAAAGAGTGGTAAAACATCAAGCTAAAAGACTCATTTTCTGGTAATCTTTTTTTCCCCTGTTATTTTTTTCTGCTTTTTAACTAATAAACTCTGTTGTATGACAGAGTAACAGGAATTTTGGATTCTGTTTGTCATTAAACTCATCTCCTTACTCCTATGTGATGTCTCCTAGTGGCATTTTTTCATCTGTCAGAGTTCATTTACTACTATACATAATACATATGCATCTTTTGTGGTTTCACCGGAAGTTCTTTTTGTACACAGTCTTAGCATTGGCTGTCTAAGAAAAATTATATAAAGGTTTTTTCCAGAGTTCTAGTCCGTCTGTTAGATATGTTTCCAGAGTTATAGTCCGTCTGTTAGATATGTTTCCAGAGTTCTAGTCCGTCTGTTAGATAAATATGATTTTAAGACTCGATTGTTTTTCATTAAAGTATCATAAATCGGATTTAGGGAGAGGTCTTAAGTCAAATTCTCCTACCCCAAGAAGCTAGCATATCCACCACCAAGCAGATAGGAATGACTTTGTAAATTGTAAATGCTTGCTTGGTTACCTTCTCGAAGTAAAGAAAACATAAATCGTTCTCACGAGTTCTACATTTTTATGCTGAACATCATCGTAATTGTGTATGGGTCTTGCCAAAACATGTTTCTGTTACCACTTCATGTAAACTAATAATAATTTAGGTATTTAATATAGATAACTTAGTTTTATTGGGTGCTTGTCCTAATCTAATCTAAATGATATAGAGAAATACGGGGAGAGATGCATAAACAGTGTAAACTATAATACTGTCATATTCGAAGTTTATATAAAACCCTCTTCAGTTCTTCACCATCTCATACAGAGAACACAGCACACTGTCAGCATCAAATTTTCCATCTGTAAGTTTAAGTTTTCTACAACTAACTTCTTTTCCGCAAAATCGATATGGCTAAATTCTCCAGTTTCATCATCATTCTCATATATTCCCTTCTAATAATAACCGCAAACTCCAGAAAGTCTTCAAGAAAATTGCTGAAGAATCATCCTAAATATAATTTAGGAAGACAAAAACTGAGTCACCTTCACTTCTACTTTCACGACAGAATAACAGGCAAAAATCCCACTTCTTTCAAAGTGGCTTCAGCCTCCGTGACAAACACATCAGCAACTTACTTTGGTTCAGTGGCAGTGATGGATGATCCGTTGACAGTGGGACCCAACCCAAGGTCGAAACAAGTTGGAAGAGCACAAGGAATTTACTCAGCTGCTTCTAGAAATGAAATAGGTCTTTTGATGGTTGTAAACTATGTATTTACGCAAGGCAAGTTCAACGGAAGTACTATTAGTGTACTAGGCCGAAATGCAGTGCTTTCAGCCATTAGAGAAATGCCAATTGTTGGAGGGAGCGGAGTATTCCGGTTTGCTCGTGGCTATGCTCAGGCCAGAACTCACACTTTTGATTTAAAATCTGGAGATGCTGTTGTTGAGTACAATGTTTATGTGTTTCACTATTAAGTTATGTATGAAATATATGATAAACAACAATATGTCTTAGGGTGATTTGCTTGTAAACTGTTAAGTCATCAAATAAATAATTGTATCCCAAGTCACATCTCAGATTTTCATCGGTCCTCTATGGTGTTCTATCATTTAGCAAGACTTATTAAACCCATGACCACCAAGAGAGGGATATCATTTAGCTCCAACGCCTTGCTGATTTGTAATTTAATGTGATTCCATTAAGACTTATTAAACTCTCTGGTTAAGATTTTTCATCGCAAGTTTTAGAGCCTATAATCTGAAGAGTGGTAACTTTGTATTAGTCAAAAATAAAAAAATTATTTGATCAATATAAATATCTTCCCTGCAAATTTAAAGAACAGCTTCCTTTTCTACAAATTCTGGTTTATTAAGTCTGTTATCAGTTAAGTGAAGTGAATTCATGCTTGGTACAGTAGTTGCTGCTACAACAGCATTGGCTAGAGCTATCCTTTCTTATTTTTTTAAGTTTCTGCTAAGACTTCTGTTGTAAAATTTAACAACATGCCGTCGGTATTTGTTAAAATCTAAAACGTAAGTCTATAAACGCAGAGTTTTCAAACTTGAGTCCACTTTTATCATTGGGATTTTATGAGTAGAAAGTAGAAACTAGTACAAAAGTTGTACACGTACAGACTACAGAGTACAGTGTTCCAACCAAAACAGAGTATTTTGGTGGTGTTCGAGAATCGAAACCAAGTATGGGAACTCGAGAAGTGTACGAGGAGAAACTGAAAAGAGGAAATCTTCGAGAATCGAAACCAAGTATGGGAACTCGAGAAGTGTACGAGGAGAAACTGAAAAGAGGAAATCTAGAGCATGATCCCACCATCAATCCCGGTCTTGGCAATCCCCGATGCCCCCGTTGCCTCTCTCTCTCTCTCTCTCTCTCTCTCTCTCTCTCTCTCCCTCCCTCCCTCCCTCCCTCCCTCTCTCTCTCTCTCTCTCTCTCTCTCTCTCTCTCTCTCTCTCTCTCTCTCTCTCCCTCCCTCTCTCCCTCTCTCTCCCTCTCTCTCCCCCTATGCTTATATATATGATATATCACTAGCTGTCTGTTATATTGCTTACTAGAAACTTGATACCTTTTGAAACAGGAAAACAAGGAGTGGACTATCACTCCAGTTCTACATGATGCCACTGCTGTGGTACGCCAGAAAAACTTATTTTATATTTTCATGGACTCTTATGTACTTTTAAACTATTTGTATCATTATTGTGGTAAAGCACCACCTGGATAGCTTGTTGAGGATTTACTATTTTTTTGATGTATATTCTGTTTTGGTTTTGCCCAAAAAAATCAAAGTATAAGAAATTAGAAGTTTTGGGTGAATTGAGTAGATTTCAAGCTTAGCGTATGGTATTAGTTTCATGCCCTTTATCCTACACAACAAACCCTACAAGTAGTGAATCATAAATGCATACCTTTTTTTAAGTGAATTTTGTTTAATATAAAATTGTTTTCCGCAACTTCGGACTAGTTTTTGGGGAATCTGTAAATCAAAGCTTGAAAATTTTCTTATATTAACCCCATTAATGGAAATGAAAATGTGATTCTAATAGAACTCAGTACTGCAGCAATCTCATCTATTTGTTTTTTGCTGAATCTGCACTCTCATTTTCATTCTCATTAACTAGATTGAGATCCATGATTCAATGACACCATAATTTTATTCTCATTTATAATATTCTTGATAATACTAGTAATAAATTATGCTAAAAATTCAAGAATTTAGATATGTTCACAATGTTTTGTCTTCAGTGAAATCTATTGGTATTTTAGTGGATGCTATATCTGTGAATGGTTAATAATAATTTTTGTATGTTTAGATTATATGGTGAAATTTGTTTTAATGTTTAAAGATTCATGCTTGTATATTTTGTAAATTCTGGAGCAGAGTTTGTACGTTGAAATGGCTCTCTCTCACTCTCTCGCTCTCCCCCTCCCTCCCACCCACCCAGTGTGTGTGGGTGGATAATGCATGTCATCCTTTAAACCATTTAACATAGAAGAAGAGAAGGGTTAGCAATATCTATCTTATTTGATGCTATTCTTGATACTTTTTGATAGGTATATGTTTGGGGGAAAGATATATTTGTCATAAAGGGAGGGAGATTTCTAGTTCCATCTCTAAATGCTAGATAATGCTAGATTCGATAATCCATTTTATTTAAAATGTTATATTTGTTAAATTATCCACAATATCATCTCTAAAGAAATCGAAAATTTAAATATATTACATGATATGCATATGATATCGACTTTTTAACCTAGTCGTCACAATTTTGCAAGGATTAATATATGCCATTAACTGCTGTTACTTCATTGTATCAATTGAACAGGCTGGCTGTGGAATGGGTGGAATGCTTAGTGCAATTCATGGTTTCAACACAGGCATGTTTATGTTTCTTCTTCCTTTTAGGAATTTCTTGGTCAATTTCCTCTGTAATGTGCGACATGGATGTTTCAGGGATTCCATTTATTCAGAAACATGTCAGGGGACCGAAGTGGCTTCCTTTTATCATAGGGGTATGTAAGTATCACACCTACATTGATATCCACCAATCCTCTTTGTAGTCTAGATAAATTCGCTATCATGTTTTCCGTTTCTATGAACAATAGTTGCCTTTCTGCAGTTTCAATGCTAACCATAGTTCATTTCAGATGTTTTTTAACAGGTTCCACCACTTCTAATTTTCTCTGCTGCTAGTGCTGTCTTTGGAGGTAGAAATGTTCTTAACATATGTTTCGGAGATGTTTTCAGTGCATATTATTTATTTCAGCTTGTAATGTAACGATTATATTTTTTTATGAATAAATATAAATATAAAAAAACGAAAATATGAGTGGATCCAGTAAATTTCTTCTGCAGTTTGGCCTGTATATACTATATAGGTGCTATAGAATTGACAAGACATGTGTATTTGTAACTTTAAGTGGCTGTGACAATTTGATAAACATAATATGCAGATGTCATATCATAATGTTGTGACAATGAAAACAAAAATTAAAGCACTATACTGAATGTGTTACAGTTTGGTTGAACTAAGAAGAAGGCTTTAGCCTATGAATGAGATCCATCCCAAATACAAAACATGGGAATGCTACTCATTTGGTTGCATCAGGTTGCAATTAAAGTTGATAGCATGGAAAGTTCACAGAGTGACGAGTCATTAATCTAGGTTAAATATGTATTCCGCACCAGTAGTTAAATTTGTTTAGTTGCTAGAATCAACTCATGAATCAATATGCGGAATCTCAATGTGATATTATCCGTTTATTTTCTACATTAATGAATATATAACCTTGAGTAGGGAACTGAATTTTATTTGTCATACCTGAAATTGTAGGTTATGCACTTCCTAAATTCACTCAACTCACAGTGACGTCGTATTATGCTGCATCAAGTGCATCACATTATGGTATGTCTTTGTTAACCAGACGCATTGAAGAGGCCAACATGTCCCATTCACAGCCGAAAAGGAATAGATAACAAGATGCAGATTTGCAGGTGCACAAATTGGATTTATATTCTTGCTTCTCACAGCTTGTAATCAAGCATAAGTACTTTATTTTTTTTGTTTGTGTGTGTGTGTGTCTAAATCTTGTATGCTCAAGTATGTACAGATATTGTTTTTTTATTATAATTATATAAATGTCGGAACAAACTGTATTGCCAGAAGTTTTATGAAGATGCTAGGTTTGCAGCAATCAGGAAGTTAACTAAATAAACATGCATCTCATATGTTTTTTGGTATAAGAATTAGTCATCGCATCTCATCCCATTGCCATTAGAATTCCTTGTAAAGCTTGCGGACATTGTTCCCTTATAACCTTTAATACTAAACTTAGATTTGTTGAATATAGATAACAATATGCAACCAGGTGAACTTTCTTGAGATGCCCTTACCTAGAGTAGGATGTTGCCTTGCCACAAAAGGGTTTACCCAACATTCTAGTGTAACACCTAGAGTTCAAGAAGTTGGTGCAGTACAAGGTTAAGATTTAAGAATGGGTTTAAGACAGTGGATAGAATCCATCTCAAATAAGAACAGAAATAAACACTAACACAGAAATATTCATCAATTCATAATACTTAAAATTTTATAATACATCTCTTTTTATAGGAGTAAAACCCCTGCTTGTATTATAGAATACTAGTCCTGTTAATTAGCCAGATTCCTATTACATAACTTTTACCATATATTTTAATTGTAGAATATTCCCAATAGCAAAGACTTGATTACAAATATGCTTCTCTATATAATATGATACTATATTATTAAAGCCAAATTGGATATCTTTTGCCAGTTCATCAGTACTATGTGCCTATGGGCGGGTTGGAATTATGGGGTCAAGATACATAAACTATATTTCTGGTCCTGAAACATATGGAATATCATCAACCATGTCCTTTCAATTAGAGTTACAAGTATTTAAATGAGTTTTCAGAAGAAAATTCGTGTTTAGAAAAAAAATTCCCACTTAACTAACATTTGATAGTGATGACATGATAGTATTCAGTTTACTTGAGTGTGTTCTGAGTGCTTACACATTAGTATATTATGTTTTTTTATAATGTACTAGAAATTCTCTTATAATTTGGAAAAGGAACGACATGAATAAGAATTGTTTGAAAGAGATTTATAAGCAAGGCGTGACTATCTTATATGACCTAGGTGGCTAGGTGGTACTTCAGAATCGTTTACATGAAAAAAGTTGTAAGACGTATCAGGTTTAACCGTAGTAGTTTTCATGTAGCCAGCCAGGCTTTGCATGTCATTACTCAATAGGCTTATTTGGTATCGTTTTGTGGCTTTTTAATTCATGTGAAGTATAATCTTAAACATAGTTTGTATTTGCTATGTTGAAGAAAATATAAATATTTAGATTGTAATTAATTATGCTAGCTACTTTGTGAAAGATATTTAATGTAATGAATACCCAGCTGACAATCCAGAAAGAGTTCCTTAATAACAAATTGCCTACCTATTTGATAGGGTAGTTGTAAATGAACTAAGCTAGTGTCAGATCACTTATAGAGTGTACCAACTTTTAAACTTGCTACTTATGGGGGTGGTTGCATTCATATCCTCATTACATGATTGTCTAAAATCTAGCAGTTGATTTTTTTTTATTGGTAGTTAGTTATTTACATATATAAACGATGTTCCCTAAAATGCAAAATTCTCAAAACCTGAAACATTATTGTTCCTGACAGCCAGGTTATCCGGTGCATAAATTAAGAAGAGGGATAGTGAGTTCACTTCTCTCTTTTATTTTAAAGAAACTGTCCCCAATTTCTGTATATCGTTTGGTTGGACCAGATTGCCCAAGCTACGATTTAAAAATTGATAATATATTTCAGAGTCTATGGCCTACTGGTGGCCTCAAATTACCTCAAGGATTCACTCTTCATAACACTGTCATTTAATAATTGAATGCTATAACATGAGTTTCAAACCACAGCTTTGTGTTTCTTAATAGTACTTCATCTCTGGATTAGATCTACTTAAGCTAAGTTGAAACCTTGAATTATTCCAGTGTTTAGTTCGAGCATGACCCATTGAATACAATTTAGGTGGTTGATTATCTATTTATACCAGTAGCTTGGGCAATTGGCAGTCTAGTGACAAATTTCTGTTCTTTTTATTTACTAATGCAAAAAGATATATGTAATCAGGTAAAATGTTCTACTGCAGAATCTTTGATGAAGTTCTATTATATATGGTACTTAATCAAATTTTGTTCTTTCCATTGTTTTTTATGTTATAGTTTGGAACTGGGTACTTCAAAATTGAGTAGGAAAGGTGGGGACAAAAGCCTGTTTGGGTTTTCTTGGCATATAAATATGTACAGTCGCTCTTCAGCTTCATTGGATACTTTAGTGATGGAGATCAGAATTAAAGTGTTTCAATACAGCATGCTGATAATAACCTGATATAGGCAGGTGATGTTATTAAGATGTAGTTTCTCTTTATTGTTCTAGGAATTGTGCGAGAACCATATATGTCCCATCCACAAATCTTTAAGCTACGGTAAATATGAGAGTATGCAATAAGTTTATGCGCCATATAACAAAGTTGGTTTGGGTTTTAATTCGATAGGAATAACTGACTTTGATGATCAATTGACTGATGTTGGTTGGTTTGGATAATTAGCCACTGTTATCTGATTTTTCTAAGCTAAATCCAAGTCTACAAGAGAGCAGAAGATTTTGTTTTTTAGGATGGATAGAGTTGCATAGAATAGGAAGAGGATTGAGAACGGTTGATTATGGGAATAAGCTCTTGCACCTGATGAAGCACGGGGTAGTATTTTCGGTTAAAACTGGGTGATTTCAGACAATAAAATCATCCATTTTTTTTTTAATTTTAAGTTCAATTATATTAAATTTCTTAACTATTTACTTCCGTGTGATATTATTTAGGTAATTTTTTTAATAAAATCATCTCTGAGATATGGTTGATATGGATTCTACATACCTCTGCAGGGACGACGACATTAGTTTCTCTTTTTTATTTAAACAATTAAATCTCTTTGCAACCGATCTTAGGTGTGAAAGTGGAGAAATATATATTCTCATCAGAACACCAAATGTGATCAGTTAGGCAGTACACTTGTTGGGTGGTTGGTTGATATGTAATGAATATAGATTGTACCGCATGAAGATTCAACAATATAAGAGGTGGTAGGGAACGATGAATAATATGAAATGAGGCGAGAGTGAAGATGTAGCGTAAATGTGTAAGTGGGAAACTAAAGGAAGAAAATGAAGAATGAACTCCATTGTTTTTTCATGTATTTTTCTTCCATTTTCTGTCCAAAAATCTTTGGAAAGAAAAATCGTTGTGGCCATATTGATTGTTGCATTATATAGATTTTTGTGTAATTATTTGATTTGATTATATCATATGTTATCTGAATTTATATATGGTAGAGCCTCTAGATTATATTTGATTATAATTAGTGAAATCATCCCAGCACACTGCTTAGTTTGGCGGTTCTTCAAATTTTGTCATACTATCAATTTTTGGTGGACTCATTTGCTGCTGCTGCTGCAGCACCAGCTTTCCAAAAGAAGTCCAAAATCAAGAGCAGATCCATGGTAAAAAAGAAAGAAATGCATTGATGATTATGACAAAAGAAGATCCCGTAAACTCACAGTGCTCCTAAAAATTCTTTCGTCAAGTCCCCGTATTATAATAGGTCGTATTGTCAAGTCCCCGTATTATAATAGGTCGTATTGTTAATTTGTTAAACAAATGACCTACCATGCTTTCATTTCATCAGATTGAACACTACACAGGAAAATTCGGATCGCCTTGACTGGGACTTCAGTATTAAGTTGAACAAATGCTAGTGTTTTTGAACAAGGCTAGGCACGTTTTAAGTTGAACTAAGCAAACACTCAATTTGGTTGGTCTAACATTGCTAGCTAGCTAAGCTCCTTCAAGATTTGGTCACAGACATTTTCTGACATTTAAATTGGAATTATTAATCAGCCCAAATGGAGATTATCAGAAGATCGAGAGGGTGGCCCCTCATGCATAATGGATACTCTTTAGAAGTAAGAGTTTCCCACATGCATATATAATTCTATGGTACAAAGTAGAAAAGTAAATCAGGTTATGCTGTAGCCACACAACTACCATATGCATCTTCATAAGTTACTTTCAAGTCCTGGTAGATAAACCGACACATCCCTTTCTGATGGTTTGTTTTGACATTTGAAGCCATGGAACTATTGAATATCTTCCCAATAATGTAACATATCGCATTTGGAACTCAATTTATAGAGACTTGTTCATTCCTAGTCCATTCATATCTAGATCGTACTATATCACTTAGCGGCTTATCAACACCTTAAGCTCCTGATAAAGTTTACATCTGAAATGAACTTACATGTCGATTATGCATAGCTAGGTAACCCCATTTAACTTAATTTGCATGTCTTTTAGGGTGATCCCTGGGATTTTCTTCTAAAGAACTGAAATTCTAAATTTATCCTTGGAGTTAAAACCTTTTGTTCCACCCGAAAGTACTCACAGGATATGACCTTTTGATGATGCAGGAGCTTTTCGCACTAGATGCGACTATTTTTTTTTTTTGTAGGTTATGGATAATACATTATTGGGGCTATTCTGATTGTGCATGTTTTGTGTAAGGTGATATCATAATATCAACTGAAATTGCAACTTGCCTGTTAAAGTACAACGCTGGCAAGTTCTTCTACATGCAATTGCAGAGCTAACATTTCATGTTTATCTATTTCAGAAATTTGTTTTAAAATTCTGGAGTATATTTGTCTGTGTATGTATTATTTAAGCACCATTGCTGAAATTTGATATCCCAGTAAACATATTAGATCAACTCGTGTCATTTTACATCTGGGCACGTAGTTGTAGAGATATGATCAAACTTATCTACTTAAATCTGAGAACAATTGAAAATGTCAAAATCTTACAGATGAAGGTCTAAACTCACATGGTCCTTCAAATTATTAGATTGATAGACATACCTATTTTGTGAACTAGAACTTTCATTTCTTGATGGCCGCAGGCTATCAACATTTGAATACAGTGGCGATGAATTTGTCGTTAGATGTTGATCATGATTGAGTCTAGGAACACTGTTTACCGATGGGATTCGCCACATTGACATAGGACTGCCATGAATTGGTGGTGTTTGTGCTTGATTATAGGAGCCATAACCGCCATAAAACCTGTTATGAACTGCGCTGTTACTGTTCCAAGGATACTGGTTGTAAGTAGTGACTTGTGTGTTAACTGAACCAGAACCGAACCGATGATAGTTCATGCCATAAACATGCGCCTGCGGATATATGTCATAACCCATTGCAGCCCTTTTGGCATGTTGGCGTTCTCTTTTGTGAGCGTTTTGATGACCCCCTAAGGCCTGAGAAGTCGGGAAATTTCTAAAACAATAGTGACACTCAAATTTCCGACTACTCTCACCATTTTCAGCTTCTTTCTCTACTTTCTCAGTGTTTGTTCCGACAGAGTCCAAATCTTGATCACCGCCAAATTCTTTGCCGAAGAGCCTGATACTCTTTTCTTTAAGCAGTGTGGGGCGGATAAATGGTAGCTGAGAGAAAGATTCTACGCTCATGAAGTCACGAGTCTCTTTCTCATTCCTCTCCATGAAAGAAAAAAAAAAAGATAATGACTGTGGTCTAGATTAGGAGGGTTATATAGTTGTGCAGTAAACTACCCCTGAAGAACGCTAAATAAGAAAAAAGTGAGTCTGAGAGGAGAAGATAGTGAATTATGATTTTTTGTGTGGAGAAAGGTAGAGACTTTTGTACTTTTGCTGGAAGGACTAGAATGGTCGGATTCATGAAGGTTAATCATGTGCAATGTGCATGAAAAATGGGTATTTTCCGAAATTTGCATTGGACCATATATAGGGTTATATAATGTTCAGTTCTAGTGCATTTTTTTTCAGTTTATTACAAAAAAAAATGTATTTGGCTCGTATTGTACTGTCGATGTTATAAAAATTTTGAGAGCTTTTAATTTGCTATGAAACAAGGGCACACAAACTGAGTCGTGCATTAATCTTGTTCGTTTTTGAGAAAATCTTGTCCTAAACAAGAATTTAGACTGAACTTAATTAATTGTTAATAATTGCCTTTGTCCTTCACGACAAACTAAAGTAATGTGTTGGAATATAGTCAGCTTCTATGTATAGATTGGGATTAGTTGTGTGTAAGAACATATCCCATAGACTTGCTACAAAGGTGGTTGTTAATTATTGACAAATTATTAAATATATTAACTTTTTATTTTTTTCATTCATACATATCATTTTTGACAACTTTTATAAAAGAATTGCTTCAATAGTTGGCACTCTCAAAGTTACTAATGTGATCCCCTATGTAAATTAGAGAAATGATATAATAGAATGAGACAATATGAAAGTAGATATATATATATATATGGATAATTATATGAGTTTTAGGTAATTTGGGAAGTATTAAGATATAAGTATTAAGTCTAGGATTGGACTATAATCCTTTAAAAAATTTTAATCCTTTAAATTAGAGTTTTTTGCACTTTGGTGGCTTGTACTATTTTATTTTTGCACGTTAGTGGCTATTGTTTTTTACTCAACATTTGCAGGACCACACTAATGTTTTTAAAGCAAAAAAGGGCTCCGCACTAGCACCGTCTAAAAGGAGGTAACGACGTTATGTTTTCGAGGGTATATTTGTAAAATCACAGGGGAAAAGGGTATATACAACTGTTATTACACGAATTCCCTCCTAAAACCAATCTCTTCCCCCTTTTTTGCCGCGAACAAAAACCCTAATTCCCTTATATGGTAATGGTCTGAGTTTTCTGGCGATTTTCGTTGAAGATGACTTGGTTCATGAGATTGAAAGAAGATGCTAACATCTATAGTCCTCGACAATGTCCCGATTACAGAGGTATTCTTCCCCTCTTTCATAGTTGCATACATAATTCGTTTAATTTGTAAGTGTTCGTTAGGGGTTTTACTAATTAAGACATTGGTAGACTATATGTTGTGCTTTATGTTGTTATTATTCTTTAATTACAGTAGATTTGTCCTAAAGTACCATTTTCGCTTATAAAATTAGGGCTTTGTTGTATTTCATTGCAGAGATCGAAAACTTTACAATTAAATTACACCATGGTGGTGAATTAATTGATAATCCTAAATCTTACGTTGGTGGTTCTGTGGATTACATTGACTATTGTAGTTCTGATGAAATAAGTATGCTAGAGTTAAATTCCATGGTAAAAGAAACTGGTTTTACTCACGGTTATGCTAAGATGTGGTATAAGTTGCCAACTACAACAATGGATAGAGGTTTGTTTGAACTTGATACAGATGATGAACTAATGGTAATGTGCGCATTGATGCATTCTGAAAGATATGTAGATGTTTATGTTTGCACTGTAAAACACTTAGCTATGTCACAACCAGAAGAGAATGATGATGTAGAATTTGTTGAACCTACTCCTAGACAACCATCACCACCACCTAGAGCACCCTCACCTGCACCACAGTCACCCATTCTATCACCACCTAGAGCACCCTCCCATGATGAATATGAGTTTGGAGACAGTCAATTTCCTACAAGCACACAATTTGAGGAAGAGGCAGAACAAGATCTTAGGGATTTGGAGGGATTATACAAGGATTTTTCTGACCCTGATGATGAGGACTTTGTATTGAGAGAAGAAGAAACTAGTGATGATAGCTTTGATTCAGATAGTTCTAACAAGGACTATTCAGATGATGATCTTATATTTGAGAATAATGTTGATGAGATGATTAATGAAGGCAATGATGATGAGGGTTCCAATTGCTCTGATTCTACAGTGTATCCAGATTCTGATGAGGAAAGGATGGTGTGTAATTCAACTGATGATGAGCAAGACATTAGGTACCCTGTTTTCAATGAAAAAATTGATATGATCAAGCATGTCTTCCAGATAGGTTTGTGTTTTAGGGATTCCAAGCTGTTCAGAGATGCTGTTAAGAAGCATGCCATTATTGAGAGGAGGCCCATAAGCAATAAGAGGAATTTTGGCAGAAAAGTGCAATATGTTTGTGAAGCCCCTTGTGAATGGAAAGTGTATGCATCTCCTATATACAAAGGCTCAAAAACATATCAAATCAAGACCTTGATCAAGAAACATACATGTATGCCAACATTTAAGCAGAAGCAAATCAATTCCAAGTGGATTGCAGACTTTTATGAGACTGAGCTGAGAATGAATCCATCCTGGCCTGTCAATGCATTCCACAAAAAAATTGTTAATGACTTCAAGTGTGAAGTGAGTAAACATTCTGTGTATAGGGCAAAAAGAAGAGTCCTCATGAAGGTCAGTGGCACCCATGAGGAACAGTACACAATGGTTTGGAAGTATGGCCATGAATTGAAAAGGGTGCTTGCAGAAAGTACAGTAAAGATCCTCACTGAAAATCCTGAACCAGACACAAACAGAGGTAGGTTTATGAGGTTTTATGTATGTTTGGGTCCAATTAAAAAGGCATTTGTGGAGAATTGTAGGAAGATAGTTGGTCTGGATGGCTGCCACCTCAAAGGTCCATATGGTGGTCAATTATTGGCAGCAGTGGGTATAGATGCCAATGATGGCATGTACCCAGTTGCATGGGCCATTGTAGAGACTGAAAATACAGATGCATGGAATTGGTTTTTACAACTTTTATCACAAGATGTGAAAATAAGCAATGACAAAGAGTGGACCTTCATTTAGACAGACAGAAGGTACATGTCCATCACTGGTACCTTTTTTTAGAGTTTTATGTTTTCTTACTCGATCATTCTTACAAATTGCAGGGATTAATAAATGCATTAGAATCTGTGGTTCCCAATGCTGAACACAGATTCTGTGTTATGCATTTATTTAATAATATGGTGAAGGAGTTCAAGGGTGCTGCCCAGAAAGATTTACTGTGGAAAGCTGCCAGGGCAAGCACTAATTGGGAATTTAACCTCCACATGGACAAGATGAAAGAGGTATACACTTTGTCACTTATTTAGTTAAGCACTAAGGTCTGTACTTATTTAAGGTAACATTTATGTGTCACTTATTTAAGGTTTCAAGCAAGTGTTATGAATGGCTTATGTAAAAACCTAGAGGACAGTGGTCTAGGTCTGCTTTTAGAACAACACCTTGCACTGATATGTTTGTAAACAATCATTGTGAGGTGTTTAATAGCAGTCTAAGAAAGTACAGAGATCTTCCAATCTTAACCATGTTAAGGGAAATGCATAAAGCAGTCATGAAAAGGATTCAAGTTCGAAGGGATAAAATGGTGAATAAAGAGTTGGTTATTTGTCCAAGTGCACAAAAAAAATTGAACAAGTAAGTATCGTTACAATCTTTTTTGTCAACATGTTATTGTTTTGGACATGATTCTTAATTAGTGTCTTCATTACAGGGCCCTTCATTATGCTGCAACATGTGTAGTCACGTGGTCTGGGGGCACTTCTTATAGTGTGACCTGTTCTGAAGGAGGTCATGAGTTGGTTGTCGACCTTGAAAAGAAAAGTTGTACATGTAGAAAATGGGAACTCACTGGAATTCCCTGTTATCATGCATCTGCATGTATTCAGTTGAGAAATGAACCTTGGGAAAATCATGTGAATGACTACTATAAAAAGGATAAGTACATGAAGGTATTTATGTCTAAACATTTTCTAAATTTTTTCCAGCAATGACTAGAACTAAATTTTTTCATGTATAACAGCTTTACAGTCACACACTTGAGCCCATTGTGGGGCCTGAATTCTGGGAAGACACTCCAGAACCTTTACCTCTACCACCTATGATCAAGCCTCAACCTGGCAGGCCAAAGAAAAAAAGGAACAAAGTGAATGACATCCCAAAAAATGCTACCAAACTACCAAGATTTGGCATCAAGATGTTTTGCAAATATTGCAAGGCATCAACTCATAACAGTAGGACTTGTGATGCAAAGGTACAAGATGAAATTACAAATGCTCGAGCAGAAGGGAGGGCACCCAAAATTGTGAAATCAAGAGTTACTTGTACAATCTGCAAAGGAATTGGCCATAACTCACGAACATGTGGGAAAAAGGTACCTCAGTTGGCCCATGTACTTATATTCATCTTGCTTATTTTGCTATTCTTAATTTAATATCTATTCTTAGCAAGCACAAAATGGGAGTAATGGATCCAATACTGCTGCTCAAGGGGATGGTAGACAAAGTGAAGAAGCTGGGAGCAAGAAGGCTGGAAAGAGAGTGGCTAGTGAAGAAGCTGGGAGCAAGAAGGCTGGAAAGAGAGTGGCTAGTGAACAAGCTCAAAACTTCACTTGGAAAGGAAAAGAAGTCACTAGTCTGAGACAACTACAAGCTGTCAAAAGAGCTAAAGCTAATGAGGTGAAGGCAACAAAGAAGACCAAAAAAACTGACTAGTTATTTGTTTATGTGTTTCTAAAACTTGACATATTTTGCATATTTTGTTGTCCAAGTGCACATCTTTTGGTTACCTTTTGGTTATCTTTTGGTAATTGTATGGACACGATGCAAATTGTATGGACAAGATGCATATTTTATGAATTAAGCAATGCAAGAATTAAGCAATGTATTTAGCAAAAAAAAAAACGAAAAAAAAATAAAGAATTAAGCAAGAGAGAGTGAATTTGTAATGGGCCATGCATCTGTATTTTACAAATTAAGCAAGAGATAACTACATAAGCTGAACAACTTGGATTACATAAAAAAATAAAGAATTAAGCAAGAGAGAGTGAATTTGCATGGAATTTATGTAGTTATGCTGCTCAATTCCAAATTTCCCCTGTGATTTTACAAGTATACCCTCCAAAACATAACGTCATTACCTCCTTTTAGACGGTGCTAGTGCGGAGCCCTTTTTTTGCTTTAAAAACATTAGTGTGGCCATGCAAATGCTGAGTAAAAAACAATAGCCACTAACGTGCAAAAATAAAATAGTACAAGCCACCAAAGTGCAAAAAACTCTTTAAATTATCCTATCTCATGTTTGTTTTAGGAGGGTTTATAGTGAAAGGACTATAATCCTCTAAAAAAATGACTTGTGGGTTGAAATTAAATAATACCTCCTCCAACCAAGTATTAAAGAGGATTATAATCCTATCCTTTATCTCACCCAAACAAGTGATTGTTATTTTAAAGAACTATAATCCTTAATCTAATTCCAATTAAATTTTTACAAACAAACATGAGATTAAAATTTTTAATGAATTATAGTTCTATCTCTTATTTAATCCTGTGAAACAAACATGGTCTAAGTGCCTAGATTGATGTATAAATATTTTATTGATAATCCGGTGCTCGGGACAATTTTCGTGCATCTCGATTAATTCAAATGATATATATATGCTGCTAAATATAGAGAGAAAGAGATAGAGGTGCAAGTTGTCCGTATTAATAGTAGTTGGCTGTTTAAATCTGCTGCAGACAACTTCCTGCAACAATGTGGTCCTAATATGGTTCCCAGATTTAATTTTTGAACTGCAAATCCAAATAATGCTCTATCTCCCTTGATTAATTAGTAAATATAAACACTGACATTTTCTTTTTTGCGTGTACATAATTTTATAGCCCCCATCGATTTCTTCGTTGATCATGTTGCTTTTCTATGACTGCTCCAACCCATTCTTTCTTCTCTTACAACTTTTTTAAAATAAATAAATATGCTTTTTTTTTTCAATTATTTATGATATTACCCCAAGTACTTGGATCATGCCCTCCCCCCTTTGTGGGTATTTTGTCTAAATTGAATGGTAAAAAACAAAAATAATCCTTTAACTATTTCTTTTTCTTTCTTTTTTTTTTTTTTTGTTAAAATGCCACTAGTGTACTATATTCAGTGGATCGTCATTGACTCACAGTCCATAGACCATCCGCAGGTCCGCTCATAATATTTTGGGCTTCTTCCTATTGCGTTTGTACTCCTATAATTTTAGCCAACAACATTTGATATGCTTGGGCCTTTATCATAAATTCTAAGCGAGGTGTTCTTATTTTAATTATTGTGCATATGTACCATAGAACATTCATTGTGAAAAAGTTTACTTGTTCTTGTAAGTTTTTGATAATTTGTTTGTTTGGGAAGGGTAAGTAATATGGTAATCTAGCCAAACTTAATTAACTGAAAAACCAGAACAAAGTTAAAAAGAAACCACAATATGATTCTGTCATTGTGCAAGTCTGCAAGCATACTCGAACTGATACTTGAGTAGTGAATGAGGGATCGACAAGTAGCAACATTTCGAAAGTTTAGAGGATAAAATCTTAATTGACGCAACAGAAATCATTACGGAGATAATTTAGTTGTGCTGAACAACACGTTTTTTTGACCAAATCATTACGGAGATAATTACTTGTGCTGTTGCTAACAGATTTCAGTGGAAGATCTAGCTAGATTTGGAGGCAAGTGTTGTCGATTTCTTTAGTTGTCTTGCATTTGCATTCTCTTGCTGATTGTCTACTAGAAATAAATTTTTTTAAGGCCATATCTTCTAGCAGCTCAGAACAGCTGCCATGTGCACAGGATTTTTGCAGGGGAGAAAAATGGCACTCGAGGCTTTACATTTTGCTTGCGATATTAAGGTAACAGGCTCACAGCAAACAAACTTATATACATTTGATTATTTTTATCAAATGTCGTCTTCGAATGCCTCTCAACACTGGCCTGCAATTCTGAGGTTTTTATAATCTGATATTCTTCCTGGCTAGCTCTGAACACATTCCTGATCACAATATGCATTATATATCAACGGTAATGTAATTAATAGTAAGTCATGCAGTGGGATAATAGAAAGTAAAAAAGCAATAAGAAGGATAGGAAAATGAATGAAAAGAACAAAAGAGTAGAAAAGCTATTAGACTTGTCCTACAACTTATAAGTTCACTCCTTTCCTCATGCCATAGTGAAAAGCAACCATCAACTTTTAAGTTTACTTCTTTCTATATGTTCGATCTATTTATCATTGCTAATTTCTTTCTCCCTTTCTATGATTTTTTAGTTTTGGCAGTGTTTAGTATTTAAACTAAAAAGCACTAAAAATGACGATCAAGGTGACACTGCAGCTGAGTGCACGCTCTCTGTACATTATCTTGAATCGAGGACAAGAGGCTAAGAGTGAAAATTAACAAAAAAAAAAAAAAAAAAAAAAAAAAGAGGCTAAGAGTGAAGCTATGAATAGGGGCATGATGCATGCAGGCGCCCATGATCAACATATAGGCAAACATTCGGGCATAGACGAGTAGGGTTGGGCCTGGGCTCACAGCTAAAATGGGCAAGGGATATAATTTGGCGGACCAAAGTTGACAACATGGGTTTCCAAGTTGACTTACAATTCTTCACCTACTCTTATTATATATCAAACAAAACATTTGGAGAAATTTATCTACAACTTACACTAAAAGATGAATATTTTAAAGGGAGGTAATATATGCATATCCTAAATTGATGATTGCATATCATCATATTATTGATAATAATGTCCTCAACTTTAATACTAAGCTTAACTTCTCATGTTTTGTTCTTATTCAAAATCAATGAAATGCTTTCTCGTGTTTTAATATTGCTAACTTAAAATTCATGCGATGATGCACGTATGTTCTTAGTATAATGGAATTTTTTTTGAATTAAAAAATTTAAGACATGAATTTTGTTGGCTTAAAAATTTAAATGATATGATTTGATAATAATTACATATATGTTGTCCATGATATTTTTTAGAAAATGATAGACTTTGATTTGAAAATATAAAAAAGATGATATATTTTAGCTGAAAAAAAGTATCGGTTAGTTATAAGTTATTATAATATTATTATTTTATTTTACTTAAATAAAGCTACCCAAATAGGTTTTACTGGAAAAATTAAAAAAATTAATAGAAATGTAACGTATTTTAGCTTAAAATGGTCATTG
This sequence comes from Saposhnikovia divaricata, assembly GCA_036435485.1. Lineage (NCBI taxonomy): Eukaryota > Viridiplantae > Streptophyta > Magnoliopsida > Apiales > Apiaceae > Saposhnikovia > Saposhnikovia divaricata. The sequence continues at coordinate 205,560,442 of CM071601.1, read as the reverse complement.
GTTAATTATTGGTAATTATAATTATAGTTATAATATTTTATTAAATAAAATTGCTCATATTATTTTTAGAAAAGGTCAAATTTTAGTTAGATAAAATATAAAGATAATGTATTTTACGTGAAAAAAGAAATTGATTAGTTATTGAAAATAAAAAAGGTAAGATGTTTTATCTGAAAAAGGAAATTTATTGGTTATTAATAACTATAAGTAATTAAGTAAGGATAATTAAGTAAAAATAAAATGTACCATTTAGTAAGGGTAAATAAGCAAAATCAACGGGTACCAACCAACCAAACTTTTAATTTTGAGAAATTGCCCAAAATACCTATATTTGACTGAGAAATGCCCGAAATACCAATTTACGTGAAGTGCAGTCTTTTTTACCCGTTGTATGCGCATGATAGCCATGCGTATAGCATATGTTCTGGGCTACAATATTTTTAATTTCCAATATTAACGCAATGCAGTATATGTCTATCTATTGTTCATAAATTTGTGGGTCACGTGCATCACCTTCTTTTCCGTGGCATACATGATTTTTGCATTAAAAATAAGTAGATCCCTTCAACTAGCATGGTACATGGCAAGCAGTACTATAATAAAAAAATATATTTAATAGATTAGGCTGAAGGGATGGGAAAGAGGAATATGGATGTGCGCATGTTATTCATGCGTAGAAGATGATTACAAGCATGTGAGATTTGCGTAATCCGATTGTGCGTGCATGACAACAGCGTACTTTTATAGAAATTTTGACGATAATATTTCAATTATGCACAATACGCATTTCTTCCTTGCATATTCCTATCTACACATATATATATAATGCGTTTTCAGCGGGTATTTTTGGCGAATATCACCGTATATGGGTAATTTGGATTTTTTGTTGGTTAAAAAGGATAATCAGGACTTTCACCCTTTAATTTTTCGGTTATTATGTAATAGTATAGATTTGTCATTAAAAATTTTAAGATATGAATTTTTTAGGCTTATATATTTTTTATTTAATTTATGTTTGAAAATTTTAAGATATGAATTTTTTAGACTTAAAATTTTTAACTAATATAATTTCATTAAAATATTATATATATGTTGCACATGACATTTTTAGAAAAAGAATATATTTTAGTTAGAAAATATAGAAAAGATATTACAGTTTAGCTGAAAAATGTAATTAGTTAGATATACAATATTATTAGTTAATTTCATAAAATAGAATAACGTGTGATATTTTTGGAAAGTGAGGGATTTTAGTTAGAAAAGCTAGAAAAGGTAATTTGTTGTAGCTGAAAAAGCCAATTAGTTAGTTATTAAGAATTATAATATTGTTAATTTTTTTATAAAATAGAATTTCCCGTAACTACAAGATAAATATTGATAATGTGTATTTTATACACGTTTTGTCTTTTATTCTCTTGCATTTTTGTTCGTTTCGAATGTAGTTTTATCGATATTAATTATGTTTTTCATCTTTCAGTGCCTCATGCTTAATTGTTGAAAAGATGGATTATTTTGGGTTTGAAAGCAAAGATTATTCAAGAGAAAGTTAGAAGATGCAAGCTCGCGATGTCGGGAGGTGTTTAATGCATTATATTGAAGATTTTATCTCGTACGGGCAGCTGTACGGCCGTTCAACAGGCCGTTCAAAGGAGCAGATTTTCTGTACGGACAGCTGTACGGCCGTTCAACAGGCCGTACAGAGCTGCTGTGTATTAAAGAGAAGGGCTCAAAACATAAAAAAAAATAAAAATAACTTCTAACCTACATCTTATTTTTTCCTCTCTTCTTAGCCTCTTCAAGAACATAATTAGGGTTAGTAGGAAGTAGTTGATTATGAGTAACTAACTCCATAATTTGGCTCAAGGAAGCATCTCTTGTACTAAACCCATTCAATTTAAGTAAGATCTTCTTCATTCTATCTTAATTGCTTGAGTGTATTGTTTATGATTTTGCTTGGAGAATTGTAAGTTGCTTCAATTTGCTCTTCTTGTAATATCAATTGCTAATTGTTTGTGCTAATCCGTAATTGTTAGTACATTCATTATAGTAGCACAAGTTTAGTGTACCTAAATTCTCAAGCTTTAAGTGCAAATACCTAGGTTGAGCTTCTCATCCTTGGGTTTGTCCTAACCTCTCTTTGATTGATTCATTGATTTGGTTAAATTGGTAGTGCTTCACTATTGGTTGCTAGTATCAAGAGAACTAATTTATGTGCTTCACTAAATTAGTGTTTATAATAGAAGAGAAATAAGTGATTGTGTGCTTCACAAATTATCTTGGTTAGGTAGAGTTGTTGTTGGGTTGAAGTGCTTGAGTTGCCATTATCCTTGGGTCGAATATCCCTATATCTTGCTAATTCACTCATTGTGTTGTGTGGTAAATTTGGATAGTTGCCATTAACTTAGTTGTATTTTTGTAGCAATTTAGTTATTGTATGCAAGGTGTTTGATAAAACACCTTAACCAAACTCAAAACCCCCCATTTACACACTTCTAGATTGTAAGAGATAATCTACTCAGAATCAATATTGAGAGTCCTTCCCTGTGAACGAACTACGAAAAACACTACCTTCAAATTGACGCCGCTGCCGGGGAAGGCAACAATATTAATTTTGAGTTAATTGTTTCTTATATTTTAGATTGTATATTTGTATATAGTTTTTTCTTTCTTTCTTTGTTTTTTTTATTGGTGTGTCTTCATGTTTATTGGATATAGACATGAACTAACTCTTTCAGGAGACGATGGATAACTATTTTGGTTGGAATAACGCTCAAGATTTCACCTACGATCAAGAACGATATCAAGATTTTAATTCTTTTCAGAATTTAAATGCATATCAGGTGAATTCTTTCTATTCTACAAACTCATGCTATGCTCCTTACCCTCCTAGCATCGATTATTCATATGCTTTTGAAAATCAATGTTATGATCTACAATATAATTCCCATGGCCATCAAGGGTCTTCTTCATCTACATTGTCATCACTTGAAGAAATGATGAAGCAAATGGCGGTAAATAACCTCCAATTTCAAAACATCACTTTTCAAAGGATATCCAACTTGGAAAAGAACACTTCTCAAATCATATCCAACTTGGAGAAGCAAATGAGTCAACTAGCCGAAACCGTGAGTCGATTAGAGGAGGTCAATTCTCCTACTAATCACGATTCTTGTTTTTTAATTAATGAAAATGTTGTGCATGATGAATTTGCTTGTTTAGTTGACGATTGCCCTAAGCTTGACGATGATAAATTGCATGTAGTTGAGGATCTACCAAACATAGAAAATATTTTTGTGCTTAATGAATTGGTGGATGAGATAAAAATTGATGAATGTCCAATTGAAATTGAGAAGGAATTTGAGCTTAAGATTGATGAGGTTGAAATTTTTGCTTGGGTATATAAGGATCCAATTTGGGAACAATTTTTGAGTCGTAGTTATAATGATTATTCTGACAATTTTTCTAACTACTTTTCTTTTTCAAAGTCTCTTGAAGATGTGAAAATCATAAAAATATTATTAAATTTTTATGGATTAAAGGTATATTTGCACACCTTGTTTTTATTATTGATTCGTAGGTATGTGCATTTATTTGCTTTTTCACCTCATTAGTTAGAATACTTTTATAAATAACTCGAGCCAACGACAATAAACAAAGCGCTTGTTGGGAGGAAACCCAAGGTACGCATGTATTTATATATTTTTATGCGTGTGATAGATTTTGTTCCTCGCTTGCATTTATGTAGGGTGTTATGCATATTGTAGGTTTGAGGATTGATCTAAATATTAGTGAGTGGGGATTCCATTTTTTATCTATTTTAATTCTAAGAAAATAACCAAAAAAAAAATTATTATGTATTTTTGTGGTATGATTAATGAATTTTATAATAGATTTTTTTTTTAAAAAAATTAATAATAATTCCCCATTCAATAATATTTAGTATCGTTAATTATAGTTTTTATAATTTTTAAATTTGTTCCACTCGTGCCTTGATGTGTTTGTTTCATGTTTTCAGGATTTAGTATTTTATTCAAGCATTCAAGGATTTGTGGGAATTTTCTGTAAAAAAAAAAAGTTTTTATGAAATTTTAGGGCTGCACAGGCTGTTATACGGGGTGCAGACCGTGCAACAAGCTGTGCAGTAGGCCGTGCAATTTTCTTCCCCGTCTGTCCATATCTTAGTTCAATTTGAGGGGTTCCAAAAAATTTCTACCCACCTGTTGCACGGGCTGTGCAGGTTAAAAAAAAAAAGAGACAAATTTCCTAACCTCCAATCTGCCTTTCTAGCCTCACCCATTCCTTTCTCTCACAGCACAACACTCCTCCCACCTTCTTTCAACGCTCCACATCTTCACACCCATCTCACATTCCTTCGCAACCTCCGCCTGAAAAATCTATAGCCGGCCATCATCTCCGTCTCTCCATCATTTTCGTTCTTCAATTCCAACGCACAGCCCCCGTTCCCTCCTCCTCTTTCTTTCAGCACATCATTACTCAACTTCTCCGTTCTTCAACTCCACCGTCCACTGCTGCCTCCGTCAACGCCACCCACCAAACCTCTCCTTTGTTCCTCGCGACCAACACACACCCCCCCAGCCTTCCTCCTCCTTCTACTAACAACCATCCCACCAACACCTCATCTCCTCATTCTCTTCAACACCACCATACTCCTGCCCTCCCATCATTTCCATTCATCACCCTCACCACTCCACCTTCAACCCAACCGCACCTCCCTCCGCAACACAGCCCCCAAATCAATTCCGCCACCATTCTTTCTCTTCATTCTCCTCCAACTCCGTCTCCACTCTCCACCAAACCATCCTCACCCCTCCTTCATTTTTTTACTCATTCTTTTTTCCCCGACCCCCCCTTCCCCCCCGTTGTTTCAATACACGACTTCCCCCCCCCCTTTTTTTTTCATTTTTGTTTTTGATTTTCTTTTTGTCTTTTGCTTTATTTTTATTTTTCTTTCATTTCTTTTAATTCATTTTTTTTAATTTTGATTTTTAATTTTAATTTTCTAAATAAGCAAATTTTCTAAATTCAGAAATTAATTTAAATTTAAATTTATTTTATTTTGTTTATTTTATTTTTTTATTAATTTGTTAGTAATTCATTTTATTATCATTATTTTTTTTCTTTTTTTTTCCTTCTTCTTTTCTTTTCTTTTGATTTTTAGTTTTTAATTTTCTGAATTAATTTTTTTTTCTAAATTCAATAATCAATTTAAATTCACTTTGAATTTGATTTTTGATTTTTTTATTTTTTTATTAATTTTTAGTTATTTGATTTGATATTATTTTAGTTTTAAATTTGATTATTTTATTCTAATTTTAATTCATTTTAAAATTTTATTTTTGATTTTATTATTAAATACTTAGTATTTTATTTTATTTTATTTTATCTTTAGAATTTGATTTTGATTTTATTATTAATTTGTTAGTTATTTTATTTTATTTTATTTTTCAGTTTGATTTTTTATTTTATTTTATTTTAACTTTTCTTTTTTAAAAAAAAAATCAAAAAAATCAAAAACCAAAATTTAATTCTTTTTATTTTTGATTTTAGTTTTTAATTTTCTCAACTAAGTAATTATTTTATTTTAGTTTTACTTTTAAATTTGATTTTTGATTTTATTTTAGTTTTAAAATTTTATTTTTGCTTATATTATTATTTCAGTTTTAAATTTAATTTGATTTTTATTTTATTTTTTTTATTAATTGGTTAGTTATTTTATTTTATTTTATTTTAACAAAAAAAAAACAAATATTTTTATTATTTCTATTTCCTTAATTAATGTATTGTAGGGCTTTGTAGGGTGTGGATTTGGCTTGTTGATTATTTTCGTTGGGATGATTGTGATTGGTGGCATTTATTCAATTCTTGACGTGCAATTTCGGAGTTGGATTTTGGCAAATACGAGTGATGCTCCCGGTTCTTGTTATTTATTTTCAGGAGAGTTCTCTTTCACTCATATCTCTACTTCGTTTTATTTGTCATGCATGAGGACATGCCATGTTTTAAGTGGGGGAAGGATTGTTTTTGTTTATCCTTGTATAATATGCGTAGCTAGTATTAGAATCTTTTTTTTTGTTTCATTTGATGTCCGTTTCGTTTGAATTTGGGAAATAAGTTTAGTCATGAGTGTGTTTACTTGTTTGTAAAATTTAAGACATTGTGAGCGTGTAGTCTTGTTTTCTCCTATTTCGTGCCTAGCATTACCAATTTGATGTGAATCTATAAGTTTGATGCACCTCTTTTGCACACGCACACACACTTAAAATGGCATGAAAAGTCTAGATGTTTGTAATTAAATTGTGAGCATGACGATTATCTCTTAGAATGCATGGAATCAAATTGAGAAGATGTTATTACAACTTAAACCTTGTGAGGCCTTGAACGATGATTCTTTTTGCTTGTGTGTTTCTCCATCTTTATGTATGTTTGTTGCTCTAGGGCTTGCATTAAACCTTCATTCATGGATGCACCATAATAAGGAAATTCTATTTAGGATAACCTTTTTGGCCTTTTTAGCTTATGAACCATGAAATAATCCCTAGTTACCCCCTTTGAAGCTTATATCCATATTTTTCTTCGTCACTCTCCCCTTTTATACATGAGTCATAGCCAAATACTTCACTCTCGACCTAGTTGAGCGAGTTGAGTCTTGGAAAGAATTGATTGATGAGTATGTGAATTTGGAGAAATTGTGAAGAGGAAGAATTCTATTTATTGTAAGTGGGAACTAGTTTGATGTGTATATCTAGATGTGGTTCAAAGTTCTTTGTAGTATTTATTTATGTTTTGCATTCCCTTTGCTAAAAAAATAATAATAAAGGGGATGTAAAAAAAAGAAAAAAAAAAGAAAAAAAAGGAAATAAAAAAACAATAAATCTTTGTACATTATTTTGTTTCAATTTTCTTGGTAAATGTGGTTGTGTTTTGTAATTGTAAATGAGTGAAGACATTCTTTAGTTTGAGAATTTGGTGGATGAAGCGAGCAAGCGTCATTTTGACTCAACTAGCGAGACTTTTACACCTTCCTTGAACTTAAATTTTCACACCTTCACCCAAGCCTCATTACAACCCATTTTATGAATTCTTTGTTTTTGGTGCAATCCGGAATTTAGGTGAACATGCAAGGTCAAGTAGAGCGCATGCATTTAGACTTGGAGTTGAGAGAAATCTCTAGCCCATACTTGTGTGATACATAATTGAGAGATGTGAGATTTTTCACCATACAATTTCATCTTCTTAATGCGAAGCCATGTATGCTTTGTGATAATCTTGTCTAGTGTTCACGATTGAAGTGCATTCATTCTAGCTTTAATGTCATGGTTACATTTTGCACAAGGTGTGTTATCTTGATTCTTGAATTGGTTGTTAGCTCGTTTTAGTGGATGACAAGGTGAATAACTCTATATGTTTGATTTTAGTTACAAGTAGACGACTCGGACATGTGAGTGTAGTAGTTAGCTTATTTAGTAGGTATTGTTAGTTTTTTGTTTATTGGTGATTTTTTTTGAGTTTGTGGGTACATCATCTATAAACCCTCACGAGACCTCGCTCGTCCACTAGGGCTACCTAGGGGTTCCAAGGGCTTGTTGCATATGCCAAATGCAACCGTGATCACCTACGGAAGTGGTACTAGTTAGGAGTATATGGTTATGTTAATTTTACTTTGCTCGGGACTAGCAAAGTTTAAGTGGGGGAAAATTTGATAATGTGTATTTTATACACGTTTTGTTTTTTATTCACTTGCATTTTTGTTCGTTTCGAATGTAGTTTTATCGATATTAATTATGTTTTTCATCTTTCAGTGCCTCATGCTTAATTGTTGAAAAGATGGATTATTTTGGGCTTGAAAGCAAAGATTATTCAAGAGAAAGTTAGAAGATGCAAGCTCGCGATGTCGGGAGGTGTTTAATGCATTATATTGAAGATTTTATCTCGTACGGGCAGCTGTACGGCCGTTCAACAGGCCGTTCAAAGATGCAGATTTTCTGTACGGGCAGCTGTACGGCCGTTCAACAGGCCGTACAGAGCTGCTGTGTATTAAAGAGAAGGGCTCAAAACATAAAAAAAAAAAAAATAACTTCTAACCTACATCTTATTTTTTCCTCTCTTCTTAGCCTCTTCAAGAACATAATTAGGGTTAGTAGGAAGTAGTTGATTATGAGTAACTAACTCCATAATTTGGCTCAAGGAAGCATCTCTTGTACTAAACCCATTCAATTTAAGTAAGATCTTCTTCATTCTATCTTAATTGCTTGAGTGTATTGTTTATGATTTTGCTTGGAGAATTGTAAGTTGCTTCAATTTACTCTTCTTGTAATATCAATTGCTAATTGTTTGTGCTAATCCGTAATTGTTAGTACATTCATTATAGTAGCACAAGTTTAGTGTACCTAAATTCTCAAGCTTTAAGTGCAAATACCTAGGTTGAGCTTCTCATCCTTGGGTTTGTCCTAACCTCTCTTTGATTGATTCATTGATTTGGTTAAATTGGTAGTGCTTCACTATTGGTTGCTAGTATCAAGAGAACTAATTTATGTGCTTCACTAAATTAGTGTTTATAATAGAAGATAAATAAGTGATTGTGTGCTTCACCAATTATCTTGGTTAGGTAGAGTTGTTGTTGGGTTGAAGTTCTTGAGTTGCCATTATCCTTGGGTCGAATATCCCTATATCTTGCTAATTCACTCATTGTGTTGTGTGGTAAATTTGGATAGTTGCCATTAACTTACTTGTATTTTTGTAGCAATTTAGTTATTGTATGCAAGGTGTTTGATAAAACACCTTAACCAAACTCAAAACCCCCCATTTACACACTTCTAGATTGTAAGAGATAATCTACTCAGAATCAATATTGAGAGTACTTCCCTGTGAACGAACTACGAAAAACACTACCTTCAAATATATTCCAAATAAAAGAAATTAAGTCAAGAATAACTAAGTAAAAATACAAAGTACCGTACCGACCGACCAACCGACCAAACTTTCAATATTTCAGCTATCATAATATAGTATAGATTTAATATAATTTAATATACTCATGTTACGGATTATAGTAATGTTTCCTTATTATAAATAATGTATACAGATTTTTAATATATTTTATTAATAATTGAAAAATATGGTGTGATATTTCTGGACATGTATTATTAATTGTAAGATTAGTTTTAAATAAAAACAAATCCAAAGAAAACATTAATGATTGTAAGATATGATACGTTTGACGTTTTTAGGTGTTTATAAAGGGTACTATCTTCAACTAAAAAGTAATGTGAAAAAGGTAATCGACTAATTACTATTAATTATATTATGTTATTGTTTATTTTAGGTATTTTAATAGTATAGATATCGTATATATTTTTCTTTATAATGAAGATTAAATAAGTAAATTCACGAAGTACCAAAACTAGGTATCAAAATTTTTAAATAAAAAAGGTAAGATGTTTTAATTGTAAAGGAAATATTAATGATATTTTTAGGTGTTTATATATAAAATATAATATCTTCAACTAAAAGTAATGTGAAAAAGGCAATAGACATGAAAAAGGGAATTTGACCAATTACTATTAATTATATTATGTTATTATTTATTTTAGGTATATTAATAGTAAGTATCATATATATTTTTCTTTATAATGAAGGGTAAATAAGTAAATTCACGAAGTACCAAAAAACTAGTACAAAAACTTTTAATGTTTAGGTTATTAGTATAGACTTGCATAAAACCCGTGCTATGCACGATTTTTTTTAATATTATATGAATTTTTTCCATTAATTTGAATTAAAACATGAATTTTGGAGGCTTAAATTTTTAATTAAGATGATTTGATAATAATTATATAAATGTTATCTGATATTTTTAGAAAATGAGGGATTTTAGTTAGAAAATATAGAAAAAGTGATAGGTTTTAGTTGAAAAATGTAATCGGTTAATTATTAGTAATTATAAAATTATTATTTTATTTATCAAATAGAGTGCCCATGATATAATTGGAAAAAAAGAGATTTAGTTAGAGAAAATTAAAAAGATAACATGTTTTAGGTGAAAAGGTAATTGATTAATTTAAAGTAATTATAATTTAATTATTTCATTTATTAAATAAAATTGCTCATAATATTTTTAGAAACGGAGAAATTAATGTTGCACGTGATATTTCTATAAAAAGAGGGATTTAGTTAGAAAATATAGAAAAGATGATGTATTTTAGCTGATAATTGGTTAAATATTATTATTTTATTTTAATAAATAGAATTGCCTTTGATATAATTGAAAAAAGAGAGATTTTAGTTAGGGAAAATAAAAAAGGTAACGTGGTTTAGCAAAAAAAAAAAGTAACGTGAAAATTAAAAAGGTGACATGTTTTAGGTGAAAAAGATAATTGATTAGTTTATAGTAATTATAATTTAATTATTTTATTTTACTAAATGAAATTGGTCATATTGATTTTAGAAAATGAGAAATTAATGTTGCCCGTAATATTTATAAAATAAAAGGAATTTAATTATAAAAATTGATACGTTTTAGCTAAAAAGGTAATCAATTAATTATTGATTTTGTAATATTATTATTATTTTTATTAAATAGAGGGTGAGATACCAAACTACCCACCAATTAATTCTCACCGCCCAAAATGCCTACAGCGAGAATCGTCCGCCCTTTTTACCCACGGGCCACGCATTTTGGACATGCGTATAGGGTATACGCATTCCAACAACGCGTGACCTTTGTTAAATTGAATTCAGGGTCGTCAATAGTAACCAAGAATACGCATGATACAGAAGCGTGGGACTGGAGACGCATTTTGAAGATGCATAGTCGAGATTACTGTTCATCGTCGTCTATCTCCACTGTCGTCATTTTTCCGACCAATCAGTTCCGTCTTCTTCCGGCTTCTTCCAGTACCATACTACATACCAAACGACTCGTGTTCACTTCCTTAACAACTCTATAATTGTAGATTTCCATTTATTTCCCCGTATTTAAAAGCCCCGTTTCGATCCAATTTTTCTGATTAGCTCATACAAGCCCCTGCGGGGCCAAAACTCTTCAACTGAATATGTCAATATGTGGAGACATGACTGGGCATCATTTTGATGTGCTTATTTTTTGTGGAGGTGGACTGAATCGGCTGGACGGTTGGAGGCGATTTTCAGTCGCATTTTTCGTCGTTTGAGCTCCGTTCATGTCTGTGAATAAATGACGTCATCTGACGTCAATACGCATGCTTGGAATGCGTAACTTGAGATACGCATCATGGAAATGCGTATTCCAAGCCACGCATGACCAGCATGCGTACTCCGTGGGTAAAAAGGGCAGCTTCTCCCGCAAATGGGTATTTCGGGCAGTTTCCTTGGAAAAATGATGTAGTTTGGTCATTTTCTCTTAAATAGAATCGTCCGTGATATAATTGGAAAAAAATATATTTTAGTTATAAAAAAAAGAGAAATGGTAACATAGTTTGGCTAAAAAAGATAACTGCTCGTGATATAATTGGAAAATGAGAGATTTTAGTTAAAGAACAAAGAAAAGGTAAGACTCAAAAAGGTAATTAATTAGTTAATAATAATTTTAATATAATTATGTTATATTATTAAACAAAATTGCTCGTAGTATTTTTAAAAAAGGAAAAATTTTAGTTAGATAAAATATAAAAGATATTGTATCTTACCTAAAAAAGAAATTATTTAGTTACTGAAAAATAGAAAAGTTATTATGTTTAACCTGAAAAAGGAAATTGATTAGTAAGGAAGAAATTTTAGTTAGATAAAATATAGAAAAATATTATATTTTACTTGAAAAAAGAAATTATTTAGTTATTGAAAAATAGAAAAGATAATATGTTTAACGTGAAAAGGGAAATTGATTAGTTAATAGGATGGATTTTATTTGTAATTATGCAAGGGTAAATAAGTAAAATCAACAGGTACCGTACCGACCAACCAAACTTTAATGTTTCGGTTTTTATATAATAGTATAGATTTAATTGATAAATTCATTTTACATCTTAGCATATTCTGATAAAATTAATATAATCATAATTATGCTTAAAAAATTTGCTTATGTAGTTGAATAATCCTGAGCTAAAGTGTAAAAATGTGCTTCCGTACTCAATTTAACCTTTGTGGAACAAAATATTTATTTACGATTATACAAATTAAAATTACATGATTATAATATCTTTTCAATTAAATATTATAAAATGTGAAACCAATTAATTTAACAAAAAGCATTAAATATATGTATTTATATTTTATACGTAACATTACCACGAACTAGCACATTATTGATTTTGTTAATAATTATATAATCATATCAACTAAGTCAATAATTATAAATTTTTACATTCATTATTATCAAAATATGCAAACAAAAAATATAGTTATAAAATTGTAGAAACATATACAAAAATTTAAAGTTTGAGTGAGATAAAAAAACTTTATGTAATTTGAGAAGTAACCAAATAAATTTTATTCATTATTAGAGACTTTTTAATTTAACTGAAAATATGGTGTACACCCGTATGTGTATATATCACTATCCTATTTTGAATTTTGATAGATTAACTTTATATGGGGTGTTTGAGGGACCTTATTTTTCAGAATAAGACAAAATCAGAGATTACTAACTTTTTTTTTGAAAAAGTTAATATTTTTTTTGCAACTTATAGAATCTCAAACATATATTAAATATTTGTACAAAAAAATTGTCAAAATATGAAAATTTTACCCAAAAATAAATACATAAGTTTCTATTTTAAATTAGTGCCAAATAGGCTAAATACGTGGTTATTAGTTTTGCGTAAACTATAGTACATATTTAATGATTGAGTTCGTCCTACTTTGTGTAAATTAATTACAAAATTGTACTTAGGTCATTCTCTGATTAATGATAACGGAGGGACTTATCTAATTATATTCTAGTAGAAATTGAATGAAATGTAATTGATAAAATTAAAAGGAATTAACAAAAGTTATAGAAAAATTTTGAAATGAAAAATGGAGGATCGATGAAAAGAGACTCGATTTTTCCTTTTTTTTTTTGTTTTTTGTTTCCACACTACTGACTATACTGCAGACATGTACGTCTGCAAATGAATGCATATACACTAGAGATGCACAAAAAGCCCATCGGGCCGGGCTTTGACCGGGCCTCGAAAAGCTCGGGATTTTTGGTCAAAGGTCGGGCCGAGCTTTGACTTTGACCGGGCCGGGTCGGGCTTTGACTTTGACCGGGCCGGGTCGAGCCGGGCTCGTCAACCATATACAAGGCCTGTTAAGGCCCGGAGCCGGGCCGCGTCGGGCTTTCACGATATAGTACCACCGTGATCAAGAGATCGAGTGCCGAGTTGTTGATTCCCATTACTGTAAATTTTGTCCCTGCCTCTATAATATTTACTCAGCATTTTCATGAATCATGAGCACATCCCAACTCCAAGTATGGATTTCAGTATGTCACTAGTATGTATAGCATATGATTATCACAGTATATGATTATCAACTTGTGATTTCTCGAACTTTTTTTCATTGTCTGTGCATCATCAGGAAAGGTTGATTTATTAGTTCAGAAGTTCAACAAGCTACCTCCACAAGGTTGCTGCTCTATACTAATGTCCATATTACAGCTTTTTTTTACAATGCTAATAGCAGCAAAAGTATGTAGATAAACAACTATTCTGCATGGAATAGGAAAATTGTAGATAAGTTGAACAAAATGCTATTTCATTCTGCTGCAAAAAATATTGACGGTTCAAAAAATTCCTTACAACAAACAAAATGCCATAAAAGTAAATATGTTAAATCACTATGTCTAACAAGGAAGACATTAAAAACAATGTTCCAAAAAGAAAAGAATTAAGATTCAAGTAGTCACTTGCAGATTGCTTGCAATTTTGAAGACATACTTGAGAAGATTGTTCCTCCTTATAACAGGAAACATGTAGTACCATCAGCTAAGTAGATTGAATATTGTTGCTGCAGAGTGCAGACCAGAAAACTGAAGACATTAACCCATTTTACTTGCTTCTTGTTGGTGCCTTGATAAATAGGGCCCTTCAGTTCACAAAGCTTGTACCCTTTTATCAACCATTATTGCTTTACAAACTCCTAAAACACTAAGAAAACCAGAGATTGTGCTATACAAGATATCCTGAAATCGCAGTGCTACATGTACATTTAAATAAAGTCTGGGCTATTCTGAATGCCCACTCTAAGAATACCCAAATATCTGTTTCTGGCATAGCTTCAATAAATCTGCAGAGGTCGTCAATCAGTTTCTCCGTGGCTTTCAATCTCTTCCTCACTTTCTTCTGAAGTTTCTTCAATGTCCCTTTTATCTTGTATTCTTCTTGATGCATCCAAATGATCTTTAAAGCAGATACACAATTCCATCGATTGTGGACTTAAGCGGCTCCTCTTTTCATTCAATATTCTACCACTAAAAGAAAATGCAGATTCCGAAGCTACGGTACTAGCTTGGACAGTTAGTAAATCACGGGCCATTGCGGCCATAACAGGATACTGACATGCTCGACTCTTCCAAAATTCTAAAATATCAGTTTGTTCCCCAATAAAATCAGTCATTTTGTATTTGGCTAATTCACAACTTGAACTTATAGTTTTTGATTTCTTACGAGAAATAGCAAGTTGCACAGCAATATCCCTACTACTTCCACTTTCAACTGGAATATCACGTGGTTTTGCTCCATATAATAAATCATAGTGATCATAGAATGCATGCAGTGTGCTATTAAATTTGTCAACAGCAATTTTGGTATCATCAGCACCTATTCCTAAGTTCAAATGAATACATTCTATTAGACCTTCTACACCTTCCACTCCTATCTTAGGATTTAAAGCAGCAGCACATGAAAACAGAACTGGAATTTCTGCATAATATTTTAGAAATTTGGATCGCATTTTTAATATTGTTTGGTTCCAGAAAGGGTTACCTATATTATTCGCAAAGGTCAAAGAAACTAAGTAAAGTTCTTCTAATGCTATAGGGCAGGTAGGATAATAAACACCGGATAATCTGCATGTAGATTTATGAGACAAATTAGGGATTTGTGAATTTGTGATTAGAAAAAAAGGGGAAAAACATATTAGGGATTTGTTTTTGACTCAACCTCTACTCACTGACACAGAGTCACAGTAGTGCGTAGACAATGTATGGACAGTGTGGAATATTACTAATGGATAATATTCAATAAATATGTATAATAATAAAAATAAAATTTTGATTTTTCTATAAATAATAATAATGTATTATTATTAAAGTATAAAAATTAACTAACTAGTTATATTCAATATAATTTTAAGGTTAAGTATGTATAATATTATTAATTATTCGGATACTAAACGGGCTCGAATCGGGCTCAAATCGGGCTCAAATTGGGCTTTCAACCGGGCCGGGCCGAGACCCAAGCTTTCCAAAAGACCGGGCTTAGCCCAGATTTTTGCCGGGCCGGGCCGGGTTTTACCTAAAAAAATAGGGTCTGTTCAAGGCTCGAAGCCCGGCCCGGACCCGACCAGGCTTTTCCGGGCCGGGCTTTGACCAGATCGGGCCGGGCCAGATTTTCGGGCCCAGACTTTTTGTGCATCTCTAATATACACAAATTATTTTAAAAAAATATATACATGAATTATTTAAAAAATATATAACACAAAATTTGAGAAATACAAATATACGCGAAACACATTTCAACAAAAGAATTTGGCTTAAGCGTATGATATGATCTGTAATTACGAACCAACTGAGTGCGCCAAAACTGATTCAAACATTGAATTATTATTTTTATTTATTCAACTTGTGAATATCACACACTATTAATTTAATGTGCACTTAATCGTGGGTCTTCACGGAAATGACCTCCCCTACCGTTAAAAGCAGGAGCACGGTGTTGTTGGTATATTTTACCCCAGACCCTTATCTGTGGGGATATATTTGGTTTGGTTTAGTAAGCATCCCTTCCAAGTCCAGCATAAAAACAAAACCCCGGTTCACCTAATTATTAATATAATTAATACCCTTCCTTTCCTTAATCGAAAATCTCTCTCTTTTTCTCTCCATCACACTCATCCATATCTATCCATCACACTTGTACTTTCTCCCCAATTATAAATACATTATCTATTTCTAATTATGTCTAATGTATTTACCTGAGGTAATCTTCATATCCGCCTCATATATTTTGTAATTGTTCGTGTGATTGTATTGCAATTGTTTTGATTCATGTGTTTCTAATTGTATTTCAGGTTGTTGTGAACCACAATGGCGTTTAGACAGAAGAAATTGAGCTCCAGAGCTGCGAATTCGCATTCTTCTTCGACGACGTCGTCTTCGAAACAGTTTCCGGAGACTTCTGTGGAAGGATTGAGCTCTCCTGCTTCTTCCACTGCGCAAAGTAAGCCACATTACTATTACTCTGACTCATTGCCTGTTGATGTTCAGAGATCTAAGGAAAATGTGACGGTAACTGTTCGATTTCGGCCTCTCAGGTAGTTAGAATTTGTCGCTAATTGTAATTGTTGTCGTTTGTGATAGTTTCGGGGTTTAATTTGATTTGTTTTTGTGTTTAATTTAATTTAGCCAGAGAGAAATCAAGTTAGGAGAGGAGATTGCATGGTATGCGGATGGCGAAACTATTGTGCGAAGCGAGAACAATTCATCTATTGCATATGCATACGGTACGGTTTATTGTTTATAATATCACTATTTTGGTCTAGGTAATATTGTAGTTTCGTATTTTAAATAATTGATGTGCTTGTCACAATTGCTTACTCAGCTGTCCCTTTGTTATCTGGAAATTAATTACTTATTTTGGTGTTTGGGTCGTACTTTGACAATCTAAGTTGTTTGTCTCTCTAGTCATTGGATAATGTAATGCAGTTTTTTATTCAGTGAAAAGAGTTGACGTATAACAAAATCATTGACACAAGCTGTCTTACTTATTTATTAAGATGGATTTTCATATAGCAGCTGAGCGCAAAAAAAGGAGTTTAATAAATGCATTTTCGTTTCATAAATTAGCTCGCTTTCTAAAATTTGTACGATAATGATGCCATCATCTTCTATGCTCAGACAAGGATATCCCTTTGTAGAAATAAATGGCATGCTAATGAGATATGATATGATCTTTGAAAGATAATTTTGTGCTTAAAATTTAAATACTAAACTATATTATCATGAGCGAACAAGAGTACTTTTGGTTTGTAAAAGGAAATAGATGAGAACCTAAGAAGGATAAAATGAGAGTACTAAAATTTAAGGTTTTGATACTCCTTAATAACAATTTTAAATATAATATTTATAACTCTAAAATACTAAAAAAGTTTTAAGGTTCAAACGTCAATAACTTTAAATTTAATGTTTATATTATCAACTCTAAAAGTTAAAATATGTTTATATTTTGGATCGTATTAAGTTAATAAATATACTTAAACAAACCTTGCTTTGCACAGGATAAAAGTTAGTATATTGAAAAAGAATTAGGATTTCAAATCCATCAAGATCTAATATTTATATTATTAGCTCCAAGTATACTAAAATCAAATTCAATCAACTATACATAAGAATATATTAATTAACATTTAAAAAAAATTTAGAATTTGAATTCAGCCAGTTACATATTAAATAAATAAATAAATATATATATATATATATTATTGACTTTAAAATTATTAAAAAATTTTGTGTTTCATTTCAATCAATAATATATTAAAATTCAATATTCAGATTTTAAGAATTAAAAATACTAATAGAGTTTTAAGGACTAAAAATTTAAAAGAAAATTCGTGGATTAATATATTTATAAGTATTTAAAATGATCAGTGCATTGCTAGGGTTATAAGCTAGTATAGGAGGGATGATATCAAGGTACTACCGAAGGTCGATAGTCACTAACAACAATTTTAAATATAATATTTTAACATACTACCAAAGGTTTAAAGTTCGAATCATATCAGTAACATATTAAAATATAATGTTTATATCATCCAATCTAAGAATTAACAATCAACTCCTAGAATTAACGAATGTGTAGATTTTGAATTGTATCAAATTAGTAAATATACATAAAACAACCATGCAAAATGTGGTAAAAGCTGTCAATTTAGATTAAATTGCCCTCCATCTCAGGGGTGCTTTCATTATATAGAAATATCAGATACATACAAGAGGTATACAAGCCTGATTATCAGCGATTACAATCACTAAAATCTAGGCTGATTTCTAGCATACAGAAGATACATCATATATACAACTATGCTATTAATGACTATATATTTACATGGGTGCTTGATATATGCCTTGATATTTGCTGTTAATATTTGAGCCTTAACATAAGTTGTCATCCCCCCTCAAATTGATGCTGGTCTGTCACGAAGCATCAATTTGCCCACAAGGAACGTATGACGTTGGTGTGTCATAGCTTTAGTAAAAATATCAGCTACTTAAAGCTTGGTAGAAACATGTGGACTAGATATTGTACGAGTGTCAAAGGCTTCACGAATAGAATGACAATCCACCTCGATATGCTTAGTACGCTCATGATAAACTGGATTAGCAGCGATTTGAATCGCACTAGTGTTATCAGCATAAAGTGGAGTGGGGTTAGACTGAGTGAAGCCAAGCTCAGCTAGGAGGCCACGAAGCCATACAATCTCTGAACAAGCAGCAGACATAGCACGATATTCAGATTCAGTAAAAGATTTTGAAACACGAGCTTGCTTTTTACTCTTCCAAGAAATCAAGGAGCTGCCAAGAAACATGCACCAGCCTGTGACAGATCGTCGAGTGTCGGGGCAACCAGCCCAATCATCATCACTATATGCAACAAGATTAAGAGGATTACCAGCTGAAAAGAACAATCCACGGTCAAGTGTTCCACGAAGATACCGAAGGATACGACGAACAGCAGCTAAATGCAAATGACGGGGCTTTTGCATGAATTGACTTACTTGCTGAACAGCGAAAGAAATATCTGGACGTGTAATGGTCAAGTAGTTCAAACTACCTACCAACTGGCGATATAGAGTAGGATCAGATATTAATTCACCTTCCTCTCTGCTATATTTTGTGTTAACTTCTAATGGAGTATCTACAGACGAGGCATCTTGAAGACCAGCTAACTTAAGCAAATCTTGAGTATATTTATTTTGACTCAGAAAAACACCAGAAGCATCAGTGTGAATTTCCAAACCCAAAAAATAAGTTAGGGGACCAAGATCTTTCATGTGAAAGGAGGCATGAAGATGATGTTGTAGATGGGAAATTAACGTAGAATCTGTCCCTGTAATAACAATGTCGTCAACATAGACAAGAAGAACAACAATGCCAGCAGGTGTCTTGCAAAGAAATAAGGATGGATCATATTGGCTTTGCTTAAATGAGAACTGGAGTAATGTGGTTCGAAATTTATCAAACCAAGTTCTAGAAGATTGCCTCAATCCATAGATTGATCGTTTTAGCTTACATACACCTGAAGAAGAGGATGATAAACCAGGAGGTAAAGTCATGTAAATCTCCTTTTTGAGATCACCATGAAGAAATGTGTTTTTAACGTCCATCTGATGAAGTGGCCAGCCTTGTGAAGCTGCAAGAGAAATAATCAAACGAACTGTAGTCATTTTGGCAACTGGAGCAAACGTCTCTACGTAATTAACCCCATATTTTTGTTTGTTGCCAAGGGCAACCAACCTTGCCTTATAGCGATCCAGAGTTCCATCTGAATGAAGTTTGATAGAGTAGACCCATTTACAACCAATTGTTTTAGCATTAGATGGACGAGGAACAATATCCCATGTGTGATTATCCTCGAGAGCTCGAAGTTCTTCTTTCATAGCATTGCGCCAACATTCATGTTTAACAGCTTCTGAAAAACATGTAGGAATAGGAACATCAGGCAAAGTAGTATGCAGAGATTTATGAGAAAATCCATACCGTTCAAGTGGACGGGTGGCTCTAGAAGAGCGTCGCAGGCTGTTTGAGGGCTGATTTGCAGTAGATGAAGTTTGAACAGGCTCAGATGTCTCTGGATCAAGCTCTTGAGGCTCCAAAGTTGGATGGCGTCGAGTATATACAAAACCAGGCTTGAATCTTTTAGAAGTATCAGTTATTTCATCAAAATGAGGAAGAAAAAGTGGCTCTGGTGACCCTGGAGAGATTGCTGAAGACTCAATTTGAGTAGAAAAGAAAAATTGATTTTCAAAGAAAACAACATTACGAGATATTCGAAATCTGTTCGAACAAGGATCATAACAAACATAACCTTTGTGTGAAACATTATAACCCATAAAAGCACATTTAACAGATTGAGCAGAAAGTTTATGACGTTCATGAGGTGGCAAATGAACAAAGCAAACACATCCAAAAGTATGCAGATCAAGATAGTTGGGATGCTCATGATAAAGACGAAAATACGGAGATTCCCAATTCAATACTTGAGAAGGCAGCCGATTAATTAGATAAACTGCTGTGCTTAAGGCTTCTACCCAAAATTTGGAAGGAACAGAAGATTCAAGTAATAATGTGCGAACAACATCTAACAAATGGCGATTCTTACGCTCAACAACCCCATTTTGCTGAGGCGTATAAGGACAAGAACGTTGGGAAACAATTCCGTTTTGTTTTAGAAATTCATGAAATGCATGAGACATATATTCCCCCCCAGAATCAGATCTGAGCACTTTAATTTTACCAGAAAATTGATTGTCGATATAAGCTACAAAGGTTTTAAACACAGTAAATACCTCAGATTTGGAACGAAGGAAATAAACCCAGGTATACTTGATGTAATCATCAATAAATGTGACAAAATATTTATAATGTACATGAGAGACGATAGGAGTAATACCCCACACATCACTATGGATGACATCAAAACACTTTTCTGCACGACTTCCATGAGAAGGAAAAGGTAGAGACTTGCTTTTACCTAATTTACAAGCTGAACAATCAAATGAAAGATGCGAAGAAAGATTATTTTTATTGCCCAACAACCCAGAATTTATTATATGAGATAAAACAACATTATTTGGATGGCCTAAACGTTTATGCCATACTTCACCCTTGTGATTTACATCAATACTTGCTAAGGAAACAAAATTAAGAATAGGAAGATGCAAAGGAAATAGACGTCCAACTTTAGGCCCCTTCGCTAGTATCCTCCCCGACACCTGATCCTGCACAACACAACCATCATGGGAAAATCGAACATTACAGTTATTATCAACTAATTGTCCTACTGAAATCAGATTAGCGGAGAGCTCAGAAGACACAAGAACATCTTTAATTGAAGAATTAATATCCCCAATAGCATGAATGGGCAACTTACTACCGTTCGCAACCTGAATATCTCCTTCATATTTTTGAACATTGCTAAGAGTGCTACATGAATTTGTCATGTGATTGGATGCACCAGAATCAACAAGCCATGATAAAGAGGAAATAGTTTGCTTACCTTGAAGCCCTAAGGTTGAAAAAGCTGTAATAATCATCTGCTGAACCATTTCTGGAGTTACTACTAGTTTACCATCTGTTGAACCAGCAACAGCCTGATTAGCCGTAACAGCCTGCTTAGCTTGGCGATGCGGAGGTCGGATCGGACATTCCTTGATAATATGCCCTGGCTTCTTACAGTATGTGCAAGATTTCTTTGCACAATCAGCAGCGATATGTCCATATTCTTTGCAGCTATAGCATTGAACTTGCCTCAAGTCTCTCCCTTTACTTTTCCCATGATTTGTAGCATAAGCGACTGCATTCTCGTGGACTTTGTGTTGCTGAAAAACAGCTTGTGTGGCAAGACGTTGCTCTTCCCGTAACAATTCTCCAAAGCAAACATCCAACGAAGGAGGAGGATTACGATTCATCAGATTTGAGCGGGATGCCTCGTACTCAGGACGCAATTTCATCAAAAACTGATCTCGTTTGCTCTGCTCATGAGCTTTTTGAACAGCAGCCAATGATTCTTTCAGTACTTCAGCATAAATTATGTCAACATATTCTGCCCATATGTTCTGAAACCCAGAAAAAAATTCCTGAACGGAAAGATCAAAGATCACCTTGAGAATACTTGGCAATCTCATATTCCAACTGAAAACGTTTGGCTGAATTGTCCTGATCATAAACCTTCTTTAAATACTCCCACATCTCTTTAGAAGTCTTATATGGCCTCAAATTGGGAACGAGTGTTTGATCTATTGATCCCAAAATCCAAGTCATGACTCTAGCATCCTTTACCTTCCACTTTGCCAAACTATTAGCTTCAGTAGGAGCTGCATCGCTGCCATCAACATGGCCCCAAAGTTCCTTTCCCGTGACGAATAACCGAAACTGAAATTCCCAGGTAGAGTAATTCTTACATGTGAAACGCACACAAAGATTCTCCAAGTTGCTATTCGACATGATACCCCAAAAATAACAAACCAGAATGAAAAGCAATACTTAGAAAAATTCCAAGGCCAAGATTTAGACTAAGATAAGAAAACACTTTCAAGTTCAGAATTCTAGCTCTGATACCATGTCAATTTAGATTAAATTGCCCTCCATCTCAGGGGTGCTTTCATTATATAGAAATATCAGATACATACAAGAGGTATACAAGCCTGATTATCAGCGATTACAATCACTAAAATCTAGGCTGATTTCTAGCATACAGAAGATACATCATATATACAACTATGCTATTAATGACTATATATTTACATGGGTGCTTGATATATGCCTTGATATTTGCTGTTAATATTTGAGCCTTAACATAAGTTGTCAAAAGCTAGTACTAAATAATATACTAGATCTTAATATCTAAACTACTACCAATAGTCTAAGGTTCGAATCCCTTTGTTGATCTGTTTCCTGTTTTCTTCTTGCTTGCTGTCAATGCTTTCCTTTAGACATATATTGTTAATCACAAATCTGATATTGCATTGCTAAAATTTTATTAGCACATTATGGTTCATGTTTAAATATTTACAAATGCCTCAGACAAGGTGTTTGGTCCAACTACTACCACTCGTCAAGTGTATGATGTTGCTGCCCAACATGTCATTAGTGGTGCTATGGAAGGCATTAACGGTAATTGTCAATTGTTTTTATATTGTGCAATTATGTATATTTTCATCAAACTTGTAAGATGTTTTCTTGATCTTTTTGGGATCTTGGTAGTAGTAGTACGCTGAAATTGTCTAGTACAAAAGAAATATTTGTTCGATAGAGAAAAAGTATTTTTGTTGTACAGAACAAAAATTGCTCATTCCCCTGGTTGAGGCACAGAGTTAACTAGCAGAAAAGCAGAATATAAAAAATGAAACCAACCTGTACATTTTGAGGGCCCTTATCCATATATATGTAATATAAACATGGGAATTATCAAGTCACTGTTGTGGTAACTTATAGTAATCTTATTATGCTGAAAACAAGAGTGACAGGATCTTATATCCTGCTGAATATGTTTTATCACTAGGAACACATCATAGAGTGCTATTTGCATTAGAAGAGTGACATGAAGTAACAAACACAATGCTGTAAATTTTAGCACGCGACATTAGAAGAGTGACATGAAGTAACAAACACAATGCTGTAAATTTTAGAATGTGAATAAGAGATTATGTAGCACGTGGTCTAAAAAATTTACCATGAAGTACTAGTTAGCTTGTGTAGCTTGACTTGCAGATGTTGACTTGCCAATGCAATTAATGAAATCGTGTCTATACATCTTTAATTTAGATATAGTTGATTGTCAGAATAATGTTCATATTATTTGTCTTACAAAACCTGCAAAGATCATTAAAACACGCTGATTTACCCCAAATACCATATCCACTATCCATGGTAAATAATGTATAGCTTATTTTTCAGGATAGTAGTAGCACCATTTGTACATGAGCATGAGTTATCTAAATTTATACATTGTGCATATCTATGTGGTAGGCCCCACCTTTTGAAAGATTACACAGAATTTTAGAAAAGTACCTTTCAGTGTCATTTGCCTTATCAATTTGCTCAGAGCTTTTTATGATATATGTGGGTATAAATTCTAAGCTTCCATGTCGTTGATACCAAATATATGATATGTTACTATGCTAGGATTTATTTAATTATCAGTGTCCCGAGATAATTACAATTTTGTTTTCAGGCACTATCTTTGCATATGGTGTGACAAGTAGTGGGAAGACACACACTATGCATGTAAGTAGCATTTCAGTGTTTGAGATATCATTTTTGTAGCGTCTTTCTTGGGTCACACCTATTCATGTAATCTAAAGTACATATCATCATTAGCCTGAGTCCAAGATAGTAGATCATTGAATACATTCACATTCATAATTTAATGTGTAAATACATTTGACTAGAACAGTGGCTACTCTTAGGTGCTGAGTTTTCTTTAGCTTGTTTATGCTAATTGTGCTTATAAACAGGGTGATCAGAGGTCGCCAGGAATTATACCGCTGGCAGTCAAGGACACTTTCAGTATTATCCAGGAGGTGCTGCATATGATTTAACCACTTTTTTCAGCTTAATTAGGGTTTTAATTCAGTTATGAATTATAACGTTCGTAATGCTGCAGACAGCTAGTCGTGAATATCTGCTTCGCGTCTCATATCTGGAAATCTATAATGAGGTGAGGTTCTGGTCAGTTTTTCATTTTCCCGGAAGTGATCCTTGATAAAGTCTTTGCTTGTACTCCATTGACGTTGCAGTTTTAGTATTGCTGACAGTCTCATTTCCTATAATGTAAAACACTTTGGCAGTGAACAGGAGCTTGCTTTGTCAAACCTTACCTTTTCTTCCTCTCATGTGTTACTATCATTACGTGTTTTTTTAAAGTCCTGTAATATATGTAATTTACTGAAATATTACTTATCTAATAAAAATCTAGAATTGAGTTTATCTGATTTTTTTGTGTATGATCCCTGCTATAACTTTAACTTTCTGTCTTTCCATATATGTTCTCTTCAGACCACCCCTATAAGGATGTCATTCTTATTTTGTGTAAGGTGCTAGTTGTATATGGGCAAAGATTCTCAAAAGAGCACCAATAAGATGACAGTGATCTCCTTGATGGAAAGTGATCAAGTCATCAATATTGTTTTGGTTTCTGGTTTTTTCTTTACTTTTTTATAAGATCCTTTGACTGTACTGATATGCTAAGAAATTCTTTATTTTGGCATGGCAATTTCCAAATGTAGGTTATCAGGCCCTGGTCTTTGTGTAGACTGTTCCATCATATATTTATCTTTTTGTGTATCTTTGGGGACATTGGTCCTTCTGTTTGTACATATCTATATCTTATTCTTCTCTTAGTCAAATAGTGTTTCATTAATGAAGGCACAACCATCAACTTTTCAGAACTGTAGTGCTCCTGTTCATGATTAACTAGGTTGCTCTTTGTATAATTAATATCCCATGCACTTTGTTCATTTCAGGTTGTTAATGACTTGCTGAATCCTGCAGGACAGAATTTAAGAATTAGAGAAGATGCACAGGTACACCATATATATCTTTGTTTCAAATACACATACTGATTTCCTACATTTTGTGATGGCTGCCATCAATAACTCTGGTCCTTCTGGTAGAGTGTGTGGACTGAATTGAAGATTAGCGTATGTAGTGATAATCTTTATGCTTCTTCATCTATCCAACAATTCGAGAGTCTTCAGGGTGCGCAGGCTTGCTAATTGTTGAATATAATATATGATCCCATTAAGCCCCTCACATTCACCTTTAAGGTTTTAGGAGTGCTAGTAAGTTAACATGAGCACAGGTTGGAGGGAGATCTTAGGTTTGAGCCTCCCCCCCTCCCTCTTATTGTTTATATAATTAGTCTTTTCGTCCGTTTTTTGCTGTCCTGTTTGTCCGATCGTACCAGTGAGAGGGAGTGTACTGTTGAATATAGTACATGATCCGACTAAGGCCTTCTCCTAACACCTTAAGGTTTTAACGAAGCGCTGATAGCTCAACACTAATTGCTATTTATATATTTAATGGGGTCATGATCCTGGAAATTTTTGTGGACTAATCACTATTTTCAGTTATAATGCATTGCTTCCCCCCCCCTCCCCCAAAAAAAAGTCTCTATTCTTTATGTATACGTTAAAAACTGAAAGTGCTGAGATTTCTAATTGAAGCAAGGATCGTGTATAAGATTATCTTAAATTATCTTGTAATCTTGAAGCTTATGGAAATACTATCAGGGTAGCTCACTAATGCTAATTTGTGGGTAGGGTGATCCTCTAGAATTTAATTTTAAAATCTAAACTTGACTAAAGCATATTAAGATAGTCCGAAATGTTAGAAACTTATCTATGATCTTTAGTTTATTTTTAAATAATTGACTGATATATTGAAAATCCAGTGTCCATGAATACAGTTAAATTAATACAACACCTTGATGTTGCAGGGAACGTTTGTTGAAGGTGTAAAGGAGGAAGTTGTATTATCTCCAGCTCATGCCCTTTCTCTTATTGCTGCGGGAGAAGGTATTGTTGTGATATCTTGTTCAGCTTCCCGCTTTTTCATTCCAAGTGAAGTGCTGTGCTAAAGAAAACTCTTGTATTACTGTATATATTCCATTGTGTGTTTTATTTAGGTAGCTTAGTGGCCATTGGAGCTCCTCTCTTTTACTCTGTTCTTCTCCTGTGTTTGAGTCTGTGAGAGTACTGAAAATATGCACAACTCTCCGCAGTCCTCTGGTTGAATGTGTCAAAATTTTCATTTGTTGGAGGAAAACTACAGTTCGTATTACATACCTGCTGCCTTGTACATTTAATTCACCTTTGGTCAATCTGTTAAGACCAGGTCTGACCGGCTCTAAATAATAGAAATAAACACTTTTATTGATAAACAGACGCACACTGAAAACACAATATTTAGGTGGTATTCGAGAGACCACCCACTCTCCACACTCACACTTCACTCAATCTTATTTCTTCATCCTACGAACATAAAAATGCCTTCCTATTTATAATCCAACATCAACTCTATATTCTTAAACTATAGCTGTAATATTATTAGTTCCACCAATTCCTCCTTTCCAAATCTTTAACTGATGCACAATCATTTTTATCAAATCATGCAACTGATCCACCAAATCCCACTAATTCCTCCCTTTCCAAATCATTAACTGATGCAGAATCATTTATTTGAATCATGTAATTGATCCACCAAATCCTCCATTCCTGTTCTTATTATGTAATTGGCAGGATATTGACTAAGTTTCCTAACACAATCACTCCATATTGTTTCACTAGTTCACCTAGACTAGAACAAGGTGTAGCATAGATTGCCTTATCCAATATTGGACAGAGTTTATTTTCGTAGGTAATCAGCATAAGTCTTATTATACATTTTGTTCTCAGTTGCATCCTTTGTAGTATATTTGCAGTTTGACATTAATATACTCTGTTCATTATACTTTTTGTTGGAGCCTCATAAGTCATAACATAAACCAAAGTAAAATTGAATATAAAAGTTCCTGTTATAAAACAGGGAATCCCCGTGCCCTATACTTTCTGCTCTTACATGCCAACTCACATGCACTTACGCACCATGAGTATGTTTATACTTAAGATTTTGTACTTGTATACTTCTTGATTCCGTCATTCAAAATGCCTGTATCATTTTTGTGCCTAATTTTCTCTCTTTATGATAGCAGAGCACAGACATGTTGGTTCCACAAATTTTAATTTACTCAGCAGCAGGAGTCATACAATATTCACACTGGTAGTAATGCTACACTACTAAAACTGTTATTATATCACTATATTGATGTACTTCTTTTTAGTTTTCTTGAAGTTAATCACGATGTTCAAATTTCTGCGTAATCATCTGGAATCTTTTTTTTCACTTCAAGACGTAATCACTCAACTTTGTGTAATAGGTGATTGTGGCAGCTTATTCACATGACACAACGTTTGTTAAAAATTATAGTTATTTACTATCTGGTACCCATTAATTTGATTATTTTATCTTCTATATTAATTGTTGTCAGTTGGTTTTACTGCTATGTCATATGTATTAGTCTCTGGTTGCAAGCTTTGTCATCCGGACTCGGCTGAAAGTGTCCAACATATATACGTGTTCAAGAGTCAGACTGGGCAATATTTTGAATTTTACATGTTTTTGGCCTAAAATAAGTGTCCGAGTGTTCCACTTTTTAAATAAATCCTCCTCTGGGCATGTTCGAGTGTCCGACACAGGTTCTCGAGGCAAAATGAAGGGTCGGGGTAACAGAGGTTGGAAGTTGTTGCATAGTAAACCAGCCTGCTAGTTATATCAGTTTCTTCTCGGTGACCAGTTCTTGCATAAAATAAAAGTGCAATGTACTCTTGCCTCCATACGGCTGATATGAGAGTTCATTCTCACGTGTATCTTCCAGTGAAGGTTGTGGGTCTATGGATAATCTTGCTGACCACTAGACTTAGGTGACCTTGTACTTCTATTGTCCTGTATATCGGTGGATCATGTAAGAAGTACTTAATGAACTAAGACCCAAGATGTTTTCATAGAACTATAGAAGATACTTTCCCTCTATATTGAAAAAAGCTTTTGGAATATTGACATTAACCAACATCAGTTTTTATCTGTTTATATTACCTATGCTGCTATGCATCTATTAAACTCTTAAATGCAACGTGTGTCTAATTTACTCTACCTCGCACTTTACGTTTCACTAAAAATGTCATTCTTTACACTTGCTCCCATTTCTCTAAACCAGTTGATCTGATTGTTGGTGGTGCACACACACTGCACAGTGTTGGTAGCTTGAGTTTCGGGTGAACATTGTACCTGTGTTAGACGTAGAAGCTATATGTACATGTATGAAATGGTCAAGTAATAACATGTGATTTGAGTGTAGCTAAGTTCACAAAGGTTGCTAACAAATATGAATATGATTTTGTGATAATATAAAAAATAAATTATGAGCAAAGAAAGATATATTTGGAACAAACCTCTGAAGTATCTCTAGCATTTTTTTTTGTTGAGTTTCATGACAACAACTTGAAAATAACTCGAATGGAAGGGAAATTTGTAATAAATTAAACAAAGGAAAGTTAGAAATGTCATGTGCAGGAATCTTGCATATGGTGCAAGTGCAACTATAGAATTATATGGTTACTGACCGACACTGAAACCAAGCTATCACTATACCCTCGAGTGTTAGTTTGCTACTTGTTAGTCATTTTCTTGGCAGATGCTTCCCTGATATAGCTACTAACATTTGTCTTCTTTAAGTTCTTGTCTCGACCTTTTGTTTTAGTATTGATGTTCTAATTTTTCTTTTCTAATTACCTTCTTTACAGACAATAGAGAGTAGTCCATGTGGTGAACACCGTGAAGGTGAAGCTGTCAATTTGTCACAGCTGGTATATTTCGTAGATAACTCCACGCTTAAACATCTTTCTTTCCACTAGTGTTTTATGGATTTTATTAAAATCTGGTTGTATGCTTTGATCAACTTCTTGTTATGCTTTAGCTTTAACTGAAATTCCAATGTATTCAGCTGTGATCATAATTATTATTCTTTCAATTGCTCAGTTTTTTTTTTTTTTTTTGCTTATAACGTTCTATCTTTGCAGAATCTTATTGATCTGGCAGGTTCAGAGAGTTCTAAGGCCGAAACAACTGGTGTTCGTCGAAAAGAAGGATCTTATATTAATAAAAGCCTTCTGACTCTTGGAACTGTGAGGCCTCCTCTATTGCTGTTATTTATCAGTGTAAAAGTTTACTCTATGTTTATCTTCTTATCTTCCATCAATTCCTCGGGATTAGGAAAACTCATAAAGAGGAAATGTAAGCTACTAATTAATTTTAAAAAAGGTATAAATCCGGAACTTTGTACTCTTATTATTGTTATTCTGAATAAGATATCCAAAACTTCATGGTCTTTTTTTATTCTTTTTTCTATATTCTAGTTTACTAAAACAATTAGCAAGTTTTTAAGTTCAGGTTGCATACTTACATGCAAAGATATCAGTTGAAAATAGTGGAATGCCCCATTGTTCTATCCTTCCATCAAAACTTTGGGTGATTCCGAGTACACTTAATTGAAGTACTCAAGGTGTAAGCAATTATTATGTATTCCATGATTTTGACTTGTATTGTTAAATATTTTTAAGGGGATGATTAGGTTCCTTCCCCTTCAAATGTTCTGTGAGTGATTTAGCAGGCAGTGTGTTTGCGTTAAACATATTGTTTTCCTTTTCATTGAGATGAGCTTGTCTGTATGTGTGCGGGTGTGGGTATTTGGGTTTGTAGAATGTTAATACGACGTTGTTTACAGGTAATTTCAAAATTAGGAGATGGAAAGGCTTCACATGTACCGTACAGAGACTCAAAGTTGACTAGGCTTCTTCAGTCTTCATTAACTGGTCATGGCAGAGTATCAGTAAGTTTTGTAATATCTGAAATTTTTACAATCTATCAATATTTGATTTATGAAGTGCTCTGTAAAGCTACTAGCGCATGCATATGATTACTGCTATTGCCTGGTAATTGTTATAAATTTTTACGTATGCTTTGTAATTTTCAGCTCATATGCACTGTTACTCCCTCTTCAAGCAATTCGGAAGAGACACACAACACATTGAAATTTGCCCACCGTGCAAAACATATTGAAATTCGAGCAGCACAAAACAAGGTATACTTGTTTGTTTAGGTTATCCGCGTCTTGCATATTACCTTTTTTTTACATTTCTGTAAAACTTTAATCTCGTAAACCTGCAGATAATTGATGAAAAATCACTTATTAAGAAGTATCAGCATGAGATTCGTAACCTAAAGGAAGAACTGGAACAATTAAAGAGAGGTATAGTTACAATTCCTCAGCTGAAGCACACAGAAGGAGATGACATTGTAATCCTCAAACAAAAGGTAACCTTAGTCACCCATCTCACTCTGCTTTGTAATATTTTTGTGTCTTTTGTAACGGTGGAAGCTTTTCTACTTTGCCACTTGTTGCAGGCATGATGTCAATGTTTGTTTAAGAATTAAGTTATCGGCTTTTTTTGTGGAAAGTTGTAGACTTGAAGGCATTGTGTGAGGGGATTAATGTAACTCAACTTTAATATCTTGCCTATTATTAAAATACGTAAACAAGTAAGTTGTAAAGTTAAAATAGTTGGACGAAACATAAACAACAATATTCTGACAACCCCCATAATTATTTAGAAATCCTATTTACAATCTATTGACGAGTGAAGAGAGTTTAGGTGTTACCGGTTCCTTTCAGGACCTTAAATATACTTTTCTCTCACAAATTTCTCTGTTTTTTACCAAGTACAGACTATAGAACTCACTTAATCTGTCTAACATGAATAATTAATTATGAATGCACAATTATCTGTGACCAACCTTTTGTCTTCATGCATATTTTCCTTATTGAATGTCCCAGTTTCATATGTCAGGCTATACAGTCCTGCTGCATTATTGCTTCTTAGATGTAGATCTTTTCCCAATTCTTCAGTTGAGCCCTAGTTGGATTTGTAAATGAAATTGTAAATAAGTTTATTAAGTGACACGTGTATCGATAATGTATCTGAATGTAGTACTGGGAGATTACATACTATATCACTTGTATGTTTTTGCTAATTGCATCTAAGCCTTACTTGTAGACTGTAGTCATTCACATGTTGGTTACTGTTCCTTTTTCTCTTCAAGAGTACAAACGTTGAAACCATGTAAAGACAGTCATAAAAGTTTAAATATTTTTCATGTCTCTTTCGTAGACAACTAGCATGCATTAGTATTTTTCATGATATTGCATATACATATTCTGTACATCTACGAAGTGTTTTGCTGCGAACTTAGAACCCGGTTTCTTCCTGTTATTTATATAGTTAGAAGATGATCAAGTCAAGTTACAGTCGTGGCTGGAGCAAGAGGAAGATGCCAAAGCTGCTTTATTAAGCAGAATACAGAGATTAACAAAGTTAATTTTGGTCTCTACAAAAACCTCACAGGCATCTAGATTCTCTCATCGGCCTTGTCCAAGAAGACGACATTCCTTTGGAGAAGAAGAGGTAGTTTGTTTTGAACAGAACAAAGAATTCTTCATATTATTATAGTTATAGTTATAAAAATGCACAGCCTGACTATTTTATTTCTTAACCAAACAATCTGCAGCTTGCATATCTTCCACTAAGAAGGCGGGATTTGACTTTGGATGACCAAAACATTGATACATATACTTCTGTTGATGGAACTTTTGAAGCTGAAGATGAGACACTGAAGGAGGAGAAGAAGACTCGAAAGAATGGATTGTTAAACTGGTTAAAGCCACGGGCAAGTTACATATAATAAGCCCTTGCACTTTGATTTATACTTTTATTTTTTATATTGTCATTGTGACTATTTCCCCTTGCTGCACATGAAATGTAATTTTCATGCTTGATTAAATTACTTAATAAGTTTGCCTTGATGTGTCGTGATGAATATCGACCGAAATGTAAATGGGTTTAGTGAACAAATTCCATCCTGTTCTTTATTTATATGATAAATTGCTTTACATTTTGAAATGGCTCAGAATTTTATTTAGCTTGTTCTAATCGGTTACTTGGTGTGTATCCAATTAACTATAAGCAACATGTGTACAGTTTTTGGTTTGGAGGAACTTCAACCCCATTTAGGGGGATGTTGCCCTAAAATTTTGTTTTAAGTTGCCTTATTCTGTTTGGTGTATTTTTCTTTTTTAAAACATGCACAAGCCCAATGAAACAAGTACCGAATTCAAGTAGGTTCCAATTAGTACTTAATGAAATCCATTAATGATTTGTTCAAAATACTTCCCTTCATCCTATTATTTGAAATTTGGGGAGCTTGAAAAGGCTTACGTGGCAGAATCTTTCTCTCCTTTCACCAGGTTATTATATGAACCATAATGCACTACTGAAGTTAATTCATCTGCTTTGTCTTTTTCCTTCATTTCTAAACTCTTTCAAATATCCGCCACCATATGCTTTTGTAATTTAATATAATTGCGCAAAGAGTTTATCTTTGTCTCCTGAATGAGTTCTTTAAAGGCTTTGTCATGTCAAGTTCCACTTTAAAAGAATCAGTGTCATAAACATTAACATTCACTATATTTGTGTTACAGTGTCTGTACTCTTATATATGTCTTGCATATACATGTCTTGAATGTTTAAGGGATGTGTATGTATTGCATTGTACGTGAATTCTTTTAGCTACTCATACTTTCTTTCAAATATGTATTACAACACATCCCTTGTTTGTATATGTTTTATCTTTTGTTTGGCTTTAATTTAGAGTGCCTGCTACTTCTTATTCCACCTAATCATGATATGATGAAATTCAGCAATATTTTCAAAATTATAGTAAGTGATGCTGTGGTAATATTGTTGCATAGTTTGTAATACATGTATTACTTCATAAGACTTCTCAAGATGGTAACGTTTTGCAGAAACGAGATAATGTCTTGAGAGCTTTTACAAGCACTAGTGATAAATCAAGTGGGACAAAGTCGTTGAGCACACCCTCAACCCCTAAAGCAGAAAGTAGTAATCTTCTCGTGGAATCCAGGCTTTCACATGCCATACCTACAGAAAATCCTCCATCTGGAGATCTTCTCTCAGAGGTTAGGCATGAGAGTGAAACTCCTGAAGAATCTTTGCAACATGAGACCCCTCTGGTATGTAATCTGAATTTTTTCTCAACAGAAGACAGCAAATGCATCCACATATCAACCAATATAACATTCCGTATCGTGAGGTGTCTTTTACTTATATGAAGTTCTATTCTTTTTTGCATTTGAGTTGGTTACAGAACTTGTTTTCTTGCTTAGATTTGTTAATGCTGCCATTAGTTTAGATTAGAAGCATGGCTAACGGAATATCTATGTATATTTTTTAATTCTTAAGTTTAAATGAGCACGATTTAGACTTCTCAGTAGCACCAAAATATTTGCATATTTATAGTGTATTCTAGTTCTTGTGGATCATGGGCGAATTGAACATCAAACTGTTTTTGAGTAGAAATGTCTAGTCATGACAATATATGGTCTGGAAGTGTGTTCTTTCATTTTCAATGTTTTTCAGGAGAGGTAGCTTTTCATTCAAGTGTGCTGAAGAGGTTGTCAGATGTGGCCACAAGATATCCTAAAAAAAAGCAGCTCAACCAAAAGGTATCACACCTTGTAAATATTCTTTATGAATTTGTTATCGATCCTTATTCGTGGCCACCTGGCCAACTGACAGGTCATCTTTCTGTCAGATTGATGAATGTGAAAAATTGCAACAAACAGGCTTGTCATTGAAAGGACAGCTCTCTGAGGCAGAAGAGTATAAAAATCTCAGCCAAATGATCGGTAATTCAAAACAGTACAGTGAAACAGAAAATTTTAAATGGAACTTTCCTCGGTGAATGAGCCTACAGTGTCGAAAGATATGTAGGAAGGGTCGTTTCTGAAAGCCCAGGTTTACATTTTCTATCACTATAACTAGTTTACATTTTCTCATACATATTCCTTCATTATATAATGTACTATAAGATGGTAGCTAGAAAAAATATTTTAAGATATTTAAATGAAATTTCATGACCAGATGTGTTACCAATTAATTATTTGACATTTATGCAAGTTGGACGATAGCTTAAGATTGAACCAAACTTTTAACTTGCCACCATGCTTACAGATTAAAGTTTACCTCCTTGTTTCCTCTGTTCTTACATGATAAATGTAGTTTTTTTTCCTACTTTCTAGTATTACCAATCCAGAATGTGACTTTTGTTGGAAAATTATTATGTGAAATTCCAACGGTCATCTCTATATTAGAATGAAAAACTCCTTTTTATTACTGGAAAAAAGTATGCAGAAGGTTCAGAATTAGTAACTCTCAGATATTGTGCTACAACAAAAGAGCAAGAGGATCTCTTTGTGTCGTTGATCTATCTTCTTCTCAGCAGGGACGGAGGGAGAGGGGGGCACGGGGTGGCGGCCGTCCCCCCAAAAATCTGAAAATGTAAAAAAATTGTATATATATATTTTAAAAATCTTAATTTTGTCCCCTCATTTTAATAGAAAAATTCATTTAGTACCCCCATTTTTACAAAAAAATTCATTTAGTCCCCTTATTTTTACAAAAAAATTCATTTAGTCCCCTATTTTTTACGAAAATTTTCCGATATCTTCCAGTTATCAGAAAATTTTCCGATGATCGAAAAATTTGCCCCCCCAATATTTATTCCTGGTTCCGTCCCTGCTTCTCAGACAAGATGGTAGATTGATTAGTGTTACTGCTCCGTAGATTTTAGGTGTGGGAGTGTATTTAGAAATATGAAACCTCAAATAATAAAATAAAAGAAATTAGACCAGAGAACATTATGTTTCCTATCCTTACAGTGTATTTGCATTTATATTGAGCTTGGCATGCCATTCTATTATTTATACAATGTTCTGACTGATTTTGTACTATTACCTTGACTAGACAGAGATTAGGGAACTCAGGGTGAAAGTGACTCAGCTAACTATATCAAGAGAGAAGCTAGAGATATCAGAAACTTGCAGAAGAAAGTTCATATGCAAAATGGTTAGCCTCTGCTGCAGCAGTAGCAGAAGGGATCTCAATACCAAACGACATGAGCAAGGTATAGTAAACCCAGAAATCAAGGGAGAACTGGCTTTATTTCGGGAAAGAGAGCATTCGTATGAAGCTGCATTAGCAAAAAAGGATGAAAGAGAGGCTGAGCTTCAAAGGAGAGTCGAGGAATCCAAACAAAAAGAGGCTTATCTTGAGAATGAGCTTTCAAACATGTGGGTCCTTGTAGCAAAACTGAAAAAATAACAAGGATCTTGAATAAATGCTTCTGAGTTAATTAGAGAAAGCCTTGTAGTTGATGACAATTGTAAAATTTGGAATGGTACAGAATAAACAAAGAACTTTCTATGTGTAAATATAATACAGAGACATTGCATCGTGCTTGTTCTGTTTTTAGGGTGTGTGCTTTCTAGATGTCAGCAAGAATATCAAATAGTGTACAGGTCACATTTTTGTCCATTTTTATTCCAGGGTTCGTCATTTAGGTTTAGTCCTTTAGTTGTTTATTGCATGTAGTGAGGTATGGTGTTGGATTTGATGTTTGTAACAATAGACAATAGTGCTTGTAGGCCTTCTATAGTAAATATATTTACCGGCTGAGAAGTCTGTAGTACTCGCTGATATTAGACTAGTGGTTGCAAATCAAACTCAAGACCTTAAAACTTGAAAGTACCTTATTCTTGATTGCGACGTTCTAATTTATTAGTTGTTTGTAATGTCTTCTACTAAAAGATCTTATTTTGAATATTTTTAATGTTTTTTTGCAATCTCCCACCAAAGATTTCTTTACCAAACTAAACATCTTCTTAAGAATGCACACTTATATAACTAGGAGTCCTATTGTTAACAGCGTAACAATCATCCAAGAATACATGTTCAGCGTAACAAACATTGAAAGTACGTTATGTGCAAATAAAGATAATACTCGTATCTTACAAAACTTATGAAAAAAGATGAAACTTTTCTTCTAACACCAGAACCTTGGACTTCCTATATCATCATAAACATTGCACAAATCAGAAGTTTTAATCCACATTAACTCTTCTAGATCTCAATCACCAGATCTCAATCACCGTGTCATCATGCGGAAATACATGACGAATTTCACCCAATCCTGAAAAATGGACAGAACGACTCATTAGAGCTCCAATCATTTTTTCTTGTGACATTTTCTTGTCTTCCATGATTCTAATAGAGATCTAGGTAGCAAAGGAGACACCTAGTTAACAAAAAAAAGACAAAGAGATAACTGACCTTTGAGCTTCTTAGCATCTTCCTTGTTCAACTCAGCGAAGAAAAGATTGGCACTTTCCACAGAGCAGGCGATGAATTGGTTTTCACTATGTTACATGATTTGCGGAGGAATAAAATAGTTAGGAAATACTTTTGTGTAGTGCCAATGCAAAGTACCAACCATGACATAAATATAAAAATCTTCTATTTATAAGATGACATACAGGCCTATCCTTTTAAGCAGTTCAAGGCACTCCTCCGCCGTACAACTTTTAGCTTTCACTTTCACTTCATAAATCTAGGTCAAACATGGTTTACATGAAAAATTTAGAACAAACATTGTCAATCGCAAGAAAGAGAATGGAGGAAAATACCAAATAGTTGTAACAAATATGAAATAGAATGACCAGGAATGCCCACCAAATCATATATAGAGTACATAAATATTGGAGAGCGAACATAGATGATGAAATAAAATTAGTTGTACTCGTTTGACATTAAACATTCTCAGATAGAAGATATATGGAAAATAATTCTTAAATTAATATTTTTATGAAAGAACCTATATAGAGAGAGGCCGAAAGAGGAGGTATATGTACGTAGAGTGGAATTGAGGAAAGAAAACAATGAACGATAAAAAATTCAAAAAAAAATAACATAACTTTAATTTTCTGGGAAAATGTTAACACGAATTAATAATGAAGGGACATGATTACAAACTCGAAGGCCTAAACAAAACAAACATGCACTCACCTTCACCTTAGGTCGATGGAGCCTGTTGTCAACACCTGTTGAAAGAAAAAATAAATGCGATCAGCAGACAGAAACCATAGTTTAATATATTAAAAAAAAAAGCAAAAAACGTAGGAGTCATAGCTTCAAATATTGGTTGTAAGTAGATTCTTTAGTAATCTACCTCTTTAATATTATCAAAATCTCAAATTATCTTACTCTGAAATTTTCTCTAAATAATACCTTGTGGAGATATATTATTATAACATAACAAAAAGAACTAATGGGCGAATTATTACTTTAAAAACGAAAAAGGGTAAATTCAGAAGGAGAACTTGGAAGACTTACAATTCCATCGCAATGGTCTCCAACACCGCCTTAAAAGTTCAGAATCATCTTCAGCATACATACAATAACCATCGTCACTGTCTGACGAGTCGGACTCGTCTACGAAGATATGTAATGGTTCCATATAAGCTGCTGCAAGAACAAAGAGACCAGGGGGTAAGCAACGGGAAAGAAAACGAATTAAACAAATAAAAACAAATGATCATGTATATATCATGTCATTATACTGTAAAAGAATTAAGATTTTATGCCTTACGATATCTGATGTACTACATATATAAATAAAAATTGAATAAAGGGGGAGGAACAATCAACTGAACTCTTCGTTTCTTAAAAACTGTGTATTGATGATTACACGCTAACTACTTAAAGTTAAGTAATATAACAAAAGCCAAAAATAAAAAAAATTAAAACAATGATCGATCATGTACTTAAAATCATGTGGTATATAAACCGACACACACAGATACAAAACCATAGATTTGAGCGAATATAACTTGGGGGTTAGGGTTTGATTATGAGATTATTATTACGTTACTAGCTTGGTCTTGGTCTAATTCTCGTTTGGCTATTAATTGTGTGCTTGTCAAATACATAAAATCAATTGGGAGTTGGTAAACAGAACCATAGAACATATGAAAAACAACAAATAAGTATAAAAAAACATATAAATTCAATTCTACAGGTAGATAATCAAGATCAAATATTACAACAACAAACCCTAAAAAATAAAAAAACCACAAAATAATATATATACATGATCTCTATAATACATAAACATATATGCATGATCTATGTATGCTGTGTCATAATCAAAGAATATTAAGAAATTAAAGAAAACACAAATTAACCTAGAATTAGGATTCTAAAAGAATAAGATGAGAATAAATTAAAATATACCTCGACTGTTTTGGAGAGAGAACTGCAATTGAGAAGTTGAATATATTTTTATGAAACGATATACTGTATTCATGTATTTCGGTGGGGGTGTGGTCTTTATATAGAGGGGGTTGTGTACTTGTGTTGTGTGCTTTGTTAGTTCAAGGCTTGTTCGGCCACTCTTAAAGTCCAGTCCAGTCCATTGGGCTTTTATTTTTATATAATGGTCCACGCTTTGTTTACATACGGTCTGTGTTATTTTGTCCGGTTTATTATTAAAAAATCTAGTTGTATGCTTTGATCAACTTCTTGTTATGCTTTAGCTTTAACTGAAATTCCAATGTATTCAGCTGTGATCATAATTATTATTCTTTCAATTGCTCAGTTTTTTTTTTTTTTTTTTTTTGCTTATAACGTTCTATCTTTGCAGAATCTTATTGATCTGGCAGGTTCAGAGAGTTCTAAGGCCGAAACAACTGGTGTTCGTCGAAAAGAAGGATCTTATATTAATAAAAGCCTTCTGACTCTTGGAACTGTGAGGCCTCCTCTATTGCTGTTATTTATCAGTGTAAAAGTTTAGTCTATGTTTATCTTCTTATCTTCCATCAATTCCTCGGGATTAGGAAAACTCATAAAGAGGAAATGTAAGCTACTAATTAATTTTAAAAAAGGTATAAATCCGGAACTTTGTACTCTTATTATTGTTATTCTGAATAAGATCTCCAAAACTCCCTGGTCTTTTTTTTATTCTTTTTTCTATATTCTAGTTTACTAAAACAATTAGCAAGTTTTTAAGTTCAGGTTGCATACTTACATGCAAAGATATCAGTTGAAAATAGTGGAATGCCCCATTGTTCTATCCTTCTATCAAAACTTTGGGTGATTCCGAGTACACTTAATTGAAGTACTCAAGGTGTAAGCAATTATTATGTATTCCATGATTTTGACTTGTATTGTTAAATATTTTTAAGGGGATGATTAGGTTCCTTCCCCTTCAAATGTTCTGTGAGTGATTTAGCAGGCAGTGTGTTTGCGTTAAACATATTGTTTTCCTTTTCATTGAGATGAGCTTGTCTGTATGTGTGCGGGTGTGGGTATTTGGGTTTGTAGAATGTTATACGACGTTGTTTACAGGTAATTTCAAAATTAGGAGATGGAAAGGCTTCACATGTACCGTATAGAGACTCAAAGTTGACTAGGCTTCTTCAGTCTTCATTAACTGGTCATGGCAGAGTATCAGTAAGTTTTGTAATATCTGAAATTTTTACAATCTATCAATATTTGATTTATGAAGTGCTCTGTAAAGCTACTAGCGCATGCATATGATTACTGCTATTGCCTGGTAAAGTGGTAATTGTTATAAATTTTTACGTATGCTTTGTAATTTTCAGCTCATATGCACTGTTACTCCCTCTTCAAGCAATTTGGAAGAGACACACAACACATTGAAATTTGCCCACCGTGCAAAACATATTGAAATTCAAGCAGCACAAAACAAGGTATACTTGTTTGTTTAGGTTATCCGCGTCTTGCATATTACCTTTTTTTTACATTTCTGTAAAACTTTAATCTCGTAAACCTGCAGATAATTGATGAAAAATCACTTATTAAGAAGTATCAGCATGAGATTCGTAACCTAAAGGAAGAACTGGAACAATTAAAGAGAGGTATAGTTACAATTCCTCAGCTGAAGCACACAGAAGGAGATGACATTGTAATCCTCAAACAAAAGGTACCCTTAGTCACCCATCTCACTCTGCTTTGTAATATTTTTGTGTCTTTTGTAACGGTGGAAGCTTTTCTACTTTGCCACTTGTTGCAGGCATGATGTCAATGTTTGTTTAAGAATTCAGTTATCGGCTTTTTTTGTGGAAAGTTGTAGACTTGAAGGCATTGTGTGAGGGGATTAATGTAACTCAACTTTAATATCTTGCCTATTATTAAAATACGTAAACAAGTAAGTTGTAAAGTTAAAATAGTTGGA
This sequence comes from Saposhnikovia divaricata, assembly GCA_036435485.1. NCBI lineage: Eukaryota > Viridiplantae > Streptophyta > Magnoliopsida > Apiales > Apiaceae > Saposhnikovia > Saposhnikovia divaricata. The sequence goes on along the minus strand of CM071601.1, from coordinate 205,519,704 downwards.
CGAAACATGAACAACAATATTCTGACAACCCCCATAATTATTTAGAAATCCTATTTACAATCTATTGACGAGTGAAGAGAGTTTAGGTCGATACACGTGTCACTTAATAAACTTATTTACAAATTCATTTACAAATCCAACTAGGGCTCAACTGAAGAATTGGGAAAAGATCTACATCTAAGAAGCAATAATGCAGCAGGACTCTATAGCCTGACATATGAAACTGGGACATTCAATAAGGAAAATATGCATGAAGACAAAAGGTTGGTCACAGATAATTGTGCATTCGTAATTAATTATTCATGTTAGACAGATTAAGTGAGTTCTATAGTCTGTACTTGGTAAAAAACGGAGAAATTTGTGAGAGAAAAAAAACATACAAGTGATATAGTATGTAATCTTCCACTAAGAAGGCGGGATTTGAATTTGGATGACCAAAACATTGATACATATACTTCTGTTGATGGAACTTTTGAAGCTGAAGATGAGACACTGAAGGAGGAGAAGAAGACTCGAAAGAATGGATTCTTAAACTGGTTAAAGCCACGGGCAAGTTACATATAATAAGCCCTTGCACTTTGATTTATACTTTTATTTTTTATATTGTCATTGTGACTATTTCCCCTTGCTGCACATGAAATGTAAATTTCATGCTTGATTAAATTACTTAATAAGTTTGCCTTGATGTGTCGTGATGAATATCGACCGAAATGTAAATGGGTTTAGTGAACAAATTCCATCCTGTTCTTTATTTATATGATAAATTGCTTTACATTTTGAAATGGCTCAGAATTTTCTTTAGCTTGTTCTAATCGGTTACTTGGTGTGTATCCAATTAACTATAAGCAACATGTGTACAGTTTTTGGTTTGGAGGAACTTCAACCCCATTTAGGGGGATGTTGCCCTAAAATTTATTTTAAGTTGCCTTATTCTGTTTGGTGTATTTTTCTTTTTTAAAACATGCACAAGCCAAATGAAACAAGTACCGAATTCAAGTAGGTTCCAATTAGTACTTAATGGAATCCATTAATGATTTGTTCAAAATACTTCCCTTCATCCTATTATTTGAAATTTGGGGAGCTTGAAAAGGCTTACGTGGCAGAATCTTTCTCTCCTTTCACCAGGTTATTATATGAACCATAATGCACTACTGAAGTTAATTCATCTGCTTTGTCTTTTTCCTTCATTTCTAAACTCTTTCAAATATCCGCCACCCTATGCTTTTGTAATTTAATATAATTGTGCAAAGAGTTTATCTTTGTCTCCTGAATGAGTTCTTTAAAGGCTTTGTCATGTCTAGTTCCACTTTAAAAGAATCAGTGTCATTAACATTAACATTCACTATATTTGTGTTACAGTGTCTGTACTCTTATATATGTCTTGCATATACATGTCTTGAATGTTTAAGGGATGTGTATGTATTGCATTGTACGTGAATTCTTTTAGCTTCTCATACTTTCTTTCAAATATGTATTACAACACATCCCTTGTTTGTATATGTTTTATCTTTTGTTTGGCTTTAATTTAGAGTGCCTGCTACTTCTTATTCCACCTAATCATGATATGATGAAATTCAGCAATATTTTCAAAATTATAGTAAGTGATGCTATGGTAATATTGTTGCATAGTTTGTAATACATGTATTACTTCATAAGACTTCTCAAGATGGTAACGTTTTGCAGAAACGAGATAATGTCTTGAGAGCTTTTACAAGCACTAGTGATAAATCAAGTGGGACAAAGTCGTTGAGCACACCCTCAACCCCTAAAGCAGAAAGTAGTAATCTTCTCGTGGAATCCAGGCTTTCACATGCCATACCTACAGAAAATCCTCCATCTGGAGATCTTCTCTCAGAGGTTAGGCATGAGAGTGAAACTCCTGAAGAATCTTTGCAACATGAGACCCCTCTGGTATGTAATCTGAATTTTTTGTTTATACCAAAGTTGCTTTGAACACATTGATTCTCATCACCATTTGATTCAGTGTACTGGTTTTACAAACATTTGGCTGTAGGAACTTCGAAAAAGTTTAGTTATATGTGCATCTTAAATTAAATAGTCACCAGACTACTTTTCTTCTGTTTCTTCTTTAATTTTTTTCTAATTTATTTTTCTTCTAATTAACCAAAGAAATGGATTTAAAAATAACAAAGACATAGAGTCTGTATGGGGAAGGGGAATAGAGGTTATTTCAATTTAAAGTACTTGTTAGTGTCATAGAGGTTGGTTATATGTCAGACTACTACCTTTTCAATTCCAACTTTTAGTGTTTGTTTTTAGTATGTATTAGTTTTACTGTTCATGGTTTTAATAATCGAGGACGATGAATTAGTATGGCTTCTTCGCATGCCAGCTTTTTAAATTGCAGTTCGCACACACACACAACGTAAAATAAATAATGTCCAAATTTGTAGAGACCAAAACAAAGTTAATTATGTAAAATTGTGACAATCTTGTGTGTATGGGGTTGACAATTATGTTTCATTTCATGTTGTAGTACTACAACAAGGGATCTTATCGACATTTGCAAGTGTGGGTGTGGGTGGGTGGGTACGCGAGTATCCAACCTTTTTGATTTTTTTCCCAATAGAAGACAGTAAATGCGTCCACATATCAACCAATATAACATTCTGTAACATGAGGTGTCTTCTACTAATATGAAATTCTATTCTTTTTTACATTTAAGTTCGTTACAGAACTTGTTTTCTTGCATAGATTTGTTAATGCTGCCATTAGTTTAGATTAGAAGCATGGCTAAGGGAATTTCTATGTATATCTTTAATTCTTAAGTTTAAATGAAAAACGATTTGGACTTCTCAGTAGCACCAAAATATTCACATATTTTAGTGTATTCTAGTTCTCGTGGATCATGGCTGAATTGAACATTAAACTGTTTTTGAGTTAGAAAAGTTTAGTCATGGCGTGATCTCTTTTTTGATGCTAGACTAGCATGCATACATTGGACCAAATAGATCTTCTGAGGGAGCAGCAAAAGATCTTGTCAGGAGAGGTAGCTTTTCATTCAAGTGTGCTGAAGAGGTTATCAGATGAGGCCATAAGATATCCTAAAAGAGAATATATTCAAGTAAAGGTTTGCTTTGACCGTTTTTTAATTGCTAGTATCATGTTTGGATTCAATCTTATGAAACTCTCTACTCTATGAAGGATGAGATGGCAAAGTTGAATGGCGAAATCAAGAGGAAAAATGAACAAATAGCTCTCCTAGAAAAACAAATTGCTTGTTCTGTTGTTTCTTCTCATGACAATCTGGATAAGTTGGAACTGTCAGAAGTATGAGCAACTTCTTTTGTTCCATTGTTGATATTGTTAATTGTCTTGACTTGCTTTTTATTCTAGATGTCGTTTTATGGTGCAGTCTGTAGCTGATCTAGAGGCACGCTTAAATGTGAAATCCTTTGAACTGGAGGTAATGTATTATTACATTCATATAGTTTTGCACATGTGAAAGAGTTTTGTGGTCACTAAATCAATAATTCTGTTTTATGTGGATTTGTTTTGTGAAAGCATTGTCACAAAGCTGAGTTATATAGAAATGGATTCATCTACTATTTGTTACTAGTTATATTATTTTACAGATATCTACTCTGGGCAGAATTTTTACAAATAATATACAGTAGATACTGCATCAATGCAATGAAAATTAAAGAGTTGAAGTTGAATAATAAATATTTCAGGACAGAAGGCATTGTTTGAATTTCTTCATGTGTTGATAAGTTCTGTATTTTTTTTATTAATTTTTTTTTTGAGAAACCGATGTTTTATTCTTTTCCAGGTTAAAGTTGCGGACAACAGAATAATTCAAGAGCAGCTCAACCAAAAGGTGTCACATCCTTCTAATATTCTTCATGAATTTGTTATTGATCCTTATTAATGGCCAACTGACAGATGACTTTCTGTCAGATTGATGAATGTGAAAAATTGCAACAAACTGTTTTGTCACTGAAAGGACAGCTCTCTGAGGCAGAAGAGTATAAAAATCTCAGCCAAATGATTGGTAATTCAAAACGAGGCAGTGAACCAGAAAATTTTAAGATGGAACTTTCCTTGGAGAATGAGCCTACAGTGTCAAAAGATATGTATGAAGGGTCGTTTCTGAAAGCCCAGGCAGGTTTACATTTTCTATCACTATACCTGGTATACTTTTGTAAGAGTGTATTATCTCATACATATTTCTTCATTTTATGCTTAGTAGTTCTCATCATTAACCATTTTAGCTACACAAACAATTCATACAAATTTACGTAAGTCAAGTCTTGTCAAATGACATGGTGAGAATGTTCAGAGTATCCCTCTGGTAAAAGTTTTTCAGTATACTGTTCCTTGTTTCGTTTTCTTTTTCGTTTTGTTATATCAGTTATCAAGATGGAGAATCATAAGAAGGCAGTGCAGGATATGGAAGACGGGTTTGCAATGATAAGTATTGAAGATGAGGAGCAAGGAGGGATTACGTATGAAGAAAACACGGAAGATCTGAGTGAGATAGATTCACGATGGTGTTTGGTGGGGAAGTTTCTCACAGATTCGACAATTGACTTCCAGGCAATGCAACACAAGATGGCCTCATTGTGGAGACCTGGGAGGGGCATGTACGTCAAACAACTGGACATAAACAGGTTCCTCTTTCAGTTTTATCATGAGTTAGACATTAAACGGGTAATCGAGGGAAGTCCATGGACGTTTGGAAGGTTTCACTTAGTGTTTGAGCGCTTGAAGGAAGGAGATAATCCTCGAAACATAGTCATCAATAAAATGGATATCTGGATACAATTACATGGAATGAGTACGGGGTTCATGTCACAGAGGGTTGTCAAGGACGTTGGTAACTACATTGGAGCTTTTGTTGAGGCGGATGCAAACAATTTTATGGGTGTATGGAGGGAATATTTAAGAGTTCGAGTCTCAATCTTATTGGATGTACCACTCAAGCGAAGAATGAAGCTAAAGAAATCTGCAGAGAATTGGTGCTGGGTCAACTTTAAATATGAAGGTATACCAGTGTTCTGTTACATTTGTGGAATGGTAGGACATGGAGACAAATTCTGTGAAAAGCTGTTTGATTATCCATCAGAGTCCGTAGAAAAACCTTATGGACCATGGATGAAAGCTGATTCCAGACGCAAGGCACATACAATGGGTTCGAAGTGGTTACGACCAGGAGGCATAAACCAGACAGCTATTCCGATGGATGAAGGTGGTTCAGGGATCGAAAAGGTGAATAGCGGAATTAGGGGGGGAGATAATCATGGTAACGTATTTTCAGGAACGGATGATGTGGTTGTTTTGAATTCTGGTACAACTGTAAAGGGAGGGAATCATGGTAACGTATTTTCAGGAACGGATGATGTGGCTGTAAAGGGAGGGAATCATGGTAACGTATTTTCAGGAACGGATGATGTGGTTGTTTTGAATTCTGGTACAACTGTAAAGGGAGGGAATCAAGGAAATAATTTGACTCTAGATAAGTCAATATCAAATCAAATAACGAAGAATCAGTTATTGCTAACTGATGGGATATCTGATTGCGTGGATAATGCGGAGATAGCTGTGGTGGACCAAAAAAGACGCAGAACAGAGCAGCCTATTAGTAGCGGGTCAAGAGATGTAAGAACCCAAGACAATGACATTGTAATGGAATCAAAAGAGTCAAATGAGGAGAACCAGAACCAAAAAAACTTGCAAATGGCGGGTGCTGCAGAGCAGGCCCGCCTATCATTATGAGTTCTTTCAGTTGGAACTGCCAGGGGCTTGGGCTGCCCTGGAAAGTTCAGTTCCTTTGTGACGTGGTTCGTCAGGAAAAGCCTACTTTTGTTTTCCTTTGTGAGACAATAAGTTCTAGAGATAAGATGGAGTGGGTTCGTGTTAAGCTAGGATTCGAGGGTTTGTTAACAGTGGAGCCTCAAGGAAGAAGTGGAGGCCTAGCTCTGTTATGGCGTGAAGCAGATCAAGCAAGTTTATTAAGTTTCTCAGTCAATCATATTGATGTTGTTACCAATGTCAATAATATGAATCCTTGGAGGCTAACGGGTTTATATGGGGAACCAAACAGGTCCAAACGCAGAAAGACTTGGGATCTGATAAGAAACTTGGCGAGGGACTCGAATTTACCATGGGCAGTTGTTAGAGATATGAACAACATTGTGGCACATTCAGATAAAAAAGGTGGAGCTAGTTATCCTCAATGGTTGGTGGACGGCTTCAATGATACCCTCCAAGATGTAATGCTAAGTGATATGGATCTGGTAGGTCACCAATACACCTGGGAAAGAGGTCGAGGTACCGAGGAATGGATGGAAGTGAGGTTGGATAGAGTGTTAACTAATTCTAGCTGGTTGGACTTATTTCCGTTTGCGAGACTGTACAATATGGAGGGATCTCCGTCAGATCATAGTCTGTTGTTTTTAGATGTGAAGCGACCAGGAGAAGGGTTAAAGCAGAAAAAGTTTCGGTTCGAAAATGCATGGATCTCAGAACCTATGTGCCAGCAGGTAACTGGGAAAGCACTGTTGATGTGGATATTATGGGGAAAATCAAGATATGTGGGGAGAGATTGGATGTGTGGGGGAAGGAGGTGACAGGGAGTTTTAGTAAACGTATAAAAGATTGTAAAGCAAAGCTAAAAATTCTTCGATGTAAGAGTGATGCTCAATCTGTGTCAAGGTTTAAAGAAGTTAAAAAGCAGTTGTTTTTAATTCTTGATCAACGTGAGATCTTCTGGAGACAACGGTCAAAGCAGTTGTGGCTCAATTCGGGAGACAAAAACACAAAGTATTTCCATGCATCTGCTACTGCAAGAAGACGTACTAACCAGATAAGTCGTTTGAAAGATGAGAATGGGATCTGGTTTAACTGGGAGAATGGGCTTGCTGACCTGATTGTGTCTCATTTTAAGAAGCTTTTTAACTCAAACCAAACAGAGAGGGAAGAGGTTATCAGCTGTGTAAAGCAGTCTATATCAGATGTTCAGAATATTGAGTTACTAAAGCCAGTGTCGAAGGATGAAGTGAAAAGTGCTGTGTTCAGTATGCATCCGGATAAGTCACCTGGGCCCGATGGAATGACGCCGGCATTTTATCAGAAATATTGGTCGGTGGTGGGGAGTGATGTAGTGAAGCTGGTAGACAAGTTTTTTCAGAGGGGGGAGCTCGAATTAGCGCTCAACGAAACAAACGTTGTTCTCATTCCAAAGAAGAAAAACCCTTCTACTGTGGGCGAGTTGAGACCAATATCGCTATGTAACGTGATTATGAAAATTATCACAAAAGTATTGGCCAATCGAATGAAAGAGGTGTTAGACAATGTTGTGTCGGAAACTCAAAGCGCATTCATACCGGGAAGATTAATCTCGGACAACATTATGATATCTTATGAAATAATGCATTATTTGAAGAAGAAAAAGGTGGGAAAGGATGGGTATATGGCTTTAAAACTCGACATGAGTAAGGCCTACGATCGTATTGAATGGCAATTTCTAAAGGAGATATTATTGAAGATGGGATTTAGTAGTTGGTGGGTTCATTTGGTATTACAATGTGTGATGTCAGTAACATATTCGATTACTCATGGTGACAAGGTGATGGGGCCTATAATTCCAAGTAGAGGTATCCGTCAAGGAGACCCGTTATCGCCATATCTATTCATAATCTGTGCGGAGGGGCTCTCTTCTTTAATCAGAAAGTATGAGGAGAGACAATGGCTACATGGAATCAAAATTTGCAGGAGAGCTCCAGTTGTATCACATATGCTTTTTGCTGACGATAGCTATGTGTATTGTAAAGCAACTACGGAAGAGGGTAGAAAAGTAATGGAGTTATTGAACACTTATGAGGCTGCATCGGGACAGAAGGTAAACACGGACAAATCTTCAATCTTTTTCAGCTCAAATGTCATCCAATATAATAGGGAGAATGTGTGCCATGCGTTGGAAATGGTGGAGGCTGACGAAAGGTGTAAGTATCTAGGGCTTCCGAATACGTTGGGTAGGAATAAGTCAGTGATTCTGGGATTTTTGAAGGATAAGGTGCACAGTAGAATTAATAGCTGGAAGAATAAGAATTTTTCAAAACCAGGTAAGGAGGTATTAATTAAATCCGTGGTTCAATCTCTTCCAACGTTCGCTATGAGTGTGTTTCTATTACCTCAAGAAATTAATAAAGACATTGAGCGTAGTTTGGCGAAATTTTGGTGGGATGACACAAAGACAGAAAAGAAGAAAATTCATTGGTTGAGCTGGGATCGTCTGTGTAAACATAAGGCCACTGGGGGTATGGGATTTCGTTGTTTTAGAGACTTTAACGTGGCAATGTTGGGAAAGCAGGCTTGGCGTTTGATTACAATGCCTGACAGTTTGGTAACACAGGTGTATAGAGCTCGTTATTTCCCAGAGGCTAGTTTTTTTGAAGCTAAAGTTGGTCACAACACAATCCAAGTTTCATATGGCGCAGTATCTGGGAGACTAGAGAGTTGATTATGGCTGGCATCGGATGGAGAGTGGGTTCAGGGGAGAGTATTGATATCAAGGGACAGCCATGGTTAAATGATGTGAATAACCCGTACGTGGAAACTGTAAACCAAGGACTGGATAATCAGAAAGTGAGCTCTCTTTTATGTATGGATCGCAGGGAGTGGGATTTGGAAATTCTCAGGGACATGTTTACTGATAGAGACCAAATGTGCATTCTTAATACACAACTGGAGACAAATATCGACAGAGACGTGGTCTACTGGAGTAAGGAAAAAACAGGCATGTACTCTGTTAAAAGTGCGTATAATCTGTTGCAGACGATGAAGGGGCAATGGCTCACGGGAGGAAATGAGAAGCTTTGGAGTAGACTGTCGAAAATAAAAGCCCCTCCTAAAGCTCTTAATCTGGTTTGGAGAGCGTTAAGCAGAAGTATGCCTACGATGATGCAACTTAGAGAGAAGCATGTTCAGGTTTGTCATCTATGCCCAGTTTGTTCGATGGGAGAGGAAACAAATATGCATAGCCTGGTATCATGTGACTTTGCATCGAGTTGCTGGAGAATTGTTTTTGCATATAGATATAGAGATCCAGGGGATAGTTTTGAAGAATGGCTGTGTGATGTCCTTGATAGAGTGAGTCAGGATGGAAAAGCAGAGATTATTGTAGTTTGCTGGTCGATTTGGAAAGCAAGGAACGAAGTGGTTTGGAACAAGAAACAAACCTCGGCGAATAGAGTAGTGGCTTTGGCAAAGCAGCACCTTATACAATGGAAGGCAGCCCAAAGAATTTCGACAAGTGCTCTTTCTCAACCAGAGTATGAGGGGGATGGAGCTTGCGTTTGGGTAAAACCACAGAGGGGATCAATTAAGGTGACAGTCGATGCTGCAATCTTTGAAGACCGAGAGGAGGTGGCAGTTGGGATGGTGGCTCGTGATTCTGGGGGGAATCTGGTGAAGGCGCAAACTCGAGTGTGTAGGGGGTTAAGAGCTGCAGAGTGGACAGAAGCAATGGCAGTTAAAGAAGCTCTGAGTTGGAGTGATGGAAATGGTTGGCAAACGATCGAGATAGAGTCTGATTGTCTAGTGGTAGTGCAGGCTATCAGAAGTCGAGTTCGTATGAGGTCTCCTTTTGGCCAGGTTATAGAAGAGTGTCGAAGTTTACTTCGTCGAAGAAACAACTTTAGGTTGCATTTTATTAAACGGTCTGCTAATAGAGTTGCCCATCAGTTAGCTAGGGTGGCTTATTTATATCCAGATCGTAGTTTTGATGGTGGCTCTATCCCCATCGAGGTGATGAATTGTATTGTGGAAGATTTATCAATTTAAAATCTCTCTCTTTTTGTCAAAAAAAAAAAAAAAATAGATGGTGGCTAGAAAAAATATTTTAAGATATTTAAGTGAAATTTCATGACCGGATGTGTTACCCATTAATTATTTGACATTTATGCAAGCTGGACGATAGCTTGAGATTGAACCAAACTTCTAACTAGCCACTCGCTTACAAATTAAAGTTTACCTCCTTGTTTCCACTGTTCTTACATGATAAATGTAGTGTTTTGTAGTTTTTTTCCCTACTTTCTCTTATTACCAATCCAGAATGTGAATTTTTGCTGGGAAATGATTATGTGAAATTCCAGTCATAAATGAGACGGTCATCTCTATATTAGAATGAAAAAACTATTTTCTATTATTGTAAAAAAGTATACCGAAGGTTCAGATTTAGTAACTCTCAGATATTGTGCTATTAAACAAGAGCAAGAGAATCTCTTTGTGTCAGGTAGTTGATCTATCTTTTTCTCAGACAAGAAGGTAGATTGATTGGTGTTACTGCTCAGCAGATTTTAGGCGTGGGAGTGTATTTAGAAAGATGAAATGTCAAATAATAATATAAAAGAAATTAGACCAGAGAACATAATGTTTCCTATTCTTACAGTGTCTATGCATTTACATTAAGATTGGCATTTCATTCTATTATTTATACAATGTTCTGACTGATTTTGTACTATTACCTTAATTAGATGGAGATTAGGGAACTCACAGTGAAAGTCACTGAGCTAACTGTATCAAGAGAGAAGCTAGAAATAGAGAATCAGCAACTTGCAGAAGAAATTCATATGCAAAAGGGTTAGCCTCTGCCGCATTAGTAGAGCTGAAGGCACTGTCGGAAGAAGTTGCGAAGCTGATGAACCATAATGAGAGACTAACTGCAGAGCTGGCAGCACAAAAGAGTTCCCAGACGCAACGCAAAACTTTTGCAGGCAATAGAAATGGAAGAAGGGATGTCAATACCAAACGACATGAGCAAGGCATAGGAAACCCAGAAATCAAGAGAGAACTGGCTTTATTACGGGAAAGAGAGCATTCGTATGAAGCTGCGTTAGCAGAAAAGGATCAAAGAGAGGCTGAGCTTCAAAGGAGAGTTGAGGAATCCAAACAAAAAGAGGCTTATCTTGAGAATGAACTTGCAAACATGTGGGTCCTTGTAGCAAAACTGAAAAAATCACGAGGATCTGGAATAAATGCTTCTGAGTCAACTAGAGAAAGCCCTGTAGTTGATGACGATTGTAAAATTTGGAATGGTACAAAATAAGCAAAGAACTTTCTATGATGTGTAAATATAATACAGAGACATTGTGCTTGTTCTGTTTTTAGGGGGTGTGCTTTCTAGATGTCAGTAAGAATATCAAATAGTGTACAGGTCACATTTTTGTCCATTTTCATTCCAGGGTTCGTCGGTTCGTCCTTTAGTTGTTCAATGCACAACTAGTTGTGGATCTGTTGAGGCATGGTGTTGGATTTGATGTTTGTAACAACAAGCAATAATGCTTGTAGGCCTTCTACAGTAAATATATTTACAGGCTGAGAAGTCTGTAGTACTCGCTGATATTAGACTACTGGTTGCAAATCAAACTCAAGACCTTAAAACTTGCGAGTTTTTAGACTTTGATATTCAAATACCTTATTCTTAATTGTAACGTTCTAATTTGTTAGCTGTTTGCAATGTCTTCTGTTAACAGATTTTAGTTTTGAATATCTTTTAACATGTTTTGCAGTCCCTCATCAAAGATTTCTTTACCAAACTAACCATCTTAAAAATGCACACTAATATAAAAGTGTTATGGTAATAAATTTATCCTCTGCAGATAAATTTAAAAGTGAAAATCAAAAACCAATCTTCTGCCTGTATCAGCAATTCAAATATAAATATGTTATGGTAGTAAATAAATAAATAAAATTACAGAGAGTATAAAGTGCTAGATTAACTACTATTACAATAGAGATAAACCTTCTAACACCAGAACCTTTGACTCCATTGCACAAATTAAATAAGCACACAAACTTTACTTCCAGTACATTTTTTACTCAAGTCAATCAGACGAACACCATTTTTCTAAAGTGCAAGAAAGTATCTTCGTATATCATACAAAAGAGTCCAATTCTTTTCGGAAAACTTAAAATGTCTCAATTTAGTTAAGTTAAATCCCAACCAAAGACGAAAAGCAAATGCTTACTCCTTCAATGAATTCATCAGTCGCATAGGGTGACCAAGTGGACGAGGTTTCTTGTCCGTATAAATGGACTTCATTCCATGTAGGGAAACCATATTTGGCGTATATGTAAAACAGTTAAACAAGGCAAAAGCTTCTTTACCGGGAAGACACTTGATCTTTTCACTTTTGTGATCATAGTAGCAGATCTTATTAGAATCGAAGAATACAATTTCATCACCGTACTTGAAACCCTGTTGCAGGTTCTGAAATGGTCTAAATTGTTGGAATGGGCCAAACTGATGCATCTTTATCCAAACACCACATCCCTCTTTCTCGTCCAAAGAATATACATTAATCTTACCAATTGGAGATGGTTTATATTCCAGTTCATATTCCAACAGAGTAAGAAGATCTCTTATATTCATAAATTTAAATGTCTTTTCATGGTCACGACTTTGTTCATCAGGGAAAAATTCGGGCAACAACTTGAACTTGTTACTTGTAGCATCGAACTTGAGCGCGGTCAAAGATTTAAGAAAGTTGTGCCTAACGGATGGATATGTCCCATAAATACCATACCTCTCAAATGAAAAAATATTTTTCTCTTCCGCTGAATATGTAGAATATGTCCAATAAGGGCAATCTTTTACATAAGTAGTTGGAATGAATGATTCCCTAAATATTTTAAATGATTCCTTAAATTTTTTCATGAGTAACTCATGATCAGGAACGGATAGCTGAATCCATGAATTGGAATTAGAGGAGTAGACAACACATAAGTCTAACAAGGAATAGCAGACTACCACCTTGTAATCATTACTTACAGGATCAAAACCAACTCCAGTTAGAGTTGGACAACTATAACCGCCATGTATGTTTTGCGGAAGATTAAATTCCATAGATTGATGAATTGCGGGGTTCCATAACGATACTCTCTTAAGGTGACGAAGTAGACAAACTAAGCCATTAGCAGAACCAATCAAAGAGAAACTATGATTAGGGAGTACAAAAGTCTCATTGGATCGGGAAACAATGGTAATACAGCTCTCTCTATTAGCATCTTTATTTGCTACAAAACAGTCATAGTCGTTAAGGTTTTGCATGGGACTGCGGATGTTGTGTTTGTTCAGAAAGTGTGAATCGGAGATCATTGATAGCCATGATTTAGATACAGATTTAAAACGTATAACCGATTTGATGGGAAGTCGTGTGAGTATCTCATCAATAATTACTTCTTCCGGCAGCCCCCTACCTGCCAATCTTCTTTTTTTCCCACCAACGGGCTGCTGCTGCTCCCTCATCAGTCTTTTCCTTTTTCCACAAACCAGCAGCTCCCTCTTCAGTCTCTTTTTTTTTTTCACCAACAGGCTGGTCTCTTTTTCTTTTTCCACCAAGCAGCTCCCTAGTCAGTCTTTTCCTTTTTCCACCAAGCAGCAGCTCCCTAGTCCGTCTTTTCCTTTTACGACTAACACGCAGCTCCATGATCACTCTTTTCCTTTTTGCAACCGGCAGTTCCATGGTCAATTTTTTCCTTTTTCCACCAATTCTCTGTAAAATCTCGCTTGTTGTTAAAACCCTAGCCTGGGTCTGGACAACAGATACATCCATAATGTAAGCTGACATGTGGTGCTCGAAACCGAGAGATGTATGTGAAACTGATAACACTAGAACGAGAAATTGCAGCTTCCCAAGATTGACTATTGGAGAAGAAGGCTAAGGGAGGGCGAGGGTTACGATCTTAATGGTTATAATGTGTATGATGTAATTTTTTTTTTCTTAATTCTAAGTAAATTTGTTAAAGAGGTTGCTGGTGAAAGTGTAAATTAAAATAAAAATATTTAGTCTTATTATAATTGAGACTTAGATATAACTAATAAAATTCTATTTTAATTAGAATTTTAGTATGAACTAAAAGATAAAATACTGATGGCATATTTAATTGAGATGTATGATAGAATAAACTAATTTAAATAATGAACCATTCTTTTTGTACTATATCTTAGGTTCTTTTTTTGTTTATTGCTATTATTAAATTAATTTGTGAGTTTTTAATTTGTTGTATAAAAGAATCCAATATAAAATATGATATCATGCAAAATTAAATTACTTTTAGAATTTTATGAAGTCACTCGTCTATATGGAATGTTTGAATTTTCCAACGATTTATAATGTGATTATGTTTTCCTGACATGTATATATATATACAAAGATATCAAACAACAAGATTCATAAAATTGTCTTTGTCAGTTGTCGAAAGTAAGGTTTTTACTAACTACGTTATCTCACTTCTTCTGTGTTTTTTTAATTTCTAAGACCATGTTAAATAATTATTGCAGGATTAGATTGCAGGATTAGGATAAAGAACAAATATTCATACAGTTTCATCCTCGTGGTTGAAGGTTACTTCTTTTTCTACTTAATATTATTATCTAGATTTCTAGCATCATGCTAAAACAACAAGCAACTGAAACAACAAGCAACCAAATTCTTGATAGCATCTATAGTCCTCTTATGTTATACACATTGTTATGATACATGCATGTATATTATTTGATTTTTTATTTTAGTTTGCTGGTTACTTAACTCAAAATGTGATTTTTGTTCTGGTCCGATTATGTGCATGCATATTCTCTATTTGAAATTAAATTGATATAATGTTATATTTAACAAAATTTGATGTTTGTTTTTTGTTAAATTATATTTACCAAAGTTCTTGAGATTAATCAATATGTAATATATATCAATTTTACATATTAGCTTTTATCTCGTGCAATACACGATTCTTTTACATGTATTTATTAATTTTATACAATTGAAATTCAATAGATGCTTGAATTTATCCTTTGTTTATGTGCTCTCTAATATTCTTCTTATTATGTGATCTTTCTTGTATGTTCCTTTCACCAGTTCGGAAGATATGATGCAACAAAGAGATGCAGATAATGTACATGAATATGTGAATCATGCAGGTAAAATCTATACCTCTAATGTTGTTGCTCTCTTAAAACTAGAAATTTACTAAAGTTGAATTTTTTGAGTTATAGCACGTTATTGAAAATTGTTTTTCGTTTTAAAGTAGGTTTAATTCATGGAATCCCATTACACCTTTTATTTAGATTTATCATGAAATATTTTAACACACTTAACCTAACTTACCTTATTTTGTTCGAAAGTAGATGTTTGTCAGGTGTCAGGTGCTAAAGTGGCTGTAATCGATTTTGGATATAGCGGAAAACTCACTGATACTGATATCAGATGTTTTGAAAGGTTATGTCACTATCTATAATTTTTTTTCCCAACATCATCTTTTACGCGGGTTAATCTCTAGCATCCTCCGGTTTATGTGTGTGCTAATTTTTTTATACTATCTTATTTCACATTGCAGTTTAGCAATTGATCGAGTCTACCACTCCCCTAATTGTGAGTACTGTGAATCTGATACAATGTTGCATCCACATGGGTTCTCATGTGCATCAATTATTAGCGGTGCAAGCCGAGAAGTGAACTTCTTTGACATGAAGAAGGATGTAATTAAAGGCGTTTTTCCGAGTGCACAATTATACACCCACGCTATTGGTTGTGGAAGATGTCTTCCCCATGATCTTGGAAAATGTCTACCCTCGACTGAACTTTTGACTAAAGCAATCCATCAAGCAAAGAATGATAAAGTCAAAGTTATTTCAATGTCGATATCAGATATGGTGAAAAATTTTCACAACATGAACCATCCAAAAGATGATAAAGTTGGGATGGCGACGTTGGATGCATATGAAAAAGGAGTGCTAACGTTTACAGCTATGGGTAATGATGGTCCAATTGAAGAATCTGCCATATATGGTTGGCCATGGTCATGCGCGGTTGGTGCTTGTACAAGTGGAGATGTCCTGGTTACTGACATAGAGATTGCCATCAAGGAAAACATCCCATCGATCAATGCTTTAGAAACAGTTGAATATGGAAACGAAAAATTTATGATAACACATAAGTTGCAGGTAATGTATTTGATCTCAAATTGATACCAAACGCTATCACTCTTGTTTTATCACCAACATTAATTAGTTTTTATGACTAATTCGCACTTTGCATCCCATAACTTTCGCCCAATCTCGGTTAAGGTTCTGTACTTTTAACTTTAACAGTTTGCACCCTAAACTTAGGAAACGCTGTCAATCTGCATCCCTTAACGTTAAATCAGACGTTAACGTTAATTTTCAGAGGGATATTTTCGGTAATAAATATAAATTTCAGTTTGCATCCCAGAATTTTGCTCGAATCTCACTTTAGATCTATAATTAATATTTTTTTTATTTTTATAATGATTACTATTATATTTTCTTTGTAATTCACATTATCAAAAAATAATCTACTTATATTGTTCTTTATGTTGACTTTAAAATTTTAAAATTGAACCATTAATTAATTTGAGCTAGGGTATATAAAGTTTTGACGCATAAACTTTATAATTCTAGCTATATGTTGTGCTCTAAAAGTTCGATTTACAAAATTAAAAGTTTTGGTGTCAATTTTTTTAACAGTTTTTAACAAACGTTAATGAATTTACCTCTTATATTTTTATTATTGTAGTTTGATGGCTAAAATTTTTGTTGTTTGCACAAAAAATAATAGTTATTTTTATATAAAAGATTTATTTTGTGTAAAAAATAATAGTTGATCCATCAAAGTACAATAATTAAAAAGAAAAATTGAATTCATTAACGTCCGTTACGAAATAAAATCATGTATTAAAAGAAAATAATTTAGTACATAAAAGATCAACAATTATAAAAGAGTCATTTTTGTGCAAAAAAATAGTAGTTGAGATCATCAAGCTGCAATTATGACTTGTGAAATCATCACTAAATAAAATATTATTTTGTGAGTTTCGCGTGAGTTGTAAAATTTTGTAAATCGGATTATTAGAGCACAAGATATAGCTAGAATAATAATTTTATGCGTCAAAACTTTATATAATCTAGCTCAAATTAATTAATGGTCCAATTTTAAAATTTTATTGTCAATATAAAGAACAATATAAGTAGATTATTTTTTGATAATGTAAATTACAAAGAAAATCTAATAGTAATCACTATAAAAATAAAAAAAATATTAATTATAGATCTAAAGTGAGATTCGAGAAAAATTCTGGGATGCAAACTGAAATTTATATTTATTACCGAAAATACCCCTCTGAAAATTAACGTTAACGTCTGATTTAACGTTAAGGGATGCTGATTGAAAGCGTTTCCTAAGTTTAGGGTGCAAACTGTTAAAGTTAAAAGTACTGAACCTTAACTGAGATTGGACGAAAGTTATGGGATGCAAAGTGCGAATTAGTCATTTTTTATTTCATTGTTTTTTGCAGGGAACTTCTTTCAACGTATTCGAAACCCAATTTCTTACATTGTGGTACCATATGATTATAGTTCTTTGATCAATTTAATTTTCTTCTTTAATATTTTGGAAAGCACTAATTACAAACTTTCTTTGCACGTGCCATAATTTTTTTATACAGGGTACGTGAAGATGAAACCTGGAATCAAGAACGTGTTCTGATTAGTGACAAGTCAACTGGAACATGTTATTTGTTGCCTCCTGTGCCAATATTCCGAAATGATATACTATCACCAAATTTTTCTACGAAGTCAATGGTTTTAATTAGTAAAGAAGACGTTAATCACCTCCACACATTGCATACAGAATTACTTGGGTATTTTTTTTCTTTTCTTCCTTGATTTATGTACTTTTACCGATACCTTCAAGTTTAATTAGTAATTGCACTATTGTAGCACTATAGGTAAGTTCAACTAACGATTCCATTGCTCTATCCATAGGAAAAATATTTTTGTACGAATTTTGCAAAGTAAATATAAAAAAGATGAAAGAGGGCTTTTTGTGCCGGAATTCTCAGCGAGAGGTCCATCAAAACTATATAAAGATCACATAACTGTAAGTTTCTTTTTCAGTTTTTAATTTGGACATTAATTCTATTTTTATTTAACTTAGTGCATTTTGATTCGTTGCTAAATAATTGATGCAACTCATAAATTTTGTAATTTGTTCGCAGCCAGATGTGGTTGCTCCAGGATATGCGGTTCAAATGGCACATCCTTCTGGCATCCCACTCAACTATTGGGAATTTGAACCCCCTACGATCACATATGACACTAGAAAATGTAAAAAATCACGAGTAGAAAAAGTGACAGAGATATTTTGTGACAACACTATATGCTCGGGAACATCATTTGCCTGCCCAAAGGTAGCTGCATATGCTATTGCTATATGGTCACAATATCCCAAATGGGGACCATCAGCTATAAAGTCAGCTTTGATAACCACAGGTACTCAAACAATGATTGTTGTTGTAATGTGTGAGATACATACATATATATATACTCCCTCCGTCCCAATTTATCTGTCTTGGTTACTATATTAGTTTGTCCCAAAAACTTGTCTTCTTTCCTTTAATGTAGATTTAAGTTCCATATATACCCCTATTAATCATGCATCGGTAATCTATTATTTGTATTATTTAATGTAAGAGCTCCTTCTTTCCACCTAATACATTAATGCAATTACAAGGGTATTATAGTTAAAGTAAAGATAAAATTTATTTTTCCTTAATATGTGTGCAAAAGTCAAATAAACCAATTAAAATGGGACGGAGGGAGTATATAAATTTATATACACATATATGTCATTTTTTTTGTTAACTCTAAAACATGCTTTTATATATGTAGCTTGGAGTTTTGCAGAAAGATCTATTCCAGGCAATGAATTTGCCTACGGGGCCGGCCAAATTGACATCGAGTGTGCTCTTCATCTAGGCCTAGTTTATGAAGAAAGTTATAATCGCTTTGTAGAATATGTTGAGGGCGGATGTGAAATATACGATCTAAACCTCCCAACTTTTGCAGCCTCTTTTTCTTATTCTTCTGAGAAGTGCGTGAAAAAGTTTACGCGTAAACTCAAGGATGTGAATCTTATGGAAGGTGATAAAAAAGTTTACAAATATGACATCGTCTACTTTAGCAAATCTTTAGATCCCAAAGTTACTATTAAGGTGGAACCTTCTGATTTAGAGTTTAAACCTGGGGAGGAAAAGGACTTTGTCATGAGCGTGGAAATTAACCCTTATCCATATCCACAGCTTTATGTGTCTGCAATGTTAAAGTGGGCTCCTGTTGGAGGTGGTCAATCCGTTTGTAGCCCTATTCATCTATACCATCAAAGTATGCTTGACCATCCTAAATGGTACAAGGAGCCGGTAATTTCCGAGGACAAGCAGGTATAGTCCTTATGCAGTTTCAGTCCCCTAAAACCACCAGCCATCTGTACGTCCTCCACTTTGTGTCTTTTTTTCCAATGATTTGTTTGGATGTTGTTCTCTTTTTTTTTTTTTATTCCTGCTAATCAATAAAATATTATTATTAGTTAATGTGGATACATTATCTTTTTTCATTGTTTAGAATAAAAAATTATATTATCAGTATAGAAATTTAATTTAATATAAAATTAATTATCTACTTGTTTCGATCCTACTTATTTTGGCCTCATTTAACTTTGTCGGTAAACCCATCAAATTTTGAACTCGAATTATGATTTAACTTTTCAAGATTTTTGAATTAAAAATTGAATCCCATAATATGATAAGTGAAGGTTGTGAGTAATTTATAAAAATAATTATAATTATCATATGATGTAAATAATTTTCATTACTTCAAAGTGACAAAATAAATGGGACATAAGGGAGTATAATTTATTCTAATTACATGATAGTATTATTTAATCATTAAAGCATCCATATATATATATATATATATATATATATATATATATATATATATTATATAGTTCATTTCTTCTTCTTCGCTTTTATCCTTGTAAAATTTAAACTCTCTTAACTATTTTTTTTCTTGTTACTTATTTTTAATAAATCTTTGTTGAGTGTCTTTTATCAAGTTATTAAATTATTTACCACCATTTTTTGGATTTTGTTTTTTCTCTATTCGGCGTCTTTAGCTGTCCATCTTTAGGATTTCTAATACACATGCATGTACAGTAGTATGTATTTTTGTCGGTCCTCTAGGTTTAGTCCTTTGCATTAGCTGTGCATCTGGTATGATGTTGATTTAATGTTTGTAATAGATAGATAATAATGCTTGTAGCTCTTTTTCAGTAAAAATATTTACAAAGTCTGTCTTATCAGGTTAGTATATGTTGTGGAATAAAAAGTAGGGTATATTTATTGCGTATTAACTACTAGGGTTTGTGGGAGCTTCGAGCTTTAATGGCTGCTCTTGTTGTCGGGGACTGACTCGGTCCTAACAAGATGCCTACGTACCTTGATGAATATCAAGAATCAAGCCAAAAACGTAGTTCTGAGGTGAGGGGTCTGACCCTTTATATAGGCTGAGAAACCTTAGAATTAAGGTAGGAGTTAGAGACTTAATAGATAAGTCACCTCCTTGAGGAAAGTTCTAGACTCCTTCCTTGTAGGAGTCTGTTGCCATATCGAATTGGATGCCTTGGAGGCTAAGTCTTGTAGAGATAATGTCCTTATCTGACACTTATTGCTGAGCTGTTTATTACCCCTAATATTAATTACGAAATTAATATTAAAAATAGGACTTTGGACCCCGTTGGTGGGCCCCACGTTTGGACCGTACTGGGTCTAATTAATGCAACATTAAATGTGTCTTTAGGGCTTATTTTTAGCCCATATCATTTGCCCCCCAACTTCTAGGAAAACTGATCAGGTTTTCGTAGAAGTTATATTTGTCTTAATCGAGACTCGGGGTCATTTTTATCCCTTACCTGGGACTTCTTAATTTTCCTACCCTTACATGGGGGTTTTGGTTTACACTAGTGTTTCACATATATCGCCTTAATGTAAAGTGTGGAGCGATCGACACATTTACGACGATTGACCTTATTCGAGGCTTTAACTTGTGCTTGCTTTTAGCAATTTCGGCACTTTTATAGAGCTTTTATGCATTATTAGCATAAAGTATTGCTCAATTTGTCGAGAAAATATTTCTATAATTTTCCTCGTATTTTTCTGTACATTTCCTAACATTTTAGGAATTTTTATGTACTCACAGGTATTTTCCGTAATTTTTCCTAATAATTTAGGAATTTTTATGTATCAGCAGGTATTTTCCTTAATATTCCTAATAATTTAGGAATTTTTATGTACCCACGGGTATTTTCCGTAATTTTTCCTAATAATTTAGGAATTTTTATGTACCAGCAGGTATTTTCCTTAATTATTCCTAATAATTTAGGAATTTTTATGTACCCACGGGTATTTTTCGTAATTATTCCTAATAATTTAGGAATTTTTATGTACCCACAGGTATTTTTCTTAATTTGTCCTAATAATTTAGGAATTTTTATGTACCCACAGGTTTTTTCCGTAATTTTTCCTAATAATTTAGGAATTTTTATGTACCAGCAGGTATTTTTCTTAATTATTCCTAATAATTTATGAATTTTTATGTACCCACAGGTATTTTCCTTAATTATTCCTAATAATTTAAGAATTTTTATGTACCCACAGGTATTTTTCTTAATTATTCCTAATAATTTAGGAATTTTTATGTACCCACAGGTATTTTACGTAATTTTTCCTAATAATTTATGAATTTTTATGTACCCACAGGTATTTTCCGTAATTTTTCCTAATAATTTAGGAATTTTTATGTACCCACAGTATTTTTCTTATTTATTCCTAATAATTTAGGAATTTTTATGTACCCACAGGTATTTTCCGTAACTTTTCCTAATAATTTAGGAATTTTTATGTACCAGCAGGTATTTTCCTTAATTATTTCTAATAATTTAGGAAATTTTTTGTACCCACAGATATTTTTTTGTCAAAATGTGAAGTACAAGGACCTTTTCATAAAAATATAAACAGCAGGGGTTCTTTGTAAAGTGTGCAGAACTTGGAGTACTAAATTGCACTTTTGCCGAAAACATTAAACCTAGTCGAAGTCGACCAGGATAGGTCGAAACAAGCGCGTGATTCTCTTTCTGATCGAACAGTTATTCGAGCATGATCCTGCTCGATTTCGAGCAGGAATGAGATCGATTTCAATTTTTTTTTTCACTCCTCCTTTTCTTTTGAATATTATTATTTAATAATAATATTTCTTTTGTCCGAATCTCGGATAATTTCGATCCCCAAATCGGAGGTGTCCCGCTTGGATAAAATTTCACTCGAATAAAATCCGACCCGGATTTTATTATTATTATTTTCAATAATAATAATAATTTTTGTAATTTTAGAGGGGTCCTCAGCCCTAATATTTTCGTAATTTAAGATCGTATTTTTGGCCTCATTGGCTCTCAAATTTTTGAAATTCGTCCCGAATTGAGGTCATTCATGACTCTAGGCACATATAAATTTTCATTGTATACCCCTTTTTTTTGTACCATGATTCGTGGTATTTTAGATCGGGATTTCGATCAGGAATGCCGACCCTAGGTCAGGATCTTCGATCAGGATGCTGACCCCTAGGTCAGGATTTTCGATCAGGATGCTGGCCCCTAGGTCAGGATTTTCGACTAGGAATGCTGACTCTTAGGTCAGGAGTTTCGATCAGGATGCTGACCCTGACCCCTAGGTCAGGATTTTCGATCAGGAATGCTGACCCCTAGGTCAGGATTCTAATCGAAATAATGGCCTTCCTAGCTTCTTGGTCGAAAGGATTTTCGACCAGGATTCTTGGTCGTTTCGACCAGGATTTTGGTCGAAATAAAGGCCAACTTTGGCTTGGTCGAACGGATTTTCGATCAGGAATCCTGACCCTTAGGACAGGATTTTCGATCAGGAATGCTGACCCTGACCCTTAGGTCAGGATTTTCGATCAGGATGCTGACCCCAAGGTCAGGATTTTCGATCAGGAATGCTGACCCTGACCCTTAGGTCAGGATTCTGATCGAAATAAGGGCCTTCCTAGCTTCTTGGTCGAACAGATTTTCGATCAGGATTCCTAGTCGTTTCGACCAGGATCTTCGTCGAAATAAAGGTCAACTTTGGCTTAGTCGAACGGACTTTCGATCAGGAATGCTGACCCTTAGGTCAGGATTTTTGATCAGGATGCTGACCCTTAGGTAAGGATTTTCGATCAGGAATGCTGACCCTTAGGTCAGGATTTTTGATCAGGATGCTGACCATTAGGTAAGGATTTTCGATCAGGAATGCTGACCCTTAGGTCAGGATTTTTGATCAGGATGCTGACCCTTAGGTCAGGATTTTCGATCAGGAATGCTGACCCTTAGGTCAGGATTCTGATCGAAATAAGGGCCTTCCCAGCCTCTTGGTCGAAAGGATTTTCGATCAGGATTCCTGGTCGTTTCGACCAGGATCTTGGTCGAAATAAAGGCCAACTTTGGCTTGGTCGAACGGATTTTCGATCAGGAATCCTGACCCTTAGGACAGGATTTTCGATCAGGAATGCTGACCCTGACCCTTAGGTCAGGATTTTCGATCAGGATGCTGACCCCTAGGTCAGGATTTTCGATCAGGATGCTGACCCCTAGGTCAGGATTTTCGATCAGGAATGCTGACCCTGACCCTTAGGTCAGGATTCTGATCGAAATAAGGGCCTTCCTAGCTTCTTGGTCGAACAGAATTTCGATCAGGATTCCTGGTCGTTTCGACCAGGATCTTGGTCGAAATAAGGACGAATTTTTTGCTTGGTCGAATGATTTTTCGACTAGGATTCTTGGTCGTCTCGACCAGGATTTTGGTCGAAATAAGGGCCTCTTAATGGCTTTCAGGTGTCTTCGACTGTGTGACTTCGGCCTATGGCCTTTCGGGAGGTGCTCGGTCGGGCGAGCTCGGCTGTTGCCCTTCGCGAGGGACTTCGGTTAGGGCTACTCGGCCTTGAGGCTTCCTTGAGGTGCCTCGGCCTTGTGGCCTTGGTTAGATCGAATGAAATTTCTTAAGTTCCTGAGTTCCTTGTTTTTGAGCCCAAATTCTTTGCATTGGAGTCAAGCTAGAGTTCTTGGAAACCTTGTTTGGCACCGTGGCTTTCATATTTTTTACTACTTGTTGTTCTTGATTTAAAAAGGAGAACTCGTTCGGTGTTGGAGTCCCTTAGTTCTTGCCCCCTTGCTTCATATAGTGGAGGTCTTACTTCTCGGTTGATCGCTCAAGAAGTTCATTTGCCACTAAGCACTCAACTTTAAGTCTGGTGTGCCTTGGCTGGTTGCCAATCCTCTATCTTACTTCTAGGTTTCCAACCTTCTTCTTATACTTGTAGAACCTTGGCTAGGTTTTAAGTAGCCTGATGCCTCTTGTCAGGTTCGTTTGGAGGCAGATAACCTTGTTGGCCATCAAGGCTTGAATCTTGAGATTTGAAGTTCAAGACCTCAAGTGTGGAATTGTAAAGGACCCCTTATCTCAACACTATCATTAACAGTTTCTGTACCTTGAAGGCATTATCAAGGGGCCAACCAGTCTCAAGATGAGCTTTAGGGTCTATCCTTCATCTTACATCAGCTGGTGCTACCAACTTCGAATTGATGCTCGGGTCTTCAGGACCTGGAAGTATCCTTGAATATTTGAACATATTCTTTTCTAGCCTCAAACTCTTCATTGACTTGTGAGACTACCAGCTTTGAGTCTCCACAGACTTTCAAGTTTTTGACCCCCAGGGCTCTTGTCAGTCCAAGGTCGGCTATCAGAGCTTCATACTCCGCCTCGTCGTTGGTTGTTTGGAAGTCCAACTTCAAGGCATACTCGAGTGTGAACCCATCGGGGCTTTGCAGAACTTAACCTGCACCACTGGTTTTTGTTTTTGATGCTCCATGAAAATAGAGCTTTTTGTTTTTGATGCCCCATCAAAATAGAGAATCCAATACTCCTTCTTCTCTTCCATGGGTTTCTCACCTTGCTGACCTTCCTGATCTATTACCTCCTGCCCCCCGACTTCTTGGTTGTCAATGGTATATTCAACCACGAAGTCAGCTAGAGCCTGGGTTTTGATGGTCGTCCCTGCTTGTACTTAACATCAAATTTTTCTAGTTTGATTGCCCACTTGATGAGCCTTCCATTGGCTTTCGGGCTATGCAATATGTTTCTTCAGCGGGTGTTCCATCAGGACTTCAACGTTTGTCTTTATCCCGGGTCCTTCAAGGACTTAAACTCTTATCTGCTGTAACCTAACTCTACCATTCGGGGTATGCATTCGTTTGTTTTCATTCGTGTATTCTTTTATTTTCGGTACTTGGTCTTCTTTGACTCACACATCAGGTGCTTGGCACATAAATAAAATCACAATCAATGAATGGAAAACAAACTTGCATTAATAACTTAAAATGGGTTCAACCCTTACATAGAGTACTACTGTCCTACTCGGAGCAACATGCTCTGCAATGGTTTTAATGAACCTTATTTCTACTTCTACTATATAAATATGAAGCTAAGTCCTACTAGGATAACTTAAGCCCAATCGGGGTTTTGCAAGACTAGGCTTGCACCACTTGATTTTGTTTTTGATGCTCCATCAAAATAGAGCACCCACCACTCCTTCTGGTCTCCTCATTCTTATTATGCAGTTCACTTCCTGCTCGGGGTACTACCTCCTGCCCCCCAACTTCTTGGTTGTCAATGGTACACTCAACCACAAAGTCAGTTAACGCCTTAGCCTCAATGGCTGTCCGAGGCTTCTGTGTGATGTCCTCTGCTGACCTTTCTTTGTGTTCCTTAGCACTGTGGACATCCATGTCTTCAATCGGAAGGACCTGCCCCCCGACTCCATCAGGCCTTAACGAGGCTACATAACAGCTTCGTGCCATCTTTTGATCACCTTTATGTTCTCCAACACCATTCCTGGTAGGGAACTTGATCTTCACATGATAGGTTGAGGCAACAGCCTTGAATGCATGAAGTCCATTCCTTCCAAGGATAGCGTTGTACGTTGAATCCGCCTTGATTACCAAGAAGTTCAACATCTGAGTGGCCTCCTTGGGCTCTTGCCCAATAGTTACAGGGAGCTGAATAGTCCCTTCAACTTTGGATTTGACTCCATTAAATCCGTATATAGGCCTGTTATTGGGGGTCAACTGAGAATCAGTGTATCCCATCTTCACAAACGCATCATGAAACAGAATGTCAACGGAAGCTCCATTGTCTATCAAGACTCGCTTCACCTCCGAGTTTCCAATCACAGGAGTTATGACCAACGGGTCGTCATGGGGGAACTTCACCCCTTCCAAGTCTGAGTCATCAAAACTAACCGCTACCTCAGTTTTTGCACGCTTCGGGGCCTCTCCCACGATGTGCAACACCTCTCGGGCATAAGCCTTTCGAGAGTTCCTAGTTGTCCCGGACGCAGTTGGCCCTCCTGAGATCATGTTGATTACTGGCCCTCGGGGCTGTGGGCTGCGATCTTGATCGTCATCCCTTCTATTATAGTCTCTTCTCTGATTAGCACGGTCTTCACCCTTAGTGAAGTGCCTCAGCTTCCCTCTACGGATCAGAAACTCAATCTCATCTTTGAGTTGCTTACAATCGTCAGTGTCATGCCCCACGTCTCTATGGAATCTGCAATACTGATTCTGGTTTCTCTTTGCGGGATCACCCCTGAGTGGCTTCGGCCATCTGAAATCCTTATCATTCTCAATGTTCAACAAGATTCGACTCCTAGGAGTATTCAACCTTGCATACTCAGTGAACCTTGACCCTTGGTTCTTCTTAGGGGCAGAGTCGGAGTCCTCGCTAGTTCGGGGATACTTGTCCCTAGCATCATACTCTTGATCATCATAGTCCTGGTCTTGCTTTCGCTTCTTGGAGTCATTGTTACCTCCTCCTCCACCTACGGTGGTTTCTTTCTTCAAGCTATCCTCAGCTTTAATATACTTATCAGCCCTTCGTTGGAGCTCAGCCATGTTCTCAGGGGGATGCTTCGCCAATGATCTCTTGAAGAAGAGGTCAGTGGTTCCGTGTTCCAGGGCTACCATTGCCACCTTATTTTCCAAATCAGTGATATTCAGGGTCTCCTTAGTGAATCGCTTGAGGTAATCCCTCAGATTTTCATTCTTTCCTTGCACTACATACATAAGAGATGCAAAGCTCTTCTCATGCACCCTTCCGCTAATGAATTGGCTAACGAAAGCGGCACTCAACTCCTTAAAAGAGCCAATAGAGTTCGCAGGCAATCGGCTATACCATCTCTGAGCCATGCCCGACAGGGTTTGGGGGAACGCTCTGCACTTTAGGGCATCACTTGCAGGCTGCAGCAGCAGTGCGTTCTAGAACGTCCTGACGTGATTTGCGGGATCACCCGTTCCATCATAAGCCTTAATTGTCGGCATCTTAAACTTCCTTGAAATATGAGCATTCATCACCTCCTCAGTAAACGGGGGTGTGGGATCATCAGGATCTCCAAGTGGCATGAGATCCTTGGGGTTACTCCTGGGGGTTTCCACCCTCATAGCTTCTCTTGTTGGGACATCAGCCCTCTTCTGTCTTCTTGAGGACTTCTCCAAATCTATAACGGGAATCCTTCCTGAGATTGGAGGGGGTCGAGTCAGACTTTGTCTTGCCTGTTCCCTTGCTATATCATCCTTTAGCCTTTGGATCTCAGCCTCATGAGCCTTAATCCTCTCCTCGGCCGTTTGTGGAGGTCCATCATGGATTCCTTGGGTCCTCGCCCGAGGTTCTCTGCTAACACGTCGCCTCCTTGGATGTTCATCACGATCATCATCCTCAGATGATGAATCATCATAATAGGGGCCAGAGTAGTCGTCCTGATAAGGACCCAATCCTCTAATATAGGATGGATCCTGTATTTGCATGGTATGTCCGCTTGGCCCTGCTCCCCGAGCAGCTAGAGGGTGGTTAGGCAGACCATACCTCGGGTTAGTATTCAAGGGGAGATCCGTGGTGTGGATCTGTACCCCTGGTGGTGGGTTGTCAGGATTAAAAAGAGGAGAGATCACCATCTGAAGAGGGTTGCCTCGTCCTGCTTGGTCGATCAGAGGCAGCGTACTCTCAACGTGGGGAATCGCCCCTGATTGTTGAGAAACTTGAGACTGGGTGATCACCCCTGATGCTGGGGGAGCCTGTTGGATGATCGCCCCTGATGCTGGGGGAGCCTGTTGGATGATCGCCCCTGATGCTGGGGGGCCTGTTGGATGATCGCCCCTGATGCTGGGGGAGCCTGTTCGGTCATGGGTGGAGCAGAGTTGAGTGGCACGGCCTCAGTTACAACTGGTGTTGTTCTTCGTGTTTGAACCATGGTTGATGTTGTCTTCCCACAGACGGCGCCAAATGTTGTGGAATAAAAAGTAGGGTATATTTATTGCGTATTAACTACTAGGGTTTGTGGGAGCTTCGAGCTTTAATGGCTGCTCTTGTTGTCGGGGACTTACTCGGTCCTAACAAGATGCCTACGTACCTTGATGAATATCAAGAATCAAGCCAAAAACGTAGTTCTGAGGTGAGGGGTCTGACCCTTTATATAGGCTGAGAAACCTTAGAATTAAGGTAGGAGTTGGAGACTTAATAGATAAGTCACCTCCTTGAGGAAAGTTCTAGACTCCTTCCTTGTAGGAGTCTGTTGCCATATCGAATTGGATGCCTTGGAGGCTAAGTCTTGTAGAGATAATGTCCTTATCTGACACTTATTGCTGAGTTGTTTATTACCCCTAATATTAATTACGAAATTAATATTAAAAATAGGACTTTGGACCCTGTTGGTGGGCCCCACGTTTGGACGGGTCTAATTAATGCAACATTAAATGTGTCTTTAGGGCTTATTTTTAGCCCATATCATTATACTTCAGTATTCATGCATGCAATCCTAGCATGCAGCAACGTTGCATGGACATTTAACACATTTATAGTACTAGTACCAGCTGATGTTAGACTAGTGGTAACTAAAACTTACGAGTTAGACTTTTTGATCTTTTATTCTTGTTAGGTACTAAAATTTGTAGAGCTGTAAACGAACAGACCTTTTAACACACAGCCCGAGCTCGGCTCGATAAGAGCTCGGTTCGGCTCGAGCTCGAACAAGATTTTTGTTCTTTAAACTCGGCTCGATAAGAGCTCGGTTCGGTTCGGCTCGAGATCGGCTCAGCTCGAGCTCGGCTCGTTAAAGCTCGAAAAAAATCAAAATTTTTACATTTTTTTTTATCTTCAACCAAATTAATTTTTATTTATTGAAAATATGTGAATATCAATAAATTAGATATATCTTGACATCCATCCATACGGTTGGATCATCGAGAAATTTTTTTGAAAAATCGAAACAACAATTCGTGACACAGCATTAGTTACTAGTACTAGTTAGAATAGTAGTGATCTACTAAGATCTCCAACCAAATTAATTTTTTATTTTTTGAAAATTTTGGAATATCACTAAATTAGATAGATCTTGACATCCGTACGATTGAATCGGCGAAAAATATTTTTAAAAAAATAGAAACAACAATCCGTGACAAAGCACTAGTTAGAATATTAGTGATCTAACAAGATCTCCAACCAAATAATTTTTTATTTTTTATTTTTTGAAAATTTGGAAATATTACTAAATTAGAATCCGTGACAAAGCACTAGTTAGAATAGTAGTGATCTAACAAGATCTCCAACCAAATTAATTTTTTATTTTTTGAAAATTTGGAAATATTACTAAATTAGATATATCTTGACACCGTACGGTTGGATTGTCGATAAATATTTTTTTAAAAAAATAGAAACAACAATCCGTGACAAAGCACTAGTCACTAGTACTTGTTAGAATAATACTGATCTACTAAGATTTTCAACCAAATTAGTTGTTCGCGAACAGCTCGAGCTCGGCTCGGCTCGAGGTTGTTCGTGAACAACTAGAGTTCGGCTCGGTTCGGTCAAAGCTCGGCTCGGTTCGTTAAGAAATCAGCTCGGTTCGTTAAGATCAAAACTCGGCTCGGTTCGTTAAATCAAAGCTCGGCTCGGTTCGGTCAAAGCTCGGCTCGGTTCGTTTATAGCCTTAAAAATTTGTTATCAAATGGTATTTTGAAATGTTTTAATTGGATGGTCCTAGCGGGTCCATTACAATTATAATCAATCAAAATTATTTGGTATGGTATTGAATTTGATACCTCTAACATTTTTCTTTTATTAATTGTTTGTCACACTTTTATTTAAAGATCTTAATTTAATATTTTTAACATGTTTATTTTTGCAATCCCCCATCAAAGATTTCTTTACCAAACTAATTAACCATCTTTTTTATTACGAATGCACACTAATATAATAGCCATACAATCCTACGGTGTAACAATCATCCCAAGAATACATACACATTGAGATGGAAACAAAGGAAAGGATTTTTGACAGTTCAAGAAACGCAGTACTCGTGCTCGGCAAAGAAACACAACTACTAACCTCACTTCATGCATAAAGAAAAAGAGGTTCGAAAATAGGAGATACAAACAATAAAAAATTAGAAATTATTTTAAGATAGATTCCATTTCTTTGTTTTATTTTTGACCAATCATCTATGTATCTATACTATACTATTATAAACAATAGGGTATATTTTGTTGGTACTTTGGTCAACGTACACTAAATAATAATCGTTAGATTATAAAGATAGATAAATGAGAAATGTGGGATCTAATCCTAAAAAAATATTCCTGGAAATGCAAGAAACAACATACTGTGTCAAGATCCTCTGCAGAGGCTGAATACAGGTGTATGGTAGATACTTGTTGTGAACTCACTTGGCTTCTCAGTTTGTTTAAAGCATTTGGCTACTACAACATGACTCCAATTTCTCTAGCTTGTGACAGCAAATCAGCTCTATATATTGCTTCAAATCCTGTGTTTCATGAGCGCACGAAACATATTGAAATTGATTGTCACATTGTTAGGGAAAAGCTACAGCTTGGTGTGATAACTACTAAGCATGTTAGTTCTAATTCTCAACCTGCAGATCTGTTTACTAAATCCTTAGCATCTCATCAACTCAGGAATCTCTTGTCCAAGTTAGGAGTTTGTAATCTCTTTCAACCTCCTAACTTGAGGGGGGATGTTACTGATACAACAACAGATCAATAAGAAGCAAAGGAACAATATTCAAATAAGTAATGTGGCACCAAATTCAGCTCAAGTTCAACACATTCAGCTTGAGATACAGCTCAGCATTGTGACACATCAGCAAGGAGTTGTAACAGAATCAGTTACATTCTATAGATATAGAATTATGTATATAGAGTTCTAGAATCTTGTAGAAGAAGTTTAGTCATGTCTATATAAACAAGTCATGTAGAACATTTATGATTTGAGCTGAATAATACACATTTTACATTTCTGTTATGATTAATTCTGTTTTGTGATAGATCCCTTCAACTAGCATGGACCATGGTACATGGCAAGCAGTACTATAATAAAAAAAATATATTTAATAGATTAGGCTGAAGGGATGGGAAAGAGGAATATGGATGTGCGCATGTTATTCATGCGTAGAAGATGACTACAAGCATGTGAAATTTGCGTAATCCGATTGTGCGTGCATGACAACAGCGTACTTTTATAGAAATTTAACGATAATATTTCAATTATGCACAATACGCATTTCTTCCTTGCATATTCCTATCTACGCATATATATAATGCGTTTTCAGCGGGTATTTTGAGCGATATCACTGTATATGGGTATTTTGGATTTTTTGTTGGTTAAAAAGGATAATCAGGACTTTCACCCTTTAATTTTTCGGTTATTATCTAATAGTATAGATTTGTCATTAAAAATTTTAAGATATGAATTTTGTAGGCTTATATATATTTTATTTAAATTATGTTTGAAATTTTTAAGATATGAATTTTTTAGACTTAAAATTTTTAACTAATATAATTTCTTTAAAATATTATATATATGTTGCACATGACATTTTTAGAAAAAGAAAATATTTTAATTAGAAAATATAGAAAAGATATTACGTTTTAGCTGAAAAATGTAATTAGTTAGATATACAATATTATTAGTTTATTTCATAAAATAGAATAACGTGTGATATTTTTGGAAAGTGAGGGATTTTAGTTAGAAAAGCTAGAAAAGGTAATGTGTTGTAGCTGAAAAAGCCAATTAGTTAGTTATTAATGAAAGTATGCACCTAGAGGGGGGTGAATAGGTGTATTAGGTTAACTATAGTCTATTTTTATTTTTACAGAAATTCTTCCAGACATATATCAGCTTGCTGAAATGATTATAGCAGAATGTTTCAGCTTGCTGATATTAACTAATGCAGTGCAGAAATAAACCAACAGAATAGAAGAACTTGACACACAAGATTTTAGCTAGGTTCGACCCCTAATCTCTATGGTCTACGTCCTAGTCCCTTACCAAACACGGCAAGAGAATATATTATTAATCACTATAAACCCGATTACAAGATTCAATAATATATCTCCCTTTTTCCCTAGCTACTGTCAAAATGGCTTGCTGAAACCCCGTTTCTAAACCTGCTCTCTAAGAACTATACCACTCCCTGTAGTACAAACTTTTCTAGCTTCGTGTTTACCAAACCCTTGTTTCACAAGCCACTGCCCAGCAACTATGCCTTTACAATAAGTACAATACAGATTTGAATGATTGAAATTACAACTTAAAGATATAGACTCTTATATATATATATAAAACGTGTAATATATCTTTAGAGCTTGTGTGTGTGTTGTTTATGAATATGGCAATGTTAAACAACTGTTTTGAGGTGACTGAAGGTATAAATGATTTGATGAATATTCAAGCTTGTGTATGTAAGTTTCAGTTCTGTTTACGTTTATACAAGTGAAGTATAAATACTATCAGTGTCCAACGTTCGGATTTGATCAAGAAAGAGCCGTTGGATGTTTTCAGATTTGATGTATGAAGAACATGTTTGAGTTTGGAAGAATAATTCTCAACGGGACGATTTCTGAGATGGTGTGCAGAGAATGTGTTTTGTGAATAAAAGAATGATTCTCCTGCAATGCTTTTGGGTGTGCAGAGAATATAATTAGTGGAATAGCAATGAGAACATGTTTAATAGAAGTAGTGGAGCTGTTTGTCTTCATGAATGAGAGAAACGTGTATAGTGAAGGGAATGTGGAAGACAAAGAATTATGGTAGTATGGGTATGGTTATTTAAATAAAGAAAGGTGTATCTTTATTTAAAGGCAAAGCACATGGGTGTATCTTTATTAAAAGCAAAGCACATGTTGTTCCCCCACTTTACTTGAGATGTGTTGAGTGTGATGTTACTGAGCTCTTTACACGTAATATATCTATATATGTAAGAGTCCTTACATTTAACTCTAATTAACAGCTCTTTGTATTTCTGGATCGTTCTTGATAGCTTCTGTATTCCCAGAAACAGCTTGCTGAATGTCAAATCAGCTTGCTGATTTCGTATAGTTCCTGTGTCACTATTTCCAGAAATGGCTTGCTGATTTCGAATAGTTCCTGTGTTACTATTTCCTTGCTGAATGTCCTGTTACGACATGTTAGTTTAGCAAAATATATGTAATCAATTAACCATCAAAATCAAGTGGGCTTTCAATCTCCCCCTTTTTGATGATTACCAACATATATTTTTGGGAGGGAATTTCTCCCCCTCAACATATGCTTCCCTGTTAAACATTATAAATAAGAGAAGATAGTTTTCTCCCCCTAAGTTCATGCATCTAAAACATTCATATAGACATGGCATATTTGAGCAATTTAGACAATCCAACAACACTTAACTTAAGCAGCAGCATTATAGCACAGCAGTCAGAATTGTAACACAAAACAAGTTCAGAATAGTTCATAGAATAACTTAACCCAGAAATTAACTTTACCCCAAAAGTCCCCAAAAGTTTTCTCCCCCTTAATCATTAAAAAGGAGTAAATAGAGGCATAAGTGCATTAGATTATATCATCCCTTGACTGAGCAGTAGCATATTTAAAAACAAAGTGGTGAACACATAATCACATTGGTAGAATACAACAATAAATAATAGGTTGATATTATGCATTTAATTGGAAGGCACGAAACATAGTAAATCAACAAAAATCGATGTTACCCATTTCATCTTGCCGTTTTCCAATTCAGCTTGCTGTTTCCACTTCACACATGCCTAATTCTCTTCTTAGAACAATAAATCTTTCTTCTGCAAGAGGCTTAGTAAAAATATCAGCGAGCTGAAATTCGGTTGGCACGAAGATAAGTTCAACATTTCCCTTAGCAACATTATCTCTTAGGAAATGATGACGGACATCGATGTGCTTTGTTCTCGAGTGATTTACTGGATTCTTTGATATGTTGATTGCACTTGTACTATCACAACGAATTGGAGTTTTGCCACAATTGATTCCATAATCTCTTAATGTTTGCCTCATCCAAAGTAGTTGAGTGCAACAACTACCCGCAGCCAAATATTCTCCTTCTGCAGTAGAGAGAGCAACAGAGGTTTGCTTCTTGCTTTGCCAAGAGACTAAGCTTTGTCCTAAAAATGTTGCAACACCACTTGTGCTTTTACGATCAGTTTGACTACCTGCATAATCTGCATCACTATATCCCGCAAGATCAAATGTATTTGTAATAGGATAAAATAATCCAAGATTTTGAGTACCACTCAAATATTTGAATATTCGTTTAATAGCATTTAAGTGAGATTCTTTGGGATTAGCTTGAAAACGAGCACAAACACATACACTATACATGATATCAGGTCTAGATGCAGTAAGATATAGTAAACTACCAATCATACCTCTATATTTTCGAATATCAACACTAATACCTGTTTCATCAGAATTCAGCTTGCTGATTGGAGTCATTGGTGTTGATTTTGCCTTTAAGTTCTCAAAACCAAATTTAGTGAGTAGATTCTTGACATATTTGGTTTGATGAACATATATTCCAGCTGAGGTTTGTTTAATTTGAAGACCCAAGAAGTAATTTAGCTCACCCATCAAGCTCATGTCAAATTCACTATGCATGCATCTCGAAAACCACTTGCACATAGAAGCATTAGTTGATCCAAAGATAATATCGTCTACATAGATTTGAATAACTAATAAATCTTTACCTTTATGCATGGTAAACAAAGTAGGATCAATATTACCTCGAATAAAGCCATGTTCGATTAAGAATTCACTTAATCTTTCATACCATGATCTAGGAGCTTGCCGTAGTCCATACAAGGCCTTTTTCAACTTGTAAACATGATTTGGAAACTCCTGACTTTTGAATCCAGGAGGTTGTTTGACGTATACTTCCTCTTTCAGCATGCCGTTTAGGAATGCGCTTTTGACGTCCATTTGATAAAGCTTTATCTTCTTGAAGCATGCAAATGATAACAACATTCTGATTGATTCCAACCTTGCTACAGGAGCATAGGTTTCATCGAAGTCGATCCCTTCTTGTTGATTGTAACCTTGAGCAACAAGTCTTGCCTTATTTCGAATTATTGTACCAAACTCGTCAACTTTGTTCTTGAAGACCCATTTAGTGCCAATGATTGATACATCCTTTGGTGGTTCTACAAGTTCCCAAACATCACATCTTTCAAATTGGTTGAGCTCTTCTTGCATTTCCACAATCCAATTTTCATCTTGAAGTGCTTCGGTTATGTTCTTTGGCTCTTCTTGAGCTACAAAAGCCGCATATCCACATATATTTGCTTGAGCCCTTCTTGTCTTGATTCCATCAGTTTTGTTGCCAATGATTAGCTCTGGAGGATGATCCTTGACTGTTCTTGGTGCTTTAGGCAATGAATGTGGTACTATCTCTTCGTATTCTTGCGTTTCTTTATCTGCAGTAGAGATTTCAGCTTGCTGTTTTGCAACTTCAGCTTGCTGATTTGCAGTCTGTTGAGTTTCTGGAGATATCAGCTCGTCATTATCTCTTGTTCCTGCAAAATCTTCCTCATTTTCTGGTAGATCAAGCTTAGATTCTTGAAATGAAACATCAATAGATTCTTCAACAGTTAATTTATATAAATTATAGACTCTATAAGCTCTACTAGTTAATGAATAACCAAGAAATATTGCCTCGTAGGATTTAGCATCGAATTTACCATCCTTGTCGATTGTTTTAAGTACAAAACACCTTGATCCAAAGACCTTGAAGTAGCCAATGTTTGGAGTTTTATTCCTTAAAAGTTCGTATGGAGTCTTGTTGAGAATAGGCCTTATCAAGACTCTATTGAGAATATAGCTTGCTGAATTTACTGCTTCTGCCCAGAAAACTTCTTGGTAGCTTGCTCTCTTGCAATAAAGTTCTTGCTGTTTCTTGTAGAGATCGATTCTTTCTTTCAACTACTCCATTTTGATGAGGAGTTCTTGGAGATGAGAATTCATGAGTGATACCTCTTTCTTCACAATACGAAACAAACTCCTTTTGGAATTCTCCACCTCGATCACTTCTTATTCTTATAAGATTTGTATTGAGCTTTTTCTCAAGACGTTTTATCAAAGACTCAAATTCTCTGAAAGCACAATCTTTAGTTTGCAGAAATAAAGTCCATGTATATCTAGAATAGTCATCTACTATAACAAAACAATATTGTTTACCTCCCAAACTTTTGTATGCTTCCGGACCAAATAAATCTAAATGCAAAAGTTCTAGGGGTTTAGAAGTTGATACCATAGTTTTTGACTTATGTGGAGTTCTAATTTGCTTGCCTAGTTGACATGCTCCACAAGTTTCCATCTTGGCATACTTGATTTTTGGTAATCCTCTAACAAGCTTTTGCGAAGACAGCTTGCTGATTTGTTCCATGTTAACATGACCAAGCCTTCTATGCCAAATCTCAGGAGATGAGTCCATTGCAGCTAAACAGCATGCTGTTTTCTGCGTGTCAAAGTCTAGTATATATATATATTTCCTTCCCTTCTAGCAACTAGGGGGACTTTGTTAGTGCAAATAGTAACAATACATTTATCACGACCAAAATTAACTAAATGACCATCATCATACAACTGACTAATACTAAGTAAATTATATGAAAGTCCTTGAACATATTGTACCTTATCAATTGATATAAAATTGTTACCTATTGTGCCCTTTCCAAGAATCTGAAGAGTTTTGTTATTTCCAATTGTTACTCTCCCGCCCTTTTTCAACTTGAGACTTTTGAATAGAGTTTTATCTCCACTCATGTGTCTAGTGCACCCACTATCCAAGATCCATTGTCCAGTTTTCAACTTCGTGGCAAGACACATCTACAAAAACAAACATAAAAAATAGCTCATCCTTTTGGTACCCATGTTATGTTGGGTCCAACATGGTTAGCATCAGGAATATATGAAACATTCAAGTCAGTTTTCTTGATCCACATTTGGATCACTTTTGATGTTGTTTTTCTGGTTTCATGAGTTCTGCCAGAATGATATCGGCAAGCTGATTCTGTTTTGCAGTACTTTGGTAGGTGTCCCTTCTTTCCACATTTTGGGCAGATTTTCCAAGGCATGGCATATTCATATGGAACTCCATCTTTGCCTTTGTACTTCAACTTCTTTTTCTTCTGTGTTGAATTAAATCCAAGTCCTTCTTTACTCAATGATGATCTTGTTTGCTTCATAATTGCTTTTAGGATTTCTTCGCCTTGGACAAATTTTCCCATTCCTTCTTGACACTTCTTTAATTCATCTTCTAGTTCAAGTATCTTCTCAGCTTGCTTTGTCTCCTTTGTCTCTTCTTCTTTGGAGTTTGAATGCTTTTGTAGTGAGTCAATGTGTATATCTTTTGCTGTGAGTTTAGCATTCAGCACGCTGAATTCTTTCATCATGGTGTCATTTCTCTTCAGCAATACTTTGTCGAGCCCTTCGACTTGAGCAAGCTTAGCTCTTAGATTAACAACTTCATTATGATCCTTAACGTGATCTTCTTCATCCGTCAAGTCAGAAATGATCTCTCTTAGGTAGCCAATCTTCTTTTTCAGCTTGCTGATTTCCTCTTTCAGCTCTACGGTATCATCCATAGAATTGCTACTTGTGTCCTGCATGGTTATACTATCTACTGCATATTCTATAGGGGAATCAAAAGACGTGTTAGAGGAGTTTACCTCGTTGTCATTGTCATCCGAGGAGTCATTTTCGGTTTGTACTTCCTCGTTGCTTTCTACATCAAGACCTACGAAAGCGAGATTCACCATTTCATTATCATCATTGGATTCCTCATCATCGTCATCACTCCATGTTAGGAAAGCTTTCCCTTTCTTCCTGTTTTTGAAGTCATCTTGCTGTTTTGTTTTGTTTTTGAGTTTGAAGCAATCTCTTTTAAAGTGACCTTTCTTTCCACATTCAAAACAACTTTCATCATTTGTTTCCTTCTTAGCTTCTGAATACATGCCTTTCTTCTTGAAGTTTCTCTTTTGAATCATCCTCTGGAGTTTTCTTGTGAGGAATGCAATTTCTTCATCAGAATCTGAATCTTCTTCAACTTCCAACTTGCTGTTATTTTCCAGCTTGCTGTTATTTTCCAGCTTGCTGTTATTCGAATGTAAAGCTAGATTCTTCACTTTAGCTGCTGGAACTTGAGTCATCCTGGATGTGCTAGCCCTGATTTTTGACTCAAACTGCTCTAATTCAGAGAATAGAGCCAGACTGTCCATAGTGTCAATTTGGGGATGAGATTCCAACGCCGTAACTTTAGGGGCGAAGCTCCATGGGACTGATCCTAAGATGATCATATTGATCTCTTCTTGAGGTATCCTTTTGCCAAGCACTTGAAGACTGTTTAAGGTTGTTTGAAACCTAGCTTGAGCTTCTTTAATGGTTTCATTCTCATTGACAGTAAACCCGTTTAGTTCTCTTACTAGAGTACCAAGCTTCATTTTCTTCACTCCCTTAGAACCTTCATGATACGATTCCAGGGTGTCCCACATTTCTTTAGCTGTTTTGCATGATGAAACTTTGTCACTTTCAGCTGGACAAAGACCATTTAAGATAGTATTCTTCGCACGGTTGTTGTAGCTTATTTTCTTCAATTCTGCATCGGTGAGAATATCAATATCCTTTGTAATGCCTTTGTCATCTCTGAAGACGTATGGTCCTCTGCTTACAACTCTCCATTCCAGTGGTTCTCTGGCCAAATGATTCTCCATTCGACTTTTCCACCAGTTGTAGTTTTCAGTACCTAGAAGAAGTGGTGCCCTGGAGTCTGAGTTTCCGAGCGGATAATTGTCAGCCATTTAGATCGATACTTTTCCTGTTACAGAAATGATTAGTATAGCAAGGCTCTGATACCAAATGAAAGTATGCACCTAGAGGGGGGTGAATAGGTGTATTAGGTTAACTATAGTCTATTTTTATTTTTACAGAAATTCTTCCAGACATATATCAGCTTGCTGAAATGATTATAGCAGAATGTTTCAGCTTGCTGATATTAACTAATGCAGTGCAGAAATAAACCAACAGAATAGAAGAACTTGACACACAAGATTTTAGCTAGGTTCGACCCCTAATCTCTATGGTCTACGTCCTAGTCCCTTACCAAACACGGCAAGAGAATATATTATTAATCACTATAAACCCGATTACAAGATTCAATAATATATCTCCCTTTTTCCCTAGCTACTGTCAAAATGGCTTGCTGAAACCCCGTTTCTAAACCTGCTCTCTAAGAACTATACCACTCCCTGTAGTACAAACTTTTCTAGCTTCGTGTTTACCAAACCCTTGTTTCACAAGCCACTGCCCAGCAACTATGCCTTTACAATAAGTACAATACAGATTTGAATGATTGAAATTACAACTTAAAGATATAGACTCTTATATATATATATAAAACGTGTAATATATCTTTAGAGCTTGTGTGTGTGTTGTTTATGAATATGGCAATGTTAAACAACTGTTTTGAGGTGACTGAAGGTATAAATGATTTGATGAATATTCAAGCTTGTGTATGTAAGTTTCAGTTCTATTTACGTTTATACAAGTGAAGTATAAATACTATCAATGTCCAACGTTCGGATTTGATCAAGAAAGAGCCGTTGGATGTTTTCAGATTTGATGTATGAAGAACATGTTTGAGTTTGGAAGAATAATTCTCAACGGGACGATTTCTGAGATGGTGTGCAGAGAATGTGTTTTGTGAATAAAAGAATGATTCTCCTGCAATGCTTTTGGGTGTGCAGAGAATATAATTAGTGGAATAGCAATGAGAACATGTTTAATAGAAGTAGTGGAGCTGTTTGTCTTCATGAATGAGAGAAACGTGTATAGTGAAGGGAATGTGGAAGACAAAGAATTATGGTAGTATGGGTATGGTTATTTAAATAAAGAAAGGTGTATCTTTATTTAAAGGCAAAGCACATGGGTGTATCTTTATTAAAAGCAAAGCACATGTTGTTCCCCCACTTTACTTGAGATGTGTTGAGTGTGATGTTACTGAGCTCTTTACACGTAATACATCTATATATGTAAGAGTCCTTACATTTAACTCTAATTAACAGCTCTTTGTATTTCTGGATCGTTCTTGACAGCTTCTGTATTCCCAGAAACAGCTTGCTGAATGTCAAATCAGCTTGCTGATTTCGTATAGTTCCTGTGTCACTATTTCCAGAAATGGCTTGCTGATTTCGAATAGTTCCTGTGTTACTATTTCCTTGCTGAATGTCCTGTTACGACATGTTAGTTTAGCAAAATATATGTAATCAATTAACCATCAAAATCAAGTGGGCTTTCAATTAAGAATTATAATATTGTTAATTTTTTTATAAAATAGAATTTTCCGTAACTACAAGATAAATATATTCCAAATAAAAGAAATTAAGTCAAGAATAATTAAGTAAAAATACAAAGTACCGTACCGACCGACCAACCGACCAAACTTTCAATATTTCAGCTATCATAATATAACTAGCTTATAACCCGTGCGAAGCACGGGTTTCTTTTGATAGGTTATAAAATTTATTTAACATTATAATTATGTTTTATATAATCCTTATTTTTAATAATTTTTTAATTTTAATTTAATATAAATTTATATAATGAAATGCATGGTTGAAAATTTATTTTGTAAAATTCTAAATTAAAAATTTCGTTGACGGGTTCGAACTTTGAATTTTTAGTAAATTAATTTAATCATATAATATATCTTATTATTAGATCTAACGATTGTTATTTATTAATAAAAATATTATTTGTATATATGGTGAGATATTTTTGGGTGTATATTAGTGATCGCAAGATTAATTTTAAATTAAAAAGTACTCCATGTTTTAATTACAAAAATTACTACTAAAAATAATTACGGAAAGATATGGTGTGATATTTTGGATATATATTAATTATTGTAATATTAGATTTAAATTAAATGGTAAAGTGTTTTAATTAGAAGTAAAATCTTTAAAAAAATGAATAATTGAGTTGTTGGAGCAAAAAAAATAGTTCAAGTAGAAGTGGATGAAGGAATTTTAATCAGAATA
This sequence comes from Saposhnikovia divaricata, assembly GCA_036435485.1. Lineage (NCBI taxonomy): Eukaryota > Viridiplantae > Streptophyta > Magnoliopsida > Apiales > Apiaceae > Saposhnikovia > Saposhnikovia divaricata. The sequence goes on along the minus strand of CM071601.1, from coordinate 205,478,338 downwards.
TAATTATGTTAACATTAGTAATTAGCTTTTTGAGTTGTTTTTGTTATTTAATTATTTATTTTAATAATTAGGATAATCAAACCGAAAACCAAAACTTAGGATAACCAAACCGAAAACCAAAACTTTCAATGTTTCGGCTTTAATATAATAGTATAGATAGATATAGATTTAATATAATTTAATATACTCATGTTACGGATTATAGTAATGTTTCCTTATTATAAACAATGTATACAGATTTTTAATATATTTTATTAATAATTGAAAAATATGGTGTGATATTTCTGGACATGTATTACTAATTTTAAGATTAGTTTTAAATAAAAACAAATCCAAAGAAAATATTAATGATTGTAAGATATGATACGTTTGACGTTTTTAGGTGTTTATAAGGGGTACTTTTTTCAACTAAAAAGTAATGTGAAAAAGGCAATCGACTAATTACTATTAATTATATTATGTTATTATTTATTTTAGGTATTTTAATAGTATAGATATCGTATATATTTTTCTTTATAATGAAGAGTAAATAAGTAAATTCACGAAGTACCAAAACCAGGTATCAAAATTTTTAAATAAAAAAGGTAACATGTTTTAATTCTAAAGGAAATATTAATGATATTTTTAGGTGTTTATAAAAGATAATATCTTTAACTAAAAGTAATGTGAAAAAGGCAATCGACATGAAAAAGGGAAATTGACTAATTACTATTAATTATATTATGTTATTATTTATTTTAGGTATATTAATAGTAAGTATCGTATATATTTTTCTTTATAATGAAGTGTAAATAAGTAAATTCTTGAAGTACCAAAAAATTGGCACAAAAACTTTTAATATTTCGGTTATTAGTATAGACTAGCATAAAACCCGTGCGATGCACGATTTTTTTTAATATTATATGAATTTTTTCCATTAATTTGAATTAAAACTTGAATTTTGGAGGCTTAAATTTTTAATTAAGATGATTTGATAATAATTATATAAATGTTATCTAATATTTTTAGAAAATGAGGAATTTAGTTAGAAAATATAGAAAAAGTGATAGGTTTTAGTTGAAAAATGTAATCGGTTGATTATTAGTAATTATAAAATTATTATTTTATTTATCAAATAGAATGCCCATGATATAATTGGAAAAAAAGAGATTTAGTTAGAGAAAATTAAAAAGATAACATCTTTTAGGTGAAAAGGTAATTGATTAATTTAAAATAATTATAATTTAATTATTTCATTTTATTAAATAAAATTGCTCATAATATTTTTAGAAAGGGAGAAATTAATGTTGCACGTGATATTTCTATAAAAAGAGGGATTTTAGTTAGAAAATATAGAAAAGATGATGTATTTTAGCTGATAATTGGTTAAATATTATTATTTTATTTTAATAAATAGAATTGCCTTTGATATAATTGGAAAAAGAGATATTTTAGTTAGGGAAAATAAAAAAGGTAACGTGGTTTAGCAAAAAAAAAAAAGGTAACGTGAAAATTAAAAAGGTGACATGTTTTTGGTGAAAAAGATAATTGATTGTTTATAGTAATTATAATTTAATTATTTTATTTTACTAAATGAAATTGGTCATATTAATTTTAGAAAATGAGAAATTAATGTTGCCCGTAATATTTATAAAATAAAAGGAATTTAATTATAAAAATTGATACGTTTTAGCTAAAAAGGTAATCAATTAATTATTGATTTTATAATAATATTATTATTTTTATTAAATAGAATCGTCCGTGATATAATTGGATAAAAAATATATTTTAGTTATAAAAAAAAGAGAAATGGTAACATTGTTTGGCTAAAAAAGATAATTGCCCGTGATATAATTGGAAAATGAGAGATTTTAGTTAAAGAAAAAAGAAAAGGTAACGTGTTTTGACTCAAAAAGGTAATTAATTAGTTAATAATAATTTTAATATAATTATGTTATATTATTAAACAAAATTGCTCGTAGTGTTTTTAAAAAAGGAAAAATTTTAGTTAGATAAAATATAAAAGATATTGTATCTTACCTAAAAAAGAGATTATTTAGTTACTGAAAAATAGAAAAGTTATTATGTTTAACCTGAAAAAGGAAATTGATTAGTAAGGAAGAAATTTTAGTTAGATAAAATATAAAAAATATTATATTTTACCTGAAAAAGGAAATTATTTAGTTATTGAAAAATAGAAAAGATAGTATGTTTAACGTGAAAAGGGAAATTGATTAGTTAATAGGATGGATTTTATCTGTAATTATGTAAGGGTAAATAAGTAAAATCAACAGGTACCGTATTGACTAACCAAACTTTTAATGTTTCCGCTTTTATATAATAATATAGATTTAATTGATAAATTCATTTTACATATTAGCATATTCTGATAAAATTAATATAATCATAATTATGCTTAAAGAATTTGCTTAACTAGTTGAATAATCCTGAGCTGAAGTGTAAAAATGTGCTTCCGTACTCAATTTAACCTTTGTGGAACAAAATATTTATTTATGATTATACAAATTAAAATTATATGATTATAATATCTTTTTAATTAAATATTATAAAATGTGAAACCAATTAATTTAACAAAAAGCATCAAATATATGTATATATATTTTATACGTACCATTACCACGAACTAGCACATTATTGATTTTGTTAATAATTATATAATCATATCAACTAAGTCAATAATTATTAATTTTTACATTCATTATTATCAAAATATGCAAACAAAAAATATATTTATAAAATTGTAGAAACATATACAAAAATTTAAAGTTTGAGTGAGATAAAAAAAACTTTATGTAATTTGAGAAGTAACCAAATAAATTTTATTCATTGTTGGAGACTTTTTTAATTTAACTGAAAATTATGGTGTACACCCGGATGTGCATATATCACTATCCTATTTTGAATTTTGATAGATTAACTTTATATGGGGTGTTTGAGGGACCTTATTTCCCAGAATAAGACAAAATTGGAGATTAGTAACTTTTTTTCGAAAAACTTATAAAATCTCAAACATATATTAGATATTTATATAAAAAAATTGTAAAAGTATGAAAATTTTATCCAAAAATAAATACATAAGTTTTTATTTTAAATTAGTGTCAAATAGGCTAAATACGTGGTTATTAGTTTTGCGTAAACTATAGTACATATTTAATGATTGAGTTCGTCCTACTTTGTGTAAATTAATTACAAAATTGTACTTAGGTCATTCCTTGATTAATGATAACGGAGGGACTTATCTAATTATATTCTAGTAGAAATTGAATGAAATGTAATTGATAAAACTAAAAGGAATTAACAAAAGTTATAGAAAATTTTTGAAATGAAAAATGGAGGATTGATGAAAAGAGACTCGATTTTTCCTTTTTTTTTGTTTTTTGTTTCCCCACTATTGACTATACTGCAGACATGTACGTCTGCATATGAATGCATATACACAAATTATTTTAAAAAAAATATATACATGAATTATTTAAAAAATATATAACACAAAATTTTAGAAATACAAATATACGCGAAACACATTTCAACAAAAGAATTTGTCTTAAGCGTATGATATGATCTGTAATTACGAACCAACTAAGTGTGCCAAAACTGATTCGAACATCGAATTATTATTTTTATTTATTCAACTTATGAATATCACACACTATTAGTTTAATGTGCACTTAATCGAGAGTTTTCGCGAAAACGGTCTCCCTACCATTAAAAGCAGTCACATGGTCTTCGTATATTTTACCGCAGACGCTTCTCTAAGCCGGATATATTTGGTTTGGTGTAAAAAGGGCATCCCTTCCAAGTCCAGCATAAAAACAAAACCCCAGTTCACCTAATTATTAATATAATTAATACCCTTCCTTTCCTTAATCGAAAATCTCTCTCTTTTTCTCTCCATCACACTCATCCATATCTATCGACTATCCATCACACTTGTACTTTCTCCCCAATTATAAATACATTATCTATTTCTAATTATGTCTAATGTATTTACCTGAGGTAATCTTCATATCCGCCTCATATATTTTGTAATTGTTCGTGTGATTGTATTGCAATTGTTTTGATTCATGTGTTTCTAATTGTGTTTCAGGTTGTTGTGAACCACAATGGCGTTTAGACAGAAGAAATTGAGCTCCAGAGCTGCGAATTCGCATTCTTCTTCGACGACGTCGTCTTCGAAACAGTTTCCGGAGACTTCTGTGGAAGGATTGAGCTCTCCTGCTTCTTCCACTGCGCAAAGTAAGCCACATTACTATTACTCTGACTCATTGCCTGTTGATGTTCAGAGATCTAAGGAAAATGTGACTGTAACTGTTCGATTTCGGCCTCTCAGGTAGTTAGAATTTGTCGCTAATTGTAATTGTTGTCGTTTGTGATAGTTTCGGGGTTTAATTTGATTTGTTTTTGTGTTTAATTTAATTTAGCCAGAGAGAAATCAAGTTAGGAGAGGAGATTGCATGGTATGCGGATGGCGAAACTATTGTGCGAAGCGAGAACAATTCATCTATTGCATATGCATACGGTACGGTTTATTGTTTATAATATCACTATTTTGATCTAGGTAATATTGTAGTTTCGTATTTTAAATAATTGATGTGCTTGTCACAATTGCTTACTCAGCTGTCCCTTTGTTATCTGGAAATTAATTACTTATTTTGGTGTTTGGGTCGTACTTTGACAATCTAAGTTGTTTGTCTCTCTAGTCATTGGATAATGTAATGCAGTTTTTTATTCAGTGAAAAGAGTTGACGTATAACAAAATCATTGACACAAGCTGTCTTACTTATTTATTAAGATGGATTTTCATATAGCAGCTGAGCGCAAAAAAAGGAGTTTAATAAATGCATTTTCGTTTCATAAATTAGCTCGCTTTCTAAAATTTGTACGATAATGATGCCATCATCTTCTATGCCCAGACAAGGATATCCCTTTGTAGAAATAAATGGCATGCTAATGAGATATGATATGATCTTTGAAAGATAATTTTGTGCTTAAAATTTAAATACTAAACTATATTATCATGAGCGAACAAGAGTACTTTTGGTTTGTAAAAGGAAATAGATGAGAACCTAAGAAGGATAAAATGAGAGTACTAAAATTTAAGGTTTTGATACTCCTTAATAACAATTTTAAATATAATATTTATAACTCTAAAATACTAAAAAAGTTTTAAGGTTCAAACGTCAATAACTTTAAATTTAATGTTTATATTATCAACTCTAAAAGTTAAAATATGTTTATATTTTGGATCGTATTAAGTTAATAAATATACTTAAACAAACCTTGCTTTGCACAGGATAAAAGTTAGTATATTGAAAAAGAATTAGGATTTCAAATCCATCAAGATCTAATATTTATATTATTAGCTCCAAGTATACTAAAATCAAATTCAATCAACTATACATAAGAATATATTAATTAACATTTAAAAAAAATTTAGAATTTGAATTCAGCCAGTTACATATTAAATAAATAAATAAATATATATATATATATATATATATATATTATTGACTTTAAAATTATTAAAAAATTTTATGTTTCATTTCAATAAATAATATATTAAAATTCAATATTCAGATTTTAAGAATTAAAAATACTAATGGAGTTTTAAGGACTAAAAATTTAAAAGAAAATTCGTGGACTAATATATTTATAAGTATTTAAAATGATCAGTGCATTGCTAGGGTTATAAGCTAGTATATAATAAGTATAGGAGGGATGATATCAAGGTACTACCGAAGGTCGATAGTCACTAACAACAATTTTAAATATAATATTTTAACATACTACCAAAGGTTTAAAGTTCGAATCATATCAGTAACATATTAAAATATAATGTTTATATCATCCAATCTAAGAATTAACAATCAACTCCTAGAATTAACGAATGTGTAGATTTTGAATTGTATCAAATTAGTAAATATACATAAAACAACCATGCAAAATGTGGTAAAAGCTAGTACTAAATAATATACTATATCTTAATATCTAAACTACTACCAATAGTCTAAGGTTCGAATCCCTTTGTTGATCTGTTTCCTGTTTTCTTCTTGCTTGCTGTCAATGCTTTCCTTTAGACATATATTGTTAATCACAAATCTGATATTGCATTGCTAAAATTTTATTAGCACATTATGGTTCATGTTTAAATATTTACAAATGCCTCAGACAAGGTGTTTGGTCCAACTACTACCACTCGTCAAGTGTATGATGTTGCTGCCCAACATGTCATTAGTGGTGCTATGGAAGGCATTAACGGTAATTGTCAATTGTTTTTATATTGTGCAATTATGTATATTTTCATCAAACTTGTAAGATGTTTTCTTGATCTTTTTGGGATCTTGGTAGTAGTAGTACGCTGAAATTGTCTAGTACAAAAGAAATATTTGTTCGATAGAGAAAAAGTATTTTTGTTGTACAGAACAAAAATTGCTCATTCCCCTGGTTGAGGCACAGAGTTAACTAGCAGAAAAGCAGAATATAAAAAATGAAACCAACCTGTACATTTTGAGGGCCCTTATCCATATATATGTAATATAAACATGGGAATTATCAAGTCACTGTTGTGGTAACTTATAGTAATCTTATTATGCTGAAAACAAGAGTGACAGGATCTTATATCCTGCTGAATATGTTTTATCACTAGGAACACATCATAGAGTGCTATTTGCATTAGAAGAGTGACATGAAGTAACAAACACAATGCTGTAAATTTTAGCATGCGACATTAGAAGAGTGACATGAAGTAACAAACACAATGCTGTAAATTTTAGAATGTGAATAAGAGATTATGTAGCACGTGGTCTAAAAAATTTACCATGAAGTACTAGTTAGCTTGTGTAGCTTGACTTGCAGATGTTGACTTGCCAATGCAATTAATGAAATCGTGTCTATACATCTTTAATTTAGATATAGTTGATTGTCAGAATAATGTTCATATTATTTGTCTTACAAAACCTGCAAAGATCATTAAAACATGCTGATTTACCCCAAATACCATATCCACTATCCATGGTAAATAATGTATAGCTTATTTTTCAGGATAGTAGTAGCACCATTTGTACATGAGCATGAGTTATCTAAATTTATACATTGTGCATATCTATGTGGTAGGCCCCACCTTTTGAAAGATTACAAGAATTTTAGAAAAGTACCTTTCAGTGTCATTTGCCTTATCAATTTGCTCAGAGCTTTTTATGATATATGTGGGTATAAATTCTAAGCTTCCATGTCGTTGATACCAAATATATGATATGTTAATCAGTGTCCCGAGATAATTACAATTTTGTTTTCAGGCACTATCTTTGCATATGGTGTGACAAGTAGTGGGAAGACACACACTATGCATGTAAGTAGCATTTCAGTGTTTGAGATATTATTTTTGTATCGTCTTTCTTGGGTCACACCTATTCATGTAATCTGAAGTACATATCATCATTAGCCTGAGTCCAAGATAGTAGATCATTGAATACATTCACATTCATAATTTAATGTGTAAATACATTTGACTAGAACAGTGGCTACTCTTAGGTGCTGAGTTTTCTTTAGCTTGTTTATGCTAATTGTGCTTATAAACAGGGTGATCAGAGGTCGCCAGGAATTATACCGCTGGCAGTCAAGGACACTTTCAGTATTATCCAGGAGGTGCTGCATATGATTTAACCACTTTTTTCAGCTTAATTAGGGTTTTAATTCAGTTATGAATTATAACGTTCGTAATGCTGCAGACAGCTAGTCGTGAATATCTGCTTCGCGTCTCATATCTGGAAATCTATAATGAGGTGAGGTTCTGGTCAGTTTTTCATTTTCCCGGAAGTGATCCTTGATAAAGTCTTTGCTTGTACTCCATTGACGTTGCAGTTTTAGTATTGCTGACAGTCTCATTTCCTATAATGTAAAACACTTTGGCAGTGAACAGGAGCTTGCTTTGTCAAACCTTACCTTTTCTTCCTCTCATGTGTTACTATCATTACGTGTTTTTTTAAAGTCCTGTAATATATGTAATTTACTGAAATATTACTTATCTAATAAAAATCTAGAATTGAGTTTATCTGATTTTTTTGTGTATGATCCCTGCTATAACTTTAACTTTCTGTCTTTCCATATATGTTCTCTTCAGACCACCCCTATAAGGATGTCATTCTTATTTTGTGTAAGGTGCTAGTTGTATATGGGCAAAGATTCTCAAAAGAGCACCAATAAGATGACAGTGATCTCCTTGATGGAAAGTGATCAAGTCATCAATATTGTTTTGGTTTCTGGTTTTTTCTTTACTTTTTTATAAGATCCTTTGACTGTACTGATATGCTAAGAAATTCTTTATTTTGGCATGGCAATTTCCAAATGTAGGTTATCAGGCCCTGGTCTTTGTGTAGACTGTTCCATCATATATTTATCTTTTTGTGTATCTTTGGGGACATTGGTCCTTCTGTTTGTACATATCTATATCTTATTCTTCTCTTAGTCAAATAGTGTTTCATTAATGAAGGCACAACCATCAACTTTTCAGAACTGTAGTGCTCCTGTTCATGATTAACTAGGTTGCTCTTTGTATAATTAATATCCCATGCACTTTGTTCATTTCAGGTTGTTAATGACTTGCTGAATCCTGCAGGACAGAATTTAAGAATTAGAGAAGATGCACAGGTACACCATATATATCTTTGTTTCAAATACACATACTGATTTCCTACATTTTGTGATGGCTGCCATCAATAACTCTGGTCCTTCTGGTAGAGTGTGTGGACTGAATTGAAGATTAGCGTATGTAGTGATAATCTTTATGCTTCTTCATCTATCCAACAATTCGAGAGTCTTCAGGGTGCGCAGGCTTGCTAATTGTTGAATATAATATATGATCCCATTAAGCCCCTCACATTCACCTTTAAGGTTTTAGGAGTGCTAGTAACTTAACATGAGCACAGGTTGGAGGGAGATCTTAGGTTTGAGCCTCCCCCCCTCCCTCTTATTGTTTATATAATTAGTCTTTTCGTCCGTTTTTTGCTGTCCTGTTTGTCCGATCGTACCAGTGAGAGGGAGTGTACTGTTGAATATAGTACATGATCCGACTAAGGCCTTCTCCTAACACCTTAAGGTTTTAACGAAGCGCTGATAGCTCAACACTAATTGCTATTTATATATTTAATGGGGTCATGATCCTGGAAATTTTTGTGGACTAATCACTATTTTCAGTTATAATGCATTGCTTCCCCCCCCCTCCCCAAAAAAAAAAGTCTCTATTCTTTATGTATACGTTAAAAACTGAAAGTGCTGAGATTTCTAATTGAAGCAAGGATCGTGTATAAGATTATCTTAAATTATCTTGTAATCTTGAAGCTTATGGAAATACTATCAAGGTAGCTCACTAATGCTAATTTGTGGGTAGGGTGATCCTCTAGAATTTAATTTTAAAATCTAAACTTGACTAAAGCATATTAAGATAGTCCGAAATGTTAGAAACTTATCTATGATCTTTAGTTTATTTTTAAATAATTGACTGATATATTGAAAATCCAGTGTCCATGAATACAGTTAAATTAATACAACACCTTGATGTTGCAGGGAACGTTTGTTGAAGGTGTAAAGGAGGAAGTTGTATTATCTCCAGCTCATGCCCTTTCTCTTATTGCTGCGGGAGAAGGTATTGTTGTGATATCTTGTTCAGCTTCCCGCTTTTTCATTCCAAGTGAAGTGCTGTGCTAAAGAAAACTCTTGTATTACTGTATATATTCCATCGTGTGTTTTATTTAGGTAGCTTAGTGGCCATTGGAGCTCCTCTCTTTTACTCTGTTCTTCTCCTGTGTTTGAGTCTGTGAGAGTACTGAAAATATGCACAACTCTCCGCAGTCCTCTGGTTGAATGTGTCAAAATTTTCATTTGTTGGAGGAAAACTACAGTTCGTATTACATACCTTACCTGCTGCCTTGTACATTTAATTCACCTTTGGTCAATCTGTTAAGACCAGGTCTGACCGGCTCTAAATAATAGAAATAAACACTTTTATTGATAAACAGACGCACACTGAAAACACAATATTTAGGTGGTATTCGAGAGACCACCCACTCTCCACACTCACACTTCACTCAATCTTATTTCTTCATCCTACGAACATAAAAATGCCTTCCTATTTATAATCCAACATCAACTCTTTATTCTTAAACTATAGCTGTAATATTATTAGTTCCACCAATTCCTCCTTTCCAAATCTTTAACTGATGCACAATCATTTTTATCAAATCATGCAACTGATCCACCAAATCCCACTAATTCCTCCCTTTCCAAATCATTAACTGATGCAGAATCATTTATTTGAATCATGTAATTGATCCACCAAATCCTCCATTCCTGTTCTTATTATGTAATTGGCAGGATATTGACTAAGGGGTCATTTGTTAAATCTGGACCATTAATTCTGAATGATTAAAATTTCTGGATGAATGATAATCTGAATGATGAATCAATAACACTGTTTGATAATTAAAATTCTAAAATTTCTGAATGATTATACCCTTTATATATTAATAATAGACAATTCTAAAATTAATCCAAACATTATATTTTATCTATAATCATATTTTAACATATCCAATTAATAAAAATTACTATAATAGATCTAGTTATATTAAATTCAAATACACGTAATTGTTTCAATTTGAATTTAAGATATACTATTATAAAATTCTATTTTAATGAGTTTAATTACTTTAGAAATATATTCATACAAATATATTTAAGTTAAACACACATAATTATTTTTATATTATCATATTGAAAAACAATATATATATATATATATATATATATATATATATATATATATAAATGAAATGTTAAAATTAATTTGTAAACCAGGTCAACATAAATTAGCATAATAAATATAATTTTTTTATATCATGATATAAAGTTTGTCTCATGTAAAGGAAAAGCAAAACTTGTAAAAATAAAAAGTACAATGATTACTATTGTGTCATTCACTTGTCACTTGTGTGTTTAATTTTATGAACCGTCCAGCTTGATTTTTCACAGGAACCGTCCAGTTAATTTTCCGAGTCATCCAGTTCATCTTTCACCTTATCAAAAAATCTGAACAACAAATTTTTTCTGGTCCAGTTCTTTTAGTCTGATTCATGGGTTAACAAATGGCCCCTAAGTTTCCTAACACAATCACTCCATATTGTTTCACTAGTTCACCTAGGCTAGAACAAGGTGTAGCATAGATTGCCTTATCCAATATTGGACAGTTTATTTTCGTAGGTAATCAGCATAAGTCTTATTATACATTTTGTTCTCAGTTGCATCCTTTGTAGTATATTTGCAGTTTGACATTAATATACTCTGTTCATTATACTTTTTGTTGGAGCCTCATAAGTCATAACATAAACCAAAGTAAAATTGAATATAAAAGTTCCTGTTATAAAACAGGGAATCCCCGTGCCCTATACTTTCTGTTCTTACATGCCAACTCACATGCACTTACGCATCATGAGTATGTTTCTACTTAAGATTTTGTACTTGTATACTTCTTGATTCCGTCATTCAAAATGCCTGTATCATTTTTGTGCCTAATTTTCTCTCTTTATGATAGCAGAGCACAGACATGTTGGTTCCACAAATTTTAATTTACTCAGCAGCAGGAGTCATACAATATTCACACTGGTAGTAATGCTACACTACTAAAACTGTTATTATATCACTATATTGATGTACTTCTTTTTAGTTTTCTTGAAGTTAATCACGATGTTCAAATTTCTGCGTAATCATCTGGAATCTTTTTTTTCACTTCAAGACGTAATCACTCAACTTTGTGTAATAGGTGATTGTGGCAGCTTATTCACATGACACAACGTTTGTTAAAAATTATAGTTATTTACTATCTGGTACCCATTAATTTGATTATTTTATCTTCTATATTAATTGTTGTCAGTTGGTTTTACTGCTATGTCATATGTATTAGTCTCTGGTTGCAAGCTTTGTCATCCGGACTCGGCTGAAAGTGTCCAACATATATACGTGTTCAAGAGTCAGACTGGGCAATATTTTGAATTTTACATGTTTTTTCCCTAAAATAAGTGTCTGAGTGTTCCACTTTTTAAATAAATCCTCCTCTGGGCATGTTCGAGTGTCCGACACAGGTTCTCGAGGCAAAATGAAGGGTCGGGGTAACAGAGGTTGGAAGTTGTTGCATAGTAAACCAGCCTGCTAGTTATATCAGTTTCTTCTCGGTGACCAGTTCTTGCATAAAATAAAAGTGCAATGTACTCTTGCCTCCATACGGCTGATATGAGAGTTCATTCTCACGTGTATCTTCCAGTGAAGGTTGTGGGTCTATGGATAATCTTGCTGACCACTAGACTTAGGTGACCTTGTACTTCTATTGTCCTGTATATCGGTGGATCATGTAAGAAGTACTTAATGAACTAAGACCCAAGATGTTTTCATAGAACTATAGAAGATACTTTCCCTCTATATTGAAAAAAGCTTTTGGAATATTGACATTAACCAACATCAGTTTTTATCTGTTTATATTACCTATGCTGCTATGCATCTATTAAACTCTTAAATGCAACGTGTGTCTAATTTACTCTACCTCGCACTTTACGTTTCACTAAAAATGTCATTCTTCACACTTGCTCCCATTTCTCTAAACCAGTTGATCTGATTGTTGGTGGTGCACACACACTGCACAGTGTTGGTAGCTTGAGTTTCGGGTGAACATTGTACCTGTGTTAGACGTAGAAGCTATATGTACATGTATGAAATGGTCAAGTAATAACATGTGATTTGAGTGTAGCTAAGTTCACAAAGGTTGCTAACAAATATGAATATGATTTTGTGATAATATAAAAAATAAATTATGAGCAAAGAAAGATATATTTGGAACAAACCTCTGAAGTATCTCTAGCATTTTTTTTTGTTGAGTTTCATGACAACAACTTGAAAATAACTCGAATGGAAGGGAAATTTGTAATAAATTAAACAAAGGAAAGTTAGAAATGTCATGTGCAGGAATCTTGCATATGGTGCAAGTGCAACTATAGAATTATATGGTTACTGACCGACACTGAAACCAAGCTATCACTATACCCTCGAGTGTTAGTTTGCTACTTGTTAGTCATTTTCTTGGCAGATGCTTCCCTGATATAGCTACTAACATTTGTCTTCTTTAAGTTCTTGTCTCGACCTTTTGTTTTAGTATTGATGTTCTAATTTTTCTTTTCTAATTACCTTCTTTACAGACAATAGAGAGTAGTCCATGTGGTGAACACCGTGAAGGTGAAGCTGTCAATTTGTCACAGCTGGTATATTTCGTAGATAACTCCACGCTTAAACATCTTTCTTTCCACTAGTGTTTTATGGATTTTATTAAAATCTGGTTGTATGCTTTGATCAACTTCTTGTTATGCTTTAGCTTTAACTGAAATTCCAATGTATTCAGCTGTGATCATAATTATTATTCTTTCAATTGCTCAGTTTTTTTTTTTGCTTATAACGTTCTATCTTTGCAGAATCTTATTGATCTGGCAGGTTCAGAGAGTTCTAAGGCCGAAACAACTGGTGTTCGTCGAAAAGAAGGATCTTATATTAACAAAAGCCTTCTGACTCTTGGAACTGTGAGGCCTCCTCTATTGCTGTTATTTATCAGTGTAAAAGTTTACTCTATGTTTATCTTCTTATCTTCCATCAATTCCTCGGGATTAGGAAAACTCATAAAGAGGAAATGTAAGCTACTAATTAATTTTAAAAAAGGTATAAATCCGGAACTTTGTACTCTTATTATTGTTATTCTGAATAAGATATCCAAAACTTCATGGTCTTTTTTTATTCTTTTTTCTATATTCTAGTTTACTAAAACAATTAGCAAGTTTTTAAGTTCAGGTTGCATACTTACATGCAAAGATATCAGTTGAAAATAGTGGAATGCCCCATTGTTCTATCCTTCTATCAAAACTTTGGGTGATTCCGAGTACACTTAATTGAAGTACTCAAGGTGTAAGCAATTATTATGTATTCCATGATTTTGACTTGTATTGTTAAATATTTTTAAGGGGATGATTAGGTTCCTTCCCCTTCAAATGTTCTGTGAGTGATTTAGCAGGCAGTGTGTTTGCGTTAAACATATTGTTTTCCTTTTCATTGAGATGAGCTTGTCTGTATGTGTGCGGGTGTGGGTATTTGGGTTTGTAGAATGTTAATACGACGTTGTTTACAGGTAATTTCAAAATTAGGAGATGGAAAGGCTTCACATGTACCGTACAGAGACTCAAAGTTGACTAGGCTTCTTCAGTCTTCATTAACTGGTCATGGCAGAGTATCAGTAAGTTTTGTAATATCTGAAATTTTTACAATCTATCAATATTTGATTTATGAAGTGCTCTGTAAAGCTACTAGCGCATGCATATGATTACTGCTATTGCCTGGTAATTGTTATAAATTTTTACGTATGCTTTGTAATTTTCAGCTCATATGCACTGTTACTCCCTCTTCAAGCAATTCGGAAGAGACACACAACACATTGAAATTTGCCCACCGTGCAAAACATATTGAAATTCGAGCAGCACAAAACAAGGTATACTTGTTTGTTTAGGTTATCCGCGTCTTGCATATTACCTTTTTTTTACATTTCTGTAAAACTTTAATCTCGTAAACCTGCAGATAATTGATGAAAAATCACTTATTAAGAAGTATCAGCATGAGATTCGTAACCTAAAGGAAGAACTGGAACAATTAAAGAGAGGTATAGTTACAATTCCTCAGCTGAAGCACACAGAAGGAGATGACATTGTAATCCTCAAACAAAAGGTAACCTTAGTCACCCATCTCACTCTGCTTTCTAATATTTTTGTGTCTTTTGTAACGGTGGAAGCTTTTCTACTTTGCCACTTGTTGCAGGCATGATGTCAATGTTTGTTTAAGAATTCAGTTATCGGCTTTTTTTGTGGAAAGTTGTAGACTTGAAGGCATTGTGTGAGGGGATTAATGTAACTCAACTTTAATATCTTGCCTATTATTAAAATACGTAAACAAGTAAGTTGTAAAGTTAAAATAGTTGGACGAAACATGAACAACAATATTCTGACAACCCCCATAATTATTTAGAAATCCTATTTACAATCTATTGACGAGTGAAGAGAGTTTAGGTGTTACCGGTTCCTTTCAGGTCCTTAAATATACTTTTCTCTCACAAATTTCTCTGTTTTTTACCAAGTACAGACTATAGAACTCACTTAATCTGTCTAACATGAATAATTAATTATGAATGCACAATTATCTGTGACCAACCTTTTGTCTTCATGCATATTTTCCTTATTGAATGTCCCAGTTTCATATGTCAGGCTATACAGTCCTGCTGCATTATTGCTTCTTAGATGTAGATCTTTTCCCAATTCTTCAGTTGAGCCCTAGTTTGTAAATGAAATTGTAAATAAGTTTATTAAGTGACACGTGTATCGATAATGTATCTGAATGTAGTACTGGGAGATTACATACTATATCACTTGTATGTTTTTGCTAATTGCATCTAAGCCTTACTTGTAGACTGTAGTCATTCACATGTTGGTTACTGTTCCTTTTTCTCTTCAAGAGTACAAACGTTGAAACCATGTAAAGACAGTCATAAAAGTTTAAATATTTTTCATGTCTCTTTCGTAGACAACTAGCATGCATTAGTATTTTTCATGATATTGCATATACATATTCTGTACATCTACGAAGTGTTTTGCTGCGAACTTAGAACCCGGTTTCTTCCTGTTATTTATATAGTTAGAAGATGATCAAGTCAAGTTACAGTCGAGGCTGGAGCAAGAGGAAGATGCCAAAGCTGCTTTATTAAGCAGAATACAGAGATTAACAAAGTTAATTTTGGTCTCTACAAAAACCTCACAGGCATCTAGATTCTCTCATCGGCCTTGTCCAAGAAGACGACATTCCTTTGGAGAAGAAGAGGTAGTTTGTTTTGAACAGAACAAAGAATTCTTCATATTATTATAGTTATAGTTATAAAAATGCACAGCCTGACTATTTTATTTCTTAACCAAACAATCTGCAGCTTGCATATCTTCCACTAAGAAGGCGGGATTTGAATTTGGATGACCAAAACATTGATACATATACTTCTGTTGATGGAACTTTTGAAGCTGAAGATGAGACACTGAAGGAGGAGAAGAAGACTCGAAAGAATGGATTGTTAAACTGGTTAAAGCCACGGGCAAGTTACATATAATAAGCCCTTGCACTTTGATTTATACTTTTATTTTTTATATTGTCATTGTGACTATTTCCCCTTGCTGCACATGAAATGTAAATTTCATGCTTGATTAAATTACTTAATAAGTTTGCCTTGATGTGTCGTGATGAATATCGACCGAAATGTAAATGGGTTTAGTGAACAAATTCCATCCTGTTCTTTATTTATATGATAAATTGCTTTACATTTTGAAATGGCTCAGAATTTTATTTAGCTTGTTCTAATCGGTTACTTGGTGTGTATCCAATTAACTATAAGCAACATGTGTACAGTTTTTGGTTTGGAGGAACTTCAACCCCATTTAGGGGGATGTTGCCCTAAAATTTTGTTTTAAGTTGCCTTATTCTGTTTGGTGTATTTTTCTTTTTTAAACCATGCACAAGCCCAATGAAACAAGTACCGAATTCAAGTAGGTTCCAATTAGTACTTAATGGAATCCATTAATGATTTGTTCAAAATACTTCCCTTCATCCTATTATTTGAAATTTGGGGAGCTTGAAAAGGCTTACGTGGCAGAATCTTTCTCTCCTTTCACCAGGTTATTATATGAACCATAATGCACTACTGAAGTTAATTCATCTGCTTTGTCTTTTTCCTTCATTTCTAAACTCTTTCAAATATCCGCCACCCTATGCTTTTGTAATTTAATATAATTGCGCAAAGAGTTTATCTTTGTCTCCTGAATGAGTTCTTTAAAGGCTTTGTCATGTCTAGTTCCACTTTAAAAGAATCAGTGTCATAAACATTAACATTCACTATATTTGTGTTACAGTGTCTGTACTCTTATATATGTCTTGCATATACATGTCTTGAATGTTTAAGGGATGTGTATGTATTGCATTGTACGTGAATTCTTTTAGCTACTCATACTTTCTTTCAAATATGTATTACAACACATCCCTTGTTTGTATATGTTTTATCTTTTGTTTGGCTTTAATTTAGAGTGCCTGCTACTTCTTATTCCACCTAATCATGATATGATGAAATTCAGCAATATTTTCAAAATTATAGTAAGTGATGCTGTGGTAATATTGTTGCATAGTTTGTAATACATGTATTACTTCATAAGACTTCTCAAGATGGTAACGTTTTGCAGAAACGAGATAATGTCTTGAGAGCTTTTACAAGCACTAGTGATAAATCAAGTGGGACAAAGTCGTTGAGCACACCCTCAACCCCTAAAGCAGAAAGTAGTAATCTTCTCGTGGAATCCAGGCTTTCACATGCCATACCTACAGAAAATCCTCCATGTGGAGATCTTCTCTCAGAGGTTAGGCATGAGAGTGGAACTCCTGAAGAATCTTTGCAACATGAGACCCCTCTGGTATGTAATCTGAATTTTTTGTTTATACCAAAGTTGCTTTGAACACATTGATTCTCATCACCATTTGATTCAGTGTACTGGTTTTACAAACATTTGGCTGTAGGAACTTCGAAAAAGTTTAGTTATATGTGCATCTTAAATTAAATTGTCACCAGACTACTTTTCTTCTGTTTCTTCTTTAATTTTTTTCTAATTTATTTTTCTTCTAATTAACCAAAGAAATGGATTTAAAAATAACAAAGACATAGAGTCTGTATGGGGAAGGGGAATAGAGGTTATTTCAATTTAAAGTACTTGTTAGTGTCATAGAGGTTGGTTATATGTCAGACTACTACCTTTTCAATTCCAACTTTTAGTGTTTGTTTTTAGTATGTATTAGTTTTACTGTTCATGGTTTTAATAATCGAGGACGATGAATTAGTATGGCTTCTTCGCATGCCAGCTTTTTAAATTGCAGTTCGCACACACACACAACGTAAAATAAATAATGTCCAAATTTGTAGAGACCAAAACAAAGTTAATTATGTAAAATTGTGACAATCTTGTGTATATGGGGTTGACAATTATGTTTCATTTCATGTTGTAGTACTACAACAAGGGATCTTATCGACATTTGCAAGTGTGGGTGTGGGTGGGTGGGTACGCGTTTATCCAACCTTTTTGATTTTTTTCCCAATAGAAGACAGCAAATGCGTCCACATATCAACCAATATAACATTCTGTAACATGAGGTGTCTTCTACTAATATGAAGTTCTATTCTTTTTTACATTTAAGTTCGTTACAGAACTTGTTTTCTTGCATAGATTTGTTAATGCTGCCATTAGTTTAGATTAGAAGCATGGCTAAGGGAACTTCTATGTATATCTTTAATTCTTAAGTTTAAATGAAAAATGATTTGGACTTCTCAGTAGCACCAAAATATTCACATATTTTAGTGTATTCTAGTTCTCGTGGATCATGGCTGAATTGAACATTAAACTGTTTTTGAGTTAGAAAAGTTTAGTCATGGCGTGATCTCTTTTTTGATGCTAGACTAGCATGCATACATTGGACCAAATAGATCTTCTGAGGGAGCAGCAAAAGATCTTGTCAGGAGAGGTAGCTTTTCATTCAAGTGTGCTGAAGAGGTTATCAGATGAGGCCATAAGATATCCTAAAAGAGAATATATTCAAGTAAAGGTTTGCTTTGACCGTTTTTTAATTGCTAGTATCATGTTTGGATTCAATCTTATGAAACTCTCTACTCTATGAAGGATGAGATGGCAAAATTGAATGGCGAAATCAAGAGGAAAAATGAACAAATAGCTCTCCTAGAAAAACAAATTGCTTGTTCTGTTGTTTCTTCTCATGACAATCTGGATAAGTTGGAACTGTCAGAAGTATGAGCAACTTCTTTTGTTCCATTGTTGATATTGTTAATTGTCTTGACTTGCTTTTTATTCTAGATGTCGTTTTATGGTGCAGTCTGTAGCTGATCTGGAGGCACGCTTAAATGAGAAATCCTTTGAACTGGAGGTAATGTATATTAAAACTTATTACATTCATATAGCTTTGCGCATGTGAAAGAGTTTTGTGGTCACTATATCAATAATTCTGTTTTATGTGGATTTGTTTTGTGAAAGCATTGTCACAAAGCTGAGTTATATAGAAATGGATTCATCTACTATTTGTTACTAGTTATATTATTTTACAGATATCTACTCTGGGCAGAATTTTTACAAATAATATACAGTAGATACTGCATCAATGCAATGAAAATTAAAGAGTTGAAGTTGAATAATAAATATTTCAGGACAGAAGGCATTGTTTGAATTTCTTCATGTGTTGATAAGTTCTGTATTTTTTTTTTTTTTTTTTGAGAAACCGATGTTTTATTCTTTTCCAGGTTAAAGTTGCGGACAACAGAATAATTCAAGAGCAGCTCAACCAAAAGGTGTCACATCCTTCTAATATTCTTCATGAATTTGTTATTGATCCTTATTAATGGCCAACTGACAGATGACTTTCTGTCAGATTGATGAATGTGAAAAATTGCAACAAACTGTTTTGTCACTGAAAGGACAGCTCTCTGAGGCAGAAGAGTATAAAAATCTCTGCCAAATGATTGGTAATTCAAAACGAGGCAGTGAACCAGAAAATTTTAAGATGGAACTTTCCTTGGAGAATGAGCCTACAGTGTCAAAAGATATGTATGAAGGGTCGTTTCTGAAAGCCCAGGTTTACATTTTCTATCACTATACCTGGTATACTTTTGTAAGAGTGTATTATCTCATACATATTTCTTCATTTTGTAATGTACTAATAGATGGTGGCTAGAAAAAATATTTTAAGATATTTAAGTGAAATTTCATGACCGGATGTGTTACCCATTAATTATTTGACATTTATGCAAGCTGGACGATAGCTTGAGATTGAACCAAACTTCTAACTTGCCACTCGCTTACAAATTAAAGTTTACCTCCTTGTTTCCACTGTTCTTACATGATAAATGTAGTGTTTTGTAGTTTTTTTCCCTACTTTCTCTTATTACCAATCCAGAATGTGAATTTTTGCTGGGAAATGATTATGTGAAATTCCAGTCATAAATGAGACGGTCATCTCTATATTAGAATGAAACAACTATTTTCTATTATTGTAAAAAAGTATACCGAAGGTTCAGTTTTAGTAACTCTCAGATATTGTGCTATTAAACAAGAGCAAGAGAATCTCTTTGTGTCAGGTAGTTGATCTATCTTTTTCTCAGACAAGAAGGTAGATTGATTGGTGTTACTGCTCAGCAGATTTTAGGTGTGGGAGTGTATTTAGAAAGATGAAATGTCAAATAATAATATAAAAGAAATTAGACCAGAGAACATAATGTTTCCTATTCTTACAGTGTCTATGCATTTACATTAAGCTTGGCATTTCATTCTTTTATTTATACAATGTTCTGACTGATTTTGTACTATTACCTTAATTAGATGGAGATTAGGGAACTCACAGTGAAAGTCACTGAGCTAACTGTATCAAGAGAGAAGCTAGAAATAGAGAATCAGCAACTTGCAGAAGAAAGTTCATATGCAAAAGGGTTAGCCTCTGCCGCAGCAGTAGAGCTGAAGGCACTGTCGGAAGAAGTTGCGAAGCTGATGAACCATAATGAGAGACTAACTGCAGAGCTGGCAGCACAAAAGAGTTCCCAGACGCAACGCAAAACTTTTGCAGGCAATAGAAATGGCAGAAGGGATGTCAATACCAAACGACATGAGCAAGGCATAGGAAACCCAGAAATCAAGAGAGAACTGGCTTTATTACGGGAAAGAGAGCATTCGTATGAAGCTGCGTTAGCAGAAAAGGATCAAAGAGAGGCTGAGCTTCAAAGGAGAGTTGAGGAATCCAAACAAAAAGAGGCTTATCTTGAGAATGAACTTGCAAACATGTGGGTCCTTGTAGCAAAACTGAAAAAATCACGAGGATCTGGAATAAATGCTTCTGAGTCAACTAGAGAAAGCCCTGTAGTTGATGACGATTGTAAAATTTGGAATGGTACAAAATAAGCAAAGAACTTTCTATGATGTGTAAATATAATACAGAGACATTGTGCTTGTTCTGTTTTTAGGGGGTGTGCTTTCTAGATGTTAGTAAGAATATCAAATAGTGTGTACAGGTCACATTTTTGTCCATTTTCATTCCAGGGTTCGTCGGTTCGTCCTTTAGGTTTAGTCCTTTAGTTGTTCAATGCACAACTAGTTGTGGATCTGGTGAGGTATGGTGTTGGATTTGATGTTTGTAACAACAGGCAATAATGCTTGTAGGCCTTCTACAGTAAATATATTTACAGGCTGAGAAGTCTGTAGTACTCGCTGATATTAGACTAGTGGTTGCAAATCAAACTCAAGACCTTAAAACTTGAGTTTTTAGACTTTGATCTTCAAATACCTTATTCTTAATTGTAATTCTAATTTGTTAGTTGTTTGCAATGTCTTCTATTAACAGATTTTAGTTTTGAATATCTTTTAACATGTTTTGCAGTCCCTCATCAAAGATTTCTTTACCAAACTAACCATCTTAAAAATGCACACTAATATAACTAGACAGTCCTATAGTAAATACATGTTCACTTATGTAGACAGGAGAGATGAGGGGTTCATGTAGAAAGAAAAAGAGGTAGGATACAACATGGTTAAAAGAGATACAGACATTGAGTAATATGATTTTCATAAATATTCCTCTGCAGATAAATTTAAATGTGAAAATCAAAAACCAATCTTCTGCCTGTATCAGCAATTCAACTATAAGTATGTTATGGTAATAAATAAATAAATTAAATTACAGAGAGTATAAAGTGCTAGATTAACTACTATTACAATAGAGATAAACCTTCTAACACCAGAACCTTTGACTCCATTGCACAAATTAAATAAGCACACAAACTTTACTTCCAGTACATTTTTTACTCAAGTCAATCAGACGAACACCATTTTTCTAAAGTGCAAGAAAGTATCTTCGTATATCATACAAAAGAGTCCAATTCTTTTCGGAAAACTTAAAATGTCTCAATTTAGTTAAGTTAAATCCCAACCAAAGACGAAAAGCAAATGCTTACTCCTTCAATGAATTCATCAGTCGCATAGGGTGACCAAGTGGACGAGGTTTCTTGTCCGTATAAATGGACTTCATTCCATGTAGGGAAACCATATTTGGCGTATATGTAAAACAGTTAAACAAGGCAAAAGCTTCTTTACCGGGAAGACACTTGATCTTTTCACTTTTGTGATCATAGTAGCAGATCTTATTAGAATCGAAGAATACAATTTCATCACCGTACTTGAAACCCTGTTGCAGGTTCTGAAATGGTCTAAATTGTTGGAATGGGCCAAACTGATGCATCTTTATCCAAACACCACATCCCTCTTTCTCGTCCAAAGAATATACATTAATCTTACCAATTGGAGATGGTTTATATTCCAGTTCATATTCCAACAGAGTAAGAAGATCTCTCATATTCATAAATTTAAATGTCTTTTCATGGTCACGACTTTGTTCATCAGGGAAAAATTCGGGCAACAACTTGAACTTGTTACCTGTAGCATCGAACTTGAGCACGGTCAAAGATTTAAGAAAGTTGTGCCTAACGGATGGATATGTTCCATAAATACCATACCTCTCAAATGAAAAAATATTTTTCTCTTCCGCTGAATATGTAGAATATGTCCAATAAGGGCAATCTTTTACATAAGTAGTTGGAATGAATGATTCCTTAAATATTTTAAATGATTCCTTAAATTTTTTCATGAGTAACTCATGACCAGGAACGGATAGCTGAATCCATGAATTGGAATTAGAGGAGTAGACAGCACATGAGTCTAACAAGGAATAGCAGACTACCACCTTGTAATCATTACTTACAGGATCAAAACCAACTCCAGTTAGAGTTGGACAACTATAACCGCCATGTATGTTTTGCGGAAGATTAAATTCCATAGATTGATGAATTGCGGGGTTCCATAACGATACTCTCTTAAGGTGACGAAGTAGACAAACTAAGCCATTAGCAGAACCAATCAAAGAGAAACTATGATTAGGGAGTACAAAAGTCTCATTGGATCGGGAAACAATGGTAATACAGCTCTCTCTATTAGCATCTTTATTTGCTACAAAACAGTCATAGTCGTTAAGGTTTTGCATGGGACTGCGGATGTTGTGTTTGTTCAGAAAGTGTGAATCGGAGATCATTGATAGCCATGATTTAGATACAGATTTAAAACGTATAACCGATTTGATGGGAAGTCGTGTGAGTATCTCATCAATAATTACTTCTTCCGGCAGCCCCCTACCTGCCAATCTTCTTTTTTTCCCACCAACGGGCTGCTGCTGCTCCCTCATCAGTCTTTTCCTTTTTCCACAAACCAGCAGCTCCCTCTTCAGTCTCTTTTTTTTTTCACCAACAGGCTGGTCTCTTTTTCTTTTTCCACCAAGCAGCTCCCTAGTCAGTCTTTTCCTTTTTCCACCAAGCAGCAGCTCCCTAGTCCGTCTTTTCCTTTTACGACTAACACGCAGCTCCATGATCACTCTTTTCCTTTTTGCAACCGGCAGTTCCATGGTCAATTTTTTCCTTTTTCCACCAATTCTCTGTAAAATCTCGCTTGTTGTTAAAACCCTAGCCTGGGTCTGGACAACAGATACATCCATAATGTAAGCTGACATGTGGTGCTCGAAACCGAGAGATGTATGTGAAACTGATAACACTAGAACGAGAAATTGCAGCTTCCCAAGATTGACTATTGGAGAAGAAGGCTAAGGGAGGGCGAGGGTTACGATCTTAATGGTTATAATGTGTATGATGTAATTTTTTTTTTCTTAATTCTAAGTAAATTTGTTAAAGAGGTTGCTGGTGAAAGTGTAAATTAAAATAAAAATATTTAGTCTTATTATAATTGAGACTTAGATATAACTAATAAAATTCTATTTTAATTAGAATTTTAGTATGAACTAAAAGATAAAATACTGATGGCATATTTAATTGAGATGTATGATAGAATAAACGAATTTAAATAATGAACCATTCTTTTTGTACTATATCTTAGGTTCTTTTTTTGTTTATTGCTATTATTAAATTAATTTGTGAGTTTTTAATTTGTTGTATAAAAGAATCCAATATAAAATATGATATCATGCAAAATTAAATTACTTTTAGAATTTTATGAAGTCACTCGTCTATATGGAATGTTTGAATTCTTCATATTATTATAGTTATAGTTATATAAGTGCACAGTCTGACTACTTTATTTCTTAACCAAACAATCTGCTGCTTTATCTTCCACTAAGGCGGAATTTGAATCTGGATGACCAATAGATTGATACATATACTTCTGTTGATGGAACTTTTGAAGCTGAAGATGAGACACTGAAGGAGGAGAAGATTGTTAAACTGGTTAAAGCCACGGGCAAGTTACATATAATAAGCCCTTGCACTTTGATTTATACTTATATATTGTCATTGTGACTATTTCCCCTTGTTGCACATGAAGTAAATTTCATGCTTGATTAAATTACTTAATAAGTTTGCCTTGATGTGTCGTGATGAATATCGACCGATATGCAAATGGGTTTAGTGAACAAATTCCATCCTGTTCTTTATTTATATGATAAATTGCTTTACATTTTGAAATGGCTCAGAATTTTCTTTAGCTTGTTCTAATTGGTTACTTGGTGTGTATTCAATTAACTATAAGTACCATGTTTACAGTTTTTGGTTTGGAGGAACTTCAACCCATCTAGGGGGATGTTGCCCTAAAATTTATTTTAAGTTGCCTTATTCTATTTGGTATATATTTTTCTTTTTTAAACATGCACAAGCCAAATGAAACAAGTACTGAATTCAGGTAGGTTCCAGTTAGTACTTAATGGAATCCATTAGTGATTTGTTTAAACACTACCCTTCATGCTATTATTTGGAATTTGAGGAGCTTGAAAAGGCTTACGTGGCAGAATCTTTCTCTCCTTTCACCAGGTTATTATGAACCATAATGCACTACTGAAGTTACTCATCTGCTTTGTCTTTCCCTTCATTTCTAAACTCTTTCAAAATATCCGCCATGCACCCTATGCTTCTGTAATTTAATATAATTGCGCAAAGAGTTTATCTTTGTCTTCTAAATGAGTTCTTTAAAGGCTTTGTCATGTCTAGTTACACTTTAAAAGAATCAGTGTCATAAACATTCACTATATTTGTGTTACAACTACAGTGTATGTACTCTTATACATGTCTTGCATATACATGTCTTGAATTTTTAAGGGATGTGTATGTATTGCATTGTACGTGAATTCTTGTTGCATACTCATACTTTCTTTCAAATATGTATTACAACACATCCCTTGTTTGTATATGTTTTATCTTTTGTTTGGCTTTAATTTGGAGTGCCTGCTACTTCTTATTCCACCAAATCATGATATAATGAAATTCAACAATATTTTAGAAATTATAGTACGTGAAGCTGCGGTAATATTGTCGCATAGTTTGCAATACATTTATTACTTCGTAAGACTTCTCAAGATGGTAAAGTTTCTCAGAAACGAGATAATGGCTCGAGAACTTTTACAAGCACTAGTGTTAAATCAAGTGGGACATTCTTTGAGCACACCCGCAACCCCTAAAGCAAAAAGTAGTAATCTTCTCGTGGAATCCAGGCTTTCACATGCCATACCTACAGAAAATACTCCATCTGCATGAGAGTGAAACTCCTGAAGAATCTTTGCAACCTGAGACCCCTCTAGTATGGAATCTGAATTTTTTCTCAACAGAAGACAGCAAATGCATCCACATATCAACCAATATAACATTCCGTATCGTGAGGTGTCTTTTACTTATATGAAGTTCTATTCTTTTTTGCATTTGAGTTGGTTACAGAACTTGTTTTCTTGCTTAGATTTGTTAATGCTGCCATTAGTTTAGATTAGAAGCATGGCTAACGGAATATCTATGTATATTTTTTAATTCTTAAGTTTAAATGAGCACGATTTAGACTTCTCAGTAGCACCAAAATATTTGCATATTTATAGTGTATTCTAGTTCTTGTGGATCATGGGCGAATTGAACATCAAACTGTTTTTGAGTAGAAATGTCTAGTCATGACAATATATGGTCTGGAAGTGTGTTCTTTCATTTTCAATGTTTTTCAGGAGAGGTAGCTTTTCATTCAAGTGTGCTGAAGAGGTTGTCAGATGTGGCCACAAGATATCCTAAAAAAAAGCAGCTCAACCAAAAGGTATCACACCTTGTAAATATTCTTTATGAATTTGTTATCGATCCTTATTCGTGGCCACCTGGCCAACTGACAGGTCATCTTTCTGTCAGATTGATGAATGTGAAAAATTGCAACAAACAGGCTTGTCATTGAAAGGACAGCTCTCTGAGGCAGAAGAGTATAAAAATCTCAGCCAAATGATCGGTAATTCAAAACAGTACAGTGAAACAGAAAATTTTAAATGGAACTTTCCTCGGTGAATGAGCCTACAGTGTCGAAAGATATGTAGGAAGGGTCGTTTCTGAAAGCCCAGGTTTACATTTTCTATCACTATAACTAGTTTACATTTTCTCATACATATTCCTTCATTATATAATGTACTATAAGATGGTAGCTAGAAAAAATATTTTAAGATATTTAAATGAAATTTCATGACCAGATGTGTTACCAATTAATTATTTGACATTTATGCAAGTTGGACGATAGCTTAAGATTGAACCAAACTTTTAACTTGCCACCATGCTTACAGATTAAAGTTTACCTCCTTGTTTCCTCTGTTCTTACATGATAAATGTAGTTTTTTTTCCTACTTTCTAGTATTACCAATCCAGAATGTGACTTTTGTTGGAAAATTATTATGTGAAATTCCAACGGTCATCTCTATATTAGAATGAAAAACTCCTTTTTATTACTGGAAAAAAGTATGCAGAAGGTTCAGAATTAGTAACTCTCAGATATTGTGCTACAACAAAAGAGCAAGAGGATCTCTTTGTGTCGTTGATCTATCTTCTTCTCAGACAAGATGGTAGATTGATTAGTGTTACTGCTCAGTAGATTTTAGGTGTGGGAGTGTATTTAGAAATATGAAACCTCAAATAATAAAATAAAAGAAATTAGACCAGAGAACATTATGTTTCCTATCCTTACAGTGTATTTGCATTTATATTGAGCTTGGCATGCCATTCTATTATTTATACAATGTTCTGACTGATTTTGTACTATTACCTTGACTAGACAGAGATTAGGGAACTCAGGGTGAAAGTGACTCAGCTAACTATATCAAGAGAGAAGCTAGAGATATCAGAAACTTGCAGAAGAAAGTTCATATGCAAAATGGTTAGCCTCTGCTGCAGCAGTAGCAGAAGGGATCTCAATACCAAACGACATGAGCAAGGTATAGTAAACCCAGAAATCAAGGGAGAACTGGCTTTATTTCGGGAAAGAGAGCATTCGTATGAAGCTGCATTAGCAAAAAAGGATGAAAGAGAGGCTGAGCTTCAAAGGAGAGTCGAGGAATCCAAACAAAAAGAGGCTTATCTTGAGAATGAGCTTGCAAACATGTGGGTCCTTGTAGCAAAACTGAAAAAATAACAAGGATCTTGAATAAATGCTTCTGAGTTAATTAGAGAAAGCCTTGTAGTTGATGACAATTGTAAAATTTGGAATGGTACAGAATAAACAAAGAACTTTCTATGTGTAAATATAATACAGAGACATTGCATCGTGCTTGTTCTGTTTTTAGGGTGTGTGCTTTCTAGATGTCAGCAAGAATATCAAATAGTGTACAGGTCACATTTTTGTCCATTTTTATTCCAGGGTTCGTCATTTAGGTTTAGTCCTTTAGTTGTTTATTGCATGTAGTGAGGTATGGTGTTGGATTTGATGTTTGTAACAATAGACAATAGTGCTTGTAGACCTTCAGTAAATGTATTTACAGGCTGAGAAGTCTGTAGTACTCGCTGATATTAGACTAGTGGTTGCAAATCAAACTCAAGACCTTAAAACTTGAAAGTACCTTATTCTTGATTGTGACGTTCTAATTTGTTAGTTGTTTGTAATGTCTTCTACTAAAAGATCTTATTTTGAATATTTTATTGTTTTTTTGCAATCTCCCACCAAAGATTTCTTTACCAAACTAAACATCTTCTTAAGAATGCACACTTATATAACTAGGAGTCCTATTGTTAACAGCGTAACAATCATCCAAGAATACATGTTCAGCGTAACAAACATTGAAAGTACGTTATGTGCAAATAAAGATAATACTCGTATCTTACAAAACTTATGAAAAAAGATGAAACTTTTCTTCTAACACCAGAACCTTGGACTTCCTATATCATCATAAACATTGCACAAATCAGAAGTTTTAATCCACATTAACTCTTCTAGATCTCAATCACCAGATCTCAATCACCGTGTCATCATGCGGAAATACATAACGAATTTCACCCAATCCTGAAAAATGGACAGAACGACTCATTAGAGCTCCAATCATTTTTTCTTGTGACATTTTCTTGTCTTCCATGATTCTAATAGAGATCTAGGTAGCAAAGGAGACACCTAGTTAACAAAAAAAAAAGACAAAGAGATAACTGACCTTTGAGCTTCTTAGCATCTTCCTTGTTCAACTCAGCGAAGAAAAGATTGGCACTTTCCACAGAGCAGGCGATGAATTGGTTTTCACTATGTTACATGATTTGCGGAGGAATAAAATAGTTAGGAAATACTTTTGTGTAGTGCCAATGCAAAGTACCAACCATGACATAAATATAAAAATCTTCTATTTATAAGATGACATACAGGCCTATCCTTTTAAGCAGTTCAAGGCACTCCTCCGCCGTACAACTTTTAGCTTTCACTTTCACTTCATAAATCTAGGTCAAACATGGTTTACATGAAAAATTTAGAACAAACATTGTCAATCGCAAGAAAGAGAATGGAGGAAAATACCAAATAGTTGTAACAAATATGAAATAGAATGACCAGGAATGCCCACCAAATCATATATAGAGTACATAAATATTGGAGAGCAAACATAGATGATGAAATAAAATTAGTTGTACTCGTTTGACATTAAACATTCTCAGATAGAAGATATATGGAAAATAATTCTTAAATTAATATTTTTATGAAAGAACCTATATAGAGAGAGGCCGAAAGAGGAGGTATATGTACGTAGAGTGGAATTGAGGAAAGAAAACAATGAACGATAAAAAATTCAAAAAAAAATAACATAACTTTAATTTTCTGGGAAAATGTTAACACGAATTAATAATGAAGGGACATGATTACAAACTCGAAGCCCTAAACAAAACAAACATGCACTCACCTTCACCTTAGGTCGATGGAACCTGTTGTCAACACCTGTTGAAAGAAAAAATAAATGCGATCAGCAGACAGAAACCATAGTTTAATATATTAAAAAAAAAGCAAAAAACGTAGGAGTCATAGCTTCAAATATTGGTTGTAAGTAGATTCTTTAGTAATCTACCTCTTTAATATTATCAAAATCTCAAATTATCTTACTCTGAAATTTTCTCTAAATAATACCTTGTGGAGATATATTATTATAACATAACAAAAAGAACTAATGGGCGAATTATTACTTTAAAAACGAAAAAGGGTAAATTCAGAAGGAGAACTTGGAAGACTTACAATTCCATCGCAATGGTCTCCAACACCGCCTTAAAAGTTCAGAATCATCTTCAGCATACATACAATAACCATCGTCACTGTCTGACGAGTCGGACTCGTCTACGAAGATATGTAATGGCTCCATATAAGCTGCTGCAATAACAAAGAGACCAGGGGGTAAGCAACGGGAAAGAAAACGAATTAAACAAATAAAAACAAATGATCATGTATATATCATGTCATTATACTGTAAAAGAATTAAGATTTTATGCCTTACGATATCTGATGTACTACATATATAAATAAAAATTGAATAAAGGGGGAGGAACAATCAACTGAACTCTTCGTTTCTTAAAAACTGTGTATTGATGATTACACGCTAACTACTTAAAGTTAAGTAATATAACAAAAGCCAAAAATAAAAAAAATTAAAACAATGATCGATCATGTACTTAAAATCATGTGGTATATAAACCGACACACACAGATACAAAGCCATAGATTTGAGCGAATATAACTTGGGGGTTAGGGTTTGATTATGAGATTATTATTACGTTACTAGCTTGGTCTTGGTCTAATTCTCGTTTGGCTATTAATTGTGTGCTTGTCAAATACATAAAATCAATTGGGAGTTGGTAAATAGAACCATAGAACATATGAAAAACAACAAATAAGTATAAAAAAAACATATAAATTTTCTACAGATAGATAATCAAGATCAAATATTACAACAACAAACCCTAAAAAATAAAAAACCACAAAATAATATATATACATGATCTCTATAATACATAAACATATATGCATGATCTATGTATGCGGTGTCATAATCAAAGAATATTAAGAAATTAAAGAAAACACAAATTAACCTAGAATTAGGATTCTAAAAGAATAAGATGAGAATAAATTAAAATTTACCTCGATTGTTTTGGAGAGAGAACTGCAATTGAGAAGTTGAATATATTTTTATGAAACGACGGTGGGGGGTGTGGTCTTTATATAGAGGGGGTTGTGTACTTGTATTGTGTGCTTTGTTTGTTCACGGCGTGTTCGGCCACTCTTAAAGTCCAGTCCAGTCCAGTCCATTGGGCTTTTATTTTTATATAATGGTCCACACTTTGTTTAGATACGGTCTGTGTTATTTTGTCCGGTTTATTTATTTTTTAAACTTCTTTTTTTATTTCTTTTCTAGCAGAAAACTTTAAACAATAATTTGATTATATGTATTTTGAGTTATTTGATACTAGCTTATAGTTCATGCAAAATACGGGTTATTTTTAGATATTTTTAAAATTATATGATTAAATAAAATAGAGTATAATAATTTATTATGGATATAATTTAACTTTATAATATTAATTAATAAAATTATTATTATAATAATAGTTATTTAATAAATGATATGTATTGATTAGAACTAATAATATAAATTTTAATGTAAAATTGTTGTTGACGGGATTCGAACTTCCAGTTCCGTTTTCTATTTTTTTTTTTTGAGTCACGCATCTTAAGATGTTTTTTTTTAGGTAACGCATCGCATCTTGAAGATGCGTGACTAATCATCTTAAGATGATTAGTGTTACTGCTCAGTGGATTTTAGGTGTGGGAGTGTATTTAGAAATATGAAACCTCAAATAATAAAATAAAAGAAATTAGATCAGAGAACATTAATGTTTCCTATCCTTAAGTGTCTTTGCATTTATATTGAGCTTGGCATGCCATTCTATTATTTATACAATGTTCTGACTGATTTTGTACTATTACCTTGACTAGACAGAGATTAGGGAACTCAGGGTGAAAGTGACTCAGCTAACTATATCAAGAGAGAAGCTAGAGATATCAGAAACTTGCAGAAGAAAGTTCATATGCAAAATGGTTAGCCTCTGCTGCAGCAGTAGCAGAAGGGATCTCAATACCAAACGACATGAGCAAGGTATAGTAAACCCAGAAATCAAGGGAGAACTGGCTTTATTTCGGGAAAGAGAGCATTCGTATGAAGCTGCATTAGCAAAAAAGGATGAAAGAGAGGCTGAGCTTCAAAGGAGAGTCGAGGAATCCAAACAAAAAGAGGCTTATCTTGAGAATGAGCTTGCAAACATGTGGGTCCTTGTAGCAAAACTGAAAAAATAACAAGGATCTTGAATAAATGCTTCTGAGTTAATTAGAGAAAGCCTTGTAGTTGATGACAATTGTAAAATTTGGAATGGTACAGAATAAACAAAGAACTTTCTATGTGTAAATATAATACAGAGACATTGCATCGTGCTTGTTCTGTTTTTAGGGTGTGTGCTTTCTAGATGTCAGCAAGAATATCAAATAGTGTACAGGTCACATTTTTGTCCATTTTTATTCCAGGGTTCGTCATTTAGGTTTAGTCCTTTAGTTGTTTATTGCATGTAGTGAGGTATGGTGTTGGATTTGATGTTTGTAACAATAGACAATAGTGCTTGTAGACCTTCTTCAGTAAATGTATTTACAGGCTGAGAAGTCTGTAGTACTCGCTGATATTAGACTAGTGGTTGCAAATCAAACTCAAGACCTTAAAACTTGAAAGTACCTTATTCTTGATTGTGACGTTCTAATTTGTTAGTTGTTTGTAATGTCTTCTACTAAAAGATCTTATTTTGAATATTTTATTGTTTTTTTGCAATCTCCCACCAAAGATTTCTTTACCAAACTAAACATCTTCTTAAGAATGCACACTTATATAACTAGGAGTCCTATTGTTAACAGCGTAACAATCATCCAAGAATACATGTTGACGTATGTAGACAGGAAAGATGTGAGGGGTTCATGCAGAAAGAAAAAGAGGTTGGAGAGATGAAAATTGGGTATTATGATTTTCATATACTAGCTAGCCCCGCAAATATTCCTCTCTGCAGTTAAAATAATTTAAGACCTGCTTAAGATGATTTGGTATAAATGCCTCTGAGTTAACTAGAGAAAGCCCTGTAGTTTGATAACGGATTATAAAATTTGGAATGTTACAAAATAAACAAAGCACTTCCAATGATTTGTAAATATAATACAGAGAAATTTGTGCTTGTTCTGTTTTTAGGGTGTGTTTTCCAGATGTCGGCAAGGTAATCAAATAGTGTACAGGTCACTTTTTTATTCCGGGGGGGGGGTTTCGTCCTTTAGTTGTACACCTGCAGAACTAGTTGTGCGTGCATCTCATCATGAGGTATGGTGTCGGATATGGTGTTTGTAACAGTAGACAACCATGCTTGTAGCCTTTTTTTAGTAAATATATCTGGTCCTAGAAGGTCTGTGTGTTGTCCGGGTAAGTATACTTCATACAATGCTGCGGATTTGCTAACATCAGACATGTAACATATTTATGTAGTTGGTAATGGTTGACGATCAAACTGATCATGTACTGTATTCATCTTTTTGTTTAATTTTAGGGTCGTTTTTTGGTAAACACCCATTGTGTTATGGGTGTTTAACAAGTACTGTGCAGTTAGAAGTTTAACAGGCCATATGGACTTGATATCGAGATTTAGCTTAGATGTGCAATTATAAAATAGAGAGTATATAACATAGTACACTGCTCAATCTGATCCTTAAATTTAGAATTGCCTGCAACACTTTCTTATAATATCCTAGTCCACGATTCCCTCCCTCTTTCGAAAGTCATCATGTATATTGGATAGTTCTTGTTAGATACACAAGCATATTTCTACAAGTCAAAAAACCTCTACATGTCAACATTGAAAATTAAGCAATTGGACGACCAAGTTGAGTGAGTGTAGCCGAGTAACTTTCCCTTCTGAAGGTGCATCTTCTTGTTACCTTTGATCAGAAGTTTAACTCCACGTTAACTTTTTCTTCTAGTGCTGAACCACCCTATCATCATGCGGAAATACATCACGAATTTCACCCAGTCCTGAAAAACGGACAAAACGACGCATTAGAGCTCCAATCATTTTTTCGTTGTGACATTTTCTTATCTTCCATGATTCTAATAGAGATCTAGGTAGCAAAGGAGACACCTAGTTAACAATAAAGACAAAGAGAGAACTGACCTTTGAGCTTGTTAATATCTTCCTTGCTCAACTCAGCGAAGAAAAGATTGGCACTTTCCACAGAGCAGGCGATGAATCGGTTTTCACTATGTTACACAATTTGCGGAGGATTAAAATAGTTAGGAAATACTTTTGTGTAGTGCCAATGCAAAGTACCACCCATGACATAAAAATATAAAAATCTTCAAATTATAAGATGTCATACCGGCCTATCCTTTTTAGCAGTTCAAGGCACTCCTCCACCTTACAACTTTTAGCTTTCACTTTCACTTCATAAATCTAGGTCAAAAATGGTGTACATGATAAATTTACAACAAACATTGTCAATTTCAAAAAAGAAAGTGGAGGAAAAATACCAAATAGTTGTAACTTGTAACAAACATGAAACAGAATCACCAGGAATGCCCACTAAATCATATATAGAGAGCAGAACTGAAGGACGAACATAGATGAGCAAATGCTAATTTACACAAGTATATCCACTTAATTGCAACATGTGATCACTGATCACCATACCCCCCACTCCCCACCACACAAAAAAGCAACCTGAAAGAGTGACAAAGAAAATAATGGTGGAAAAAAACATAGCTTATATAGAACCACATAAACCAGTACCCATTCCTAAAAGAGGCTAGCTTTGTATAACAAGGTAAAATGAGTTTTCAGTGTCTTTTATGGGTGTACAGCACGGGCAAAACTTTTAATTTATTGCAGTAAAGCCATGCAAAGATTAGATAATCAAAAGTGCCTAAAACTGCAATTCAGGATGATTATGATGTTATGCGTGTGCAGTTAAACGGCAACATACATTTAAACTGAATGCAATTCAAGAAGTTGCATATCTTTGAAGTGCAATGGCATGATTCAAAAAGGCAGTGCAATGGCAACAAATAGGCTGGAAACTGTATGGTTGCCTAAGATTAATATGTTTATCTTGTCAAGAAAAAAAAAATTAGAATATAGAATTAGCTGTACGCATTTGACATTAAAAAAATACTATAAGATAGAAAAAACAGGAAAATAATTTCAAATTAAAGATCTGGAAAATTTAAGTGAAATAACCTATATAGAGGCCAGGAGAGCAGGTGCTTGTGAAGTAGAGTGGAATTGAGGAATGAAAACAATGAAAAAGATTCAGAAAAAATAGCTGAACTTTTTTGGGAATATTTTATCACGAATTAATCATGAAGAGACATGTTTACAATCTCAAAGGTAAAAATAAATACATGCACTCACCTTAGGTCGATGGAACCTGTCAACACCTATATCCAAAGAAAAAAGTAGACAAGATCAGCAGATAGCAAAAACCATAGATTAGATACCTTTTTGATATTATCAAAATCTCAAGGAAACTCACTGAAATTTTCTGTCTAAATAACACCGTGTGGATATTACTAATTTACTATAACATAACAAAAAGACATAGAGAAGCTGGCATTTTAACTAACAGTACATCATTCTTAAAAAACAAAAACGGCACATTCACAAGGAGAATACGGAAGACTTACGATTCCATCGCAATGGTCTCCTGCACCACTCTACAAGTTCAATATCGTCGCGAGGATACGCATAATAACCATCTCTGTGGCCTGTGCTTATAAACTTCTTGGGAACTCCTGATATGTCAAACTGTTTCGGATAGATTTGGTAGATTTGGAGTGGCTCCATAAGCTGCATCAGCAAAAGAGTAAACAAAAGGGAGTGTAAGTGGGGGGGCATGGAAAGGTAAAATTGCATATATGTACCTCCACATCTGATGACAACTGTGCATGTGAATCAACCAACTTTCTTCTTTGTCCATAATCATCTTCTCTTTCAACCTGCTACATAAATAAATAAAAATTGAATAAAGGGGGAGGAACAATCAACCAAACTCTTCGTTTCTTAAAACTGTGTATTGAAGATTACACGCCAACTACTTAAAATTAAGTACTAACATAAAAAAAAACCAAAAACCAAAAACCAAAATTAAAAACAATGATTATATATAGTATTCAGAAAAAGTAACAGAATACTATTCTGGGAAAATGTTAACACGAATTAATAATGAAGGGGCCTGATTACAAACTCAAAGGCATAAACAAACATGCACTCACCTCATGAGGTCGATTAAACCCGTCAACACCTGTTGAAAGAAAAAATGAACGAGATCAGCAGAAAAAAATCATAGTTTAATAAAAACAAAGAAGCAGAAATAGCAATATCCAGTACACAGTAAGTCATAGGTTCAAATATTAGTTGTAAGTAGATTCTTTATTGATCTAACTCTTTAATATTATCAAAATCTCAAAATTATCTCACTGCAACTATTAAAAATCTCGCAACTCACTGAAATTTTCTTTAAACAATACCATGCGAATATTATTATAACATAATTACAAAAAGAATCATTACTTTAAAAACAAAAAAGGGCATGTTCAGAAGGAAAATATGGAAGACTTACAATTCCAGTGCGATGGTCTGCCCCACCGCTCTAAAAGTTCAAACTCGTCTTCAAGATTATTGGTTACTCCTGACATGTCGTACTCTTCTTCACTCTGTGACATCTGTGACATGTGTGGTATGAAGATTAATTAACTAACAACTGATAAAAAAACATGAAGATTAATTAACACGTCAGAAACCCTAGAATTAGGATTCTAAAAGAATATAAGATGAGAATAAATTAAAATATACCTCGATTGTTTTGAGAAGTTAAATATTTTTATGAAACGATATATCGATGTATTTCGTTGGGGGTGTGGTCTTTATAGGGAGGGGGTTGTGTTGTGTTACTTTGTCTATTCATGGTTTGCTGGGCCACGCTTAAAGTCCAGTCCATTGGGCTTTAAGTCCAATCGTAAACACATGCAGGTAACCATGAGCCTAGCAAGAATGCCCTCGCCAACGTTTTTAAGATGATTTGATCAAACATGATGCATATAATATTATTAAATAACTAGCTTATAACCCGTGCGAAGCACGGGTTTCTTTTGATAGGTTATAAAATTTATTTAACATTATAATTATGTTTTTATATTATCCTTATTTTTAATAATTTTTTAATTTTAATTTAATATAAATTTATATAATGATATGCATGGTTTGAAATTTATTTTGTAAAATTCTAAATTAAAAATGACGTTGATGGGTTTTAACTTTGAATTTTTAGTAAATTAATCATATAATATATCTTATTATTAGATCTAACGATTCTTATTTATTACTAAAAATAATGATTTGAATATATGGTGAGATATTTTTGGGTGTATATTAGTTATCGCAAGATTAATTTTAAATTAAAAAGTAACTTGTTTTAATTACAAAAATTACTACTAAAATAATTACGGAAAGATATGGTGTGATATTTTGGATATATATTAATTATTGTAATATTAGTTTTAAATTAAATGGTAAAGTGTTTCAATTAGAAGTAAAATCTTTAGAAAAAATGGGTAATTGAGTTGTTGGAGCTGAAAAAAGAGTCCAAGTAGAAGCTCAATATGGATAAAGGAATTTTAATCTGAATATAATTACGTTAACCTTAGTAATTAGCTTTTTAAGTTATTTTTATAATTTAATTATCTGTGAAAACCAAAATAAATTGGATAACCAAACCGAAAACCAAAACTTTCAATGTTTCGGCTTTAATATAATAGTATAGAAGTGGTATTTACAGATATTAAAATATTATATAATTTCTAGATTGAATTCTTGAGTTCGAAGAGAGATTTATTTCCGGGAGTTTCTTTCCGTTAATTATTGTAGAGATGTTCGAGAGATATTTTATTATTATATTTAAATATTAAAGCGTTCACGTATTTCTGGTTGTCATTTTTAGAGAATAATTCCCGAGCCGTAGATCGAAGCCAAGTTCACGGGTAGAGTATAAATTTTATCTGCTTTCATTTGCACTTCGAGATCGAGGTAAGTTCCTTCCTATCCTAACTCTTAGAGACTTGTATTTCTGTTCGTATTATTTCATTCGTTAATTATTTTCGAGCTATCAATTATGAGATTTATCTGTTGCTCCTTATGACACAATTATTTCTTTTGAGCATTATCCCTCGTTAAATATTACGATACTATTAATTAAGTTTACTTACGAATTATACTCCTTATAAGCGTAGAAATAAATTCGTTGCTATCGGGTCGATCTCATTAAATCGAGACGACTATTATTTTGATTCAGTGAAACTAATCTCATTTGTTCGAGATAGTTAAATTCATTATTCTCAGTGGAATTTATTGTACAAATTCAACAAT
The DNA here is from genome assembly GCA_036435485.1 of Saposhnikovia divaricata. Classification (NCBI taxonomy): domain Eukaryota; kingdom Viridiplantae; phylum Streptophyta; class Magnoliopsida; order Apiales; family Apiaceae; genus Saposhnikovia; species Saposhnikovia divaricata. Next base: position 205,440,360 of record CM071601.1, on the reverse strand, counting down.
AATTTTTTGATTATCTTTTAGTTGGTTCCCTGTTCGAATCAATCGATAAGAGTTATAAAATTATAATCGTTAGAGTTGTTACATGTTGATCAAGTGAAAAATATTCTAGTTAACGTTCATCAATTATGAGTATTGTAAATATTCGAGTAGTACTATTTGTTCGGTACAACTCAAAACATTCCATTTTAAGACTATTCTCATTGGTCCGAGATAGTTGCCGTTATTGTCACGGTTTGGCATTTTGATCGTGTCAACCAATAAAATATTATTATTGAGAATTTACCTCAGTCCATTGTTCGGATTGGTGGAACAATTGAGTCAGACTGGCAGTCCGCCAGATTTGTAAATATTTTCCTGGAAGAATTATCTCAAGTTATCTGTCCATCAAATATTCGGGAATTCTGTATTCTACTGGTCAATTTTGGGAAAGAGGCCCATTATAGAGAAAGAGAGACCCGTGTACCGTTATACGGACACGAGGATTTAGGCACTATGCTGCCAGGGTTGAATTAATAACCCACTATGATGTTAGCATTCATACATATATATTATATTGTTGATATCGTATTGTAGCCATGATCAGGCGAAGTGCGGTGTCATTGGAGGACGGTATTTTCGGTCGATTAGTTGATCGCCCCACCGAGATACCGATAGGTGGAAGACCTGTTTATTCTTAAATCATGAGTTATCGGAGTTAGATCAAATGAGTCTTTCGAGTATTCTATTTCGAGATGAGTTTTGAGTCTTTCGAGTATTCTATTATCGAAATGAGTATTGAGTCAATTCTGATTGTGCAATTCGACTGTTTATAAAAGCTGAGTATTTCTTTCGGTAATATTATTATATTTATATACCGAGCAAGGGGAGAATTTGCTGAGCACTATAGTTGCTCATTCTTGCTTTACAACATTTTATTCAGCTGTCAAGATGGAAAGATGCGAGACGTCCAGTCAGGCATCCAGAGGAAAGGGAAAAGCTCCAGGCTATGCTGACGAGAACTAGAATATCAAGCTGGAACCTTTATCTTTCTACTTTTGTAATATATTATCCGGAGATGTAATATGCCGTATTGTAATATTGTGTGAGACTGATCTTGGATCTGTGGAGTGAGACACTTATGCTCCGTTGTAATGAATATTCCGTTTTGTTATTGCGTTATCATGTGTTATAGGATATTGAGACAATGTGACGACCCGGGTCCCCGGTCAGGGTGGATTTGGGGGCGTTACGGTTTCGCTTATAATAGTACCCTATTTCGCTGCACGGTTGCTTTAATTTATTACTTTAAAATACATACTTATACATATAAATATTACATAAAAATTGTTTTTAGAAAAAGTAAAATTTATCTAATCATGTAGACCTTTTTTCAATTTTTATACAAAATTTTCTATATTATAAGTGTTTTTCCAGATTTTGTGTAATTTTTTACTATATAGCTTATTACTCCTGTGATGCACAAATGTATTTTTTGTTTTATTACCCATATTTTCATATATATTTTTTAATTAGTAGGAAAATAAATGATTGAAGATAATAAAATATATATTGTAATACATGTTTGATAGTATTTTTAAGGATAGTGTTTTAATAATTAATAATATGTTGTTGACGGAAATTGAATCTTAAACTCGTGAGAGTAGTTTATAAAATAATATATATATGTTTAATAGAGATATGTTGTTGGTGGGATTCGAACTTATAACCTATAAGAGCATTCAAATATTAGAAAAGGAATATTTTTTTAGCATTAGATCAAACGGTTCTTATTTATTTATCTTAAAATCTAACGGTTGTAAGTGAGTGTACCAAATCGACAAATAAGTATACTCCGTTTTGTTGAACACAGAAGCTTTGAACAAGAGATATTTTACTCACAAGACACACATTTAACGTAGACAAGGATGGCTTTATATAGCCATAGATTACAAATGTGAAAACAAATGGTTGAAAACAAATATGGTTGCTGGAACAATGTTCAACCACCGCCAAGAGTTGGTGTTGAATATGATTTATTCAAAAGTAGAACAACTAGAAGCAAATAGAACAACTACAAGCTGTGTTGATTTATTCAATACTCCCCCTCAACATCAGCTTCGAGTCTTTTCACCATCCCGAGCTGGTTGCAGAAATTTTTAAGCTTCCCGATACACAGGCCTTTTGTAAACAAATCTGCATTTTGTTTTTCCGTATCAACATGCTGTAACAAAATTTCTTCTTGTAGAACCTTCTCTCTGATGAAATGATAATGCACCTCCACGTGTTTAGTTCTGGCATGAAACACTGGATTTTCTGCTAACTTTATTGCTGACAAATGATCACAAAACACAGGAATACTATCATTTATTGGATGGTGCAAATCCTTTAATAATAGCATAAGCCATGTACATTCCTGAGCTGTTGCTGCAGCTGCTCTGTACTCAGATTCTGTGGTTGACAAAGATACTGTTGGTTGCAGTTTGCTACACCAAGATACTGCTCCAGATCCAAGCATGAACACATATCCAGTAGTTGAACGCCTAGTATCATAGTCACCGGCATAATCAGCATCACAATATCCGACTAACTTGCAGTCTCCACCTTTCTTGTACATAATACCATAACCAAGAGTGCCCTTTATATATCTCAAGATTCGTCGAACTACTTCAAGATGAGGCTTCTTTGGACATTGCATGTAGCGACTCATTACGCCAACTGCAAAAGAAATATCTGGCCTTGTTATTGTTAAATAAATAAGACCACCTACCAACTGCCGGTACATAGTAACATCTTTTAAATCATTCCCCTCATAGGCTGACAACTTTCTGCTTGGCTCTAAAGGTGTTGAAATCGGTTTGCATTTAAGCATTCCAAACCTTTTCAGCAAACCTTTAGCATACTTGTTCTGATTAAGAAATATTCCTTCTTGTGTGCTATCAATCTCCAGACCGAGAAAATGCTTGAGTTCTCCAAGATCTTTCATTTGGAAGCGAACTGAAAAATTCTCTTTGATTTGGAGGATTTCTTCTTCATAATCTCCTGTGATAATTAAATCATCCACGTATACTAGCACAATAGCTAACTTTCCTCCTTTAGCTTTGATGAACAAGCTAGAATCTGCAGATGTTACCAAATAACCATTATGAGTAAGAAATTCAGCAATCTTACCATACCATGCCCTTGGTGATTGTTTTAATCCATAGATAGCCTTCCGAAGTTTACACACATGATTCGGATGATCTTTACTCTCGAAACCCATTGGTTGAGTCATATAAATCTCATTGTCTAACTCCCCATGTAGAAATGCATTCTTCACATCGAGCTGCCACAAATTCCAACTTTTGTTTGCTGCAAGTGCTAGTAACACTCGAACAGTTGTAAGCTTTGCAACTGGACTTAATGTTTCATCATAGTCTAGACCGTATTGTTGAGAGAACCCTCGAGCTACCAGACGAGCCTTGTGTCTCTCTATTGATCCATCAGTGCGATGTTTGATCTTGTACACCCATTTGCAGGAAATAGGCTTCACATCTCTCGGTTTTGATACAAGCTCCCATGTCTGGTTTCGCTCCAATGCAACAATTTCCTCTTGCATAGCTTTAAGCCATTCCTTATTCTTTGATGCTTCCACATATGATGTTGGTTCTTCATCATCCACTTCTTCTATTATTGCAGCATTTGCATATTTTGGATTTTTTTCGAGTCCTGGTTGATCTTCTTGGCATAATTGGAATTTCATCTTGCTCCCCTTCTTGGTTAAGTTACTGATACCTTCTTGACTGTTGATAAACACCTGTTTGCCAGAGACTTTGTTCATTGCCTTCTTCAATCGCATCATCTCCATTTATATCTTCAACTTCATTTGATTTTAATTGAACTTGTGAAGAGTCTTGCAAATCTTTATAGTCATTTGATTCTGGGGACACTTCTTTGTTCGACGACCAGAATGAAGATGCTTCATCGAACACAACATTTCGAGATGTATGGATCTTTCCAGTTACAGGATCACAGCAACGCCACCCTTTTCTTTGATTGTCGTATCCTACAAAGATACACCTAACAGCCTTTTTTTCCATCTTGTTACGTAAATGATCTGGTATAAATACATAACAAACACATCCAAAAACTCGAAAGTAACTAACACTAGGCTTTTTGCCCAACAACTTTTCATATGGAGAGAGAAAACCTAACCTTTATTGAGGAAGTGTGTTGATTACATAGGCTGCAGTATTCATTGCTTCTGCCCAAAAACGACCATGAACATTTTTCTCATGAAACATACTCCGACAGATCTCTGCTAAGTGTCTGTTCTTTCTTTCGGCTATGCCATTTTGCTGTGGGGTGTTAGCACATGTAAATTGATGGCGTATTCTGCACTTGGAAGAAAATCTGAAAATTCATTTGATATGTACTCGCCTCCATTGTCCATGCGAAGACACCCAATGCTTTTCTTAGATTCTGCTTCTGCCACCTCTTTAAACTCTTTAAACTTTGAAAAAGTTTCAGATTTTTCTTTCATAAAATAAACCCACGTATATCTTGAGAAGGTGTCAATGAAGGTTACCATGTATTTCTTTCCACTGTTGGAAGCTTGCTTAACTGGTCCAAACACATCAGAGTGAACTAGCTGTAATGCTTCCGTAGCTTTAAATTTAGACTTTTCATAAGGCAATTGGTGTGCTTTTCCATATTGGCATCCTGCACATACAGTCTCTATTCTTACTTCAAGTTGTGGAAGTCCCCTGACCATTGACTTCTTCATCATCATGTCTAGTTTAGAGTAACTAACATGACTTAATCGCATATGCCACAGATCTGCTGTTTCGTTCTTCCTTGTCTTGTCGATGTATGCAGTTTCTGCGGACATCACATAGACTGATTTTGATCTTTGTCCCTTCATGATTGGTTTTTCCATGATCTCCACCTGATCTTTATATACTTTCACATCTTTTGGTCCAAATAGAACATAATAGCCAGAAGATGTTAATTGTGCTACGGAGAGAAGATTTTTCTCCATACCAGGAACATGGTAAACATTTTGAAGAAGTAACTCAGTATCATTATAGTTAGGAGGGACTATAGTTTTACCGATATGTGCAATTGGTAGTTTTGAGTTATTTGTTGTCACCACCACTCGACTTCCATTGTATTCTGATACATTTTACAACTTTTCTTTATCACCCGTCATGTGATTTGAACACCCAGAATCAACAATCCAATCGTTCTTATAATCAATTTCATCCCTTACCTTTGTTGTAAAAGCCATCTTCTCTTCATCTGTAGTAAAGAGTGCATCAGCATCCCATTCCTCTTCATCTTTAGAAGTTGCAACATTACTCTCCGCACCCTTTAATTTTGACCAGCAATCCTTCGCCATATGACCTTTCTTTTGACACTTGTAGCATTTTCCTTCAAACTTTCGGTTATCATCAAGCTTCTTTGGTCCTCCACCCGGTTGGACCTTCCAATTACTTTGATGACTTCTCGCATTGCCACCATACTTTCTGGAACCACCTACTTTATGCTGCTTAGAGTTCCACTCACCCTTGTTGGCATAGAGGGCCTCTTCATTTCTTCGCGAGACTCCTCCCATTTGCTTCGCTAAAGATTCCTGGCCAGCTAGCAAATTTTCAAATTCCACAAGTGATGGCTGAGTTTGCCATCCTTGAATAGCAGCAACAAAACTCCTAAATTCAGGCTTCAAACCATGGATAATGATTCGCCTTATCCTACTATCACCAATAGGAGCCTTTGGATCCAACTCAGAAATTTCACGGCATAACGATTTTACTTTATGAAAGTATTGTGCAATCGTCATGTCCTGCTGCGTTATTGACAACAACTCACTCTCCAAGAGTTGAAGCTTTGCATCATTCTTTTTCGAGAACAGGTTGGCAAACACATCCCAAGCTTCTTTGGGAGTTTTTGAATCTCAAATATGCTCCATTAAGTCATCTTCAACTGTTGTCTTTAAGACGAACATGGCTTTGCCCGCTTTAATCTTCCATTTTTCGCAGTAACCCATTAACATCTTCAATTGGTTGTATCACATCATCTTCGTTCACAACCTCCCATAAATCCTGGCCTTGCATGTAAGACATCATACAAGTAGACCACGAATTATAGTTTTGATTGTTAAGCTTCTTGATTCCGCCAACGACTTGAAGGTCTCCCATTTGTATTTGTATTTTTTTTTTAAATATTACAACAGCCTGGATACTTACACCTGCAGGATAATGTAACTGGGTTATCACAGCAGCAGTTTGGCCGCAACAGCCTGGGACTGGAGCTCTGTTTTTTTTTTTAAAACTTTGCAGGTGGTGCGTGGTGTATGGAGTTGGTTAGCTTTGATACCAAATTGTTGAACACAAAAGCTTTGAACAAGAGATATTTTACTCACAAGACACACATTTAACGTAGACAAGGATGGCTTTATATAGCCATAGATTACAAATGTGAAAACAAATGGTTGAAAACAAATATGGCTGCTGGAACAATGTTCAACCACCGCCAAGAGTTGGTGTTGAATATGATTTATTCAAAAGTAGAACAACTAGAAGCAAATAGAACAACTACAAGCTGTGTTGATTTATTCAATACGTTTCGCTTATAATAATATAGTATATAGATGTTTGATAGTATTTTTAACGATAGTGTTTTAATAGTTAATAATATGTTGTTGACGAAAATTGAATCTTAAACTCGTGAGAGTAGTTTATAAAATTATATATATGTTTGATAGAGATATGTTGTTGGTAGGATTCGAAATTGGAACCTCTATAAGAGTATTTTATATATTAGAAAAGGAATATTTTTTTAGGATTAGATCCAACTGTTCTTATTTATTTATCTTAAAATCTAACGGTTGTTAGTGAATGTACCAAAACAAGTGTACCAAACCGACAATCAAATATATTCTGGTTTCGCTTATAATAGTATAGTATAGATAGATAGATATATACAATCGGCATAAATGACAGTTAAATAGTTTTGAACTTAAGTTAAATATACATACGGGTGATATATATTTTATCTTTTCTTCTGATGATAAAATATATATCCGTATTTATATTTTACCCAGGATATATAAAAAGCTAGTTTTCTTAATTCCTTATTACACATTTGTTTTTGAGAAACCTGAGATAGAGGTTATAAACACCCACGTATTTATATTAAGAATGCTTTCAATCTTAAGGTCATCCTGTTTTTAATGATGTAAAATTACTGCTCCTTTCAATAAATTGCCAACAAACATCTTCTACTCGGTTTTCTGTTACTAAATAGAACCAAGGAATATAGTGTGGCAATGCGTTTTGATATCTGGTGCTTTTAATCATGTAAAAACGTGCATGGTGCTATGAGGTCTCGGACCCTCGGAAGTAACATAGCTAGAACACGCAACAGAAGCTGACACCGATGCTATTCCATGCATGTTGAATCTCAGTGAGGTAGTTTATGGAGATTATTGCCATTTGGCAGTTAAAATTCCACAGTACACGGGTATATATAATATACATCGTCGGATTTCTTAGTCGATTACATTACAATCGTTGTGAAAACCTTTGAGGTGTAATGGAGTTTGTGTTCAATTTTAGTATGATCACCGAATTAATAAATCCGTTAACATCCAAAAAATAGGATGTTTTAATTAAGCTCCCTCTTTTTGTGGAAGAGGATACTAGAACCTGTAAGTCTCATAATATAGTGTACATATAATAGCTACGGGCTACGCCCAACGTATCTAGCCCAACGTATCTAGCTAGGATACGTATAATATTATAAAGCAGGTATTGGATTTGATATGCACGCTGGTGCTGGATTTCAGATGCACTTAGGAAACTTATAACATTACTTAGCCAGTTAGCCTTCTTCCATAGCAAGTCAACTCATTTAATAAAATAAAAGATCAAAACTTAGAAAAAAACAATATCTTAAAGATATAGTCAAATTACATTTAGCACGTGAAGTAATATGATATGCATTACGTACTCACTCTTCTATTCGTACCATATATCATCGTCAAGCATGCTATCATGGTATAGATGGATTGGACTACAAACACATTGATCACCTTTGTCTGGAGTCCACTTTAATATCGCAGATACATAAAGCCGTGGATATGGACGAGGAAGAATTTCCACACTCAAGGTAAACTCCTTTTTCTCCCCACGGTTAAACTCTAAACGAGGAGGTTCCACCTTGATATTAACATTAGGATCTAATAATTTGTTAAAGCAGATGACTTCGGATGTGTAAACTACATCACCTTCACCAAAATTCACATCCTTGAGCTTGCGCTTAAATTTTTGTACACACTTCTTAGAGGAATAAGAAAAAGAGGCTGCAAAAGTCGGGAGGTTTAGGTCGTATATTTCACATTTGCCATTAGCATACTCTACAAAGCGATTATAACTTTCCTCATAAATTAGGCCTGGACTATAAGCCCTTTCTAAGTTAATTCTGCCGGCTCCATAATCAAATTCATGGCCTGGAATAGATTCTGATGCAAAACTTGTAGCTACATAAAAGCGTGATTTATTGTTAACAATATAATGACATGAGTATATATATGTATCTAACACATCATCACAATATCAATATCATTGTTTTGAGTACCTGTGGTTATCAAAGCAGACTTCACAGCAGATAGTTCCCATTCGGGATGACGCAACCGTACAGCAAGGGCACGTGCAGCTACATATGGGAAAGCAAATGATGTTCCTGAGCCTATGGTGTTATCATTAAACATCTTTGTAGCTTTTTCTTCTTTTAATTTTTCTAAAATTTCAGGATCATCTCTAGCCGTAATGGGTTCAAAATCCCTATAATTGACTGGAATGCTATAAGGATGTGACATGTGAACTGCATATCCTGGAGCAACCACATCTGGCTGCGATCAAATAACAAAATTTATTAGTTAGAACGATTACTTAGCAACGAATCAAAATGTGCCAAATCAAATGAAACATAACTAAAATCCAAATAAAAAAATCTTACGGTTATATGATCTTTGTATAGTCTTGACGGACCTCTCGATGAGAAGTTGGTCACAAGAACCCCTCTTTCATCTTTTACAAATTTACTTCTAAAAATTCGTACAAAAATTTTTTTCCTGTGAACACAACAATACAACAATATTAGAACTTAGCTAAAATGCTAAAATATTGCGATTAATTATTAAACATAAAGTTACCGAGAAAGTACGTAAATGGCGGGAAAAAAAATACCCAAGTAATTTTGTATGCAATGTCTTCAAGTGAGTAACGTCTGCTTTACTCAATAAAACCATTGATTTACTGGAGACATTTGGTGATAGTATTCGCTTTCGGAGTATTGGCCGAGGAGGCAACAAGCAACATGTCCCAGCTGACTTGTTACCAAGCAGAACACGTTCATGTTTCCAATTTTCATCTTCATCTACCCTGTATAAAAAATTTACATGACACATAGAAGTAAAATATTTAATTAGTACTTTACAAATTATTAAAGAAGAAAATTAAATGTTTGAAAAACTGTAATCATACAGTACCGCAATTCAAGAAATTGGGTTTCGATCACGTTGAATGAGAATTCCTGCGAAAAAATAATGAAATAAAAAATAAGCAATGCTTGAGATAAGACACGAATGATGTTTGTTTTGGAACAAATCTGACACCAAAAACATTACCTGTAGCCTATCGGTTATCATAAATTTTTTATTTTCATATTCTACTGTTTGTAAAACTTCGATTGATGGGACGCATTCATTTATGGCAATCTCTATATCACTAAGGAGGACTTCTCCATTTGTACAAGCACCAATTGTGATTTGCCATGGCCGACTATGTTGTGCCGATTCTTCAATTGGGCCATCATTGCCATTAGGTGTACATGTTAGCACTCCTTTTCCATATGCATCTAACGTGCTCATCCCAATCTTATCTTTTTTTGGATCCTTTTTCTTGTGTAAACTTTTCACTCTTGTCCCTAACGACATTGAAATAACTTTGACTCCATCATCTATTGCTTGTTCAATTGCTTTGGGCACAAGTTTCATCGAGCGAGAACAATTTTCACAACCAATAGAATAGGTGTATAATTGTGCACTTGGAAGAATACCTTCAATTTTACCCTTTTTCATGTCAAAAAAGTTCACATCTCGACTTGCACCACTAATTATTGATGCACATGAGAACCCGTGCGGATTTAACCATGTAACAGATTTAGATATAGACCCGTGCTGATCTAACATTGCATGAGATTCATCTAACTCACAATCTTCAGTGTGGTAGTCTTGATGAATTGATAAACTGCAATGTAAAATAAGGTAGTATAAAGAAGAATTAAAAACACACATGAACGGGATAATGTGTTAGGGAACAACAAATATAAAAGAGGATGTTGAGAAAAGATTGTATCTTAGATAGTTATACAACACAACCTGTTGAAACATCTGATTTCAATTAGGGCTGTAAATGAACCGATACACTCGCGAACGGCTCGACGTTCGGTTCGGAAAAAGCTCGATTCGGATTCGGTTCGATTCACAAACGAGTCGATCTTGAACATGATTTTAAGGATCGAGTTATAAACGAGCTGAACTTGATCACGGTAAAGTTCGACTCGATAGCTCGCGAACATGATTGATTAACGTGCTCATGAACATAGTTCGTGAAAGGCTCGTGAACATAACTCATGAACATGTTCGTGAATAAGTTTGATAATTGAGCGGTATACAAGTTCATTACCGGTGCATAAAAAAATTCGATAAATAACCTCGTATATATAATACATGTTTGATTATTAGAATATACTCTCGAAACTCTTATGAATTGTACACCATTATTAGAATATCTTATATAGATATTATAATTGTTTATTTTATAATTTTGATTAATTTTAATAATAATAATAATAATAATAATAATAATAATAATAATAACAACAACAAAGTCTAACTAGTTTATATTATTCAAAATATGTTATCAAATTAAATATCACATTATTTTACGTGCTAAATTTTAATATTAAATATTAGTGATGTATAAATTTATTTATACTACTTAAATATACAAAAAGATATTAATATATCTTAATGATTGTGTAAAATTTAAAACTAAAATAACTTGCTATACCTCTAAATATTTAATTCAAAGACCAAAATGAGTTATTTTAACACAACAATTATATTAATAATTATTTTTTCTATAAATTTGTGCTTCGGACTTATAGAATATCATGAGATAATATAGTAAATGTGTAATATGTGTCAAAATTTGCATTTAAGATTGTAATTTCTATGTAAGAAAACTAATATTTTTGTATGATTATGATATTTTTAATAGATTTTATGTAAGACAAACTAGTATTTTTATATGATTATGATGACAATAACGATCAGTAATATTTTAAGTTTACAATATATAAATTTAACTTAATTTATATTATTTTGTAATAAAATTGATATTTTTTTTACGATGTACAAAAAAATGAGTCAACTTTTAAGTAGATTACAAGTTTCTCGTAAAATATTAATCAGAATATGAATATGTTTCTCAAATATTTAAGATTTATTCGTTAGTACAATTTTATGAACGAGCTTATGAACAAAGTTAATGTGTTGTTCGAAGTAAAAGTTCGTGAGCAAGCTCATGAGACATGTTCATGAGTTGTTCGTGAACCGTTCGCGAACAACAATTTTTCTTAACGAACCGAGCTCAAACACATTTTTTGGCTCGATTTAAGTTCGAGCTCGAGTTCGAATTAGATAATTTCTTAACAAACGATACATGAACATTCTAAAGTTCGGCTCGACTCGGCTCATTTACACCCCTAGATTTCATCGTTAGTGAGATTTCCCACCCATCCCAAATCGATTACACCAATTTTACCACCGGATTCCTGACAAACATCTACTTCCCAAGCAAAATTAAATCAATCATAAGAGTAATGGTAAGTAACGTTAAGTGAGTGAAAATTTTCCATAATAAATCTTTATAATAAAAACTACTTTTAAAAATAAAAACAATTTTCAGTAGCCTGCCATAACTCATAAAATTTCAAATTTTGTAAAGTCCTAGTTCAAAAGAAAAAAGTAAAATCAGAAGTATAGATTTCACCTGTAGGATTTACAGACTCATGTACATCATCTGCATTTTTTGATTGCATCATATCTTCCAAGCTGATAATAAAGGGAGAAGAAGAAAAAGATCATAGAAGTGGAAGAAGATTAGAAAACACATAAGTATTATAATAATTAACAAATCTTTTGTACTATAGAATAATTATGCTAAATTATCAAATGTGAATTTTTCTGTTTTGCATGAAATAAATAGATGGGTGGCATCACAATATTAGAATCATACCAAACGGGAATGTAGATTGGGATTTCTAGATTTTCATGTCCTGTATCTTATATAGGTACAAATAATATTCTCAAAATTTTAAACAAAATATGAAAATCGAATAATAATATTTTTTTTCAAAAATTAGAATAAGTTGTAGAATATACTTACCTCAAAATTGATTACTCGTTCAAAATATAATAACGATCAAATCCTAAAAATTATTTGACAAACACAAAAAAATAATCACTTTTATCATACAATTAAATTTATACATGGAAGTGAAAAACACTAACTTAATTAACTTAGGCCCTGTTTGGCTGCAACTTTAAATAAGTCCTTATGGAGTTATTTTCGGATAAAATTTTCATATTTTTATAATTTTTTTATATACAAGTATTTAATGTATGTTTGAGATTGTATAAGTTCAGAAAAAAGTTAGGAAAATAAGTTGGAAAGTTAGGAATCTTAACTTTCAACTTAAAATAAGTTGACTTATTCTAAAAAATAAGTTCTCCCAAACACCCCCTTCAATTTATGGAAAAGCCGGCCAGAAAACCGTGAGCATGCAATCTTATATAACAGAAGACGTACAGAGACACAAAATCTAATCTCGATGTCTTTAATTTTTAACTGCATGTGTATTTTGTACTACGTACTTAGTAATAGATTAGTTTAATATTTAAAATCACTAACTGCTAGTACTATAAATTCGTAAGAGTTCGATCCAATATTAATTAGTAAGCAATTAGTAGATAAATTTACTCAAATCCATGCTTCTACGATTTTCAGAAAACGCATAAAGCACTGAAAATCACTATCAACTTATTGAGACTCAAACAAATACGACAAGCATGCATGATTTTAAGAAAAAAAAAAACAATAATAACCATGAACACATAAACACATGCAGGTAATTGATTAACCATGAGCCTACCTAGCATGCCAAACTGCATTAAGCTCCCCAACTTTTTTAAGATTTAATCCAACGTGATGCACGTAAATACAATCAAAGATTATTCAAACACAAGATAAAATTTTGATCATGCATGCTATAAACAACACACGCACAATTAAGCAAACATGCTAAAGGAGTTGCACTTAAAACATGTCTACGCGGGTTAGCTATATTTGGATATAAAAGAATAAAGAACGTACCTTAACCAGAATTGATGTGCGACAGCTTTTGTTGTCTGAAAAGGTTCTTATATAGGTGTTGACGGAGGAATTTGGGAACAACAAAATTCGAGATACGTCGCCGGAAACAAGATTTTAGACGATGGTTTTTCTCCGAAAAAAGTGGTGGCGTGTGATGGCTGTAGATAATTGGTGGCTGAGATTGATTGATAGGGTTAGTGGCGGCTATTTCAGAGCTCTCGACTTCCAACCCCTCAATCGGCCTACGTACCCTGGTATTTATAGGGATCAAGCCATACGTAGTTCTTGGAGAGCAAGAATCCCAAATGGGCTTAAATTAACGGACCAGCTTCCGGAATGTTCTACTATGAGGCCTAACCACAAAGGCCCAAGGCTCATCCAAGATCTCAAGACTTCACGGATAAGGAAACTTCCCCCGTCGAGGACTAGTCCTTTCCGCTACCAGCTATTTCTTGATTTCAAGGATGCAGGTATAGCCATGGTTTACCCCAAGTGCAGAACGCATCCCTGTCCCCCGAATGAGAAGCACCCACCAGATAGCAGGACAGGTGATCCAGAGCTTTTGGGTGCAAAGTGCAGGATTACTCCAAAGTTCCCCAATGAGGACGCGCCCATTGGCTACAGGAACAGAGCTCCCAAAGCACACACCAAAAGTCCCCTTCTTTCCACCTTAGGGCGCGCCCTTAGTGTCTAAGAAGGGTCCTTATATCCAGGCAAACCCCTGGAGGCCTTCTGCGACGGACATCTCCCTCCTGAGATACGACAGGAGGGAATTCTTCAACTTCTGGAATCCCAGCTTGAGTAGAATCCCAGGAGGGATTTCTTCAGTTCTTGGAAAATCAACTTTATCATGTTTTAGCATTTAGGGCGCGCCCTCTTTGAAGAGAAGAGAGGGCGCGGCCTGACTTCTCTATTTCCGCCAAATCCCTAATTTAATCTAGAATTCCCCAAATTGAACCCGTATATGACCCGAATCCATTTTAGAATACCCGAACCGAATTTTGGGCATAACAACTACCCCCCAATTCCATGTAAAATCAAAGATGAAGCATGGAATTTCAATCTTAAACAACACCAAAATTTTAGTAGCTTTTCTTCTTCAGGGCGCCTCCTCGTTCTTCTTATCTCCAGGATTTTATGCGGAGGGCGCGTCCTTCAATTCTTCAATCCAAAATTTTATCTCCTTGACAACTCTAGTTTTGATTTCTTTGTAGGGGAATAACACAAATACACCACATCTCTAAGCTTACATGAGCTAACTCGACGTAAGAAACAAGAGATGTCATGCAAAAGTTTACACCAGTCATAAGGCCCAACCTGAGACAGAGACAGAGTACAATCTCCTAACAAGATTGTGAGGGTTATCGTGCCATTCAAGTATCATGACAAATTTGCCTCCTTTGTATTTTTTTTATTTTTGTTGGCACACGTTGACCTTCACCAGCTCACATACTTCCTTCTTTATTTTTGAACAACTATCTGGCCATACATGTCGCATGCTTCAAAATGTGTATATATACTTTGTCACACAGGCTGCACCTCAATTCATACTACACTCTCATGGTCTTCCCAACCAAACCTTTGAATATCATGTTAATCAATTTTTAATAAGTTGCCCTCGCGTCAATCATGGCACCATCCTTGGAGGGCATATCCTTTCTGAGAGGGAAGTCTTCCTCAATAAGGACATTTGCCATGCCTTCCAATAACATTCTTCTTCCCTCGATCTATTCACCTCTAAGATTGATTGGTATAATGTCATCAGAATTTTCATCTTCAATCTTTCTAGAATCCTTTCCTGATAATCATCAAGAATTGAAGCATCCGCCACCCGTAATTCCTTAGGGCGCGCCCTGTTCGATGGCACCTAATCTTCCGGCTCTTGGACAAGATAGTGAACTTGAACTTCTCTCAGGACAACACTCATGATTCCTTCAAAACTACTTCCAGTGAGGGCGCGACCTTCATCTCTCTGTCTTCTGAAACCCTTAATTGTCTTGCGATTACAATCTCTTGAATCATGTTGAGACCCTCGAACGATTTCCACACCATTTAGAATATGAAATTTCATTATGAGATGATAGATAGAGATCACAACCTTCATCTCCTTCAATTTTAGAGCACTCTTGTACTCAGAATTATTTCTTCAGTGATCATTTTCTTCGCGCCCGTCTACCCTTATTATTTCATTGACCCACCTTTAGTTGCATTCCATTTTACTCACCAACTTCTTAGCTTTAGAAACGTCTCACTCATGCCATTACCCATTTTAATTTTTAAACAGCTTCACTCCTTAAGCTTCTTTTTCTCAACAAAATTAAAAAGTGTCCATCTTGCATGTACCAGTTTCTACTATTTCTTTTTCTGCTATGCTAAGGAACTTCAAATGTAAATTGAGGGCGCGCCCTTCAGTGCAACATGTTCTCAACCGTACTTTAGTTTGCGTAGACAAAATCTCCTTATCGCTTCTCTCTTAATAATTTATTTAAGTGAAGGCCATTTATCATCAGTTTCACAGGCTGCAGGTCTTCAACTCAAAATTATTATTTTTACCATGTGTACGCTATTCCATGGCTTCATATAATTTTTTCAGTAGAGATTCTTCATGCATATTCACGGCTTGGCAACATCTATTATTGTCTTCACCAAGACACCTGTCCAAAAATGATAGTAGTAACTCTTTTTTCCTTTGGCCCACATTCTTCTTTTATTCACCCTTGTGCGCTAAATACTGTATCATTCACTTGGTGTCCATTCTTTCTATTACCTGTGGGACCCAGCAACAATATTTCACAACAAATAATTTGGGAGGCATCATTTGTTTAGTCCATATGTAATGAACTAATGACTACCATCATTAATCACTACTAATTACTCCTCTTAATTTATCACCATTTACATACTGTACGTATATTTCCAAACATGCATGTTTCATCTTTTTATTCCTTTAATAATCTGTAGGTCCCATATTTAATAGCCACCACCATTAATTCACTTTCCTTATGCAAATTTTATTCACCATGATTTCATTAACATGCATGCTGTATCACCCTTTTAACATTTAAATCGTCCTAATAAAATATGGAGATGGAATGAAAAGAGTGCATGATAGAAGGAGCTTGTCCCGAGTGGACGCGCCATGTCATATAGGAGTGTCTTCAACTCGATTTTCCAAGAAATATTAGCTTTTACAATTAACCAAATACCCACATCACGCACTGAGTATTTATTCATTGCATTTTATATGCACAGCTAGCTAGCATACATATTTGAATCACTCCGCTGCCTTCATTAATATAAATGGCGCTCCTTCTTCTCTTCAATATAATATACATTGGCGAGTCTTACGCATATTACCTCCATGCATGTGACATATTTACTTAGAAATTCAATCATCTCTTCATCAGCTAACCTTCTATTTTTATTCGTGCATCCATCGTTTAATTCATGTACCCATGTCATCACCTTTTTCATTGATATAAAGGGCGCGTCGTTATATTTATCTTTTTTTAAAATTTATTTTTATCACCTTGACTCATAACAAAACGCGGTCTCTTGCCCTTATTCTTCCTTGTATACCAACATAGCTCGTCCTTCTTTATTAAGCCAACATGCTGCATGCCAAGATCCTGCTAAGACAATTTAACATTCCGCGATAGTCTAACACTTGTGATGTTTCTCTTTAAAGACCGTTTGTAATAAAGGGTGTTCCCTCTTTAATGTATTTTTTTTATACATACACCAGTTAACACATAAAAACATGCCTCGTCAGTATGCCGTCATTAACTTGAATTTCTCAAATGTAGAATCAATTTCTTGAACATAGGGACGCGCCCTATGAAACCAAACTACCAATGTCATCAACTTCTTTGAACAATAATAACCATGGACTTTACTATTTTAGAGACCAGTGCTAAAGACGCCCAGGCATTAGTATTTACTTATTTTAATACTCGCAGGCATTAGTATCATTTTCTAATCACCCCTTATTCAAGACGGACCCCACAATCAATTTACATGGCCAACATAACACTTCAAAAACTCCCGTAGTTTTCACAATGCATTTGCAAGTCCCTTGTCTTTTCTTAACCATGTGCTCGCGGGTCCCACCTTCAACTTTCACCACATTTCAAAGGCAAAGGAGCTTATTATTTTTCCTTCATTTGCTTGAATTCATGCGACCCTTTTTGTCTTCGTACAAGTCCCGTTCTATTAACACCTGCATTCCAAAAACATCTTCATGCTAGTATCAACGTTTTCTTATAAAAATACTAGAAGGCGCGCCCATCAGACAGCAACCACGTGCACACACATACTTGTTTTGAGTTTTTTTTTATCTCCATTCACGCGTGGGTTTCACCACATGTGGCAACACTTTGAATTTTGTTTTCTATTGTTGCACATTAATTTGTGAAAGTCTTGTAATTTGAATTTTAATTGATACACGTGCAAATCCCACCAAATTATTATTGACAGGCGCGTCCTTGTGCTTGGACTTGTTCTTCAATGCTGGCTCAATGCACATGACCTCCAAGGTACGCCTCATTAGAACAACATCTCAACAGTTCCACAGCTAAATTTCTTGAAGTCTCTATAAGCTAGTCCTTTGATTAATTAATTTTCATGAACTTCCTCTTGGTGTGCTTGTACTTGTCACTTTTTATACTTGTATAAAAGAACTCCATCTCACCATTAGCCGAAAGCGCATCATTCATTGTACGGGACTGTGTAGACTCACCCAAATAGGAGAGCCCTACAGGCAGGCAAGCATTCTCGAAAAATTAAAAAATTTCACTACCTCAACTAAGACTAGGGAAAGTGTACATAAAGTGTACATGGACTACCCCCCCTAGACTAGGAGGTAATTAATTTTCCTTGTAGTCTATTATTCAGGCATTGCTCTACTTCAATCAACTTCTGATAGAAAGAGTGCATTCTCCGGTCACGGGCTACTTCAAATCTCATCCCATGAAGGGGCATCTCACAATGAGGCATCCTATGAATAACATCTCTCGAAGAGGCTTCTCACTAGGAGGCATCCAATAAAAGCATCTCACGAAGAGGGATCTCACAAGGAGGCATTCCGCTATTCACACAAATTGTCCTGAAATACATGTATATGTAGGGCTAGGGAGGTACATCAGTACTACCCCCCAGCATCAGAATATCATTCCTTAAAGGAGCATCTCTTAAAGAGGCATCCCAAGAGGGGAATGTTAAGAGAGAGTCGTTGGAGTTACCGAGGGTGATGACAAAGTCTCTTCTAATCTGGATGAATGTAATTCTTATGTAGAGGGGCTCACTCATGACCTTGGGGCCTCAACCTGACGATCAGGGGGCACACTCTATGGTTCGTGGGGCCGCAACTCAACAGCTTCTTTCCTTCTGGAGTCCAAGCAATAAATTATCCTCGTAGGTATTGGAGTCCACTTGAGCACTTGCATTTTTTCTTGAGGGCACGCCCTAACCGACAAGGTCCTCTGAGGGAGAGCTCCTTGAGGGCGCGTCCTATGTTGGAGGATTTTCCTGAAGTTGTGCATTTCCTTGAAGCTAAGTCCTGATGTAGAGCATTTCCCTGAGGGTGAGGATTCTCACCCTCTCTTCCACTAGTTGCACTATGAGAAATAAAGGGAACAATTGTAGGGCCTTTCTTTCTTGAGGGCGCCCTCAGCAACATGTCGAGGACTATTTCTCACGTGTTGGTAATTAGGCCAAACTCTTTTATTCCTACATCCTTGGCTTCTGTATCTTCCAGCAAAATCTCAAGGAAGGGCTCGCTCGTGTCCATGGGGCCACGACCAGTAATTCTCTCAGAATCTGGGGCACTCTCTATGGATCACGGGGCCTCGATTCCAAGTTTTCTCCTTTTTTCAAGCCAGGCAAACCCCTAGAGGCCTTCTTACCAGGCAAACCCCTAGAGGCCTTCAGAGGGAGATGTCGCTCGGGAATATCTAACATGCTGAGATCTTACAAATTGGGATGTTGCGATTAACAGTTCTTGAGATCTTCTATGAACAAGATTTTCCACCTATAACAATTCATCTAACAGAAAGTTTTAGATGTTACCTGGAAGCCGCGTCCTGTAGATGAGGACATTTTCAATCATCGAATTCTCTTAGAAGTTGTAAATCATCTGCACATTAATATTTTTCCTAAGGATGCATCTTTTACAGAAGCGTTCTCTATGTGAAAGCCTTCAGAAGAACTCAACATTAAAAACTCCAACTTATGGGGTACTAGCTGGCGGAGTACCCCCCAAGGATGGAGGTTGAGTTGTTGTTTGAGCATTCCTTTGATTCTGACATTGAGGCTGTGGATTTCCTTGAGGTTGTGGATTCCCCTGAGAATTGGTCTGAGGGCGCGCCCTTTCTTTTATGGGGCGGCCTATTTCTTCGATATATGTATATTCTCAGGTCATCGTACTCATGGCTACTTCTTCTTTCAGTATTATCGAGAGGAGGAGCTTGCTCATATCCAAGGGGCCTCGACCTGTAATCAGGGGGCGCGCGCTGTGGATTTTCATTCCAAGGAAGGGCTCGCTCATGTCCAAGGGGCCTCGACCTGTGATCAGGGGGCACGCGCTGTGGATCACGGGGCCTCGATTCCAAGTGCTTTTCCTTCTTCTGATGCTCAAGAAATTCCATTCTTAAATCGTCGTCATTAAGACTTATTCCTAGGCGTTCCTTCAAGCTTGAGAATTCCCTTTTTCTTAGCAGCGAGGTTTTCCCCATTTCATTGGATTTCACTGAGGGCGTGCCCTGACCTATGTGGGTGAGGAGCCGCCCTCTCTTGAACAACAGGTCCCTTGATCATCAGCTTTCTCGTTGCGATGTTCCACAGCAGAGGATCAATAAGAAACCTTAAATATTACCTAGAGGACGTATTCAGCCATCGAATTTTCCTAGAAGTTGGAAATCATCCGAGCCTTGGCTACCACCCTCAGGGCGCGCCCTGAGAGTTCTTGGTGATTCTCCTTCACCCTCTTTAACTTGGGGATTCTCCTGCAAAAGTCCAAGAAACAAACAACAAAAATGTCAACAAAATAAGTTAAGGGTTACCTTGAGGGCGCATCCTGATGGTGAGGGCGCGTCCTGATAGTTGATGGTAGACGAGTTCCCGATAATTGCGCCTCTTCCCTGGAACATCCTTCTTCGAATCATATTTAAAATCACCCCTTGGAAAACCTAGTTCAACGTCGCTGACCGGAAACCACCGCCTTTGAACATACCCGGAACCATCTTTTTACAGCAAAATCGTGAAAATCATCTTTAGAACTAGGGGTACGCCCAGAACGGTGAGGGCGCGCCCTCTCTTGAGGATCCAACAACCTCTTTGAGAACTTTCCTCAATTTGGGGGGCTTTCCCTGTTCGGCGATGATTTCGTGGGATACTCCGAGATTTTCTCCTACTTTGTTGCTCTTCCTCCATAGAACACAATCTTGCCCCGAAATTATTTATGGCATCTTCCATAATATACAGCTGTTCCATTAATGCCAAGTTACGGATAAGAACGGGCGGCTGTCCGCCTGCGGCGGCCGGAGTTCCATGGTGGTATGGAGGAACAAAGATCTCCTCCGGAACATAAGCTTCATGACGAGCTTGGTTACCCCCCAAGCTATCTTCAGAATCGTAACCATCTTCTTCGTGAAAACCTCCACCTCGATTGTGAGACATCTTTTCCTCCTAAGATGAAGATCTTGATTGGCTGCCCTCTTCTAGCGCCAATTTGTTGACGGAGGAATTTGGGAACAACAAAATTCGAGGTACGTCGCCGGAAACAAGATCTTAGACGGTGGTTTTTCTCCGAAAAAAGTGGTGGCGTGTGGTGGCTGTAGATAATTGGTGGCTGAGATTGATAGGGTTAGTGGCGGCTATTTCAGAGCTCTCGACTTCCAACCCCTCAATCGGCCTACGTACCCTGGTATTTATAGGGATCAAGCCATACGTAGTTCTTGGAGAGCAAGAATCCCAAATGGGCTTAAATTAACGGACCAGCTTCCGGAATGTTCTACTATGAGGCCTAACCACAAAGGCCCAAGGCTCATCCAAGATCTCAAGACTTCACGGATAAGGAAACTTCCCCCGTCGAGGACTAGTCCTTTCCGCTACCAGCTATTTCTTGATTTCAAGGATGCAGGTATAGCCATGGTTTACCCCAAGTGCAGAACGCATCCCTGTCCCCCGAATGAGAAGCACCCACCAGATAGCAGGACAGGTGATCCAGAGCTTTTGGGTGCAAAGTGCAGGATTACTCCAAAATTTCCCAATGAGGACGCGCCCATTGGCTACAGGAACAGAGCTCCCAAAGCACACACCAAAAGTCCCCTTCTTTCCACCTTAGGGCGCGCCCTTAGTGTCTAAGAAGGGTCCTTATATCCAGGCAAACCCCTGGAGGCCTTCTGCGACGGACATCCCCCTCCTGAGATACGACAGGAGGGAATTCTTCAACTTCTGGAATCCCAGCTTGAGTAGAATCCCAGGAGGGATTTCTTCAGTTCTTGGAAAATCAACTTTATCATGTTTTAGCATTTAGGGCGCGCCCTCTTTGAAGAGAAGAGAGGGCGTGGCCTGACTTCTCTATTTCCGCCAAATCCCTAATTTAATCTAGAATTCCCCAAATTGAACCCGTATATGACCCGAATCCATTTTAGAATACCCGAACCGAATTTTGGGCATAACAATAGGCATACAAATTTTAAATTAAATTACTATTCTAACTTTGAAATATAATTACCTTCTTTACAATAAAATCAAATCTTATTCTTATTCGAAATAACTTGTGCTTCACAAATTTCTAGAACGTTATATTTGATTTGATTATCTAAATAAAATTAATGTAATAGTAATAATAGTCTCTTTAAATTAAATTACTATTCTAACTTGAAATATTACCTTACCTTCTTTATAATATACAAGAAAATTTTTTAGAATGTTCTAATTGATTTAACTATCTAAATAAAAATTAATGTAATAATAATAATAATAATAGTCATGTCTCGCTACACCATATCAGCTTCAGAATAGCCTCTCACTACGCGATGCTCTTGGAATCTCAGTTATGTTTTTCAATGATTACCTATCTATATATGAAGAAGAGAAATTAGACTGACTTTAGTTTCTACTTTAATCCAAGAATCTATGTAGCTCTTGTTGGGTTTTGTTAATGAGCTTATTGATTAATCCAAACTAGATAAACACACACATTGGTATGATGTGTATAGATAAATAAACACACATTAGTATGATGTGTAAGGATAATAAATACGCTGTGATGATTTGTATTTATCAGTGTGAAGATTTGATCTTAGCCGTGCTAAGCTATTTTAGGTAAAGCAGTGTTAGTTTTATAATTCAATATCCTATTTTGTAGCCACCATTCTGGTGTGCACAGCCTATAAATATTTGATGTAATCGTTTGAGTTTTAATATTAAGGAAGTAGTTTCTCATTTTCTGTTCTCATATACATTCAAACACTTATATATATATATATATATATATATATGTTTAGTTAGTTAGCTCTGGTATCAGAGCCATACAGTGGTGTATGCCCAAATATATGCCAAAACCAGCAACGATGGAGACCTCAAAGTCAAAAGATGGAATGATTGGGTTAAACTATCCTATGTTGGCACGTACTAACTACACAGCATGGTCGATAAAGATGCGCGTTTTTATGCAGGCCCAAGGCGTTTGGGAGGCAGTAGAGCAAAGCGATCCTAAAGGTGTAGTTGAGGCCAAAGTGGATAAGGTGGCACTTGCGGCTATCTATCAGGGAATTCCTGAAGATATGCTCCTGTCGATTGCTGAGAAAAAAATTGCGAAGGAGGCATGGGAGGCATTGAAAGTAATGTGTATGGGAGCTGAGAGAGTTAAGTTGGCAAAGGTGCAAACTTTAAAGCGGAACTGGAATCCTTGAACATGAAAGACGGTGACCAGTTAGAAGATTTCTGCATGAAGGTGAATGGGATTGTGACCAATATTCGCACGTTAGGTGAAACCATGGTGGAATCTTATGTTGTGAAAAAATTGTTAAGAGCGATGCCTACTAAATTTTTGCAGATTGCTTCAACAATTGAGCAATTTGGCGATGTGGAGACAATGACTGTTGATGAGGTTGTGGGTAGACTCAAGGCGCATGAGGAAAGAATGAGGGGTCAGACTGAGAACACTGGAAATACCAGTGGGAAATTGCTTTTAACCCAGGAAGAGTGGTCGAAGAAAAGCAATAAAAACTGGACCCCTGGCACTCACAATCAGAAGCCAAGAAACACAGCATATAACCGTGGAAGAGGCAGAGGTGCTTACAGAAATGCTGGGTATGGTAGAGGACAACAGTCCCGACAGGAACAAGGCAGCCGGCGTAACAACCAAGGTCGAGATAGGAGTACACTGAAGTGTTTCAACTGCAATGGTTATGGACATTATGCGTCAGAATGTCGTAAACCTAAGCGTGAAAAGGGTCAAGAAGGGGATATGAAGTCAGAGGCAAACCCAGATCTCAGATGATGAACCTGCATTGCTGGTTGCAGAATGCGGAGGGAAAACTAACG
This sequence comes from Saposhnikovia divaricata, assembly GCA_036435485.1. NCBI lineage: Eukaryota > Viridiplantae > Streptophyta > Magnoliopsida > Apiales > Apiaceae > Saposhnikovia > Saposhnikovia divaricata. Next base: position 205,416,349 of record CM071601.1, on the reverse strand, counting down.
ACGAGGTGTTGTTAAATGAGGATAGTGTGATTCCAAAATTGAGTCAAGATGAGAATATACAATCAAACGTATGGTACTTAGATAACGGAGCTAGTAATCATATGACTGGCTACCGTGGGAAGTTTAAAATGCTAGATGAAGAAGTCACTGGCAAGGTAAAGTTTGGAGATGGTTCAACCGTTGATATAAAAGGAAAGGGTTCGAACATTTTGAAGTGCAAAAATGGAGAAGAGAGACTGCTTAATGAGGTATATTTTATCCCTAGTTTGTGCAATAATATCATAAGCTTAAGACAGCTCTCTGAAAATTGAAATAAAGTTGTTATGCATGGAGATTATTTGTGGGTATATGAAAAGCAAGGAGAACTATTGATGAAAGTTAAACGTTCATTGAACAGGCTGTATAAGATTATAATTGACAGTATTAGCAATGTGTGTTTGTTGTCAAAGTCGGAAGAAACGTCCTGGTTGTGGCATTCACGACTAGGGCATGTTAATTTTAAGGCGATGAAATTGATGTCGAGTACCAATATGGCTGATGGTATACCTGACTTTGTACAACCAAAAGAAGTATGTAGTGGATGATTACTCTCAAAACAGGCAAGAAAGCCATTTCCTGCACAAAGTACATTTGCAGCAAAAAAGAAGTTAGAATTAATTCACGCTGATATATGTGGCCCTATATCACCTCCAACGCCAAGTGGTAATATATACTTCTTTCTGTGAGTGGATGATTTCTCGAAGAAAATGTGGGTTTTTATGTTGAAAACAAAGGATGAAGCCTTAGAGCACTTTAAGAAATTTCGAGTGCTTGTAGAGAAAGAAACAAAAGAGGTGATAAATATACTAAGAACAGACAGAGGTGGGGAGTTTGTCTCGAAGGCATTTGAAGAATACTGTCAAGAAGCAGGAATACAAAGACATTTAACTGCTCCCTACACTCCGCAACCAAACGGAGTTGTAGAGCGACGTAACAGGACGGTAGTTGCTATGGCAAGGAGTTTCTTGAAGGAGAAAGGGCTGCCATCATTTTTCTGGGGTACGTCAAGCTGTGTATATCTTAAACCGATTACCAACCCGTGCTTTGTCTGAGGTGACTCCCTATCAAGCATGGAGAGACTCAAAACCAAACCTGGGCCATATAAAAGTATTTGGTTGTCTGGCTCATATGAAAATCGCTAAGGCACATGTAGGAAAACTGGATGACAGAAGCAAGGTTGTGGTTTATTTTGGAAAAGAACCAGGTACAAAAGCCTATATACTTTATGATCCAAATACTGGGAGAATACTTGTCAGTCGCGACGTGGTGTTTGAAGAAAATAAAGGTTGGGACTGGAGTAAACTGGTGACAGAAGGTTCAATGTCACTTGAAGCTTTTTTTGTTGTTAATATGGATGCTGAAACTCAGGGAGAGAGTCAGCATAATGACTCCCAGACGTCAGGTGAAGGGGTGACAACACATGTAAACTCACAGGCTTCACAGACGTCTGTGAGTAGCTCAGTAAATTCACATGAAACTGAGTCACAAGGTGATGGCATGACTAGAAATTTAGCTCGTGTTTTTGATGAGGCAGTTAGTAGTCAAAGCAGCGAGCAGAGCTCAGAATCCAGCTCAGAATCCACAGAACCAAGGAAATTTCGACAACTGAGTGATGTTTATAATGACGCTGAAAGAGTAGAGCTTCCTGATGATGAGTTACTCTATGCTGGAGTTGATGAGCCAACTGGGTTTGGTGAAGCAGCAAAAGAAAGTGAATGGAAGGTGGAAATGCAGACAGAAATAGATGCCATCGAAAGAAACCAGACCTGGGTGTTGACTGATTTGCCAGCAGGAAGAAAAGCAATCAACTTGAAGTGGGTGTTCAAGTTGAAAAAGGACACGAATGGAGAGATAATTAAACACAGGGCGAGGTTAGTTGCTAAGGGATACGTCCAGAAAAAAGGTGTTTATTTTGATGAGGTATTCGCACCTGTCACTCGTCTAGAAACAGTACACTTATTGTTGGCATTATCATCTAAGAATGTGTAGGAAGCTCACCACCTTGACGTCAAGTCAGCATTTTTAAACGGAGAATTGCTTGAGGAGGTTTATGTGGCTCAACCAGAAGGATTTGTGAAGAAGGGAAAAGAAAATAAGGTCTATAGGTTATTAAAAGCATTGTATGGGCTACGCCAAGCTCCACGGGCTTGGTACGCTAAGTTGAATAAGTGTTTAAGAGAGTTAGGTTTCGAGATGTGTCCCTACGAGCATGCTGTTTATACAAAACGTGAAGGAAATGAGTGTTTGATAATTTCTGTTTATGTGGATGACTTACTGATAACGGGTTCAAGTGTGTCAAATATTAAAATGTTCAAGCAAGAGATGAGGAATAAGTTTGAGATGAGTGATCTGGGGAGACTGTCTTACTATCTTGGTATAGAGGTGGATCAAAGAAAGAAGTATATTGAGTTGAAACAGTCAGCTTATGCGAGAAAATTACTTGAGAAAGCAGATATGGCGAGTTGTAATCCAGTAAAGAATCCGATGGAAACGAAGATTGTGCTGAGTAAAGATGAAAAAGGGAAGCAGGTGAATGAAACTAAATACAGAAGCATGGTGGGTGGACTGAGGTATTTGGTTCACACTCGTCCAGACATTGCTTATGCGGTTGGCGTAGTAAGCAGATATATGGAAAGGCCCACAGTGCTGCACTACAATGCAGTGAAACTTATACTACGATATGTGAAAGGTACGTTAGAGTATGGACTTGTGTATTCAAAAGGAACAGGTAACTATTTGTTAGCTGGGTTTTCAGACAGTGATCTTGCTGGAGACACAGATGATAGAAAGAGCACGAGTGGCGTGTGTTTTTACTTGAATGAAAGCTTGATAACGTGGGTGTCTTAGAAGCAAAGGTGCGTAGCTTTATCCTCTTATGAAGCTGAATTTATGGCAGCTACGGTAGCTGCTTGCCAAGGAATTTGGTTAAGGAATTTGCTAATGCAAGTAACTGATATTGGGCCGAGTCCAGTAGTGATCTATGTCGACAACAAATCAGCTATAGACTTAACAAAGAATCCTGTCTTCCATGGTCGCAGTAAACACATTCACATCCGTTACCATTTCATTAGAGATTGTATTGAGAGGGGTGAAGTGGTTGTGAAGTTTGTAAGGACTAGTGAACAGAAAACAGACATGTTAACAAAGGCATTACCAGTGGCAAAGTTTGAAGAAATGAGGAAACTGATGGGCATAAAGAGTTTGGATTAAGGGAGATAATGTTGGGTTTTGTTAATGGGCTTATTGATTAATCCAAACTAGATAAACATACACATTGGTATGATGTGCATAGATAAATAAACACACATTAGTATGATGTGTAAGGATAATAAACACACTGTGATGATTTGTATTTATCAGTGTGAAGATTTGATCTTAGCCGTGCTAAGCTATTTTAGGTAAAGCAGTGTTAGTTTTATAATTCAAGATCCTATTTTGTAGCCACCATTCTGGTGTGCACATCCTATAAATATTTGATGTAATCGTTTGAGTTTTAATATCAAGGAAGTAGTTCCTCATTTTCTGGTCTCATATACATTCAAACACTTATATATATATATATATGTTTAGTTAGTTAGCTCTACAGCTCTTCAAATATAATTTGTAAGCTATTACAGTGGTTGATGGTTTGGTAATTGGAGAAAATAGGTGTGGTGTGGTTGCAAAGCGAGATGATCGATATCAGCAAAACGAGACAGAGCCTTAGATGGAGCCCAATTCACCAGTGATATATTGCTCTCCTCTTGGTTTTGAACTGTTAAAGAAGAACAACATTACAAGGAAACATGACAGGAAGGAAGGACAAGGATTTACAAAATGTAAGACGCGTCTGAACCTGTCAAAGGGGCCTCCTTCTTGCAGTAAGAAGCTCTAGAAGAAACACCCCAAAAGTGTATACATCGCCCTTCATGTTACTAATTCCAGATTGGATGTGTTCCGGTACATTGCAACCAGTATCACCAATGACCACATTACGGAATCCTGATTCATTATTAAGAAATAGCTTCAGATTTTGTTTATCAGTTTGAAACTTTTAGACAACAATGGAAAAAGGCTGGATGGAGAATGCTCGTGGACCCAAAAACATGCAAAGGGTCTTGAGCTTGCAAGGGAATTTCTTCTAGATGCCGCTACTGTTATTTTCAAGGAACAAGTATATGTTGATCAGTTTGGGAGTTCTCTATAGTTTTTGTTTGTTATGTTCTTATTGGATTGATATCCTTTTTCATAAATATCACATTTCTATCTATTTTATCTGGGATTCTGGGAACATCCAGCCCAAGTATATAAGTGGTGGTGATAAAGAAAAGATCATACGGGTAAATGGGTAGGTACATTTACTTGAAATTGGTTAACCAATACCTTTCAAAGTGTTTCTGTTTTTCTTTAAATGAAGATGGAGCATGCAATGTAGGGCTATTCTGAGTTGTCCATAGTCTAATGTTTCTTGTGTTAATATGTAACATAAAAATCTTTGTTAAATTTTCCATGTTAGCAAACATGTGTAAATGCCTGCATAGGTCTAGGGGAAAATTTTGTGCGGGTTTTTATCTATTTGTGCAACTTGATGTATCATGTCTGGGTGTTTTAATTGTGCATTGCATTGACATATTTTCGTGCAGGTTGAGAAGGCTTTCAGGGAAAGGATAGCGTGTCAAAATTGCTTTGACATATCATGTCCGGGTGTTTTTGTCTCTTTTGCTCTAAAATTGGTTGAAGAACATGTGTTCATGTTGCTTGCAAGGAAATACTTACACTGGAAAAGCAGGTACTCCTACCAGCATGTTTATACATTAGCCTTGAAAATTCTGAAGAATCAAAGATGTCCTAAAAAATTTATGTAGCATAAGATCCTGTTGGGGTCTTTCTCAAACACCATAAGGTTTTAGAGCGTCTGGTTATTTAACCATAATGTACTAAAAATGTTAGCCAGAAAATATTTTAAGATATGTAAGTGAAATTTCATCACCGGATGTGATGCCCATTAATTATTTGACCTTTATGCAAGCTAGACGACAGCTTGAGACTAAACCAAACTTCTAACTTGCCACTTTACTTACAGATTAAAGTTTACCTCGTTTCCAACTGTTCTTACACGATAAATGTAGTATTTCGTAGTGAAAAACTATTTTCTATTACTGTAAAAAAGTATGCAGAAGGTTCAGAATTAGTAACTCGCAGATATAGTGCTATAAAACAAGAGCAAGCGGATCTCTTTGTGTCAGGTAGTTGATCTATCTTTTTCTCAGACAAGAAGGTAGATTGATTAGTGTTACTGCTCAGTAGGCTTTAGGTGTAGGAGTGTCTTTGCATTTACATTGAGCTTGGCATGCCATTCTATTATTTAACACTGTTCTGACTGATTTCGTACTATTACTTGACTAGACGGAGATTAGGGAACTGACAGTGGAAGTGACAGAGCTAAATGTATCAAGAGAGAAGCTAGAGATAGAGAATCAGAGCTAGAGATATGAAAAAGGGTTAGCCTCTGCTGCAGAAGTAGAGCTGAAGGCACTGTCGGAAGAAGTTGCAAAGCTGATGAACCATAATGAGAGACTAGCTACAGAGCTGGCAGCACAAAAGAGTTCCCAGCCGCAACACAAAACTTTTACAGGCAATAGAAATGGCAGAAGGGATGTTAATACCAAACGACATGAGCAAGGCATAGTAAACCCAGAAATCAAGAGTGAACTGGCTTTATTATGGGAAAGAGAACATTCGTATGAAGCTGCGTTAGCAGAAAAGGATTAAAGTGAGGCTGAGCTTCAAAGGAGAGTCGAGGAATCCAAACAAAAAGAGGCTTAACTTGAGAATGAGATTTCAAATATGTGGGTCCTTGTAGCAAAACTGAAAAAATCACAAGGATCGGGAACAAATGCTTTTGAGTTAACTAGAGAAAGCCCTGTAGTTGATGACGATTATAAAATTTCGAATGGTAAAAAATAAACAAAGAACTTTCTATGAGGTGTAAATATAATACAGAGAAATTGTGCTTGTTCTGTTTTTAGGGTGTGTGCTTTCTAGATGTCAGCAAGAATATCAAATACTGTACAGGTCAATAATGCTTGTAGCCCTTCGCTGATGTTGGACTAGTGGTTGAAAATCAAACTCAAGCAACTAAAACTTAAGAGTTACACTTTGCTACCTTATTCTTGATTGTAACACTCTAATTTATTAATTGTTTGTAATGTCTTTTATTAAAAGATCTTATTTTCAAATGTTTCTAACATGTTCTTTTGCAGTACCCCATCAATGATTTCTTTACCAAACTAACCAAACTTCTTAAGAATGCACACTAATATAACGGCGTAACAATCATCCTATAAATACATGTTCACATAGGTAGGAAACAACATGGTTAGAGAGATATGAACATTGAGTAATATGATTGTCATATATATTCCTCTGTGCAGTTAGAATAAAATGAGAAAATCGAAAACCTGACTTCTGCCTACATGTCAGCAATTTAATTATAGGTAGATTATGGTAAAAAAATAATTCAGATAATACTATCATCTTACAAAAATTGGGTAAATGGTCAAAATCATCACTGTACTATTCAAAAACTTTCACTTGGGTCACCAGCCCAAAAAAGCTTTCACTCAAACACTTGTACAAATAAAATATTTTAATTGGACATCTGTCGTTAGTTCCGTTAAAAAAAATAGACGGAAGGAGTGACGTGGATGCTGACATGGCACAACAAAATAGGGTTCAATAGCTAATTAATCACTCAACTTTGTATCAATTTTCAATTAGGTCGTCGATTAATTTTAAATTTAAATTTATAATTTCCAAAATTATAATTTTCATTTAAAATTTCTATTATAAACTATAATTTCCAAAATTTCCATTTTCCAAAATTTTAAAATTTAAAATTTCCAAAATTTCCAATATTCTTAACAAATTCATTTAATTTCTCTCGATTTTTTCTTCATCTCTTTTATTTCTCTCGATTCTTTTCTGTGTGGTGGGGTGAAATGGGGCGGTGGTGGATGAATAGAAATTAGGGTTTCAATTGGGGGTTTGTTTCGATTGATCATTACATATGTGTATGTATCATCTGATGCAGCTGGTGGTTTTGTGTGTATAGTATGTGTATATACGTATATATATACACGGTTGTGTGGGTGTGTAAAGAGAATCGGTGGCTAGTGGTCGGCGTCGGACTATGAACGCCGCGGGAGGACAACCGTGGGGAAGAAAATGAACAGTATATATGTGTGCTTCTGTGTGTGCGTGGAGGGAAGAAGAAAGAGGGAGAGAGGCAGTGGGATGCAGGTGGGTTGAGCTAGAGAGGGAGTGTGTGGTGGGTTGAGAGAGAGGCGAGTTAGGTGGAGGTGGGGTGTGTGAGAGTTGGTGGCAGTGGGATGTAGGCGGACGAAGGGAACGGATGAGGGAATGGTCGGCGCTGTGAAGGAGATGAGTGGGGATGGTGGGTGAAGGAGGTGCGGCTGATGTGGTGGGTGGAGAAAATGGATTGCTGTTGGTCAGAGTTGAGGAGAAAGGGATGCAAGCGGAGGAACGGTGGTGAAGAGTGGCGAAGTTGGGAGATTGAAATGGGTCGGTGGTATGGAGGAGACGAAGAAGATGGTTGGTAGTGGTGGTTGATGAAAATGGCGGAGGTTTTCAGGTGGTGTTGAGAAGGAGACGAGGTGGGTTGTGAAGGGAGGGGGGAAAAGGGTGAACGTCGGAAGGAAGATGAACGGTGGTGTTGGGTTTAGTCGGAGGATGAGGTGCGGGGGGTGGGATTGAGGCAGATTGGTGGGTTTGAATTGGAAGGAGAGGAGAAAGCATCGAATTAAGGACTGTTGTTTTTAGGACCCCTCATTTTTAGGATTTAGAAAGTATTAATAATTTGGAATAAATATAAATTTTAGGAATTATTGGATGGATCTGTGACATGGTGCTGATAAGGCAGAGATGTGGCATCCCAGTTGGCGATATTTAACGTCCCTCCGTTAAGTCAACTAAGATTTAACGGACGTGAAATATTTTTAATGTATAATTACCCAATTGAAAGTTATATTGAGTTTAGTAATTCGTTTGAAAGCTTTTTTGGGCTGGTGATCCAAGTGAAAGTTTTCGAATAGTACAGTGATGATTTTGGCCATTTACCCCTCCATATATAGATACCAAATTCTATCGCCATACGCTCTTTCTAGAATACTAGTAGTCGTGGCCAATATAATACTAGGAATGACCACAATTTAGCTTTTATGCAAAGTGAGTGAGTAATGCAAGTTAGGGGTGAGCAAAAAACCGAAATGAAACCGAAATCGAACCGAAACCGACCCAAACCGAACCGAAAAAACCGAACCGAAGCCGAACCGGTGGTTGCGGTTTTTTATTTTTAAAAACCGAAATTTTCGGTTTCGGTTCCGGTTTTAGGTTAAAACCGAACCGACTAAAACCGAACCGAACCGATTATTAAAATAAATATATAATTTATATAAATTTATAAAACTTTCTGGTGACTGCTCCGGCTGGTAACTTCTCATTTTCGTAAACTATATATATAGGTTTCTACTATCATGTAAATTGTATTAAAACTACGATTATATTGCATTCAATTTACATATTACATGAGAAAGTTCTAATTTACTTTTGTATTAGCAACTAAGAGTACATTTTGTCATTTACTCATATAATGGTTTCTACAAGGCATTAAATTTGTGCAAGTTAAGACTTAATTAGGTATGATTTATTCATTGCACATTATCACACATGCATGTATAAATTTTGTTAAAATATATTGTGAGCCCTGTATAACTTATTAGCTTACTAATGTCATATGATATTGTCATATAACATTACCACTAACATATACACAGAGTGTATTCATTCAAAAACTCAGTTACTTTGTTTAAAAATCGAGAACGTTGTAATTTATAAATTTAAAGTTTTGTAATATATTTAAGTTTTTTTCGTTCGATTTTATAACCGAAACCGAACCGTTAAAACCGAACCGAGCTTTTTAAAACCGAAACCGAAACCGACGATTCGGTTGTGGTTGCGGTTTTCAATTTTAAAAACCGAAGACATGCGGTTTCGGGTTCGGTTTCGGGGCAAAACCGAACCGAACCGTGCTCAGCCTATGTGGTAGAATTTAACTAAGCCAACCCTAAGCTATTTATATTAAAAAAAAATTAAAATGTTGGTTAAGGAAACTCTTGCCGTTACAGAAGTATCTTTATTTTTTGGGGGGACACCTAGATGGGTAGTTGACCAAGTACCAAAGGCAAGTTCTGTAGTTCATTATACAGCTGAAGGCCCACGTAAGCCTTGTCCCATTGGAAATTTTGCCACCTACAAACTTGTTTAGATCCACCAAGTCAAACATAGCTTATAAATCTCTTCTCATAAATCTCTCTCACCATAGGAGACAAATGTATGCATTTTGATTAGGGTCATATTTTATGATTGGGTAAATGGTCATTTTCGTCACTATATTATTCGAAAACTTTCATTTGGGTCATTAGTTCAAAAAAGCTTTTAGTCAAACACTTAAACTATCAAAACATTTCAAATAGGTTACTGTCGTTAGTCTCCGTTAAATTGACTAACGGAATAATTGCGTGGTATCCTACATGGTATGGTAGTCACTATTCATCATCTTCTCTCCCTCTTTTCTCTTTCTCTCTCAAACCACCACACACAATCTCACTCTTCCTCTCTATTTCTCCCTCTCTCACTGCCCAGAACCACCACCACCTCCGCCACCAAACTCCCTCTTTAATTCCCATCCACCTAAACAATCTCACTGAATAACCTTATTATACGAACTAAATGAAGACGATACCCCACTTTTTTCTAAACAAAGAATCAACTCATCAATCATCGCCTGAATCCCGTCAAAATCTCTACTTCCATTCAACGTATCAAACAAAGTAGCATAACACTCATCACTAGGCATATACCATACCTGCCTCTTCACCCACCTAAACAAACTCAAAGAAGCATTCTCATCTCTCACAACCTTCAAAGCCTGCGTAACATGAATCATATTCGACACAAACTGTAACTTATCCAACTGGGTCTCCATATCAGGCCCCCATCCCTACCTCTTAACAATCTCAACAATTTTCGCAACAGCCGAAGCATTCAAGAAAGGCCTCTTGACCCCTCCTACCAACAGACCTAATCCCCTTATCCCTATAAAGAATCTTCCCTGATTCATCTAAATAATCAATATCTTCAGTCCATTCATTAGATCCATCCCCATTTTCACCAGAAGAGTAAGTTCTAACATTTTTTACATTCAACCTCCCTTCTCCCCTCAATTCGCACCGCCTTTCACCGCATAACACTTCACCGCCCATCCCCTTCCCTCTACAACCGCACCTTTAATCTTCAACCCTTCGTTTCCTCCATTCCCCGCACCTCATCCTCCGACCAAACCCACAAGAACAACACACACCAACAGCTTTCCCTTCGACCTCGAATCCACAGCCGTTGCTTTCTCCTTCTCCCTCCAACCCACCTCAACCATTTTCTCCTCTATCCTCCTCTCGCGAACAGCAACCATACCTCCATCTCTCATATCCTCTTCCATTCAACAGCTACATCTTCCCCCTTTAATTCCCCTTCCGTCCCACCCCCTTTCACCTCTCCTCACCTTCAATCACCTCCGCCTCCACCCATCTTCTTCAACCGCCCAGCATCACATCTGCTTCAACTTTTTCATCCTCCATTTTAATTCAGATCAACCGAACTCCTCCACCCATCTTAAAAATTAGGGACTGTATTGTTGAGAGAGAGAAAGAATTAGAGCGGGAGAGAGGGGTGTAAATTGGGGACTGTGTTGTTGAGAGAGAGAGAATAAGAGAAGGAGAGAGGGGTGTAAATTGGATTCGATTGATGTTGGAGGTGTTATGGTGGAAGAACGAAGGTGAAGAGAAGAGAGGGAGAGAGGTCAGTTGGGAGGGGCGGTGGTGGAGGTGTTTGGTCGTGAGAATAAGAGAGATTGTAGAGAGATATATTATATTTATATTTTGTTAAATAAAATAATATAGTTTTGTTAAATAAATAATATATTAGATTTTAAATAAATGACATGGATGATGATATGGTGCTGATATGGTGCTGAGGTGTAACTAGTTGGCAGCTGATGTTAAAAATTAACGGACTTCCGTTAAGTCAACGAAAAATTAGCGGCAATGAAATATTTTTAATGTACAATGATTCAATTGAAAGTTATATTTAGTTAAGTAATTCGTTTGAAAGTTTTTTTGGGCTAGTGACCCAAATGAAAGTTTTCCAATAATACAGTGACGAAAATGGTCATTTACCCTACAAAAATTCTGAAGGACAATGCATAACAAGAATACTAGCTTTCTGCAACAATAACAACGGACAATGTATAAAGTGCTAGATAAACTTTTACAATAGGGTTAAACCTTTACTTCTAACACCAGAAACTTTGACTTGATACATCATCCTAGACTCCATTGCACAAACCAAGCACTAAAACTTTACTTATAGTACATTTTTTACTCAAGTCAATCAGACAAGAAGGAACTTCTTCATCTAACTCATTGACACTCTCGCACATTCCCGTCCGTATAAAATATATGCTTAAACACCATTTTTCGAAAGTGCAAGAAAGGATCTTCGTATTTCATACAAAATAGTCTAATTCTTTTCGGAACACTTAAAATGTCTCAACTGAGTTAAGTCAAATCCCAAACAAGACGAAAAGCAAATGCTTATTCCTTCAGTGAAGTGAGTAATCACTTCGGATGACCAAGTGGATGAGTTTGGAATGGACTTCATTCCCAAAAAGGGAATCATAGTTGGCGTATATGCGTAAAACAGTTTAACTAGCCAAAAGCTTTCATACCGGCCGGAAGACTCTCAGACCTATCTTTTTTTGTGATCATAGTAGCGGATCTCACCATTTTCAAAGAGTACAATCTCATCACCATACTTGAAACCCTGTCGCAGGATGGGAAATCGTCTAACTTGTTCGAATGTGCCAACGTGATACATCTTAGTCTAAACACCACATCCCTTTTCCTCGTCCAAAAAATGTACATCGAGCTTTCCAGTTGGAAATGGTTCATATGCATCCAACAAAGTAAGAAGATCTTTCCTGTTCACGAATTTAAATATCTTTTCACGTTCACAGCTTTGTGCATCTGGGAAAAACTTGGCCAGCAACTTGAACTTGTTACTTATAGCATCAAACTTGAGCGCAACCAATTGCAAAGTTTTAACAAAGTTGTGCTGAACGGATGGAATTGTCCCATAAGCACAATAACTTGAAAATGTAACAAACTTGATCTTTTCGTGTGAATATGTATGATATGTCCAATAAGGACAATCCTTTACATAAGTAGTTGGAACGAATGATGATTCGTCCTTAAGTTTATTTATAAGAAACTCATGATCAGGAACGGATAGCTGAATCCATGAATTGGAATTAGAGGAGAAAACAACATATGAGTCAAACAACGGATAGCAGACTACCACCTTACAATCATTACTTACATGATCAAACCCGACTCCAATTAGAGTTGGACGACTATAACCGCCTTGTTTGTCTGTCTTGTGGGAGATTAAATTCCAAAGACTGGTGAGTGCCATGCTAGAAATAGCGGCTGCAATAATCAGCACCTCCACTTTTTTGGCTTGGATATTGCCCTAAAAACTTCTATATTTCTGGCAAGTAAAAGGCATTTGACACGAAGACAGGAGAAATTTAATTTTTTTCGAGTGAAGCAATTTTGCCAGAAGCTTTATTGTTACACTTTGATCATAGATGTTTGTGTAACTTTCTTATTGCGTTTTATAGTGATGACAAATGGTTTGTTAAGTTTATATATTGGCTTTTTCATTTTATTAGTTTTGCTTTTCTTTTTACCTACTGTACATTGAATATGTGACATCATCCTCGTAAGCCCACTTCCCAAATTGTTTACTGCAGAACTAGTTGTGCAGCTCGTAAGCCTGTGCATTGTCCGGGAAGTACACTTCATACAATGCTGCAGGTTTGCGTGCATTAGACATGTAACATATTTATGTAGTTGGTTGACGATCAAACTCATGTACTGTATTCATCTTTTTGTTTAATTTATGAGTCGTTTTCAGTATATTAACAGCCCATATGGACTTTTTGTTTAAAGTCTATACCGCTAGCTGCACATACATTGTTAGCAGGAATATTGTCACATTATTTGTCAAGCACCATTACAGGTTAACCATGCTTGTCCTTAAGCTTCATTTCGAGAGAAAAAAAACATTTAAAACTTAAAAAAACAATGTTATGAGGAAAATCATATACAGTTTTACACAGAAACAAGGGAATGGCAGAGAAAGAGCCACCTTATAGACCTACAAAATTCTGACTTGAAATTGAGATTTAGCTTAGATGTGCAATTATAAATTACACTGCTCATTCTGATCCTTTATATAAAAATGCCTGCAACACCTTCTTATAATATCCTAGTCCACAAATCCATCCCTCTTTTGAACATCATCATGTATATTTTATTGGATAGTTCTTGTTAGATACACAAGCATAGTTCTACAAAGGCAAAAAAAAAAAAAAAAAAAAAACTACTTATCAACATTGAAACTTTAAGCATTTAGTGATATGTAGCCGAGTATCTTTCCCTAAGGTGCATCTTCTTGTTACCTTTTACTATATATTGACATCTACAATTTATAAATCTTCCTTATCTATGAACTTGAAGGTATATATGGAACCCTTTCATTCCTTAATAGGCTCTTTAACAATGCAAGGCAACTATGAGGAAAGCATAGAAGGGAATCATTAATAATCTGACTACATGCGACAAAAAATTCAGAAAATTCAGTTCATACATGCAATGTTCGATCATCATGAACATACTTATTCAGACCAACTTCTTAATCTCACATATCTTCTTAAAAATCCACATTCGTGTACCTAGATAGTAGTATCATTAACGACGGTATAACTTTCATCCCAAGAATTCATGTTCACATATGTAGACATAACTCTGCTCAGACAGGAAAGATGCGAGGGGTTCATGCAGAAAGAAAACAGGTAGGAAACTGCATGGTTAAGTGAGATATAAACATTGAAGAATATGCACAAACTGATCATTAACTTTGTCTTCTAGAGCTGAATCGCCCTAGCATCATGTGGAAATACATCACGAATTTCACCCAATCCTGAAAAACGGACATAACGACACATTAGAGTTCCAATCATTCTTTCTAACGTAGTGACATTTTCTTATCTTCCAAGCTTCTAATAGAGATCTAGTTAGCAAAGGAGACACCTAGTTAGAAAAAAAGACAGAGAGAACTGACCTTTGAGTTTGCGAGCATCTTCCTTGTTCAACTCGGCGAAGAAAAGGCTGGCACTTTCCACAGAGCAGGCGATGAATCGGTTTTCACTATGTAACATGATTTGCGGAGAAATAAAATAGTTAGGAAATACCTTTGTGTAGTGCCAATGCAAAGTACCAGCCATGTCAAAAATATAAAAATCTTCAAATTATAAGAGGTCATACCGGCCTATCCTTTTTAGCAGTTCAAGGCACTCCTCCAACGTGCAACTTTTAGCTTCCACTTTCACTTCATAAATCTACGTCAAACATGGGATACATGAAAATTTTAGAACAAACATTGTCAACTTCAAGAAAGAAAATGGAGGAAAATACCAACTAGTTGTAACAAACATGAAACAGAATGACCATGAATGCCCACTAAATCATATATAGAGAGCAGAAATGAAGAATGAACATAGATGAGTAGATGCTAATATGAACAAGTATATCCACTTAATTGCAACTTGTGATCACTGATCACCGTACCCCTCCCCTCCAAATTTAAAAAAAAACTGAACACCGTCCCCCCCCCCCCACACACAAAAAAACAACTTGAAAGAGTGAGAAAGGAAATAATGGTGGAAGAAAACATAGCTTATATAGAACCACATAAACCAGTACCCATTCCTAAAAGAGGTTAGCTTTGTATAACAAGGTAAAATGAGTTTTCAGTGTCTTTTATGGGTGATACAGCACGGGCAAAACTTTTAATTTATTGCATGCAAGCCATGCAAAGATTAGATAATCAAAAGTGCCTACAACTGCAATTCAGGATGATTATGATGTTATGCATGCAGTTAAACGGCAACATACATTTAAACTGACTGCAATTCAAGAAGTTTCATATCTTTGAAGTGCAAAGGCATGAGGCAGTGCAATGGCAACATATAGGTTGGAAACTGTATGGTTGCCTAGGATTAATATGTTTATTTTGTCGAAAAAAACAATTTAGAATATAGAATTAGCTGTACGCATATGACATTAAAAAAATACTCTAAGATAGAAGATATAGGAAAATAATTTTAAATTAATGATCTGGAAAATTTATGTGAAAGAACCTATATAGAGAGGGGCCGGGATAGCAGGTGCATGTGAAGTAGAGTGGAACTGAGGAATGAAAAGAATTAAAAAGATTCAAAAAAAATAACTGAACTTTTTTGGGAAAATTTTATCATGAAGAGACATGTTTACAATCTCAAAGGTAAAAATAAATACATGCACTCACCTTAGGTCGATGGAACCGGTCAACACCTGTTTCCAAAGTAAAAAATAAACAAGATCAGCAGACAGCAAAAACCATAAATTAGATACCTTTTTGATATTATCAAAATCTCTTAATATCTACTGCAACTACTTAAATTAAATCTCAAGGCAACTCACTGAAATTTTCTCTAAATAATACCGTGTGGATATTTTTATAACATAACAAGACATAGAGAAGCTAGCATTTTAACTAACCGGTGAATCATTACTTAAGAAACAAAAAGGCCACATCCACAAGGAGAATATGGAAGACTTACGGTTCCATCGCAATGGTCTCCTGCACCACTCTAAAAGTTCAATATCGTCGTGAGGAGACACATAATAACCATCTCTGTGGCCTGTGCTTATAAACTTTCTGGGAACTCCTGATATGTCAAACTGTTTCGGATAGATTTGGTAGAATTGGATTGGCTCCATAAGCTGCAGCAGCAAAAGAGTAAGGGTAAGGAACGGGAAAGAAAACGGGGGGAATGGGCATGTAAGAAAACAAAAGGGAGTGTAAGTGGGGGGGCATGGAAAGGTAAAATTGCATATACCTCCACATCTGATGAAAACCGTGCATGTGAATCAACCAACTTTCTTCTTTGTTCATAATCATCTTCTCTTTCAACGTGCTACATAAATAAATACAAATTGAATAAAGGGGGGAGGAACTATCAACCGAACTCTTCGTTTCTTAAAACTGTGTATTAAAGAATACACGCCAACTACTTACAATAAAGGAACATAAACAAAAACCAAAAATAAAAAATAAAAACAATCATTATATATGGTGTACAGAAAAAGTAACAGAATACTATTCTGGGAAAATGTTAACACGAATTAATAATGAAGGGGCATGATTACAAACTCAAAGGCATAAACAAACATGCACTCACCTCAGGTCGATTAAACCCGTCAACACCTGTTGAAAGAAAAAATAAACGAGATCAGCAGACAAAAACCATAGTTTAATAAAACAAAGAAGCAGAAATAGCAATATCCAATACGCAGGAAGTCATAGCTTCAAATATTAGTTGTAAGTAGATTCTTTACTGATCTAACTCTTTCATATTTATCAAAATCTCAAAATATCTCACTGCAACTATTAACAATCTCGCAACTCACTGAAATTTTCTTTAAATAATACCATGTGAATATTATTATAACATAACAAAAAGAATCATTACTTTAAAAACAAAAAAGGGCATGTTCAGAAGGAAAATATTGAAGACTTACAATTCCAGTGCGATGGTCTCCCCCACCGCTCTAAAAGTTCAAACTCGTCTTCAAGATTATTGGTTACTCTTGACATGTCGTACTCTTCTTCGTCACTCTGTGACATGTAGAGCCGGCCAATCGTGCGGGCCGTGCGAGCCGGGCCGGGCTTTGCACGGTCCCGGTTCACAGATACTCAATTCGTAGCCGGCACACATATTAGCCGGGCCGGTCCGGGCCGGTTTCGGTTCACGGATCTTGAATTCGTAGCCGGCACGCTTATTACTTTATTTATTTATTTTACTTTATTTTTATTATTAGTACTTTTGTTTAATAAAAGGTTTGAAAATTAATTTTGAAAATGTAGTTAAAAAGGACAGTATCTCATATAAATTTTACTAATAAAAAATATTTCATAAATAATTTAAGAGGATTTCTCTTAAAAAACGGAAATTAACATATAATTATACAATAATATAATCATACAATATAAATTATGCGGAAGAATTGTATTAAAAAAAGGAAATAGAGACTGTCAATTGATCAGGTTAGAGCCACACGCCCCATACAGAATGGATAAAGTGCCGCGTGTACTGCATAATGTCTTCCTGCAAGTGGGTCTTCTATTTGGCAGCAATGCAATTGTCTAAACATGCAAGCCGGGCCGTGCCTTGCCGGTTTCGGGCCGGGCCGGTTTCGGTCCCGGTTTTGCTCTACTAAACCCGTATTCGGACCGGATTTTTAAGCGGGTTAGTGCCGGTTCGTGCCGGTTCTTTACGGGCCGAATAAACACGGTTAATTTACCGAGCCGGTTCCGTGCGGGTCGGTTCAGACCGCACTAATGGCCGGCTCTAGTGACATGTGTGGCATGTCGGACTCTTTTACGTAGATATGTAACGTCTCCATAAGCTGAAGAGAGCAGGGGGTAAGCAAGGGGAATAAACATGTACATATATCATGTCGTTACAAACAACCACACACATATATATGTAACATATCAATGTTTATGAGATTGTTGTAGAATCAAAACTTGAATAGATACTCGATCATATCATTAGAACAGGTAAAAACTGGTTACAATGATAAATAAAAACACAGAATAATTAGAAACTAAAACTCCTAAGAATGTGGCACTACTTTCCTATGTCAACTCAACTACTACTTATTCTATTTTCCTAACTTGTCTCCAGTACAACATAAATAAACAAACTACAGTAATGCTAATCTGCTAGTATTATTTAGGAACTGCAAATGAGCTGGCACACCAAATTCAGACAAGTCAGATTATAGACTCCAACAATTGTCTTGGCCTAATTCTTGATTGGCTATTAATTGTGTGCTTGTCAAATACATAAAACCAATTGGGAGTTGGTAAGCAGCACCATAGAACATATGAAAAACAACAAAGAAGTAGTATAAAAAAACATATGAATTCAATTCTACAGATAGACAATCAAGATCAAATATTATTACAACAACATCAAACCCTAAAAAATAAAAAAAACCACAAAATAATATATATACATGATCGATCTCTAATAATACATAAACGTATAAACATGATCTGCGAGCATAAACAATTAATCATACAAAACTCTAGATCAATAAAAATAAACCCGCACAATAAAATAACAGAGAGCAGATTAATAGTTGAAATCGGAGAGCTTACTCGAAAGATGATGATAATTTATAATTAATTGTTGTGTGTATATGTGAAATTGTGTGTGTATATATAGTGTGATGAAGAGGCGTCAAGTGGGGCAGGACTGTAGATTTGGGAGGCTTGGACTCTCGGGGTTTTGTATATATCGTTAACTTAATGGGCTTTTGTTCATTGGGCTTGAGATTCTAGTTAGGCTCGATGCACACATCAAACAATATTAAGTTAAGAATATACCTCGGTTAATGTAATACTGCCTTCATGAAAACATATAATTACATTCGTAAATAATTCGTTGCTCTTTTTTTTTTTTTGCCTCTTCCGATTCAACATACACCTTTGTAAATAATTTTATTCAATATTAAATTACAATTCGTACATAATTCGTTGCTCTTTTTTTTTTTGCCTCTTCCGATTCAACAACTGCCACCTTCATAATTTGATATTAATTTGATTCTACTTTTTTCAGGAAGGTCCTTCCTGAAACTGTAAAATCAAATTGAAAGAAAGAAGCTGGAAGACGGGTAAACGACTATTAGATGTATTTGTGGGATTTTAAGCAAACTCCAATAATTTTAAACATATCTTTGCTTTGCGTAGTTTTTTGAGTAACTCGGTTTGTGAGTAATAATTTTCCAATTCGAATATGGAATCCAGGACCGCTACTTTACGAAATGGCAGAGAGAAAGGAGCAAAACCTATTCCGCAGGTACTTTGCGTTTCTATGTTTTACTATTCAAATTAATTTGAATACTCGACAATTGTTTCAATAGTATAGTTAATCAAGATGCCAGCCACACTCATAACAACGTAAATAACATAAAGTTCGGATAAATCTTAACCCCTTTGTATATCCCCGATGTTGTGTTTGATTGAGGTACTTTAATTTTATGTGTCGGTACTTTAATTACCCGACACATATAATTATTATATATGTTGGCTGATTTAAAAGTGACATAAAATATTAAATTTACATCGCTCTTATTTAGACTACACATAAAACCGACATATATACATTGTTTTTTAAAAATTTAAAATAAAAGTACTTGTATTTTAATTGTGACCAAAATAGAAATAAAAATTACTTTCCTGATCTGTTCTAAGTCTGTTCTAATTCAGTTATGGTTTCCTCTCTTCGAAGTTCAGAAGCTGTACAACTCTCTGACGTGTGAGAGTATACTACGGTGAAGCCCTACAATTTAAACAAACACCATCGTGACCCATCAAAATAGGAAGCACATCAGATAAGCTTAATTACAAAAACAATTACATACTTCTTCCAAATTTCATCAACAAGTCAAGCCCTGTATTCCATCTCACTAAGCAAGGTGCGAATTCTTTGTTATTTTGATTAGCTTTTTATAATCTTTAAATTAAGATGATGTTATGGACTAGATATTACTTCACAATCAAACACACAAGGAAAACAATAATACTCTGGGCAAACAAGTAGATTTAATATTCGAATACAAAAGGATCACAATGTTCAACGATAAACAGTAAAGATAGATTGGACAGCTTTCGAGTCGCCGCCTAACTCCCACACACCCTAGGGTTTACTTAATTCATAATACGCATGACCCTCTTTTCCCCAATTCTTTTCTTACTTATCCCTCATTTTCATTCTGCTCAGCTGAAATTACTTCTTTGCCCTTCTTGCCTTTAAAACGCTGTCGTACATATGTTATTGCACTGTGTGGCCTGTTATGTTGCATTGCAATACCCCCCGCCAAAACTCTCACCTTGTCCTCAAGGTGAAACATAGGAAACTGCTCGTCAATGACTGCTGCCTTCTCCCATGTGGCCTCGAATTGAGGCAGGTTTTTCCACTTTATAAGCACCTCAGTATCTATAGTTTGGCCGTCCCCTGTATTGCGAATATCCAAAAGGGTTTCAGGTATGACCAACAATTCCAGATCTGGAGACAACTGTTGAGGCAGGTCTGAGGGAGTCTGGGGGTTACCCACAGCTCTTTTGAGTTGAGAAATGTGAAATACAGGATGTAGTTTACTGTCATCAGGAAGCTGGAGCTTGTAGGCTACTGCTCCGATTCGTTCAATGATCGGAAATGGTCCATAGAAGCGGGCTGCTAGTTTTTCAAAAGGCCTTCGTGCAAGTGACTGTTGCCTATAAGGTTGCAACTTGAGGTAAACGGACTCTCCAACTTGGAACTGTAGCTCTCGTCGGTGCTTGTCTGCAGCAGTTTTCATGATCTGTTGTGCCCTTAATAGGTGGAATTTTAACTCATCCAGTTGTGCATCTCGAAGTTGCAACTCCTCCTCGAGGTTGTCAACAGGGGTATGGCTTGTTCCCAGCCGTAGCAGGTGAGGAGGGTCGCGTCCATATAAGGCCTTGAAAGGAGTGGTGTTAATTGACATATGGGGTGAGGTGTTGTACCAAAATTCCGCCCATGCCACCCATTGTGCCCATTTTCTTGGTTGACTGGAGGCAAAACACCTGAGGTATGTCTCCACACATTTGTTCACTACTTCGGACTGTCCGTCCGTTTGTGGGTGATACGCCGAACTTCGTTTGAGATTGGTGCCTTGTAGACGAAACAACTCGCGCCAGAATAAACTCATAAAGACTTTGTCTCTGTCAGATATGATAGAAATGGGAAACCCATGCAGCCTCACTACTTCTTCAATGAACACTTTTGCCACTGTCAACGCAGAAAACGGATGTTTGAGCTTAATGAAGTGGCCATACTTGGTCAAGCGATCCACTATCACCAGAATTGTATCGAACCCTTGAGATTTTGGTAAACCCTCGATGAAGTCCATTGTAATTTCATCCCACACCTGCGTAGGGACTGGTAACGGCTGGAGCAGTCCAGCTGGGCTTTGGTTTGAGCTTTTGTTTTGCTGGCAGATGGCGCACTCCTTCACATACTTAGCGATATCTTTCCTCATCCCTTGCCAGAACCATGAACTTACGATTCTAAGATACGTTTTGACCTCCCCCGAGTGGCCACCCACGGGTGAGTCATGATATTCTCTGAGCAGTATCGGTATATAGCTTGAATTCTTAGGAATTACCACCCTTTGTTTAAACAACAGTCTCCCTTCCCTAATTGAGAATTCTCCAAACTGACCTGCCCCCTCAATCACATCCTGTTTCAACTTCCTGATGAATTTATCTGCTTCTATCTCATTACATAACTTCCCCCAATCCACTCCACTCGCCGACCACATTGCATTTAAGACTACCAACCCTTGTTCCTTTCTTGATAAGGCATCTGCGACTCGATTCGAGGCCCCTGGTTTGTAGACAATCTCAAAATCAAAGGCCATGAGTTTGCTCACCCATTTTTGGTAGTTCGCCCCCACCTCGTGTTGTTGCATCACGTATTTTAAGCTTTGTTGGTCCGTGTGTACCCAGAATTTTCTCCCAAGCAGGTAATGTTTCCACTTTAATACTGCCAAACATATTGCTATAAGTTCCTTTTCATAAATCGCCTTTTGCCTTGCTCTTGGCCCCAAAATCCTACTGAAATAAGCAACAGGTCTGCCTCTCTGCATTAGAACAGCTCCGACCCCATATCCCGACGCATCAGTTTCTAAAATGAAGGGAATAGTGAAATCTGGCATGGCAAGTACGGGAGAGGTTGCCATGGCCTGCTTGAGGTGCTCAAAGGCCTGTGTAGCTGCTGTCGACCACCCAAACTGATCCTTCTTCAACTGGTCAGTTAGGGGCTGGGCTATTTGTGCATAGTGAGCCACAAATTTACGATAGTAGCCCGTTAATCCAAGAAAACCTCGCAGCTCACGGAGGGTTTTGGGTTCAGCCCACTCTAGCATCGCCTGGACTTTGTTACCATCTGCTGCCACTCCGTTTTCGGAGATCACGTGGCCCAAGTACACTATTTTCCTTTTACCAAATTCACATTTCTTAAGGTTAGCTACCAAACTGTTATCCTGCAGTGTTTGTAGAACCAGCTGCACATGAGAGAGATGCTCTTCTTTGGAGGGGCTATAAACCAAGATATCATCGAAAAAAACTAGAACGAACTTTCGAAGATATGGCTTGAATACTTCGTTCATGAGAGATTGGAACGTAGATGGTGCGTTTGTTAACCCGAACGGCATGACTAAAAATTCATAGTGTCCTTCATGAGTGCGAAAAGCCGTTTTATGGACATCTTCCTCTCGGACCCTTATTTGGTGGTACCCCGCCTTGAGATCTAACTTGCTATAAAACCTCGACCCGTGTAATTCATCCAACAACTCGTCAATCACCGGGATGGGGTATTTATCAGCCACCGTCTCCTTGTTTAAAGCTCTATAATCTACACAAAATCGCCATGATCCATCTTTTTTTTTAACCAACAAGACGGGGCTTGAGTAAGGGCTCGTGGAGGGCTGTATTATTTTTGCCGCGAGCATTTCTTGCACTAGTCTCTCTATCTCATCTTTTTGGAACTGGGGATATCGGTAAGGACGTACGTTGACTGGGTTACTGCCTTCTCTCATTATAATAGCATGGTCGTGACCCCTGCAGGGCGGTAAACCAAGGGGTGATTGGAAGACTTTGCTATTCATTCGTACTACTGGCTGCATAAATGGAGCAATGTGCTGCTCTTCCTCTCTCTCAATTCTTTTTTCCACCTGGTTGATTTCCACTAACCATCCCCCTCCTTCTTTCCGCACGGTCTTTAACATTGCTTTTAGAGATACCCGAGAGTGATTAAGTGAGGGATCACCTTTCAACACCACCTTTTGCTGCCCCATCGAGAACTTCATTACTTGTGACTTCCAATTCGTAGTGACAGCCCCTAGTTTTTCAAGCCACTGTATGCCCAGAATGACGTCTGAATTGCCTAACTCAAATGGCAAAAAATCCTCTACGATATCCACGCCTTCCAACTGTAACAACACTCCCTTGCACTCCCCTGTCCCTTTTACCGCCTCCCCATTACCAAGACATACCCCAAATTCTTTTGTCTGCACCACCGTAACTCCCACTTTCTGCGCTGTCCGTGTGGAGATGAAATTGTGGGTTGCCCCCGGGTCAATCATGACTACGACTTCCACACCGTTTATGAGCCCTCTAAGTTTCATAGTTTTTGGAGATGTCAATCCGACCACGGAGTTAAGAGAAACCACTGTATCAATTCTGTCTCCTAGCATTTGTTCCTCACACTCTTCTTCTATCAGACCCAAATCCTCCTCATCGTCTTGGGTAAGCAAAACACTCAATTCCTTCTGTTTGCACCTATGGCCTGCTGCCCACTTCTCATCGCATCGAAAACACAGCCCCTTCTCCCTCTTGTATTGTAGTTCCTTTGGGGTGAGTCTTTTGACTTCACCAATTGGTTTCGCGATGGGAATCCCAGTATTTGACTTGTTTGGGTTTGATGTCACAGATGGACTATAACTACGAGCCTGAGGTGACCACGAACTTGGAGATGTTGAACCGGCTTCTGATTTCGACCCCCAACCTGGTGTCTTCCAACTCGACGAAAAAGAAACTCCACTAGGGGCTGAACTGGTGCTTTTGTAGAGGCTTGCGTGGGAATTGTCGGATTGGGATCGAGAAGAGCCGAAAGAGGTGGCTCTGTTTTCTTTCATTTTTACCCCCTGCACTCGTAACTTCTCTTCCACCTTAAGGGCAAGGTCCATAGCCTGCTCCAATGTATATAATCCCAACATCCGCACCTCCGCCTTAATTTCGTCTTTTAATCCATTTACAAAATGCCCCATTAAGAGGTTCTCAGGTATTTGCTCCAACGGTGCCGCCATCTCAATAAATTCCCGTTGAAACTCCGCCACCGACCCAGTTTGGCGAACTGCTAACCATTGCTCACTTAGTGTTCCTGAATGCATAGGTCGAAACCGTTGTAAAATTAAATCTCTCATATCATCCCACCGTCTAATTGGACGGCGCCGGTTCTCCCATTGATACCAGGTTAACGCATCTCCATCGAAGCCTACCACCGCCGCCTCTAGTTTCTCAGCATCTGTTAGGCGATAAAAAGCAAAATACCGTTCTGCTCGCAGTATCCACCCATCCGGGTTTACTCCATCGAACACTGGAAGATCTAGTTTTCGATACTTCCAGTTACCTCGTTGAGCCTCTCCTCCGTCCCCCCACAGTCCATCACCGACTAACTCCTTGTCACGTCCTCCACCTCCACCCTGACTGCCACTTGCTCCTCCGATAAAACCACTACCACCTCGTCCAAAACCAGATCCAACCCCTTCACTAGGCTGTCTATGACCCCCACCCTCCCCTGTTACAACGGTTGAGTTTAGGGTCTTAAGATTTAACACAGTAGCACGCATCTCCGACTGAAACTCAAATTGTTTCCTCTGCATATCGGTAACCAAGGCTTCATTGTTCTCTCTTACCCGATCTATACGTACCTGCAGTTTTTGAGTGATTTGGTCGAGATTGGTAGTGACGTGAGAGAGTATTGTCTTTTGCATCTCTACGGCGGCGTTATTGACTGCCGTAGTGATTTCCTCTGTCATCGATTTCCTCAGATCTGCCACAGCTCCTTCTACTAACTCGATTCTCGATCCTTGACGGGTTTCAGTTTGCGGCGCCATGATCGATTTCGCTCTGATACCAGATTTGTTATGGACTAGATATTACTTCACAATCAAACACACAAGGAAAACAATAATACTCTGGGCAAACAAGTAGATTTAATATTCGAATACAAAAGGATCACAAAGTTCAACGATAAACAGTAAAGATAGATTGGACAGCTTTCGAGTCGCCGCCTAACTCCCACACACCCTAGGGTTTACTTAATTCATAATACGCATGACCCTCTTTTCCCCAATTCTTTTCTTACTTATCCCTCATTTTCATTCTGCTCAGCTGAAATTACTTCTTTGCCCTTCTTGCCTTTAAAACGCTGTCGTACACATGTTATTGCACTGTGTGGCCTGTTATGTTGCATTGCAGATGATTGTATCTTTGATTGTCTATATATATATAATTGTATAATTGTATGTATACATTGATCTATGTTTATATACCCTTTATTATGTTTGTTGAAATGTCTAGGTGAATGAGTGTTATTTGTATGTGTTTAGTAATTTATATCATATTTGTATTTGTTTTGGTTGTTTATAAGTGCTGAGAGAAACGGACATGTCCTAATATGCTTGATCTGTGTCTTCAACAATAATTAAGTTAGTTTTGGAAAATATTATGAAGTATAATAACATTCTTATCTAAGCTTGAAAGGCAGAGTGTATAAACTTGTAACACTATAACTAATGTAACTCAAACTAAAGGAAAAGATACTTAACCAGAAGACAATCAAGAACAGGAAGTCACAAGAAATCAACACTAAATGAAGACAAGGTAATTGATACAATTAAACATGCTAACTATGATCAAGCCAAGAAGAAATCATTGAGAGAAGTTCAAGTTAAAGTTGTTCATGCCTCAGTGATTTGATAAATCAAGAATCAAGATCATAACTATCAGTATCAACAAGACCAATTGATTTCAAGTGAAGAAGAAGGAAAGCAAATATTGGAAAGCCAAGTTATTCAGTGAATATGGTAATTTATTCAAGAAGCAGAAACACTATCAAGACTAGTCACTTATGAACCAGACCAGTGCATCAAGTGTCAGGACATTGATAGCAAGTTTATGTCAGTAATAAAGAACCATGTTCAAGAGCTTGTTGAAGAATAAAGAAGACATGAAGATATCACAAGTTCAAGATGTGCATTGAAGTTTCAAGTTGAAGACCAGAATATTTTCTAAGTACTAAATGTTCTGGATGGCTAAGTAGAAATTCTCAAGTAGAAGTTCTACTTAGGAATTTCGAGATAGCCAAGTAGAAGTTCCACTTAGGAATTTCAAGATAGCCAAGTAGAAATTCTCAAGTAGAAGTTCTACTTAGGTGCAGCTTCAACATGACACATGGCATCTTCTGATTGGCAGATTTCCAAGCTTTCAAGATAAGGCAAGAATTATGTGGACATCATTGGGCCACGTACATCTTAGTCTTTGAAGACTACAGGACATAGATTACATGTAGTATAAATAGAAGTACTTGTGTAATGTTTTAGTTAGTGAGCAATTCTAGAGAAAAACACAAGAGAAAAAGAGAGAGTGCATTCACAGAGCTTAGTATCATTCACTTCTCTCTCAACTTCTGTTATACTTTGTAATGAATGTTGTAGCAACCCTTTCAAGTTATATATAAAGAAATATATTCCTTGAATCTGTGTGTTCATTTATTGCATCGTTTTTATTGCCTCTCATATTCGAAAAGTTGTATTCACCCCCCCTCTACAACACATTTGGACCTAACAATTGGTATCAGAGCTACATGTTTAACATACAAAACATAGATCCTTGTGTTGAGTAGAAGAATCGTGAGTTTTCATTTTTCAGATCTACTTTTCATTTTCTCGAAAAGTGTGTTTTAATTCGTTGGTAGTGAAAACTCATCTGAAAAATTATTTAAATACTCCAGGTGTGATTATTTAGCTTGGGTGTATTTTAATTAATTTTTGTGAATTTATCTGGGTTAGTTCATATTTGGTGTTCTTGAGTGTTCATCATCTGTTCTTATCAAAGAATACAACCCAACAACTTTTTGATCTCCTTTTCAATAGTAAAAGAATAAAAAGGTGGTTTTTGGACTTGTTGATTTATTTTATTCGGCCGAAAGTAAAAGACATACTCAGTACCTAGCATGTGGGTTAGGTGGGTTTGGTGAGTAAAGCATTCAAAGTCAAAAAATGTTAAAGTGATAATATTGTTTATTCAATATTTAAAGAAATCTGCAGAAAAATTATTCTAAGGCAAAAAGTTCTACATAGAATTTCTACTTGAGAATTTCTACATAGAATTTCGACTTGGACAATTTCTACTTGGTGATTTCGACTTGAGCAAAATTTCTACTTAGAGAAATTTCGACTTAGGCAAAAGTTCTACATAAATATTCTACATAGCCTAGTCTTGGGTACTTAGAAATTTTTAGTGACCAGAATTGAGATGGCTCCTAAAAATGCATTCAAGATCCCAATGTTCAACAAAGATCACTATGAAGAATGGGTTTTCAGAATGAGACTATATCTAGAGACTATTAACCCTGAATATCTGGAAGTCCTTGACAAGGGTAAATTTGTCCCAATGGCAGTTATTCCTTCACATACGGAAGGAGGAGTGGTTATACCACCTCGGTCTGAGCCCAAAAAGGCAGCGGACTTTTCGGATGCTGATAAAGAGCAAATAGCTTTGGATACTGCCGTACGACAAACCTTGATGGAATCTCTTGATCATGAAATGTTCAACATAGTCAAAGGTCTGACTACAGCGAAGAAGATTTGGGACAAGATAGAAGTTGTCATGGAAGGATCTGCAGAGGTCAGAAGCAACAAAACACTCATACTCAAGATGGAGTATGACACCTTTAGAATAAGGAAAGGAGAAGGCATTACAGACGTCTACCTACGATTCAGTCAGTTGGTATTGGATTTGAATCTGAGAGGTGTGACTCTCCCCATGGTTGAAACAAATACGAGATATCTGAGGAACCAGCCAAAAAGCATTGAGCATAGGGTCTACGCAATCAGAGAAACCAGAGATTTGCATACAACTTCTCTGGAAGAGTATTATGGAATATTAAAGACCTATGAGCTGGAAACGCTTCAAGATCAAGCATGGGACAATGATTCAAAGTCAAAAGAAAGTGCATCAGGATTAGTTGCTGATGAGGAAGAGTCTAAGAAGGCAATGGTTGCAGCAAAGCCTAAATCATCACTTGCACCACATCAAGTTGATAATGATGACGAGTGCGCATCTGACAGTGATGATGACTACTACACCCAAGAAGAGCTGGACAACATGGACGATAGTGTCGTGGCATACATGGCAAGGAAGTTCAGCAACATGAGATTTAGAAAAAGCAACCGACCACAGAGAAAATCTTCATCTTATTATCGGGCTGCTAAGGGTGGTGGTAGTTCGTCAGGCTACAAAGGTAAAGGCAAGAATACCAGCTACAAATCTCCCTTGGATTTCAAAATGAAGTTCAAATGCTATAATTGTGGTGAAGCTGGACACTTTGCCTCGGACTGCAAAAAGCCTAAACAGACTTATCCAAAAGAAACATTTGAAGCTCTCAAAAGCAACTATGAGGCACTGTTGAAGGAAAGACATGGAAAACGAGCTTTATTGGTGACAGAAGGAAGAGCTTGGGATGATTCAGATGAGGAAGATGTTACTCAAGTAGCAAACTTTGCGCTCATGGCTGAGACATCAGAGGAACCAGAGGTACCAGTTCTGACTCTTAAAGTAGAAATGTCTATTGATGATTATAAAGAACAGAACGGGGCTCTTAGTGAAGAGATCTACATGTTGTGCAAAAGCCTAGACTCTTCTCAAAAGGAACAGAAAACACTTGTTGCCAAATGCAGAATGCTTGAGGCAAAAGTGGAAGAGCTAGAGGCTGCTTGCACTGTAGATACTTCTCTAAGAGACTTTATTAAATCTCTGGAACACAAGCTCGTCCTTAAGGAAGAAGTAGAAGCATGTCTTAGGAACAATCTAGCTGAGTTAGAAACTAAATGCGAAGCATACAAACTAGCTGCTAGTAAAGTGTATGTAGATAATGACACATTTAAGAAGATAACTGGAGTAGGTATAGGGCTTGATTATTCTGACCTTCCTAAGAAAGAAGGAAAGAGACCTATTGACCCTAGTTCCAGTGACCTTAAACAGGAAACACCTAGAATTCTTAAATCGGCTGTCAAACCTATCTACAAACATCTTGTTCCTAGAATAGAAGAAGAAGAGACTGAATTGATAGCTAGATATGAGATTGAGATGGAAGATCGCCAGAAAGAACAACCTGTAACTCCTATTAAACAAGTGAAAATCAATTTCCCTAGAGATGAATCTAGACTGGGATTAGGAGCTAAGGCTGTTAAACAACAAGGAAAGAAAGAAAAAGGCATAAAAGAGGTTAAGGCTGAACGAATAAAGAAAGCATGTTATCATTGTAAATCTACTGAACATCTTTCTTATGCATGCAAAGCTAACATGAATGTTCCTGCTGCACATGCCATGCCTACCACACATACAATGAATAATCTGCATCAGAATCATGCACAGTGTGGTCAACCTAACTGTATGCCATGCACTTTTAATATCATGCAAACTTTTGTGCATTTAATGAATGCATCTAGCCAGTCATGCTCAAATACTGTTGCTAGTTCAAATATCAAGAAAAAGTATGGTAGAGCCAAGACTGTCAGTCCTCCTAAAGTTAGGAGTGACAAACCTTCTCCTAAGACTGAAAAATCTGTCAAGTCTGAGAAAGGAAAGGAGATAGTCGAAAGCTCTAGTAATGTGAAGAAAAGTGCATCTCCTGTTGTTAAATCTGTTGATTCTCGATCTTATCGAAAAGCCGGGCCCAATCAAAGTTGGGTTCCGAAGAATGTCTAACCAATCTGTCATTGCAGGGCATTAAGCAGAATAGAAATAAAGTTATATGGGTGCTAGACAGTGGAGCATCGAGGCATATGACTGGAAACAAGTCCCTGCTTACAGAGTTGGTTATGAAGGCTGGCCCTTATGTTACCTTTGGAGATGACAGCATAGGTGTGACTAAGGGATATGGCAAACTGAAAACTGGCAATGTCATCATTGAAGATATTTCCTATGTTGAGGGACTAAAGCACAATCTGTTGAGTATAAGTCAATTCTGTGACAAAGGTTACGAAATTGTCTTCAACAAGAAAGGTGTCTCAATCACTCACATCAAGGAAGGCTCACTAGCTTTAAGAGGAGTTCGAAAGGCAGATCTTTTTGTTGCAGATATGGATTCAGCAAATCAGGATGAGGTCACCTGTTTCTACAGCAAAGCCTCGGATGATGAAAGCTGGTTATGGCACAAAAAGCTATCTCACTTAAACTTCAAAACGATGAATGCTCTCGCGAGGCGAGAATTGGTGAGAGATCTACCTCAAATGGAGTTCGCTCCGAAAGGACTCTGTGAAGCTTGTGAAATGGGAAAGTCGAAGCGAGCATCGCATAAAAGCAAAGAAATTTCTAGTATTACTGAGCCTCTACAACTTCTTCATATGGATTTGTTTGGCCCAGTGAATGTCCTATCTTTGTCTAGGAAAAGATATGCTTTGGTAATCGTGGATGACTTCTCCAAGTATACATGGGTATTGTTCGCAATGACGAAAGACGAAGTACCTTTCTTAATCATTGATCACATCACTCAAATTGAGAATGTTTCAACACTTACTGTGAAGACGATTAGATCAGACAATGGCACTGAATTCAAAAAACGCAGTGCTAAATGACTTCTGTGTATCTAAGGGAATACGTCGTCAGTATTCAGCCCCGAGAACTCCACAGCAAAATGGAGTAGTTGAAAGGAAGAATAGAACTTTGGTTGAAGCAGCAAGAACTTTGTTGTATGATTCAAAACTTCCTTTGTATTTCTGGGCCGAAGCAGTGAGTACCGCTTGTTACACTCAAAATAGAACCTTGATCATAAAAGATAAAGAAAAGACACCATGTGAGCTAATGAACAACAGACGACCAACAATCAAATACTTTCATGTCTTCGGAGCAAAATGCTATGTGCTTATAGATGATGAAAATCTAGGCAAGTTTGCAGCAAAAGCTCGTGAAGGAATCTTTGTTGGTTACTCTACAGACGTGGTGGCAGCTTATAGAGTGTTCTTGGTGAATGATCGAAAAGTGACGGAAAGCTACAACGTCAGATTCGACGATACCAAACTCTCATCAATTTCAAGAGATTCTAGTGAACCTGAGTCCCTAAAATTTCAGAATCTGGACTTAGAAGATCTTGAAGATGAACCTGAGTTGGTTGTTCCATTAAATGTTCCAAGTGTACGTGAAGAACCTGAGTCTAGTGAACGAGCTAATTCTACAAGATCAGGAGAGACTTCTTCAGTACCAACCGGCAACAACTCAGGGGGAGTAAATAGCAGCTCAAGGACTACTGTTCAAGGCTCGAGTCGAGTTGACTCTAGTTCTGTAGGAGCTGGCACTAACTCAGGGGGAGTTAGTGAAAATATTCAAAGTAGTCAGCACCCCAACTCAGAAAGTCAAGCTGAATCATCTAGACAATTTCCAGGTGAACGAGTATGGAATAGAGACCATCCGTTCGAGTTAATTATTGGTGATCCAGATGCTGGTGTGACTACTAGAAGAACTGCAAGAGCTGACATGGCTAATATCTCCTTATATTCTGGGTTCTTATCCAAGCTTGAACCTAAAGAAATAGAAGAAGCTCTTGGCGATGCTGATTGGGTGATTGCAATGCAAGAGGAACTCAATCAGTTTGAAAGGCAGAAAGTTTGGAAACTGGTACCCCGACCAAAGAACAAATCCGTAATTGGAGCTAGGTGGGTATTCAGAAATAAACTGGATGAAAACGGACTTGTAACACGAAACAAGGCTCGTTTGGTTGCAAAAGGTTATTCTCAGCGAGAAGGAATTGATTATGATGAAACCTATGCACCAGTTGCAAG
This sequence comes from Saposhnikovia divaricata, assembly GCA_036435485.1. Lineage (NCBI taxonomy): Eukaryota > Viridiplantae > Streptophyta > Magnoliopsida > Apiales > Apiaceae > Saposhnikovia > Saposhnikovia divaricata. The sequence continues at coordinate 205,384,373 of CM071601.1, read as the reverse complement.
ACTTGAGGCAGTCAGGATGTTCTTGGCATTTGCAGCACATAAGAACTTCAAGGTATTCCAGATGGACGTGAAAAGTGCCTTCCTGAACGGAGAGTTAGAAGAAGAAGTGTATCTGGAACAGCCGCCCGGCTTCGTTGATCCAGAACATGCAGATTTTGTGTATCTACTCTTCAAATCTGTCTATGGCCTCAGGCAATCCCCAAGGCGATGGTATGAAACCCTATCTCTATTCTTAATTGAAAATGGTTTTGTTAGGGGAGTAATTGATAAAACATTGTTCTATAAAGTTGTGAGAAATGACTTAATACTTGTTCAAGTATATGTGGACGATATTATTTTTGGGTCATCAAATGAGCGCTTGTGCGAGAAATTTGCCAAGCTAATGCAGGAAAAATATGAGATGAGCATGATGGGAGAGCTGTCCTTCTTCCTTGGATTACAGATCAGTCAGAGAAAAGATGGTATCTTTATCTGTCAATCCAAGTACGTCAGAGATTTACTCAAGAAGTATAATCTAGAAGATGCATCAGCAGCTAAGACTCCTATGGCAACAGCCACGAAGCTTGATGAAGACAAATCAGGTAAATCAGTTGACATCACAAGCTATCGAGGTATGATTGGCTCACTCCTCTATTTAACTGCAAGTAGACCAGATATAATGTTCGCAACTTGTTTATGTGCAAGGTTCCAAGCGGATCCTAGAGAATCACATCTCGTAGCCGTCAAAAGAATTTTTAGGTATCTCAAGGGCACACCAAATCTAGGGATTTGGTACCCAAGAGATACAGGTTTTAATCTTATTGGCTATTCGGATTCAGACTATGCAGGTTGCAGGATTGATAGGAAAAGCACATCTGGTGCTTGCCAATTTCTTGGCAGAAGATTGGTGTCCTGGCAAAGTAAAAAACAACATACAGTATCTACTTCTACTGCTGAAGCTGAGTACATTGCTGCTGGAAGCTGTGTAGCTCAAATACTGTGGATGAGGAACCAATTGAAGGATTATGGCATGGAGCACAAGAAAATTCCAATCATGTGTGACAACACAAGTGCCATTGCCATAACCAACAATCCTGTAGATCACTCAAGAACCAAGCATATTGACATCAGATATCATTTCATAAGAGAACATGTCGAGGAGGGGACTGTGGAGCTACATTTTGTGCCCACAATGCAACAAATTGCAGATATATTCACCAAACCTCTTGACGAAGTAACATTCAATAGGTTGGTTGGTGAATTGGGAATGCTTAACACAAGTTAGTAAAGCCTTCTATCTGTAAAATCCATGTTTATGTTTGTATGTGCAAGCTAATCAATCATTATGTGCTTAGACTTTAATATGCCTAATTAATGATTGTTATAGGTTGCATATAGTGTGATTTTGCATGAATTCATTGTGTTTTAAGTGTCTGTTATAGCACAAATCTGTGAATTTATGCTTGTTAGATTGCATGATCATAGGGGGAGTTAAATTCATAATAGTCTAAATATTGCATGATTTTTAGATGAATTTACCTGTGTTTTTCATGTAATTAGAGGCCTTAGAATTATCAAGGAATATTTTAATTATGTCATATATTAAAATCCTTGAATTGATATTTATATTAATTTGGCAAAATTAATTGTTGAGTTTTTCAAAGAAAAATTGTCAAATTATTCTAAGTATCTTCAAAATTTCGAGTTAGTCTCTATCTCGAAACTCATGTAGAAATTCGGCTTGAATTTCGACTTGAGCTTCCAGGGTGAAGTTTTGAAAATTCTAAGTCTGGGTAGAATTTCGAGTTAGTACCTATCTCGAAATTCATCTCGAAATTCGACTTAGAGTTCGAGTTCGAGTTACCAGTGTGCCTAGTTCTATCTTCAAAATATTCAAGATAAAGTCTATCTCGAATTTTATCTCTAAGGTTGAGATGAGGTTTCCATTAAGGGAATATTTTGAAAAGAACTGAGAATTAACTTCGAGTTAGTCTATCTCGAACTTTATCTCGAAGTTCGACTTGATGTTCGAGATAGAGTTCTTAGTCTATCTCGAAACTCAACTCGAATTTCGACTTGGTGTTCGAGATAGAGTTCTCAGTTAAGCTAAAGGGAATTTTTCGAGTTACACTCCTAACTCGAAACATATCTTGAATTACCCTGGACTTTTTGATTCAAGGAAGTATTTTGGAAAGAATTTGAGATTAACTTCGAGTTAACTTCTATCTCGAACTTTATCTCGAAGTTCGACTTGATGTTCGAGATAGAGTACTTAGTCTATCTCGAAACTCAACTCGAATTTCGACTTGATGTTCGAGATAGACTCTAACTCGAAAAGTATCTTGAATTTTCTGTTTTTCCAAGTTTACTACAAATCAATAATGTTCAAGATAGTATTTCCCTAAAGTTTCTGCTGTAATTTTGGTTAAAGTGCTTCTTTGTGCATATTTGTTCGAGTTAACTTCTATCTCGAACTTTATCTCGAAGTTCGACTTGATGTTCGAGATAGAAAAGTTCGAGATAGAAAAGTTCGAGATAGAGTTCGACTTAGATGTCCCCTGTATGGACTTAGTACTTTTCATATTTTTTAACAGGGACATTTTTGTCATTTCTCATTCACCTATATATACATCTCTAACTCGATGCCTAATTCACTTTACCTAATTCTAATTTTCAGCAGCCGTTTCACAAGAACAGTGCGATTTCACTAATTACATACCTTTGATCCTTGTTTTTGTGATTAAACTCGTACTAATCACGAATTACTGCCGATTTGTTGACTGCTATTATCTGTGTTAACCTTAATCTTTGTGTTACTGTGTTTTGTGAACGTTCATACACGCGCATATACATACACACGAACACATATTGTTTGTGTACTGTTCATAAACACGATTCCATTTTCTCCATCTATAAACACACACGATTCCACTGGTATACACAAGAAATAGTAATTGGTTGTTGAATTGAATCCCGTAGTTTGATTTCTCAGATTCCATTTGGTGTTCTTGAAAAATTAAAAGGGTTACAATTCTCTTTTGTAATTCGGAAAATTAATTGTTTTTCAAAATTAAAATAAAAATTCACATCTTTTAAAAGAAAAACATTTAATTAAAATGGCTCACCAATTTTCCCTTGCTAAAAACAATTTTTACAATATTTCTACGGAAATTGGTGATCAACTCCCGCGGTTTAAGTTTTGGATACGATTTCTCAATTTGTATTCCAAAGCTAGCCAAGCTTTTACTGCTAAACCTACACTAGTACATGATGCTTTACAGCAATTATGGACTAGTGCGGTTACTTTTGGGAGTAAATCAACCCCCTACGGTTTCAGGTTTACCTTAGCGGGTCAGGAATATGAGGTGACAGAACAAATTGTCAACAGAGTTCTAGGATTCCCCATTAAAGATGCCTATGATCCAGAACCTACTGCTGCAGAACGCCTCAGATTCTTTGAAGAAATTGGATGTTATCCTACAAAAGGCCCAATCACGGGAAATATCCAAAAGCAATTCTTCCATGCGGAATGGAATTACTTTTTCGAGGCCATCACAAGATGTTTTCGGGCACGCGAAAAAGACTTTCATCAAATTCCGATTCCCATGCAAACCTTTGCAGTAGCCCTAGCAAGAGAACTGGATATAAACTATGGACGTATAGTTCTCTCTGAGATAGTGGCCTCAATGGGATCCCTTGCAAGCAGAGACCTCTCTACCACTGATGTAGTCTGTTGGTTTCCTCGGTTTCTTCAAATGCTAATCAATGACTTAATACCGAAGGATGCTCTTGCTATTCGACAGGGATTTGCCAGAAGCCCAACATCTGAATCACTAGGGATGGGCACTAAGTCACTTGCAACTATTGCAAATCAGGATAAACATCAAGGTAAGCCAATGTCTACTCCTGAAAATATACAAATGTGGCTTAGATATGATGCAGGAGTTACCAATTTGGAGGCATCATCACAAGTCTCATCACATGCTCAAAATCCATCTGTTCATGCTGAGGCATTTGATGAGATTCCGGATGAGGAAAGCGATGATGCACAAGGTAAGCAATCAGGTAATCTCTCTATGCATACTATTCATTCCTCCTCCTACGTTTCTGATTCCGCGACCCATGAGACTGCTAACCCGCAGGATCTATCCCAGGGTAAGAGCCATATTTCTGACTCTGAGTCTGATACACATTCCTATTCTTTATCACCCCTGTTAACGGAAGTCAGAAAACCAGCACGTATATTTATACAAGATGATGAGGAGAATGAACCCGAAGAGCAGCAACTTATTCGCAAGAAAGCCAAACTTTTCCACGCTGCTACTTCACAACCACAGTCAAACCCTAGCGTGTCACACGCAACCACTCCACCTCACGCGAGTGGTTCACCCCTTGAACATTCTGCACATAGGGACTTTGATTTTGGTCAAGATGATGTGCCTCTTGATGATACTGTTGCTTCAAGAGGACATGAAGTATTAAGAACTTCAGCCGTACCTTCACCGGTACGTACTGATGCTGCAAAGAGGATCGGTTCTGATGTCGTACAAGGACACTTTGCAGCCTCTCAGACTGAGATTCCAACTCAGGAACAAACAGAATTTGATCCCATAACTGTCAACAACATTTCTTATCAAGCTTCTGCAGGTACTGCTTCACTTTTAGGATCAGTCATTGAAGACATACACGAGCGTGAGACAGGGAGTGTGTGTGAGAGGTTAGGGAGAGAGGGACCTTCATTTTTAAGGCCCGAAACTGAGCGCCAAATACCAACAGAACGCGTATTAGAGCGAGGTCACCTAAACCAAACACCGTCCCTTAATACAGAAAATTTTTATACTCGTATGACTTCAATGGAGAATAAAATGGAGCAGTTCGGGCAGTCGATGGGGCAGTTGGGGATTAATGTTGGAAACAATCAACGGGCTCTAGACGACTACGCAGCAAGAATGGCAAGTCAAGCTACAGCTTTTGATGATTTGACAAATAAGGTCAATGACTTGGGCCATGCTGGTGGTGTCTTGGGAAGCACTCTCAATGAGAGGATGGGGGCATTGGAGTCTACAATGCATACAATGATTGTGGAGATCAGTAGAATGATGTTCGCAGTCAGGAGTTTTGTGCCCCCGGAGTGCTTCGAGTCGGAACAACCTCCCCCCGATGCTGGAGCAGGTGGTGCAGGTGGTGCTAGTGGAGCGGGAGCCTCTGGTTCTGGTTTTGGAGGTTCCTATGCAGCTGGTGGATCTGAAGACCATGGTGGAGCTCAGGATAACTCACCTAAGGGGGAGAGTGGAAAGGAGACGAGACAGCAGGCAGTTCACATCGAAGAAATTGAAGAACCCGCTGATCTTGTTAAGGAACCAGAAATTGAGCCTGCTGTTGCTGAAGAGGCTCTGAGGAGGAGAAAGGGTAAAGCAATAATGGTTGAAGAAGATGAACCAGTTATTGACCTGAGTCATCAGGACACAGTACAGGAGGTACTAGACTCAGATTCTGATATGGAAGACGTACCTTTCGCACATGCTGTAAAGCGATCTTTGAAGGAACAAGGTGGAGGTGCTGGTATGTCTTTCGGAATGCCTGAAGAAGATCCTGTTGATGAAGAAACCCTGCAGTCTCAACAGTTAGCCTTGGAACAAGCTCAGTTCCATAAAATGAAGATGATGCAAGAACATGCTGCGTTCCTAGAACAGAAGGTGGAGCTACAAGGGAAGCAGTATGAGTATGAGCTTGCAAGGCTAGCCAATCCTCAAGTTGATCTGGACAAAAGAAGGATAGGGCAGAAATGGGATGAAGCAAGGAAGATAATGATGGGACCATGTGCAAAAGGAGTTCATAACAAGGATGCAGATGATCTGTTCTACAACTTGAATTTGCAGAATCCAATGACTGGGGACTATATAAATGCTTTGAAGAGATTAATTTCTAAAGTCAGGGTTGGATACAATGCAAATCTTAAGGAGTGGCAGGTTATCTTGTCTTTGGTAGAAGGAGTCCCAACATCTTTCCTATTTGTGGATGACCAATTCATAATGAGAAGATCTGCGTCAGAGTTGTTCTTGCTAGCGACTAAAATTCAGTACTCTAAATCTGAGGAGCTAAGCATTCTGTACAGGGATCAGTTAATGCAGCTAGCAGAGGACAAGGGTCCAGAATTCTCAGCTTATCCAAATTTTGTCCGGATGGTAGTTCAAGGAAAGATGAAGAGGGTGAGCATGGAGGAAAAGGACTTAATGGAACTTTCAGTGGAATCTCTTAAAGCAGTATGTAGACAAATGATGGGTAAGGGATTCGCCTCTGAGCTTAAAGATAAATCCGTGAGGATCATTGAAAGAGTCATATTCTTGAAGAGCAATGAGGTGTGGAAGTGTGATGTCATTGCTCCAAACCCTCTCGACAACGTGAAGATTGAGCCGGAGCTGATAGAACAGAAATGGAATATTCTTCAAGCAATGAAGAATGTAGATGAAGCTTTGACTCTTCCTTCTGGAGAACTGGAACAAGGAGAAATAAGGGAGGCAGTTGGCGTTCCAGGGAAAGATAGTGTATACTGGATACACTCTTATGCTGATGATACAGCTGATGCCTTAGCATACATAGATGCAGACCAGAAACAAACACTCTTGCATATGAGTAGACAATGGCTGCTACAGACTCAAGATGCTGCATTTCTAGAGAAAGTGTTATATGTGTTCAAATGGGGCGAAGTGGAAGACAAGTTTGTTGAAGAAAAGCAGAGACTCGTGAGTTACCTGTCTGAAGTAGTGGTGGAAAAGAAGCAAATGGAGCGAGATGCGGCTAGTGTCCACAATACTAACCGTGTCAAGGGCTACCCCAAGATGATCTATTGTCAGTTCAAAGCTGATAAAACTCATTGGAAATCTCAGCTCATCATGAAGAACTTTGAGGATATTCCAAAGATCAGGACTACTCAGGAGGTGGACAAACTCAGAAGGCTTTTCAAACATCCTTATCCAGAGCCCAAGAACCCTCTAGAAATGGAAGCTGTAAGTCTGTTGAATGCTAGGTGGAAGCAGCTTAAAGATCCAGTATACAAGAAAGAAAAGCAGCAGAAGGAGAAGCTCAAAAGGCAGAAAGAAGAAAGAGACCAAGCTGCTGAAGCTAGAAAGAGGAAACGGAATTAGGGTTAAAGGTCAGAGTGGTGTGAACTTGAAGTTGGAAAAACTTCATGTCTTTCGGTTGCTTTAACTCACTTGAGGAAAATTCACCTAAGAGTGAATCCAATAAGGTGATATAAGTTTGACTAGAAGGTATGAAATAATCCAGGTGATAGGAATCATTCAAATGATCTTTAATTCGAGGTTCGAATTCTGTTTCTAGTTTTTATGTTCATTGTATTGTTTTCAAGTTCTTTTCAATTGTATATTATTCAAGACTGTAATGTTAATTATCTTTTCTCGTCTCATTGTTTAGTTGAGTTATCCTTCATTAATTTGAATGTCATTGTTAGACAATCAAATTGGGGGAGATTGAAAGGCAGAGTGTATAAACTTGTAACACTATAACTAATGTAACTCAAACTAAAGGAAAAGATACTTAACCAGAAGACAATCAAGAACAGGAAGTCACAAGAAATCAACACTAAATGAAGACAAGGTAATTGATACAATTAAACATGCTAACTATGATCAAGCCAAGAAGAAATCATTGAGAGAAGTTCAAGTTAAAGTTGTTCATGCCTCAGTGATTTGATAAATCAAGAATCAAGATCATAACTATCAGTATCAACAAGACCAATTGATTTCAAGTGAAGAAGAAGGAAAGCAAATATTGGAAAGCCAAGTTATTCAGTGAATATGGTAATTTATTCAAGAAGCAGAAACACTATCAAGACTAGTCACTTATGAACCAGACCAGTGCATCAAGTGTCAGGACATTGATAGCAAGTTTATGTCAGTAATAAAGAACCATGTTCAAGAGCTTGTTGAAGAATAAAGAAGACATGAAGATATCACAAGTTCAAGATGTGCATTGAAGTTTCAAGTTGAAGACCAGAATATTTTCTAAGTACTAAATGTTCTGGATGGCTAAGTAGAAATTCTCAAGTAGAAGTTCTACTTAGGAATTTCGAGATAGCCAAGTAGAAGTTCCACTTAGGAATTTCAAGATAGCCAAGTAGAAATTCTCAAGTAGAAGTTCTACTTAGGTGCAGCTTCAACATGACACATGGCATCTTCTGATTGGCAGATTTCCAAGCTTTCAAGATAAGGCAAGAATTATGTGGACATCATTGGGCCACGTACATCTTAGTCTTTGAAGACTACAGGACATAGATTACATGTAGTATAAATAGAAGTACTTGTGTAATGTTTTAGTTAGTGAGCAATTCTAGAGAAAAACACAAGAGAAAAAGAGAGAGTGCATTCACAGAGCTTAGTATCATTCACTTCTCTCTCAACTTCTGTTATACTTTGTAATGAATGTTGTAGCAACCCTTTCAAGTTATATATAAAGAAATATATTCCTTGAATCTGTGTGTTCATTTATTGCATCGTTTTTATTGCCTCTCATATTCGAAAAGTTGTATTCACCCCCCTCTACAACACATTTGGACCTAACAAAGCTAGTTTTAGCAAATTAAATTAATCTAAATAGGCTATAATATCATTCTTCTCTAAGCCCCTAACTGGAATTGTGTGTTTGTACGTATAGAATTTCACCTTCCTAAACCTTTGTAGAAGTCATTAAAATTTTAACTGTTTATTAATAAATTTCATGGTTTAAATTGGTAAATTCTAGTTTCCATTAATTACTTTTTTTAATCACTTAAGTGCATCCACTAATATAAAACAGATAATTATGATAGTTCTACTTTATTTGAAATATGTGTAAAAGAGAAGAAGAAAAGATATTTGAAAAAAGATATTAATTTTATTATTTAAACTACAATATTTGTATAAAATTGTAGTAAATTCTAGTAAGACAGTGCCATTTTTAACATATGGAAGAAGTTTGTTTGACTATGGTGTCATCAGATGTTGTGTGAACTCCTTATTTTTGTACAGCTGCTTCTGCTTTGCATGTTTTTAAATGTAACCATAGATTTATGTGTGACTGTGTGCAAGGACAATTTGACCAAAATATTGTATTCAAATCTATTCATAAATTATTCTTTTTGTTCTTTCCTCAGTTAATATGAGTTTTAGCAAATATATTAAAATGTACATGTTGCATAAATATCCTTTTTTAGTATTACTTTTATTCATTGCGCTTGGCTCTGATTTTTTTAATCTCACTCAATTAAATATTAGAATGGTACCAATTTTTTTTAGAAACTAATAATATTTATGTAAAAAGACTCAACGATAGCATGTTGTACTTGATGATAAAATTATTTATTTTTGCGTAGATCAGGGCCGTCCAATCAAATTTGAGGCCCTACGCTAAATAATAAAAAGAAGCCTCAAATCTGAATATAAAATAATTATTTATAATAAAATATAAATACTTATAAATTATAAATAATATTTAATTCCCCCCATTAATTATTGTACATTGCATTTTAAGATTGTATAAAGTTGACAATTTGATAAATATAAAATCATTTATATATAGATTTGATCAATTACAAATAATTCTTAAATTACAGTATATATAATTGATCTTTATTAAAAGTTTGTTTCCAATTTTAATATAATTTTGACAAAACATGTATATTTTCATGTAAAGAAATAAAATAATAAAAAATTCATAAACACCTAAAATTTTTGGGGCCTGTGATACCCTAAGTGACGGTTTACTTCTCTTTATTATAGTTTCCGCTCTTGCTAAATTGAAAAAAAATTGCAACTTTATTTGATAGCGGGTGTACTATGTTAGTCACAGAGGCATACCTGAATACATCTAATAACAAGCCTAAGTATGTGTAATGATATGCATTACCTACATGACCTCTTAACTGAGGGAACCTCTAGTTGTAGAGTTTCTATTTGTTCTGTACTTGTAATAGGCATCAAATTCTAGTTGTGTTACTGTAATTATAAAGTCAAGAATAATGCTTGAAAGAAGTTCCAAGGTTCATGCCTCAAGCAAGGAGATAAAGACTGCCAAATAATCACAGTTGGGATTTGAAGAAATGAAGAATTTGCCTAAGTACCAATTCGAGAAGTACATTTGTCTATTCGAGAAGTCTAGCATTCGAGAAGTCTGGAGTTCGATATCTCAGAAGGCACTATTCGATATCTCTCAATATGCTATTCGATATCTCAGGGATTCGATATGTCAAAATGCTCTATTCGATATCTCAGGGATTCGATATGTCAAAATGCTCTATTCGATATCTCAGGGATTCGATATGTCAAAATGCTCTATTCGATATCTCAGGGATTCGATATGTCAAAATGCTCTATTCGATATCTCAAGGAGTCCCAGAGAAAAGAGCTATTCGAGAAGTGATTCGATATGTCAAGATAACACTATTCGAGAACTCAGAGTTATCGATCAAGTCAACTCCAGTTCTCGAATCACTCACTTAGTCACTTCTCGAATACATTCTTGAGGACAAAATACTGAAGAATTGTACAAGTCAGAAACCTGCAACAAGCCAGCACACTTTATTTGACTCTGTCCTACAAAGCATGCTGGAAAGCCTACAAAGAAGCTTGGAGAGATAAGACAAGGGACAAGGAGCTGAAGAAGTGGATCTAAACAGGCTTTTCAAAGTCAAATCTGTAGCCGTTTGGACTCTTACTAAAATGAGATAGACAGACTGGAAAGTGCTTTTGTTTTACCTACCTCATTTGTAGCAAGTGGGTGTATCCATGTCTATAAGGATACAGCCTCACTTCCTTAGCTGTTAAGGTTTTGAAGTTTCTCAAAAATATCCAGAAAATATCTCTCTGAGAAAACCGAAGCTGAGAATACTATCATTTGTATTCACAGATTGTAGCAAGATCTTTATCTAATAAAATATTAGATTAAAGTGATATTGTGTTGTGTTTGTGTTTAATTTTCCGCATCTTCATATCTCACACACTCATCACTTATCTTGCTGCAAAGATTCAAGACCGAAGAAAAATTCAAGAATCCATTCACCCCCCCCTCTGTATTCTTTTACTGTATTCAATACTCAACAAGTGGTATCAAAGCAGGCTGTTTAATCTAAACAGAAAACGATCATGAGTTCGAATACACCAAAGACTACAGGTACGGTAAAGGTCCCTAAGTTCGACAAAGAGAATTACAACCTCTGGAAAATAAAAATGCTGTTGTTCATCAAAGCTGCCAATCCTCTCTACCCTGACATTCTCAAGAATGGTCCATTCATACCACAACAAGAAGTTGCTGAATCCACAGTGGGCGCAGTAGTCATTCCTAGATCATACGTTCCAAAAGAGACATCCAAATGGACGGACTCAGAGAAGGAAAAGATTGCCCTAGACAGCCACCTCATGTTGTTAATCATAGACTCCTTGGATATGTCGATGTTTGCCAACGTAGCATCATGCAGGTCAACCAAGGACATGTGGAATCACATCGAGGTGTTATGTGAAGGGACAGAGGAGGTAAGAGAAAATAAGAAACAGATACTGGTCACACAGTATGAGGCGTTCATGGCACAGCCCAAGGAAAGTATCACTGATGTGTTTGAAAGATTTCACAAGCTGGTGACTGAGCTCCAAATGAATGGGAAGGTTTACAGCACTAAGGAATTAAATATGAAGTTTCTACTATCGTCACCAAACCATCTAGAGCAAAGGGTCATATCCCTAAGAGAAAGAGATTTGAACAAAGTTACGTATGATGTGCTCTATGGGGTTTTAAAGACACACGAGCTTGAGTTGCTTCAAAAGAGGGCTATCCAAGCTAACCAAGGCAGAATGATAAACACATCCTGTGCCTTGATTGTCAACAAATCTATTCAAGACCTGGAAGCATCTGCAAGTCAGCTGAGAATAGAAGAGATAGTAGATGATGAAGAAACTGAGGAAGTAGTGACTGAACCTGCTGATGACAAGGAAGAAGATGAGTTCTACACTCTTGAAGAGCTGGATGGCATGGAAAATACATCATATGCTTTTATGGCTAGAAAATTCCCAAACATCAGATTCAAGAGGAATCAGCCCTTCAAGCCTAGACCTCAAAATCATTCATTCAACAAGAGCAAGGCACCTATGAAAACAAACAAGAACAGATTCAAAACCAGCTATGTGGATAGGTCATCTGTAAGATGTTATAGATGCAATGACCTAGGGCATTTTGCCAGTGAATGCAAGAAGCCTAAAAAGAAGGATAAGGAGTTTCTTGAGCTTGAAGCTAAGTATGAGGCCCTTCTAAAGAAGCAGACACCAGGTAAGGCTTACATAGCTGAGGGGAAGTGTTGGGATGATTCTGACAGTGATGGGGAAGAACAAGAATTCTGCAACTATGCCTTGATGGCCAATTCCAAGGAAGAACCATCTGCATCAGACTCACAGGTACCATCTCTCACTACCATAGACATGTCTGTTTCTGAATATAAATCTTTGGTTGAACAACTATCCGTTGAGATGTTTAACATTCATACTAGTATGACTGCTGCTAATGAAGAGATTGCTAAACTGTCTACTAGGAATGAACTGTTAAATAAGAGAAATGAGGAACTAGAGCTAACTACTGTGCAAATAGAAAATCTTAAACAAGAGATTGAGTATCTAAAGAACAAAGTTCTATGTGCTAGTCAAGTTGAGAAAGCTCTTAGGGATGAATTAGCTGAAAATGAATTTAAGTTGAAAACATTTAAGAATTCCTCTAGTCTATTGCAGTCTTATCATGAGAAAAATCTAGCTAGACCTAAGGCTGCCATTGGACTTGATTATGACACTCTTAAACAGAGGAAAGGCTATGCAGTCATTGAAGATGACATTGTTGTTCAAGAGGAGGTGCCTCAGGTTTTGAAAAAGACTGAGAATCCAATATTTAAAACACCAACACTTGAGATTGATGAGGATGCCTTACTCATCAAGCAAATGTTGGAGGATGAAGATGAGGCACAATCAAATGAACAACAAGCATCCTCTGAGAGTAAGAATGTCAAAACCAAAGCCAAGGAGCCAGTAGGAGGTAGACCTAGACTTGAGAAATCTGTAAATTTTGTTTCAGCTGGAAATTATGAGACTAAGAAGAAAGTGACTAATAAGAGACCAAACAGAAATGGCAAATTAGGGATTAACAAAGATAACAACTATGCTTATGTGCCAAATGCCCCTAGGAAAGTTTGTCAAAACTGTTTTAGCTCTAATCATTTGACTCATGCTTGCAAGAAACCATCTGGTAGTGTTGCTAAACCATTCTATGATTGCTCTGTGCCTTTAAGACATAGAGACTCTCCTTTCTGTGATAAACTTGATTGTATGCCATGTAACATGAATGTGATGACTAGTTGTTTTAATTTGAGAAGACAATTCATGGAGGGCTGTATCAATCATAATGTTCACACACACTACACAAGGACAAAGTCTTCAAGTCCTCCTAAAGTTAGGAAGGTACCTCTGTCACCTAAGTCTAAGAACCCTGATTCTAAGACTCCCAACAGTGACAAGAAGACCAACATCAAGAAAACTGATAAGCATGCTGATTTTGATAAAACTGTCACTAAGTCACATGGACCCAAACTCGTTTGGGTACCAAAGAAGAAGTAATACTTTTGTGTTTGCAGGGCAAAGAAAGTAAAAAGAAGGTCATGTGGATTTTGGACAGTGGATGCTCAAATCATATGACTGGTGATATGGCCCTGCTATCACAGTATGAGGAAAAGGCTGGCCCAATGGTTGCTTTTGGAGATGACAGCATTGGCAACACACTGGGATATGGCAAGTTGGAAATTGGAAATGTCATCATTGAGAATGTAGCACTGGTCAAGGGGCTCAAGCATAATCTACTGAGTGTTGGTCAATTCACTGACAGAGGCTTCAAAGTGAACTTTGACAAAGATGAATGTTTGATCACCCACAAGAAGACTGGTGATTTTGCTCTGTCTGGAGTAAGGAAGGGAAGCCTGTTTGTAGCCAATATGGACTCTGCAAGCAAGGACACAATTTGTTGCTTCTACTCAAAAGCATCAAATGAAGACAGTTGGCTGTGGCACAAGAAGCTATCACACCTGAACTTCAAAGCCATTAATTCCCTAGTCAAAAGGGAGTTAGTGAGAGGCATGCCCACACTTGAATTCTGTCAAGAAGGAGTGTGTGAGGCGTGTCAAAAGGGAAAAATGAAAAGATCAAGCCACAAGTCAAAAACAGTGACATCTATAACCAAGCCCCTGCAACTGATTCATATGGATTTGTTTGGGCCTGTCAATATTATGTCACTAGGAAGGAAGAAGTATGCTCTAGTGATGGTTGATGATTTTACAAGGTATACATGGGTAGAATTTCTGGCATCAAAGGATGAGGCTCCACAAGTAATCATTGAGCACATAAAGAAAGTTGACAAAGAAGCAAAGGCCATAAATGCAAGTGTGATTGCATTAAGAAGTGATAATGGGACAGAATTCAGAAATGCCATGCTTGGAGCATTCTGCAAAGAAAATGGTATTTCTCAACAATTCTCAGCTCCAAGGACTCCACAACAAAATGGAGTTGTTGAGAGAAAGAATAGGACTCTGATAGAGGCTGCTAGAACAATGCTACTTGATGCAAGAATGCCTACATGTTTTTGGGCTGAGGCTGTGAGCACTGCATGCTACATCCAAAACAGAACCCTCATCAACAAAAACACTGGAAAGACACCTTACAACTTGATGACTGGAAAGAAGCCTACTCTAAAGTATGTTCATACTTTTGGAAGCAAGTGCTTTGTGCTAAAAGATAATTCAGAATATGTTGGAAAGTTTGATGCAAAGGCATTTGAAGGAATCTTTCTTGGTTATTCTATGGAAAGAATTGCATACAAAGTTTATGTCATTTGTCAAAAGAAAGTAATGGAGAGCACAGATGTAACATTTGATAACAGCAAACTACCTGAATTAGAAGAAGCCAATGATGAAGATAAAGATCCCTTGAAGTTTGACAATCTAGATGATTCTGATGAGGAGATTGAAAGTGAATCTGAACTCATACTCCAACAAACTCAAGTGAATGAAGAACCTGTGTCAACCAACAATGAAGAAACAAGCATCCAAGATACACCTGTGAGGAGTGACAACTTCACAGGGGGAGGAAATGTAGATGATCATGATCTAAATGATGAAGCAACATCAAGGATGAGAAACCAATCTGAACATACAAGGAAATGGGATAGATCACACACTGCAGATCAGATAATTGGAAATCCAAATGCAGGAGTAAGGACAAGGAGAGCAACTATAAATGAATGTCTCTATGGCTGCTTTCTATCCCAAGTTGAGCCTAAGAAACTTGATGATGCATTGTTGGATCCTGACTGGATAATTGCTATGCAAGAGGAGCTAAATCAATTTGAAAGGAGCAAAGTATGGGAACTAGTGCCTGCACCAAAGGATAGAACCGTTGTTGGAACTAAATAGGTTCTAAGGAATAAGATGGATGAAAATGGTGTAGTCATAAGGAACAAAGCAAGGTTGGTTGCAAAAGGATACTCTCAACAGGAAGGTATTGACTATGATGAGACCTTTGCCCCTGTTGCTAGACTAGAAGCCATCAGAATTTTCTTGGCATTTGCTGCACATTCTAATTTCAAGGTCTATCAAATGGATGTCAAGAGTGCATTCCTGAATGGGGAGTTGGAAGAAGAAGTATATGTGCAACAACCACCTGGCTTTGAGGATCCACAGTTTCCCCACTTTGTCTACAGATTACTTAAAGCATTGTATGGACTCAAGCAAGCTCCCAGGGCATGGTATGACACACTATCACAATTTCTACTGGAGAATCAATTCACTAGAGGCACACTGGACAAGACACTGTTCTACAAGAAACATGATGATGATATTATCCTAGTTCAAATCTATGTGGATGATATCATATTTGGCTCTACAAATGAGAAGCTGTGTGAAAAATTCTCTAAGCTCATGCAAAGCAGATATGAGATGAGTATGATGGGAGAATTAACATTCTTTCTTGGACTGCAAGTTAGTCAAAGGAAGGATGGCATTTTTATAAGTCAAACCAAATACATTAAAGATTTACTGAAGAAATTTGATTTGGAAGAATGTTCACCTGCGAAGACACCCATGGCCACTGCCACCAAGTTAGATGATGATGCTAAGGGCAAAAAGGTAGATATCTCAGTCTACAGAGGCATGGTTGGTTCTCTACTCTACCTCACTGCTAGTAGGCCAGATATCATGTTTGCTACATGCTTATGTGCAAGGTTTCAATCAAACCCAAAGGAATCACACATGATAGCAATAAAAAGGATCTTCAAATATCTGAAAGGCACACCAAACTTGGGGTTATGGTATCCTAAGGACACAGGGTTCAATCTGGTTGGTTATTCTGATGCTGATTATGCTGGATGCAGAGTGGATAGGAAAAGCACATCAGGTAGCTGCCAGTTTCTTGGACAAAGGTTAGTCTCTTGGTACAGCAAGAAACAACAATCTGTGTCAACTTCCACAGCTGAAGCTGAATACATAGCTGCTGGAAGTTGCTGTGCTCAAGTGCTTTGGATTAGAAACCAACTTAGAGATTATGGACTTGTGTTGGAAAGAACTCCTATCATGTGTGACAACACAAGTGCAATCTCTATAGTTGCCAATCCTGTCAATCATTCTAGGACAAAGCACATTGACATCAGATATCATTTCATTAGAGAACATGCAACTAATGGAACCATTGAGTTGCATTATGTTCCCACAGAGAAACAACTAGCTGACATATTCACTAAGCCATTAGATGAAGCCACCTTCACAAGTTTGGTTAGTGAGATTGGAATGCTGAATTCTTCATATTCTGGCTGAGTGAATATATCAACTAGATTGTTGCAGCAGTAAATACTTACTTTATCAAATGCCCAATATTTCTGAAGTAAGTATTGGCTGGAGTATGATGTATAAATATTCCAATGCTGCACATGTTGAAAATCATACATCTGTAGCTTGAAATTTCTGTGAAATTTTGAGAAAATCACTATTTAATTTAGTAGAATATTCTTCAGTGAATATTTCTGGTAAATTTTAAAAGATAGTGAAAATGGAATTTTATGAGTGAAAAGTACAGTTCGATAAGTCAGACTTCTCGAATGGTTCATTGTTATGTCTTGGCTCGAGTTCTCGAATAGGCCTATCTAGAACCCTCTTGAGTTCTCGAATAGTGTCTTTTAGAGAAATCGAATAGCACACTTTGAGTTCTCGAATAGAGTATTTTAGTTCTCTAATGATAGAGTTCTCGAATACTGCATTTGAGTTATCGAATCATTTGAAAAGGCTGATTTTTCGCTGACACTTAATCGCTTTTTGGATTTATATTCAAACCTTCATTTCACTCATAAAAATATATTCTT
Organism: Saposhnikovia divaricata; assembly: GCA_036435485.1. Classification (NCBI taxonomy): domain Eukaryota; kingdom Viridiplantae; phylum Streptophyta; class Magnoliopsida; order Apiales; family Apiaceae; genus Saposhnikovia; species Saposhnikovia divaricata. Next base: position 205,366,973 of record CM071601.1, on the reverse strand, counting down.
AACTTTGAATTATTTTCTGAGTTAAATCACTGCCAGCTGTGAGTTAAAAACTGCCTGAGATATCGAATAAGCCTTTCTTGACTTCTCGAATAGTTGTTTCATACTTCTCGAATGACTTGTCGCTACAGAACACTTATCTATCGACAACTCAAGACATTCATATATACAACTTCACAACTATTCAATTCTTTTCGTTCGATTTCTCAAGCATCTCAACTCCTGAAACCTCTGAAAAACCCTAACTGCGAATTTCTTCTTCAATCCTAATTCTCTTTTCTCCTCTACCCAAATGGCAAACCCTAAACTCACCATACCATCCCAAACTAATTTCATCGCAATCACCAGTGATGTGGAAGCACCGAATGCCAATTTCAAGTGCTTTGTTCGGTGGTTGTCTGAATCATACATCAAGAGTGCGCTCTCAGCCAACCCAACTCTGTACATAGATCTATTGGAACAATTCTGGAGGACTGCTACTGTGGAGGTCATCGCTCTTGAGAATGCTATCACTTCCTATATTATTCACTGCAAGATTCAAGGAGAGGATATCACTATCACCACTGCAGACATGAATCAAGCCTTGGATATGCAGCAAGAGACGTATGATGCTCTGGCCTCCAATGATGAGTTGGAAGAATTCTTTGACTTCATCAACTACTCTGATACTATCAAGCTGGGAAAGTTGAATAGGAAGTTCTTGAGGAAAGAATGGAGCTTTGTATTTGCTACACTCCTTCATGTATTCACTGCACGGAAATCAAGCTTTGATCAGATTAGTACACCCGTGCAGCAGCTTGCCTATGCCTTGGCTCATGGGAGAAAGATAGATGTTGGACTTCTCATCCTACAGGAACTCTATGGGAGACTTGGTCAGACCACAGCCAAGAGAGGTAATGAAATTTTCTTTCCTCGCTTTATTCAATCAGTACTTAACTTTAAAAATGCTTCATTGATTGAATTGCCTGGAGTAGATAAGAGTAAAATAGGCTATCCTAGGTCCATGACCAAACTCATTTTTGGTAATTTGGAGACTAGGAATGATGTGGATGTAAGACTTAGCATAACTCCCCACATGGAGGGTTTGTTTAGGTCTTACCCCCACAACATGCCAATATTTGATTCAAAATCACAGTTAGCACAGCCTAAGCAAGGAGAACAAAGTGCTAACCCAAGGCCTGCTAACCAACCCCCTCAGCCAAACACTCTATCCAGCAAAGAGCCAACTGCATCATCCTCTCAAAAGGGTGATGTTAGTAAAAAGAAGAGAAAACAGGCTGCTTCTGAACCTTTAGAAATCTTAACTGAAGCAGCCTTGGCTGTAGAACTAGGGTTAGAAAGTGAGACACCTGAGTTACCTATCATAAGCCTAAAGAAGAAGAAGAAGTCTAAAACCACCTCTTCAGTCACTCAAATGGCTGAAGTTGTAAAATCAGGGGCACACAGCTCACTAGATGTATCCTCTCAACAGGATGCATCTATAGAATCAAGCATCCTCCCCAATGCACCTATCTGTAAAGAGTCAGCACAAGGGAGTGATAAGGCTGGCACAACACTGAGTGGAGAGCACATCATAACTGAAACTCCCTCTATTTCTCAGGGGGAGTTGCCAAAATCTTGTCTACAACACACTTCTCTTTCAGAATCTACCACTCATATTTCTTTGAAGCCTGCAACTCAAGCAATTGAGGAGCAAGGCATTGATCATCAAGAATTCTTTTCCTTTGATGAGCCAATGAATTCAAGTGACTTGGTGCATGACACCTTGCTCACCACCCAGGTACCACATTTGGATGGTCAGGGAATGCATGCTGGGGCATATCCTAATGACACCATCACAAACACAGAGGATTCACTAGTTCTTACTAGAGACTCTGTGCCTGTGTCAACTACTGTTGTAACTCATCCCACTTCTGTGGAGACAACAGTAGTAGAGTCTGTTCATCCGGTTGCAGAAGTTGCATCTGTAACTGAGGAGCCTAGCAAGCCTAGCTCTAGCTCTAACTTTATGTCTCAATGGCTGAAGCCTGTGCAACATGACAGTGCTTCAGGATCAGGGTCTGTTCCACCACAATTGACGGTTGAAGCACTTCAAAGCTTAGTTGTGGATCAGATCCCTGAGTTCACAAAAATTGCTCAGCACCTTCTCACTGCAAACATGCCCAATCCAGACTATGAAGCTATTCTCCTATGTCACAAAGAGGATGTAGAGCTACAGAAGGAGAAGATCATAGATGAAACTGAGAGAGATGGGAATATCGATGCTTGGCTGCAAGGAACCAATTCAATCCCTCTCTCAGAAGGTCTTCAGTATCTCAGAGAAGAGTACATCACTTCACTAGGGTCCAATGCCAAATCTCTCAACCCTACTGATGTGTTTGAAGCAGTGAATGACAGCTATAAAGGCATTCTCAAGGCTGCACACTATCTTGGTAAAGGCTTAAAGACAGAAATTAATGAAGTGTGTTCAGCTACAACCAAGGAGGTGCATGAGATCAAGAGGACTTTTGATGCTAAATTCCCTCAATTGGAGACTGTCCTCAAGGACATTCGAACCTGCAATGCTACTTGCACCAGGATGGACAATGGTTTGGCTATTCTCAAGGATGCTGTCACAGGTCTGGGGCACAAATTTCAATCCTTATCAGATCAGACAACTGATGCCAATGCCATGCTCAGGACCCTCTTTGCAAATCAATATGGAGACAAGCTGGTCACTGAGGTTCCTGTGCATGAGATGTCAAGGTTCGAAGTGCAGAGACTGAAGGATCAATCCCTATCTGGTTTTAAGGCCAATGAACTCTTCACTAAAGTGGATACTCTTGAAAAGGAGGTAGTCTCTCTCCACAAGTCCAATGCTCATCTTACAGACACTGTGACAACTCTGACTGAGCAGTTGAACACTCAAGCCACCACCACAGCTGATGTTCTTCTGCATCAACAATCAATGTTGTCTGCAATGATGAAGCACATGGGTCTCCCTCTACCTGATGAATCTTCAACTCCAAAGGTGCCTCCTACAGTCCCTGTGTCTGTCAACAAGCCTAAGGGGGAGAAGAGGATATCAAAGAACTCAAATCCAAAGGGGGAGAGACCACTAGAAAAGGGCATCAAGATCACTGAGGGTGGCCATCAGAGAACTTTGAAATCTACTACTCATGTGCCTGGAAAAGGAAAGGACAAAGTTGATGAGCCTCCCACTTCTCTGCCAGTTGTCACTCTACCAACTGTGCACATCACTACTCCTGATGGTCAAAGGCAGTCTATCACAACCACAGTGGTTGCAGGGAGTATGCCATCTGACAAGCCTCGAATCTCAATATCTAAGAGTGCCAAGCCAGTAGAAGTGAAGGTGGTCACTGAGGCCAAGCTACAAGAAATTGCAAACTCAAATGTCTATCATGATGATGCATTCTTGGAGTTTCTGAAAGTCTCTAGAGAACAGGCTGGTGATGCTCTGCTATATCATGAGAGTTTGAAGAGTCAGATTGACTATCTCACTGTAGTACCAAGGAGGCTTAATGATCTATGGCTCAAGGAGATATTGATGGTAGGAAAGAACAAGATATGGCACTTAACCATCAATACTCTACAGAGTCTAAAGCACTCAGAAGTGAATGTGCTCCTTGGACTAATTGAGAAGGGAAATGAGAACAACAAAAGTCTTCATGATGAATTGAGGAATGGTCAACCTTCAAGGCTACCTGAAGTTTTCACAGATCCTAGAACTATTATCTACCAGGCTGGAACAAGAATTGAAGATATCAAGCAGCTGGTCATTCCTAAGCATCTAACTCCTCAAAATAAAAATCTCATCATAGCCATCATTGAGAAACTGATCAAGAAGAAGGGATCAAGAACAGCAGAAGAATTAGAAGCTATATCTTATCTCAGGTCATATATTGCAACTGGCATTGTATCTGAGACTGCTAAGTTCAACCCAAGCAAAGATCAAGACAAGGATGAAGATAAAAGTGATGGAAGGAGAAGACATCACAGGAGTAATAAGGGTGATGAAGACAAGAAGAAGAAGAAGGATGATGAGAAGAGGAAGAATGATGATGATCAAGGTAAAGGCTCTGAGAGGAAAAGTGGAAGACAGCAAGCCTCAGGCATTGCTGACAGTAACCTCACCACAACACAAGACTCTAAGTCTAGGGTGAATGCTGCCAGTAGTGACCTTTCAAAATTTGCATCTATGGCTTCTGCAACTGTCTTGCTACCTCAAGAAGAGAAGAAGATTCAAGTCAAGAAACCATCTGTATGTTTCAGAAAGCAAACTGCTAATGGAATACTACAATGGTCTACAAACAAAGGTCACATACTGCTGCCAAGTAATCATGTAAAAAGAATCAAGTTCAAGCAAGCTGCAAGGAAATCAAAGCCAACCACATCAAAAACCCTGACAATCTATCCAGGCCTAAAACTCCAACCACTAGATGAAGATTATGATGTAGACCAACTGCAATTTTTGCAAGCTCAAAGAATCTATCATGTTGCCATTGTTGATAATTGCCTTGAGATTAAATACTCTGATGGAAGGGAGGAGAAATTCAAACAAGGAGGATGTCAACACTGGGGCAAGCTATATGACATAGAGAGAATCATTGCACTGTTGAGCTCAGAAGATAAAGTGGAGAGAGTATGGAAACTGGAGCTAATTGATTTTGTGAAAATGAAGAGAGATCATGAAGAAAAAGTCAGAAAAGAGTGTTTTGAGAAATGGCTGGCAAGGGAGAAAGAAATTGAGAGACTGGAAAGTGAAGCAGAAAAGCTGAGGAAAAAGGGTTTGTGTAGAGTTCAGTTCAACCCCTACATGGTAAAGTATAGGAGGAGGAATGGAAATCAAGTCAACATCAGAATGAATCTACTCAACCACTATCCTGCAAATATTCTGGAACCAGTACTTGAAGATTTCAAAGACTCAATTTTGCTTGAAGAATTGGATGCTATGGCAGAAATAATAAAAGCTATGGATGAGAATACAAGGAAGGAGAAAGAAAGAAGAGAGAAAGAATATGATGAATTTCAAGCCAAAGCTATGGGAAGGGAATCAAAAGACAATGGCTAGTTCTTCATCATAGGCTGTAAGATTACTCACTCTGTAGTTCTATCCAAATTGCTAATGGAAATTCATACCTGTACTGTCAAGTTTTATCTTTATGTATGTTAGGCTTGTTATCAGACATGAAATTGTGACTAAGGGTCTTACTCACAATTTGGGGGAGATTGTTAGTCACAGAGGCATGCCTGAATACATCTAATAACAATCCTAAGTATGTGTAATGATATGCATTACCTACATGACCTCTTAACTGAGGGAACCTCTAGTTGTAGAGTTTCTATTTGTTCTGTACTTGTAATAGGCATCAAATTCTAGTTGTGTTACTGTAATTATAAAGTCAAGAATAATGCTTGAAAGAAGTTCCAAGGTTCATGCCTCAAGCAAGGAGATAAAGACTGCCAAATAATCACAGTTGGGATTTGAAGAAATGAAGAATTTGCCTAAGTACCAATTCGAGAAGTACATTTGTCTATTCGAGAAGTCTAGCATTCGAGAAGTCTGGAGTTCGATATCTCAGAAGGCACTATTCGATATCTCTCAATATGCTATTCGATATCTCAGGGATTCGATATGTCAAAATGCTCTATTCGATATCTCAGGGATTCGATATGTCAAAATGCTCTATTCGATATCTCAGGGATTCGATATGTCAAAATGCTCTATTCGATATCTCAGGGATTCGATATGTCAAAATGCTCTATTCGATATCTCAAGGAGTCCCAGAGAAAAGAGCTATTCGAGAAGTGATTCGATATGTCAAGATAACACTATTCGAGAACTCAGAGTTATCGATCAAGTCAACTCCAGTTCTCGAATCACTCACTTAGTCACTTCTCGAATACATTCTTGAGGACAAAATACTGAAGAATTGTACAAGTCAGAAACCTGCAACAAGCCAGCACACTTTATTTGACTCTGTCCTACAAAGCATGCTGGAAAGCCTACAAAGAAGCTTGGAGAGATAAGACAAGGGACAAGGAGCTGAAGAAGTGGATCTAAACAGGCTTTTCAAAGTCAAATCTGTAGCCGTTTGGACTCTTACTAAAATGAGATAGACAGACTGGAAAGTGCTTTTGTTTTACCTACCTCATTTGTAACAAGTGGGTGTATCCATGTCTATAAGGATACAGCCTCACTTCCTTAGCTGTTAAGGTTTTGAAGTTTCTCAAAAATATCCAGAAAATATCTCTCTGAGAAAACCGAAGCTGAGAATACTATCATTTGTATTCACAGATTGTAGCAAGATCTTTATCTAATAAAATATTAGATTAAAGTGATATTGTGTTGTGTTTGTGTTTAATTTTCCGCATCTTCATATCTCACACACTCATCACTTATCTTGCTGCAAAGATTCAAGACCGAAGAAAAATTCAAGAATCCATTCACCCCCCCCCTCTGTATTCTTTTACTGTATTCAATACTCAACATACTAGAGTGAGCATTATTAGAATTTCCATTTCTATTATGTAATATATAATAGTGATGTTTTTTGCACCTAATTTACATCTTGATCTCTCTGTTGTATATGTGTAGTAGTTCAATATGGATCGTCATACGTGGATGTACGAAATATCACGTGCAACAGAAGAATATGTTAATGGTGTTAATGGATTCATTAGTTGTGCCGTGAAAGACTTGGAAAAGAATTCTTGGGAAAACGGAAAGAAATAGATGATTTTGTGTCCTTGTCGCGATTGTAATAATTTAAAAAAGTTTCACAGTGTTGAGACGGTGCATGATCATCTAATTCGTCGTGGTTTTAAACAAAATTATACGAAGTGGATTTGGCATGGTGAAGGATTACACTCTCAAAGTACTTCTAGTTGGAAATATGGAAGTGGGCGAGATACCATGGCTAACAATGATGAAGATGACGAAGATGATGTTGACATCGATAGGGTGGAAGAGATGATTCACGATGTCGAAGATCATTTTATGCACCAACCAGACATTTTTAACAATTTGGCCGAGGATTCCAAGAAGCTTCTATATCCTGGGTACAACAATCAGATAACTAGGTTGTCAACAACCTTAAAGCTATGTAAAATAAAAGTAAAGAACGGGTGGAGTGACAAGAGTTTCGCAGAGTTGCTTAAACTTTTCAAGGAAATACTTCCTCCGAATAACATGCTTCCCATTTCTACATATGAGGCGAAGAAGATATTGTGTCCCATGGGTATGAATGTAAAAAAGATTCATGCATGTCCAAATGATTGTGTGTTGTTTCGAAATGAGCATGAAGATTTACACACATGTCCTAAGTGTAGAGCATCTCGTTATAAGATGGGAGGGAATAATTCTTGTAATGAGGACAAGAAAAGGCCGCCGTCAAAGGTAATGTGGTATTTACCCATAGAGCAACGGTTCAAACGCCTCTTTGCAAATGCCAAAGATGCAAAACTTTTGAGGTGGCATGTAGAAGGTAGAAAATCAGATGGAATGCTTAGACACCCTGCTGACTCTCCACAATGGAGAACCATTGATGGAAAGTTCCCTGAATTTGGAGTAGAGGCCAGAAATCTATGACTTGGATTATGTGCAGATGGCATGAAACCATTTCGTACTCTAAGCTCTCAATATAATACTTGGCCAGTTCTTTTAACAATATATAATTTGCCTCCTTGGTTGTGCATGAAGCGAAAGTATATCATGTTGGCTTTACTGATCTCAGGTCCTAAGGAAGCAGGAAATAACATAGATGTCTATCTTCAACCACTTATTGAAGACTTAAAACTAACGTGGACCAATGGTGTGACAGTGTATGATGCATATACTCGAATGGATTTCACTTTACGTGCCATGATTTTTTGCACCATAAGTGATTTTCCTGCGTATGGGCACCTTTCAGGATATACTGTCAAAGGAGCAAAAGCATGTGCAATTTGTGAAGAGGGTACAATTGATCTCCGCTTAAGCAACTGCAGGAGAAATGTATACATGTGTTATCGAACATTTCTTCCTCCTAGTCACCCTTATCGTAAGAGGAAAAGGTGTTTTGATGGGCATATCGAGACTCGAGTAGCCCGTTTGCCTTTAACAGGACAACAAGTTTTTGAACGGGTTAAAGATATCAATGTTGTACTTGGAAAGCTCTACAAAAAACCTCTTAAGAAATGTATGTGGAAAAAGAGATCTATATTCTGGGATCTTCCATATTGGGAGCACTTACAAGTCAGACATTGTCTTGATTTTATGCATATTGAGAAAAATGTTTTGAGAGCATTATCGGAACATTGCTGAATATACCTGGAAAGACAAAGGATGGGGTTAATGCTAGATTAGATATGAAAGAAATGGGAATACGGCCAGAGCTAGCACCGCGAGAATCAGGAAAACGTTCTTTTTTACCTCCTGCTTGTTATACTCTTGAGTAGGAAAGAGAAAATAAGCTTTTGCGAGTGTTTATCTAATGTGAAAGTTCCATGTGGTTATTCCTCCAACATTAAAACAATTGTGTCAATGAAGGATTTGAAATTGGTAGGTTTAAAATCACATGATTGTCACGTGTTAATGCAACATTTATTGCCGGTTGCAATTCGAGGTATTTTGCCGAAAAACGTAAGATTTGTCATCACAAAATTATGCTTCTCTTTCAATGCTATATGTAGCAAGGTGATTGATCCTATGATCTTGGATACTTTACAAGCTGATATTATTGTTACACTTTGCGAATTTGAGATGTACTTTCTAGCTTCATTGTTTGACATTATGGTGCATTTAGTTGTTCATTTGGTCAGAGAGATTAAACTTTGTGGTCCACTATATGTGCGGCAAATGTATCCTTTTGAGAGATTTTTGTGCACCTTAAAAGCCTATGTGAGGAATCGAAGTCGGCCAGAAGGTAGCATAGTTGAAGGATATTCTGTTGAAGAGACTATTGAATTTTGTATCGGGTATTTAGCTGGTGGTCGATCCTGTTGGAATTCCTAAATCATGTCACGAGGGAAGACTTGAAGGTGAGGGCACATTGGGACATAAGATGATTTCTCCTCCTGCAGAGATGTGTGATAGAGCCCACCTCTTTGTTCTACAACCCATGACCGAAGTTGATCCTTACTTAAAGGAACACATAGCCTATATTCAACAAAGGCATCCTTTAAAGAGTGGTAAGTGGGTTACAAACGAACACAATCGCACGTTCATTCGATGGTTTAAAGAACGACTACTATCACAATTGTCACAAAGGTCTAGTGATGTTTCTAATACATTAAAATGGTTAGCGTATGGACCTGACATGCCTGTGAGATCTTATGAAGCTTATGATGTTAATGGGTATACTTTTTACACACAACATCAAGATGGCAAGAGCACTATACAGAATAGTGGAGTATCTGTAGAAGCTTCATTAATAGAATTTGATCGAGGTAATGGTAGCGGATAATAATTAATAAGAAAATGGTAATAATAATGTGTGAATTAGAAGTAATGCCTAAAAAGAAAAATAAATGTGTATATTTAATGTGTTAGCTTAAATCAGTTTCATTTTTTTTTTATTTTTTTTGCTAAGTATCAGGTATTTCATTTGTCATTAATTTGTATATTGTTTCTGACTTGCAGGGCAATTTGGTGCATTCCACTAAATCAGTTTTAGCTTCTTTCTTTTCTGATCTTCGTCAGTTCCCGAGGAAGTACATTATCTCTTTTCGTTCTTGTAGTTTATTCTTTTTGCATGTTAACATCTGAAGTTGAATTAACATTAAAGTGAACATGACTTTAAAATTCTGGAACAATTGTTGTGTACTTTAATAAATTTATACAATTTACATGTGCAAAGGAACAAATCCATGCAGATTACCATTGATTTAGGTATTTGCAATGGATGAGGAGAATAGTGAGTCGAGCTCTAGTCGAGGATCCAAGAAGAAGAGAAAAACTAGAGGCCCAATGTTATGCAAAAAATTGAAAGAAAAAATGGTAAATCAGAGATTAAAGGGTACCATTGATTTCAGTCTATATGGTGTCCCAGTGGGTAAAATGCGTAAAAAGTTCAATTCTGATATTGGATCAGTGGTCCGATTGCATGTTAATATTAATATCGAAAGTTGGGATGTCGTCAATGAAGGATTGAAAGATTTGATTTGGGATGATATCAAGGTATGGGAAATTTTCTCTTTGGTTCTTCATTGCCTTTTAATTTGTAACTATCTTTATCTGTTTAACTAATTCAAATCATCTCAGGCTCATTGGAAATTGAAGGATGATCTACCAAGGAAAAAAGTGATGGAAAAAGCAGCAAAGTTGTGGAGGGGTTTCAAGGCAAATCTGGTCAAATATTATTTGCGAGAAGGTCTAATCCCATGTGAAAAATATAATTATATCGGTTAAGATGATTGGGAAATTTTCAGAAAGTCACGCGAAACTAAGAAATTCAAGGTAAATGTGGTGATTGCTTATGTAAGTATCTATGGTAACTTATACAAAGCATATACATTGAGGCATGCCCCTCTCTAGTACCAAACTTAGGCCAAGTTGTAATATTCAATGAGAAGTATATGTGTAACTTGCTGTTTTATTTTATTAAGGTGTAGTTTCGAAGCACAACAAAAATGAAAATGTCTATTGAAAACTGAGAAATTTTGATTTTTCTTTCTTAAATAGGAAATAAGTGAAAAGGCAAAGTCAAGTCAAGCACATAACTTGCATCCACATTATATGGGAAAAGGTGGATATGAGGAATATGAGGACAAGTGGCGCGCTAATGACCCTCTCACTTCTTTAAGCTAGTCAAACACCATTGATCCGTCGAATGTATGGAAGGACCTTACTGGGCGCAGTTTGGATTGGGTTAGAGCACGAACGAAAGAGAAGGAAGGAGGATGTTTTTACTTTCCTAACGAGCAAACTAAGAAAGTGTTTGAAAAAATGGTAATTTACTTGGACTTTATATCTAACTGTCTCTCTATTTTATAACCTTGTTCTTTGGGTAATTTCATTTTTCTTTTTTTTTTTTGACAAATTCTTTAGGTTGATTTAATTATTATTAGAAGACTGTAATATATATATATATATATATATATATATATATATATATATATATATATATATATTTGAAAGTTATAACACAACTTTCTGGAAATAACAAATAATTATATACCCAAACAGTATGTACTAAAATTAAACTTTAATGAAAGCTTTAGAACAGTTCAAGACAAATATTTTATAGCTCAAACCTACACCAATGTGGGTGCTAATTAAGGTAGGCAGGATGATGGCTTAAGAACTATAACCGAATTTTAATTGCTGTTATAATACGTCAAGAATTGACTTTTTGCTATTTTTTTTGTTTCAGGATTTAATTTTTATGCAGATTAAGTTCTACTTTTCGTTTCTGTTTATATGTGTTGTTACTGTATTCTGCAAGTTTAAATTCTGTAATTTATTATGTTGTTCACTTCTGCAAATTTCTGCAGCTACAGCCTTAATTTATTCTGCTTTCTGTTCTATTTTTCTGCATTGAAACTGCTCTGCTTTTCTGCAATCTGCGTTAAAAGCACTCTTTTTTTTTACATTCTGCTTGATTTTTCTGCGTTAAGAAATCCTATACATAATTATATAGGAATCAAAAATAGAGTACAAGTGTACGTAGGAACTGAAAATAGGAAAAAGGCTTATTACAAAAATATTAAAACTTAAATAATTGCCTGCTCCCGAATGGTTTCTGTTTTCATAAGACAAATGACAAATAAACTATAGCAGAGATGATTTTCCTGCTAATATTATGATGTTTACAGACTTTTATCATTACATGAGACATTTAATGACTTAAATTCCTAGAAACTTTATGATTTTATTTTGATCATTTCAATTTCTTTTTCTGGACAGGCAGAGTGGCAGGGGAAGGTTAATGATGGTTCATGGACTCCGCATGGTCACGATGACTTATTGACACGTGCACTTGGGAAATAGGAACATGGTGGACGCGTTAGAGGGGTTGGAGGAGATGTAAAAATTAAAGAGGTATTCGGATCAGAAAATTGCAAACAATGTGGGGTTGTCTCAGTCGATGACTTAGAAGCAAATACTATGAAAGTGAGGAAGGAGTTCCAAGAAATAATGAATGTAAAACTTCGAGGCATCTATGATTATTTGAAACAGATGGGTCTGCCACTTCCGAATGAAAATTTTGGGTTTGAGGATATTAATAGTCCGAAAAATGATATGGTTCGCAGTAGTTGCCATTCCGTGGATCAACCAGATATTTTTCCAAATATTCAGGTATCCTTGTTTATATATCTATCTAGAAACATCTACATGGCATTTGTTTAAGTCATATCAAATTTTCATCATCTTGTTTTCCTTTTCATTTTTTAATTATGCAGATTCCGACCTTATGTCATCTATGTGTGATACATTCTAATAAAGGAAGAGTTGTTGTGGCGAGGGGGCAAGTTTTTCCTTCAAGTAACCAGGGAGGTGATTTTATCCATGGGAAACCAATTGCGCCAAATAATGTGAAAGTTTGTGTTGATGACGTTGAAGTTGATTTTCAACTTACTCCGCTCCCTGTGCCATCTGATGAACACGAAGTGGTGGGCAATGCCATTGGTAGTTTTCTTCAATGGCCGAAGAATCTTGTAATCTTGGGGCAGGTAATAAATTTAAGAATTTTGATCTCTGAATGCTATTTTATTCTGTTTCACTCGTATAATTATTAATAAAACTTTATCTTAACTCTGTCTATATCTGATTAGGATTCAGAAAAGGAAAATGGCAATAACATGATGGTTCCTCGGAAACAGAAAAAAGTTGTTAGTAAAGAGTCGGTGACACCTCTCAAGAAAAAAGAAGTGTTTCATGGTAAAGACAAAAATTTAAGTGAGAAGTGTCGAGCTTTGCGGTTCATTGTTCATAATTTGCCAGAAGGTTCGACTACTAAAGTTGTCAAAAAAGTTGAGGTGTTTAAGTGTCAAAAAGATAACGGAATTCCAATATATGTCACACATGAAGATGTTGACGTGTTTTTGAGGATGAGCTGGTTAAATATACCTATTCTACAGATTTTTATGCTCTAAGACTATATCTTTTTGCAATATTTTAAGAAATAAAATCTAAATACATGTTTATTCTACATAGTAATTCTAATTCACCATGTATACATTTTTGTAACACCTAGGTACATCCACAAGCTGTGCAAGGATTTGAACGATGATTCATTTGCTTTTATGTGCCCATCGGTATTAACATAAGCTTCTAAGGAGCAGTACCACGATTCGATTTCTAGATACTTGAGCAAAGTTATGAAAGTTTCTAAAGAAAAATGTTTCATCCTAGCACCATGCATCCAAGAGTAAGAACATAATTTATTATATGTTGGTGTATTCTTTAAGTGGTAGCAAGTATAGTCTAATTTCATGTTATGATTGTAGTAAGCACTGGATGTTGCTTCTCTATTGTCTTGATGAAAGTGTTGTTTATGTGTTTGATTCTTTAAAGCAAAAACGAGACCTACACGTGAAATTACGATGGCAAATGTAAGTTACAAAAAATGTTAAATCTTAAAAAAGTAGTTAAATGTTATTGTTATTTAATTGCCTTGTTCATTAGTTGAAATGATCCTATTGCGCGCGTACTTTTTTATTTAGTGATATTTATATATTTCTTTGTTCTTATTTTGTAGGGCATATAAAATATATGTAACAAGGGGCAGTAAAAAAAATAATCAAAATAATTTGCTTTGGCAAGGTATGAAATATTTGATTCAATATCGAAATTTACTTGCTTCCTTGTTTATCTAGAATTGTAAGTATTCCCCATTTTAATTGATAGTGTCCTCAACAAGGAGGAGGTACAGAGTGTGGCTTTTATGTGATGAGGTACATGTATGACATAGTCATGTTATCTCGTAAGGATCCTAAAATTAGGTGGAAACAGGTACAGGCAAAAACCAAGAAATTACTTTTATATTACAAATATTCAACTCAAACATTTTATACATGCTTTCTTTTCTCTTTGGCAAGGGCTTGGTACAGGAAATTATAGTGAACAACAAATAGATGAAATTAGAGATCTTTGGGCAGAATTTTATACTTTTGAATGTCTTTAATAAGGTACAATAACATTTTTATTTACTTTATGCAATGTGTTATATTTTGTTTTAATTTGTTGATTAATGATGATTACTAAATTACTAGTATCGATGTTTTGGTGTGTGGGCAGAGTCCACCAAGAATACATTTGAGTTGTAGTATAGCAAGTTGATTATGCGTGCGACAATCGGAGAATCAAGGCACGAAGATACTGATGCGTAGAAGCATAAACATTAATTCATGTCTTTTTTTAGATATGTTAGGTCTTTTTTTAGATATGTTAGGTCAAATGTAATGACATTGTAGGAATTTTGAAGATTATTAACAATTTATATTTTGCAACAGATTATGATATACTTCTTTAGACATATTAATTGTTTGATTACGTATTCTTTATTATATATGTCTATGTTTGCATCATGTTTTTTTGGTTGGTTGGTGTAAAATATTGGTTACGGGTTTTTTGGATATAAATATGAAAAAGAACATTTTTTTTAAACTATATGTGTTGGTTGTTTAGGGCGACATATACAGTTTTTATAATATATGTCGGTTGATAAAAAATCCGAAACAAAAACTAGTACATTATGTGTCAGTCAATAGCATTTCTAGTGTCGCTTGTGACAATTTTATGTGTCGGCAATTACATTTTTTGTGTCGGATTTTAACCGACATATATTATCATTTTGTGTCGCCTTTTTAACCGACACAAAAGGTACTTTACTATATTATGCATCGCCCCTCTATGCATCGCCATTTAGCCGACATATAATGCTTATTTAACCGACATATAAAGCCTGTTCTGTACTAGTGTGATAGCTTTAATTTGGTAATCACTACTGTTTTACTGGTAGAAGCCCAAAGACTTTCTTCTTTTCTCATAGTTGCTATTGAGGCTCCAATTTACTTTGCAAATACTACTTATGTACAGGAAAGGTTGGTGCAGACTGCATGTCTATAATTTCAGTTTCCACTGTTTTATCTTTTATTGACTTGCACCTCAGATGCCGAAATATCTTCTAGGGGCTAGGGCAAATACGAATGAGATATTGACGGAATTTTCTGTTGCAGGATGTTAAGATGGATCAGAGAAGAAGAAGAGTGGATAACTACAAACAATGGAAGTATATTGAAGTGTGTTATTCTCGATATGTCCCGTAAGTCAATCATGGTAAAATTTTAGATCATTTTAAACTCTGGTCTGAGTTACAAGTTCAGTTGTATTGCAATGTATAGGGTATGACTACACATTACTTGTACTGCCTTATATAAATATACATGTTGAACATATCATCTCACCCCACCCCCCCACCCCCCACTCCCCGCTCCCGCTTTTTAATTTCAGCTGTAACACCTATAGACACAAGCGGCATTGATACACTTTGTGACATCAGAAGTCTACTAGAAAAACGATCACTTCAGGAATAACTAAGCAAAAGTTAGCCTAATTCTCAAATTAGTACTTGCAATAAGCACTGTGCATTATGATGATATTGTTCTTAAACTTTAACTGATGCCTTCCTATAATCTGCAGCTTGTATTGGCAAATCCAGCCGGTAATGTGATGGAAAAGATGCACAATTCCGAGGTTTTAGAATCATTTGGGTTAAATGGAGTTTATCTGTCTGTCAGTGAAGCTGTGGATGACATCTCAACGGCATGGAAGTGTCAACCCTAGCCCTTCGTTTTAATTGAATAAGCACCAACACATTTTCTGGTTTAGCTGATTCAAATCTAAGTAGCAAGTAATTACTCATACTCTTTGGAGAATACAATCTATTTGCGTCTTGCAAGGGAATTACATTTTGCATATCTTCTAATTTAGGAATGAGGGTTCCATAAGGCCTCTGATACTTTAGTATGGAATATGTACTCTCGGTGTCCAAGTGACGGAAGCTTGAGCTTTTGGTATTTCGAAAACACGGTAAGCTTTCTGTTAAAGAAAAATCTATCAGTGGCTGATGCTTGATTGATTTGTTTCATTATCTTCCTTCTGTAGGAAGAGTGCACTTCAGAATTTGAACTATGCATCTGATCTAATTTTCATATATGTGAAAAAGACAATATTTAAAACGTACCAGATAGGTAATATATATGAAATGTCTAGTCATGACAATATATGGTCTTGAGGTGTGTTCTCTTTTTCAATACTGGACTAGCATACATACACTGGACCAGATAGATCTTCTGAGGGAGAGGTAGCTTTTCATTTAAGTGTGCTGGAGAGGTTATCAGATGAGGCCATAGATATCCTAAAAGGGAATATATTAAGTAAAAGTATGCTTTGACCGTTTTTTAATTGCTAGTATCATGTTTGGATTCAATCTTATGAAACTCTCTACTCAATGAAGGATGAGATGGCAAAGTTGAATGGCGAAATCAAGAGGAAAAATGAACAAATAGCTCTCCTAGAAAAACAAATTGCTCGTTCTGTTGTTTTTTCTCGTGACAATCTGGATAAGCTGGAATTGTCAGAAGTATGAGCAACTTCTTTTGTTCCATTGTTGATTATGTTAATTTTCTTGACTTGCTTTTTATTCTAGATGGCGTTTTATGGTGCAGTCTGTAGCTGATCTAGAGACACGCTTAAATGAGAAATCCTTTGAACTGGAGGTAATGTATATTTGAACTTATTACATTCATATACCTTTGCACATGTGAAAGAGTTTTGTGGTCACTAAATTAATAATTCTGTTTTGTGTGGATTTGTTTTGTGAAAAGTATTGTCACAAAGCTGAGTTATATAGAAACGGATTCATCTACTATTTGTTACTAGTTATATTATTTTACAGATATCTACTCTGGGCAGAATTTTTACAAAAAATATAAAGAGTTGAATAATGAATATTTCAGGACAGAACTAGAGGCATTGTTTAAATTTCTTCATAAATCATGCACTGATAAGTTCTGTTTTTTTTGGTCCATGTCATAAGAAACCATTGTTTTGTTCTTTTCCTGGTTAAAGTTGCGGACAACAGAATAATTCAAGAGCAGCTCAACCAAAAGGTATCACATCCTTGTAATATTCTTTATGAATTTGTTATCGATCCTTATTCATGGCCAACTGACAGGTCAACTTTCTGTCAGATTGATGAATGTGAAAAATTGCAACAAACAGTTTTGTCATTGAAAGGACAGCTCTCTGAGGCAGAAGAGTATAAAAATCTCAGCCAAATGATTGGTAATTCAAAACAGTACAGTGATACAGAAAATTTTTAGATGGAACTTTCCTCGGTGAATGAGCCTAGTGTCGAAAGATATGTGCCCAGGTTTACATTTTCTATCACTATACCTTGTTTACATTTTCTCATACATATTCCTTCATTATATAATGTACTAAAAGATGGTAGCTAGAAAAATTATTTAAAGATATTTAAGTGAAATCTCATGACCGGATGTGTTACCCATTAATTATTTGACATTTATGCAAGCTGGACGATAGCTTGAGATTGAACCAAACTTTTAACTTGCCACCCTGCTTACAGATTAAAGTTTACCTCCTTGTTTCCTCTGTTCTTACATGATAAATGTAGTGTTTTGTAGTTTTTTTTCCTACTTTCTAGTATTACCAATCCAGAATGTGACTTTTGTTGGAAAATTATTATGTGAAATTCCAACGGTCATCTCTAAATTAGAATGAAAAACTCTTTTTTATTACTGGAAAAAAAGTATGCAGAAGGTTCAGAATTAGTAACTCTCAGATATTGTGCTACAACAAAAGAGCAAGAGGATCTCTTTGTGTCGTTGATCTATCTTCTTCTCAGACAAGATGGTAGATTGATTAGTGTTACTGCTCAGTAGATTTTAGGTGTGGGAGTGTATTTAGAAATATGAAACCTCAAATAATAAAATAAAAGAAATTAGACCAGAGAACATTATGTTTCCTATCCTTACAGTGTCTTTGCATTTACATTGAGCTTGGCATGCCATTCTATTATTTATACAATGTTCTGACTGATTTTGTATTATCTTCACTAGACGGAGTACTCAGTTGTATCAAGAGAGAAGCTAGAGATAGAGAATCAGAAACTTGCAGAAGAAAGTTCATATGCAATATGGTTAGCCTCTGCTGCAGCAGTAGCAGAAGGGATCTCAATACCAAACGACATGAGCAAGGTATAGTAAACCCAGAAATCAAGGGAGAACTGGCTTTATTACGGGAAAGAGAGCATTCGTATGAAGCCGCGTTAGCAAAAAAGGATGAAAGAGAGGCTGAACTTCAAAGGAGAGTCGAGGAATCCAAACAAAAAGAGGCTTATCTTGAGAATGAGCTTGCAAACATGTGGGTCCTTGTAGCAAAACTGAAAAAATCACAAGGATCTTGAATAAATGCCTGAGTTAACTAGAGAAAGCCCTGTAGACTGTAGTTGAAGATGGATTATAAAATTTGGAATGTTACAAAATAAAGAAAGCACTTCCAATGATTTGTAAATATAGTACAGAGAAATTTCTGCTTGTTCTGTTTTTAGGGTGTGTGTTTTCCAGATGTCGGCAAGGTAATCAAATAGTGTACAGGTCACCTTTTTATTCCGGGGTTCGTCCTTTAGGTTTAGCCCTTTAGTTGTACACTGCAGAACTAGTTGTGCATCTCATGAGGTATAGTGTTGGATATCACGATAAGATGTTTGTAACAATAGACAATCATGCTTATAGTCTTTTTTCAGTAAATATATCTTGTCCTAGAAGGTCTCTGTGTTGTCCGGGTAAGTATACTTCATACAATTCTGCGGGTTTGCTAAGATTAGACATGTAACATATTTATGTAGTTGGTTGACGATCAAACTGATCATGTACTGTATTCATCTTTTTGTTTAATTTATGAGTCGTTTTTTGTTAAACACCCATTGTGTTATGGGTGTTTATCAAGTATTGTGCAGTTGGAAGTTTAACAGGCCATATGGACTTGTGCAAACACTTAAGTCTATACCACTAGCTGGACATACATAGGTTAACCATGCTTGTCCTTAAACAAGTCCTATGTAATCATACATTCAGCACACTCTTCATTTGGAGAGAAAAAACTTTTAAAACTTAATAAAACAATGTTCTGAGGAAAAACACAAACAGTTTTACATAGAAACAAGGGAATGGCAGAGAAAGAGCCACCACATAGACCTACAAAATTCAGACTTGATATCAATATTTAGCTTAGATGTGCAATTATAAAATCGAGAATATATAACACACACGGCTCAATCTAATCCTTTAATTTAGAATTGCTTGCAACACTTTATTAAAACATCCTAGTCCACGATTCCCTCCCTTTTTCGAAAGTCATCATGTATATTGGATAGTTCTTGTTAGATACACAAGCATATTTCTACAAGTCAAAAAGCCTCTACATGTCAACATTGAAACTTAAGCAACTGGACGACCAAGTTGCTCCATCTAACTAATTAGTGATGTGTAGCCTGAGTAACTTTCCCTTCTGAAGGTGCATCTTCTTGTTACCTTTGATCAGAAGTTTTAATCCACGTTAACTTTGTCTTCTAGAGCTGAACCGCCCTATCATCATGCGGAAATACATCATGAATTTCACCAAGTCCTGAAAAATGGACAAAACGACGCATTAGAGCTCCAATCATTTTTTCTAACGTCGTGACATTTTCTTATCTTTCATGATTCTATGATTCTAATAGAGATCTAGGTAGCAAAGGAGGTTAACAAAAATGACAAAGAGAGGACTGAGTAATATAGACATTGAGTAATATGATTAAAGGAGATATAGACATTGAGTAATATGATTTTCTGTTAATTGTAACGTTCTAATTTGTTAGTTGTTTGCAATGTCTTCTGTTAACAGATTTTAGTTTTGAATATCTTTTAACATGTTTTGCAGTCCCTCATCAAAGATTTCTTTACCAAACTAACCATCTTAAAAATGCACACTAATATAACTAGACACTCCTATAGTAAATACATGTTCACTTATGTAGACAGGAGAGATATGAGGGGTTCATGTAGAAAGAAAAAGAGGTAGTATACAACATGGTTAAAAGAGATATAGACATTGAGTAATATGATTTTCATAAATATTCCTCTGCAGATAAATTTAAATGTGAAAATCAAAAACCAATCTTCTGCCTGTATCAGCAATTCAACTATAAGTATGTTATGGTAATAAATAAATAAATTAAATTACAGAGAGTATAAAGTGCTAGATTAACTACTATTACAATAGAGATAAACCTTCTAACACCAGAACCTTTGACTCCATTGCACAAATTAAATAAGCACACAAACTTTACTTCCAGTACATTTTTTACTCAAGTCAATCAGACGAACACCATTTTTCTAAAGTGCAAGAAAGTATCTTCGTATATCATAGAAAAGAGTCCAATTATTTTCGAAACACTTAAAATGTCTCAACTTAGTTAAGTCAAATCCCAACCAAAGACGAAAAGCAAATGCTTACTCCTTCAATGAATTCATCAGTCGCATAGGGTGACCAAGTGGACGAGGTTGCTTGTCGGTATAAATGGACTTCATTCCATGAAGGGAAACCATATTTGGCGTATATGTAAAACAGTTAAACAAGGCAAAAGCTTCTTTACCGGGAAGACACTTGATCTTTTCACTTTTGTGATCATAGTAGCAGATCTTATTAGAATCGAAGAATACAATTTCATCACCGTACTTGAAACCCTGTTGCAGGTTCTCAAATGGTCTAAATCGTTGGAATGGGCCAAACTGATGCATCTTTATCCAAACACCACATCCCTCTTTCTTGTCCAAAGAATATACATTAATCTTACCAATTGGAGATGGTTTATATTCCAGTTCATATTCCAACAGAGTAAGAAGATCTCTCATATTCATAAATTTAAATGTCTTTTCATGGTCACGACTTTGTTCATCAGGGAAAAATTCGGGCAACAACTTGAACTTGTTACTTGTAGCATCGAACTTGAGCGCGGTCAAAGATTTAAGAAAGTTGTGCCTAACGGATGGATATGTCCCATAAATACCATACCTCTCAAATGAAAAAATATTTTTCTCTTCCGCTGAATATGTAGAATATGTCCAATAAGGGCAATCTTTTACATAAGTAGTTGGAATGAATGATTCCTTAAATATTTTAAATGATTCCTTAAATTTTTTCATGAGTAACTCATGACCAGGAACGGATAGCTGAATCCATGCATTGGAATTAGAGGAGTAGACGGCACATGAGTCTAACAAGGAATAGCAGATTACCACCTTGTAATCATTACTTACAGGATCAAAACCAACTCCAGTTAGAGTTGGACAACTATAACCGCCATGTATGTTTTGCGGAAGATTAAATTCCATAGATTGATGAATTGCGGGGTTCCATAACGACACTTTCTTAGGGCGACGAAGTAGACAAACTAAGCCATTAACAGAACCAATCAAAGAGTAATGATGATTAGGGAGTACAAAAGTCTCATTGGATCGGGAAACAATGGTAATACAGCTCTCTCTATTAACATCTTTATTTGCTACAAAACAGTCATAGTCGTTAAGGTTTTGCATGGGACTGCGGATGTTGTGTTTGTTCAGAAAGTGTGAATCGGAGATCAGTGATAGCCATGATTTAGATACAGATTTAAAACGTATAACCGATTTGATGGGAAGCCGTGTGAGTATCTCATCAATAATTACTTCTTCCGGCAGCTCCCTAGCCGTCAATCTTTTTTTTTTTCCACCAACGGGCTGCTGCTGCTCCCTCATCAGTCTTTTCCTTTTTCCACAAACCAGCAGCTCCCTCTTCAGTCTCTTTTTTTTTTCACCAACAGGCTGGTCTCTTTTTCTTTTTCCACCAAGCAGCTCCCTAGTCAGTCTTTTCCTTTTTCCACCAAGCAGCAGCTCCCTAACCCGTCTTTTCCTTTTACGACTAACACGCAGCTCCATGATCACTCTTTTCCTTTTTGCAACCGGCAGTTCCATGTTCAATTTTTTCCTTTTTCCACCAATTCTCTGTAAAATCTCGCTTGCTGTTAAAACCCTAGCCTGGGTCTGGACAACAGATACATCCATAATGTAAGCTGGCGTGTGGTGTTCGAAACCGAGAGATGTATGTGAAACTGATAACACTAGAACGAGAAATTGCAGCTTCCCAAGATTGACTATTGGAGAAGAAGGCTAAGGGAGGGCGAGGTACGATCTTAATGGTTATATATAACGTGTATGAGGTAATTTTTTTTTCTTAATTCTAAGTAAATTTGTTAAAGAGGTTGCTGGTGAAAGTGTAAATTAAAATTAAAATATTTAGTCTTATTATAATTGAAACTTAGATATAACTAATAAAATTCTATTTTAATTAGAATTTTAGTATGAACTAAAAGATAAAATAGTGATGGCATATTTAATTGAGATGTATGATAGAATAAACGAATTTAAATAATGAACCATTCTTTTTGCTATTATTAAATTAATTTGTGAGTATTTAATTTGTTGTATAAAAGAATCCCATATAAAATATGATATCATGCAAAATTAAATTACCTTTAGAATTTTATGAAGTCACTCGTCTATATGGAATGTTTGAATTTTCCAACGATTTATAATGTGATTACAATTTGATTATGTTTTCCTGACATGCATATATATATATAGGCTAGCGTTCAAATAGAAACCAACCTTAGAATAGAAACTAGAAACCTACACTAAATAAATTATATTTCATTTATTTTAATGGCCCCGCTAGGGGCACCTTCACAAAAAACGTTTAAAATTCTTGGCTCTATTCAACAAAAATATAAAAAAAAAAATAAAAAAAAATTTTAAAAAAAGTTACTGTTCACGTGCCACGTCATCACGTGAACAGTAACTTTTTTTTTAAATTTTTTATATTTTTGTTGAATAGAGACAATAATTTTAAACGTTTTTTGTATTGGAGTACCCCTAATTTGGTCATTAGATTAGCTTGAAATATTTAATTTAGGTTTAGTTTCTAGTTTCTATTCTAAGTTAGTTTCTATTAGAACAAGACCCTATATATATATATATATATATATATATATATACATAGATATCAAACAACAAGATTCATAAAATTGTCTTTGTCAGTTGTCGAAGTAAGGTTTTTACTAACTACGTCATCTCACTTCTTCTGTGTTTTTTTAATTTCTAAGACCATGTTAATTGTTAAATAATTATTCCAGGATTAGATTGCAGGATTAGGATAAAGAACAAATATTCATACAGTTTCATCCTGGTCCAGGTCTGGTTGAAGGTTACTTCTTTTTCTACTTCACATTATTATCGAGATTTCTAGCATCATGCTAAAACAAGCAACTCAAACAACAAGCAACCAAATTCTTGATAGCATCTATAGTCCTCTTATGTTATACACATTGTTATGATACATGCATGTATATTATTTGATTTTTTATTTTAGTTTGGTGGTTACTTAACTCAGATTGTGAGTTTTGTTCTGGTCCGATTATGTGCATGCATATTCTCTATTTGAAATTAAATTGATATACTGTTATATTTAACAAAGTTCGATGTTTGTTTTTTGTTAAACTATATTTACCAAAGTTCTTGAGATCAATCAATATGTAATATATATCAATTTTACATATTAGCTTTTATCTCGTGCAATACACAACTCTTTTACATGTATTTATTAATTTTATACAATTGAAATTCAACAGATGCTTGAATTTATCCTTTGTTTATGTGCTCTCTAATATTCTTCTTATTATGTGATCTTTCTTGTATGTTCCTTTCACCAGTTCGGAAGATATGATGCAACAAAGAGATGCAGATAATGTACATGAATATGTGAATCATGCAGGTAAAATCTATACTTCTAATGTTGTTCCTCTCTTGAAACTAGAAATTTACTAAAGTTGAATTTTTTGAGTTATAGCACGTTATTGAAAATCGTTTTTCGTTTTAAAGTAGGTTTAATTCATGGAATCCCATTACACCTTTTATTTAGATTTATCATGAAATATTTTAACACACTTAACCTAACTTACCTTATTCTTGATAATTGATTTTAAATTTTGTTCGAAAGTAGATGTTTGTAAGGTGTCAGGTGCTAAAGTGGCTGTAATCGATTTTGGATATAGCGGAAAACTCACTGATACTGATATCAGATGTTTTGAAAGGTTATGTCACTATCTATAATTTTTTTTCCCAACATCATCTTTTACGCGGGTTAATCTCTAGCATCCTCCGGTTTATGTGTGTGCTAATTTTTTTTATACTATCTTATTTCACATTGCAGTTTAGCAATTGATCGAGTCTACCACTCCCCTAATTGTGAGTACTGTGAAGCTGATACAATGTTGCATCCACATGGGTTCTCATGTGCATCAATTATTAGTGGTGCACGTCGAGAAGTGAACTTCTTTGACATGAAGAAGGATGTAATTAAAGGCGTTTTTCCGAGTGCACAATTATACACCCACGCTATTGGTTGTGGAAGATGTCTTCCCCATGATCTTGGAAAATGTCTACCCTCGATTGAACTTTTGACTAAAGCAATCCATCAAGCAAAGAAGGATAAAGTCAAAGTTATTTCAATGTCGATATCAGATATGGTGAAAAATTTTCACAACATGAACCATCCAAAAGATGATAAAGTTGGGATGGCGACGTTGGATGCATATGAAAAAGGAGTGCTAACGTTTACAGCTATGGGTAATGATGGTCCCATTGAAGAATCTGCCATATATGGTTGGCCATGGTCATGCGCGGTTGGTGCTTGTACAAGTGGTGATGTCCTGGTTACTGACATAGAGATTGCCATACATCTCATCGATCAATGCTTTAGAAACAGTTGAATATGGAAATGAAAAATTTATGATAACGCATAAGTTGCAGGTAATGTATTTGATCTCAAATTTATACCCAACGCTATCACTCTTGTTTTATCACCAACATTACTTATTTTTTATTTCATTGTTTTTTGCAGGGAACTTCTTTCAACGTATTCGAAACCCAATTTCTTACATTGTGGTACCATATGATTATAGTTCTTTTATCAATTTAATTTTCTTCTTTAATATTTTGGAAAGCACTAATTACAAACTTTCTTGGCACGTGCCATAATTTTTTAATACAGGGTACGTGAAGATGAAACCTGGAATCAAGAACGTGTTCTGATTAGTGACAAGTCAACTGGAACATGTTATTTGTTGCCTCCTGTGCCAATATTCCGAAATGATATACTATCACCAAATTTTTCAACGAAGTCAATGGTTTTAATTAGTAAAGAAGACGTTAATCACCTGCACACATTGCATACAGAATTACTTGGGTATTTTTTTTCTTTTCTTCCTTGATTTATGTACTTTTACCGATACCTTAAAGTTTAATTATTAATTGCACTATTGTAGCACTATAGGTAAGTTCAACTAACGATTCCATTGCTCTATCCATAGGAAAAATATTTTTGTACGAATTTTGCAAAGTAAATATAAAAAAGATGAAAGAGGGCTTTTTGTGCCGGAATTCTCAGCGAGAGGTCCATCAAAACTATATAAAGATCACATAACTGTAAGTTTCTTTTTCAGTTTTTAATTTGGACATTAATTCTATTTTTATTTAACTTAGTGCATTTTGATTCGTTGCTAAATAATTGATGTAACTCATAAATTTTGTAATTTGTTCGCAGCCAGATGTGGTTGCTCTAGGATATGCGGTTCAAATGGCACATCCTTCTGGCGTCCCACTCAACTATTGGGAATTTGAACCCCCTACGATCACATATGACACTAGAAAATGTAAAAAATCACGAGTAGAAAAAGTGACAGAGATATTTTGTGACAACACTATACGCTCGGGAACATCATTTGCCTGCCCAAAGGTAGCTGCATATGCTATTGCTATATGGTCACATTATCCCAAATGGGGACCATCAGCTATAAAGTCAGCTTTGATAACCACAGGTACTCAAACAATGATTGTTGTTGTAATGTGTGTGATACTTACATATATATATAAATTTATATACACATACGTTAACTCTAAAACATGCTTTTATGTAGCTTGGAGTTTTGCAGAAAGATCTATTCCAGGCAATGAATTTGCTTTCGGGGCCGGCAAAATTGATTTCAACTGTGCTCTTCAACCAGGCCTAGTTTATGAAGAAAGTTATAATCGCTTTGTAGAATATGTTGAGGGCGATTGTGAAATATACGATCTAAACCTCCCAACTTTTGCAGCCTCTTTTTCTTATTCTTCTTCTGGGAAGTGCGTGAAGAAGTTTAAGCGTAAACTCAAGGATGTGAATCTTGTTGAAGGTGATAAAGAAGTTTACGAATATGAAATCATCTACTTTAGCAAATCTTTAGATCCCAAAGTTACTATTAAGGTGGAACCTTCTGATTTAGAGTTTAAACCTGGGGAGGAAAAGGACTTTGTCATGAGCGTGGAAATTAACCCTTATCCATATCCACAGCTTTATGTGTCTGCAATGTTAAAGTGGGCTCCTGTTGGAGGTGGTCAATCCGTTTGTAGCCCTATTCATCTATACCATCAAAGTATGCTTGACCATCCTAAATGGTACAAGGAGCCGGTAATTTCCGAGGACAAGCAGGTATAGTCCTTATGCAGTTTCAGTCCCCTAAAACCACCAGCCATCTGTACGTCCTCCACTTTGTGTCTTTTTTTCCAATGATTTGTTTGGATGTTGTTCTCTCTCTCTCTTTTTTTTTTATTCCTGCTAATCAATAAAATATTATTATTAGTTAATGTGGATACATTATCTTTTTTCATTGTTTAGAATAAAAAATTATATTATCAGTATAGAAATTTAATTTAATATAAAATTAATTATCTACTTGTTTCGATCCTACTTATTTTGGCCTCATTTAACTTTGTCGGTAAACCCATCAAATTTTGAACTCGAATTATGATTTAACTTTTCAAGATTTTTGAATTAAAAATTGAATCCCATAATATGATAAGTGAAGGTTGTGAGTAATTTATAAAAATAATTATAATTATCATATGATGTAAATAATTTTCATTACTTCAAAGTGACAAAATAAATGGAACATAAGGGAGTATAATTTATTCTAATTACATGATAATATTATTTAATCATTAAAGCATCCATATATATATATATATATATATATATATATATATATATATATATATATATTATGGGTCTTTTTCTAATAGAAACTAACTTAGAATAGAAACTAGAAACTAAACCTAAATTAAATATTTCAAGCTAAAAAGTTACTGTTCACGTGATGACGTGGCACGTGAACAGTAACTTTTTTTAAAATTTTTTTATTTTTTTTATATTTTTGTTGAATAGAGCCAAGAATTTTAAACGTTTTTTATGAAGGTATTTTTTTTATTTTTTTTTATTTTTGTTGAATAGAGCCAAGAATTTTAAACGTTTTTTGTGAAGGTGCCCCTAGCGGGGCCATTAAATAAATGAAATATAATTTATTTAGTGTAGGTTTCTAGTTTCTATTCTAAGATTGGTTTCTATTTGAACGCTAGCCTATATATTATATAGTTTCATTTCTTCTTCTTCGCTTTTATCCTTGTAAAATTTAAACTCTCTTAACTATTTTTTTTCTTGTTACTTATTTTTAATAAATCTTTGTTGAGTGTCTTTTATCAAGTCATTAAATTATTTACCACCATTTTTTGGATTTTGTTTTTTCTCTATTCGGCGTCTTTAGCTGTCCATCTTTAGGATTTCTAATACACATGCATGTACAGTAGTATGTATTTTTGTCGGTCCTCTAGGTTTAGTCCTTTGCATTAGCTGTGCATCTGGTATGATGTTGATTTGATGTTTGTAATAGATAGATAATAATGCTTGTAGCTCTTTTTCAGTAAAAAATATTTACAAAGTCTGTCTTATCAGGTTAGTATACTTCAGTATTCATGCATGCAATCCTAGCATGCAGCAACGTTGCATGGACATTTAACACAGTTATAGTACTAGTACCAGCTGATGTTAGACTAGTGGTAACTAAAACTTACGAGTTAGACTTTTTGATCTTTTATTCTTGTTAGGTACTAAAATTTGTAGAGCCGTAAATGAACAGACCTTTTAACACACAGCCCGAGCTCGGCTCGATAAGAGCTCGGTTCGACTCAAGCTCGAACAAGATTTTTGTTCTTTAAACTCGGCTCGATAAGAGCTCGGTTCGGTTCGGCTCGAGATCGGCTCAGCTCAAGCTCGGCTCGTTAAAGCTCGAAAAAAATCAAAATTTTTACATTTTATTTTATTTTATCTTCAACCAAATTAATTTTTATTTATTGAAAATATGTGAATATCACTAAATTAGATATATCTTGACATCCATCCATACGGTTGGATCATCGAGAAATTTTTTTAAAAAATCGAAACAACAATTCGTGACACAACATTAGTTACTAGTACTAGTTAGAATAGTAGTGATCTACTAAGATCTCCAACCAAATTAATTTTTTATTTTTTGAAAATTTTGGAATATCACTAAATTAGATAGATCTTGACATCCGTACGATTGAATCGTCGAAAAATATTTTTAAAAAAATAGAAAAAACAATCCGTGACAAATCACTAGTTAGAATACTAACAAGATCTCCAACCAAATAAATTTTTTATTTTTTGAAAATTTGGAAATATTACTAAATTAGAATCCGTGACAAAGCACTAGTTAGAATAGTAGTGATCTAACAAAATCTCCAACCAAATTAATTTTTTATTTTTTGAAAATTTGAAAATATTACTAAATTAGATATATCTTGACATCGTACGGTTGGATCGCCGATAAATATTTTTTTAAAAAAATAGAAACAACAATCCGTGACAAAGCAATAGTTACTAGTACTTGTTAGAATAATAGTGATCTACTAAGATTTCCAACCAAATTAATTGTTCGCGAACAGCTCGAGCTCGGCTCGGCTCGAGATTGTTCGTGAACAACTCGAGTTCGGCTCGGTTCGGTCAAAACTTGGCTCGGTTCGTTAAGAAATCAGCTCGGTTCGTTAAGATCAAAACTCGGCTCGGTTCGTTAAATCAAAGCTCGGTTCGGTTCGGTCAAAGCTCGGCTCGGTTCGTTTATAACCTTAAAAATTTGTTATCAAATGGTATTTTGAAATGTTTTAATTGGATGGTCCTAGCCGGTCCATTACAATTATAATTAATCAAAATTATTTGGTATGGTATTGAATTTGATACCTCTAACATTTTTCTTTTATTAATTGTTTGTCAGACTTTTATTTAAAGATCTTAATTTAATATTTTTAACATGTTTATTTTTGCAATCCCCCATCAAAGATTTCTTTACCAAACTAATTAACCATCTTTTTTATTACGAATGCACACTAATATAATAGCCATACAATCCTACGGTGTAACAATCATCCCAAGAATACATACACATTGAGATGGAAACAAAGGAAAGGATTTTTGACAGTTCAAGAAACGCAGTACTCGTGCTCGGCAAAGAAACACAACTACTAACCTCACTTCATGCATAAAGAAAAAGAGGTTCGAAAATAGGAGATACAAACAATAAAAAATTAGAAATT
This sequence comes from Saposhnikovia divaricata, assembly GCA_036435485.1. Taxonomy (NCBI): domain Eukaryota; kingdom Viridiplantae; phylum Streptophyta; class Magnoliopsida; order Apiales; family Apiaceae; genus Saposhnikovia; species Saposhnikovia divaricata. The sequence continues at coordinate 205,337,411 of CM071601.1, read as the reverse complement.
ATTTTAAGATAGATTCCATTTCTTTGTTTTATTTTTGACCAATCATCTATGTATCTATACTATACTATTATAAATAATAGGGTATATTTTGTTGGTACTTTGGTCAACGTACACTAAATAATAATCGTTAGATTATAAAGATAGATAAATGAGAAATGTGGGATCTAATCCAAAAAAAATATTCCTTTATAATATTTAAAATGCTCTTATAGATTTAAGGTTCGAGTCTTATCAATAACATATTTTTATTAAACATGTATATTATTTTACTCAAATAATTATATTATCTTATCAATATATTATTATATCTTACTCAAATAAGTTTGAAAGAGCATTATATTAGACATGAGTAAACTAGTAATTTGTTTTGTTTGTATTTTATTTCAGAGTTACTGGAAACATGGCGGGGAGGAGGGCGGCTAGTGGCAGGGGTTCTAGTAGTGGTCGGGGCAATGGTGGTGGCCGTGGAAGTGGTGGTCGGGGAAGTGGCCGTGGTGGTGGTCGGGGGGATAACAATGACAATGGTGATGGGGTGGACAACACTGACAGTGGTGATCGGGGGGTCAACGATGGCCATAGGGGCAGGCCAGAAAGTAGTGGTACTAGTGGTGGAGAGGGTAGTGGTACTGGTGTTAGGGAAGGCGATAGTACTGAAGGTGGTAGGGAAGGTAGTAGTGAAGGTGCTAGGGGAGATGCACGAAGAAGACGTCGACGTCGGCTTAGAGATGATGATGAAAATTCCGAATGTCTTCTTTGGGACGATGATGGGAGGCAGATTCTTCCCGTTGGGGTGGATACTGATCCTCGCAAACATAGGACACGGGGCTATTCTCCTGGAGGATTTGGTACATACCCTCCTACCCCAACGGTTGTTCGGATTGCGGGTAACCTGTAAGTTATCACTGTACTGCACATATGTTTTATTTTTGTACAGTTTTGGGTATTTAGTCACTGCATTTTTACTTTTAGATTGCGTGGTTATCTATTTATGAACTTAACCTGTTACGACCCTCGTTAATACAGCATTCAATGTAAACAGTAGGATACAGAGCAAAGTCAGAATCTTACAGGATGAAAAATTCAGAGCGTTGACAGAGTAGATATCATTCCCTTCCCTATGACATTTAAAAGTGAAGTTACATTATGAAATCTAAAAAATAAAAAACAAGCATGCTTCCAACTGGATCAGTTTTATTTTCTTTAATAGACTATAACATGCTCATAATTAAGACAATAAGCCTTAATTAGTTTAAAAAGATAAAATGTAAGTTCTGAAAAACAATTCAGATCATATCGATAAAATGTAATACGTATCAAGTCCAATTAGTTGAAATGTTTTATAATTTAATTATATATGTGACACATTTCAGGATAGATTGTCCGAAGGCGTTGCGAAATTTACTGGCAATTATCCGCATGTTTTGGCCAGTTGGTTGTGCTAGAATCAAAGAAATTGATTGGAAATCCCCGGGGTTCTTTGATAAGTGTATAAATGAGTTCTTGGTATGCCATACGTCTTTGAGAGACATTTGTCTTTATATTTTCTATTTTGTCTTATATTTTCCACTTATTCTTTTTTCCAGTACTACTACAAATGGGATGAGAGATTTGCGACTGAAGAGGAAGCAAGGGCTTCAATACTTGCGCACATGCGTGATAACATGCGACGTACACTTGCCGATGACAGGGAAAGGGCTGAATCGAAGATGGCGACTGCTACAGGGACTACTTATGCAGATCACATGCCCGGATATATGAAACCCGGTGTTTGGTCCAGATTAGCTGAGTATTGGGTAAGCGAGGAATTTAAGAAAAAGTCAGAAGCTGGTAAGAAGGCTCGAGAAGCTGTGAAAGTGCCTCACACATCTGGCGCACGTTCATTTGACCGTCGTCGTCGGGTATGCTGTTTCTCAAAACTTCTTGACTTGCATCTATCATTTCTTTAGCATGAAATTGGACTTTTTATTGTTTACTGACATTGTATGTTGAATATTTTTATTTGAGTTTGTTTTTTAAAATTCTTGAACAGGATTATATGGAGTTGCACGATGGCAATCTTGATAATGTTGTTGTCTATAAAGATTGTCACACCTTGAAAGACGAGGAGAGGAAAGGTCAGTGGATTACCGAGGACGCCAAAAAAATCATTGTAAGTGTTCATGTTATACTCATTTTATCAAATGCATTTATGTTCATGTAAGTTCTGGCATCTCTCTTTGAAACCCGATATCTAGCTAGATACCTTTTAATTAATTAGATAAATTGACTCAATCAATCTTATTGATTTTTAAAAGACCTCTGAAATTAATATTATAATTTCGACATGTGCTTAGCATCGGTTATCACCTCAGTAATGATATCGTTAACATACTTCCTATCAAATAAATGATATAAACCAGAGATGTAGTTGTTTTAAAAAATTAAAAATGATTATACAGGAAACAGACCTGTAAGAACCAGTTGCAACCCGCTGACCATTACCACTTAAGCAACACTCAAATTTATCAAAGATGGAATCATTTTCATACAAATCACAGAGCTGCAGATGAGCTGCAGATGATAGAGTTTAAGGAAAAGAATTGGTATTCTATCCAGTCTTCTCTTCGCTTTGTTAATGTATAAATTGCTCAAAAAGAAAAATAATTAATAGCAGTAACAATGGCAAAGTCAAGAAACAACAGCAGGAGTGCCTTGTGCATTTTATTTTTAATGTTTTTTTTAAACATATCTTCAATTTTCTATAGAACATACTTGTCAACATATTTTTGGATAATTATCTATATTCAATATTTTTCTTTTGAATAAATAGGATTATATATATGTATTTGTTCTCAATAAATTTTGGAATGAGTGGGAGAACAAGAGATAAGCATTATAATCACTTGGATTATCTCATCGCGGTCATATTTATTGATTTATTTATATAGATTTATTGTCCTCACTTGCATGGTCAGGAGCATTATGTTAGCCTCTGTCAAAAGAAAGGCCTTGATCCCAAGAAAAGCCACATCTATAGTTGGATAGAGGCTGTTGGAGGTGTTCGAAAAAACACGATTCTTGGACATCCACGGGTTCGAGCCTCTGATGTCTATGGTATTCTTCTGTTATATAACTTGAAATGTTTCGCATGCTCTAATTTGTCCCATGCCATTTATTCCTAGTAACATGTTTATGTTATATTGTCACAGAGCTGGAGAGACGCCCCACGCGGCCTCGGAAAGGAGAAGGAAGCTCTGGCAGAACTCCCTTGGCTCGCTTACAGGATGACATGTTCATGCGAGTTGTGGATGAGACCCTGGCGCTGGCTCGAGCCAATCCGGAGGGGTACATGTTGACACCCGAGCAGATCCGTCTCTTAGCACGGGATGTGGTGGAAGGAGACTCCTCTCTACCTTCAGACCATCCCATTACTAGAGAGACACGACATGCCATTATTCAGGTGGTGGTTCAGCACAAGTTCAGCACATTCAGCTTGAGATACAGCTCGGCATTGTGACACATCAGCAAGGAGTTGTAACAGAATCAGTTACATTCTATAGATATAGAATTATGTATATAGAGTTCTAGAATCTTGTAGAAGAAGTTTAGTCATGTCTATATAAACAAGTCATGTAGAACATTTGTGATTTGAGCTGAATAATACACATTTTACATTTCTGTTATGATCAATTCTGTTTTGTGATAGATCCCTTCAACTAGCATGGACCATGGTACATGGCAAGCAGTACTATAATAAAAAAATATATTTAATAGATTAGGCTGAAGGGATGGGAAAGAGGAATATGGATGTGCGCATGTTATTCATGCGTAGAAGATGACTACAAGCATGTGAAATTTGCGTAATCCGATTGTGCGTGCATGACAACAGCGTGCATGACAACAGCGTACTTTTATAGAAATTTAACGATAATTTTTCAATTATGCACAATACGCATTTCTTCCTTGCATATTCCTATCTACGCATATATATAATGCGTTTTCAGCGGGTATTTTGAGCGGATATCACTGTATATGGGTATTTTGGATTTTTTGTTGGTTAAAAAGGATAATCAGGACTTTCACCCTTTAATTTTTCGGTTATTATCTAATAGTATAGATTTGTCATTAAAAATTTTAAGATATGAATTTTGTAGGCTTATATATTTTTTATTTAAATTATGTTTGAATTTTTTAAGATATGAATTTTTTAGACTTAAAATTTTTAACTAATATAATTTCATTAAAATATTATATATATGTTGCACATGACATTTTAAGAAAAAGAAAATATTTTAATTAGAAAATATAGAAAAGATATTGCGTTTTAGCTGAAAAATGTAATTAGTTAGATATACAATATTATTAGTTTATTTCATAAAATAGAATAACGTGTGATATTTTTGGAAAGTGAGGGATTTTAGTTAGAAATGCTAGAAAAGGTAATGTGTTGTAGCTGAAAAAGTCAATTAGTTAGTTATTAAGAATTATAATATTGTTAATTTTTTTATAAAATAGAATTTTCTGTAACTACAAGATAAATATATTCCAAATAAAAGAAATTAAGTCAAGAATAATTAAGTAAAAATACAAAGTACCGTACCGACCGACCAACCGACCAAACTTTCAATATTTCAGCTATCATAATATAACTAGCTTATAACCCGTGCGAAGCACGGGTTTCTTTTGATAGGTTATAAAATTTATTTAACATTATAATTATGTTTTATATAATCCTTATTTTTAATAATTTTTAATTTTAATTTAATATAAATTTATATAATGAAATGCATGGTTTAAAATTTATTTTGTAAAATTCTAAATTAAAAATGTCGTTGACGGGTTCGAACTTTGAATTTTTAGTAAATTAATTTAATCATATAATATATCTTATTATTAGATCTAACGATTGTTATTTATTAATAAAAATAATGATTTGTATATATGGTGAGATATTTTTGGGTGTATATTAGTGATCTCAAGATTAATTTTAAATTAAAAAGTACTCCATGTTTTAATTACAAAAATTACTACTAAAAATAATTACAGAAAGATATATATTAATTATTGTAATATTAGTTTTAAATTAAATGGTAGAGTGTTTTAATTAGAAGTAAAATCTTTAGAAAAAATGAATAATTGAGTTGTTGGAGTAGAAAAAAGAGTCCAAGTAGAAGTGGATGAAGGAATTTTAATAAGAATATAACTACGTTAACATTAGTAATTAGCTTTTTGAGTTGTTTTTGTAATTTAATTATTTATTTTAATAATTAGGATAACCAAAACTTAGGATAACCAAACCGAAAACCAAAACTTTCAATGTTTCGGCTTTAATATAATAGTATAGATTGTAAATATAAAATACTATTGTGTCTTTAGGATTATAGCCAATAACGGATTAAAATTGATTTATTTATATTTAAAATTAATTAAAAATTAAATTAATCAAACCGAAAACCAAAATAAATAGGATAACCAAACCGAAAACCAAAACTTTCAATGTTTCAGTTTTAATATAATAATAAATGCACGGGTTTCTTGTATTATATTATAATTTTTCTTTAATATTATAATTATGTTTTTGCACAATCATTATTTTTAATAATTTTTTAAATTTTTATTTAACATAATTTAATATAATTTAATATACTCATATTTACAGATTATATTCATGTTTCATTATTATAAACAATGTATACGATTTTTAATATATTTTATTAATAATTGAGAAATATGATGTGATATTTTCATGTATATATTAATGATTGTAAGATTTATTGTAAATTAAAAAGGTAACGTAAAAATATTAATGATTGAAAGATATGATAAAATTGATGTTTTTAGGTGTTTATAAAAGGTAATATGTTCAACTAAAAGTAAATGTGAAAAAGGCAACCACTAATTACCATTAATTTTATTATATTATTTTGAAAAAGGCAATCGACTAATTACCATTAATTTTATTATCTTAATCGACTAATTATCATTAATTATAACGTGTTTTAATTGGAAAGAAAATATTAATGATGGAAAGATATGATATGATTGCTGTTTTTAGGTGTTTATAAAAGGTATTATCTCGACTAATTACCATTAATTATATTATGTTATTATTAATTTTAGGTGTATTTATGTTTCTTTATAATGAAGGGTATATAAGTAAATTCACTAAGTACCAAAAAACAGGTACCAAAACTTTCAATGTTTCGGAATTTATATAATAGTACCCGTGCGAAGCACGAGTTTCTTTTGATAGGTTATAAAATTTATTTAACATTATAATTATGTTTTTATATAATCCTTATTTTTAATAATTTTTTAATTTTAATTTAATATAAATTTATATAATGATATGCATGGTTTGAAATTTATTTTGTAAAATTCTAAATTAAAAATGTCGTTGACGGGTTCTAACTTTGGATTTTTAGTAAATTAATTTAATCATATAATATATCTTATTATTAGATTTAACGATTCTTATTTATTACTAAAAATAATGATTTGAATATATATGGTGAGATATTTTTGGGTGTATATTAGTTATCGCAAGATTAATTTTAAATTAAAAAAGTAACTTGTTTTAATTACAAAAATTACAACTAAAATAATTACGGAAAGATATGGTGTGATATTTTGGATATATATTAATTATTGTAATATTAGTTTTAAATTAAATGGTAAAGTGTTTCAATTAGAAGTAAAATCTTTAGAAAAAATGGGTAATTGAGTTGTTGGAGCTGAAAAAAGAGTCCAAGTAGAAGCTCAATATGGATAAAGGAATTTTAATCTGAATATAATTACGTTAACCTTAGTAATTAGCTTTTTAAGTTATTTTTATAATTTAATTATCTGTGCGCAGTGTCCGTGAAGGCAACGGAGGTTTTAAGTTTAGCTGTATTAGTAATGGTGTAAATATAAAATACTATTGTGTCTTTAGGACTATAGCCAATAACGGATTAAAATTGATTTATTTTATATTTAAAATTAATTAAAAATTAAATTAACCAAACCGAAAACCAAAATAAATGGGATAACCAAACCGAAAACCAAAACTTTCAATGTTTCGGCTTTAATATAATAGTATAGATGTATACAGATTTTTAATATATTTTATTAATAATTGAAAAATATGGTGTGATATTTCTGGACATGTATTATTAATTGTAAGATTAGTTTTAAATAAAAACAAATCCAAAAAAATATTAATGATTGTAAGATATGATACGTTTGACCTTTTTAGGTGTTTATAAAGGGTACTTTTTTCAACTAAAAAGTAATGTGAAAAAGGCAATCGACTAATTACTATTAATTATATTATGTTATTATTTATTTTAGGTATTTTAATAGTATAGATATCGTATATATTTTTCTTTATAATGAAGAGTAAATAAGTAAATTCACGAAGTACCAAAACCAGGTATCAAAATTTTTAAATAAAAAAGGTAACATGTTTTAATTCTAAAGGAAATATTAATGATATTTTTAGGTGTTTATAAAAGATAATATCTTCAACTAAAACTAATGTGAAAAAGGCAATTGACATGAAAAAGGGAAATTGACTAATTACTATTAATTATATTATGTTATTATTTATTTTAGGTATATTAATAATAAGTATCGTATATATTTTTCTTTATAATGAAGTGTAAATAAGTAAATTCTCGAAGTACCAAAAAACTGGTACAAAAACTTTTAATATTTCGGTTATTAGTATAGACTAGCATAAAACCCGTGCGATGCACGATTTTTTTTAATATTATATGAATTTTTTTCATTAATTTGAATTAAAACATGAATTTTGGAGGCTTAAATTTTTAATTAAGATGATTTGATAATAATTATATAAATGTTATCTAATATTTTTAGAAAATGAGGAATTTAGTTAGAAAATATAGAAAAAGTGATAGATTTTAGTTGAAAAATGTAATCGGTTAATTATTAGTAATTATAAAATTATTATTTTATTTATCAAATAGAATGCCCATGATATAATTGGAAAAAAAGAGATTTAGTTAGAGAAAATTAAAAAGATAACATCTTTTAGGTGAAAAGGTAATTGATTAATTTAAAATAATTATAATTTAATTATTTCATTTTATTAAATAAAATTGCTCATAATATTTTTAGAAACGGAGAAATTAATGTTGCACGTGATATTTCTATAAAAAAGGGATTTTAGTTAGAAAATATAGAAAAGATGATGTATTTTAGCTGATAATTGGTTAAATATTATTATTTTATTTTAATAAATAGAATTGCCTTTAATATAATTTGAAAAAGAGATATTTTAGTTAGGGAAAATAAAAAAGGTAACGTGGTTTAGCAAAAAAAAAAAAAAGGTAACGTGAAAATTAAAAGGTGACATGTTTTAGGTGAAAAAGATAATTGATTAGTTTATAGTAATTATAATTTAATTATTTTATTTTACTAAATGAAATTGGTCATATTAATTTTAGAAAATGAGAAATTAATGTTGTCCGTAATATTTATAAAATAAAAGGAATTTAATTATAAAAATTGATACGTTTTAGCTAAAAAGGTAATCAATTAATTATTGATTTTATAATAATATTATTATTTTTATTAAATAGAATCGTCCGTGATATAATTGGATAAAAAATATATTTTAGTTATAAAAAAAAGAGAAATGGTAACATTGTTTGGCTAAAAAAGATAACTGCCCGTGATATAATTGGAAAATGAGAGATTTTAGTTAAAGAAAAAATAAAAGGTAACGTGTTTTGACTCAAAAAGGTAATTGATTAGTTAATAATAATTTTAATATAATTATGTTATATTATTAAACAAAATTGCTCGTAGTGTTTTTAAAAAAGGAAAAATTTTAGTTAGATAAAATATAAAAGATATTGTATCTTACCTAAAAAAGAAATTATTTAGTTACTGAAAAATAGAAAAGTTATTATGTTTAACTTGAAAAAGGAAATTGATTAGTAAGGAAGAAATTTTAGTTAGATAAAATATAAAAAATATTATATTTTACCTGAAAAAGAAAATTATTTAGTTATTGAAAAATAAAAAAGATAGTATGTTTAACGTGAAAAGGGAAATTGATTAGTTAATAGGATGGATTTTATCGGTAATTATGTAAGGGTAAATAAGTAAAATCAACAGGTACCGTACCAAACTTTTAATGTTTCCGCTTTTATATAATAGTATAGATTTAATTGATAAATTCATTTTACGTCTTAGCATATTCTGATAAAATTAATATAATCATAATTATGCTTAAAGAATTTGCTTAACTAGTTGAATAATCATGAGCTGAAGTGTAAAAATGTGCTTCCGTACTCAATTTAACCTTTGTGGAACAAAATATTTATTTATGATTATACAAATTAAAATTACATGATTATAATATCTTTTTAATTAAATATTATAAAATGTGAAACTAATTAATTTAACAAAAAGCATCAAATATATGTATTTATATTTTATACGTACCATTACCACGAACTAGCACATTATTGATTTTGTTAATAATTATATAATCATATCAACTAAGTCAATAATTATTAATTTTTACATTCATTATTATCAAAATATGCAAACAAAAAATATATTTATAAAATTGTAGAAACATATACAAAAATTTAAAGTTTGAGTGAGATAAAAAAACTTTATGTAATTTGAGAAGTAACCAAATAAATTTTATTCATTGTTAAAGACTTTTTTAATTTAACTGAAAATTATGGTGTACACCCGGATGTGCATATATCACTATCCTATTTTGAATTTTGATAGATTAACTTTATATGGGGTGTTTGAGGGACCTTATTTCCCAGAATAAGACAAAATCGGAGATTAGTAATTTTTTTTCGAAAAACTTATAAAATCTCAAACATATATTAGATATTTATATAAAAAATTGTCAAAATATGAAAATTTTATCCAAAAATAAATACATAAGTTTTTATTTTAAATTAGTGTCAAATAGGCTAAATACGTGGTTATTAGTTTTGCGTAAACTATAGTACATATTTAATGATTGAGTTCGTCCTACTTTGTGTAAATTAATTACAAAATTGTACTTAGGTCATTCCTTGATTAATGATAACGAAGGGACTTATCTAATTATATTCTAGTAGAAATTGAATGAAATGTAATTGATAAAATTAAAAGGAATTAACAAAAGTTATAGAAAATTTTTGAAATGAAAAATGGAGGATTGATGAAAAGAGACTCGATTTTTCCTTTTCTTTTTTTTTTTTGTTTTTTGTTTCCCCACTATTGACTATACTGCAGACATGTACGTCTGCATATGAATGCATATACACAAATTATTTTAAAAAAAATATATACATGAATTATTTAAAAAATATATAACACAAAATTTTAGAAATACAAATATACGTGAAACACATTTCAACAAAAGAATTTGGCTTAAACGTATGATAGGATCTGTAATTACGAACCAACTGAGTGCGCCAAAATTGATTCGAACATCGAATTATTATTTTTATTTATTCAACTTGTGAATATGACACAGTATTAGTTTAATGTGCACTTAACCGGGAATCTTCACGGAAACGATCTGCGTACATCCGAGATTCTAGCCGGATATATTTGGTTTGGTTTAGTAAAAAGGGCATCCCTTCCAAGTCAAGCATAAAAACAAAACCCCAGTTCACCATCACACTCATCCATATCTATCCATCTCACTTGTACTTTCTCCCCAATTATAAATACATTATCTATTTCTAATTATGTATAATGTACTTACCTTCTCCCCAATTATAAATACATTATCTATTTCTAATTATGTATAATGTATTTACCTGATGTAATCTTCAAATCCGCCTCATATATTTTGTAATTGTTCGTGTGATTGTATTGCAATGGTTTTGATTCATATGTTTCTAATTGTGTTTCAGGTTGTTGTGAACCACAATGGCGTTTAGACAGAAGAAATTGAGCTCCAGAGCTGCGAATTCGCATTCTTCTTCGACGACGTCGTCTTCGAAACAGTTTCCGGAGACTTCTGTGGAAGGATTGAGCTCTCCTGCTTCTTCCACTGCGCAAAGTAAGCCACATTACTATTACTCTGACTCATTGCCTGTTGATGTTCAGAGATCTAAGGAAAATGTGACTGTAACTGTTCGATTTCGGCCTCTCAGGTAGTTAGAATTTGTCGCTAATTGTAATTGTTGTCGTTTGTGATAGTTTCGGAGTTTAATTTGATTTGTTTTTGTGTTTAATTTAATTTAGCCAGAGAGAAATCAAGTTAGGAGAGGAGATTGCATGGTATGCGGATGGCGAAACTATTGTGCGAAGCGAGAACAATTCATCTATTGCATATGCATACGGTACGGTTTATTGTTTATAATATCACTATTTTGATCTAGGTAATATTGTAGTTTCGTATTTTAAATAATTGATGTGCTTGTCACAATTGCTTACTCAGCTGTCCCTTTGTTATCTGGAAATTAATTACTTATTTTGGTGTTTGGGTCGTACTTTGACAATCTAAGTTGTTTGTCTCTCTAGTCATTGGATAATGTAATGCAGTTTTTTATTCAGTGAAAAGAGTTGACGTATAACAAAATCATTGACACAAGCTGTCTTACTTATTTATTAAGATGGATTTTCATATAGCAGCTGAGCGCAAAAAAAGGAGTTTAATAACTGCATTTTCGTTTCATAAATTAGCTCGCTTTCTAAAATTTGTACGATAATGATGCCACCATCTTCTATGCTCAGACAAGGATATCCCTTTGTAGAAATAAATGGCATGCTAATGAGATATGATATGATCTTTGGAAGATAATTTTGTGCTTAAAATTTAAATACTAAACTATATTATCATGAGCGAACAAGAGTACTTTTGGTTTGTAAAAGGAAATAGATGAGAACCTAAGAAGGATAAAATGAGAGTACTAAAATTTAAGGTTTTGATACTCCTTAATAACAATTTTAAATATAATATTTATAACTCTAAAATACTAAAAAAGTTTTAAGGTTCAAACGTCAATAACTTTAAATTTAATGTTTATATTATCAACTCTAAAAGTTAAAATATGTTTATATTTTGGATCGTATTAAGTTAATAAATATACATAAACAAACCTTGCTTTGCACAGGATAAAAGTTAGTATATTGAAAAAGAATTAGGATTTCAAATCCATCAAGATCTAATATTTATATTATTAGCTCCAAGTATACTAAAATCAAATTCAATCAACTATACATAAGAATATATTAATTAACATTTAAAAAAAATTTAGAAATTGAATTCAGCCAGTTACATATTATATATATATATATATATATATATATTATTGACTTTAAAATTATTAAAAAAATTTATGTTTCATTTCAATCAATAATATATTAAAATTCAATATTCAGATTTTAAGAATTAAAAATACTAATAGAGTTTTAAGGACTAAAAATTTAAAAGAAAATTCGTGGATTAATATATTTATAAGTATTTAAAATGATCAGTGCATTGCTAGGGTTATAAGCTAGTATATAATAAGTGTAGGAGGGATGATATCAAGGTACTACCGAAGGTCGATAGTCACTAACAACAATTTTAAATATAATATTTTAACATACTACCAAAGGTTTAAAGTTCGAATCATATCAGTAACATATTAAAATATAATGTTTATATCATCCAATCTAAGAATTAACAATCAACTCCTAGAATTAACGAATGTGTAGATTTTGAATTGTATCAAATTAGTAAATATACATAAAACAACCATGCAAAATGTGGTAAAAGCTAATACTAAATAATTAATAATATACTATATCTTAATATCTAAACTACTACCAATAGTCTAAGGTTCGAATCCCTTTGTTGATCTGTTTCCTGTTTTCTTCTTGCTTGCTGTCAATGCTTTCCTTTAGACATATATTGTTAATCACAAATCTGATATTGCATTGCTAAAATTTTATTAGCACATTATGGTTCATGTATAAATATTTACAAATGCCTCAGACAAGGTGTTTGGTCCAACTACTACCACTCGTCAAGTGTATGATGTTGCTGCCCAACATGTCATTAGTGGTGCTATGGAAGGCATTAACGGTAATTGTCAATTGTTTTTATATTGTGCAATTATGTATATTTTCATCAAACTTGTAAGATGTTTCCTTGATCTTTTTGGGATCTTGGTAGTAGTAGTACGCTGAAATTGTCTAGTACAAAAGAAATATTTGTTCGATAGAGAAAAAGTATTTTTGTTGTACAGAACAAAAATTGCTCATTCCCCTGGTTGAGGCACAGAGTTAACTAGCAGAAAAGCAGAATATAAAAAATGAAACCAACCTGTACATTTTGAGGGCCCTTATCCATATATATGTAATATATACATGGGAATTATCAAGTCACTGTTGTGGTAACTTATAGTAATCTTATTATGCTGAAAACAAGAGTGACGGGATCTTATATCCTGCTGAATATGTTTTATCACTAGGAACACATCATAGAGTGCTATTTGCATTAAAAGAGTGACATGAAGTAACAAACACAATGCTGTAAATTTTAGCATGCGACATTAGAAGAGTGACATGAAGTAACAAACACAATGCTGTAAATTTTAGAATGTGAATAAGAGATTATGTAGCACGTGGTCTAAAAAATTTACTATGAAGTACTAGTTAGCTTGTGTAGCTTGACTTGCAGATGTTGACTTGCCAATGCAATTAATGAAATCGTGTTTATACATCTTTAATTTAGATATAGTTGATTGTCAGAATAATGTTCATATTATTTGTCTTACAAAACCTGCAAAGATTATTAAAACATGCTGATTTACCCCAAATACCATATCCACTATATATGGTAAATAATGTATAGCTTATTTTTGGTCTCTTTTTTTTTTTATTATTTTTTTTAATGGACCGGCCGACCAGCCCCATGGTCAACACCGGCATGTAAATCTGCTAACCGTGCAGTAAGACCCAGTGGCTGGGCTTCCCTGCGATACGCAAGATAGTAGTAGCACCATTTGTACATGTGCATGAGTTATCTAAATTTATACATTGTGCATATCTATGTGGTAGGCGCCACTTTTTGAAAGATTACACAGAATTTTAGAAAAGTACCTTTCAGTGTCATTTGCCTTCTCAATTTGCTCAGAGCTTTTTATGATATATGTGGGTATAAATTCTAAGCTTCCATGTCGTTGATACCAAATATATGATATGTTACTATGCTAGGATTTATTTAATTATCAGTGTCCCGAGATAATTACAATTTTGTTTTCAGGCACTATCTTTGCAGATGGTGTGACAAGTAGTGGGAAGACACACACTATGCATGTAAGTAGCATTTCAGTGTTTGAGATATCATTTTTGTAGCGTCTTTCTTGGGTCACACCTATTCATGTAATCTAAAGTACATATCATCATTAGCCCGAGTCCAAGATAGTAGATCATTGAATACATTCACATTCATAATTTAATGTGTAAATACATTTGACTAGAACAGTGGCTACTCTTAGGTGCTGAGTTTTCTTTAGCTTGTTTATGCTAATTGTGCTTATAAACAGGGTGATCAGAGGTCGCCAGGAATTATACCACTGGCAGTCAAGGACACTTTCAGTATTATCCAGGAGGTGCTGCATATGATTTAACCACTTTTTTCAGCTTAATTAGGGTTTTAATTCAGTTATGAATTATAACGTTCGTAATGCTGCAGACAGCTAGTCGTGAATATCTGCTTCGCGTCTCATATCTGGAAATCTATAATGAGGTGAGGTTCTGGTCAGTTTTTCATTTTCCCGGAAGTGATCCTTGATAAAGTCTTTGCTTGTACTCCATTGACGTTGCAGTTTTAGTATTGCTGACAGTCTCATTTCCTATAATGTAAAACACTTTGGTAGTGAACAGGAACTTGCTTTGTCAAACCTTACCTTTTCTTCCTCTCATGTGTTACTATCATTACGTGTTTTTTTAAAGTCCTGTAATATATGTAATTTACTGAAATATTACTTATCTAATAAAAATCTAGAATTGAGTTTATCTGATTTTTTTGTGTATGATCCCTGCTATAACTTTAACTTTCTGTCTTTCCATATATGTTCTCTTCAGACCACCCCTATAAGGATGTCATTCTTATTTTGTGTAAGGTGCTAGTTGTATATGGGCAAAGATTCTCAAAAGAGCACCAATAAGATGACAGTGATCTCCTTGATGGAAAGTGATCAAGTCATCAATATTGTTTTGGTTTCTGGTTTTTTCTTTACTTTTTTATAAGATCCTTTGACTGTACTGATATGCTAAGAAATTCTTTATTTTGGCATGGCAATTTCCAAATGTAGGTTATCAGGCCCTGGTCTTTGTGTAGACTGTTCCATCATATATTTATCTTTTTGTGTATCTTTGGGGACATTGGTCCTTCTGTTTGTACATATCTATATCTTATTCTTCTCTTAGTCAAATAGTGTTTCATTAATGAAGGCACAACCATCAACTTTTCAGAACTGTAGTGCTCCTGTTCATGATTAACTAGGTCGCTCTTTGTATAATTAATATCCCATGCACTTTGTTCATTTCAGGTTGTTAATGAGTAATGACTTGCTGAATCCTGCAGGACAGAATTTAAGAATTAGAGAAGATGCACAGGTACACCATATATATCTTTGTTTCAAATACACATACTGATTTCCTACATTTTGTGATGGCTGCCATCAGTAACTCTGGTCCTTCTGGTAGAGTGTGTGGACTGAATTGAAGATTAGCGTATGTAGTGATAATCTTTATGCTTCTTCATCTATCCAACAATTCGAGAGTCTTCAGGGTGCGCAGGCTTGCTAATTGTTGAATATAATATATGATCCCATTAAGTCCCTCACATTCACCTTTAAGGTTTTAGGAGTGCTAGTAACTTAACATGAGCACAGGTTGGAGGGAGATCTTAGGTTTGAGCCTCCCCCCCCCCTCCCTCTTATTGTTTATATAATTAGTCTTTTCGTCCGTTTTTTGCTGTCCTGTTTGTCCGATCGTACCAGTGAGAGGGAGTGTACTGTTGAATATAGTACATGATCCGACTAAGGCCTTCTCCTAACACCTTAAGGTTTTAACGAAGCGCTGATAGCTCAACACTAATTGCTATTTATATATTTAATGGGGTCATGATCCTGGAAATTTTTGTGGACTAATCACTATTTTCAGTTATAATGCATTGCTTCCCCCCCCTCCCCAAAAAAAAAAGTCTCTATTCTTTATGTATACGTTAAAAACTGAAAGTGCTGAGATTTCTAATTGAAGCAAGGATCGTGTATAAGATTATCTTAAATTATCTTGTAATCTTGAAGCTTATGGAAATACTATCAGGGTAGCTCACTAATGCTAATTTGTGGGTAGGGTGATCCTCTAGAATTTAATTTTAAAATCTAAACTTGACTAAAGCATATTAAGATAGTCCGAAATGTTAGAAACTTATCTATGATCTTTAGTTTATTTTTAAATAATTGACTGATATATTGAAAATCCAGTGTCCATGAATACAGTTAAATTAATACAACACCTTGATGTTGCAGGGAACGTTTGTTGAAGGTGTAAAGGAGGAAGTTGTATTATCTCCAGCTCATGCCCTTTCTCTTATTGCTGCGGGAGAAGGTATTGTTGTGATATCTTGTTCAGCTTCCCGCTTTTTCATTCGAAGTGAAGTGCTGTGCTAAAGAAAACTCTTGTATTACTGTATATATTCCATCGTGTGTTTTATTTAGGTAGCTTAGTGGCCATTGGAGCTCCTCTCTTTTACTCTGTTCTTCTCCTGTGTTTGAGTCTATGAGAGTACTGAAAATATGCACAACTCTCCGCAGTCCTCTGGTTGAATGTGTCAAAATTTTCATTTGTTGGAGGAAAACTACAGTTCGTATTACATACCTGCTGCCTTGTACATTTATTTCACCTTTGGTCAATCTATTAAGACAAGGTCTGACCGGCTCTAAATAATAGAAATAAACACTTTTATTGATAAACAGACGCACACTGAAAACACAATATTTAGGTGGTATTCGAGAGACCACCCACTCTCCACACTCACACTTCACTCAATCTTATTTCTTCATCCTACGAACATAAAAATGCCTTCCTATTTATAATCCAACATCAACTCTTTATTCTTAAACTATAGCTGTAATATTATTAGTTCCACCAATTCCTCCTTTCCAAATCTTTAACTGATGCACAATCATTTTTATCAAATCATGCAACTGATCCACCAAATCCCACTAATTCCTCCCTTTCCAAATCATTAACTGATGCAGAATCATTTATTTGAATCATGTAATTGATCCACCAAATCCTCCATTCCTGTTCTTATTATGTAATTGGCAGGATATTGACTAAGTTTCCTAACACAATCACTCCATATTGTTTCACTAGTTCACCTAGACTAGAACAAGGTGTAGCATAGATTGCCTTATCCAATATTGGACAGAGTTTATTTTCGTAGGTAATCAGCATAAGTCTTATTATACATTTTGTTCTCAGTTGCATCCTTTGTAGTATATTTGCAGTTTGACATTAATATACTCTGTTCATTATACTTTTTGTTGGAGCCTCATAAGTCATAACATAAACCAAAGTAAAATTGAATATAAAAGTTCCTGTTATAAAACAGGGAATCCCTGTGCCCTATACTTTCTGCTCTTACATGCCAACTCACATGCACTTACGCACCATGAGTATGTTTCTACTTTAGATTTTGTACTTGTATACTTCTTGATTCCGTCATTCAAAATGCCTGTATCATTTTTGTGCCTAATTTTCTCTCTTTTTGATAGCAGAGCACAGACATGTTGGTTCCACAAATTTTAATTTACTCAGCAGCAGGAGTCATACAATATTCACACTGGTAGTAATGCTACACTACTAAAACTGTTATTATATCACTATATTGATGTACTTCTTTTTAGTTTTCTTGAAGTTAATCACGATGTTCAAATTTCTGCGTAATCATCTGGAATCTTTTTTTTCACTTCAAGACGTAATCACTCAACTTTGTGTAATAGGTGATTGTGGCAGCTTATTCACATGACACAACGTTTGTTAAAAATTATAGTTATTTACTATCTGGTACCCATTAATTTGATTATTTTATCTTCTATATTAATTGTTGTCAGTTGGTTTTACTGCTATGTCATATGTATTAGTCTCTGGTTGCAAGCTTTGTCATCCGGACTCGGCTGAAAGTGTCCAACATATATACGTGTTCAAGAGTCAGACTGGGCAATATTTTGAATTTTACATGTTTTTGGCCTAAAATAAGTGTCTGAGTGTTCCACTTTTTAAATAAATCCTCCTCTGGGCATGTTCGAGTGTCCGACACAGGTTCTCGAGGCAAAATGAAGGGTCGGGGTAACAGAGGTTGGAAGTTGTTGCATAGTAAACCAGCCTGCTAGTTATATCAGTTTCTTCTCGGTGACCAGTTCTTGCATAAAATAAAAGTGCAATGTACTCTTGCCTCCATACGGCTGATATGAGAGTTCATTCTCACGTGTATCTTCCAGTGAAGGTTGTGGGTCTAAGGATAATCTTGCTGACCACTAGACGTAGGTGACCTTGTACTTCTATTGTCCTGTATATCGGTGGATCATGTAAGAAGTACTTGATGAACTAAGACCCAAGATGTTTTCATAGAACTATAGAAGATACTTTCCCTCTATATTGAAAAAAGCTTTTGGAATATTGACATTAACCAACATCAGTTTTTATCTGTTTATATTACCTATGCTGCTATGCATCTATTAAACTCTTAAATGCAACGTGTGTCTAATTTACTCTACCTCGCACTTTACGTTTCACTAAAAATGTCATTCTTTACACTTGCTCCCATTTCTCTAAACCAGTTGATCTGATTGTTGGTGGTGCACACTGCACAGTGTTGGTAGCTTGAGTTTCGGGTGAACATTGTACCTGTGTTAGACGTAGAAGCTATATGTACATGTATGAAATGGTCAAGTAATAACATGTGATTTGAGTGTAGCTAAGTTCACAAAGGTTGCTAACAAATATGAATATGATTTTGTGATAATATAAAAAATAAATTTTGAGCAAAGAAAGATATATTTGGAACAAACCTCTGAAGTATCTCTAGCATTTTTTTTGTTGAGTTTCATGACAACAACTTGAAAATAACTCGAATGGAAGGGAAATTTGTAATAAATTAAACAAAGGAAAGTTAGAAATGTCATGTGCAGGAATCTTGCATATGGTGCAAGTGCAACTATAGAATTATATGGTTACTGACCGACACTGAAACCAAGCTATCACTATACCCTCGAGTGTTAGTTTGCTACTTGTTAGTCATTTTCTTGGCAGATGCTTCCCTGATATAGCTACTAACATTTGTCTTCTTTAAGTTCTTGTCTCGACCTTTTGTTTTAGTATTGATGTTCTAATTTTTCTTTTCTAATTACCTTCTTTACAGACAATAGAGAGTAGTCCATGTGGTGAACACCGTAAAGGTGAAGCTGTCAATTTGTCACAGCTGGTATATTTCGTAGATAACTCCATGCTTAAACATCTTTCTTTCCACTAGTGTTTTATGGATTTTATTAAAATCTGGTTGTATGCTTTGATCAACTTCTTGTTATGCTTTAGCTTTAACTGAAATTCCAATGTATTCAGCTGTGATCATAATTATTATTCTTTCAATTGCTCAGTTTTTTTTTTTTTTTTTTTTTTGCTTATAACGTTCTATCTTTGCAGAATCTTATTGATCTGGCAGGTTCAGAGAGTTCTAAGGCCGAAACAACTGGTGTTCGTCGAAAAGAAGGATCTTATATTAATAAAAGCCTTCTGACTCTTGGAACTGTGAGGCCTCCTCTATTGCTGTTATTTATCAGTGTAAAAGTTTACTCTATGTTTATCTTCTTATCTTCCATCAATTCCTCGGGATTAGGAAAACTCATAAAGAGGAAATGTAAGCTACTAATTAATTTTAAAAAAGGTATAAATCCGGAACTTTGTACTCTTATTATTGTTATTCTGAATAAGATATCCAAAACTTCATGGTCTTTTTTTATTCTTTTTTCTATATTCTAGTTTACTAAAACAATTAGCAAGTTTTTAAGTTCAGGTTGCATACTTACATGCAAAGATATCAGTTGAAAATAGTGGAATGCCCCATTGTTCTATCCTTCTATCAAAACTTTGGGTGATTCCGAGTACACTTAATTGAAGTACTCAAGGTGTAAGCAATTATTATGTATTCCATGATTTTGACTTGTATTGTTAAATATTTTGAAGGGGATGATTAGCTTCCTTCCCCTTCAAATGTTCTGTGAGTGATTTAGCAGGCAGTGTGTTTGCGTTAAACATATTGTTTTCCTTTTCATTGAGATGAGCTTGTCTGTATGTGTGCGGGTGTGGGTATTTGGGTTTGTAGAATGTTATATGACGTTTACAGGTAATTTCAAAATTAGGAGATGGAAAGGCTTCACATGTACCGTACAGAGACTCAAAGTTGACTAGGCTTCTTCAGTCTTCATTAACTGGTCATGGCAGAGTATCAGTAAGTTTTGTAATATCTGAAATTTTTACAATCTATCAATATTTGATTTATGAAGTGCTCTGTAAAGCTACTAGCGCATGCATATGATTACTGCTATTGCCTGGTAAAGTGGTAATTGTTATAAATTTTTACGTATGCTTTGTAATTTTCAGCTCATATGCACTGTTACTCCCTCTTCAAGCAATTTGGAAGAGACACACAACACATTGAAATTTGCCCACCGTGCAAAACATATTGAAATTCAAGCAGCACAAAACAAGGTATACTTGTTTGTTTAGGTTATCCGCGTCTTGCATATTACCTTTTTTTTACATTTCTGTAAAACTTTAATCTCGTAAACCTGCAGATAATTGATGAAAAATCACTTATTAAGAAGTATCAGCATGAGATTCGTAACCTAAAGGAAGAACTGGAACAATTAAAGAGAGGTATAGTTACAATTCCTCAGCTGAAGCACACAGAAGGAGATGACATTGTAATCCTCAAACAAAAGGTACCCTTAGTCACCCATCTCACTCTGCTTTGTAATATTTTTGTGTCTTTTGTAACGGTGGAAGCTTTTCTACTTTGCCACTTGTTGCAGGCATGATGTCAATGTTTGTTTAAGAATTCAGTTATCGGCTTTTTTTGTGGAAAGTTGTAGACTTGAAGGCATTGTGTGAGGGGATTAATGTAACTCAACTTTAATATCTTGCCTATTATTAAAATACGTAAACAAGTAAGTTGTAAAGTTAAAATAGTTGGACGAAACATGAACAACAATATTCTGACAACCCCCATAATTATTTAGAAATCCTATTTACAATCTATTGACGAGTGAAGAGAGTTTAGGTCGATACACGTGTCACTTAATAAACTTATTTACAATTTCATTTACAAATCCAACTAGGGCTCAACTGAAGAATTGGGAAAAGATCTACATCTAAGAAGCAATAATGCAGCAGGACTGTATAGCCTGACATATGAAACTGGGACATTCAATAAGGAAAATATGCATGAAGACAAAAGGTTGGTCACAGATAATTGTGCATTCGTAATTAATTATTCATGTTAGACAGATTAAGTGAGTTCTATAGTCTGTAGTTGGTAAAAAACGGAGAAATTTGTGAGAGAAAAAAAACATACAAGTGATATAGTATGTAATCTTCCACTAAGAAGGCGGGATTTGAATTTGGATGACCAAAACATTGATACATATACTTCTGTTGATGGAACTTTTGAAGCTGAAGATGAGACACTGAAGGAGGAGAAGAAGACTCGAAAGAATGGATTCTTAAACTGGTTAAAGCCACGGGCAAGTTACATATAATAAGCCCTTGCACTTTGATTTATACTTTTATTTTTTATATTGTCATTGTGACTATTTCCCCTTGCTGCACATGAAATGTAAATTTCATGCTTGATTAAATTACTTAATAAGTTTGCCTTGATGTGTCGTGATGAATATCGACCGAAATGTAAATGGGTTTAGTGAACAAATTCCATCCTGTTCTTTATTTATATGATAAATTGCTTTACATTTTGAAATGGCTCAGAATTTTCTTTAGCTTGTTCTAATCGGTTACTTGGTGTGTATCCAATTAACTATAAGCAACATGTGTACAGTTTTTGGTTTGGAGGAACTTCAACCCCATTTAGGGGGATGTTGCCCTAAAATTTATTTTAAGTTGCCTTATTCTGTTTGGTGTATTTTTCTTTTTTAAAACATGCACAAGCCAAATGAAACAAGTACCGAATTCAAGTAGGTTCCAATTAGTACTTAATGGAATCCATTAATGATTTGTTCAAAATACTTCCCTTCATCCTATTATTTGAAATTTGGGGAGCTTGAAAAGGCTTACGTGGCAGAATCTTTCTCTCCTTTCACCAGGTTATTATATGAACCATAATGCACTACTGAAGTTAATTCATCTGCTTTGTCTTTTTCCTTCATTTCTAAACTCTTTCAAATATCCGCCACCCTATGCTTTTGTAATTTAATATAATTGCGCAAAGAGTTTATCTTTGTCTCCTGAATGAGTTCTTTAAAGGCTTTGTCATGTCTAGTTCCACTTTAAAAGAATCAGTGTCATTAACATTAACATTCACTATATTTGTGTTACAGTGTCTGTACTCTTATATATGTCTTGCATATACATGTCTTGAATGTTTAAGGGATGTGTATGTATTGCATTGTACGTGAATTCTTTTAGCTTCTCATACTTTCTTTCAAATATGTATTACAACACATCCCTTGTTTGTATATGTTTTATCTTTTGTTTGGCTTTAATTTAGAGTGCCTGCTACTTCTTATTCCACCTAATCATGATATGATGAAATTCAGCAATATTTTCAAAATTATAGTAAGTGATGCTGTGGTAATATTGTTGCATAGTTTGTAATACATGTATTACTTCATAAGACTTCTCAAGATGGTAACGTTTTGCAGAAACGAGATAATGTCTTGAGAGCTTTTACAAGCACTAGTGATAAATCAAGTGGGACAAAGTCGTTGAGCACACCCTCAACCCCTAAAGCAGAAAGTAGTAATCTTCTCGTGGAATCCAGGCTTTCACATGCCATACCTACAGAAAATCCTCCATCTGGAGATCTTCTCTCAGAGGTTAGGCATGAGAGTGAAACTCCTGAAGAATCTTTGCAACATGAGACCCCTCTGGTATGTAATCTGAATTTTTTGTTTATACCAAAGTTGCTTTGAACACATTGATTCTCATCACCATTTGATTCAGTGTACTGGTTTTACAAACATTTGGCTGTAGGAACTTCGAAAAAGTTTAGTTATATGTGCATCTTAAATTAAATTGTCACCAGACTACTTTTCTTCTGTTTCTTCTTTAATTTTTTTCTAATTTATTTTTCTTCTAATTAACCAAAGAAATGGATTTAAAAATAACAAAGACATAGAGTCTGTATGGGGAAGGGGAATAGAGGTTATTTCAATTTAAAGTACTTGTTAGTGTCATAGAGGTTGGTTATATGTCAGACTACTACCTTTTCAATTCCAACTTTTAGTGTTTGTTTTTAGTATGTATTAGTTTTACTGTTCATGGTTTTAATAATCGAGGACGATGAATTAGTATGGCTTCTTCGCATGCCAGCTTTTTAAATTGCAGTTCGCACACACACACAACGTAAAATAAATAATGTCCAAATTTGTAGAGACCAAAACAAAGTTAATTATGTAAAATTGTGACAATCTTGTGTGTATGGGGTTGACAATTATGTTTCATTTCATGTTGTAGTACTACAACAAGGGATCTTATCGACATTTGCAAGTGTGGGTGTGGGTGGGTGGGTACGCGATTATCCAACCTTTTTGATTTTTTTCCCAATAGAAGACAGTAAATGCGTCCACATATCAACCAATATAACATTCTGTAACATGAGGTGTCTTCTACTAATATGAAATTCTATTCTTTTTTACATTTAAGTTCGTTACAGAACTTGTTTTCTTGCATAGATTTGTTAATGCTGCCATTAGTTTAGATTAGAAGCATGGCTAAGGGAATTTCTATGTATATCTTTAATTCTTAAGTTTAAATGAAAAACGATTTGGACTTCTCAGTAGCACCAAAATATTCACATATTTTAGTGTATTCTAGTTCTCGTGGATCATGGCTGAATTGAACATTAAACTGTTTTTGAGTTAGAAAAGTTTAGTCATGGCGTGATCTCTTTTTTGATGCTAGACTAGCATGCATACATTGGACCAAATAGATCTTCTGAGGGAGCAGCAAAAGATCTTGTCAGGAGAGGTAGCTTTTCATTCAAGTGTGCTGAAGAGGTTATCAGATGAGGCCATAAGATATCCTAAAAGAGAATATATTCAAGTAAAGGTTTGCTTTGACCGTTTTTTAATTGCTAGTATCATGTTTGGATTCAATCTTATGAAACTCTCTACTCTATGAAGGATGAGATGGCAAAGTTGAATGGCGAAATCAAGAGGAAAAATGAACAAATAGCTCTCCTAGAAAAACAAATTGCTTGTTCTGTTGTTTCTTCTCATGACAATCTGGATAAGTTGGAACTGTCAGAAGTATGAGCAACTTCTTTTGTTCCATTGTTGATATTGTTAATTGTCTTGACTTGCTTTTTATTCTAGATGTCGTTTTATGGTGCAGTCTGTAGCTGATCTAGAGGCACGCTTAAATGTGAAATCCTTTGAACTGGAGGTAATGTATTATTACATTCATATAGTTTTGCACATGTGAAAGAGTTTTGTGGTCACTAAATCAATAATTCTGTTTTATGTGGATTTGTTTTGTGAAAGCATTGTCACAAAGCTGAGTTATATAGAAATGGATTCATCTACTATTTGTTACTAGTTATATTATTTTACAGATATCTACTCTGGGCAGAATTTTTACAAATAATATACAGTAGATACTGCATCAATGCAATGAAAATTAAAGAGTTGAAGTTGAATAATAAATATTTCAGGACAGAAGGCATTGTTTGAATTTCTTCATGTGTTGATAAGTTCTGTATTTTTTTTATTATTTTTTTTTTGAGAAACCGATGTTTTATTCTTTTCCAGGTTAAAGTTGCGGACAACAGAATAATTCAAGAGCAGCTCAACCAAAAGGTGTCACATCCTTCTAATATTCTTCATGAATTTGTTATTGATCCTTATTAATGGCCAACTGACAGATGACTTTCTGTCAGATTGATGAATGTGAAAAATTGCAACAAACTGTTTTGTCACTGAAAGGACAGCTCTCTGAGGCAGAAGAGTATAAAAATCTCAGCCAAATGATTGGTAATTCAAAACGAGGCAGTGAACCAGAAAATTTTAAGATGGAACTTTCCTTGGAGAATGAGCCTACAGTGTCAAAAGATATGTATGAAGGGTCGTTTCTGAAAGCCCAGGCAGGTTTACATTTTCTATCACTATACCTGGTATACTTTTGTAAGAGTGTATTATCTCATACATATTTCTTCATTTTATAATGTACTAATAGATGGTGGCTAGAAAAAATATTTTAAGATATTTAAGTGAAATTTCATGACCGGATGTGTTACCCATTAATTATTTGACATTTATGCAAGCTGGACGATAGCTTGAGATTGAACCAAACTTCTAACTTGCCACTCGCTTACAAATTAAAGTTTACCTCCTTGTTTCCACTGTTCTTACATGATAAATGTAGTGTTTTGTAGTTTTTTTCCCTACTTTCTCTTATTACCAATCCAGAATGTGAATTTTTGCTGGGAAATGATTATGTGAAATTCCAGTCATAAATGAGACGGTCATCTCTATATTAGAATGAAAAAACTATTTTCTATTATTGTAAAAAAGTATACCGAAGGTTCAGATTTAGTAACTCTCAGATATTGTGCTATTAAACAAGAGCAAGAGAATCTCGTTGTGTCAGGTAGTTGATCTATCTTTTTCTCAGACAAGAAGGTAGATTGATTGGTGTTACTGCTCAGCAGATTTTAGGCGTGGGAGTGTATTTAGAAAGATGAAATGTCAAATAATAATATAAAAGAAATTAGACCAGAGAACATAATGTTTCCTATTCTTACAGTGTCTATGCATTTACATTAAGCTTGGCATTTCATTCTATTATTTATACAATGTTCTGACTGATTTTGTACTATTACCTTAATTAGATGGAGATTAGGGAACTCACAGTGAAAGTCACTGAGCTAACTGTATCAAGAGAGAAGCTAGAAATAGAGAATCAGCAACTTGCAGAAGAAATTCATATGCAAAAGGGTTAGCCTCTGCCGCATTAGTAGAGCTGAAGGCACTGTCGGAAGAAGTTGCGAAGCTGATGAACCATAATGAGAGACTAACTGCAGAGCTGGCAGCACAAAAGAGTTCCCAGACGCAACGCAAAACTTTTGCAGGCAATAGAAATGGCAGAAGGGATGTCAATACCAAACGACATGAGCAAGGCATAGGAAACCCAGAAATCAAGAGAGAACTGGCTTTATTACGGGAAAGAGAGCATTCGTATGAAGCTGCGTTAGCAGAAAAGGATCAAAGAGAGGCTGAGCTTCAAAGGAGAGTTGAGGAATCCAAACAAAAAGAGGCTTATCTTGAGAATGAACTTGCAAACATGTGGGTCCTTGTAGCAAAACTGAAAAAATCACGAGGATCTGGAATAAATGCTTCTGAGTCAACTAGAGAAAGCCCTGTAGTTGATGACGATTGTAAAATTTGGAATGGTACAAAATAAGCAAAGAACTTTCTATGATGTGTAAATATAATACAGAGACATTGTGCTTGTTCTGTTTTTAGGGGGTGTGCTTTCTAGATGTCAGTAAGAATATCAAATAGTGTACAGGTCACATTTTTGTCCATTTTCATTCCAGGGTTCGTCGGTTCGTCCTTTAGTTGTTCAATGCACAACTAGTTGTGGATCTGTTGAGGTATGGTGTTGGATTTGATGTTTGTAACAACAGGCAATAATGCTTGTAGCCCTTCTACAGTAAATATATTTACAGGCTGATGTAGTACTCGCTGATATTAGACTAGTGGTTGCAAATCAAACTCAAGACCTTAAAACTTGCGAGTTTTTAGACTTTGATATTCAAATACCTTATTCTTAATTGTAACGTTCTAATTTGTTAGCTGTTTGCAATGTCTTCTGTTAACAGATTTTAGTTTTGAATATCTTTTAACATGTTTTGCAGTCCCTCATCAAAGATTTCTTTACCAAACCAACCATCTTAAAAATGCACACTAATATAAAAGTGTTATGGTAATAAATTTATCCTCTGCAGATAAATTTATAAGTGAAAATCAAAAACCAATCTTCTGCCTGTATCAGCAATTCAAATATAAATATGTTATGGTAGTAAATAAATAAATAAAATTACAGAGAGTATAAAGTGCTAGATTAACTACTATTACAATAGAGATAAACCTTCTAACACCAGAACCTTTGACTCCATTGCACAAATTAAATAAGCACACAAACTTTACTTCCAGTACATTTTTTACTCAAGTCAATCAGACGAACACCATTTTTCTAAAGTGCAAGAAAGTATCTTCGTATATCATACAAAAGAGTCCAATTCTTTTCGGAACACTTAAAATGTCTCAACTTAGTTAAGTCAAATCCCAACCAAAGACGAAAAGCAAATGCTTACTCCTTCAATGAATTCATCAGTCGCATAGGGTGACCAAGTGGACGAGGTTGCTTGTCCGTATAAATGGACTTCATTCCATGAAGGGAAACCATATTTGGCGTATATGTAAAACAGTTAAACAAGGCAAAAGCTTCTTTACCGGGAAGACACTTGATCTTTTCACTTTTGTGATCATAGTAGCAGATCTTATTAGAATCGAAGAATACAATTTCATCACCGTACTTGAAACCCTGTTGCAGGTTCTGAAATTGTCTAAATTGTTGGAATGGACCAAACTGATGCATCTTTATCCAAACACCACATCCCTCTTTCTCGTCCAAAGAATATACATTAATCTTACCAATTGGAGATGGTTCATATTCCAGTTCATATTCCAACAGAGTAAGAAGATCTCTCATATTCATAAATTTAAATGTCTTTTCATGGTCACGACTTTGTTCATCAGGGAAAAACTCGGGCAACAACTTGAACTTGTTACTTGTAGCATCGAACTTGAGCGCGGTCAAAGATTTAAGAAAGTTGTGCCTAACAGATGGATATGTCCCATAAATACCATACCTCTCAAATGAAAAAATATTTTTCTCTTCCGCTGAATATGTAGAATATGTCCAATAAGGGCAATCTTTTACATAAGTAGTTGGAATGAATGATTCCCTAAATATTTTAAATGATTCCTTAAATTTTTTCATGAGTAACTCATGATCAGGAACGGATAGCTGAATCCATGAATTGGAATTAGAGGAGTAGACAGCACATGAGTCTAACAAGGAATAGCAGACTACCACCTTGTAATCATTACTTACAGGATCAAAACCTACTCCAGTTAGAGTTGGACAACTATAACCGCCTTGTTTGTCTTGT
Source organism: Saposhnikovia divaricata (assembly GCA_036435485.1). Classification (NCBI taxonomy): domain Eukaryota; kingdom Viridiplantae; phylum Streptophyta; class Magnoliopsida; order Apiales; family Apiaceae; genus Saposhnikovia; species Saposhnikovia divaricata. The sequence continues at coordinate 205,308,976 of CM071601.1, read as the reverse complement.
GGAAGATTAAATTCCATAGATTGATGAATTGCGGGGTTCCATAACGATACTCTCTTAAGGTGACGAAGTAGACAAACTAAGCCATTAACAGAACCAATCAAAGAGAAACTATGATTAGGGAGTACAAAAGTCTCATTGGATCGGGAAACAATGGTAATACAGCTCTCTCTATTAGCATCTTTATTTGCTACAAAACAGTCATAGTCGTTAAGGTTTTGCATGGGACTGCGGATGTTGTGTTTGTTCAGAAAGTGTGAATCGGAGATCAGTGATAGCCATGATTTAGATACAGATTTAAAACGTATAACCGATTTGATGGGAAGTCGTGTGAGTATCTCATCAATAATTACTTCTTCCGGCAGCTCCCTAGCCGTCAATCTTCTTTTTTTTCCACCAACGGGCTGCTGCTGCTCCCTCATCAGTCTTTTCCTTTTTCCACAAACCACCAGCTCCCTAGTGCGTCTTTTCCTTTTACGACTAACACGCAGCTCCATGATCACTCTTTTCCTTTTTGCAACCGGCAGTTCCATGGTCAATTTTTTCCTTTTTCCATCAATTCTCTGTAAAAACTCGCTTGCTGTTAAAACCCTAGCCTGGGTCTGGACAACAGATACATCCATAATGTAAGCTGGCGTGTGGTGTTCGAAACCGAGAGATGTATGTGAAACCGAGAGATGTATGTGTTGGAGAAGAAGGCTAAGGGAGGGCGAGGGTTACGATTGGTTATAATGTGTATGATTTATTTTTTTTTTCTTAATTCTAAGTAAATTTGTTAAAGAGGTTGCTGGTGAAAGTGTAAATTAAAATTAAAATATTTAGTCTTATTATAATTGAGACTTTGATATAGCTAATAAAATTCTATTTTAATTAGAATTTTAGTATGAACTAAAAGATAAAATACTGATGGCATATTTAATTGAGATGTATGATAGAATAAACGAATTTAAATAATGAACCATTCTTTTTGTACTATATCTTAGGTTCTTTTTTTGTTTATTGCTATTATTAAATTAATTTGTGAGTATTTAATTTGTTGTATAAAAGAATCCAATATAAAATATGATATCATGCAAAATTAAATTACTTTTAGAATTTTATGAAGTCACTCGTCTATATGGAATGTTTGAATTTTCCAACGATTTATAATGTGATTACAATGTGATTATGTTTTCCTGACATGTATATATATATATACATAGATATCAAACAACAAGATTCATAAAATTGTCTTTGTCAGTTGTCGAAAGTAAGGTTTTTACTAACTACGTCATCTCACTTCTTCTGTGTTTTTTTAATTTCTAAGACCATGTTAAATAATTATTGCAGGATTAGATTGCAGGATTAGGATAAAGAACAAATATTCATACAGTTTCATCCTCGTGGTTGAAGGTTACTTCTTTTTCTACTTCACATTATTATCTAGATTTCTAGCATCATGCTAAAACAACAAGCAACTGAAACAAGCAGCAACCAAATTCTTGATAGCATCTATAGTCCTCTTATGTTATACACATTGTTATGATACATGCATGTATATTATTTGATTTTTTATTTTAGTTTGGTGGTTACTTAACTCAGATTGTGATTTTTGTTCTGGTCCGATTATGTGCATGCATATTCTCTATTTGAAATTAAATTGATATAATGTTATATTTAACAAAGTTTGATGTTTGATGTTTGTTTTTTGTTAAATTATATTTACCAAAGTTCTTGAGATTAATCAATATGTAATATATATCAATTTTACATATTAGCTTTTATCTCGTGCAATACTCGATTCTTTTACATGTATTTATTAATTTTATACTATTGAAATTCAACAGATGCTTGAATTTATCCTTTGTTTATGTGCTCTCTAATATTCTTCTTATTATGTGATCTTTCTTGTATGTTCCTTTCACCAGTTCGGAAGATATGATGCAACAAAGAGATGCAGATAATGTACATGAATATGTGAATCATGCAGGTAAAATCTATACCTCTAATGTTGTTGCTCTCTTAAAACTAGAAATTTACCGTTGAATTTTTTGAGTTATAGCGCGTTATTGAAAATTGTTTTTCGTTTTAAAGTAGGTTTAATTCATGGAATCCCATTACACCTTTTATTTAGATTTATCATGAAATATTTTAACACACTTAACCTAACTTACCTTATTTTGTTCGAAAGTAGATGTTTGTCAGGTGTCAGGTGCTAAAGTGGCTGTAATCGATTTTGGATATAGCGGAAAACTCACTGATACTGATATCAGATGTTTTGAAAGGTTATGTCACTATCTATAATTTTTTTTCCCAACATCATCTTTTACGCGGGTTAATCTCTCGCATCCTCCGGTTTATGTGTGTGCTAATTTTTTTATACTATCTTATTTCACATTGCAGTTTAGCAATTGATCGAGTCTACCACTCCCCTAATTGTGAGTACTGTGAATCTGATACAATGTTGCATCCACATGGGTTCTCATGTGCATCAATTATTAGCGGTGCAAGCCGAGAAGTGAACTTCTTTGACATGAAGAAGGATGTAATTAAAGGCGTTTTTCCGAGTGCACAACTATACACCCACGCTATTGGTTGTGGAAGATGTCTTCCCCATGATCTTGGAAAATGTCTACCCTCGACTGAACTTTTGACTAAAGCAATCCATCAAGCAAAGAATGATAAAGTCAAAGTTATTTCAATGTCGATATCAGATATGGTGAAAAATTTTCACAACATGAACCATCCAAAAGATGATAAAGTTGGGATGGCGACGTTGGATGCATATGAAAAAGGAGTGCTAACGTTTACAGCTATGGGTAATGATGGTCCAATTGAAGAATCTGCCATATATGGTTGGCCATGGTCATGCGCGGTTGGTGCTTGTACAAGTGGAGATGTCCTGGTTACTGACATAGAGATTGCCATCAAGGAAAACATCCCATCGATCAATGCTTTAGAAACAGTTGAATATGGAAACGAAAAATTTATGATAACACATAAGTTGCAGGTAATGTATTTGATCTCAAATTTATACCCAACGCTATCACTCTTGTTTTATCACCAACATTAATTATTTTTTATTTCATTGTTTTTTGAAGGGAACTTCTTTCAACGTATTCGAAACCCAATTTCTTACATTGTGGTACCATATGATTATAGTACTTTGATCAATTTAATTTTCTTCTTTAATATTTTGGAAAGCACTAATTACAAACTTTCTTTGCACGTGCCATATTTTTTTTATACAGGGTACGTGAAGATGAAACCTGGAATCAAGAACGTGTTCTGATTAGTGACAAGTCAACTGGAACATGTTATTTGTTGCCTCCTGTGCCAATATTCCGAAATGATATACTATCACCAAATTTTTCAACGAAGTCAATGGTTTTAATTAGTAAAGAAGACGTTAATCACCTGCACACATTGCATACAGAATTACTTGGGTATTTTTTTTTCTTTTCTTCCTTGATTTATGTACTTTTACCGATACCTTAAAGTTTAATTATTAATTGCACTATTGTAGCACTATAGGTAAGTTCAACTAACGATTCCATTGCTCTATCCATAGGAAAAATATTTTTGTACGAATTTTGCAAAGTAAATATAAAAAAGATGAAAGAGGGCTTTTTGTGCCGGAATTCTCAGCGAGAGGTCCATCAAAACTATATAAAGATCACATAACTGTAAGTTTCTTTTTCAGTTTTTAATTTGGACATTAATTCTATTTTTATTTAACTTAGTGCATTTTGATTCGTTGCTAAATAATTGATGCAACTCATAAATTTTGTAATTTGTTCGCAGCCAGATGTGGTTGCTCCAGGATATGCGGTTCAAATGGCACATCCTTCTGGCGTCCCACTCAACTATTGGGAATTTGAACCCCCTACGATCACATATGACACTAGAAAATGTAAAAAATCACGAGTAGAAAAAGTGACAGAGATATTTTGTGACAACACTATATGCTCGGGAACATCATTTGCCTGCCCAAAGGTAGCTGCATATGCTATTGCTATATGGTCACAATATCCCAAATGGGGACCCTCAGCTATAAAGTCAGCTTTGATAACCACAGGTACTCAAACAATGATTGTTGTTGTAATGTGTGAGATACATACATATATATATATATATATATAAATTTATATACACATATATGTCATTTTTTTTGTTAACTCTAAAACATGCTTTTATATATGTAGCTTGGAGTTTTGCAGAAAGATCTATTCCAGGCAATGAATTTGCCTACGGGGCCGGCCAAATTGACATCGAGTGTGCTCTTCATCCAGGCCTAGTTTATGAAGAAAGTTATAATCGCTTTGTAGAATATGTTGAGGGCGATTGTGAAATATACGATCTAAACCTCCCAACTTTTGCAGCCTCTTTTTCTTATTCTTCTGAGAAGTGCGTGAAAAAGTTTACGCGTAAACTCAAGGATGTGAATCTTATGGAAGGTGATAAAAAAGTTTACAAATATGACATCGTCTACTTTAGCAAATCTTTAGATCCCAACGTTACTATTAAGGTGGAACCTTCTGATTTAGAGTTTAAACCTGGGGAGGAAAAGGACTTTGTCATGAGCGTGGAAATTAACCCTTATCCATATCCACAGCTTTATGTGTCTGCAATGTTAAAGTGGGCTCCTGTTGGAGGTGGTCAATCCGTTTGTAGCCCTATTCATCTATACCATCAAAGTATGCTTGACCATCCTAAATGGTACAAGGAGCCGGTAATTTCCGAGGACAAGCAGGTATAGTCCTTATGCAGTTTCAGTCCCCTAAAACCACCAGCCATCTGTACGTCCTCCACTTTGTGTCTTTTTTTCCAATGATTTGTTTGGATGTTGTTCTCTCTCTCTCTCTCTCTTTTTTTTTTATTCCTGCTAATCAATAAAATATTATTATTAGTTAATGTGGATACATTATCTTTTTTCATTGTTTAGAATAAAAAATTATATTATCGGTATAGAAATTTAATTTAATATAAAATTAATTATCTACTTGTTTCGATCCTACTTATTTTGGCCTCATTTAACTTTGTCGGTAAACCCATCAAATTTTGAACTCGAATTATGATTTAACTTTTCAAGATTTTTGAATTAAAAATTGAATCCCATAATATGATAAGTGAAGGTTGTGAGTAATTTATAAAAATAATTATAATTATCATATGATGTAAATGATTTTCATTACTTCAAAGTGACAAAATAAATGGAACATAAGGGAGTATAATTTATTCTAATTACATGATAATATTATTTAATCATTAAAGCATCCATATATATATATATATATATATATATATATATATATATATATATATATATATATATATATTATGGGTCTTGTTCTAATAGAAACTAACTTAGAATAGAAACTAGAAACTAAACCTAAATTAAATATTTCAAGCTAAAAAGTTACTGTTCACGTGATGACGTGGCACGTGAACAGTAACTTTTTTTAAAATTTTTTTATTTTTTTTATATTTTTGTTGAATAGAGCCAAGAATTTTAAACGTTTTTTATGAAGGTATTTTTTTTATTTTTTTTTATTTTTGTTGAATAGAGCCAAGAATTTTAAACGTTTTTTGTGAAGGTGCCCCTAGCGGGGCCATTAAATAAATGAAATATAATTTATTTAGTGTAGGTTTCTAGTTTCTAGTTTTTATTCTAAGATTGTTTTCTATTTGAACGCTAGCCTATATATTATATAGTTTCATTTCTTCTTCTTCGCTTTTATCCTTGTAAAATTTAAACTCTCTTAACTATTTTTTTTCTTGTTACTTATTTTTAATAAATCTTTGTTGAGTGTCTTTTATCAAGTCATTAAATTATTTACCACCATTTTTTGGATTTTGTTTTTTCTCTATTCGGCGTCTTTAGCTGTCCATCTTTAGGATTTCTAATACACATGCATGTACAGTAGTATGTATTTTTGTCGGTCCTCTAGGTTTAGTCCTTTGCATTAGCTGTGCATCTGGTATGATGTTGATTTGATGTTTGTAATAGATAGATAATAATGCTTGTAGCTCTTTTTCAGTAAAAAATATTTACAAAGTCTGTCTTATCAGGTTAGTATACTTCAGTATTCATGCATGCAATCCTAGCATGCAGCAACGTTGCATGGACATTTAACACAGTTATAGTACTAGTACCAGCTGATGTTAGACTATAGTGGTAACTAAAACTTACGAGTTAGACTTTTTGATCTTTTATTCTTGTTAGGTACTAAAATTTGTAGAGCCGTAAACGAACAGACCTTTTAACACACAGCCCGAGCTCGAACAAGATTTTTGTTTTTTAAACTCGGCTCGATAAGAGCTCGGTTCGGTTCGGCTCGAGATCGGCTCAGCTCAAGCTCGGCTCGTTAAAGCTCGAAAAAAATCAAAATTTTTACATTTTATTTTATTTTATCTTCAACCAAATTAATTTTTATTTATTGAAAATATGTGAATATCACTAAATTAGATATATCTTGACATCTATCCATACGGTTGGATCATCGAGAAATTTTTTTAAAAAATCGAAACAACAATTCGTGACACAACATTAGTTACTAGTACTAGTTAGAATAGTAGTGATCTACTAAGATCTCCAACCAAATTAATTTTTTATTTTTTGAAAATTTTGGAATATCACTAAATTAGATAGATCTTGACATCCGTACGATTGAATCGTCGAAAAATATTTTTAAAAAAAATAGAAACAACAATCCGTGACAAAGCACTAGTTAGAATAGTAGTGATCTAACAAGATCTCCAACCAAATAAATTTTTTATTTTTTGAAAATTTGGAAATATTACTAAATTAGAATCCGTGACAAAGCACTAGTTAGAATAGTAGTGATCTAACAAGATCTCCAACCAAATTAATTTTTTATTTTTTGAAAATTTGAAAATATTACTAAATTAGATATATCTTGACACCGTACGGTTGGATCGCCGATAAATATTTTTTTAAAAAAATAGAAACAACAATCCGTGACAAAGCAATAGTTACTAGTACTTGTTAGAATAATAGTGATCTACTAAGATTTCCAACCAAATTAATTGTTCGCGAACAGCTCGAGCTCGGCTCGGCTCGAGGTTGTTCGTGAACAACTCGAGTTCGGCTCGGTTCGGTCAAAACTCGGCTCGGTTCGTTAAGAAATCAGCTCGGTTCGTTAAGATCAAAACTCGGCTCGGTTCGTTAAATCAAAGCTCGGTTCGGTTCGGTCAAAGCTCGGCTCGGTTCGTTTATAACCTTAAAAATTTGTTATCAAATGGTATTTTGAAATGTTTTAATTGGATGGTCCTAGCCGGTCCATTACAATTATAATTAATCAAAATTATTTGGTATGGTATTGAATTTGATACCTCTAACATTTTTCTTTTATTAATTGTTTGTCAGACTTTTATTTAAAGATCTTAATTTAATATTTTTAACATGTTTATTTTTGCAATCCCCCATCAAAGATTTCTTTACCAAACTAATTAACCATCTTTTTTATTACGAATGCACACTAATATAATAGCCATACAATCCTACGGTGTAACAATCATCCCAAGAATACATACACATTGAGATGGAAACAAAGGAAAGGATTTTTGACAGTTCAAGAAACGCAGTACTCGTGCTCGGCAAAGAAACACAACTACTAACCTCACTTCATGCATAAAGAAAAAGAGGTTCGAAAATAGGAGATACAAACAATAAAAAATTAGAAATTATTTTAAGATAGATTCCATTTCTTTGTTTTATTTTTGACCAATCATCTATGTATCTATACTATACTATTATAAATAATAGGGTATATTTTGTTGGTACTTTGGTCAACGTACACTAAATAATAATCGTTAGATTATAAAGATAGATAAATGAGAAATGTGGGATCTAATCCTAAAAAAATATTCATTTATAATATTTAAAATGCTCTTATAGATTTAAGGTTCGAGTCTTATCAATAACATATTTTTATTAAACATGTATATTATTTTACTCAAATAATTATATTATCTTATCAATATATTATTATATCTTACTCAAATAAGTTTGAAAGAGCATTATATTAGACATGAGTAAACTAGTAATTTGTTTTGTTTGTATTTTATTTCAGTGTTACTGGAAACATGGCGGGGAGGAGGGCGGCCAGTGGCAGGGGTTCTAGTAGTGGTCGGGGCAATGGTGGTGGCCGTGGAAGTGGTGGTCGGGGAAGTGGCCGTGGTGGTGGTCGGGGGGATAACAATGACAATGGTGATGGGGTGGACAACACTGACAGTGGTGATCGGGGGGTCAACGATGGCCATAGGGGCAGGCCAGAGAGTAGTGGTACTAGTGGTGGAGAGGGTAGTGGTACTGGTGCTAGGGAAGGCGATAGTACTGAAGGTGGTAGGGAAGGTAGTAGTGAAGGTGCTAGGGGAGATGCACGAAGAAGACGTCGACGTCGGCTTAGAGATGATGATGAAAATTCCGAATGTCTTCTTTGGGACGATGATGGGAGGCAGATTCTTCCCGTTGGGGTGGATGCTAATCCTCGCAAACATAGGACACGGGGCTATTCTCCTGGAGGATTTGGTACATACCCTCCTACCCCAACGGTTGTTCGGATTGCGGGTAACCTGTAAGTTATCACTGTACTGCACATATGTTTTATTTTTGTACAGTTTTGGGTATTTAGTCACTGCATTTTTACTTTTAGATTGCGTGGTTATTGAAATGCAGAGTGTATAAACTTGTAACACTATAACTAATGTAACTCAAACTAAAGGAAAAGATACTTAACCAGAAGACAATCAAGAACAAGAAGTCACAAGAAATCAACACTAAATGAAGACAAGGTAATTGATACAACTCAACATGTTAACTATGATCAATCCAAGAAGAAATCATTGAGAGAAGTTCAAGTCAAAGTTGTTCATGCCTCAGTGATTTGGAAAGCCAAAGATCAAGATCATAACTATCAGTATCAATAAGACCAATTGATTTCAAGTGAACAAGAAGGAAAGCAAATATTGGAAAGCCATATTTCTAATTGGATATGGTAACTTATTCAAGAAGCAAAAACCCTATCAAGACTAGTCACTTATGAACCAGACCGTTGCATCAAGTGTCAGGACATTGATAGCAAGTTTATGTCAGTAATAAAGATCCATATTCAAGAGCTTAGTGAAGAATAAAGAAGACATGAAGATATCACAAGTTCGAGATGTGCATTGAAGTTTCAAGTTGAAGACCAGAATATTTTCTAAGTACTAAATATTCTAGATAGCCAAGTAGAAGTTTCTAAGTAGAAGTTCTACTTAGAACTTCGAGATGGCTAAGTAGAAATTCTCAAGTAGAAGTTCTACTTAGAGTGCAGCTTCAACATGACACATGGCATCTTCTGATTGGCAGATTTCCAAGCTTTCAAGATAAGGCAAGAATTATGTGGACATCATTGGGCCACGTACATCTTAGTCTTTGAAGACTACAGGACATAGATTACATGTAGTATAAATAGAAGTACTTGTGTAATGTTTTAGTTAGTGAGCAATTCTAGAGAAAAACACAAGAGAAAAAGAGAGAGTACATTCACAGAGCTTAGTATCATTCACTTCTCTCTCAACTTCTGTTATACTTTGTAATGAATGTTGTAGCAACCCTTTCAAGTTATATATAAGACATATATTCCTTGAATCTGTGTGTTCATTTATTGCATCGTATTTATTGCTTCTCATATTCGAAAAGTTGTATTCACCCCCCCTCTACAACACATTTGGACCTAACAATTGGTATCAAAGCTATATGTTTAACATACAAAACATAGATCCTTGTGTTGAGTAGAAGAATCGTGAGTTTTCATTTTTCAGATCTACTTTTCATTTTCTCGAAAAGTGTGTTTTAATTCGTTGGTAGTGAAAACTCATCTGAAAAATTATTTGAATACTCCAGGTGTGATTATTTAGCTTGGGTGTATTTTAACTAATTTTTGTGAATTTATTTGGGTTCGTTCATATTTGGTGTTCTTGAGTGTTCATCATCTGTTCTTATCAAAGAAGACAACCCAACAACTTTTTGATCTCCTTTTCAAACAGAAAAATAGTAAAAGAATAAAAAGGTGTTTTTGGACTTTGTGATTTGCATTATTCACGGCCGAAAGTGAACAAGACATATTCATTACCTAGCACGTGGGTTAGGTGGGTTAGGTGAGTAAAGCATTCAAAGTCAAAAGGTGTTAAAGGGATAATATTGTTTATTCAATATTAAAATAATCTGCAGAAAAATTATTCTAAGGCAAAAGTTCTACATAGAATTTCTACTTGAGAATTTCTACATAGAATTTCGACTTGGACAATTTCTACTTGGTGATTTCGACTTGAGCAAAATTTCTACTTAGAGAAATTTCGACTTAGGCAAAAGTTCTACATAAATATTCTACATAGCCTAGTCTTGGGTACTTAGAAACTTTTAGTGACCTGAATTGAGATGGCTCCTAAAAATGCATTCAAGATCCCAATGTTCAACAAAGATCACTATGAAGAATGGGTTTTCAGAATGAGACTATATCTAGAGACTGTTAACCCTGAATATCTGGAAGTCCTTGACAAGGGTAAATTTGTCCCAATGGTAGTTATTCCTTCACATACGGAAGGAGGAGTGGTTATACCACCTCGGTCTGAGCCTAAAAAGGTCTCGGAGTTTTCGGATGCTGACAAGGAACAAATAGCTTGTGATACTGCCGTTCGACAAACCTTGATGGAATCTCTTGATCATGAAATGTTCAACATAGTCAAAGGTCTGACTACAGCGAAGAAGATTTGGGACAAGATAGAAGTTGTCATGGAAGGATCTGCAGAGGTCAGAAGCAACAAAACACTCATACTCAAGATGGAGTATGACACCTTTAGAATAAGGAAAGGAGAAGGCATAACAGATGTCTACCTACGATTCAGTCAGTTGGTATTGGATTTGAATCTGAGAGGTGTAACTCTCCCCATGGTTGAGACTAATACGAGATATCTGAGGAACCAGCCAAAAAGCATTGAACATAGGGTCTACGCAATAAGAGAAACCAGAGATTTGCATACAACTTCTCTGGAAGAATATTATGGAATATTAAAGACCTATGAGCTGGAAACTCTTCAAGATCAAGCATGGGACAATGATTCAAAGGGAAAAGAAAGTGCATCAGGATTAGTTGCTGATGAGGAAGAGTCTACGAAGGCAATGGTTGCAGCAAAGCCTAAATCATCACTTGCACCATATCAAGTTGATAATGATGACGAGTGCGCATCTGACAGTGATGATGACTACTACACCCAAGAAGAGCTGGACAACATGGACGATAGTGTCGTGGCATACATGGCAAGGAAGTTCAGCAACATGAGATTTAGAAAGAGCAACCGACCACAGAGAAAATCTTCATCTTATTATCGGGCTGCTAAGGGTGGTGGTAGTTCGTCAGGCTACAAAGGAAAAGGCAAGAATACCAGCTACAAATCTCCTTTGGATTTCAAAATGAAGTTCAAATGCTATAATTGTGGTGAAGCTGGACACTTTGCCTCGGACTGCAAAAAGCCTAAACAGACTTATCCAAAAGAAACATTTGAAGCTCTCAAAAGCAACTATGAAGCACTGTTGAAGGAAAGACATGGAAAACGAGCTTTATTGGTGACAGAAGGAAGAGCTTGGGATGATTCAGATGAGGAAGATGTTACTCATGTAGCAAACTTTGCCCTCATGGCTGAGACATCAGAGGAACCAGAGGTACCAGTTCTGACTCTTAAAGTAGAAATGTCTATTGATGATTATAAAGAACAGAACGGGGCTCTTAGTGAAGAGATCTATATGTTGTGCAAAAGCCTAGACTCTTCTCAAAAGGAACAGAAAACACTTGTTGCCAAATGCAGAATGCTTGAGGCAAAAGTGGAAGAGCTAGAGGCTGCTTGCACTGTAGATACTTCTCTAAGAGACTTTATTAAATCTCTGGAACACAAGCTCGTCCTTAAGGAAGAAGTAGAAGCATGTCTTAGGAACAATCTAGCTGAGTTAGAAACTAAATGCGAAGCATACAAACTAGCTGCTAGTAAAGTGTATGTAGATAATGACACATTTAAGAAAATAACTGGAGTAGGTATAGGACTTGATTATTCTGACCTTCCTAAGAAAGAAGGAAAGAGACCTATTGACCCTAGTTCCAGTGACCTTAAAAAGGAAACACCTAGTATTCTTAAATCGGCTGTCAAACCTATCTACAAACATCTTGTTCCTAGAATAGAAGAAGAAGAGACTGAATTGATAGCTAGATATGAGATTGAGATGGAAGATCGCCAGAAAGAACAACCTATAACTCCTATTAAACAAGTGAAAATCAATTTCCCTAGAGATGAATCTAGACTGGGATTAGGAGTTAAGGCTGTTAAACAACAAGGAAAGAAAGAAAAAGGCATAAAAGAGGTTAAGGCTGAACGAATAAAGAAAGCATGTTATCATTGTAAATCTACTGAGCATCTTTCTTATGCATGCAAAGCTAACATGAATGTTCCTGCTGCACATGCCATGCCTACCACACATACAATGAATAATCTGCATCAGAATCATGCACAGTGTGGTCAACCTAATTGTATGCCATGCACTTTTAATATCATGCAAACTTTTGTGCATTTAATGAATGCATCTAGCCAGTCATGCTCAAATACTGTTGCTAGTTCAAATATCAAGAAAAATTATGGTAGAGCCAAGACTGTCAGTCCTCCTAAAGTTAGGAGTGACAAACCTTCTCCTAAGACTGACAAATCTGTCAAGTCTGAGAAAGGAAAGGAGATAGTCGAAAGCTCTAGTAATATGAAGAAAAGTGCATCTCCTGTTGTTAAATCTGTTGATTCTCGATCTTATCGAAAAGCCAGGCCCAATCAAAGTTGGGTTCCGAAGAATGTCTAACCAATCTGTCATTGCAGGGCATTAAGCAGAATAGAAATAAAGTTATATGGGTGCTAGACAGTGGAGCATCGAGGCATATGACTGGAAACAAGTCCCTGCTTACAGAGTTGGTTATGAAGGCTGGCCCTTATGTTACCTTTGGAGATGACAGCATAGGTGTGACTAAGGGATATGGCAAACTGAAAACTGGCAATGTCATCATTGAAGATATTTCCTATGTTGAGGGACTAAAGCACAATCTGTTGAGTATAAGTCAATTCTGTGACAAAGGTTACGAAATTGTCTTCAACAAGAAAGGTGTCTCAATCACTCACATCAAGGAAGGCTCACTAGCTTTAAGAGGAGTTCGAAAGGCAGATCTTTTTGTTGCAGATATGGATTCAGCAAATCAGGATGAGGTCACCTGTTTCTACAGCAAAGCCTCGGATGATGAAAGCTGGTTATGGCACAAAAAGCTATCTCACTTAAACTTCAAAACGATGAATGCTCTCGCGAGGCGAGAATTGGTGAGAGATCTACCTCAAATGGAGTTCGCTCCGAAAGGACTCTGTGAAGCTTGTGAAATGGGAAAGTCGAAGCGAGCATCGCATAAAAGCAAAGAAATTTCTAGTATTACTGAGCCTCTACAACTTCTTCATATGGATTTGTTTGGCCCAGTGAATGTCCTATCTTTGTCTAGGAAAAGATATGCTTTGGTAATCGTGGATGACTTCTCCAAGTATACATGGGTATTGTTCGCAATGACGAAAGACGAAGTACCTTTCTTAATCATTGATCACATCACTCAAATTGAGAATGTTTCAACACTTACTGTGAAGACGATTAGATCAGACAATGGCACTGAATTCAAAAACGCAGTGCTAAATGACTTCTGTGTATCTAAGGGAATACGTCGTCAGTATTCAGCCCCGAGAACTCCACAGCAAAATGGAGTAGTTGAAAGGAAGAATAGAACTTTGGTTGAAGCAGCAAGAACTTTGTTGTATGATTCAAAACTTCCTTTGTATTTCTGGGCCGAAGCAGTGAGTACCGCTTGTTACACTCAAAATAGAACCTTAATCATAAAAGATAAAGAAAAGACACCATGTGAGCTAATGAACAACAGAAGACCAACAATCAAATACTTTCATGTCTTCGGAGCAAAATGCTATGTGCTTATAGATGATGAAAATCTAGGCAAGTTTGCAGCAAAAGCTCGTGAAGGAATCTTTGTTGGTTACTCTACAGACGTGGTGGCAGCTTATAGAGTGTTCTTGGTGAATGATCGAAAAGTGACTGAAAGTTACAACGTCAGATTCGACGATACCAAACTCTCATCAATTTCAAGAGATTCTAGTGAACCTGAGTCCCTAAAATTTCAGAATCTGGACTTAGAAGATCTTGAAGATGAACCTGAGTTGGTTGTTCCATTAAATGTTCCAAGCGTACATGAAGAACCTGAGTCTAGTGAACAAGCTAATTCTACAAGTTCAGGAGAGACTTCTTCAGTACGAACCGGCAACAACTCAGGGGGAGTAAATAGCAGCTCAAGGACTACTGTTCAAGGCTCGAGTCGAGTTGACTCTAGTCCTGTAGGAGCTGGCACTAACTCAGGGGGAGTTAGTGAAAATAATCAAAGTAGTCAGCACCCCATCTCAGAAAGTCAAGCTGAATCATCTAGACAATTTCCAGGTGAACGGGTATGGAATAGAGACCATCCGTTTGAGTTAATTATTGGTGATCCAGATGCTGGTGTGACTACTAGAAGAACTGCAAGAGCTGACATGGCTAATATCTCCTTATATTCTGGGTTCTTATCCAAGCTTGAACCTAAAGAAATAGAAGAAGCTCTTGGCGATGCTGATTGGGTGATTGCAATGCAAGAGGAACTCAATCAGTTTGAAAGGCAGAAAGTTTGGAAACTGGTACCCCGACCAAAGAACAAATCCGTAATTGGAGCTAGGTGGGTATTCAGAAATAAACTGGATGAAAACGGACTTGTAACACGAAACAAGGCTCGTTTGGTTGCAAAAGGTTATTCTCAGCGAGAAGGAATTGATTATGATGAAACCTATGCACCAGTTGCAAGACTTGAGGCAGTCAGGATGTTCTTGGCATTCGCAGCACATAAGAACTTCAAAGTTTTCCAGATGGACGTGAAAAGTGCCTTCCTGAACGGAGAGTTAGAAGAGGAAGTATATCTGGAACAGCCGCCTGGCTTCGTTGATCCAGAACATACAGATTTTGTGTATCTACTCTTCAAATCTGTCTATGGCCTCAGGCAATCCCCAAGGCGATGGTATGAAACCCTATCTCTATTCTTAATTGAAAATGGTTTTGTTAGGGGAGTAATTGATAAAACATTGTTCTATAAAGTTGTGAGAAATGACTTAATACTTGTTCAAGTATATGTGGACGATATTATTTTTGGGTCATCAAATGAGCGCTTGTGCGAGAAATTTGCCAAGCTAATGCAGGAAAAATATGAGATGAGCATGATGGGAGAGCTGTCCTTCTTCCTTGGATTACAGATCAGTCAGAGAAAAGATGGTATCTTTATCTGTCAATCCAAGTACGTCAGAGATTTACTCAAGAAGTATAATCTAGAAGATGCATCAGCAGCTAAGACTCCCATGGCAACAGCCACGAAGCTTGATGAAGACAAATCAGGTAAATCAGTTGACATCACAAGCTATCGAGGTATGATTGGCTCACTCCTCTATTTAACTGCAAGTAGACCAGATATAATGTTCGCAACTTGTTTATGTGCAAGGTTCCAAGCGGATCCTAGAGAAT
Source organism: Saposhnikovia divaricata (assembly GCA_036435485.1). Taxonomy (NCBI): domain Eukaryota; kingdom Viridiplantae; phylum Streptophyta; class Magnoliopsida; order Apiales; family Apiaceae; genus Saposhnikovia; species Saposhnikovia divaricata. The sequence continues at coordinate 205,293,327 of CM071601.1, read as the reverse complement.
CACATCTCGTAGCCGTCAAAAGAATTTTTAGGTATCTCAAGGGCACACCAAATCTAGGGATTTGGTACCCAAGAGATACAGGTTTTAATCTTATTGGCTATTCGGATTCAGACTATGCAGGTTGCAGGATTGATAGGAAAAGCACATCTGGTGCTTGCCAATTTCTTGGCAGAAGATTGGTGTCCTGGCAAAGTAAAAAGCAACATACAGTATCTACTTCTACTGCTGAAGCTGAGTACATTGCTGCTGGAAGCTGTGTAGCTCAAATACTATGGATGAGGAACCAATTGAAGGATTATGGCATGGAGCACAAGAAAATTCCAATCATGTGTGACAACACAAGTGCCATTGCCATAACCAACAATCCTGTAGATCACTCAAGAACCAAGCACATCGACATCAGGTATCACTTCATAAGAGAACATGTCGAGGAGGGGACTGTGGAGCTACATTTTGTGCCCACAATGCAACAAATTGCAGATATATTCACCAAACCTCTTGATGAAGTAACATTCAATAGGTTGGTTGGTGAATTGGGAATGCTTAACACAAGTTAGTAAAGCCTTCTATCTGTAAAATCCATGGTTATGTTTGTATATGCAAGCTATTTAATCATTATGTGCTTAGACTTTAAAATGCATAATTAATGATTGTTATAGGTTGCATATAGTGTCATTTTACATGAATTCATTGTGTTTTAAGTGTCTTTTATAGCACAAATCTTTGAATTTATGATTGTTAGATTGCATGATCATAGGGGGAGTTAAATTCATCATATTCTAAATTTTGCATGATTTTTAGATGAATTTACCTGTGTTTTTCATGTAATTAGAGGCCTTAGAATTATCAAGGAATGTTTTAATTATGTCATATATTAAAATCCTTGAATTGATATTTATATTAATTTGGCAAAATTAATTGTTGAGTTTTTCAAAGAAAAATTGTCAAATTATTCTTAGTATCTTCAAAATTTCGAGTTAATCACTATCTCGAAACTCATCTTGAAATTCTAGTTGAATTTCGATTTGAGCTTCCAGAGTGAAGTTTTGAAAATTCTAAGTCTGGGAAAAATTTCGAGTTAGCCTCTATCTCGAAATTTATCTCGAAATTCGACTTAGGGCTCGAATTTGAGTTACCAGTGTGCCTATTTCCTTATTCAAAATATTCCATATAATGTCTATCTTACAGGGGATATTTTTTGAAATGATCTGAGAGAATAACTTCGAATTAGTTAATAATTTCGAGTTATCCTCTATCTCGAAACTCAACTCGAATTTCGAGTTGATGTTCGAGATAGAGCTCTCAGTTGGTCTTAAGGGGATTTTTCGAGTTAACTCCTAACTCGAAGTCTATCTCGAATTTCTACTTAAATTTCGAGATAGGTTTCCCTAGTACTGTTGGTGGTTTGTGCTGTTTACATGGTCTTTAATAGTTAAATGGTAAGTTTTTCGAGTTAACATCTATCTCGAACTCCATCTCGAAGTTCGACTTAGAATGTTCGAGATAGACTTCGAGATAGACTTCGACTTAGACTTCGAGATAGATTTCGACTTGGGTTCTCCCTGTATGTACTTAGAGTTTTCATATTTTTTAACAGGGACACTTTAGTAATTTCACATTAATGTCTATATATACTTCTCTAACTCGATCTATTCTTTCACTTTTACCTAATTGAGTTTTACAGCCGCCCCATATACATACAGGCGATTTCGACTTACAACCACTGATTCGTGATTTTTGTGACTAATCTCATACGGACAACGAATTACTGCCCGATTTTTTAACTGCCATTATCTGAGTGACCAGTAATATCTGAGTTTGTGTGTTTGTGTATTTGTTCTTCTTTCTCGACATATATACATACATATATACACACACCGCTTCACAGTCATATACACACGATTTCACTGGTGTGTACACACATAACTTCACTGATTTCACTGGTATCAGATTCTGTTAATTGGTTGTTGATTTTCGCCTCTCACAGTGATAATTATCTATAACCCGTAGTTTAATTTTTCAAGAGTGACTTTTGGTCTTTTTGTTAAATTAAAAGGGATATAACTGATAATTCCTTAATTAATTGTTTTTCGAAAATTAAAATTAAAATTCACATTTGTTAAGGAAAAACATTTTAATTAAAATGGCTCACCAATTTTCTCTTGCTAAAAACAATTTTTATAATATTTCTACGGAAATTGGTGATCAACTCCCGCGGTTTAAGTTTTGGATACGATTTCTCAATTTGTATTCCAAAGCTAGCCATGCTTTTACTGCTAAACCTACACTAGTACATGATGCTTTACAGCAATTGTGGACTAGTGCGGTTACTTTTGGGAGTAAATCAACCCCCTACGGTTTCAGGTTTACCTTAGCGGGTCAGGAATATGAGGTGACTGAACAAATTGTCAACAGAGTTCTGGGATTCCCAATTAAAGATGCCTTTGATCCAGAACCTACTGCTGCAGAACGCCTCAGATTCTTTGAAGAAATTGGATGTTATCCTCCAAAAGGCCCAATCACGGGAAATATCCAAAAGCAATTCTTCCATGCGGAATGGAATTACTTTTTCGAGGCCATCACAAGATGTTTTCGGGCACGCGAAAAAGACTTTCATCAAATTCCAATTCCAATGCAAACCTTTGCAGTTGCCCTAGCAAGAGAACTGGATATAAACTATGGACGCATAGTTCTCTCTGAGATAGTGGCCTCAATGGGATCCCTTGCAAGCAGAGACCTCTCTACCACTGATGTCGTCTGCTGGTTTCCTCGGTTTCTTCAAATGCTAATCAATGACTTAATACCGAAGGATGCTCTTGCCATTAGACAGGGATTTGCCAGAAGCCCCACATCTGAATCGCTAGGGATGGGCACTAAGTCACTTGCAACCATTGCTAATCAGGATAAACATCAAGGTAAACCAATGTCTACTCCTGAAAATATTCAAATGTGGCTTAGATATGATGCAGGAGTTACCAATTTGGAGGCATCGTCACAAGTCTCATCACATGCTCAAAATCCATCTGTTCATGCTGAGGCATTTGATGAGATTCCTGATGAGGAAAGCGATGATGCACAAGGTAATCAATTAGGTAATCTCTCCCTGCATACTATTCATTCCTCCTCCTACGTTTCTGATTCCGTGACCCAAGAGACTGCTAACCCGCAGGATCTATCCCAGGGTAAGAGCCATATTTCTGACTCTGAGTCTGATACACATTCCTATTCTCTATCACCCCTGTTAACGGAAGTCAGAAAACCAGCACGTATATATATACAAGATGATGAGGAGAATGAACCCGAAGAGCAGCAACTTATTCGAAAGAAAGCCAAACTTTTCCACGTTGCTACTTCACAGCCACAGTCAAACCCTAGCGTGTCACACGCAACCACTCCACCTCACGCGAGTGGTTCACCCCTTGAACATTCTGCACATAGGGATTTTGATTTTGGTGAGGATGATGTACCTCTTGAAGATACTGTTGCTTCAAGAGGACATGGAGTCTTAAGAACTTCAGCCGTACCTTCACCGGTACGTACTGATGCTGCAAAGAGGATCGGTTCTAATGTCGTACAAGGACACTTTGCAGCCTCTCAGCCTGAGATTCCAACTCAGGAACAAACAGTATTTGATCCCATAACTGTCAACAACATTTCTTATCAAGTTTCTGCAGGTACTGCTTCACTTTTTGGATCAATCATTGAAGACATACACGAGCGTGAGACAGGGAGTGTGTGTGAGAGGTTAGGGAGAGAGGGACCTTCATTTTCAAGGCCCGAAACCGAGCGTCAAATACCAACAGAACGAATATTAGAGCGAGGTCACCTAAACCAAACACCGTCCCTTAATATTGAAAATTTTGATACTCGTATGACTTCAATGGAAAATCAGATGAGGCAGTTCGGGCAGACAATGGGGCAGTTCGGGATCAATATTGGAAACAACCAAAGGGCTCTAGACGACTACGCAGCAAGAATGGCAAGTCAAGCTACAGCTTTTGATGATTTGACAAATAAGGTCAATGACTTGGGCCATGCTGGTGGTGTCTTGGGAAGCACTCTCAATGAGAGGATGGGGGCATTGGAGTCTACAATGCATACAATGACTGTGGAGATCAGTAGAATGATGTTCGCAGTCAGGAGTTTTGTGCCCCCGGAGTGCTTCGAGTCGCAACAACCTCCCCCCGATGCTGGTGCAGGTGGTGCAGGTGGTGCTAGTGGAGCGGGAGCCTCTGATTCTGGTTTTGGAGGTTCCTATGCAGCTGGTGGATCTGAAGACCATGGTGGAGCTCAGGATAACTCACCTAAGGGGGAGAGTGGAAAGGAGACGAGACAGCAGGCAGTTCACATCGAAGAAATTGAAGAACCCGCTGATCTTGTCAAGGAACCAGAAGTTGAGCCGTCTGTTGATGAAGAGGCTCTGAGGATGAGAAAGGGTAAGGCAGTAATGGTTGATGAACCATTTGTTGATCTGAGTCATCAGGAAACAGTACAGGAGGTACTTGACTCAGATTCTGACATGGAAGACGTACCGCTGGCACATGCAATAAAAAGATCTTTGAAGGAACAAGGTGGAGGTGCTGGGATGTCTTCCGGAATGCCTGAAGAACTTCCTGTTGATGAGGAAACCCTTAAAGCTCAACAGTTAGCCTTGGAACAAGCTCAGTTCCATAAAATGAAGATGATGCAAGAACATGCTGCGTTCCTAGAACAGAAGGTGGAGCTACAAGGGAAGCAGTATGAGTATGAGCTTGCAAGGCTAGCTAATCCTCAAGTTGATCTGGACAAAAGAAGGATAGGGCAGAAATGGGATGAAGCAAGGAAGATAATGATGGGACCATGTGCAAAAGGAGTTCATAACAAGGATGCAGATGATCTGTTCTACAACTTGAATTTGCAGAATCCAATGACTGGGGACTATATAAATGCTTTGAAGAGATTAATTTCTAAAGTCAGGGTTGGATACAATGCAAATCTTAAGGAGTGGCAGGTTATCTTGTCTTTGGTAGAAGGAGTCCCAACATCTTTCCTATATGTGGATGACCAATTCATAATGAGAAGATCTGCGTCAGAGTTGTTCTTGCTAGCGACTAAAATTCAGTACTCTCAATCTGAGGAGCTAAGCATTCTGTACAGGGATCAGTTAATGCAGCTAGCAGAGGACAAGGGTCCAGAATTCTCAGCTTATCCAAATTTTGTCCGGATGGTAGTTGATGGAAAGATGAAGAGGGTTAGCATGGAGGAAAATGATCTGATGGAGCTTTCAGTGGAATCTCTCAAAGCTGTCTGTAGACAAATGATGAGTAAGGGATTCGCTTCTGAGCTTAAAGATAAATCCGTGAAGATCATTGAAAGAGTTATACTCAAGAAGAGCAATGAGGTGTGGAAGTGTGATGTCATTGCTCCAAACCCTCTTGATGACGTGAAGATTGAGCCGGAGCTGATAGAGAAGAAATGGAATATTCTTCAAGCCATGAAGAATGTTGATGAAGCTCTGACTCTTCCTTCTGGAGCACTAGAACAAGGAGAAATAAGGGAGGCTATTGGTGTTCCAGGAAGTGAAAGTGTATACTGGATACATGCGTATGTTGAAGATACAGCTGATGCCTTAGTATTCATAGATGCAGACCAAAATCAAACAATCTTGCATATGAGTAGACAATGGCTGCTACGGACTCAAGATGCTGCATTTCTGGAGAGAGTATTGTATGTATTCAAATGGGGCGAAGTGGAAGATAAGTTTGTTGAAGAAAAGCAGAGACTCATGAGTTACCTGTTTGAAGTAGTGGTGGAAAAGAAGCAAATGGAGCGAGATGCGGCTAGTGTCCACAATACTAACCGTGTCAAGGGCTACCCCAAGATGATCTATTGTCAATTTAAAGCTGATAAAACACATTGGAAATCTCAGCTCATCATGAAGAACTTTGAGGATATTCCAAAGATCAGGACTACTCAGGAGGTGGACAAACTCAGAAGGCTTTTCAAACATCCTTACCCAGAGCCCAAGAACCCTCTAGAAATGGAAGCTGTAAGTCTGTTGAATGCTAGGTGGAAGCAGCTTAAAGATCCAGTATACAAGAAAGAAAAGCAGCAGAAGGAGAAGCTCAAAAGGCAGAAAGAAGAGAGAGACCAAGCTGCTGAAGCTAGAAAGAGGAAACGGAATTAGGGTTAAAGGTCAGAGTGGTGTGAACTTGAAGTTGGAAAAACTTCATGTCTTTCGGTTGCTTTAACTCACTTGAGGAAAATTCACCTTAGAGTGAATCCAATAAGGTGATACAAGTTTGACTAAAAGGTATGAAATAATCCAGGTGATAGGAATCACTCAAATGATCTTTAATTCGAAGTTCGAATTCTGTTTCTAGTTTAAGTTCTTTGTATTGTTTTCATGTAAATTTCAATTGTAATTTATTCAAGACTGTAATGTTAATTATCTTTTCTCGTCTCATTGTTTAGTTGAGTTATCCTTCATTAATTTGAATGTCATTGTTAGACAATCAAATTGGGGGAGATTGAAAGGCAGAGTGTATAAACTTGTAACACTATAACTAATGTAACTCAAACTAAAGGAAAAGATACTTAACCAGAAGACAATCAAGAACAAGAAGTCACAAGAAATCAACACTAAATGAAGACAAGGTAATTGATACAACTCAACATGTTAACTATGATCAATCCAAGAAGAAATCATTGAGAGAAGTTCAAGTCAAAGTTGTTCATGCCTCAGTGATTTGGAAAGCCAAAGATCAAGATCATAACTATCAGTATCAATAAGACCAATTGATTTCAAGTGAACAAGAAGGAAAGCAAATATTGGAAAGCCATATTTCTAATTGGATATGGTAACTTATTCAAGAAGCAAAAACCCTATCAAGACTAGTCACTTATGAACCAGACCGTTGCATCAAGTGTCAGGACATTGATAGCAAGTTTATGTCAGTAATAAAGATCCATATTCAAGAGCTTAGTGAAGAATAAAGAAGACATGAAGATATCACAAGTTCGAGATGTGCATTGAAGTTTCAAGTTGAAGACCAGAATATTTTCTAAGTACTAAATATTCTAGATAGCCAAGTAGAAGTTTCTAAGTAGAAGTTCTACTTAGAACTTCGAGATGGCTAAGTAGAAATTCTCAAGTAGAAGTTCTACTTAGAGTGCAGCTTCAACATGACACATGGCATCTTCTGATTGGCAGATTTCCAAGCTTTCAAGATAAGGCAAGAATTATGTGGACATCATTGGGCCACGTACATCTTAGTCTTTGAAGACTACAGGACATAGATTACATGTAGTATAAATAGAAGTACTTGTGTAATGTTTTAGTTAGTGAGCAATTCTAGAGAAAAACACAAGAGAAAAAGAGAGAGTACATTCACAGAGCTTAGTATCATTCACTTCTCTCTCAACTTCTGTTATACTTTGTAATGAATGTTGTAGCAACCCTTTCAAGTTATATATAAGACATATATTCCTTGAATCTGTGTGTTCATTTATTGCATCGTATTTATTGCTTCTCATATTCGAAAAGTTGTATTCACCCCCCCTCTACAACACATTTGGACCTAACAGTTATCTATTTATGAACTTAACCTGTTACGACCCTCGTTAATACAGCATTCAATGTAAACAGTAGGATACAGAGCAAAGTCAGAATCTTACAGGATGAAAAATTCAGAGCGTTGACAGAGTAGATATCATTCCCTTCCCTATGACATTTAAAAGTGAAGTTACATTATGAAATCTAAAAAATAAAAAACAAGCATGCTTCCAACTGGATCAGTTTTATTTTCTTTAATAGACTATAACATGCTCATAATTAAGACAATAAGCCTTAATTAGTTTAAAAAGATAAAATGTAAGTTCTGAAAAACAATTCAGATCATATCGATAAAATGTAATACGTATCAAGTCCAATTAGTTGAAATGTTTTATAATCTATTATATATATAATACACCAACACAAGATAAAATTGTGAGATATTTTAATGCGCTTGAAATGTCTGAATTACCCTTGTGCATATTATTTTTGGAAAAAATTGTTGTTGCAAGGATTTGAACCCGAGTCTTTGCATCCATTTGCACACCAACATACCACTTGGCCACACAACCTTATGTGTTAACAATCATACACATACTATGTGTATGTGTGTGTCGTTAAATGATTTTTTTTGGATATTTTGATAATTGAGACATATTAATACTATTCAATCATCATTTTCTTTTAACTTTTACTTATTTATATTATCTTATTTTATAGCATAAATTAGTGATGCATGTATGATATGTAGTCAACTCATACATTTTTAAATCATTCAATTTAGTGAAATGATATTAATTATTAATATATGAAACACATTAATAATTGTAATATATTTATTATAAACTTATAAATTTTCAATATACTTAAATTCATTTATTATGTAACATGGTTATTGGATATCTAATTAAGGTATAAATTTGTATGGAAAAAACAAACGAAATGCACAATACATTTTTAATTAATATGATATATCTGTTAAGTACCCATGATGTAAAAAAAAATTAACTATATTGAAGTGGAAGGAAATATATCTACAATAGAATCTCGATAAAGTATAACAGTTGATAAAATTAATATTTTTAATAAAAAAAATTTATCCCAACATTTTATTGACAATATAAATTTACCTAAATTAATAATATTATTTTCAAATTAAGAACACAAATAATATATTTGTACACCAAACATTTAGAGATGTTAGTTCAATTATAAATGTCTATCATTCAAATCCCGAATCAAGAATAATGAGATAATTTAATTAGTTTATAAGTATTAACACCAACCATTCGCGTAAAGGATTGCAAAAATTTTAGCACAAAAAATGCAACGGACAACCTGTAGTTGATAGTACAGAGTTTTTTGAAAACCATTAACATGTCTGAGCATTCCATTTAAATATAAAGAACTGAAGGTAACCGTCGCCCCCCTCATGGGGTTACATGACTTTCATTGAACTTTCATAAACATTCTACAAACATTTCTATATTTTGTTTGGTTCACACAAGTTAAGAATGGGTTTATATTTTGTTAGACTTAAACTTTATTTTAGTTTTGCATGATGGCATGACATTGTCATCCCGTGGAAGTGAATTGACAACAACTATTTTTGAATAAAATATAAATTCTGATTGTGTAAGGCAGAGTACTAAACTACATCATTCTTGCGTTAATATCTCTCATTTATAAACTACGATAGCTCTCATTTATAGACTAAGATTTAAACCTTTAATATCTCTCATCAGCTCCTTGACAACATATTGGGTTAGGGTAAAGTCATACCAGCACACATGATTAATCTTTTAGTCAGTTATGGATTTGTGGGTTTCTTTGGTTTGGGACGAAGAACTGAGGAATTTATAATAGTCACAGGGATCGTGGTGGGGACGGGGACGAAGGTTAGTGTCTCTTCCCGTCCCGAAATTCCCCATTTCTCATTCCCCGTTCCGCTCCCTATTAGCTGGTCCACGAATGTAATAAAAATTTTATATTTTACATATTAATATATTAAATAAAATAAATTATAAAAATAGTTATAATTTACATTTGTATAAGTTTCAAATATTTAACCATTTTATTAATTAAAAATTTTTATTTAAGAGTACATGTATTTTTAGTTTTATCTTTTATTTAAATTACAAATAATTTTAGATTCAAAATAATGTTTGAATTATGATAGAAAACAAAAAAAACTAAATATTACTCCCTCCGTCCCATTTTAGTTGTTTCTTTTGAAAAAATTACACATATTAAGAAAGTGTTAATTGGATAATTAGTTTCCTTATCCACCCTTAATAAATTAACCAAATTAAATTGAGTTCTTTGTATGTGCATATTAGTCAAACATTGGAAATAGGAATGTAGGGGTAAATTTAGGAAAAACCTATCAAAAATTACATTGGATGAAGAAATGGACAACTATTTTGGGACAATTATTTTCCCAAATGGGACAATTAAAAGGGGATTGAGGGAGTATACAATATGATTGATTAAATTCTTATTTGGAAAATATTTGATAAAATATTTATTTATTTTTTTAAAAGGAAAGAATTCCCAGATTCCTACAGGGATCCAGTTTTCCCGTTCAGGGCGGAAATTAGAGAGTAAAAAAATTCTCCGCTCGGGGATCGAGACTTGTTCGGGAAAGGGGATCGAGAATAGGGATATTACTTCCAAGCCCTGAAATGACTCGATGCTCATCCCTTATTTCATCCCCTACCGATCTCGGTCAAATTCAATAAAAGTTGGGATAGTCGACTCTTTTTTTCCACGCGTTCTCTTACTTACAGAATAGATTGTAAAAAATACCAGGTAGCTTATATAAAAAATTAGAAACATTTTTACGTAACATGTTGATAACTACGTACAACCCAATTTGTAGAACTAATCGTCCAAGAAAGTGAAGTTGCACAGTTACTCTGCATATCATCGTTCAAACTCATTGCAGGACATCGGTATCATCAAATTTCATTTCCCCATCCCCGAGCCTTTACTACTAGCAAAAAAATAAATTTAAATACACAATCAGGTCACTTTCTTAATATTATATCAATTACTTTAAGATATCATATGAGAATATCGATGAACATACAAACGCTCAATAATTATCGTTAATCACACGCACTCGATGCTCCCAAGAGTAAAATTACTGTCATGTACAACCATCTACTAGGTCACAGTTCGTTGTGAAGCACATCGTACAAGCATCAATATAGGTACATAAAAAGAAAACCATATGAACACAACCAATTGTAGTATGATCCAACAATTCAATAATATGTACTCCACAACATGTACCAAGGTACATTTTATAGTGGAACGACTATGTAAGGATGAAACTATATTAGCTGGAAAATAAAAACGCTGATACTTAGAAGTGGTTAAATAGGAAATTTTTAGGCTTGGATTAACTCATTCATGTTGTCATAGGGTTTAACTATTTTAACTAATTGCTTGTCAATTAAAATTCACAAACAGTGACTAGAAATCATGGAAAAGTCGATTTTGACTTTTTATGAACATTGTACACAATCTCATACGCCGACGTGTAACAACTTAAACATAAAAATGTTTTAGTATTTATCTGGCACGTCAAACATCTTTAGTATCAAAGTTACTCATTTCACAACTTAACCTCAATCCTGAATGGTTTCTGGGTAACCATCTAATTACATAACTCAAGTGCAATTTCTCAAGTACAAATTATGTACCCACGCTAAGTCACCTGTTATACGATCCATGTACCATCAGAAATAAGACAAAATTTCGGAATTTTAAAGTTTATGCTAGAAAATGACCCGTGCCTCGCACGGGTTTTCATGCTAGTTTAATTATATATGTGACACATTTCAGGATAGATTGTCCGAAGGCGTTGCGAAATTTACTGGCAATTATCCGCATGTTTTGGCCAGTTGGTTGTGCTGGAATCAAAGAAATTGATTGGAAATCCCCGGGGTTCTTTGATAAGTGTATAAATGAGTTCTTGGTATGCCATACGTCTTTGAGAGACATTTGTCTTTATATTTTCTATTTTGTCTTATATTTTCCACTTATTCTTTTTTCCAGTACTACTACACATGGGATGAGAGATTTGCGACTGAAGAGGAAGCAAGGGCTTCAATACTTGCGCACATGCGTGATAACATGCGACGTACACTTGCCGATGACAGGGAAAGGGCTGAATCGAAGATGGCGACTGCTACAGGGACTACTTATGCAGATCACATGCCCGGATATATGAAACCCGGTGTTTGGTCCAGATTAGCTGAGTATTGGGTAAGCGAGGAATTTAAGAAAAAGTCAGAAGCTGGTAAGAAGGCTCGAGAAGCTGTGAAAGTGCCTCACACATCTGGCGCACGTTCATTTGACCGTCGTCGTCGGGTATGCTGTTTCTCAAAACTTCTTGACTTGCATCTATCATTTCTTTAGCATGAAATTGGACTTTTTATTGTTTACTGACATTGTATGTTGAATATTTTTATTTGAGTTTGTTTTTTAAAATTCTTGAACAGGATTATATGGAGTTGCACGATGGCAATCTTGATAATGTTGTTGTCTATAAAGATTGTCACACCTTGAAAGACGAGGAGAGGAAAGGTCAGTGGATTACCGAGGACGCCAAAAAAATCATTGTAAGTGTTCATGTTATACTCATTTTATCAAATGCATTTATGTTCATGTAAGTTCTGGCATCTCTCTTTGAAACCCGATATCTAGCTAGATACCTTTTAATTAATTAGATAAATTGACTCAATCAATCTTATTGATTTTTAAAAGACCTCTGAAATTAATATTATAATTTCGACATGTGCTTAGCATCGGTTATCACCTCAGTAATGATATCGTTAACATACTTCCTATCAAATAAATGATATAAACCAGAGATGTAGTTGTTTTAAAAAATTAAAAATGATTATACAGGAAACAGACCTGTAAGAACCAGTTGCAACCCGCTGACCATTACCACTTAAGCAACACTCAAATTTATCAAAGATGGAATCATTTTCATACAAATCACAGAGCTGCAGATGAGCTGCAGATGATAGAGTTTAAGGAAAAGAATTGGTATTCTATCCAGTCTTCTCTTCGCTTTGTTAATGTATAAATTGCTCAAAAAGAAAAATAATTAATAGCAGTAACAATGGCAAAGTCAAGAAACAACAGCAGGAGTGCCTTGTGCATTTTATTTTTAATGTTTTTTTAAACATATCTTCAATTTTCTATAGAACATACTTGTCAACATATTTTTGGATAATTATCTATATTCAATATTTTTCTTTTGAATAAATAGGATTATATATATGTATTTGTTCTCAATAAATTTTGGAATGAGTGGGAGAACAAGAGATACACATTATAATCACTTGGATTATCTCATCGCGGTCATATTTATTGATTTATTTATATAGATTTATTGTCCTCACTTGCATGGTCAGGAGCATTATGTTAGCCTCTGTCAAAAGAAAGGCCTTGATCCCAAGAAAAGCCACATCTATAGTTGGATAGAGGCTGTTGGAGGTGTTCGAAAAAACACGATTCTTGGACATCCACGGGTTCGAGCCTCTGATGTCTATGGTATTCTTCTGTTATATAACTTGAAATGTTTCGCATGCACTAATTTGTCCCATGCCATTTATTCCTAGTAACATGTTTATGTTATATTGTCACAGAGCTGGAGAGACGCCCCACGCGGCCTCGGAAAGGAGAAGGAAGCTCTGGCAGAACTCCCTTGGCTCGCTTACAGGATGACATGTTCATGCGAGTTGTGGATGAGACCCTGGCGCTGGCTCGAGCCAATCCGGAGGAGTACATGTTGACACCCGAGCAGATCCGTCTCTTAGCACGGGATGTGGTGGAAGGAGACTCCTCTCTACCTTCAGACCATCCCATTACTAGAGAGTCACGACATGCCATTATTCAGGTGGTGGTTCAGCACAAGTTCAGCACATTCAGCTTGAGATACAGCTCAGCATTGTGACACATCAGCAAGGAGTTGTAACAGAATCAGTTACATTCTATAGATATAGAATTATGTATATAGAGTTCTAGAATCTTGTAGAAGAAGTTTAGTCATGTCTATATAAACAAGTCATGTAGAACATTTGTGATTTGAGCTGAATAATACACATTTTACATTTCTGTTATGATCAATTCTGTTTTGTGATAGATCCCTTCAACTAGCATGGACCATGGTACATGGCAAGCAGTACTATAATAAAAAAATATATTTAATAGATTAGGCTGAAGGGATGGGAAAGAGGAATATGGATGTGCGCATGTTATTCATGCGTAGAAGATGACTACAAGCATGTGAAATTTGCGTAATCCGATTGTGCGTGCATGACAACAGCGTGCATGACAACAGCGTACTTTTATAGAAATTTAACGATAATATTTCAATTATGCACAATACGCATTTCTTCCTTGCATATTCCTATCTACGCATATATATAATGCGTTTTCAGCGGGTATTTTGAGCGGATATCACTGTATATGGGTATTTTGGATTTTTTGTTGGTTAAAAAGGATAATCAGGACTTTCACCCTTTAATTTTTCGGTTATTATCTAATAGTATAGATTTGTCATTAAAAAATTTAAGATATGAATTTTGTAGGCTTATATATTTTTTATTTAAATTATGTTTGAAATTTTTAAGATATGAATTTTTTAGACTTAAAATTTTTAACTAATATAATTTCATTAAAATATTATATATATGTTGCACATGACATTTTAAGAAAAAGAAAATATTTTAATTAGAAAATATAGAAAAGATATTACGTTTTAGCTGAAAAATGTAATTAGTTAGATATACAATATTATTAGTTTATTTCATAAAATAGAATAACGTGTGATATTTTTGGAAAGTGAGGGATTTTAGTTAGAAAAGCTAGAAAAGGTAATGTGTTGTAGCTGAAAAAGCCAATTAGTTAGTTATTAAGAATTATAATATTGTTAATTTTTTTATAAAATAGAATTTTCCGTAACTACAAGATAAATATATTCCAAATAAAAGAAATTAAGTCAAGAATAATTAAGTAAAAATACAAAGTACCGTACCGACCGACCAACCGACCAAACTTTCAATATTTCAGCTATCATAATATAACTAGCTTATAACCCGTGTGAAGCACGGGTTTCTTTTGATAGGTTATAAAATTTATTTAACATTATAATTATGTTTTATATAATCCTTATTTTTAATAATTTTTTAATTTTAATTTAATATAAATTTATATAATGAAATGCATGGTTTAAACTTTATTTTGTAAAATTATAAATTAAAAATTTCGTTGGCGGGTTCGAACTTTGAATTTTTAGTAAATTAATTTAATCATATAATATATCTTATTATTAGATCTAACGATTGTTATTTATTAATAAAAATATGATTTGTATATATGGTGAGATATTTTTGGGTGTATATTAGTGATCGCAAGATTAATTTTAAATTAAAAAGTACTCCATGTTTTAATTACAAAAATTACTACTAAAAATAATTACGGAAAGATATGGTGTGATATTTTGGATATATATTAATTATTGTAATATTAGTTTTAAATTAAATGGTAAAGTGTTTTAATTAGAAGTAAAATCTTTAGAAAAAATGAATAATTGAGTTGTTGGAGCAAAAAAAAGAGTTCAAGTAGAAGTGGATGAAGGAATTTTAATCAGAATATAATTATGTTAACATTAGTAATTAGCTTTTTGAGTTGTTTTTGTAATTTAATTATTTATTTTAATAATTAGGATAATCAAACCGAAAACCAAAACTTAGGATAACCAAACCGAAAACCAAAACTTTCAATGTTTCGGCTTTAATATAATAGTATAGATATAGATTTAATATAATTTAATATACTCATGTTACGGATTATAGTAATGTTTCCTTATTATAAACAACTAGATTATAACCCGTGCGAAGCACGGGTTTATTTTGATAGGTTATAAAATTTATTTAACATTATAATTATGTTTTTATATAATCCTTATTTTTAATAATTTTTTAATTTTAATTTAATATAAATTTATATAATGAAATGCATGGTTTAAAATTTATTTTGTAAAATTCTAAATTAAAAATGTCGTTGACGGGTTCGAACTTTGAATTTTTAGTAAATTAATTTAATCATATAATATATCTTATTATTAGATCTAACGATTGTTATTTATTAATAAAAATAATGATTTGTATATATGGTGAGATATTTTTGGGTGTATATTAGTGATCTCAAGATTAATTTTAAATTAAAAAGTACTCCATGTTTTAATTACAAAAATTACTACTAAAAATAATTACAGAAAGATATATATTAATTATTGTAATATTAGTTTTAAATTAAATGGTAGAGTGTTTTAATTAGAAGTAAAATCTTTAGAAAAAATGAATAATTGAGTTGTTGGAGTAGAAAAAAGAGTCCAAGTAGAAGTGGATGAAGGAATTTTAATAAGAATATAACTACGTTAACATTAGTAATTAGCTTTTTGAGTTGTTTTTGTAATTTAATTATTTATTTTAATAATTAGGATAACCAAAACTTAGGATAACCAAAACGAAAACCAAAACTTTCAATGTTTCGGCTTTAATATAATAGTATAGATTGTAAATATAAAATACTATTGTGTCTTTAGGATTATAGCCAATAACGGATTAAAATTGATTTATTTATATTTAAAATTAATTAAAAATTAAATTAATCAAACCGAAAACCAAAATAAATAGGATAACCAAACCGAAAACCAAAACTTTCAATGTTTCGGTTTTAATATAATAATAAATGCACGGGTTTCTTGTATTATATTATAATTTTTCTTTAATATTATAATTATGTTTTTGCACAATCATTATTTTTAATAATTTTTTAAATTTTTATTTAACATAATTTAATATAATTTAATATACTCATATTTACAGATTATATTCATGTTTCATTATTATAAACAATGTATACGATTTTTAATATATTTTATTAATAATTGAGAAATATGATGTGATATTTTCATGTATATATTAATGATTGTAAGATTTGTTGTAAATTAAAAAGGTAACGTAAAAATATTAATGATTGAAAGATATGATAAAATTGATGTTTTTAGGTGTTTATAAAAGGTAATATGTTCAACTAAAAGTAAATGTGAAAAAGGCAATCACTAATTACCATTAATTTTATTATATTATTTTGAAAAAGGCAATCGACTAATTACCATTAATTTTATTATCTTAATCGACTAATTATCATTAATTATAACGTGTTTTAATTGGAAAGAAAATATTAATGATGGAAAGATATGATATGATTGCTGTTTTTAGGTGTTTATAAAAGGTATTATCTCGACTAATTACCATTAATTATATTATGTTATTATTAATTTTAGGTGTATTTATGTTTCTTTATAATGAAGGGTATATAAGTAAATTCACTAAGTACCAAAAAATAGGTACCAAAACTTTCAATGTTTCGGAATTTATATAATAGTACCCGTGCGAAGCACGAGTTTCTTTTGATAGGTTATAAAATTTATTTAACATTATAATTATGTTTTTATATAATCTTTATTTTTAATAATTTTTTAATTTTAATTTAATATAAATTTATATAATGATATGCATGGTTTGAAATTTATTTTGTAAAATTCTAAATTAAAAATGTCGTTGACGGGTTCTAACTTTGGATTTTTAGTAAATTAATTTAATCATATAATATATCTTATTATTAGATTTAACGATTCTTATTTATTACTAAAAATAATGATTTGAATATATATGGTGAGATATTTTTGGGTGTATATTAGTTATCGCAAGATTAATTTTAAATTAAAAAAGTAACTTGTTTTAATTACAAAAATTACAACTAAAATAATTACGGAAAGATATGGTGTGATATTTTGGATATATATTAATTATTGTAATATTAGTTTTAAATTAAATGGTAAAGTGTTTCAATTAGAAGTAAAATCTTTAGAAAAAATGGGTAATTGAGTTGTTGGAGCTGAAAAAAGAGTCCAAGTAGAAGCTCAATATGGATAAAGGAATTTTAATCTGAATATAATTACGTTAACCTTAGTAATTAGCTTTTTAAGTTATTTTTATAATTTAATTATCTGTGCGCAGTGTCCGTGAAGGCAACGGAGGTTTTAAGTTTAGCTGTATTAGTAATGGTGTAAATATAAAATACTATTGTGTCTTTAGGACTATAGCCAATAACGGATTAAAATTGATTTATTTTATATTTAAAATTAATTAAAAATTAAATTAACCAAACCGAAAACCAAAATAAATGGGATAACCAAACCGAAAACCAAAACGTTCAATGTTTCGGCTTTAATATAATAGTATAGATGTATACAGATTTTTAATATATTTTATTAATAATTGAAAAATATGGTGTGATATTTCTGGACATGTATTATTAATTGTAAGATTAGTTTTAAATAAAAACAAATCCAAAAAAATATTAATGATTGTAAGATATGATACGTTTGACGTTTTTAGGTGTTTATAAAGGGTACTTTTTTCAGCTAAAAAGTAATGTGAAAAAGGCAATCGACTAAGGGTGATGGCCCAAAATATTCATATGGGAGCCATGCTGGTCCTTTTTACTGACTGAAAACGCTACACCGTCTACCGTGATATGAGGGGTGTTGCGGAACACCGTGTTCCGTATCATGAGGTGTTGCGGAACACCATGTTCCGTATCATGCACGGATACGGAACACCGTGTTCCGTATCATGCATAACACGGAAGATGGTGTTCCGTATCATGCATAATACGGAACACGGTGTTCCGTATTATGCTAACACGGAGGACGATTCTCCGTATCCCGTCGGTATTTTGGGCCATTTTTTTCAAAATCAGTATTTTGGGCAAAAACTTGTGAAAAATAGGCATTTTGGTAATTCTCTCATTACTATTAATTATATTATGTTATTATTTATTTTAGGTATTTTAATAGTATAGATATCGTATATATTTTTCTTTATAATGAAGAGTAAATAAGTAAATTCACGAAGTACCAAAACCAGGTATCAAAATTTTTAAATAAAAAAGGTAACATGTTTTAATTCTAAAGGAAATATTAATGATATTTTTAGGTGTTTATAAAAGATAATATCTTCAACTAAAACTAATGTGAAAAAGGCAATCAACATGAAAAAGGGAAATTGACTAATTACTATTAATTATATTATGTTATTATTTATTTTAGGTATATTAATAATAAGTATCGTATATATTTTTCTTTATAATGAAGTGTAAATAAGTAAATTCTCGAAGTACCAAAAAACTGGTACAAAAACTTTTAATATTTCGGTTATTAGTATAGACTAGCATAAAACCCGTGCGATGCACGATTTTTTTTAATATTATATGAATTTTTTTCATTAATTTGAATTAAAACATGAATTTTGGAGGCTTAAATTTTTAATTAAGATGATTTGATAATAATTATATAAATGTTATCTAATATTTTTAGAAAATGAGGAATTTAGTTAGAAAATATAGAAAAAGTGATAGGTTTTAGTTGAAAAATGTAATCGGTTAATTATTAGTAATTATAAAATTATTATTTTATTTATCAAATAGAATGCCCATGATATAATTGGAAAAAAAGAGATTTAGTTAGAGAAAATTAAAAAGATAACATCTTTTAGGTGAAAAGATAATTGATTAATTTAAAATAATTATAATTTAATTATTTCATTTTATTAAATAAAATTGCTCATAATATTTTTAGAAACGGAGAAATTAATGTTGCACGTGATATTTCTATAAAAAAGGGATTTTAGTTAGAAAATATAGAAAAGATGATGTATTTTAGCTGATAATTGGTTAAATATTATTATTTTATTTTAATAAATAGAATTGCCTTTAATATAATTGGAAAAAGAGATATTTTAGTTAGGGAAAATAAAAAAGGTAACGTGGTTTAGCAAAAAAAAAAAAGGTAACGTGAAAATTAAAAAGGTGACATGTTTTAGGTGAAAAAGATAATTGATTAGTTTATAGTAATTATAATTTAATTATTTTATTTTACTAAATGAAATTGGTCATATTAATTTTAGAAAATGAGAAATTAATGTTGTCCGTAATATTTATAAAATAAAAGGAATTTAATTATAAAAATTGATACGTTTTAGCTAAAAAGGTAATCAATTAATTATTGACTTTATAATAATATTAATATTTTTATTAAATAGAATCGTCCGTGATATAATTGGATAAAAAATATATTTTAGTTATAAAAAAAAGAGAAATGGTAACATTGTTTGGCTAAAAAAGATAACTGCCCGTGATATAATTGGAAAATGAGAGATTTTAGTTAAAGAAAAAAGAAAAGGTAACGTGTTTTGACTCAAAAAGGTAATTGATTAGTTAATAATAATTTTAATATAATTATGTTATATTATTAAACAAAATTGCTCGTAGTGTTTTTAAAAAAGGAAAAAATTTAGTTAGATAAAATATAAAAGATATTGTATCTTACCTAAAAAAGAAATTATTTAGTTACTGGAAAATAGAAAAGTTATTATGTTTAACCTGAAAAAGGAAATTGATTAGTAAGGAAGAAATTTTAGTTAGATAAAATATAAAAAATATTATATTTTACCTGAAAAAGGAAATTATTTAGTTATTGAAAAATAAAAAAGATAGTATGTTTAACGTGAAAAGGGAAATTGATTAGTTAATAGGATGGATTTTATCGGTAATTATGTAAGGGTAAATAAGTAAAATCAACAGGTACCGTACCAAACTTTTAATGTTTCCGCTTTTATATAATAGTATAGATTTAATTGATAAATTCATTTTACATCTTAGCATATTCTGATAAAATTAATATAATCATAATTATGCTTAAAGAATTTGCTTAACTAGTTGAATAATCATGAGCTGAAGTGTAAAAATGTGCTTCCGTACTCAATTTAACCTTTGTGGAACAAAATATTTATTTATGATTATACAAATTAAAATTACATGATTATAATATCTTTTTAATTAAATATTATAAAATATGAAACCAATTAATTTAACAAAAAGCATCAAATATATGTATTTATATTTTATACGTACCATTACCACGAACTAGCACATTATTGATTTTGTTAATAATTATATAATCATATCAACTAAGTCAATAATTATTAATTTTTACATTCATTATTATCAAAATATGCAAACAAAAAATATATTTATAAAATTGTAGAAACATATACAAAAATTTAAAGTTTGAGTGAGATAAAAAAAACTTTATGTAATTTGAGAAGTAACCAAATAAATTTTATTCATTGTTAGAGACTTTTTTAATTTAACTGAAAATTATGGTGTACACCCGGATGTGCATATATCACAATCCTATTTTGAATTTTGATAGATTAACTTTATATGGGGTGTTTGAGGGACCTTATTTCCCAGAAGACAAAATGGGAGATTAGTAATTTTTTTTCGAAAAACTTATAAAATCTCAAACATATATTAGATATTTATATAAAAAAATTGTCAAAATATGAAAATTTTATCCAAAAATAAATACATAAGTTTTTATTTTAAATTAGTGTCAAATAGGCTAAATACGTGGTTATTAGTTTTGCGTAAACTATAGTACATATTTAATGATTGAGTTCGTCCTACTTTGTGTAAATTAATTACAAAATTGTACTTAGGTCATTCCTTGATTAATGATAACGGAGGGACTTATCTAATTATATTCTAGTAGAAATTGAATGAAATGTAATTGATAAAATTAAAAGGAATTAACAAAAGTTATAGAAAATTTTTGAAATGAAAAATGGAGGATTGATGAAAAGAGACTCGATTTTTCCTTTTCTTTTTTTTTTTGTTTCCCCACTATTGACTATACTGCAGACATGTACATCTGCATATGAATGCATATACACAAATTATTTTAAAAAAAATATATACATGAATTATTTAAAAAATATATAACACAAAATTTTAGAAATACAAATATACGCGAAACACATTTCAACAAAAGAATTTGGCTTAAACGTATGATAGGATCTGTAATTACGAACCAACTGAGTGCGCCAAAACTGATTCGAACATCGAATTATTATTTTTATTTATTCAACTTGTGAATATGACACAGTATTAGTTTAATGTGCACTTAACCGAGAATCTTCACGGAAACGATCTGCGTACATCCCAGATTCTAGCCGGATATATTTGGTTTGGTTCAGTAAAAAGGGCATCCCTTCCAAGTCAAGCATAAAAACAAAACCCCAGTTCACCTAATTATTAATATAATTAATACCCTTCCTTTCCTTAATCGAAAATCTCTCTCTTTTTCTCTCCATCACACTCATCCATATCTATCCATCACACTTGTACTTTCTCCCCAATTATAAATACATTATCTATTTCTAATTATGTATAATGTATTTACCTTCTCCCCAATTATAAATACATTATCTATTTCTATTTCTAATTATGTATAATGTATTTACCTGATGTAATCTTCAAATCCGCCTCATATATTTTGTAATTGTTCGTGTGATTGTATTGCAATGGTTTTGATTCATATGTTTCTAATTGTGTTTCAGGTTGTTGTGAACCACAATGGCGTTTAGACAGAAGAAATTGAGCTCCAGAGCTGCGAATTCGCATTCTTCTTCGACGACGTCGTCTTCGAAACAGTTTCCGGAGACTTCTGTGGAAGGATTGAGCTCTCCTGCTTCTTCCACTGCGCAAAGTAAGCCACATTACTATTACTCTGACTCATTGCCTGTTGATGTTCAGAGATCTAAGGAAAATGTGACTGTAACTGTTCGATTTCGGCCTCTCAGGTAGTTAGAATTTGTCGCTAATTGTAATTGTTGTCGTTTGTGATAGTTTCGGAGTTTAATTTGATTTGTTTTTGTGTTTAATTTAATTTAGCCAGAGAGAAATCAAGTTAGGAGAGGAGATTGCATGGTATGCGGATGGCGAAACTATTGTGCGAAGCGAGAACAATTCATCTATTGCATATGCATACGGTACGGTTTATTGTTTATAATATCACTATTTTGATCTAGGTAATATTGTAGTTTCGTATTTTAAATAATTGATGTGCTTGTCACAATTGCTTACTCAGCTGTCCCTTTGTTATCTGGAAATTAATTACTTATTTTGGTGTTTGGGTCGTACTTTGACAATCTAAGTTGTTTGTTTCTCTAGTCATTGGATAATGTAATGCAGTTTTTTATTCAGTGAAAAGAGTTGACGTATAACAAAATCATTGACACAAGCTGTCTTACTTATTTATTAAGATGGATTTTCATATAGCAGCTGAGCGCAAAAAAAGGAGTTTAATAACTGCATTTTCGTTTCATAAATTAGCTCGCTTTCTAAAATTTGTACGATAATGATGCCACCATCTTCTATGCTCAGACAAGGATATCCCTTTGTAGAAATAAATGGCATGCTAATGAGATATGATATGATCTTTGGAAGATAATTTTGTGCTTAAAATTTAAATACTAAACTATATTATCATGAGCGAACAAGAGTACTTTTGGTTTGTAAAAGGAAATAGATGAGAACCTAAGAAGGATAAAATGAGAGTACTAAAATTTAAGGTTTTGATACTCCTTAATAACTGTAACGCCCCCAAATCCACCCTGACAGGGGACCCGGGTCGTCACATTGTCTCAATATGATAACGCAATAACAATACCAAATTTTTATTACAACGGAGCATAAAATGTCCCACTCCGCAGGTCCAAGATTGTCTTCACAACATAGTACAAACCAACTTGATACATCTCGAAATAATATGTTACAAAAGTTCACAACAGTAGAAATATAAAGATTCCATCTGGATCTCCTAATTATTGTCGCCATAGCCTTGCGCTTTCCCCTTGCCTTTATAGCCCTGGCCGGACGTCTCGCCTCTTTCCGTCTTGACAGCTGAACAAAATGTTGTAAAGCAAGAATGAGCAACTATAGTGCTCAGCAAGTTCTCTTCTCGCTCGGTATATAAATATAATAAAGTTCACCGAAATAAATACTCAAAATTTTAATATCGGATATCACAATATGATTTGGCTCAAATTCATCTTGAAAATATCATACTCGAAAGGCTCAAAACTCATCTCAAAACAGAATACTCAAAAGACTCATTACTCATCTCGAGACAGAATACTCGATAACTCATTTGATATAACTCTGATAACTCATGATTTAAGAATGAACTGGTCTTCCACCTCTCCGTATCTCGGTGGGGCGATCAACTAACCAACCAAGAATACCGGCCTCCAATGACACCGCACTTCGCCCGATCACGGCTACAATACGATATCAACTATAATATATATGTATGAATGCTAGCATCATAATGGTTATCAATTCAACCAAGGCAACAAATGCCTAATTATTCTCGGGTCCGTAAAACGGTACACGAGTCTCTCTTTCTCTATAATGGGCCTCTTGCCCAAAATTGACCAGTAGAATACATAATTCCCGAATATTTGGGGTACAGATAACTTGAGATAACTCTTTCAGAAAATATTTACAAATCTGGCGGACTGCCAGTATGACTCGATTTTACCACCAATCCGAACAATGGACTGATGTAAATTCTCAATAATAATTTATCGGTTGACATGAACAAAATGCCAAACCTTGACAACAAGATCAACTATCTCGAATTTATGAGAATAGTCTTAAGATTGAAGTAATTGGGAGTCGTACTGAACAAATAGTACTTCTCAATATTTATAATACTCAACATTGATGAACGTTTAAATAGAATATTTTTCACTTGATCGACGAATAAAAATCTCTAATAATTATAATTTTAAACTCCTATCGGTTAGTTCAAACGAGGAACTAACTGAAAGATAATCAATAAATAACGATTGAATTTGTACAATAAATTCAATCAAAAAGAATAAATTTAACTATCTCAGACGAATGAGATTAGTTTCACTGAATCAAAATAATAGTCGTCTCGAATTAATGAGATCGACCCGATAGCAACTAAATTGTTTCTACGCTTATAGGGATTATAATTCTCAAATAAACTAACTTGACAACATAATAAAATTTAACAAGAAATAATTCTCAAAAGAAATTATTGCATCATACAGAGCAACAGATAATCTCAACATATAATATCTCAAAAATAATTAAGGTATTAAATAACACGAACAGAAATTCACAGCTTCCAAAAGTTAGGGTAGGAATGAACTTGCCTCGATCTCGAAGTGCAAATGAATACAGATAAAAATTATACTCTACCCGTGAACTTGGCGTCGATCTACGTCTCGAGAATTATTTTCTAAAAAATGGCAACCAGAAATACATGAGCGATTCTTCAGAATAAAATACTCTCGATCCGACAATCTAATTAATAATAATATAATATCTCATAAAATCTCCGGAATAAATAACAGAAATTAATTCTGGGATAAATAAATATTTCATCGATCACAGGAATTAAATCTGGAGAATATATCCTATTTTTAATATCTGAAAATCTCAATTCATTCTCAAAATGAAAAATTCAACAATCCATTTTTTTATTCAATTTAAATCCATAATAATTCATCAAAGAATTCTACTTTTAAATAACCCCACAAATTCTAATTTATTTTACTTATTAATAAAATAGATCAAATTTTAATCTCTAAATTAAATCTGACTCGATCCGGTTAATTAGAATAAACCGGAAACGCTAATTATAAATCTCCTAAAATAATACCGCTTTCTAATTCTATTTATTCACAATTATTCCTCTTTTATCGACAAATTAATAAATCTCTAATTTTCATCCAAAATCACAAAATAATTCCTTTTTAATTAATTAATAATTTATTACACCATTTTTATCAAACTATTTTCATTTCCCTAAATTTTTAAAATAGTAAACAAATTATTAAAAATATAATAATAATTTTAAAACATTCACCTCTTTTATTTTATTTTATTAACTCATTATTTATTATATATTTATATATATAACTATTATTTTTATCAATATTTTTATTTTCTCCGTTTAACAGCTTCACAGTAGACAAAAAAAACACGACGGCGCGTGGGGCCCATGCGCCACCACCGCCGTCCGGAAAAACCCCTCCCCTGCGTCTCTCTTTCTCTCTATTTCTTCCCCCCCAAATCTCTCATCTCTCCTGCAACACCCCTCTCTCTCTCTCTCTCTCTCTCTCTCTCTCTCTCTCTCTTTCTCTCTCCCGGCGTCTCTCTCCCTCTTCTCCTTCTTCTCTCTCTCCGGCAAAACCTCCACCACCCAATCTCTCCTCTCCTCCCGTTTCTTCCTCACCGAATAAAACCAACACCACCACCACCACGGTGGTGGTCGCCTTCTCTCCCCCTTATAACTCCGGCAAACCAAAACAACACAATCACCAACACATCTCTCTCCACCTCCATGAGTCTCTCTGCCACCCTATGCAATACCCACCACCGAAATCTCGCCGCCCCCCTCTCGATTCTAACAATCACGCAAGACCACCCTCCCCCTGTAATTAATTCCGATTCAAACCCAACACAACCAAGTTCAAAACCTCTGTCCTCTCTCTGCCCCTTAACTTCGATTCATCTCACAACAAACTAAACACAAAATTGGAAACAAAAGGAAAGAAGAAAAGACAAAAAAAAATAGCTTAACAGAAGGAAAAAAAAACATACTATCTGTGGTCACTCTGTTTGCCGCAGAGAGGAAAATAAGAAAAAAGTGGATTGTGGTTTTGAAATTTTGGACAAAACAAAATGGTGTCTCAGTTTGTCTCTGTATAGACTGAATAAAAGGCTCGGTTTTTCTTTTAAAAAACTAAAAAGGCAGCAGGAATTGGGGAATAAAATCATGAAAAGTGGATGGCGTGCTCCGTAAAATCTGTAATGTTGTCTCCTCCTCGTGCTGGTCAATTAAAACGAGATTTTCATTCCGTTTTCTAAAATAAATACGATCCAAAATAAAAATAAAAATCCTATTTTCCTAAATACTTTTCTAATTTTAATAAACACTAAATAAATGTAACTAATTAAATATAAAACGAATATTTAAAATCTAAAAAAAAGCGCTATTTAAAATATTATAACAAATCGCTCTTAAATAAATTTAAATAACGATAGGAAAATTTATTCGAAATATTCGCGGATATTACAGTCTTCCCTCCTTATAGGATTCCGTCCTCGGAATCAAATTTATACACTAAACAAATCTGGATATTTATTCCGCATTTCGTTTTCTAATTCCCACGTGGCTTCCCCAACTTGGTGGTTTCTCCAAAGTATTTTCACTAAATTTACTCGCTTAGTTCTTAGCTCTTGCACTTTGTGATCTAGGATCTGTACTGGTTGTTCCTCGTATGTCAAATCAGGACGAATTTCCAATGGTTCGTAGGTTATAACATGTCTGGTATTCTCTTAACGCAGAAACATGAAACACATCACGAATATGCTGGAGGTCTGGAGGTAAGGCCATCTGATAAGCTAGGGTCCTATCTTCTTGAGAATCTCAAAAGGTCCTATATATCTGCGACTCAACTTGCTTTTCTTTCTGAATCTCATATTTCCCTTCCAAGGTGAAATTTTCAGTATCGCTTTATCTTCCACTTCGAATGCCTCATATGGTGCCATACCTATGCTGGAGTGATAACTATTGTTGTAAGAAAACTCAATTAGGGGCAAATGATCATCCCAACTTTCTTTGAAATCAAGTGCACAGACTCTTAATATTACGAAGAGAAAAGAAATGAGGTTGCTCTCCGTGCTTTTCCGAGGTTTAAATATTGTCCTTTCACTTTGTTCGTCGATCTGTGGATGATATGCAGTGCTCAGATTTAACTTCGTGTCAAGACATTCCTGAAAACTCTTCCAAAATCGAGAAGTAAAACGGGCATCTCTATCAGATACAATTGAAATAGGCGCTCTATGATGAACCACAATTTCCTTTAGGTATATCTTCACCAATCTTTGAACGGAGTACTTATCACTAATTGGTAGGAAATGCGTAAATTTAGTGAGTCGATCGACAATAACCCAAATTGCATCATGGCTAGCTCTAGTTCGGGGCAATTCTATGACAAAATCCATGGTGATATGTTCCCATTTCCACTCGGGTATCTCTAAGGGTTGTAAAAGTCCACTAGGTCGTTGATGTTCGGCTTTCACTTTCCGACAGGTCAAACACTTGCTTAACCATTCTGCAATCTCTCTCTTCATGTTAGGCCACCAATAATTCAGCTTGATGTCTTGATACATTTTTGTGCTCCCTGGGTAAATGGAATATCTCGAGTTATGCGCTTCGCTCATAATCTCTTCCTTCAGCTCTGTAACATTATGAATCTATATTCTCGATGCAAATTGCTTAATTCCCTTATCATCTTTTGAACTTAGAAATTCTTCTCCAGTCAACTCTAATCTTCTTTCTTCCATTACTTGTTCCTGCCAACGGTGAATCTTCTCGAGTAACTCTGGTTGAAACTGAATGTTGTAAACTCTTTCATTGTTTTGGACTGGGACCCTAATCCGTAATTCCATTTTCTCAAATTCTTTGACTAATTCTTCTGAGGTTGTCAACAGGTTGAGGCTTTCCTCGGAGGTAATTTATCATAGTCTTTAATCAGTTCTAACCATCTTCTCTATCTCATGTTTAATTCCTTCTGCGTGAATATATACTTTAAGCTCTTGTGATTCATGTAAATCTCGCATTTCTCTCCATAAAGTCGTGAGTAGGGTAACGGGACTCATATTCCTTCAGTTGTCGAGAGGCGTAAGCTATTACTTTACAGTGTTACATCAGAACACATCCTAAACCTTTGTGAGAGGCATCGTTGAAAATCACGAGATCGCTTTTCTCAACAGGTAAGGTCAATACTGTGCAGTAGTCAATCTCTTCTTCAATTCCTGAAAGCTATTTTCGCATTTGGGGGTCCATTCAAACTTTTCACTCTTTCTGGTAAGTCGAGTCAGTGACGTAGCTATCCTTGAGAAATCTTTCACAAATCTATGATAGTATCCAGCCAATCCAAGAAACTTCTAACCTCTGTTGGATTCTTTGGTCTCTCCCAATTTGCTACGGCTTTTATCTTTGCGGGGTCTATAAAAATCCCTTCGTCGCTCACAATGTGTCCTAAAAATTGAACTTCTTTCAGCCAGAATTCACACTTCAAAATTTTGCATATAACTTTTCCTTTCTCAACGCTTCCAAAACCAAACGGAGGTGTTCAGCATGTTCCTCAGGAGACTTCGAGTATATTAAGATGTCATCAATAAATACAATCACGAACTTATCCAAGTACTTCTTGAACACACGATTCATTAAATCCATAAAAGCAGCTGGTGCATTCGTCAATCCAAAAGACATGAACTCGTAATGTCCATATCGGGTCCTAAAGGCAGTCTTAGGAATATCCTCAGGCTTGATCTTTAGTTGATGATAGCCGGATCTCAAATCAATCTTCGAAAATATATAGCTCCCTCAAGTTGGTCGAAACAAATCATCGATCCGAGGTAGAGGGTACCTGCTCTTGGTGGTCATCTTGTTTAGTTCACGGTAAACAATACATAGTCGCATAGTTCCGTCCTTCTTCTTCACGAACAATACTGGAGCTCCCCACGGGGATACACTTGGTCTAATTATACCTTTGTCAAGTGACTCTTGTAGGTGTGTTGCTAATTCATTCATTTCCACTGGTGCCATTCTATTCGGCGCCTTTGAGATTGGTGCGGTTTCCAGTTCTAAATAAATCGTGAATTCTATCTCTCGATCTGGTGGAATTCCAGGCAACTCGTGAGGAAAAAAAAACGTCTCTAAATTGATTAACTATAGGGACCTCCTCAATCATAGGGGTCTGTTTCTCGGTATCTATCACATAAGTTAGATAGGCTTGACATCCTTGCCGAAGTAATCTTTTAGCTTGAATTATTGACAGGAAATCCTTAGTCGGTTTCCGTTCGTGAAACGAAATACTTATACCGTTAGGTCCACTTAAGCTGACCTTCTTACGGCGACAATCTATTTGAGCATCATAACGTGATAACCAATCCATCCCCAGGATTACGTCAAACTCTCCTAACTTAAAAGGAATGAGGTCTACATCAAAACGTTGCCCATGTATCTCTATGGCATAATTCAGACACCATCGATTCACTGGTATAACTTCCTGATTAATTACTTCTATGTTCAAAATTTCCTCTAAGGGCACAGACTCAAGATTAAGCTTGTACATGAAGTTCTCAGAAATAAAAGATTTGGTAGCTCCAGAATCAACTAGAACACATGCATCCCCAGAATTTACTAAAAGCGTACCTGCGATCACATCGCTGTTATCAATGGCATCTCTCACTGTCATGTTGAATGTTCTTACGGTCGGCTTGTTGTTCTGGTTGTCAAATCTCTTCATAAAATTACTCCCACTACTCTAAAACTTCCTCTTGTGCTATTCTTCGGTTACAACTCACTCCCACTTTCGACTATAGCCGCTTTCTAAGCCAAGATTGTATAACTGGTGATTTCAAACACGTCGACTCGATTCTATATCCAGGGCTTCAATCCTTGTTGAAAATGCTAAGCTCTTTTTCTTCGGTGTCTACTTAATAAGGTGCGAACCTTGAGAGTTCTAAAAACTTAGCTTCATAATATGCAACAGTCATCGACCCTTGCTTGAGTTCGAACAACTTAATTTCTATCTGATTCTCTAAGTACTTAGGAAAATACCTTTCCAGGAACAACTCTGTAATTCTAGTCCAAGGTATAACCGTATTATCTTCCATTGCTCTCTTTGCTTCCCACCAATAATTTGATGCACTTTTCACTACATACATAGTAACGATAATAGTTCTAGCTTATGCCACACTGTATCCTGAAAATATATATTCTTCATTTCTCTCAACAAATCTCTCATTTCTCATTTCTTTAGAATTAGTAATCCTTTTGGTCTCAACAATCTCTTATTACCAATAAGTCTTGATAGTGATGATATGGTTTGAGTTTCTCAATTGTAAGATGCATTTCTTCTCATAGGGTCTTCTCATTTTAACGAAAATTAAGGGGTTTTGCTTCTACTTTATGACCCAAATATTCTTACTTTTATTCTTAATTGAGGTGTGGTTCCTTAAAGAAATATTGTAGGTATATAGAGGTAAAATAATTGTCGTACTCGTGGTAGGAAAATTTTACAAAATACGATAAGCCACGCCTTAAGGGTTCGAAGTATCACAACTAGTTATGTAGTGATATAAAACAGGTGTTAGGACAAGTATGCAACATAAATCATCGTGAATCCTTTAATGATTCAATAAAAATATCTCTAATTAATTCTATATGTATCGCTTCTCATTCACTTCCAAAAGATACAATCTTGCCTTCAGGATTCCATGGCAAAGACATAATTCGTGTAGTAATCTACGAAATAGGTAAATGGTTGCATTTATAATAGTACCAGTCCCCTTATTAGGTCGGAGAAAGGTCGATTTAATCTAATTCATGGAACTTCCCACGAACTCCACTGGGAGAAAAGCTCACGGTCATGTTAAATTTTCTCAACGTAAATCTCAAAACTTCCAAAGTTTAAATCGTCGTTCAACTACTAAATTCAGAAGAAAGATAGGGAAAGCATGCATTACTGTTCTCTTCCCTTTTATTAATGAAAAACAATCACTCTTTCACCAACTTGTAATATATCATTAATGTACAATAGGTATCGATTCGCTTCACTCTTTTAAAGGATTGAGTTCGATGATTGCTCCATAATCAAACCAATGTCTTAGAACCTTAATACACTTCCAGGAAACACCACGTAGGGTTTTGAAGATCAGACTAGCGAGTTTACGCAAAGGTCTATTTCTATTTAGAAATTGTCACTCCGACTTGAGTTGTTGAAATTTCCATTTCTGGAAGAGAAGTTTCATCACTTTCAAATTTTCGTATACCACTTTTAGAATTCTTAGGCCCCAATCATAATAGGATCCATAAGAACATTGAATAGAGATAATTCATAAGGAATAGATGTTAAACAACACATGTTCACGCTCAATTTTTGATGGTGAGAATCTTTTATGAAAGGATTAGCTGAGAGATCATTATGATCATCGAACATTTGTTTTGTTGCATGTATCATTAGGACAACCGTCATAGTACACAAGGTGGCCAGCCTTGAGTACTCTAATTAACAAACAACAGTACAAATGGTGGCGTCCCACCAGACTTCTATCACAGAGACAGACAGTCTTCCCCTGTATAAGTAGGGTTGTTCATCTCAATATCACAAAGGGTGACAAATATAGGAAGGGATATGAAAGAGTTTTATATTTATAGAAGTACATGACGCTCTGCAAATAAACCTTTGAACAATATAAGTCTTTTCAAACAGGATAGATATTGCCTGGGTAAATTCGAATGATAAAAATCACCGATAATCATTGTTAAGGAAGTTACTTAAGGAACGATTTCCTAGCACACAATAAGCTCTTAGGATCGACTATTGATTCTCGAATAAAAGTGACACTCGTAGATTCCGGCAGCTCGTCAGGGAAGAAAATCTCTAAGAGTGGATGTACTAAAAACACAATATCATAGAGAACTATTTCAACCTCAATAAATTATATCTCTGGTGCACGTAACCAGCGCTATTACAACTCTAACTCTGGTAAAGGTATTGACAACATTTACAAAATGTGGAAACTCTGTAAGGTATCATCCGATCTCATTTGTAATGGGAAATTAGGCATCCTATCTTAAATTAATTGGGAACTAGGGGTCCATGTGAATAAGGTGTAGGAAGTCTATCTCGAGTAGAACGAAAGTCAGTTGGTCTGGAAGTAGACATCTACAAAAGTACGAAAAACCTCGGTCAGGTTCAATCGACTAGATATGCCTATAAATATATATAAAAAGGCGTAAGGCGCTTAGTGCCAAAATCTCAACATCGTATAATATATCTCTAAATTCTCACGTCGTGTTATAGTTCTAGGCTCGTATTATATCTCTAAATTCTCGCATCCGGTTATACTCCAAGGCTCGTACGATTCCTAAAAATATAACTAAGGCTCTGGTACCAAAACTGTAACGCCCCCAAATCCACCCTGACAGGGGACCCGGGTCGTCACATTGTCTCAATATGATAACGCAATAACAATACCAAATTTTTATTACAACGGAGCATAAAATGTCCCACTCCGCAGGTCCAAGATTGTCTTCACAACATAGTACAAACCAACTTGATACATCTCGAAATAATATGTTACAAAAGTTCACAACAGTAGAAATATAAAGATTCCATCTGGATCTTCTAATTATTGTCGCCATAGCCTTGCGCTTTCCCCTTGCCTTTATAGCCCTGGCTGGACGTCTCGCCTCTTTCCGTCTTGACAGCTGAACAAAATGTTGTAAAGCAAGAATGAGCAACTATAGTGCTCAGCAAGTTCTCTTCTCGCTCGGTATATAAATATAATAAAGTTCACCGAAATAAATACTCAAAATTTTAATATCGGATATCACAATATGATTTGGCTCAAATTCATCTTGAAAATATCATACTCGAAAGGCTCAAAACTCATCTCAAAACAGAATACTCAAAAGACACATTACTCATCTCGAGACAGAATACTCGATAACTCATTTGATATAACTCTGATAACTCATGATTTAAGAATGAACTGGTCTTCCACCTCTCCGTATCTCGGTGGGGCGATCAACTAACCAACCAAGAATACCGTGTTGAAAGATTGTGCAGAACTTCCGGAAGGTTCTAGAATAAATAAGTCCTGAAGGTTCTAGAATAATTAAGAAAGATTGTGCAGAAGGTTCTAGATAATTAAGGAGTTAATTATGCACTAGAAGGTTCATTGTCTAGAAAGTTCCATTACTTTATGCATTTCATGTACTAGAAAGTTCCTGTACTTTTTCTACATCTAGTAATCATCTAGAATATTCTACTAGGCTCATGCATCTAATAATCATCTAGAAAATTCTGCTCTAGAAAATTCTGCTGCTACTATAAATTGTATTCTGGAGATTGTATCAAATAAGTTCAGAAAATCAGAATATTTTACAAAGTATTATTCTGTTCTCTCTTGTGTCAAACAGCAGTGTGTGTGTGTGTTTTTAAGTGAAGTTTTCTGCCTAGTATCAAGGTCTGATCTTGGGCTGCAGTTAAGTGTGTTTACTGCATAAAAAGAGAGTGTCCATAATTCTCTCAACTTGGTATCAGAGCTGTGTTTCAGCTGTTGTGTTCAGTGGAGGCTGTTCGCGAAAAAGGAAGGCAGAAAATTGGTTTAAGGCAGAAAATCTGCTTTTGTTGCTGGTGTTTGTATTCCAGGAGATGGATATCAACGGTGGAGCATTGAATCAATTTGGAATGGAGAAACTAACAAACAACAACTATCAATATTGGAGGATGTGCATGAAAGCGTATCTTCAAGGACAAGATCTTTGGGATATTGTTGATGGAGGTGATACTGATATGCCTCAGGATACACCAGAAAATTCTGAAGCAAGAAGAAAATGGAAGATTAAGTGCGGGAAAGCTTTGTTTGCATTGCGAGGCTCTATCCACAAGGATTTGATTGATCACATTCGAGACAAGGAGTCACCAAAGGACGTATGGGATACACTTGAGAAGCTTTTCACAAAGAAGAACACGGCCAGACTTCAATTCCTGGAGAACGAGTTGGCAAATACAAATCAAGGGAGCATGTCAATTGCTCAATATTTTCAGAAGATAAAGAGCTTGTGTGCTGAAATTTCAGAACTAGATCCTGATGAGCCTATCAAGGAAGCACGAATGCGCAGATATCTTATTCGTGGCATAAAAAGGGAGTACACCCCATTCTTGACATCCATTCAAGGATGGGCAAATCAGCCTAGCATCGTGGAGTTGGAGAATCTACTTACTAATCAAGAAGCTTTAGCTATGCAAATGGCAAAAGCTTCAATTTCTGAAAAAGATGAAGCGTTGTTCGCTGGAAAACGAAGGCATAACAATTACCAAAGCTGGAACAGAAATAATCCAAAAGGAGCAGCTGATTGGAAAAGAACGAGTTCCAGTAGGGGAGAGCAATGGAGGCTGAAAAGTTCAAATGATCGCGGAAGCTGGTCAGGGAGGAATTTCAATCAAAAAGAGACTAATACTGGAAATTCGCAATATGAGGCCAGGAAGAATATAATATGTAACAGGTGTGGCAAACCTGGACATATAAAGAAGTTTTGCAAATCAAGACTCGTAGAAGGAAATGCAAGTATTTCTCAAAATAAGGAGGAAATTTCTGCTGATTGGGGAACCTGCCTTTCAACGGAGACAATAGATATGCAATGTTCTGTAGAGGAATCTGCACTAACTTCTATTGATGGAGGTGTTTTAGAAGATGGACTTGCGACTATTGATTATACAAAAGACTGGATCATTGATTCTGGATGTTCTCATCATTTAACCGGAAATGGTTCCTTACTTTCATCACAGAAGGAATACACGGGAGATAAAGCAATCGTGACAGCGGACAACTCCATTCATCCTGTCAAGACCGAAGGAAATGTCAAGGTGAAGGCAGCAAAAGGACCTGTAAATATGACCAGTGTATACCATGTTCCTGGTATGACTAAAAATCTGATCTCTGTTTCTCAACTTACAAATTCTGGTCGATATGTTTTATTTGGTCCAAATGATTTCAAAATTTTGGAAAATATCAAAAGCATTGATGCTAATACGGTGCTGAAAGGGAATAGAGTCAAATCTCTTTATGTTTTGTCGGCAAATGAAGCTTTTGTGGAGAAAACAAGTAAACAAGATAAAGCATCATTGTGGCATGCTCGTTTGGCACATGTGAGCTATGAGAAGCTAAAAATTATTTCAGCAAATGATATTGTTAACGGGCTGCCTAATTTGGGAAGCTTTCATCATGAAGTTGTTTGTGAAGGATGCCAATATGGAAAAGCACATCGTCTTCCGTTTGGAAAATCTTCGATAAGAAGTACAAAACCTTTGCAGCTGATCCATTCTGATTTATTAACAAGCAATGCAGCAAGTTATAGTGGCCTTCATTATATGCTTGTCATTGTCGACGATTATACGAGGTTTTCTTGGGTGTTTTTCATGAAAGAGAAGTCTGACACATTCTCAATCTTCAAGCAATTCAAGAGGAAGATTGAAGGGGAGCTTCAAAGAAGGATCAAGTGCTTGCGAACTGATAATGGAGGGGAATTTATATCCAACGAGTTTGCTGATTTTTGTGAAAGGCATGGAATAAGACGACAATTGACATGTCCAAGAACATCGCAGCAAAATGGAGTTGCTGAACGAAAATTAAGGCACTTACAAGAGGTAAGTAGAAGTTGGATACATACTAAAAGTCTTCCTCAAGAGCTATGGGCAGAAGCTATGCGATGTGCTTGTCATGTAATAAACAGATTGCCCTCAAAAGTTATTAACATGAAAACTCCCTATGAACTTCTCTACAAGGAGAAACCCTCGGTTTCATATTTTAGAATCTTTGGCTCTACATGCTATGTCCATGTTTCTGATCAGCTGCGTGCTAAAATGGATGCGAAGGCAAAGAAATGCGTGTTTGTTGGCTACGATCCTAATAGAAAAGGATGGCGATGTATGGATCCCGGCACACTTAAAGTTGTGACATCAAGAGATGTTGTCTTTGATGAAACATCGTCCTATTATGTGCAGCCTATACTAACACATATTCCAGATCCTTCAAACAATGAAAATGAAGACGTCATTGATAAATCAAATCCTTCAAGTACAACTACAGCCCACGATGATTCTGCTAGTGAAAGTGAGTCAATTCATGAAGAAAACGAAGAAAATGATGGAACTCAAGAAAGTGATCAGCCGCCTCGAAGATCACAAAGAGCACGCAAGAGGAATGAAAGATACAAGGACTACACTATAGGAGCTGATTATGATAAAATAACAGAATGTTTCTTTGCTGGCCCATTTGATGAATCTAAACCATCGGCGTATGAAGAGGCTAAAGGCAATCAAAATTGGGAAGCTGCTATGGAGGAAGAAATATCAGCACTTCATAAGAATGAGACATGGGATTTAGTTCCTAAACCTAAAGGAGTTAAGCCGATTTCTTGCAAATGGGTTTACAAAGTCAAGCGTAAATCTGATGGAAGTATTGATCGATACAAAGCGAGGCTTGTGGCTCGTGGTTTCTCTCAAAAATATGGGCAGGATTATGAAGAAACTTACAGTCCAGTTGCAAAGATGACGTCCGTTCGAGCTATTTTATCCATGGCTGCCTCAAAGGGATGGAAACTTTGGCAACTAGATGTGAAGAACGCATTTCTTTATGGAGACATTGATAGGGAGATTTATATGGAGCAACCTTTGGGGTTTAAATCAAAGAATTTTCCAGGTTATGTATGTCGGCTCAAGAAAGCTCTTTATGGGCTCAAACAAGCACTGCGGGCCTGGTTCGGAAAAATTGCTCAATATTTAAGCTTTTGTGGTTATGCTTCCTCAAGTGCTGATGCGAGTTTATTTATAAAGAAAGATTCGAAGGTGCATGTTCTTGTGTTATTATATGTCGATGACATGATAATAACTGGTAATGATGAGGAAGAAATAAACAGGTTGAAAGATGAACTTGCCATCCGGTTTGAGATGAAAAATCTAGGAGAACTAAAGCACTTTATCGGTTTGGAGGTATCAAGGTGCAAGGAAGGCATTTTTGTTTCTCAAGGTCAGTATGCTAAAAAGATTCTTGAGAAATTCAAAATGATCAATTGCAGACCAGCAGCTACTCCAATGGAGCAGAATTTGAAGTTAAGAGCTAATGTTGGGAAAGAGCTCAAAAATGGAAAAACGTATCGGACTTTGGTTGGGAGCTTAATATATTTGACAATTACAAGACCTGATATTTCATTTCCAGTTGGAGTTGTTAGTCAATTTATGCAAAAGCCAAGGAAACCACATCTGGATGCGGCAAATAGGATCCTTCGTTATCTTAAGCATACGATGAATTATGGGCTGATGTATAAAGAAGGCGCAGAGATTTTTCTTAGTGGATTCACCGATGCAGATTGGGCAGGTGATCCCTCCTCAAGACGTTCTACATCAGGTTATACTTTCGACCTTGGTTCAGCTGCTATCTCGTGGTGTAGCAAGAAGCAAGCAACTGTAGCATTATCAAGTACAGAGGCAGAGTATACTGCTGCTACACTCGCTGCACAAGAGTGTGTATGGTTAACGAGACTGATCAAGGACATTTCTCATTCTAAAATGGAACCAGTGGAGTTATATTGTGACAATATGAGTTCGATTCGACTAGCCTCAAATCCTGTTTTCCACGCAAGGACTAAGCACATTGAAGTTCACTATCATTTCATACGAGAGAAGGTGCTGCAAGAAGAGATTGACTTTATCAAAGTGGATACCAATGAATAACTTGCTGATATATTTACGAAGGCATTACCTAAGGCGAAGTTTGAGTTTCTTAGAGCACAACTTGGCTTGGTATCCGAAGTTCGCACAAAGGGGGAGTGTTGAAA
The DNA here is from genome assembly GCA_036435485.1 of Saposhnikovia divaricata. Classification (NCBI taxonomy): domain Eukaryota; kingdom Viridiplantae; phylum Streptophyta; class Magnoliopsida; order Apiales; family Apiaceae; genus Saposhnikovia; species Saposhnikovia divaricata. The sequence goes on along the minus strand of CM071601.1, from coordinate 205,255,330 downwards.
GATTGTGCAGAACTTCCGGAAGGTTCTAGAATAAATAAGTCCTGAAGGTTCTAGAATAATTAAGAAAGATTGTGCAGAAGGTTCTAGATAATTAAGGAGTTAATTATGCACTAGAAGGTTCATTGTCTAGAAAGTTCCATTACTTTATGCATTTCATGTACTAGAAAGTTCCTGTACTTTTTCTACATCTAGTAATCATCTAGAATATTCTACTAGGCTCATGCATCTAATAATCATCTAGAAAATTCTGCTCTAGAAAATTCTGCTGCTACTATAAATTGTATTCTGGAGATTGTATCAAATAAGTTCAGAAAATCAGAATATTTTACAAAGTATTATTCTGTTCTCTCTTGTGTCAAACAGCAGTGTGTGTGTGTGTTTTTAAGTGAAGTTTTCTGCCTAGTATCAAGGTCTGATCTTGGGCTGCAGTTAAGTGTGTTTACTGCATAAAAAGAGAGTGTCCATAATTCTCTCAACTTACCGGCCTCCAATGACACCGCACTTCGCCCGATCACGGCTACAATACGATATCAACTATAATATATATGTATGAATGCTAGCATCATAATGGTTATCAATTCAACCAAGGCAACAAATGCCTAATTATTCTCGGGTCCGTAAAACGGTACACGAGTCTCTCTTTCTCTATAATGGGCCTCTTGCCCAAAATTGACCAGTAGAATACATAATTCCCGAATATTTGGGGTACAGATAACTTGAGATAACTCTTTCAGAAAATATTTACAAATCTGGCGGACTGCCAGTATGACTCGATTTTACCACCAATCCGAACAATGGACTGATGTAAATTCTCAATAATAATTTATCGGTTGACATGAACAAAATGCCAAACCTTGACAACAAGATCAACTATCTCGAATTTATGAGAATAGTCTTAAGATTGAAGTAATTGGGAGTCGTACTGAACAAATAGTACTTCTCAATATTTATAATACTCAACATTGATGAACGTTTAAATAGAATATTTTTCACTTGATCGACGAATAAAAATCTCTAATAATTATAATTTTAAACTCCTATCGGTTAGTTCAAACGAGGAACTAACTGAAAGATAATCAATAAATAACGATTGAATTTGTACAATAAATTCAATCGAAAAGAATAAATTTAACTATCTCAGACGAATGAGATTAGTTTCACTGAATCAAAATAATAGTCGTCTCGAATTAATGAGATCGACCCGATAGCAACTAAATTGTTTCTACGCTTATAGGGATTATAATTCTCAAATAAACTAACTTGACAACATAATAAAATTTAACAAGAAATAATTCTCAAAAGAAATTATTGCATCATACAGAGCAACAGATAATCTCAACATATAATATCTCGAAAATAATTAAGGTATTAAATAACACGAACAGAAATTCACAGCTTCCAAAAGTTAGGGTAGGAATGAACTTGCCTCGATCTCGAAGTGCAAATGAATACAGATAAAAATTATACTCTACCCGTGAACTTGGCGTCGATCTACGTCTCGAGAATTATTTTCTAAAAAATGGCAACCAGAAATACATGAGCGATTCTTCAGAATAAAATACTCCCGATCCGACAATCTAATTAATAATAATATAATATCTCATAAAATCTCCGGAATAAATAACAGAAATTAATTCTGGGATAAATAAATATTTCATCGATCACAGGAATTAAATCTGGAGAATATATCCTATTTTTAATATCTGAAAATCTCAATTCATTCTCAAAATGAAAAATTCAACAATCCATTTTTTTATTCAATTTAAATCCATAATAATTCATCAAAGAATTCTACTTTTAAATAACCCCACAAATTCTAATTTATTTTACTTATTAATAAAATAGATCAAATTTTAATCTCTAAATTAAATCTGACTCGATCCGGTTAATTAGAATAAACCGGAAACGCTAATTATAAATCTCCTAAAATAATACCGCTTTCTAATTCTATTTATTCACAATTATTCCTCTTTTATCGACAAATTAATAAATCTCTAATTTTCATCCAAAATCACAAAATAATTCCTTTTTAATTAATTAATAATTTATTACACCATTTTTATCAAACTATTTTCATTTCCCTAAATTTTTAAAATAGTAAACAAATTATTAAAAATATAATAATAATTTTAAAACATTCACCTCTTTTATTTTATTTTATTAACTCATTATTTATTATATATTTATATATATAACTATTATTTTTATCAATATTTTTATTTTCTCCGTTTAACAGCTTCACAGTAGACAAAAAAAAACACGACGGCGCGTGGGGCCCATGCGCCACCACCGCCGTCCGGAAAAACCCCTCCCCTGCGTCTCTCTTTCTCTCTATTTCTTCCCCCCCAAATCTCTCATCTCTCCTGCAACACCCCCCTCTCTCTCTCTCTCTCTCTCTCTTTCTCTCTCCCGGCGTCTCTCTCCCTCTTCTCCTTCTTCTCTCTCTCCGGCAAAACCTCCACCACCCAATCTCTCCTCTCCTCCCGTTTCTTCCTCACCGAATAAAACCAACACCACCACCACCACGGTGGTGGTCGCCTTCTCTCCCCCTTATAACTCCGGCAAACCAAAACAACACAATCACCAACACATCTCTCTCCACCTCCATGAGTCTCTCTGCCACCCTATGCAATACCCACCACCGAAATCTCGCCGCCCCCCTCTCGATTCTAACAATCACGCAAGACCACCCTCCCCCTGTAATTAATTCCGATTCAAACCCAACACAACCAAGTTCAAAACCTCTGTCCTCTCTCTGCCCCTTAACTTCGATTCATCTCACAACAAACTAAACACAAAATTGGAAACAAAAGGAAAGAAGAAAAGACAAAAAAAAATAGCTTAACAGAAGGAAAAAAAAAACATACTATCTGTGGTCACTCTGTTTGCCGCAGAGAGGAAAATAAGAAAAAAGTGGATTGTGGTTTTGAAATTTTGGACAAAACAAAATGGTGTCTCAGTTTGTCTCTGTATAGACTGAATAAAAGGCTCGGTTTTTCTTTTAAAAAACTAAAAAGGCAGCAGGAATTGGGGAATAAAATCATGAAAAGTGGATGGCGTGCTCCGTAAAATCTGTAATGTTGTCTCCTCCTCGTGCTGGTCAATTAAAACGAGATTTTCATTCCGTTTTCTAAAATAAATACGATCCAAAATAAAAATAAAAATCCTATTTTCCTAAATACTTTTCTAATTTTAATAAACACTAAATAAATGTAACTAATTAAATATAAAACGAATATTTAAAATCTAAAAAAAAAGCGCTAGTTAAAATATTATAACAAATCGCTCTTAAATAAATTTAAATAACGATAGGAAAATTTATTCGAAATATTCGCGGATATTACAATAACAATTTTAAATATAATATTTATAACTCTAAAATACTAAAAAAGTTTTAAGGTTCAAACGTCAATAACTTTAAATTTATTGTTTATATTATCAACTCTAAAAGTTAAAATATGTTTATATTTTGGATCGTATTAAGTTAATAAATATACATAAACAAACCTTGCTTTGCACAGGATAAAAGTTAGTATATTGAAAAAGAATTAGGATTTCAAATCCATCAAGATCTAATATTTATATTATTAGCTCCAAGTATACTAAAATCAAATTCAATCAACTATACATAAGAATATATTAATTAACATTTAAAAAAAATTTAGAAATTGAATTCAGCCAGTTACATATTAAATATATATATATATATATATATATATTATTGACTTTAAAATTATTAAAAAAATTTATGTTTCATTTCAATCAATAATATATTAAAATTCAATATTCAGATTTTAAGAATTAAAAATACTAATAGAGTTTTAAGGACTAAAAATTTAAAAGAAAATTCGTGGATTAATATATTTATAAGTATTTAAAATGATCAGTGCATTGCTAGGGTTATAAGCTAGTATATAATAAGTGTAGGAGGGATGATATCAAGGTACTACCGAAGGTCGATAGTCACTAACAACAATTTTAAATATAATATTTTAACATACTACCAAAGGTTTAAAGTTCGAATCATATCAGTAACATATTAAAATATAATGTTTATATCATCCAATCTAAGAATTAACAATCAACTCCTAGAATTAACGAATGTGTAGATTTTGAATTGTATCAAATTAGTAAATATACATAAAACAACCATGCAAAATGTGGTAAAAGCTAATACTAAATAATTAATAATATACTATATCTTAATATCTAAACTACTACCAATAGTCTAAGGTTCGAATCCCTTTGTTGATCTGTTTCCTGTTTTCTTCTTGCTTGCTGTCAATGCTTTCCTTTAGACATATATTGTTAATCACAAATCTGATATTGCATTGCTAAAATTTTATTAGCACATTATGGTTCATGTATAAATATTTACAAATGCCTCAGACAAGGTGTTTGGTCCAACTACTACCACTCGTCAAGTGTATGATGTTGCTGCCCAACATGTCATTAGTGGTGCTATGGAAGGCATTAACGGTAATTGTCAATTGTTTTTATATTGTGCAATTATGTATATTTTCATCAAACTTGTAAGATGTTTCCTTGATCTTTTTGGGATCTTGGTAGTAGTAGTACGCTGAAATTGTCTAGTACAAAAGAAATATTTGTTCGATAGAGAAAAAGTATTTTTGTTGTACAGAACAAAAATTGCTCATTCCCCTGGTTGAGGCACAGAGTTAACTAGCAGAAAAGCAGAATATAAAAAATGAAACCAACCTGTACATTTTGAGGGCCCTTATCCATATATATGTAATATATACATGGGAATTATCAAGTCACTGTTGTGGTAACTTATAGTAATCTTATTATGCTGAAAACAAGAGTGACAGGATCTTATATCCTGCTGAATATGTTTTATCACTAGGAACACATCATAGAGTGCTATTTGCATTAAAAGAGTGACATGAAGTAACAAACACAATGCTGTAAATTTTAGCATGCGACATTAGAAGAGTGACATGAAGTAACAAACACAATGCTGTAAATTTTAGAATGTGAATAAGAGATTATGTAGCACGTGGTCTAAAAAATTTACTATGAAGTACTAGTTAGCTTGTGTAGCTTGACTTGCCAATGCAATTAATGAAATCGTGTTTATACATCTTTAATTTAGATATAGTTGATTGTCAGAATAATGTTCATATTATTTGTCTTACAAAACCTGCAAAGATTATTAAAACATGTTGATTTACCCCAAATACCATATCCACTATCCATGGTAAATAATGTATAGCTTATTTTTGGTCTCTTTTTTTTTTTATTATTATTTTTTTTAATGGACCGGCCGACCAGCCCCATGGTCAACACCGGCATGTAAATCTGCTAACCGTGCGGTAAGACCCAGTGGCTGGGCTTCCCTGCGATACGCAAGATAGTAGTAGCACCATTTGTACATGTGCATGAGTTATCTAAATTTATACATTGTGCATATCTATGTGGTAGGCGCCACCTTTTGAAAGATTACACAGAATTTTAGAAAAGTACCTTTCAGTGTCATTTGCCTTCTCAATTTGCTCAGAGCTTTTTATGATATATGTGGGTATAAATTCTAAGCTTCCATGTCGTTGATACCAAATATATGATATGTTACTATGCTAGGATTTATTTAATTATCAGTGTCCCGAGATAATTACAATTTTGTTTTCAGGCACTATCTTTGCAGATGGTGTGACAAGTAGTGGGAAGACACACACTATGCATGTAAGTAGCATTTCAGTGTTTGAGATATCATTTTTGTAGCGTCTTTCTTGGGTCACACCTATTCATGTAATCTAAAGTACATATCATCATTAGCCTGAGTCCAAGATAGTAGATCATTGAATACATTCACATTCATAATTTAATGTGTAAATACATTTGACTAGAACAGTGGCTACTCTTAGGTGCTGAGTTTTCTTTAGCTTGTTTATGCTAATTGTGCTTATAAACAGGGTGATCAGAGGTCGCCAGGAATTATACCGCTGGCAGTCAAGGACACTTTCAGTATTATCCAGGAGGTGCTGCATATGATTTAACCACTTTTTTCAGCTTAATTAGGGTTTTAATTCAGTTATGAATTATAACGTTCGTAATGCTGCAGACAGCTAGTCGTGAATATCTGCTTCGCGTCTCATATCTGGAAATCTATAATGAGGTGAGGTTCTGGTCAGTTTTTCATTTTCCCGGAAGTGATCCTTGATAAAGTCTTTGCTTGTACTCCATTGACGTTGCAGTTTTAGTATTGCTGACAGTCTCATTTCCTATAATGTAAAACACTTTGGTAGTGAACAGGAACTTGCTTTGTCAAACCTTACCTTTTCTTCCTCTCATGTGTTACTATCATTACGTGTTTTTTTAAAGTCCTGTAATATATGTAATTTACTGAAATATTACTTATCTAATAAAAATCTAGAATTGAGTTTATCTGATTTTTTTGTGTATGATCCCTGCTATAACTTTAACTTTCTGTCTTTCCATATATGTTCTCTTCAGACCACCCCTATAAGGATGTCATTCTTATTTTGTGTAAGGTGCTAGTTGTATATGGGCAAAGATTCTCAAAAGAGCACCAATAAGATGACAGTGATCTCCTTGATGGAAAGTGATCAAGTCATCAATATTGTTTTGGTTTCTGGTTTTTTCTTTACTTTTTTATAAGATCCTTTGACTGTACTGATATGCTAAGAAATTCTTTATTTTGGCATGGCAATTTCCAAATGTAGGTTATCAGGCCCTGGTCTTTGTGTAGACTGTTCCATCATATATTTATCTTTTTGTGTATCTTTGGGGACATTGGTCCTTCTGTTTGTACATATCTATATCTTATTCTTCTCTTAGTCAAATAGTGTTTCATTAATGAAGGCACAACCATCAACTTTTCAGAACTGTAGTGCTCCTGTTCATGATTAACTAGGTCGCTCTTTGTATAATTAATATCCCATGCACTTTGTTCATTTCAGGTTGTTAATGAGTAATGACTTGCTGAATCCTGCAGGACAGAATTTAAGAATTAGAGAAGATGCACAGGTACACCATATATATCTTTGTTTCAAATACACATACTGATTTCCTACATTTTGTGATGGCTGCCATCAGTAACTCTGGTCCTTCTGGTAGAGTGTGTGGACTGAATTGAAGATTAGCGTATGTAGTGATAATCTTTATGCTTCTTCATCTATCCAACAATTCGAGAGTCTTCAGGGTGCGCAGGCTTGCTAATTGTTGAATATAATATATGATCCCATTAAGTCCCTCACATTCACCTTTAAGGTTTTAGGAGTGCTAGTAACTTAACATGAGCACAGGTTGGAGGGAGATCTTAGGTTTGAGCCTCCCCCCCCCCTCCCTCTTATTGTTTATATAATTAGTCTTTTCGTCCGTTTTTTGCTGTCCTGTTTGTCCGATCGTACCAGTGAGAGGGAGTGTACTGTTGAATATAGTACATGATCCGACTAAGGCCTTCTCCTAACACCTTAAGGTTTTAACGAAGCGCTGATAGCTCAACACTAATTGCTATTTATATATTTAATGGGGTCATGATCCTGGAAATTTTTGTGGACTAATCACTATTTTCAGTTATAATGCATTGCTTCCCCCCCCTCCCCAAAAAAAAAAGTCTCTATTCTTTATGTATACGTTAAAAACTGAAAGTGCTGAGATTTCTAATTGAAGCAAGGATCGTGTATAAGATTATCTTAAATTATCTTGTAATCTTGAAGCTTATGGAAATACTATCAGGGTAGCTCACTAATGCTAATTTGTGGGTAGGGTGATCCTCTAGAATTTAATTTTAAAATCTAAACTTGACTAAAGCATATTAAGATAGTCCGAAATGTTAGAAACTTATCTATGATCTTTAGTTTATTTTTAAATAATTGACTGATATATTGAAAATCCAGTGTCCATGAATACAGTTAAATTAATACAACACCTTGATGTTGCAGGGAACGTTTGTTGAAGGTGTAAAGGAGGAAGTTGTATTATCTCCAGCTCATGCCCTTTCTCTTATTGCTGCGGGAGAAGGTATTGTTGTGATATCTTGTTCAGCTTCCCGCTTTTTCATTCGAAGTGAAGTGCTGTGCTAAAGAAAACTCTTGTATTACTGTATATATTCCATCGTGTGTTTTATTTAGGTAGCTTAGTGGCCATTGGAGCTCCTCTCTTTTACTCTGTTCTTCTCCTGTGTTTGAGTCTATGAGAGTACTGAAAATATGCACAACTCTCCGCAGTCCTCTGGTTGAATGTGTCAAAATTTTCATTTGTTGGAGGAAAACTACAGTTCGTATTACATACCTGCTGCCTTGTACATTTAATTCACCTTTGGTCAATCTATTAAGACAAGGTCTGACCGGCTCTAAATAATAGAAATAAACACTTTTATTGATAAACAGACGCACACTGAAAACACAATATTTAGGTGGTATTCGAGAGACCACCCACTCTCCACACTCACACTTCACTCAATCTTATTTCTTCATCCTACGAACATAAAAATGCCTTCCTATTTATAATCCAACATCAACTCTTTATTCTTAAACTATAGCTGTAATATTATTAGTTCCACCAATTCCTCCTTTCCAAATCTTTAACTGATGCACAATCATTTTTATCAAATCATGCAACTGATCCACCAAATCCCACTAATTCCTCCCTTTCCAAATCATTAACTGATGCAGAATCATTTATTTGAATCATGTAATTGATCCACCAAATCCTCCATTCCTGTTCTTATTATGTAATTGGCAGGATATTGACTAAGTTTCCTAACACAATCACTCCATATTGTTTCACTAGTTCACCTAGACTAGAACAAGGTGTAGCATAGATTGCCTTATCCAATATTGGACAGAGTTTATTTTCGTAGGTAATCAGCATAAGTCTTATTATACATTTTGTTCTCAGTTGCATCCTTTGTAGTATATTTGCAGTTTGACATTAATATACTCTGTTCATTATACTTTTTGTTGGAGCCTCATAAGTCATAACATAAACCAAAGTAAAATTGAATATAAAAGTTCCTGTTATAAAACAGGGAATCCCTGTGCCCTATACTTTCTGCTCTTACATGCCAACTCACATGCACTTACGCACCATGAGTATGTTTCTACTTTAGATTTTGTACTTGTATACTTCTTGATTCCGTCATTCAAAATGCCTGTATCATTTTTGTGCCTAATTTTCTCTCTTTTTGATAGCAGAGCACAGACATGTTGGTTCCACAAATTTTAATTTACTCAGCAGCAGGAGTCATACAATATTCACACTGGTAGTAATGCTACACTACTAAAACTGTTATTATATCACTATATTGATGTACTTCTTTTTAGTTTTCTTGAAGTTAATCACGATGTTCAAATTTCTGCGTAATCATCTGGAATCTTTTTTTTCACTTCAAGACGTAATCACTCAACTTTGTGTAATAGGTGATTGTGGCAGCTTATTCACATGACACAACGTTTGTTAAAAATTATAGTTATTTACTATCTGGTACCCATTAATTTGATTATTTTATCTTCTATATTAATTGTTGTCAGTTGGTTTTACTGCTATGTCATATGTATTAGTCTCTGGTTGCAAGCTTTGTCATCCGGACTCGGCTGAAAGTGTCCAACATATATACGTGTTCAAGAGTCAGACTGGGCAATATTTTGAATTTTACATGTTTTTGGCCTAAAATAAGTGTCTGAGTGTTCCACTTTTTAAATAAATCCTCCTCTGGGCATGTTCGAGTGTCCGACACAGGTTCTCGAGGCAAAATGAAGGGTCGGGGTAACAGAGGTTGGAAGTTGTTGCATAGTAAACCAGCCTGCTAGTTATATCAGTTTCTTCTCGGTGACCAGTTCTTGCATAAAATAAAAGTGCAATGTACTCTTGCCTCCATACGGCTGATATGAGAGTTCATTCTCACGTGTATCTTCCAGTGAAGGTTGTGGGTCTAAGGATAATCTTGCTGACCACTAGACGTAGGTGACCTTGTACTTCTATTGTCCTGTATATCGGTGGATCATGTAAGAAGTACTTGATGAACTAAGACCCAAGATGTTTTCATAGAACTATAGAAGATACTTTCCCTCTATATTGAAAAAAGCTTTTGGAATATTGACATTAACCAACATCAGTTTTTATCTGTTTATATTACCTATGCTGCTATGCATCTATTAAACTCTTAAATGCAACGTGTGTCTAATTTACTCTACCTCGCACTTTACGTTTCACTAAAAATGTCATTCTTTACACTTGCTCCCATTTCTCTAAACCAGTTGATCTGATTGTTGGTGGTGCACACTGCACAGTGTTGGTAGCTTGAGTTTCGGGTGAACATTGTACCTGTGTTAGACGTAGAAGCTATATGTACATGTATGAAATGGTCAAGTAATAACATGTGATTTGAGTGTAGCTAAGTTCACAAAGGTTGCTAACAAATATGAATATGATTTTGTGATAATATAAAAAATAAATTTTGAGCAAAGAAAGATATATTTGGAACAAACCTCTGAAGTATCTCTAGCATTTTTTTTGTTGAGTTTCATGACAACAACTTGAAAATAACTCGAATGGAAGGGAAATTTGTAATAAATTAAACAAAGGAAAGTTAGAAATGTCATGTGCAGGAATCTTGCATATGGTGCAAGTGCAACTATAGAATTATATGGTTACTGACCGACACTGAAACCAAGCTATCACTATACCCTCGAGTGTTAGTTTGCTACTTGTTAGTCATTTTCTTGGCAGATGCTTCCCTGATATAGCTACTAACATTTGTCTTCTTTAAGTTCTTGTCTCGACCTTTTGTTTTAGTATTGATGTTCTAATTTTTCTTTTCTAATTACCTTCTTTACAGACAATAGAGAGTAGTCCATGTGGTGAACACCGTAAAGGTGAAGCTGTCAATTTGTCACAGCTGGTATATTTCGTAGATAACTCCACGCTTAAACATCTTTCTTTCCACTAGTGTTTTATGGATTTTATTAAAATCTGGTTGTATGCTTTGATCAACTTCTTGTTATGCTTTAGCTTTAACTGAAATTCCAATGTATTCAGCTGTGATCATAATTATTATTCTTTCAATTGCTCAGTTTTTTTTCTTTTTTTTTTTGCTTATAACGTTCTATCTTTGCAGAATCTTATTGATCTGGCAGGTTCAGAGAGTTCTAAGGCCGAAACAACTGGTGTTCGTCGAAAAGAAGGATCTTATATTAATAAAAGCCTTCTGACTCTTGGAACTGTGAGGCCTCCTCTATTGCTGTTATTTATCAGTGTAAAAGTTTACTCTATGTTTATCTTCTTATCTTCCATCAATTCCTCGGGATTAGGAAAACTCATAAAGAGGAAATGTAAGCTACTAATTAATTTTAAAAAAGGTATAAATCCGGAACTTTGTACTCTTATTATTGTTATTCTGAATAAGATATCCAAAACTTCATGGTCTTTTTTTATTCTTTTTTCTATATTCTAGTTTACTAAAACAATTAGCAAGTTTTTAAGTTCAGGTTGCATACTTACATGCAAAGATATCAGTTGAAAATAGTGGAATGCCCCATTGTTCTATCCTTCTATCAAAACTTTGGGTGATTCCGAGTACACTTAATTGAAGTACTCAAGGTGTAAGCAATTATTATGTATTCCATGATTTTGACTTGTATTGTTAAATATTTTGAAGGGGATGATTAGGTTCCTTCCCCTTCAAATGTTCTGTGAGTGATTTAGCAGGCAGTGTGTTTGCGTTAAACATATTGTTTTCCTTTTCATTGAGATGAGCTTGTCTGTATGTGTGCGGGTGTGGGTATTTGGGTTTGTAGAATGTTATATGACGTTTACAGGTAATTTCAAAATTAGGAGATGGAAAGGCTTCACATGTACCGTACAGAGACTCAAAGTTGACTAGGCTTCTTCAGTCTTCATTAACTGGTCATGGCAGAGTATCAGTAAGTTTTGTAATATCTGAAATTTTTACAATCTATCAATATTTGATTTATGAAGTGCTCTGTAAAGCTACTAGCGCATGCATATGATTACTGCTATTGCCTGGTAAAGTGGTAATTGTTATAAATTTTTACGTATGCTTTGTAATTTTCAGCTCATATGCACTGTTACTCCCTCTTCAAGCAATTTGGAAGAGACACACAACACATTGAAATTTGCCCACCGTGCAAAACATATTGAAATTCAAGCAGCACAAAACAAGGTATACTTGTTTGTTTAGGTTATCCGCGTCTTGCATATTACCTTTTTTTTACATTTCTGTAAAACTTTAATCTCGTAAACCTGCAGATAATTGATGAAAAATCACTTATTAAGAAGTATCAGCATGAGATTCGTAACCTAAAGGAAGAACTGGAACAATTAAAGAGAGGTATAGTTACAATTCCTCAGCTGAAGCACACAGAAGGAGATGACATTGTAATCCTCAAACAAAAGGTACCCTTAGTCACCCATCTCACTCTGCTTTGTAATATTTTTGTGTCTTTTGTAACGGTGGAAGCTTTTCTACTTTGCCACTTGTTGCAGGCATGATGTCAATGTTTGTTTAAGAATTCAGTTATCGGCTTTTTTTGTGGAAAGTTGTAGACTTGAAGGCATTGTGTGAGGGGATTAATGTAACTCAACTTTAATATCTTGCCTATTATTAAAATACGTAAACAAGTAAGTTGTAAAGTTAAAATAGTTGGACGAAACATGAACAACAATATTCTGACAACCCCCATAATTATTTAGAAATCCTATTTACAATCTATTGACGGGTGAAGAGAGTTTAGGTCGATACACGTGTCACTTAATAAACTTATTTACAATTTCATTTACAAATCCAACTAGGGCTCAACTGAAGAATTGGGAAAAGATCTACATCTAAGAAGCAATAATGCAGCAGGACTGTATAGCCTGACATATGAAACTGGGACATTCAATAAGGAAAATATGCATGAAGACAAAAGGTTGGTCACAGATAATTGTGCATTCGTAATTAATTATTCATGTTAGACAGATTAAGTGAGTTCTATAGTCTGTACTTGGTAAAAAACGGAGAAATTTGTGAGAGAAAAAAAACATACAAGTGATATAGTATGTAATCTTCCACTAAGAAGGCGGGATTTGAATTTGGATGACCAAAACATTGATACACATACTTCTGTTGATGGAACTTTTGAAGCTGAAGATGAGACACTGAAGGAGGAGAAGAAGACTCGAAAGAATGGATTCTTAAACTGGTTAAAGCCACGGGCAAGTTACATATAATAAGCCCTTGCACTTTGATTTATACTTTTATTTTTTATATTGTCATTGTGACTATTTCCCCTTGCTGCACATGAAATGTAAATTTCATGCTTGATTAAATTACTTAATAAGTTTGCCTTGATGTGTCGTGATGAATATCGACCGAAATGTAAATGGGTTTAGTGAACAAATTCCATCCTGTTCTTTATTTATATGATAAATTGCTTTACATTTTGAAATGGCTCAGAATTTTCTTTAGCTTGTTCTAATCGGTTACTTGGTGTGTATCCAATTAACTATAAGCAACATGTGTACAGTTTTTGGTTTGGAGGAACTTCAACCCCATTTAGGGGGATGTTGCCCTAAAATTTATTTTAAGTTGCCTTATTCTGTTTGGTGTATTTTTCTTTTTTAAAACATGCACAAGCCAAATGAAACAAGTACCGAATTCAAGTAGGTTCCAATTAGTACTTAATGGAATCCATTAATGATTTGTTCAAAATACTTCCCTTCATCCTATTATTTGAAATTTGGGGAGCTTGAAAAGGCTTACGTGGCAGAATCTTTCTCTCCTTTCACCAGGTTATTATATGAACCATAATGCACTACTGAAGTTAATTCATCTGCTTTGTCTTTTTCCTTCATTTCTAAACTCTTTCAAATATCCGCCACCCTATGCTTTTGTAATTTAATATAATTGCGCAAAGAGTTTATCTTTGTCTCCTGAATGAGTTCTTTAAAGGCTTTGTCATGTGTTAAATGACATCAGCCATGACAACTACACAGCACACCACTAGCTATGGTTGTTGGGGGTTGTTGTAATAGTTGTAGATGGTTGTTGGGAGTTGTTGAAGTTTTGTTCTAGATAAGAGGCAATTGCCTCTCCTTGTATTAATAAGTAAGAGAGTGTTTAGTGCAGTAGTAGAACACTTGCAGCAGCTACATACATACATATGTGTGTACATTCTGCAGTGTTATAATAGCAGTAGTGGAGCTTATATATTCAGATATATACATACACTTTCTGCCCTGATTTCATTGTGTTATTCACTCATTTCTCTCTTACAATCAGCATCTTATTCATACATTTTGACATGGTATCAGAGCAGGTTCGTTTATGCAGAGAATTCAGTGCTTTTTCGTCTTGAAAAATCAATGTTCTTAAGGGAACTTGTGTCATTTCTACCCAGATTTGTTTTTTTAGTTATTTAGCCATCCGAACTCAAGTTTCTTAAGGGAAACTTGAGGCTATATTCAGTTCAAGTTTGGTCATCCAAACAAAGTCCAAATTAAAAAATAAGATGGGTTGCTCCTGCTTGTTCAGGTCAGGCCCTTGACAGTGGTAAAGGGGGTTAAATTTAGTCAGGTGATGTTCCTTGTCAAGACGAGTTCATTAATCTAGACGATTCAAAGCAGCAGAAGTAGTAGTATATATTCAGATATATGCACACAGTTCACTGCCATGACGACAAAGCAGCAGAAGTAGTAGTATATATTCAGATATATGCACACAGTTCACTGTTATTTCTTTACATTCATTTTCCTCAGCAGAAGGGCGAATTCGTGGACGAACTTAAGGGATGCAGTCTACCAAATCTATCGTTCTAGTTGTTTTCGTTCAAAAATAAAAGATGCATTTGCAGCTCCTCTGATTTTTTTGATATGGCCTAAAATGTACGGCGTGGTCGCGAAGTCGAGTCCCGGTATTCCCAAAATTCTCAATTTCAATCCTAGAGATGGGCCTAGTTGGAAGCTTAGGTTATGCTCAAGGGCTTCTAAGTGTTCCACTCTTTAATCCCAAGATAGGTTTTTTATCCCATGATGGGATTTCGAGTGAGGGGGCGTGTTAAATGACATCAGCCATGACAACTACACAGCACACCACTAGCTATGGTTGTTGGGGGTTGTTGTAATAGTTGTAGATGGTTGTTGGGAGTTGTTGAAGTTTTGTTCTATATAAGAGGCAATTGCCTCTCCTTGTATTAATAAGTAAGAGAGTGTTTAGTGCAGTAGTAGAACACTTGCAGCAGCTACATACATACATATGTGTGTACATTCTGCAGTGTTATAATAGCAGTAGTGGAGCTTATATATTCAGATATATACATACACTTTCTGCCCTGATTTCATTGTGTTATTCACTCATTTCTCTCTTACAATCAGCATCTTATTCATACATTTTGACATCATGTCTAGTTCCACTTTAAAAGAATCAGTGTCATTAACATTAACATTCACTATATTTGTGTTACAGTGTCTGTACTCTTATATATGTCTTGCATATACATGTCTTGAATGTTTAAGGGATGTGTATGTATTGCATTGTACGTGAATTCTTTTAGCTTCTCATACTTTCTTTCAAATATGTATTACAACACATCCCTTGTTTGTATATGTTTTATCTTTTGTTTGGCTTTAATTTAGAGTGCCTGCTACTTCTTATTCCACCTAATCATGATATGATGAAATTCAGCAATATTTTCAAAATTATAGTAAGTGATGTTGTGGTAATATTGTTGCATAGTTTGTAATACATGTATTACTTCATAAGACTTCTCAAGATGGTAACGTTTTGCAGAAACGAGATAATGTCTTGAGAGCTTTTACAAGCACTAGTGATAAATCAAGTGGGACAAAGTCGTTGAGCACACCCTCAACCCCTAAAGCAGAAAGTAGTAATCTTCTCGTGGAATCCAGGCTTTCACATGCCATACCTACAGAAAATCCTCCATCTGGAGATCTTCTCTCAGAGGTTAGGCATGAGAGTGAAACTCCTGAAGAATCTTTGCAACATGAGACCCCTCTGGTATGTAATCTGAATTTTTTGTTTATACCAAAGTTGCTTTGAACACATTGATTCTCATCACCATTTGATTCAGTGTACTGGTTTTACAAACATTTGGCTGTAGGAACTTCGAAAAAGTTTAGTTATATGTGCATCTTAAATTAAATTGTCACCAGACTACTTTTCTTCTGTTTCTTCTTTAATTTTTTTCTAATTTATTTTTCTTCTAATTAACCAAAGAAATGGATTTAAAAATAACAAAGACATAGAGTCTGTATGGGGAAGGGGAATAGAGGTTATTTCAATTTAAAGTACTTGTTAGTGTCATAGAGGTTGGTTATATGTCAGACTACTACCTTTTCAATTCCAACTTTTAGTGTTTGTTTTTAGTATGTATTAGTTTTACTGTTCATGGTTTTAATAATCGAGGACGATGAATTAGTATGGCTTCTTCGCATGCCAGCTTTTTAAATTGCAGTTCGCACACACACACAACGTAAAATAAATAATGTCCAAATTTGTAGAGACCAAAACAAAGTTAATTATGTAAAATTGTGACAATCTTGTGTGTATGGGGTTGACAATTATGTTTCATTTCATGTTGTAGTACTACAACAAGGGATCTTATCGACATTTGCAAGTGTGGGTGTGGGTGGGTGGGTACGCGATTATCCAACCTTTTTGATTTTTTTCCCAATAGAAGACAGTAAATGCGTCCACATATCAACCAATATAACATTCTGTAACATGAGGTGTCTTCTACTAATATGAAATTCTATTCTTTTTTACATTTAAGTTCGTTACAGAACTTGTTTTCTTGCATAGATTTGTTAATGCTGCCATTAGTTTAGATTAGAAGCATGGCTAAGGGAATTTCTATGTATATCTTTAATTCTTAAGTTTAAATGAAAAACGATTTGGACTTCTCAGTAGCACCAAAATATTCACATATTTTAGTGTATTCTAGTTCTCGTGGATCATGGCTGAATTGAACATTAAACTGTTTTTGAGTTAGAAAAGTTTAGTCATGGCGTGATCTCTTTTTTGATGCTAGACTAGCATGCATACATTGGACCAAATAGATCTTCTGAGGGAGCAGCAAAAGATCTTGTCAGGAGAGGTAGCTTTTCATTCAAGTGTGCTGAAGAGGTTATCAGATGAGGCCATAAGATATCCTAAAAGAGAATATATTCAAGTAAAGGTTTGCTTTGACCGTTTTTTAATTGCTAGTATCATGTTTGGATTCAATCTTATGAAACTCTCTACTCTATGAAGGATGAGATGGCAAAGTTGAATGGCGAAATCAAGAGGAAAAATGAACAAATAGCTCTCCTAGAAAAACAAATTGCTTGTTCTGTTGTTTCTTCTCATGACAATCTGGATAAGTTGGAACTGTCAGAAGTATGAGCAACTTCTTTTGTTCCATTGTTGATATTGTTAATTGTCTTGACTTGCTTTTTATTCTAGATGTCGTTTTATGGTGCAGTCTGTAGCTGATCTAGAGGCACGCTTAAATGTGAAATCCTTTGAACTGGAGGTAATGTATTATTACATTCATATAGTTTTGCACATGTGAAAGAGTTTTGTGGTCACTAAATCAATAATTCTGTTTTATGTCGATTTGTTTTGTGAAAGCATTGTCACAAAGCTGAGTTATATAGAAATGGATTCATCTACTATTTGTTACTAGTTATATTATTTTACAGATATCTACTCTGGGCAGAATTTTTACAAATAATATACAGTAGATACTGCATCAATGCAATGAAAATTAAAGAGTTGAAGTTGAATAATAAATATTTCAGGACAGAAGGCATTGTTTGAATTTCTTCATGTGTTGATAAGTTCTGTATTTTTTTTATTATTTTTTTTTTTGAGAAACCGATGTTTTATTCTTTTCCAGGTTAAAGTTGCGGACAACAGAATAATTCAAGAGCAGCTCAACCAAAAGGTGTCACATCCTTCTAATATTCTTCATGAATTTGTTATTGATCCTTATTAATGGCCAACTGACAGATGACTTTCTGTCAGATTGATGAATGTGAAAAATTGCAACAAACTGTTTTGTCACTGAAAGGACAGCTCTCTGAGGCAGAAGAGTATAAAAATCTCAGCCAAATGATTGGTAATTCAAAACGAGGCAGTGAACCAGAAAATTTTAAGATGGAACTTTCCTTGGAGAATGAGCCTACAGTGTCAAAAGATATGTATGAAGGGTCGTTTCTGAAAGCCCAGGCAGGTTTACATTTTCTATCACTATACCTGGTATACTTTTGTAAGAGTGTATTATCTCATACATATTTCTTCATTTTATAATGTACTAATAGATGGTGGCTAGAAAAAATATTTTAAGATATTTAAGTGAAATTTCATGACCGGATGTGTTACCCATTAATTATTTGACATTTATGCAAGCTGGACGATAGCTTGAGATTGAACCAAACTTCTAACTTGCCACTCGCTTACAAATTAAAGTTTACCTCCTTGTTTCCACTGTTCTTACATGATAAATGTAGTGTTTTGTAGTTTTTTTCCCTACTTTCTCTTATTACCAATCCAGAATGTGAATTTTTGCTGGGAAATGATTATGTGAAATTCCAGTCATAAATGAGACGGTCATCTCTATATTAGAATGAAAAAACTATTTTCTATTATTGTAAAAAAGTATACCGAAGGTTCAGATTTAGTAACTCTCAGATATTGTGCTATTAAACAAGAGCAAGAGAATCTCGTTGTGTCAGGTAGTTGATCTATCTTTTTCTCAGACAAGAAGGTAGATTGATTGGTGTTACTGCTCAGCAGATTTTAGGCGTGGGAGTGTATTTAGAAAGATGAAATGTCAAATAATAATATAAAAGAAATTAGACCAGAGAACATAATGTTTCCTATTCTTACAGTGTCTATGCATTTACATTAAGCTTGGCATTTCATTCTATTATTTATACAATGTTCTGACTGATTTTGTACTATTACCTTAATTAGATGGAGATTAGGGAACTCACAGTGAAAGTCACTGAGCTAACTGTATCAAGAGAGAAGCTAGAAATAGAGAATCAGCAACTTGCAAAAGAAATTCATATGCAAAAGGGTTAGCCTCTGCCGCATTAGTAGAGCTGAAGGCACTGTCGGAAGAAGTTGCGAAGCTGATGAACCATAATGAGAGACTAACTGCAGAGCTGGCAGCACAAAAGAGTTCCCAGACGCAACGCAAAACTTTTGCAGGCAATAGAAATGGCAGAAGGGATGTCAATACCAAACGACATGAGCAAGGCATAGGAAACCCAGAAATCAAGAGAGAACTGGCTTTATTACGGGAAAGAGAGCATTCGTATGAAGCTGCGTTAGCAGAAAAGGATCAAAGAGAGGCTGAGCTTCAAAGGAGAGTTGAGGAATCCAAACAAAAAGAGGCTTATCTTGAGAATGAACTTGCAAACATGTGGGTCCTTGTAGCAAAACTGAAAAAATCACGAGGATCTGGAATAAATGCTTCTGAGTCAACTAGAGAAAGCCCTGTAGTTGATGACGATTGTAAAATTTGGAATGGTACAAAATAAGCAACGAACTTTCTATGATGTGTAAATATAATACAGAGACATTGTGCTTGTTCTGTTTTTAGGGGGTGTGCTTTCTAGATGTCAGTAAGAATATCAAATAGTGTACAGGTCACATTTTTGTCCATTTTCATTCCAGGGTTCGTCGGTTCGTCCTTTAGTTGTTCAATGCACAACTAGTTGTGGATCTGTTGAGGTATGGTGTTGGATTTGATGTTTGTAACAACAGGCAATAATGCTTGTAGCCCTTCTACAGTAAATATATTTACAGGCTGAGAAGTCTGTAGTACTCGCTGATATTAGACTAGTGGTTGCAAATCAAACTCAAGACCTTAAAACTTGCGAGTTTTTAGACTTTGATATTCAAATACCTTATTCTTAATTGTAACGTTCTAATTTGTTAGCTGTTTGCAATGTCTTCTGTTAACAGATTTTAGTTTTGAATATCTTTTAACATGTTTTGCAGTCCCTCATCAAAGATTTCTTTACCAAACCAACCATCTTAAAAATGCACACTAATATAAAAGTGTTATGGTAATAAATTTATCCTCTGCAGATAAATTTATAAGTGAAAATCAAAAACCAATCTTCTGCCTGTATCAGCAATTCAAATATAAATATGTTATGGTAGTAAATAAATAAATAAAATTACAGAGAGTATAAAGTGCTAGATTAACTACTATTACAATAGAGATAAACCTTCTAACACCAGAACCTTTGACTCCATTGCACAAATTAAATAAGCACACAAACTTTACTTCCAGTACATTTTTTACTCAAGTCAATCAGACGAACACCATTTTTCTAAAGTGCAAGAAAGTATCTTCGTATATCATACAAAAGAGTCCAATTCTTTTCGGAACACTTAAAATGTCTCAACTTAGTTAAGTCAAATCCCAACCAAAGACGAAAAGCAAATGCTTACTCCTTCAATGAATTCATCAGTCGCATAGGGTGACCAAGTGGACGAGGTTGCTTGTCCGTATAAATGGACTTCATTCCATGAAGGGAAACCATATTTGGCGTATATGTAAAACAGTTAAACAAGGCAAAAGCTTCTTTACCGGGAAGACACTTGATCTTTTCACTTTTGTGATCATAGTAGCAGATCTTATTAGAATCGAAGAATACAATTTCATCACCGTACTTGAAACCCTGTTGCAGGTTCTGAAATTGTCTAAATTGTTGGAATGGACCAAACTGATGCATCTTTATCCAAACACCACATCCCTCTTTCTCGTCCAAAGAATATACATTAATCTTACCAATTGGAGATGGTTTATATTCCAGTTCATATTCCAACAGAGTAAGAAGATCTCTCATATTCATAAATTTAAATGTCTTTTCATGGTCACGACTTTGTTCATCAGGGAAAAATTCGGGCAACAACTTGAACTTGTTACTTGTAGCATCGAACTTGAGCGCGGTCAAAGATTTAAGAAAGTTGTGCCTAACGGATGGATATGTCCCATAAATACCATACCTCTCAAATGAAAAAATATTTTTCTCTTCCGCTGAATATGTAGAATATGTCCAATAAGGGCAATCTTTTACATAAGTAGTTGGAATGAATGATTCCCTAAATATTTTAAATGATTCCTTAAATTTTTTCATGAGTAACTCATGATCAGGAACGGATAGCTGAATCCATGAATTGGAATGAGAGGAGTAGACAGCACATGAGTCTAACAAGGAATAGCAGACTACCACCTTGTAATCATTACTTACAGGATCAAAACCTACTCCAGTTAGAGTTGGACAACTATAACCGCCTTGTTTGTCTTGTGGAAGATTAAATTCCATAGATTGATGAATTGCGGGGTTCCATAACGATACTCTCTTAAGGTGACGAAGTAGACAAACTAAGCCATTAACAGAACCAATCAAAGAGAAACTATGATTAGGGAGTACAAAAGTCTCATTGGATCGGGAAACAATGGTAATACAGCTCTCTCTATTAGCATCTTTATTTGCTACAAAACAGTCATAGTCGTTAAGGTTTTGCATGGGACTGCGGATGTTGTGTTTGTTCAGAAAGTGTGAATCGGAGATCAGTGATAGCCATGATTTAGATACAGATTTAAAACGTATAACCGATTTGATGGGAAGTCGTGTGAGTATCTCATCAATAATTACTTCTTCCGGCAGCTCCCTAGCCGTCAATCTTCTTTTTTTTCCACCAACGGGCTGCTGCTGCTCCCTCATCAGTCTTTTCCTTTTTCCACAAACCACCAGCTCCCTAGTGCGTCTTTTCCTTTTACGACTAACACGCAGCTCCATGATCACTCTTTTCCTTTTTGCAACCGGCAGTTCCATGGTCAATTTTTTCCTTTTTCCATCAATTCTCTGTAAAAACTCGCTTGCTGTTAAAACCCTAGCCTGGGTCTGGACAACAGATACATCCATAATGTAAGCTGGCGTGTGGTGTTCGAAACCGAGAGATGTATGTGAAACCGAGAGATGTATGTGTTGGAGAAGAAGGCTAAGGGAGGGCGAGGGTTACGATTGGTTATAATGTGTATGATTTATTTTTTTTTTCTTAATTCTAAGTAAATTTGTTAAAGAGGTTGCTGGTGAAAGTGTAAATTAAAATTAAAATATTTAGTCTTATTATAATTGAGACTTTGATATAGCTAATAAAATTCTATTTTAATTAGAATTTTAGTATGAACTAAAAGATAAAATACTGATGGCATATTTAATTGAGATGTATGATAGAATAAACGAATTTAAATAATGAACCATTCTTTTTGTACTATATCTTAGGTTCTTTTTTTGTTTATTGCTATTATTAAATTAATTTGTGAGTATTTAATTTGTTGTATAAAAGAATCCAATATAAAATATGATATCATGCAAAATTAAATTACTTTTAGAATTTTATGAAGTCACTCGTCTATATGGAATGTTTGAATTTTCCAACGATTTATAATGTGATTACAATGTGATTATGTTTTCCTGACATGTATATATATATATACATAGATATCAAACAACAAGATTCATAAAATTGTCTTTGTCAGTTGTCGAAAGTAAGGTTTTTACTAACTACGTCATCTCACTTCTTTTGTGTTTTTTTAATTTCTAAGACCATGTTAAATAATTATTGCAGGATTAGATTGCAGGATTAGGATAAAGAACAAATATTCATACAGTTTCATCCTCGTGGTTGAAGGTTACTTCTTTTTCTACTTCACATTATTATCTAGATTTCTAGCATCATGCTAAAACAACAAGCAGCAACCAAATTCTTGATAGCATCTATAGTCCTCTTATGTTATACACATTGTTATGATACATGCATGTATATTATTTGATTTTTTATTTTAGTTTGGTGGTTACTTAACTCAGATTGTGATTTTTGTTCTGGTCCGATTATGTGCATGCATATTCTCTATTTGAAATTAAATTGATATAATGTTATATTTAACAAAGTTTGATGTTTGATGTTTGTTTTTTGTTAAATTATATTTACCAAAGTTCTTGAGATTAATCAATATGTAATATATATCAAGTTTACATATTAGCTTTTATCTCGTGCAATACACGATTCTTTTACATGTATTTATTAATTTTATACAATTGAAATTCAACAGATGCTTGAATTTATCCTTTGTTTATGTGCTCTCTAATATTCTTCTTATTATGTGATCTTTCTTGTATGTTCCTTTCACCAGTTCGGAAGATATGATGCAACAAAGAGATGCAGATAATGTACATGAATATGTGAATCATGCAGGTAAAATCTATACCTCTAATGTTGTTGCTCTCTTAAAACTAGAAATTTACCGTTGAATTTTTTGAGTTATAGCGCGTTATTGAAAATTGTTTTTCGTTTTAAAGTAGGTTTAATTCATGGAATCCCATTACACCTTTTATTTAGATTTATCATGAAATATTTTAACACACTTAACCTAACTTACCTTATTTTGTTCGAAAGTAGATGTTTGTCAGGTGTCAGGTGCTAAAGTGGCTGTAATCGATTTTGGATATAGCGGAAAACTCACTGATACTGATATCAGATGTTTTGAAAGGTTATGTCACTATCTATAATTTTTTTTCCCAACATCATCTTTTACGCGGGTTAATCTCTAGCATCCTCCGGTTTATGTGTGTGCTAATTTTTTTATACTATCTTATTTCACATTGCAGTTTAGCAATTGATCGAGTCTACCACTCCCCTAATTGTGAGTACTGTGAATCTGATACAATGTTGCATCCACATGGGTTCTCATGTGCATCAATTATTAGCGGTGCAAGCCGAGAAGTGAACTTCTTTGACATGAAGAAGGATGTAATTAAAGGCATTTTTCCGAGTGCACAATTATACACCCACGCTATTGGTTGTGGAAGATGTCTTCCCCATGATCTTGGAAAATGTCTACCCTCGACTGAACTTTTGACTAAAGCAATCCATCAAGCAAAGAATGATAAAGTCAAAGTTATTTCAATGTCGATATCAGATATGGTGAAAAATTTTCACAACATGAACCATCCAAAAGATGATAAAGTTGGGATGGCGACGTTGGATGCATATGAAAAAGGAGTGCTAACGTTTACAGCTATGGGTAATGATGGTCCAATTGAAGAATCTGCCATATATGGTTGGCCATGGTCATGCGCGGTTGGTGCTTGTACAAGTGGAGATGTCCTGGTTACTGACATAGAGATTGCCATCAAGGAAAACATCCCATCGATCAATGCTTTAGAAATAGTTGAATATGGAAACGAAAAATTTATGATAACACATAAGTTGCAGGTAATGTATTTGATCTCAAATTTATACCCAACGCTATCACTCTTGTTTTATCACCAACATTAATTATTTTTTATTTCATTGTTTTTTGCAGGGAACTTCTTTCAACGTATTCGAAACCCAATTTCTTACATTGTGGTACCATATGATTATAGTTCTTTGATCAATTTAATTTTCTTCTTTAATATTTTGGAAAGCACTAATTACAAACTTTCTTTGCACGTGCCATATTTTTTTTATACAGGGTACGCGAAGATGAAACCTGGAATCAAGAACGTGTTCTGATTAGTGACAAGTCAACTGGAACATGTTATTTGTTGCCTCCTGTGCCAATATTCCGAAATG
Source organism: Saposhnikovia divaricata (assembly GCA_036435485.1). Taxonomy (NCBI): domain Eukaryota; kingdom Viridiplantae; phylum Streptophyta; class Magnoliopsida; order Apiales; family Apiaceae; genus Saposhnikovia; species Saposhnikovia divaricata. The sequence goes on along the minus strand of CM071601.1, from coordinate 205,230,699 downwards.
ATATACTATCACCAAATTTTTCAACGAAGTCAATGGTTTTAATTAGTAAAGAAGACGTTAATCACCTGCACACATTGCATACAGAATTACTTGGGTATTTTTTTTTCTTTTCTTCCTTGATTTATGTACTTTTACCGATACCTTAAAGTTTAATTATTAATTGCACTATTGTAGCACTATAGGTAAGTTCAACTAACGATTCCATTGCTCTATCCATAGGAAAAATATTTTTGTACGAATTTTGCAAAGTAAATATAAAAAAGATGAAAGAGGGCTTTTTGTGCCGGAATTCTCAGCGAGAGGTCCATCAAAACTATATAAAGATCACATAACTGTAAGTTTCTTTTTCAGTTTTTAATTTGGACATTAATTCTATTTTTATTTAACTTAGTGCATTTTGATTCGTTGCTAAATAATTGATGCAACTCATAAATTTTGTAATTTGTTCGCAGCCAGATGTGGTTGCTCCAGGATATGCGGTTCAAATGGCACATCCTTCTGGCGTCCCACTCAACTATTGGGAATTTGAACCCCCTACGATCACATATGACGCTAGAAAATGTAAAAAATCACGAGTAGAAAAAGTGACAGAGATATTTTGTGACAACACTATATGCTCGGGAACATCATTTGCCTGCCCAAAGGTAGCTGCATATGCTATTGCTATATGGTCACAATATCCCAAATGGGGACCCTCAGCTATAAAGTCAGCTTTGATAACCACAGGTACTCAAACAATGATTGTTGTTGTAATGTGTGAGATACATATATATATATATATATATATATATATATAAATTTATATACACATATATGTCATTTTTTTTGTTAACTCTAAAACATGCTTTTATATATGTAGCTTGGAGTTTTGCAGAAAGATCTATTCCAGGCAATGAATTTGCCTACGGGGCCGGCCAAATTGACATCGAGTGTGCTCTTCATCCAGGCCTAGTTTATGAAGAAAGTTATAATCGCTTTGTAGAATATGTTGAGGGCGATTGTGAAATATACGATCTAAACCTCCCAACTTTTGCAGCCTCTTTTTCTTATTCTTCTGAGAAGTGCGTGAAAAAGTTTACGCGTAAACTCAAGGATGTGAATCTTATGGAAGGTGATAAAAAAGTTTACAAATATGACATCGTCTACTTTAGCAAATCTTTAGATCCCAAAGTTACTATTAAGGTGGAACCTTCTGATTTAGAGTTTAAACCTGGGGAGGAAAAGGACTTTGTCATGAGCGTGGAAATTAACCCTTATCCATATCCACAGCTTTATGTGTCTGCAATGTTAAAGTGGGCTCCTGTTGGAGGTGGTCAATCCGTTTGTAGCCCTATTCATCTATACCATCAAAGTATGCTTGACCATCCTAAATGGTACAAGGAGCCGGTAATTTCCGAGGACAAGCAGGTATAGTCCTTATGCAGTTTCAGTCCCCTAAAACCACCAGCCATCTGTACGTCCTCCACTTTGTGTCTTTTTTTCCAATGATTTGTTTGGATGTTGTTCTCTCTCTCTCTCTTTTTTTTTTTTTATTCCTGCTAATCAATAAAATATTATTATTAGTTAATGTGGATACATTATCTTTTTTCATTGTTTAGAATAAAAAATTATATTATCGGTATAGAAATTTAATTTAATATAAAATTAATTATCTACTTGTTTCGATCCTACTTATTTTGGCCTCATTTAACTTTGTCGGTAAACCCATCAAATTTTGAACTCGAATTATGATTTAACTTTTCAAGATTTTTGAATTAAAAATTGAATCCCATAATATGATAAGTGAAGGTTGTGAGTAATTTATAAAAATAATTATAATTATCATATGATGTAAATGATTTTCATTACTTCAAAGTGACAAAATAAATGGAACATAAGGGAGTATAATTTATTCTAATTACATGATAATATTATTTAATCATTAAAGCATCCATATATATATATATATATATATATATATATATTATGGGTCTTGTTCTAATAGAAACTAACTTAGAATAGAAACTAGAAACTAAACCTAAATTAAATATTTCAAGCTAAAAAGTTACTATTCACGTGATGACGTGGCACGTGAACAGTAACTTTTTTTAAAATTTTTTTTATTTTTTTTATATTTTTGTTGAATAGAGCCAAGAATTTTAAACGTTTTTTGTGAAGGTATTTTTTTTATTTTTTTTTATTTTTGTTGAATAGAGCCAAGAATTTTAAACGTTTTTTGTGAAGGTGCCCCTAGCGGGGCCATTAAATAAATGAAATATAATTTATTTAGTGTAGGTTTCTAGTTTCTATTCTAAGATTGGTTTCTATTTGAACGCTAGCCTATATATTATATAGTTTCATTTCTTCTTCTTCGCTTTTATCCTTGTAAAATTTAAACTCTCTTAACTATTTTTTTTCTTGTTACTTATTTTTAATAAATCTTTGTTGAGTGTCTTTTATCAAGTCATTAAATTATTTACCACCATTTTTTGGATTTTGTTTTTTCTCTATTCGGCGTCTTTAGCTGTCCATCTTTAGGATTTCTAATACACATGCATGTACAGTAGTATGTATTTTTGTCGGTCCTCTAGGTTTAGTCCTTTGCATTAGCTGTGCATCTGGTATGATGTTGATTTGATGTTTGTAATAGATAGATAATAATGCTTGTAGCTCTTTTTCAGTAAAAAATATTTACAAAGTCTGTCTTATCAGGTTAGTATACTTCAGTATTCATGCATGCAATCCTAGCATGCAGCAACGTTGCATGGACATTTAACACAGTTATAGTACTAGTACCAGCTGATGTTAGACTATAGTGGTAACTAAAACTTACGAGTTAGACTTTTTGATCTTTTATTCTTGTTAGGTACTAAAATTTGTAGAGCCGTAAACGAACAGACCTTTTAACACACAGCCCGAGCTCGGCTCGATAAGAGCTCGGTTCGGCTCAAGCTCGAACAAGATTTTTGTTCTTTAAACTCGGCTCGATAAGAGCTCGGTTCGGTTCGGCTCGAGATCGGCTCAGCTCAAGCTTGGCTCGTTAAAGCTCGAAAAAAATCAAAATTTTTACATTTTATTTTATTTTATCTTCAACCAAATTAATTTTTATTTATTGAAAATATGTGAATATCACTAAATTAGATATATCTTGACATCCATCCATACGGTTGGATCATCGAGAAATTTTTTTAAAAAATCGAAACAACAATTCGTGACACAACATTAGTTACTAGTACTAGTTAGAATAGTAGTGATCTACTAAGATTTCCAACCAAATTAATTTTTTATTTTTTGAAAATTTTGGAATATCACTAAATTAGATAGATCTTGACATCCGTACGATTGAATCGTCGAAAAATATTTTTAAAAAAATAGAAACAACAATCCGTGACAAAGCACTAGTTAGAATAGTAGTGATCTAACAAGATCTTCAACCAAATAAATTTTTTATTTTTTGAAAATTTGGAAATATTACTAAATTAGAATCCGTGACAAAGCACTAGTTAGAATAGTAGTGATCTAACAAGATCTCCAACCAAATTAATTTTTTATTTTTTGAAAATTTGAAAATATTACTAAATTAGATATATCTTGACACCGTACGGTTGGATCGCCGATAAATATTTTTTTAAAAAAATAGAAACAACAATCCGTGACAAAGCAATAGTTACTAGTACTTGTTAGAATAATAGTGATCTACTAAGATTTCCAACCAAATTAATTGTTCGCGAACAGCTCGAGCTCGGCTCGGCTCGAGGTTGTTCGTGAACAACTCGAGTTCGGCTCGGTTCGGTCAAAACTCGGCTCGGTTCGTTAAGAAATCAGCTCGGTTCGTTAAGATCAAAACTCGGCTCGGTTCGTTAAATCAAAGCTCGGTTCGGTTCGGTCAAAGCTCGGCTCGGTTCGTTTATAACCTTAAAAATTTGTTATCAAATGGTATTTTGAAATGTTTTAATTGGATGGTCCTAGCCGGTCCATTACAATTATAATTAATCAAAATTATTTGGTATGGTATTGAATTTGATACCTCTAACATTTTTCTTTTATTAATTGTTTGTCAGACTTTTATTTAAAGATCTTAATTTAATATTTTTAACATGTTTATTTTTGCAATCCCCCATCAAAGATTTCTTTACCAAACTAATTAACCATCTTTTTTATTACGAATGCACACTAATATAATAGCCATACAATCCTACGGTGTAACAATCATCCCAAGAATACATACACATTGAGATGGAAACAAAGGAAAGGATTTTTGACAGTTCAAGAAACGCAGTACTCGTGCTCGGCAAAGAAACACAACTACTAACCTCACTTCATGCATAAAGAAAAAGAGGTTCGAAAATAGGAGATACAAACAATAAAAAATTAGAAATTATTTTAAGATAGATTCCATTTCTTTGTTTTATTTTTGACCAATCATCTATGTATCTATACTATACTATTATAAATAATAGGGTATATTTTGTTGGTACTTTGGTCAACGTATACTAAATAATAATCGTTAGATTATAAAGATAGATAAATGAGAAATGTGGGATCTAATCCTAAAAAAATATTCCTTTATAATATTTAAAATGCCCTTATAGATTTAAGGTTCGAGTCTTATCAATAACATATTTTTATTAAACATGTATATTATTTTACTCAAATAATTATATTATCTTATCAATATATTATTATATCTTACTCAAATAAGTTTGAAAGAGCATTATATTAGACATGAGTAAACTAGTAATTTGTTTTGTTTGTATTTTATTTCAGTGTTACTGGAAACATGGCGGGGAGGAGGGCGGCCAGTGGCAGGGGTTCTAGTAGTGGTCGGGGCAATGGTGGTGGCCGTGGAAGTGGTGGTCGGGGAAGTGGCCGTGGTGGTGGTCGGGGGGATAACAATGACAATGGTGATGGGGTGGACAACACTGACAGTGGTGATCGGGGGGTCAACGATGGCCATAGGGGCAGGCCAGAGAGTAGTGGTACTAGTGGTGGAGAGGGTAGTGGTACTGGTGCTAGGGAAGGCGATAGTACTGAAGGTGGTAGGGAAGGTAGTAGTGAAGGTGCTAGGGGAGATGCACGAAGAAGACGTCGACGTCGGCTTAGAGATGATGATGAAAATTCCGAATGTCTTCTTTGGGACGATGATGGGAGGCAGATTCTTCCCGTTGGGGTGGATGCTAATCCTCGCAAACATAGGACACGGGGCTATTCTCCTGGAGGATTTGGTACATACCCTCCTACCCCAACGGTTGTTCGGATTGCGGGTAACCTGTAAGTTATCACTGTACTGCACATATGTTTTATTTTTGTACAGTTTTGGGTATTTAGTCACTGCATTTTTACTTTTAGATTGCGTGGTTATCTATTTATGAACTTAACCTGTTACGACCCTCGTTAATACAGCATTCAATGTAAACAGTAGGATACAGAGCAAAGTCAGAATCTTACAGGATGAAAAATTCAGAGCGTTGACAGAGTAGATATCATTCCCTTCCCTATGACATTTAAAAGTGAAGTTACATTATGAAATCTAAAAAATAAAAAACAAGCATGCTTCCAACTGGATCAGTTTTATTTTCTTTAATAGACTATAACATGCTCATAATTAAGACAATAAGCCTTAATTAGTTTAAAAAGATAAAATGTAAGTTCTGAAAAACAATTCAGATCATATCGATAAAATGTAATACGTATCAAGTCCAATTAGTTGAAATGTTTTATAATTTAATTATATATGTGACACATTTCAGGATAGATTGTCCGAAGGCGTTGCGAAATTTACTGGCAATTATCCGCATGTTTTGGCCAGTTGGTTGTGCTGGAATCAAAGAAATTGATTGGAAATCCCCGGGGTTCTTTGATAAGTGTATAAATGAGTTCTTGGTATGCCATACGTCTTTGAGAGACATTTGTCTTTATATTTTCTATTTTGTCTTATATTTTCCACTTATTCTTTTTTCCAGTACTACTACACATGGGATGAGAGATTTGCGACTGAAGAGGAAGCAAGGGCTTCAATACTTGCGCACATGCGTGATAACATGCGACGTACACTTGCCGATGATAGGGAAAGGGCTGAAGCGAAGATGGCGACTGCTACAGGGACTACTTATGCAGATCACAGGCCCGGATATATGAAACCCGGTGTTTGGTCCAGATTAGCTGAGTATTGGGTAAGCGAGGAATTTAAGAAAAAGTCAGAAGCTGGTAAGAAGGCTCGAGAAGCTGTGAAAGTGCCTCACACATCTGGCGCACGTTCATTTGACCGTCGTCGTTGGGTATGCTGTTTCTCAAAACTTCTTGACTTGCATCTATCATTTCTTTAGCATGAAATTGGACTTTTTATTGTTTACTGACATTGTATGTTGAATATTTTTATTTGAGTTTGTTTTTTAAAATTCTTGAACAGGATTATATGGAGTTGCACGATGGCAATCTTGATAATGTTGTTGTCTATAAATATTGTCACACCTTGAAAGACGAGGAGAGGAAAGGTCAGTGGATTACCGAGGACGCCAAAAAAATCATTGTAAGTGTTCATGTTATACTCATTTTATCAAATGCATTTATGTTCATGTAAGTTCTGGCATCTCTCTTTGAAACCCGATATCTAGCTAGATACCTTTTAATTAATTAGATAAATTGACTCAATCAATCTTATTGATTTTTAAAAGACCTCTGAAATTAATATTATAATTTCGACATGTGCTTAGCATCGGTTATCACCTCAGTAATGATATCGTTAACATACTTCCTATCAAATAAATGATATAAACCAGAGATGTAGTTGTTTTAAAAAATTAAAAATGATTATACAGGAAACAGACCTGTAAGAACCAGTTGCAACCCGCTGACCATTACCACTTAAGCAACACTCAAATTTATCAAAGATGGAATCATTTTCATACAAATCACAGAGCTGCAGATGAGCTGCAGATGATAGAGTTTAATGAAAAGAATTGGTATTCTATCCAGTCTTCTCTTCGCTTTGTTAATGTATAAATTGCTCAAAAAGAAAAATAATTAATAGCAGTAACAATGGTAAAGTCAAGAAACAACAGCAGGAGTGCCTTGTGCATTTTATTTTTAATGTTTTTTTAAACATATTTTCAATTTTCTATAGAACATACTTGTCAACATATTTTTGGATAATTATCTATATTCAATATTTTTCTTTTGAATAAATAGGATTATATATATGTATTTGTTCTCAATAAATTTTGGAATGAGTGGGAGAACAAGAGATAAGCATTATAATCACTTGGATTATCTCATCGCGGTCATATTTATTGATTTATTTATATAGATTTATTGTCCTCACTTGCATGGTCAGGAGCATTATGTTAGCCTCTGTCAAAAGAAAGGCCTTGATCCCAAGAAAAGCCACATCTATAGTTGGATAGAGGCTGTTGGAGGTGTTCGAAAAAACACGATTCTTGGACATCCACGGGTTCGAGCCTCTGATGTCTATGGTATTCTTCTGTTATATAACTTGAAATGTTTCGCATGCTCTAATTTGTCCCATGCCATTTATTCCTAGTAACATGTTTATGTTATATTGTCACAGAGCTGGAGGGACGCCCCACGCGGCCTCGGAAAGGAGAAGGAAGCTCTGGCAGAACTCCCTTGGCTCGCTTACAGGATGACATGTTCATGCGAGTTGTGGATGAGACCCTGGCGCTGGCTCGAGCCAATCCGGAGGAGTACATGTTGACACCCGAGCAGATCCGTCTCTTAGCACGGGATGTGGTGGAAGGAGACTCCTCTCTACCTTCAGACCATCCCATTACTAGAGAGACACGACATGCCATTATTCAGGTGGTGGTTCAGCACAAGTTCAGCACATTCAGCTTGAGATACAGCTCAGCATTGTGACACATCAGCAAGGAGTTGTAACAGAATCAGTTACATTCTATAGATATAGAATTATGTATATAGAGTTCTAGAATCTTGTAGAACAAGTTTAGTCATGTCTATATAAACAAGTCATGTAGAACATTTGTGATTTGAGCTGAATAATACACATTTTACATTTCTGTTATGATCAATTCTGTTTTGTGATAGATCCCTTCAACTAGCATGGACCATGGTACATGGCAAGCAGTACTATAATAAAAAAAAATATTTAATAGATTAGGCTGAAGGGATGGGAAAGAGGAATATGGATGTGCGCATGTTATTCATGCGTAGAAGATGACTACAAGCATGTGAAATTTGCGTAATCCGATTGTGCGTGCATGACAACAGCGTACTTTTATAGAAATTTAACGATAATATTTCAATTATGCACAATACGCATTTCTTCCTTGCATATATTCCTATCTACGCATATATATAATGCGTTTTCAGCGGGTATTTTGAGCGGATATCACTGTATATGGGTATTTTGGATTTTTTGTTGGTTAAAAAGGATAATCAGGACTTTCACCCTTTAATTTTTCGGTTATTATCTAATAGTATAGATTTGTCATTAAAAATTTTAAGATATGAATTTTGTAGGCTTATATATTTTTTATTTAAATTATGTTTGAAATTTTTAAGATATGAATTTTTTAGACTTAAAATTTTTAACTAATATAATTTCATTAAAATATTATATATATGTTGCACATGACATTTTAAGAAAAAGAAAATATTTTAATTAGAAAATATAGAAAAGATATTACGTTTTAGCTGAAAAATGTAATTAGTTAGATATACAATATTATTAGTTTATTTCATAAAATAGAATAACGTGTGATATTTTTGGAAAGTGAGGGATTTTAGTTAGAAATGCTAGAAAAGGTAATGTGTTGTAGCTGAAAAAGCCAATTAGTTAGTTATTAAGAATTATAATATTGTTAATTTTTTTATAAAATAGAATTTTCCGTAACTACAAGATAAATATATTCCAAATAAAAGAAATTAAGTCAAGAATAATTAAGTAAAAATACAAAGTACCGTACCGACCGACCAACCGACCAAACTTTCAATATTTCAGCTATCATAATATAACTAGCTTATAACCCGTGCGAAGCACGGGTTTCTTTTGATAGGTTATAAAATTTATTTAACATTATAATTATGTTTTATATAATCCTTATTTTTAATAATTTTTTAATTTTAATTTAATATAAATTTATATAATGAAATGCATGGTTTAAAATTTATTTTGTAAAATTCTAAATTAAAAATGTCGTTGACGGGTTCGAACTTTGAATTTTTAGTAAATTAATTTAATCATATAATATATCTTATTATTAGATCTAACGATTGTTATTTATTAATAAAAATAATGATTTGTATATATGGTGAGATATTTTTGGGTGTATATTAGTGATCTCAAGATTAATTTTAAATTAAAAAGTACTCCATGTTTTAATTACAAAAATTACTACTAAAAATAATTACAGAAAGATATATATTAATTATTGTAATATTAGTTTTAAATTAAATGGTAGAGTGTTTTAATTAGAAGTAAAATCTTTAGAAAAAATGAATAATTGAGTTGTTGGAGTAGAAAAAAGAGTCCAAGTAGAAGTGGATGAAGGAATTTTAATAAGAATATAACTACGTTAACATTAGTAATTAGCTTTTTGAGTTGTTTTTGTAATTTAATTATTTATTTTAATAATTAGGATAACCAAAACTTAGGATAACCAAACCGAAAACCAAAACTTTCAATGTTTCGGCTTTAATATAATAGTATAGATAGATTGTAAATATAAAATACTATTGTGTCTTTAGGATTATAGCCAATAACGGATTAAAATTGATTTATTTATATTTAAAATTAATTAAAAATTAAATTAATCAAACCGAAAACCAAAATAAATAGGATAACCAAACCGAAAACCAAAACTTTCAATGTTTCGGTTTTAATATAATAGTAAATGCACGGGTTTCTTGTATTATATTATAATTTTTCTTTAATATTATAATTATGTTTTTGCACAATCATTATTTTTAATAATTTTTTAAATTTTTATTTAATATAATTTAATATAATTTAATATACTCATATTTACAGATTATATTCATGTTTCATTATTATAAACAATGTATACGATTTTTAATATATTTTATTAATAATTGAGAAATATGATGTGATATTTTCATGTATATATTAATGATTGTAAGATTTGTTGTAAATTAAAAAGGTAACGTAAAAATATTAATGATTGAAAGATATGATAAAATTGATGTTTTTAGGTGTTTATAAAAGGTAATATGTTCAACTAAAAGTAAATGTGAAAAAGGCAATCACTAATTACCATTAATTTTATTATATTATTTTGAAAAAGGCAATCGACTAATTACCATTAATTTTATTATCTTAATCGACTAATTATCATTAATTATAACGTGTTTTAATTGGAAAGAAAATATTAATGATGGAAAGTGTTGTAGGGAGAATTTCGTTACAACACGAAATTGGAGGTTGCTGGATTTATGGAGCAAAATACGGATATTTTGCTAAGAACACGAAGAACACGGGAGGAGATTGGTGTTTGTTTGTGGCTGATCTTGTTGATAGATAGTCAGGGATGAGCTGAGGCGTATCCATAACAAGGTGCCTACGTACCCTATTTATAGGGATCAAGCCATATGTAGTTCTTGGAGAGCAAGTTACCTAGGCGGGCTAGGGTTTTAAGAGATAAGCCGTAGTCCAAGCCCACTCGTTTAGGGCTGACGTGGCAGTGAGTCATCAACCCTATCCATGATCCATGGCCCAAAAGGAGGAAGCCTATGGTCTCGCACGGATAGAGTTGGCTAGTAGAGAAGTAACAAGGGCCTTGCATGCGACCTCGAGGGATCTGGCCATGCGAAGCGAACCCTAGTGTCCAGCTACTCATGCGACCTCGAGGGGTCAGGCCATGAGCCTTCCAGAGAAGAGGAGATAGTGATCTCGCTGTAGTGACCCCGCATTGGAGGTTATGTGCGAAGCGATCCCTTGACGGGAGCCAAACGAAGCGATCCCCGGGTAGCGACCCCGGTAGATGCGACCCCGAGGCTGAGCGGCATGAGAGGCGCATAGGCCTAACGTGAGAGGCGCAGAGGCCTAGCATGAGAGGATAGACAAGGTGCTCCTGTAGCGAGGTGGCCTTGTTGCTAGAGGTGGCCCTGTAGCGAGGTGGCCTGTAGCGAGGCGGCCTTGTAGCGAGGCGGCCTATAGCGAGGTGGCCCCGTAGCGAGGCGGCCTTGTAGATGCGACCTCGAGGCCGGGCTGGCATGAGACGCCTAGAGGCCTAGCGTGAGACGCCTAGAGTAGCAGCAGGAGGTCATAGTGAGGAGACCCCTGGGGTGAGTGTGTTCAAGAGATTTAAGAGATAGAGGTGAGGTGATCCCTGATCGGGCCTCATGCCTTCTTTATCCTTCTTCAATATTTGGGCCCATTGAGAGATATTTGAGCCCACTAGGAGATAATTGAGCCCATTAAGAGAGGTGGGCCCCTTGTATAGTCGTTTGAGCTTGTTTAGGATCTATGCCAAGATTCGGGCATAACAACTACCCCCCGATTCCATATTGCCATTATGAATGCAATGTGGAATCAAGTAAAGTGACGCCTTCCAGTTGATGCGAAGCCATGTATATGTTAGTGATGGTGACCTCGAAGGGTTCTTCCAAGCACAATATGGTCCTGCAGGGATCTTGAGAGGCGACCTCATAGGGCCTCGCGGTCATAAATTGTTAAATATGTCTTCTGCTTAGCTGATATATGAGCTCATGCTTTCACTTGTGTCTTCAAGCTCTTCCTAGAATATGATGAGAGGACTCTCCTCCGAGCTTACTCCTTGTTATTATGACCCATCTCGCATATGAACACAAAGTACTCCTCATTCGCCTCGCATAATCCACATTGCTGGCTCTAGCCCCACCTCACATATGTAGCTGGTGGGCCTTGCATCTTTGAAAACTAGTAATTTTGAATTTTCCCAAGTGCTTTGGGATAGCTGATTGAGTCTTCATATGCTCTTATTTGCTTGTAGATTTACTTTAACACATGCCTAGAGATAGCTCCACATTGTATAGACTTACGGATTGACCCATCATCGCCAATGAGGTCAAGTGGCCTTGCATTGTAAGATATCGGGCTTGCGGCCTCACAACGCTAGGTGCAGCCTCGCAACGCTAGGTGATGCCTCGCAACGCTAGGTGTGGCATCGCAACGCTAGGTGTGGCCTCGCAACACTAAGTGTGGCTTTGCAATGCTAGGTGTGGCCTCGCAACGCTAGGTGTGGCCTCGCAACGCTAGGTGCTGGCCTTGTCTTGAAAATTTTCAAATGCCCTTCTAGAAGAGGTGTATATGTAATGCCACTATCCCCCGAGTCCTCATTATCATTGTAGATGTGATGAGGAATCAAAGTGTTTCAGCAATCTTCTTGTATTATTTGGAGTTGACACCATTTGTAATGAAAGGAATTTGATGTGATCCCGCTATAAGCATACTTGACTCCTTCAACGCTATCCCAGAGCACTTGGCCTCATCACGCTATCCCAGGACACTTGGCCTCATCACGCTATCCCGGGGTACTTGGCCTCATCAATGTTGTCCCAAGGCATTTGGGCTCATCAACGCTATCCCGGGCCACTTGGACTAATCACGCTATCCCGGGGCACTTGGCCTCGTCATGCTATCCCGGGGCACTTGGCCTCGTCATGCTATCCCGGGGCCCTTGGCCTCATCATCGCTATTCCGGGGCACTTGGCCTCGTCATGTTATCACGGGGCACTTGGACTCTCCAACGCTAAGCAAGAGCACTTAGCTTCTTTAATGTCATAACATGCTTCCCTATGTTGAACAAGAATGTAGATATTGAGGTCTTGAGCTCATTTTATTTTTCAAATACTTTGGCTTATCTTCCTTCATCTCTAGTATGAGCTTGAGGCCAATGAGAGCCTCGTTTTCAGCCTCCTTATTCGTTGCTTGCTCTTCCCAGTGTCTTGAGTTAATCGAGGACCTCCTCATTGTCGGCAAAGGTCGGGGGCGTCCCCCCTTACCCCAAGGATGGGGGGCGTCCCCCCTCTCCTCGGCGTAGAGGTATTTCACCAAGAAGAAGCATCTCACGATCTCGATATCCACACCATATAGGGGCCTCATTAGCTTAATCATATAGGGGCCTCACGATCTCGACGAGGAGATGGGGGTCTGTCGTCATGACGATGGGACCACTCACGATCTCCACAAGGAGAGAGGGGGTCTGTCATCATGACGATGGGACCGCTCACGATCTCGATGAGGAGATGGAGGTTATTTAGAACCTTGACCCTTGCCTTGGCCTCTATCAATTATCCTTCTTGTCAGTAGTGAGCTTCTCGAGCTTGACTCCTCTTGATCCTCCTTACAATCCTTCTTCTTACAATCTCGGGGTCGGGCTCGTACTTATGGGACCGCTCACACTCTCAACGAGGAGAGGGGGGTCTCTCGTCGCGATGATGGGACCGCTCGCGCTCTCTTCGAAGAGAGGGGGTCTGTCTTCGCGACGATTGGACCGCTCACTCTCTCAACGAAGAGATGGGGGTCATTCCGAACCTTGGCCCCTACTTTGGCCTCGCTCCTAGTGACGTCGATTATGCTTCTCGAATGCGGCCTCGCAGCGCTAGGTGGGGCCTCGCTATGCTAGGTGCAAGCATGGCCTCGCTACGCTAGGTGCAAGCATGGCCTCGCTACGCTAGGTGCAAGCATGACCTCGCTACGCTAGGTGCAAGCATGGCCTCGCTCCTATGGGGTCGCTCCTGGGGGTCTCGCTATGCTAGCCCGACCTCGGCCTCTCACGCTAGCCCGGCCTCGGCCTCTCACGCTAGCCCGACCTCGGCCTCTCCGTTGTTGGCCTCTCCGTTCTTCTTGTTCGAGTTAGTCATCGTTCTCCCAAATCAATGACTCCCCTCCTTCTAGCGCCAAATGTTGTAGGGAGAATTTCGTTACAACACGAAATTGGAGGTTGCTGGATTTATGGAGCAAAATACGGATATTTTGCTAAGAACACGAAGAACACGGAAGGAGATTGGTGTTTGTTTGTGGCTGATCTTGTTGATAGATAGTCAAGGATGAGCTGAGGCGTATCCATAACAAGGTGCCTACGTACCCTATTTATAGGGATCAAGCCATACGTAGTTCTTGGAGAGCAAGTTACCTAGGCGGGCTAGGGTTTTAAGAGATAAGCCGTAGTCCAAGCCCACTCGTTTAGGGCTGACGTGGCAGTGAGTCATCAACCCTATCCATGATCCATGGCCCAAAAGGAGGAAGCCTATGGTCTCGCACGGATAGAGTTGGCTAGTAGAGAAGTAACAAGGGCCTTGCATGCGACCTCGAGGGATCTGGCCATGCGAAGCGAACCCTAGTGTCCAGCTACTCATGCGACCTCGAGGGGTCAGGCCATGAGCCTTCCAGAGAAGAGGAGATAGTGATCTCGCTGTAGTGACCCCGCATTGGAGGTTATGTGCGAAGCGATCCCTTGACGGGAGCCAAACGAAGCGATCCCCGGGTAGCGACCCCGGTAGATGCGACCCCGAGGCTGAGCGGCATGAGAGGCGCATAGGCCTAACGTGAGAGGCGCAGAGGCCTAGCGTGAGAGGATAGACAAGGTGCTCCTGTAGCGAGGTGGCCTTGTTGCTAGAGGTGGCCCTGTAGCGAGGTGGCCTGTAGCGAGGCGGCCTTGTAGCGAGGCGGCCTATAGCGAGGTGGCCCCGTAGCGAGGCGGCCTTGTAGATGCGACCTCGAGGCCGGGCTGGCATGAGACGCCTAGAGGCCTAGCGTGAGACGCCTAGAGTAGCAGCAGGAGGTCATAGTGAGGAGACCCCTGGGGTGAGTGTGTTCAAGAGATTTAAGAGATAGAGGTGAGGTGATCCCTGATCGGGCCTCATGCCTTCTTTATCCTTCTTCAATATTTGGGCCCATTGAGAGATATTTGAGCCCACTAGGAGATAATTGAGCCCATTAAGAGAGGTGGGCCCCTTGTATAGTCGTTTGAGCTTGTTTAGGATCTATGCCAAGATTCGGGCATAACAGAAAGATATGATATGATTGCTGTTTTTAGGTGTTTATAAAAGGTATTATCTCGACTAATTACCATTAATTATATTATGTTATTATTAATTTTAGGTGTATTTATGTTTCTTTATAATGAAGGGTATATAAGTAAATTCACTAAGTACCAAAAAACAGGTACCAAAACTTTCAATGTTTCGGAATTTATATAATAGTACCCGTGCGAAGCACGAGTTTCTTTTGATAGGTTATAAAATTTATTTAACATTATAATTATGTTTTTATATAATCCTTATTTTTAATAATTTTTTTATTTTAATTTAATATAAATTTATATAATGATATGCATGGTTTGAAATTTATTTTGTAAAATTCTAAATTAAAAATGTCGTTGACGGGTTCTAACTTTGAATTTTTAGTAAATTAATTTAATCATATAATATATCTTATTATTAGATTTAACGATTCTTATTTATTACTAAAAATAATGATTTGAATATATATGGTGAGATATTTTTGGGTGTATATTAGTTATCGAAAGATTAATTTTAAATTAAAAAAGTAACTTGTTTTAATTACAAAAATTACAACTTAAATAATTACGGAAAGATATGATGTGATATTTTGGATATATATTAATTATTGTAATATTAGTTTTAAATTAAATGGTAAAGTGTTTCAATTAGAAGTAAAATCTTTAGAAAAAATGGGTAATTGAGTTGTTGGAGCTGAAAAAAGAGTCCAAGTAGAAGCTCAATATGGATAATGGAATTTTAATCTGAATATAATTACGTTAACCTTAGTAATTAGCTTTTTAAGTTATTTTTATAATTTAATTATCTGTGCGCAGTGTCCGTGAAGGCAACGGAGGTTTTAAGTTTAGCTGTATTAGTAATGGTGTAAATATAAAATACTATTGTGTCTTTAGGACTATAGCCAATAACGGATTAAAATTGATTTATTTTATATTTAAAATTAATTAAAAATTAAATTAACCAAACCGAAAACCAAAATAAATGGGATAACCAAACCGAAAACCAAAACTTTCAATGTTTCGGCTTTAATATAATAGTATAGATGTATACAGATTTTTAATATATTTTATTAATAATTGAAAAATATGGTGTGATATTTCTGGACATGTATTATTAATTGTAAGATTAGTTTTAAATAAAAACAAATCCAAAGAAAATATTAATGATTGTAAGATATGATACGTTTGACGTTTTTAGGTGTTTATAAAGGGTACTTTTTTCAACTAAAAAGTAATGTGAAAAAGGCAATCGACTAATTACTATTAATTATATTATGTTATTATTTATTTTAGGTATTTTAATAGTATAGATATCGTATATATTTTTCTTTATAATGAAGAGTAAATAAGTAAATTCACGAAGTACCAAAACCAGGTATCAAAATTTTTAAATAAAAAAGGTAACATGTTTTAATTCTAAAGGAAATATTAATGATATTTTTAGGTGTTTATAAAAGATAATATCTTCAACTAAAACTAATGTGAAAAAGGCAATCGACATGAAAAAGGGAAATTGACTAATTACTATTAATTATATTATGTTATTATTTATTTTAGGTATATTAATAATAAGTATCGTATATATTTTTCTTTATAATGAAGTGTAAATAAGTAAATTCTCGAAGTACCAAAAAACTGGTACAAAAACTTTTAATATTTCGATTATTAGTATAGACTAGCATAAAACCTGTGCGATGCACGATTTTTTTTAATATTATATGAATTTTTTTCATTAATTTGAATTAAAACATGAATTTTGGAGGCTTAAATTTTTAATTAAGATGATTTGATAATAATTATATAAATGTTATCTAATATTTTTTGAAAATGAGAAATTTAGTTAGAAAATATAGAAAAAGTGATAGGTTTTAGTTGAAAAATGTAATCGGTTAATTATTAGTAATTATAAAATTATTATTTTATTTATCAAATAGAATGCCCATGATATAATTGGAAAAAAAGAGATTTAGTTAGAGAAAATTAAAAAGATAACATCTTTTAGGTGAAAAGGTAATTGATTAATTTAAAATAATTATAATATAATTATTTCATTTTATTAAATAAAATTGCTCATAATATTTTTAGAAACGGAGAAATTAATGTTGCACGTGATATTTCTATAAAAAAGGGATTTTAGTTAGAAAATATAGAAAATATGATGTATTTTAGCTGATAATTGGTTAAATATTATTATTTTATTTTAATAAATAGAATTGCCTTTAATATAATTGGAAAATGAGATATTTTAGTTAGGGAAAATAAAAAAGGTAACGTGATTTAGCAAAAAAAAAAAAGGTAACGTGAAAATTAAAAAGGTGACATGTTTTAGGTGAAAAAGATAATTGATTAGTTTATAGTAATTATAATTTAATTATTTTATTTTACTAAATGAAATTGGTCATATTAATTTTAGAAAATGAGAAATTAATGTTGCCCGTAATATTTATAAAATAAAAGGAATTTAATTATAAAAATTGATACGTTTTAGCTAAAAAGGTAATCAATTAATTATTGATTTTATAATAATATTATTATTTTTATTAAATAGAATCGTCCGTGATATAATTGGAAAAAAATATATTTTAGTTATAAAAAAAAGAGAAATGGTAACATTGTTTGGCTAAAAAAGATAACTGCCCGTAATATAATTGGAAAATGAGAGATTTTAGTTAAAGAAAAAAGAAAAGGTAACGTGTTTTGACTCAAAAAGGTAATTGATTAGTTAATAATAATTTTAATATAATTATGTTATATTATTAAACAAAATTGCTCGTAGTGTTTTTAAAAAAGGAAAAATTTTAGTTAGATAAAATATAAAAGATATTGTATCTTACCTAAAAAAGAAATTATTTAGTTACTGAAAAATAGAAAAGTTATTATGTTTAACCTGAAAAAGGAAATTGATTAGTAAGGAAGAAATTTTAGTTAGATAAAATATAAAAAATATTATATTTTATCTGAAAAAGGAAATTATTTAGTTATTGAAAAATAAAAAAGATAGTATGTTTAACGTGAAAAGGGAAATTGATTAGTTAATAGGATGGATTTTATCTGTAATTATGTAAGGGTAAATAAGTAAAATCAACAGGTACCGTACCAAACTTTTAATGTTTCCGCTTTTATATAATAGTATAGATTTAATTGATAAATTCATTTTACATCTTAGCATATTCTGATAAAATTAATATAATCATAATTATGCTTAAAGAATTTGCTTAACTAGTTGAATAATCCTGAGCTGAAGTGTAAAAATGTGCTTCCGTACTCAATTTAACCTTTGTGGAACAAAATATTTATTTATGATTATACAAATTAAAATTACATGATTATAATATCTTTTTAATTAAATATTATAAAATGTGAAACCAATTAATTTAACAAAAAGCATCAAATATATGTATTTATATTTTATACGTACCATTACCACGAACTAGCACATTATTGATTTTGTTAATAATTATATAATCATATCAACTAAGTCAATAATTATTAATTTTTACATTCATTATTTTCAAAATATGCAAACAAAAAATATATTTATAAAATTGTAGAAACATATACAAAAATTTAAAGTTTGAGTGAGATAAAAAAAACTTTATGTAATTTGAGAAGTAACCAAATAAATTTTATTCATTGTTAGAGACTTTTTTAATTTAACTGAAAATTATGGTGTACACCCGGATGTGCATATATCACTATCCTATTTTGAATTTTGATAGATTAACTTTATATGGGGTGTTTGAGGGACCTTATTTCCCAGAATAAGACAAAATCGGAGATTAGTAATTTTTTTTCGAAAAACTTATAAAATCTCAAACATATATTAGATATTTATATAAAAAAATTGTCAAAATATGAAAATTTTATCCAAAAATAAATACATAAGTTTTTATTTTAAATTAGTGTCAAATAGGCTAAATACATGGTTATTAGTTTTGCGTAAACTATAGTACATATTTAATGATTGAGTTCGTCCTACTTTGTGTAAATTAATTACAAAATTGTACTTAGGTCATTCCTTGATTAATGATAACGGAGGGACTTATCTAATTATATTCTAGTAGAAATTGAATGAAATGTAATTGATAAAATTAAAAGGAATTAACAAAAGTTATAGAAAATTTTTGAAATGAAAAATGGAGGATTGATGAAAAGAGACTCGATTTTTCCTTTTCTTTTTTTTGTTTTTTGTTTCCCCACTATTGACTATACTGCAGACATGTACGTCTGCATATGAATGCATATACACAAATTATTTTAAAAAAAATATATACATGAATTATTTAAAAAATATATAACACAAAATTTTAGAAATACAAATATACGTGAAACACATTTCAACAAAAGAAAATGGCTTAAACGTATGATAGGATCTGTAATTACGAACCAACTGAGTGCGCCAAAATTGATTCGAACATCGAAATATTATTTTTATTTATTCAATTTGTGAATATGACACAGTATTAGTTTAATGTGCAATTAACCGGGAATCTTCACGGAAACGATCTGCGTACATCCCAGATTCTAGCCGGATATATTTGGTTTGGTTTAGTAAAAAGGGCATCCCTTCCAAGTCAAGCATAAAAACAAAACCCCAGTTCACCTAATTATTAATATAATTAATACCCTTCCTTTCCTTAATCGAAAATCTCTCTCTTTTTCTCTCCATCACACTCATCCATATCTATCCATCTCACTTGTACTTTCTCCCCAATTATAAATACATTATCTATTTCTAATTATGTATAATGTACTTACCTTCTCCCCAATTATAAATACATTATCTATTTCTAATTATGTATAATGTATTTACCTGATGTAATCTTCAAATCCGCCTCATATATTTTGTAATTGTTCGTGTGATTGTATTGCAATGGTTTTGATTCATATGTTTCTAATTGTGTTTCAGGTTGTTGTGAACCACAATGGCGTTTAGACAGAAGAAATTGAGCTCCAGAGCTGCGAATTCGCATTCTTCTTCGACGACGTCGTCTTCGAAACAGTTTCCGGAGACTTCTGTGGAAGGATTGAGCTCTCCTGCTTCTTCCACTGCGCAAAGTAAGCCACATTACTATTACTCTGACTCATTGCCTGTTGATGTTCAGAGATCTAAGGAAAATGTGACTGTAACTGTTCGATTTCGGCCTCTCAGGTAGTTAGAATTTGTCGCTAATTGTAATTGTTGTCGTTTGTGATAGTTTCGGAGTTTAATTTGATTTGTTTTTGTGTTTAATTTAATTTAGCCAGAGAGAAATCAAGTTAGGAGAGGAGATTGCATGGTATGCGGATGGCGAAACTATTGTGCGAAGCGAGAACAATTCATCTATTGCATATGCATACGGTACGGTTTATTGTTTATAATATCACTATTTTGATCTAGGTAATATTGTAGTTTCGTATTTTAAATAATTGATGTGCTTGTCACAATTGCTTGCTCAGCTGTCCCTTTGTTATCTGGAAATTAATTACTTATTTTGGTGTTTGGGTCGTACTTTGACAATCTAAGTTGTTTGTCTCTCTAGTCATTGGATAATGTAATGCAGTTTTTTATTCAGTGAAAAGAGTTGACGTATAACAAAATCATTGACACAAGCTGTCTTACTTATTTATTAAGATGGATTTTCATATAGCAGCTGAGCGCAAAAAAAGGAGTTTAATAACTGCATTTTCGTTTCATAAATTAGCTCGCTTTCTAAAATTTGTACGATAATGATGCCACCATCTTCTATGCTCAGACAAGGATATCCCTTTGTAGAAATAAATGGCATGCTAATGAGATATGATATGATCTTTGGAAGATAATTTTGTGCTTAAAATTTAAATACTAAACTATATTATCATGAGCGAACAAGAGTACTTTTGGTTTGTAAAAGGAAATAGATGAGAACCTAAGAAGGATAAAATGAGAGTACTAAAATTTAAGGTTTTGATACTCCTTAATAACAATTTTAAATATAATATTTATAACTCTAAAATACTAAAAAAGTTTTAAGGTTCAAACGTCAATAACTTTAAATTTAATGTTTATATTATCAACTCTAAAAGTTAAAATATGTTTATATTTTGGATCGTATTAAGTTAATAAATATACATAAACAAACCTTGCTTTGCACAGGATAAAAGTTAGTATATTGAAAAAGAATTAGGATTTCAAATCCATCAAGATCTAATATTTATATTATTAGCTCCAAGTATACTAAAATCAAATTCAATCAACTATGCATAAGAATATATTAATTAACATTTAAAAAAAATTTAGAAATTGAATTCAGCCAGTTACATATTAAATATATATATATATATATATATATATATTATTGACTTTAAAATTATTAAAAAAAATTATGTTTCATTTCAATCAATAATATATTAAAATTCAATATTCAGATTTTAAGAATTAAAAATACTAATGGAGTTTTAAGGACTAAAAATTTAAAAGAAAATTCGTGGATTAATATATTTATAAGTATTTAAAATGATCAGTGCATTGCTAGGGTTATAAGCTAGTATATAATAAGTGTAGGAGGGATGATATCAAGGTACTACCGAAGGTCGATAGTCACTAACAACAATTTTAAATATAATATTTTAACATACTACCAAAGGTTTAAAGTTCGAATCATATCAGTAACATATTAAAATATAATGTTTATATCATCCAATCTAAGAATTAACAATCAACTCCTAGAATTAACGAATGTGTAGATTTTGAATTGTATCAAATTAGTAAATATACATAAAACAACCATGCAAAATGTGGTAAAAGCTAATACTAAATAATTAATAATATACTATATCTTAATATCTAAACTACTACCAATAGTCTAAGGTTCGAATCCCTTTGTTGATCTGTTTCCTGTTTTCTTCTTGCTTGCTGTCAATGCTTTCCTTTAGACATATATTGTTAATCACAAATCTGATATTGCATTGCTAAAATTTTATTAGCACATTATGGTTCATGTATAAATATTTACAAATGCCTCAGACAAGGTGTTTGGTCCAACTACTACCACTCGTCAAGTGTATGATGTTGCTGCCCAACATGTCATTAGTGGTGCTATGGAAGGCATTAACGGTAATTGTCAATTGTTTTTATATTGTGCAATTATGTATATTTTCATCAAACTTGTAAGATGTTTCCTTGATCTTTTTGGGATCTTGGTAGTAGTAGTACGCTGAAATTGTCTAGTACAAAAGAAATATTTGTTCGATAGAGAAAAAGTATTTTTGTTGTACAGAACAAAAATTGCTCATTCCCCTGGTTGAGGCACAGAGTTAACTAGCAGAAAAGCAGAATATAAAAAATGAAACCAACCTGTACATTTTGAGGGCCCTTATCCATATATATGTAATATATACATGGGAATTATCAAGTCACTGTTGTGGTAACTTATAGTAATCTTATTATGCTGAAAACAAGAGTGACAGGATCTTATATCCTGCTGAATATGTTTTATCACTAGGAACACATCATAGAGTGCTATTTGCATTAGAAGAGTGACATGAAGTAACAAACACAATGCTGTAAATTTTAGCATGCAACATTAGAAGAGTGACATGAAGTAACAAACACAATGCTGTAAATTTTAGAATGTGAATAAGAGATTATGTAGCACGTGGTCTAAAAAATTTACTATGAAGTACTAGTTAGCTTGTGTAGCTTGACTTGCAGATGTTGACTTGCCAATGCAATTAATGAAATCGTGTTTATACATCTTTAATTTAGATATAGTTGATTGTCAGAATAATGTTCATATTATTTGTCTTACAAAACCTGCAAAGATTATTAAAACATGCTGATTTACCCCAAATACCATATCCACTATCCATGGTAAATAATGTATAGCTTATTTTTGGTCTTTTTTTTTTTTTTTTTTTTTTAATGGACCGGCCGACCAGCCCCATGGTCAACACCGGCATGTAAATCTGCTAACCGGTAAGACCCAGTGGCTGGGCTTCCCTGCGATACGCAAGATAGTAGTAGCACCATTTGTACATGTGCATGAGTTATCTAAATTTATACATTGTGCATATCTATGTGGTAGGCGCCACCTTTTGAAAGATTACACAGAATTTTAGAAAAGTACCTTTCAGTGTCATTTGCCTTCTCAATTTGCTCAGAGCTTTTTATGATATATGTGGGTATAAATTCTAAGCTTCCATGTCGTTGATACCAAATATATGATATGTTACTATGCTAGGATTTATTTAATTATCAGTGTCCCGAGATAATTACAATTTTGTTTTCAGGCACTATCTTTGCAGATGGTGTGACAAGTAGTGGGAAGACACACACTATGCATGTAAGTAGCATTTCAGTGTTTGAGATATCATTTTTGTAGCGTCTTTCTTGGGTCACACCTATTCATGTAATCTAAAGTACATATCATCATTAGTCTGAGTCCAAGATAGTAGATCATTGAATACATTCACATTCATAATTTAATGTGTAAATACATTTGACTAGAACAGTGGCTACTCTTAGGTGCTGAGTTTTCTTTAGCTTGTTTATGCTAATTGTGCTTATAAACAGGGTGATCAGAGGTCGCCAGGAATTATACCGCTGGCAGTCAAGGACACTTTCAGTATTATCCAGGAGGTGCTGCATATGATTTAACCACTTTTTTCAGCTTAATTAGGGTTTTAATTCAGTTATGAATTATAACGTTCGTAATGCTGCAGACAGCTAGTCGTGAATATCTGCTTCGCGTCTCATATCTGGAAATCTATAATGAGGTGAGGTTCTGGTCAGTTTTTCATTTTCCCGGAAGTGATCCTTGATAAAGTCTTTGCTTGTACTCCATTGACGTTGCAGTTTTAGTATTGCTGACAGTCTCATTTCCTATAATGTAAAACACTTTGGTAGTGAACAGGAACTTGCTTTGTCAAACCTTACCTTTTCTTCCTCTCATGTGTTACTATCATTACGTGTTTTTTTAAAGTCCTGTAATATATGTAATTTACTGAAATATTACTTATCTAATAAAAATCTAGAATTGAGTTTATCTGATTTTTTTGTGTATGATCCCTGCTATAACTTTAACTTTCTGTCTTTCCATATATGTTCTCTTCAGACCACCCCTATAAGGATGTCATTCTTATTTTGTGTAAGGTGCTAGTTGTATATGGGCAAAGATTCTCAAAAGAGCACCAATAAGATGACAGTGATCTCCTTGATGGAAAGTGATCAAGTCATCAATATTGTTTTGGTTTCTGGTTTTTTCTTTACTTTTTTATAAGATCCTTTTACTGTACTGATATGCTAAGAAATTCTTTATTTTGGCATGGCAATTTCCAAATGTAGGTTATCAGGCCCTGGTCTTTGTGTAGACTGTTCCATCATATATTTATCTTTTTGTGTATCTTTGGGGACATTGGTCCTTCTGTTTGTACATATCTATATCTTATTCTTCTCTTAGTCAAATAGTGTTTCATTAATGAAGGCACAACCATCAACTTTTCAGAACTGTAGTGCTCCTGTTCATGATTAACTAGGTCGCTCTTTGTATAATTAATATCCCATGCACTTTGTTCATTTCAGGTTGTTAATGAGTAATGACTTGCTGAATCCTGCAGGACAGAATTTAAGAATTAGAGAAGATGCACAGGTACACCATATATATCTTTGTTTCAAATACACATACTGATTTCCTACATTTTTTGATGGCTGCCATCAGTAACTCTGGTCCTTCTGGTAGAGTGTGTGGACTGAATTGAAGATTAGCGTATGTAGTGATAATCTTTATGCTTCTTCATCTATCCAACAATTCGAGAGTCTTCAGGGTACGCAGGCTTGCTAATTGTTGAATATAATATATGATCCCATTAAGTCCCTCACATTCACCTTTAAGGTTTTAGGAGTGCTAGTAACTTAACATGAGCACAGGTTGGAGGGAGATCTTAGGTTTGAGCCTCCCCCCCTCCCTCTTATTGTTTATATAATTAGTCTTTTCGTCCGTTTTTTGCTGTCCTGTTTGTCCGATCGTACCAGTGAGAGGGAGTGTACTGTTGAATATAGTACATGATCCGACTAAGGCCTTCTCCTAACACCTTAAGGTTTTAACGAAGCGCTGATAGCTCAACACTAATTGCTATTTATATATTTAATGGGGTCATGATCCTGGAAATTTTTGTGGACTAATCACTATTTTCAGTTATAATGCATTGCTTCCCCCCCCTCCCCAAAAAAAAAAGTCTCTATTCTTTATGTATACGTTAAAAACTGAAAGTGCTGAGATTTCTAATTGAAGCAAGGATCGTGTATAAGATTATCTTAAATTATCTTGTAATCTTGAAGCTTATGGAAATACTATCAGGGTAGCTCACTAATGCTAATTTGTGGGTAGGGTGATCCTCTAGAATTTAATTTTAAAATCTAAACTTGACTAAAGCATATTAAAATAGTCCGAAATGTTAGAAACTTATCTATGATCTTTAGTTTATTTTTAAATAATTGACTGATATATTGAAAATCCAGTGTCCATGAATACAGTTAAATTAATACAACACCTTGATGTTGCAGGGAACGTTTGTTGAAGGTGTAAAGGAGGAAGTTGTATTATCTCCAGCTCATGCCCTTTCTCTTATTGCTGCGGGAGAAGGTATTGTTGTGATATCTTGTTCAGCTTCCCGCTTTTTCATTCGAAGTGAAGTGCTGTGCTAAAGAAAACTCTTGTATTACTGTATATATTCCATCGTGTGTTTTATTTAGGTAGCTTAGTGGCCATTGGAGCTCCTTTCTTTTACTCTGTTCTTCTCCTGTGTTTGAGTCTGTGAGAGTACTGAAAATATGCACAACTCTCCGCAGTCCTCTGGTTGAACTCTCTTTTACTCTGTTCTTCTCCTGTGTTTGAGTCTGTGAGAGTACTGAAAATATGCACAACTCTCCGCAGTCCTCTGGTTGAATGTGTCAAAATTTTCATTTGTTGGAGGAAAACTACAGTTCGTATTACATACCTGCTGCCTTGTACATTTAATTCACCTTTGGTCAATCTATTAAGACAAGGTCTGACCGGCTCTAAATAATAGAAATAAACACTTTTATTGATAAACAGACGCACACTGAAAACACAATATTTAGGTGGTATTCGAGAGACCACCCACTCTCCACACTCACACTTCACTCAATCTTATTTCTTCATCCTACGAACATAAAAATGCCTTCCTATTTATAATCCAACATCAACTCTTTATTCTTAAACTATAGCTGTAATATTATTAGTTCCACCAATTCCTCCTTTCCAAATCTTTAACTGATGCACAATCATTTTTATCAAATCATGCAACTGATCCACCAAATCCCACTAATTCCTCCCTTTCCAAATCATTAACTGATGCAGAATCATTTATTTGAATCATGTAATTGATCCACCAAATCCTCCATTCCTGTTCTTATTATGTAATTGGCAGGATATTGACTAAGTTTCCTAACACAATCACTCCATATTGTTTCACTAGTTCACCTAGACTAGAACAAGGTGTAGCATAGATTGCCTTATCCAATATTGGACAGAGTTTATTTTCGTAGGTAATCAGCATAAGTCTTATTATACATTTTGTTCTCAGTTGCATCCTTTGTAGTATATTTGCAGTTTGACATTAATATACTCTGTTCATTATACTTTTTGTTGGAGCCTCATAAGTCATAACATAAACCAAAGTAAAATTGAATATAAAAGTTCCTGTTATAAAACAGGGAATCCCTGTGCCCTATACTTTCTGCTCTTACATGCCAACTCACATGCACTTACGCACCATGAGTATGTTTCTACTTTAGATTTTGTACTTGTATACTTCTTGATTCCGTCATTCAAAATGCCTGTATCATTTTTGTGCCTAATTTTCTCTCTTTTTGATAGCAGAGCACAGACATGTTGGTTCCACAAATTTTAATTTACTCAGCAGCAGGAGTCATACAATATTCACACTGGTAGTAATGCTACACTACTAAAACTGTTATTATATCACTATATTGATGTACTTTTTAGTTTTCTTGAAGTTAATCACGATGTTCAAATTTCTGCGTAATCATCTGGAATCTTTTTTTTCACTTCAAGACGTAATCACTCAACTTTGTGTAATAGGTGATTGTGGCAGCTTATTCACATGACACAACGTTTGTTAAAAATTATAGTTATTTACTATCTGGTACCCATTAATTTGATTATTTTATCTTCTATATTAATTGTTGTCAGTTGGTTTTACTGCTATGTCATATGTATTAGTCTCTGGTTGCAAGCTTTGTCATCCGGACTCGGCTGAAAGTGTCCAACATATATACGTGTTCAAGAGTCAGACTGGGCAATATTTTGAATTTTACATGTTTTTGGCCTAAAATAAGTATCTGAGTGTTCCACTTTTTAAATAAATCCTCCTCTGGGCATGTTCGAGTGTCCGACACAGGTTCTCGAGGCAAAATGAAGGGTCGGGGTAACAGAGGTTGGAAGTTGTTGCATAGTAAACCAGCCTGCTAGTTATATCAGTTTCTTCTCGGTGACCAGTTCTTGCATAAAATAAAAGTGCAATGTACTCTTGCCTCCATACGGCTGATATGAGAGTTCATTCTCACGTGTATCTTCCAGTGAAGGTTGTGGGTCTAAGGATAATCTTGCTGACCACTAGACGTAGGTGACCTTGTACTTCTATTGTCCTGTATATCGGTGGATCATGTAAGAAGTACTTGATGAACTAAGACCCAAGATGTTTTCATAGAACTATAGAAGATGCTTTCCCTCTATATTGAAAAAAGCTTTTGGAATATTGACATTAACCAACATCAGTTTTTATCTGTTTATATTACCTATGCTGCTATGCATCTATTAAACTCTTAAATGCAACGTGTGTCTAATTTACTCTACCTCGCACTTTACGTTTCACTAAAAATGTCATTCTTTACACTTGCTCCCATTTCTCTAAACCAGTTGATCTGATTGTTGGTGGTGCACACTGCACAGTGTTGGTAGCTTGAGTTTCGGGTGAACATTGTACCTGTGTTAGACGTAGAAGCTATATGTACATGTATGAAATGGTCAAGTAATAACATGTGATTTGAGTGTAGCTAAGTTCACAAAGGTTGCTAACAAATATGAATATGATTTTGTGATAATATAAAAAATAAATTTTGAGCAAAGAAAGATATATTTGGAACAAACCTCTGAAGTATCTCTAGCATTTTTTTTGTTGAGTTTCATGACAACAACTTGAAAATAACTCGAATGGAAGGGAAATTTGTAATAAATTAAACAAAGGAAAGTTAGAAATGTCATGTGCAGGAATCTTGCATATGGTGCAAGTGCAACTATAGAATTATATGGTTACTGACCGACACTGAAACCAAGCTATCACTATACCCTCGAGTGTTAGTTTGCTACTTGTTAGTCATTTTCTTGGCAGATGCTTCCCTGATATAGCTACTAACATTTGTCTTCTTTAAGTTCTTGTCTAGACCTTTTGTTTTAGTATTGATGTTCTAATTTTTCTTTTCTAATTACCTTCTTTACAGACAATAGAGAGTAGTCCATGTGGTGAACACCGTAAAGGTGAAGCTGTCAATTTGTCACAGCTGGTATATTTCGTAGATAACTCCACGCTTAAACATCTTTCTTTCCACTAGTGTTTTATGGATTTTATTAAAATCTGGTTGTATGCTTTGATCAACTTCTTGTTATGCTTTAGCTTTAACTGAAATTCCAATGTATTCAGCTGTGATCATAATTATTATTCTTTCAATTGCTCAGTTTTTTTTTTTTTTTTTTTGCTTATAACGTTCTATCTTTGCAGAATCTTATTGATCTGGCAGGTTCAGAGAGTTCTAAGGCCGAAACAACTGGTGTTCGTCGAAAAGAAGGATCTTATATTAATAAAAGCCTTCTGACTCTTGGAACTGTGAGGCCTCCTCTATTGCTGTTATTTATCAGTGTAAAAGTTTACTCTATGTTTATCTTCTTATCTTCCATCAATTCCTCGGGATTAGGAAAACTCATAAAGAGGAAATATAAGCTACTAATTAATTTTAAAAAAGGTATAAATCCGGAACTTTGTACTCTTATTATTGTTATTCTGAATAAGATATCCAAAACTTCATGGTCTTTTTTTATTCTTTTTTCTATATTCTAGTTTACTAAAACAATTAGCAAGTTTTTAAGTTCAGGTTGCATACTTACATGCAAAGATATCAGTTGAAAATAGTGGAATGCCCCATTGTTCTATCCTTCTATCAAAACTTTGGGTGATTCCGAGTACACTTAATTGAAGTACTCAAGGTGTAAGCAATTATTATGTATTCCATGATTTTGACTTGTATTGTTAAATATTTTGAAGGGGATGATTAGGTTCCTTCCCCTTCAAATGTTCTGTGAGTGATTTAGCAGGCAGTGTGTTTGCGTTAAACATATTGTTTTCCTTTTCATTGAGATGAGCTTGTCTGTATGTGTGCGGGTGTGGGTATTTGGGTTTGTAGAATGTTATATGACGTTTACAGGTAATTTCAAAATTAGGAGATGGAAAGGCTTCACATGTACCGTACAGAGACTCAAAGTTGACTAGGCTTCTTCAGTCTTCATTAACTGGTCATGGCAGAGTATCAGTAAGTTTTGTAATATCTGAAATTTTTACAATCTATCAATATTTGATTTATGAAGTGCTCTGTAAAGCTACTAGCGCATGCATATGATTACTGCTATTGCCTGGTAAAGTGGTAATTGTTATAAATTTTTACGTATGCTTTGTAATTTTCAGCTCATATGCACTGTTACTCCCTCTTCAAGCAATTTGGAAGAGACACACAACACATTGAAATTTGCCCACCGTGCAAAACATATTGAAATTCAAGCAGCACAAAACAAGGTATACTTGTTTGTTTAGGTTATCCGCGTCTTGCATATTACCTTTTTTTTACATTTCTGTAAAACTTTAATCTCGTAAACCTGCAGATAATTGATGAAAAATCACTTATTAAGAAGTATCAGCGTGAGATTCGTAACCTAAAGGAAGAACTGGAACAATTAAAGAGAGGTATAGTTACAATTCCTCAGCTGAAGCACACAGAAGGAGATGACATTGTAATCCTCAAACAAAAGGTACCCTTAGTCACCCATCTCACTCTGCTTTGTAATATTTTTGTGTCTTTTGTAACGGTGGAAGCTTTTCTACTTTGCCACTTGTTGCAGGCATGATGTCAATGTTTGTTTAAGAATTCAGTTATCGGCTTTTTTTGTGGAAAGTTGTAGACTTGAAGGCATTGTGTGAGGGGATTAATGTAACTCAACTTTAATATCTTGCCTATTATTAAAATACGTAAACAAGTAAGTTGTAAAGTTAAAATAGTTGGACGAAACATGAACAACAATATTCTGACAACCCCCATAATTATTTAGAAATCCTATTTACAATCTATTGACGAGTGAAGAGAGTTTAGGTCGATACACGTGTCACTTAATAAACTTATTTACAATTTCATTTACAAATCCAACTAGGGCTCAACTGAAGAATTGGGAAAAGATCTACATCTAAGAAGCAATAATGCAGCAGGACTGTATAGCCTGACATATGAAACTGGGACATTCAATAAGGAAAATATGCATTCAATAAGGAAAATATGCATGAAGACAAAAGGTTGGTCACAGATAATTGTGCATTCGTAATTAATTATTCATGTTAGACAGATTAAGTGAGTTCTATAGTCTGTAGTTGGTAAAAAACGGAGAAATTTGTGAGAGAAAAAAAACATACAAGTGATATAGTATGTAATCTTCCACTAAGAAGGCGGGATTTGAATTTGGATGACCAAAACATTGATACATATACTTCTGTTGATGGAACTTTTGAAGCTGAAGATGAGACACTGAAGGAGGAGAAGAAGACTCGAAAGAATGGATTCTTAAACTGGTTAAAGCCACGGGCAAGTTACATATAATAAGCCCTTGCACTTTGATTTATACTTTTATTTTTTATATTGTCATTGTGACTATTTCCCCTTGCTGCACATGAAATGTAAATTTCATGCTTGATTAAATTACTTAATAAGTTTGCCTTGATGTGTCGTGATGAATATCGACCGAAATGTAAATGGGTTTAGTGAACAAATTCCATCCTGTTCTTTATTTATATGATAAATTGCTTTACATTTTGAAATGGCTCAGAATTTTCTTTAGCTTGTTCTAATCGGTTACTTGGTGTGTATCCAATTAACTATAAGCAACATGTGTACAGTTTTTGGTTTGGAGGAACTTCAACCCCATTTAGGGGGATGTTGCCCTAAAATTTATTTTAAGTTGCCTTATTCTGTTTGGTGTATTTTTCTTTTTTAAAACATGCACAAGCCAAATGAAACAAGTACCGAATTCAAGTAGGTTCCAATTAGTACTTAATGGAATCCATTAATGATTTGTTCAAAATACTTCCCTTCATCCTATTATTTGAAATTTGGGGAGCTTGAAAAGGCTTACGTGGCAGAATCTTTCTCTCCTTTCACCAGGTTATTATATGAACCATAATGCACTACTGAAGTTAATTCATCTGCTTTGTCTTTTTCCTTCATTTCTAAACTCTTTCAAATATCCGCCACCCTATGCTTTTGTAATTTAATATAATTGCGCAAAGAGTTTATCTTTGTCTCCTGAATGAGTTCTTTAAAGGCTTTGTCATGTCTAGTTCCACTTTAAAAGAATCAGTGTCATTAACATTAACATTCACTATATTTGTGTTACAGTGTCTGTACTCTTATATATGTCTTGCATATACATGTCTTGAATGTTTAAGGGATGTGTATGTATTGCATTGTACGTGAATTCTTTTAGCTTCTCATACTTTCTTTCAAATATGTATTACAACACATCCCTTGTTTGTATATGTTTTATCTTTTGTTTGGCTTTAATTTAGAGTGCCTGCTACTTCTTATTCCACCTAATCATGATATGATGAAATTCAGCAATATTTTCAAAATTATAGTAAGTGATGCTGTGGTAATATTGTTGCATAGTTTGTAATACATGTATTACTTCATAAGACTTCTCAAGATGGTAACGTTTTGCAGAAACGAGATAATGTCTTGAGAGCTTTTACAAGCACTAGTGATAAATCAAGTGGGACAAAGTCGTTGAGCACACCCTCAACCCCTAAAGCAGAAAGTAGTAATCTTCTCGTGGAATCCAGGCTTTCACATGCCATACCTACAGAAAATCCTCCATCTGGAGATCTTCTCTCAGAGGTTAGGCATGAGAGTGAAACTCCTGAAGAATCTTTGCAACATGAGACCCCTCTGGTATGTAATCTGAATTTTTTGTTTATACCAAAGTTGCTTTGAACACATTGATTCTCATCACCATTTGATTCAGTGTACTGGTTTTACAAACATTTGGCTGTAGGAACTTCGAAAAAGTTTAGTTATATGTGCATCTTAAATTAAATTGTCACCAGACTACTTTTCTTCTGTTTCTTCTTTAATTTTTTTCTAATTTATTTTTCTTCTAATTAACCAAAGAAATGGATTTAAAAATAACAAAGACATAGAGTCTGTATGGGGAAGGGGAATAGAGGTTATTTCAATTTAAAGTACTTGTTAGTGTCATAGAGGTTGGTTATATGTCAGACTACTACCTTTTCAATTCCAACTTTTAGTGTTTGTTTTTAGTATGTATTAGTTTTACTGTTCATGGTTTTAATAATCGAGGACGATGAATTAGTATGGCTTCTTCGCATGCCAGCTTTTTAAATTGCAGTTCGCACACACACACAACGTAAAATAAATAATGTCCAAATTTGTAGAGACCAAAACAAAGTTAATTATGTAAAATTGTGACAATCTTGTGTGTATGGGGTTGACAATTATGTTTCATTTCATGTTGTAGTACTACAACAAGGGATCTTATCGACATTTGCAAGTGTGGGTGTGGGTGGGTGGGTACGCGATTATCCAACCTTTTTGATTTTTTTCCCAATAGAAGACAGTAAATGCGTCCACATATCAACCAATATAACATTCTGTAACATGAGGTGTCTTCTACTAATATGAAATTCTATTCTTTTTTACATTTAAGTTCGTTACAGAACTTGTTTTCTTGCATAGATTTGTTAATGCTGGCAGCACAAAAGAGTTCCCAGACGCAACGCAAAACTTTTGCAGGCAATAGAAATGGCAGAAGGGATGTCAATACCAAACGACATGAGCAAGGCATAGGAAACCCAGAAATCAAGAGAGAACTGGCTTTATTACGGGAAAGAGAGCATTCGTATGAAGCTGCGTTAGCAGAAAAGGATCAAAGAGAGGCTGAGCTTCAAAGGAGAGTTGAGGAATCCAAACAAAAAGAGGCTTATCTTGAGAATGAACTTGCAAACATGTGGGTCCTTGTAGCAAAACTGAAAAAATCACGAGGATCTGGAATAAATGCTTCCGAGTCAACTAGAGAAAGCCCTGTAGTTGATGACGATTGTAAAATTTGGAATGGTACAAAATAAGCAAAGAACTTTCTATGATGTGTAAATATAATACAGAGACATTGTGCTTGTTCTGTTTTTAGGGGGTGTGCTTTCTAGATGTCAGTAAGAATATCAAATAGTGTACAGGTCACATTTTTGTCCATTTTCATTCCAGGGTTCGTCGGTTCGTCCTTTAGTTGTTCAATGCACAACTAGTTGTGGATCTGTTGAGGTATGGTGTTGGATTTGATGTTTGTAACAACAGGCAATAATGCTTGTAGGCCTTCTACAGTAAATATATTTACAGGCTGAGAAGTCTGTAGTACTCGCTGATATTAGACTAGTGGTTGCAAATCAAACTCAAGACCTTAAAACTTGCGAGTTTTTAGACTTTGATATTCAAATACCTTATTCTTAATTGTAACGTTCTAATTTGTTAGCTGTTTGCAATGTCTTCTGTTAACAGATTTTAGTTTTGAATATCTTTTAACATGTTTTGCAGTCCCTCATCAAAGATTTCTTTACCAAACTAACCATCTTAAAAATGCACACTAATATAAAAGTGTTATGGTAATAAATTTATCCTCTGCAGATAAATTTAAAAGTGAAAATCAAAAACCAATCTTCTGCCTGTATCAGCAATTCAAATATAAATATGTTATGGTAGTAAATAAATAAATAAAATTACAGAGAGTATAAAGTGCTAGATTAACTACTATTACAATAGAGATAAACCTTCTAACACACAAACTTTACTTCCAGTACATTTTTTACTCAAGTCAATCAGACGAACACCATTTTTCTAAAGTGCAAGAAAGTATCTTCGTATATCATACAAAAGAGTCCAATTCTTTTCGGAAAACTTAAAATGTCTCAATTTAGTTAAGTTAAATCCCAACCAAAGACGAAAAGCAAATGCTTACTCCTTCAATGAATTCATCAGTCGCATAGGGTGACCAAGTGGACGAGGTTGCTTGTCCGTATAAATGGACTTCATTCCATGTAGGGAAACCATATTTGGCGTATATGTAAAACAGTTAAACAAGGCAAAAGCTTCTTTACCGGGAAGACACTTGATCTTTTCACTTTTGTGATCATAGTAGCAGATCTTATTAGAATCGAAGAATACAATTTCATCACCGTACTTGAAACCCTGTTGCAGGTTCTGAAATGGTCTAAATTGTTGGAATGGGCCAAACTGATGCATCTTTATCCAAACACCACATCCCTCTTTCTCGTCCAAAGAATATACATTAATCTTACCAATTGGAGATGGTTTATATTCCAGTTCATATTCCAACAGAGTAAGAAGATCTCTCATATTCATAAATTTAAATGTCTTTTCATGGTCACGACTTTGTTCATCAGGGAAAAATTCGGGCAACAACTTGAACTTGTTACTTGTAGCATCGAACTTGAGCGCGGTCAAAGATTTAAGAAAGTTGTGCCTAACGGATGGATATGTCCCATAAATACCATACCTCTCAAATGAAAAAATATTTTTCTCTTCCGCTGAATATGTAGAATATGTCCAATAAGGGCAATCTTTTACATAAGTAGTTGGAATGAATGATTCCCTAAATATTTTAAATGATTCCTTAAATTTTTTCATGAGTAACTCATGATCAGGAACGGATAGCTGAATCCATGAATTGGAATTAGAGGAGTAGACAGCACATAAGTCTAACAAGGAATAGCAGACTACCACCTTGTAATCATTACTTACAGGATCAAAACCTACTCCAGTTAGAGTTGGACAACTATAACCGCCTTGTTTGTCTTGTGGAAGATTAAATTCCATAGATTGATGAATTGCGGGGTTCCATAACGATACTCTCTTAAGGTGACGAAGTAGACAAACTAAGCCATTAACAGAACCAATCAAAGAGAAACTATGATTAGGGAGTACAAAAGTCTCATTGGATCGGGAAACAATGGTAATACAGCTCTCTCTATTAGCATCTTTATTTGCTACAAAACAGTCATAGTCGTTAAGGTTTTGCATGGGACTGCGGATGTTGTGTTTGTTCAGAAAGTGTGAATCGGAGATCATTGATAGCCATGATTTAGATACAGATTTAAAACGTATAACCGATTTGATGGGAAGTCGTGTGAGT
The DNA here is from genome assembly GCA_036435485.1 of Saposhnikovia divaricata. Taxonomy (NCBI): domain Eukaryota; kingdom Viridiplantae; phylum Streptophyta; class Magnoliopsida; order Apiales; family Apiaceae; genus Saposhnikovia; species Saposhnikovia divaricata. The sequence goes on along the minus strand of CM071601.1, from coordinate 205,195,187 downwards.
ATCTCATCAATAATTACTTCTTCCGGAAGCCCCCTACCTGCCAATCTTCTTTTTTTCCCACCAACGGGCTGCTGCTGCTCCCTCATCAGTCTTTTCCTTTTTCCACAAACCAGCAGCTCCCTCTTCAGTCTCTTTTTTTTTTCACCAACAGGCTGGTCTCTTTTTCTTTTTCCACCAAGCAGCTCCCTAGTCAGTCTTTTCCTTTTTCCACCAAGCAGCAGCTCCCTAGTCCGTCTTTTCCTTTTACGACTAACACGCAGCTCCATGATCACTCTTTTCCTTTTTGCAACCGGCAGTTCCATGGTCAATTTTTTCCTTTTTCCACCAATTCTTTGTAAAATCTCGCTTGTTGTTAAAACCCTAGCCTGGGTCTGGACAACAGATACATCCATAATGTAAGCTGACATGTGGTGCTCGAAACCGAGAGATGTATGTGAAACTGATAACACTAGAACGAGAAATTGCAGCTTCCCAAGATTGACTATTGGAGAAGAAGGCTAAGGGAGGGCGAGGGTTACGATCTTAATGGTTATAATGTGTATGATGTAATTTTTTTTTTCTTAATTCTAAGTAAATTTGTTAAAGAGGTTGCTGGTGAAAGTGTAAATTAAAATAAAAATATTTAGTCTTATTATAATTGAGACTTAGATATAACTAATAAAATTCTATTTTAATTAGAATTTTAGTATGAACTAAATAAAAGATAAAATACTGATGGCATATTTAATTGAGATGTATGATAGAATAAACGAATTTAAATAATGAACCATTCTTTTTGTACTATATGTTAGGTTCTTTTTTTGTTTATTGCTATTATTAAATTAATTTGTGAGTTTTTAATTTGTTGTATAAAAGATTCCAATATAAAATATGATATCATGCAAAATTAAATTACTTTTAGAATTTTATGAAGTCACTCGTCTATATGGAATGTTTGAATTCTTCATATTATTATAGTTATAGTTATATAAGTGCACAGTCTGACTATTTTATTTCTTAACCAAACAATCTGCAGCTTTATCTTCCACTAAGGCGGAATTTGAATCTGGATGACCAATAGATTGATACATATACTTCTGTTGATGGAACTTTTGAAGCTGAAGATGAGACACTGAAGGAGGAGAAGAAGACTCGAAAGAATGGATTGTTAAACTGGTTAAAGCCACGGGCAAGTTACATATAATAAGCCCTTGCACTTTGATTTATACTTATATATTGTCATTGTGACTATTTCCCCTTGTTGCACATGAAGTAAATTTCATGCTTGATTAAATTACTTAATAAGTTTGCCTTGATGTGTCGTG